>JAEIFL010000002.1:12140000-13390000 GCA_018901835.1 Scaptomyza graminum
GCAATATTCTCACTCAGGACAGCTGTGAACTAGTTTGTGAACGTTGTCGCTCCGCATGACTTGGAGTGTCTGAACGTATCAGCTACATTTATTGTTAACAAAGAAGAGAAAAGCAACGCAAAACGTGAAGAGCTCAAAGTTAAAACAATATAAAACTGATAAAGGTAACAAAATAAACGCAATTCATTCAACAACGTGTGTGCAATTAAAAGCTTCTTGCACTGAAATAGAAAAGCTGAAGTGCAATAATAGATTTCGCAAACTATAGAAAAAAATAAAAAGAGAGTCGCTGGTCATAGAAAATGCCAGAGCAGTAGCAGCAGCGCAGCAGCCGCGCAGCAGCAGCAACCAGTCGCAATTAAATTGATTATTCAATACGCAATACATATACATACTAACTGTATATGTATATGTGCATGTGTGTATGGCTGTGTTTGTATTACTTTGTGTATGTGTCAGCAGTTTTAGCAACAATAACAACATCATAAAAATTTCATGAAACGACAAATTTAAACGCAAACAACATTCGTCAGCACATTGTCTTAGAGAACCAACTGCTGAATTTGACAGCTTGTTGCTCTCTTTCTTGTAGTAAAACGTGTCCATAAACAAATCGTTTCCCTTTTTTTGTTAATGCAACAGTTGGTCCAACTTTGATCATGGAGTCAACACTTAGTTCCGGCGGCTCGAACGCTTCCAGCGAATGCGCCGCCGAAGCTGGCGGCGGCGGCATCGTTGGCACAAATCGCTGCCGCAATTTAGAAGCGTCTTTCTGCGGCGTCACCTACAGCAATTGCATGCAGACAAATAACGTTAACACAGCACTCACCCCGGACGTTAAGGAGCTGTATCGGTAGGTTATATAGTATATCTTTAATCTGGTAATTTAATCTGACAATCGTTTCTTTGGTTTATTAGCACTTTGTACACCGTCTCCAAGCAGCTAGATGATGCCAAGCGGAGTGTGCAAAATATTGGGGAATTGTTTCAACACGAAATCGAAGAGAAACGCGCAAATCTTGTACAGCTGTGCAAGCAGATTATATTCAAGGTAATTAACTGAATATTAACATACAAAAGAAAAAACAATAAACAATAGATTTTAACTTATTATCATTCTATTCAATTCGTAGGATTATCATGCTGTGGGCAAAAAAGTACGCGAGGTCATGTGGCGTCGTGGATACTACGAGTTTATTGCCTATGTGAAGAAAAATATGCATAAGCAGGGCACGGATGTGGAGTCCATGCATAAGCTGGAGCGCTTTCTCTGCGCTGGCATCTTCAACTACAAACGCCTCTCGTCCAAAATGGAGGAGATCTACGATCTGGACTTGAAGTATCTTATTGATTTCTCCATAATCAGCGAGGGCTATATAAACGACTGTATAACCGACACAGCTGTCAACAAGGAGCAGGAACCGTCGCAGGCCGCTGTAGACAAGAGCTTGGAGGCCGTGTCCTTTGCTCTGGACACCATACACTCATCTCTATTGAGCTTAGGCGATCTACATCGCTATTTCCTGGACTTTCGCATTGACAGTCAGCTGGGCTTGAGCATCAGCAAGGAGCAGGTGGCCAAGTTTTATTTAGAAGCCTTCAAACTAAATCCATCGATTGGCATGGCTCAAAATCAGTTGGGCACCTTGTACTACGGCCAGAACTATGATCTGGACTCGACATACCATTATCTGTACTCGCTGGTGTGCATTATCCCCTTTGAGCTGAGTGAAAACAATTTGAACAAACTGTTTGCCAAGCACACGGAGTATTTGGAGCAAATAGATCCAGCTAAATTGGAATTTCATATTGAGGATTTCTATGCACGTTTCTATCTAATCGTGGACATATTCTTCTTTGACAAAGAGGTGCCAGATTTCAATTCCCTTTGCCACTGCGTGCTTATCGATTTGCGCAAGATTCTGTGCGCCCAGCAATTGCACGTGCCCGAGGCAAGCATCTTTAAGATCATCTCCATATTGTTCTTCTGTCTGTCAAAGCTCAAGATGATCAACTCTCCCAAGGTTTACTCGTTGCACGCCTTCCTAGTTGCTGCCTGCTCAGATCTGATGGACGCCTGCATCGTCAACATTGAGCAAACCATTTTGGCACGCTCTGCAGATAACGAAGAGTTCCAGCTGGAGTACGAGCAACGTTTCGAAGAGTTCGACACCTCAGTGCGCAAGTCACGCAACGAATACAAGAATTGGCTGGCTGCCGTTGGTGAGTGTGAGCGCAAGGATAAAAAGCTGATGGCTCGTCCGCATTCGCTCAAGGATTGCAGCTCTGATTCGCGTGAATCGCAGCACTCGGTGGATGATGGTTGCGTCAAGACGCAGGAGGCAGCCGACAATGACAAACTGGGCGCCGCCGAACCCATCTCCACACGCTCCAGCGACGAGGCCAAGGAGAGCGATTTGAAGACTCCGCTTTCCTGCAAGAGCAAGCGCCGTGGCATGCGACTGCGTCGACGTCGCCGTAAGATTGCCCAGTCGGACGACAGCAGCTGCTACGATAGTGAGAGCGAAATGGACACCGACTTCTACAGCGACGAGGAGGATTACACGGATCTTAGCTCCAATTTCGATACCGATTTCAGTGACATTGATGCCGCCGAGCCCGACGATGCTCAAAATGGTGAGTACATTCAATTGCTTTAAAAACACTTAAACTTAAAAAGTGATAAATTTGTTTTGCAGCTGGTTATCCCAAGAAGGAACGTATCGCACGTCAGTTAGCCGGCGCCAATGTTTACTCCGATAGCGAGGACGTGGTCATTGAGGAGGAACGTCTCATATATCCCGATGAGCTAGAGCGCCGTCCCAACTCGCAAGAGGTTGACTCGGAGGAGCTATTGCGCAGCTTTGAGGTGCTGCAACTGAACTTCAAGAGTGCCGAGGAGCCGCAAGCAGCTACCGCTGTACCAATAATGCCCAAAATTGAGAAAATTGACGAAACTGTGGTGCCACCCGTCAGCATGTCGGAGCCACCCAAGAAGCTTGTCTATCGCAACAAGTACGCAAAGATAAATCCGAATATTATTATTGATTGTCTGCATAACGAGTCCACAATACGCGCTCTAAAGATGCTCTTCGACTGGCTGCGCATCAATCCAGAGATACTGATGGGCTGCTTTCACTCCAATCCCGAATTCGTGCACAAGATCATGAAGCTGCTGAACTATTGTAACATTGATGTATTCACACGCAAGGTGTACTTTGAACGCGAACTGTTGACCACCAGCAATGTGCGTGATGCTCTCGTGGAGCTCTTCGATGTGCGCGCCAATGTGCCGCTAACGGAGGATTTTGCCTTCAAGAATTTTGACATATTTCAGAGCACACAGATTACGCTCGACTGGGAGACGATCATACGCGAACGTGTGACTGCAGAGGAGGAGTCCATTTTGCGCATCTTCAAGATGGTTGATTTCGGTTTCTTCATATGCAAGCAGAAGAAGTTCAACTACCGTTTTTGCGTAAAGACACGTCGCTTCACTGAGAACCAGAAGAAGAAGCGGGAGGAGAAGAAGGGTGGTGGCTCACGACGTCGCGAACGGCGCACTGCACCAAAGACCACACGCAAGCGTAACGAGGGTCGCACTCGCCGCTATTCGGATCGCAAGAACGGCATCGTTCGCAAGAGCTACACCAGCAACGAGGAGAAAGACACCGTCGAGGAGTGCCGCAAGTTGCCGCGCAAGGGCTACCTACGCAATCGTAATGCAGAGAAGGCAGCTGCAGTGATTGCCAGCGCTACAGGCACCTCTGTTGCTGGCTGCACATCGGCCTCTGCTTCGACCACCACAAATAGCGTCATTGAGAAACTCAATCTGCAGTCTAGCAGCGGTGCCGATGAGGAGCGCTCCGAAGCCATGTCCAAGAAATGCGAAATTATGGGCAAACTTTGGCTACAGAATGAGGTAGAGACCCTCGAGGAGGAGCTGCGCGATAGTCCAGCTCATGTTGTCATGTCGCCGTTCGTAGTTGTCGATTCCAAGGCTCTAACCGAGTACAATGGCATTGTCAAGTCGCTGGTGAAAACCAAAAAGTGCATTGTTCTCATACCCAATGCTGGTGAGTCTCTAAAACTCTATTAGCTTGTATCTTTATTAACTGATTTTGTTGTTTTAAGTGCTCAACGAGCTGGATGAGCTGAAGAAGCGCAGCGAGAACGTTCGCCATGTCATACGCTGGCTGGAACAGGAGTTTAAACATGGCAATCGCCATCTGCGTGCCCAGCGTGATAATGAAAGCCAGCCACTCTCGCTGATCAAGATATCACGCAAAATGGGTAAGTCTTAATTCATCAGATCAGTAAACGATTTTAATTATTGTTAATATGAAACACATACTTTTAGATCGCGATGCATCAGTGTTTATACAAATTGCAATGTTTTGCAATCATATGGTGGCCAATCACTCTGATCCGAATGTGAGTGAGCTGCAGAAGAACGTGGTCACTTATTTGTCGGGGGATAATATGCACGAGAAGAACCGTGGGCAGCAGAATTTCAGTTACACCGGCATACTCGACTCGATTCCGGTGCGCTATGCCCAAATTCAGAGCTTCTATGCCAAGTTCAAGGCAAACAAAAAATGAGTGACCAAAAGCGGACGCTAGGTGGCAAATGCAAGGCAAATGCAGATGCAATAAATATGCAAGGATATGCAAGCGTGTGTTCTCTGTACACAACCACAAAGAAAACGACATGGAGTTCCAAGTTAACGAAGTTTCTCTCAGCTGAGGCCAGCGGGCAACGGCAACCAAACCAAACCAATCAACGATCGTTGCAGCGACACGTTGTTGTTGTTGTTAGCTTGCTTTGCTGCTTGCTAGCTTGTTTGTTTGTTTGTTTGCTGTTGTTGTCGTTGTTATTGTGGTGTCTAAATCATATTTAAAGAAAATCCAAAAAATGTATACAACAATCAAACCAGCAACTGCATAAGCATAAGCATAAGCAACAACAACTGCTGCAACAACTTTTGTACACTGGGAGACGGCTCATGCGGCAGGATTGCGTGGAATTTGCTTGTTGTTTTAGACAAAACAAAACAAAACCAAAAAAAAATACAAATCAAACAAAAAATCGTTCACTTTCAACTTAATTGCCAGCAACGAAGACGACTCTCCGCTAACGTACATGGACAAATGGCCTAAAGGAATAACTCAACAAAAAACGCATTAATGCAAAAAATCTAACAAAAATATCTATACAAAAATTAGTAAAATAGTACAAGATTTAACGTTCACCAATTTCACACAACATTTTACATCCTCGCCAGATTTTGGTATTAAACAAAAAATGTTTTGGCAATCGCTAAGAAACGGAGCTAATTTCATGTGCATCATTTTGGTCCCACTTTAGGCACATTCGAATAAATGTAGCTTTTCTGTAAAGCGTATTTTAATACTTTCTCCCCCTCCCGACCAGTTATACCACCAGCACTATCATGATCATTTAGTTTGCCTCACAGACTTACACTTTCAACACATTTTTATCATTTCCTTGTCCTTCTTCCTACTTCTTTAACTCAAAACATACTCTTGTTTCTATTTTCATTCAAATTTTTCAAGTCAGAGCATTAAGTTTTTATCCATGCCTATCAACACACTTTAAAAACTATATAGCACGTATATAACAATTAATCTTTAAATCGATAACCACATACTACATAAATTCTACTGTCGGACAACTGCGTTTAATAATATATTCGAGAAAAGCAAGAGAACCTAATAAGATCCATAACATAAACGTATTAAAATAATAATCCACATGTATTTTCAAACTTTTCCAGAAACTGTAAATGTTTAAAGAAATAATAAAGAAACCGACAGCTAAATTTTTTGCGTTTGCGATTGTATTTTGGTATTTACATTGCATTCCAATCTCTGGGCATGGTAAAATAAGTAAAAACCAGATGAAATTCTAGCTAAAGTACCAGGCGAACAGAAGTCAGCAGCAGCAGATGATTTTGTTAAGTTGGAACAACCAAAATCAAAGAATGGCGCAAGAGAAGAGTGCAAAGCCGAGTGCGCTCGAGGGCAAGCTCAGCCGTGATTTGTTGTTCTACTTCAACAAAATCACCTGCTGATGATAAAATAAAAGTCTAGTAAAATCAAGAAGAAATAAGCAAATGATTTAAAATGTTTAATCAATTTTTATTTATTGGTTTTGTTTTGTTTTTTTTTTCTTTCGTGTATTTTCTTTGTGCCTGTTGCTTTGTCATCCAATTAAATTGAGTTTTGTCACGTTTGTAGTTGTGTTAATGTTTTAAAGTGGTACAAATAGCGTACACAATAAAGGGGTGTATACATATATATATATATTTGTATATCATTTAATATATATAGAATAATGTAACTATAATGTATAATTGGTTTGAAATACTTTCAATTGTTTGCTACATACAGAGTATATCATATATATTTTGTCATTTCTTTCTAAGTTGTGGTTCTAATACAATCCTTTCCCGTATTTATGTATTGCCAACAAATGTTTGGCTTTGTTGAGGAATTTAGATAGCTTTTTTGTTTGGGTTTTGCATGTACTACAAGTAAAGCGTGTTTAACCGATTATCAAGCAATTTCAACTTTATATATATAAATATCTTTTATTTTGTGGTTTTGTATAAATATAGTGTACTAAGTTGTTTTTGGCTTTACTCTTAGATTCACTATGTTTATACGTAGAGTATAAATATAAATTTTTATTTTTTTTTCATCAGCTATTTTTGGGTGTATTTAATATATGGTTATATATACCGACGACAAACGACAGCTCTTTTCAAAATTAAAAACAATTTACATTAATTAATTAATTTGTTGTTTTGCAAACGACATAAAAAACCTGCACACAGTTTGTAAAACAATAATAACTTAAAATAGTAATAATATTACGAAAATAATAAATTAATTTAAAACTTGAGATTACAACAAGACTGTACAGCTTTTGCCTTACGAGCTAAACAAAACTAAAAAAACGTAAATTTAATTTAAAAAAATTATTTTGTGAATTCCTATTCAACCTTGGCCAAAAAGAAAATGTTTTGCACTTTATCGACTCTAAAAACTATTAAACTAAGCGTCATTCAAAACATTCCCGATACGATTGCTATACACAGAGAGTAATTTACGCATACGTTCTTAACTAATTACGAACAACAGATTAAACATATTTTTTATCTGCATTTTACACTTAATATATAAAATATATTGTGTGTGTTTATAGCTTATGAAATTCAACTATGCGCCCCTTCAGATGACACCCGAAACGGATGTCTCATAGGGTGTTCCTAGCGTGTCCCTTCTTCGTGGCAACGTGCCGCTGGCCGTTAACGGCGCCGATTCCGGACAGCCCAGACCCACCAGCAGCTCCACCAGCGCCGTTGTATCGTCCACATTGTACTGAGGTGCCGGTATGCCACCGTTAGCTGCTGCCGGCGGTTGAGGCGCTGGAGCTGGTGTACCGGCGGCCAGAGCAGCGGCAGCCTTCATTGACTTGGCCGTGGCCAGAGATTGTGCCGCTCGTGCATAAGCCAAACAGGTGCGACCCTCATGATCCGTGTGCTTGATATTCGCACCGTTCTGGTGAGGAAAATTTAAAGATAAAATACAACTTCCAATGATTACGCAGCTGCCAAACTTACCCAGACGAGCAGCTGTGCTATGGCCAGATTACCAATGGCACAGGCCAGCAGCAGAGGAGTACGCACATCCCTGGCACTCACATTGGCATTGGTCACCTCCGCCTGACAGTTGGCCAGTATGCAAACAATTGACTTGATGTCCGCCCTTATGACTGCCTCAATTAATTGCTGACCCGGTGAGGCGGCATTTCCATGATTGAGAGGCGTCAGGAAATCCTTGCCCTCGTACTTGCTGCGTATCCAGTGTTCCTTCTCCTCATGGTTGGCCGATGCACTGGGCTTGACACGCTGTCGCGTATTCGATTCCCACACTGAGTTCGCCAAACTGTTGCCAATGGCCAGCATAACGCTTAGATGCGGCGCACTGGAAGAAAAACAAAAAGTTGGTTAGATAAACGTTTTAGTGTTAAAGTGATTTTTACTTACGGCCAATCGTCAAGGCCCAGTGAGCGCACCTTGGAGATGTGCGAGCCAAGATTGCGATGGATGCCCGAGCACTCAATGCACATAAGCACGCCCAAATTGAGACTGGCCCATTCGGGATCTGAAAGAGATAAGCAAGTATTAATATTTTTTCAAACATACTTTTGAATAAAAATATAACAATTTCTGCTACACTTGTTTTGCTATCTTTTGAATAGTTATTTATTACAATTTACGACTCTAAGTCAGAAAATATTTTACTTTTAAGAATAGAAAAATTAATATTTTAGGTCCACACTTAGATCTGGCTTTTGTTAGCTTTTTTCGCACTGATAAAACAATCAACATTTAACCAGACTTTTTGTGTTTGCAGCAAGTAAACAGAAAAGTGAAAAATATTTGTTGACACTTTTTATAACTGAAAATTAAACATTTAAAACATGTGTTCAATCTCAATCTCTCCTATTATTAACATTGGTAAAAGCAATTTCTGTTCGTGTTTAACTTAATTTGTTTGGAAATGAATTCATTATATAGAAAACTTGTAGAACTAGAAAACCAAAATTAAAATCAAATGCGTTCTTGGAGCTCAAGAATTCTTGCAGGTTTCTTTCATTAACACTTACTTGTCGCTCCACAATCGACGCAGTGTCCATTGCCCGGAACACGTTGTCTGATGGCCACCATGGCGGCCAGTTCGGTGCTGGTTGCCGGCTTCGTTTTGCAGCTTTCGATGCTCTGAAGGCTCTTGAAGATCTCCTGCTCTACGGCGGCGACCCATTCATCACGCTCCTCCGAATTGGCAGCCTCAAAGTGCCATTGCTTGGAGTCCAGTGAGACAATATAGAATTCATAGCCATCATTGTCATCCGCCTCGTTGGCCTTGACGCTGCTGCTCTTCATGCGGCGATGTCGCTTCTTAACGTTGGGCGTTTGAGCCTCCAGCTTATTTGATGGCGCCTCGCCAGCAATGAAGGTCTGTGAATTGGAATTGGACATGGCAATCCCCTCGTCACCACTCGTTTGCTGTGAGCTATTCGATTTCAGTGGCTCAGCAGCACCACCAGCAGCTCCGGTGCCCAGCAGCGAGAGCTTCTCGCTAAGCTTGCGCTGATTATCCTTGGCCAGAGTAAGGCAGCCAATGCCTTCACTCAACGTGCCCTGTGCTCGCTGTCCATTCGCCAGAAGTGAGCTGGTCAGCGCACTGTTTGTAATGATGGACTTGGAGCCGCGTGGCTTCTGGCCGGGCACCTTGACGGTGACATATTGCAGCGGTATCTCCTTGCCATGCACATCGTCCATGTAGTCGTGCAGCGATGGATGGTAGGTGAGTCTGCCATCGTCACAGAGCGTCACATATTTCTTTTTCCACTCCTTGTTCAGGGATTTGCTGGAGCGCTTGTACAGATAGCCCTGCTTGATGGGTATGGAGCGACCGCTGCCCAGCTCATTGCTCTTTGGCTCCTTGTCGTTCTTCTTGGAGGATGAGGGTATAAAGAGATTCGAGCGCCGTCTGCTCTTGCGGCTTGTTGTCGGCGTTGAAGTGGGCGTTGGCAGCTCCTTGCCCGGTGGCGGTGCCAAATCCCTTGGATCGCGCAATTGCACTTGCGAGCAATCGCCTTGCAGCGAAAATTGTTGTTGCTGCTGTTGTTGTTGCTGTTGTTGAGCAGCTGCTGATGCTGCACCTGGATTGTATTTGGTTATGTTATTGTTCTCCGTGGCATTCGCCTGCAGCGACCAAAGCTTCTGCTCCGCCTGTGCAAAATCAGCGCTCATGCGCAACGGCAACTGTTGCTGTGCCCGCTGTCCATTTGTTGGCGCCTGGTACGTGGCCAGACCCAAGCGCGTGCCTTGCGGGGTCGTTGGTCTCGGCGGCTGCATTGCTGCCGGCAGCGGCAAACGCTGCGACAATATCTTTTGACAGGCTATAAAAAAACCAGAGAGAGAGTTGAAGGGAGATTAGTTAAGGTTTCAGTAAAGCCTACAAGTCATTGAACCTACCATCCTGAAAGACGCGCTCCACATTCAGGCCATAAGTGGCGCAGGTCTCGTAGTAGGAGCAACGTTTCAAATCGTTGGCCAATTTCCGGGCACGCGTATCATCAATAACCCTCGGATTGCGTTCGCTTATGGCATCTGGGGAGAAGATAAAATTGGGTTAAAGTATGATAAGTATTTTTCATTTAAATATTATTTGATTGAAGCTTCTAGGTTTAAGTATTGAAATGTCTTGATTCAAGCTTACCTTGTGTGCCAACCAATATAATTGGTATATCCTGGCCATTGCGAAAGTGCGCCATTTTGGTATAATAATTGTAGACTGTGTTGAAGCTGCCCTCGTTCTCCAAACTGAATACAAAGATTACTGCATCCACCCAGCCAGCAAACTGAATGAATCAAACAGAGGGAAGAAAGAATTAGTTAAAAATACAAGAAGCAGCGGCAGAATGAAAACAAAAGCCTGTGTAAAAATATTAAGATGCAAACACACACACAATAAATAAAAACTTTTGGCCGCGAGTCCTTGACTTTGTGTGTATGTGTGTGTGTGTTCGTAAACAAAATTGCGGCGTCTGGCAACTGGCGGGCAGCACAAAAGGCGGAAGAGAGAGAGCTTAACAAAGGCCATCAGGAGGAGGCAAAGTCTCAGGACACTCATTACACACACACACACACACTTGAGAAAGTCGCTAATGAAGCACTTGAATCCTTTGGCAGGACAACCGTGTGCCGTGTGTTTAACAAAGTTTTTAATGATTTTTGTATGCCTCAAAAAACACAAAAACACACGCGCACACACACAGACTCAACCACACACAGACGTAGGCAGGCTAAGGATAATGAACTTTTACATTGGCTTGTAAACAGTCGCCTTTGTATGTGTTTTACTGCGCAGGATTCGAGTGTGTCTGACTATCGATTAATTGTGTTTTTCCCTTCGTTTGTTTAAACTCAACATATTATTATGCATACGTAAACCATTTGCACTCACTGTTCGAATTTTTGAGAATTTGATTTTAGTTTATTTTTAGTTATAAATTCGATGTTTTGTTACAGTTTGAGCAGCATCGACAAGCGCACTGAAATTCAAAAGCCGCCCGCCAGCGACGCCAGTCGACAAACAACTGGCGCTTTTTAGCTTGTAGCTCTTCGTTGTTGTCCTGGCGTCGTTCGCAGTGGGTGGTTCTCAGCGTCGCGACACGGTGGGTGGAACGGTTTCGGGTAGTTGCCGCTGTTTTTTATGATTTGTTGTGAATATGTGTGTGCAGCAAGCAAGGAGGAAACAGGAAAGCGAACACAAAAACGTTGTGCTGCAAATGCAGCAACGCCAAATGGCGGCGACACACAGGAAACGCACACACACATACATATATATGGGAGGAGACACATGCTTGACAACAAAACAATTGAATACGAGGTGGGGCGGTTGTGGGCTGAATTTGACACGTTGCAGTTCATAGAGATAGAAGCAACAATGGGTTAAACTTTTATGTGGGTTAAGCAGCATTCAAAAGTATCCTTAGAACTAAGTTAGAAAACCTCACAACTTTGTCTTGACAATTAGTTTGCTTGTCACGCAAACCAAACCAAGAAACTTTCACCAACAAACTGTGACAATTTCATAAAGATATATTATAAAGTGAAATTAATTGAATGAATTAAATTAAGATAACAAAATATGTACACTAAATCTTAAGTAACAAATGATGAAAGTTCTTCTATAAATATATTCATAGAATTTGATTTTGATTTGAATAAAAAATAAATCAAAGCTAAGCTAAGATATTGAACTAAAATTATATAAATTATATATATTTTTTTAATATTATTTTATGATTGTCTTTTGTTACTGTTATTCAAGCTTAGTAGTATCTAGTATCTAGTTTTGTTTTATTCCAAGACATCTTCTTACATCAATCAAACAATCGTTTCTAGTAACATGAACTTGTCTGTTCAAGCCACACACACACCCACACACACACACACATAGTCGAAATAGAATAATGTGTATAGAATCGACAGAAGTTGCATGCAATATTGTCGTCTCGTCTATATGGTAATGATATCCTGCTCAGCTCTCAGCTTTGAAAATATAAACAAAAACAAAACGCGACTAAGTGGCGACGCGACGCCATTGAGTGATTTCATACTCGCGATTTTTTGCCCAGTTCTTCGTTACTTATGTGTGCTCAATACCCTGTAAACTAAGAGCACAGAGACTCTGCTGGCTCTTCACAGGAAGAAACTTAAAGTTCAGTCACTTATATTTAATGCTTTTAGTGATATTTCTAAAGGGTATTCAACTGTTTAGCAATCGAGATAAAATTTGGATCATTTATTTTCTTCTTTTTATTCGAGAGGGTGTCTGGCTCTGGTTGCTTCTGGGGGTTGCTGCTAGACGGAGGGTTATTCTTTGCAATAAAATATGGTTTATTATGTTGCATAAGGATGTGAATGACAGAAGTTAGTCAAGAAATGGACATTAAATTAGTTAAATCGCGGACGAGCAACGAATTGAGGATGACAAACTGTGACAAAATGTGCGCTCAACGGGGGAAGAGAGAAAAGTCAATATAAATCCACCATGAACAGTCTTAGAGTCATATTTGAATGGGGTAACAATAAACACAATTGCACTCAAACTGTTCAGCGGCTCTCGAACTGTAAGAGGCTTGACAAATTTGGGTCAATCACATGCTTGACTTGCAAATATTAACAACAAATAATTACAATGCAGATAAAAAAATATGAAATGAAAATGCTTTAAATAAAAATTGCTCAACCCAAAGGATAGTCAACAGCTAAGCCCTGGGATATAGGCCAGGGTATTATACGATTTTTGAGGGTCACGTCGCGTGGCAGGCACAGTTTTTGCAACCCCTACACCCTACACCCAACACCCTAACGTATAAATACAACCACAAATAAAAAAATGAAATTCAAAAATGTGAAAGCAGCTTAAAAATTATAATCCACACTTTCACCCTTTAAGCCGCAGGCACCGTGGATGGGGTGAGGGGGGGTTAATACCCCTGTCAAATAAACAAGGTCTATAGAAATTTTTGCAAATATCGCGAACTGAATCAAATCCAAGTGCAACACAAAAGCTTTTCTCAAGTCAAAAAATAAATAAAATTCTATGTTTGACGAATACTGAAGGTTGGATAGAAATTAAAGTAAATAGTTCGCGGTGTGGTTATATTTTTAATAATCGTATAGCGCTCTGTTTACTTGCCAAGATTGCCAAATGCATTGTGGCACTTTCGACCGGGGGGTTGCGGCACGTAGGGACTTTGCTCATTGTGAGCTAACTTTAACCTTTTTGCTGGCCCAAATGATATTGCCTAGTTGCCGCATCACGTAGCGTCCTAAAGAGGCAAAAAGACCTTTGGCTAGACGGTCCAACAACAACTAAAAGTGTCACAAAAGACGAAAATGTTGCAATCGAAATTGGCCCGAGGCCAGGCAAGAGGCTAAACTAGCGATTGCTGCCTGCCAAAGGTCGAAGTTCGATTGAGTGAATCATCATCATCAACAAAGACGGGGCAAAAAAACTTATAAGGGGGCTCCCAAGAGAAGTGGTGGGGGTGGGCACCGTCCACAAGTCCAACTTTGCAGCAAGTTTTTTTCGCCATTGAATGTGAAAGCTGACAGAAGAAACTTTGCAACGGGGAAGGAAAGAAAGAAAAAAAACTTGATAATTGGCAAAAACTGCGACAAATTTAGAGTAATGAAATTCTGAAGTGCATTTGAACTGAGTTTTTTCAATCTCGTAATATGATAATGAGGAAGACGAAATGCAGTAAATGTATAACTTTGAAAATAAGAGCTGAGGAAATTTGATCTTATTATAAATTTGCCAATTGGAGCTTTAAGAAATTTGCAACGTTTATTCGAGTGCACTTTTTCTATTATGGATCAGAAATTTAAACCGTGGTTAATAAATCTTTAGTTAAAAATATTTAAAAAAAATTACACTTTAAAATTGGATTAATGAAAGTTTTTTTGCAGTGTATTACAACCTGCTAAGCACTCGTACAAATGGGCTACGTAACAACCCTAGAAGTTTCTTTAAGGCACAGCGTCAAACTGCTTAGGTTGCTTTTTTCGTTGATCCCAGGCTGACCTCAATTCAAATATTTACAAGATGATAAGGGAAAATTTATTTGTAGAACAAACTTACTATTTTCCCACTACCTTGCAACGGAAAGGGAAAAACAACCCCGAATCACCCACAGTCAATACATCATTTTAGCAATTTTCATGCATATACGATTAGATTAGAGTTGGGATTGGGATGTTGTATCTTACCTGCATTTCTGGAGCGCCGCCCTCGTCGCGTATCAGCAACAAATAACTTTGGCCATCGATGAAGACTTCCTTCTTGAAGCGTCCGCCCTCGGGTGACTCCTCTTGCATGTAGGAGCCGGTTAGATAGCGATGCACCAGCGCCGATTTACCCGAATTCAGGGAGCCCACAATGCCCAGCCTGATGTCGGGCACCGAACGCGAGATTGTCCATTCCTGGCTGTTCACAAACGAATCTGCAAAGAATGAAATCAAATAATCATTAGCAGGAATACATTTAAACCAAAACTAGTTCGACACGACGTAATGAGCAAGGCGAACGATTTTGGGAAATGAAAAACTCGTTTGGCACAACTCGTGACATCTTTTTGACCTACATGCGAAGCGGCCAAAAGTTTGTATTTTTTTCATTTTTATTTTTCTTGCTGTCGGCTCTCATTAGTTATTCTTCTTATGCAAATGCTTGGTTGTATATGTACAAGGACTCTAGTTATACATATATCATTTTATGCCCAGCTTTGATTGACAGCTTTAAAAATAAATGAACGTTTTCGCTGCCGCAGCTACTTTTCAGAGTTTTTGGCAATTGTGTTGTGCCCTCAAGGGTGCATTTAACAGAAGGATGAAGAAACTTTTAAAGATTGTCAGTTGCTCGAACACTTTTTTGATTTAAATTGGCTCAGTTCAGTTCAGCTCAAATCAAAACTTAAGATCTGCAGTCAGCTGGCCTGCTGGCTGCTGCTGTCTGGCTTTTGATTGCACAATGGCTTTCAAGGTTGGCGAGGCAACAGTTGGCAGGCAATTTAAACTCAAACAGATGTTCGCTCAGCTTTTAAAAGCTACCAGCAAATGGAGAGAAGCTTCCATGTGCCTGAGCTGTGTCTGTGTCTGTGTAAAAGCTCGCTTATATCATTAGTTTGAAGTAAGTTTAATTTGCATTTTGAATTTATTGTGCACTTCATGCCGAAGTGTGCAACAAAGTGTTAAACCCAAAGTACGAAAACACCATTAAACACTGCCAAATACTCGTAAATCTCGGACAAACCCTCAACATTAGGGAGTTACGAGTGGCGCGATCAATTTCAGACCCAGGGGGCCGTTTGTTGTTTCGGTTTGGAAGGAGTGACAGTGGAAGAAGTGCTGATCCTTTTTTTTTCTATCATCATTCTCGCTGACCAGTTCGCTGTGTGTGTGCGAGATGATTTACGTGGCAGCAAGGACACGTGAAAATTGCTCTATTATGAGTTGTTAAGAGCTGGCTGAGTAAACAGTGAAGGGTCCGCCGCTCTCAACTGGACATAGATATGGACATGGACATGGACAGGCGGGCATCTCAAGGGTGACACTGAGAACTTGTTCCAGTCGACAAGCAACACATGAGCTTGTTAATGGACTAAGACAAGGACGTAAAAGTGGATGTGGACTTGCAAGTAGCTCCTTATATGTACACTGCGAATTCGTTAACAAGTTCAACTGGTTTTTGTCTTACGTTTTTGATTTTTTTGTGAACGTTGACCATAGCGCAAAATTACAAATTAAAACGAAATAAATATGCCTTTTGTTGCATAATGCAGCCCAACAAACCTCTTTGTGAAACTGATATATCACAGGAAAATCAAAAGAAATATATGAGAAATGAGGATAAAAAATTAGCGCGGTTTTGCAATTTGCATGGCAATAAAATTAAATGAAATTAAATCAAAAATGGCGGCAACTGGTTCTCAGCAAATCGAGAGAATCGAATCCAAACCAACACAAAATGGTAACAGAAAATTATCTAATTAATGGCAGCTATCAGCCTAAAGGCGCTTAAAATAGCCCCGCAACAATCAAACCGCCAGTTATAAATGAGTCTTTAAGTTTGACTAATGATGTCAAATGTCTGAGAGAAAAACAGATCGGCTTAGGCGTAAAAGTTCAAACCGCCAGCCCCGGAGGTGTAAAGATAAGAAATCATAGAAAGGAATACGAAAGAAAGATCTCCTCCCCTCCGTTTGGTTAGGAATTCTTGTAACTCAGTTTCTGTCTGTTACGATCTTAACGATCGTAACTCAAACGCATGTCAAATGTCGCCATCGTTGTCAAAATTCCCAAACTAATTACGTATGCAAACGAGCCGCGACCCAAGACATTAGAAATCCGGCATTAGATTTCTAGATTTTAAGCCAACTACACTTACTTTCATGGGGAGAAATAAAAGAAAGTGTTTGTGCAAAGCAAAAGGGTTGGGTTTGTGTTCGGGGTTTGTTTGTTTGTTTGTTTACTATTTACCATACACCCCATTTACAATTACAATTTCTGTTTGTTAAACAAATGCAATTCGGGGATTTGCGTCTTGATGTGGGTTAAGCATTTTAATTAGCGCACAATACGATAAAAAAAAACGAGAAATACATATTCTCTTTTCATTATATTTCTTTTTGAAAGTTTTCTCAACTGAAATGTAACTGTTATCATATTGACCCAAGTGACCTGACCCAAGCAAATGCCTAGTTATCAAGTACTTTGGCTTAGTTTTATTGCAAGCAGCTGAAAAATGCTCGGTTTTTATCATTATTTGAAGCGTGCCATCTTAAAAACGATCCGGCACCCACAAGGATAAGGTTTGGGGAACAGGAAATTGTCATAAATTGTTTAAGCATTTAGTGGTTTTACGGTAGCCCAACAAATGGTAAAAGTTTTATGAGCACTGACAGCAAATGCAGCTTGAGTTTTCCTACAACTACAAAAAAAAAACGTACCAAGATAAGTTGGATTATAACTTGACCAAACTCAAGGAAACTTGAGATGTGTGTTTGGCATGTGAAAAAGAGTATTAGATTTCATAAGACTTGACTTGCAGAGAGGAAATTAAATAAAGGGAAAATGTTAAGCAACATTTACCTTGACGAACACTTCAAATGTCAACGTCAGTTACAAAACAAAAACAATAAAACACGCCATGTTAACTCGTCTATGGGACGACAGATCTTTAGGAAATTTGAGATGTGCATAGAAAAACCAAAAAGAGAGTATTGCATAAAAGTGCAAGTTTAATTTTTAATGACATTTACCTTGCTATCCATTTAAAATGCAGCCTTGTGCTCAGAATTTATATTAGCAAATGCAATGCGCTAATTAGGAACCACAAAATATAATGAGCAATGGAATTTCTATGATCTATAGAAATATTCCATGCATGTTTTGATAGTTTTTGAGGCGAATAATGCGTTTTTAATGTGCCGCAACCATAAGCCATGGCAAATTTACTTTGGCATGGGAATCTATTTCATAAATATGCATATAGAGCGGAAATAAATCATATACAGTTTTTGCATTCCGAGCCCATGACCTGAAACCAACGATAATATTTAGGTAGGCCGGCCGTGTCGACATTGCAGCACAGTGGACTGACTGTCCAAAAACAACAATAAATCAGGCCAGGAAGCAAACTCGTGATGAGCGCTGCCCTCTGCTGTTGAATTTCTTATTGTTGTGTGTTCGTTCTGGGGCGTAGGATGCACACATCTGCTCCACAAATCTGATTTACTTTCTTTGTGTTTGCCCAGAGATCAGTGAAAAAAGATCAACGAAACTGGTGGCAAATGCAAGCAAAAACGGTACTTGTAGTTGAAAGAATATATTTATTTCTTCTTTGCTTGCTCCCAGATAGGGCCAGACAAAGGCAAAGAAAATTAGCTAAAGCCCAAAAGGAGCAAAGGGCGATCGCACAAACAAGATTAAAACGGGGCACACACACAGTTACAGAGAGAGTCAGGGAGAGAGAGAGAAAGGTAAATTCAAAAGCAACTGCTTGGTGCTTGGTTTGTATTGAAAACTAGTTTAACAGAGTTCTGTTAAAGTTATTAACAGAAAAGATGTGCGAGGAAACATAAAGTTATAATGGACAAAGAAAAAGTATTAATGAGTTAAGTATTAAAACGTAAACAAAACTAACTACATAAGTTTCAGGGAACATTAGCGACGGCTCAACTAATTTAACAAAACAGTTACATTAAGTAGCAAGATATAGCTCTTTAGGGCATATAAATAGACAGACGGTGAAGAGGAGGCAAGTTATGTCTAGTTATTGAAAAAGTTTTGCACGAACGGCTGGCGACACTTTCAAGGTTCGGTCACGCAACGTTCAGACACAGAGCGTAGAGGCAAATGTATCTGACAGATACGTCATATGTCACGTGCAGGAATTTCATTTATGTGAATACTTAATATATGTTGCATGTAGTATACCAAAGTGGCTGGTATTTGGCTATGACTTCATCATCAATAAATAGTTTTTATGCTGACTGCAGACTGACCCAGAAATTTACGCATCATTACCAAAAAGTAATACGATAAACAAACAAATAAACACAAGACGAACGAGCAACTATGATAAAACAGATAAATAAATAAAATGAATGAGTTTCGAGTGCGGGAGTGAATAACATGTGTTGGATTTTGATAAATTGAATTGAAGATGCGCGCCAATTGCTTTTAATTCGCTGTCCAAACACACACACACACACGCACACTTGAAGGTCGCACACACACACACACGCACACAGACATGGGCGTTAAGTGGCTCAAGATCCTAGCGCTTGATCCCAGCCAAAAGATCAACACAGACCACGCCTCCTGTTGATGCTGTTGAGGCTGGCTCAATTAAGAGGCAAAAAGGGGTTAATTCTCAAGATGCTCTGTCATTGGTGCACAAAGATTTATGAGAGATCAGGTAAAAGATGCTGCTGCATATACATATATATACGTATGTATCTGTGGATACTTGAAGGTCTTCGCTCTACACTCCATGTTTGTCAAACTGGAAATGCTTAAATAAATACAGAATAATTTATACTATGTATATAAATTAGGTTACCCGAAAAAGCGCATTAAACATTTCGTTCATTCTGTTCGTTTATCAGTCAATGCATTCGATATATATTATGTTTCAGTGTGTGTATGTGGATTGTAACTCATTTGCCACACGAGTCGAATTGAAAAAGTCTATTGCAAAACACGCGAGCATAAAAATGAAAAAGTATCAATGTAGTATGACTGTTAGATACTCTGGAACTTTTGCAACGATTACAATCTGCTTATTATGAATATTTCAAGCAAAGGATTATGTATTTCTTATGGAACTTACATGTATAATGCTTCGAAAGAATATCATAGAATTTAACAAATGGGTATTAAACACGGATTTCAACAACCAAATATTTATTCTAAGTGCAACAGGGTATATAGAAATTCTTACTCATAAACCCTTAAGACTTTTGCCTATCAGCACTTAAAGTCATCATTTTGGGGGCGTTTTCTTATCAGCAATGCAAACAAAACTATTTTTACTACGACTTCTCTAACTTTATTACCTTTTTTTTAAGAATTTTCCCCACTCCCAACATTTCCAATTAGCAAATGGTTTCAGCACTTGAAAATAACACCAAAACTCCATTTTAATGTTATTTTAATTTTAAGCAAATTATTATTATTTATTTCTTGAAAAAATGTGTTTAAGTTATTAAAAGGTGAGATTGCACTGAGGAATGTGGAAACTTTCCACACTGCTGATTAGAAAAGCATTTCGAATTCGATATGTGGGTTTATTTTGTTTATATGATCCACAGATAAGTATAGAATTGTGCAATTTTAATGAAACTTTGTTTGGGCAAAAGTACAAATATAATATCGTTGAATCACTTTTCCTAATCTAATCTGATTATCAGAAAAGGTTAAAGAATCTAATCTACAATGAAGGCTTGCTGCCCAAGGCAATGACAAGACCTTGCTCAATAGCAAACTAATCACAAGTATTCCCAGTAAAAATTTACAAATATAAAAAACTCTCCACACGATTAAATGTCAAATTTATGACACAGATCATTTTACAATGATCAAGACATAAATATACAATTTCTCCCTATTTTTGTTACATTTAATTTTTTGACTTTCTTTTAAGAAAAAAGTTACAAGAAAAACAAAAAAAAAAAAAACACCCGGCCAACAAGCGAGAACGGGAGAAAGAGGGACACGAGTCAATCAAAATGTTGACAATGCTTGTAGGAAAAGCCAGTGAGAAGAAGTAGAAAAAGATGATGAGGAAAAGGCAAGTCAAAGCAGGCGTCTATGGTGGTTGAATCCCAGTAGCATCTCCTGTAGCTGAACTCTATTAAATATGACATGTTTATGAAGTGTCCCAGCTGTGGTACAATAGCAAAAACAGTCCAAAGGAAAAGGAACCCAAAAACACCAGAGAAACAAAAAAAATGCACATCAAAAATGGTAGGAAAAGTGCTGCTGCGATTACTTTTACCGTACATTTTCACTCAATGTGTGTGTCTTTTATACATATATATCTAATATTTCCTGGGATTTCAGTACACGCGTCCTCAACAGCAGCATCAGCAGCTGCCAATGTCTCCAGCTAAATGGCAAATGTATTTATGTTTCATATTTATCACATTTTTATTGTTTGCGGTTACCTTTTGCATTAACCACAAACTTTTCGATTGTAATTATCGTTGGCTGATATTTTCTTTACTCTATTAAAATATCTTTAGTTTTTGATTTACTCAAAACAATGTTTGGTTTAGATTTTAATGATCTTCGCTTGTTAGTAGTTTTGAGCCGCTTAAGTTAACCACAAGCTGTCTAAGCAATTTCTCACTATTATGATTAATGAGAATATTTTTTTTTACTCTTCGAACGATGCTGATTTGATTTTTAGTTTAGTTTTCTCGATCTTGAGCTGATATTCTAAAAATTTCTCAGGCACTCAGTCAAGTTTTAAATTTAACTTCTTACTAACTTCGATCTTAAATGGAAATAAATTTGATTCGATTGATAGATTTTCATGGTCATCGCCTAATTAGGCAGCGCCTTGTGTAAATTATAGATTTGGATAAAACTATAGCAGCTGTATCGTGAGTTGACCAGCTGACTTTTCTTCGTGCTTGCTTTCTTAAGTCGGCCAAGCGAATCAAATCAGTAAATTGCTTACTTTTACTTTTCCTATGGCTATGAATTTGCGCCCTCAGCGGGACTCTTTATTTGCCAGAGTCTTGAGTCCAGCAATGGATCTATCGATGAATTTTTTTTTCTTTTTTGTTGACCTTTTCTTTAGAAATCGGAGCGCCTCGTTTACATCTTTGCCTTTCCATTTTGTGTGCAAAATTATGAGGTCCATTGTTCTCGTCGGCCTGTGTCCATTACAATCTTATTTATGGGCACGGGACGAGGTGGAAGGGGCTGACCATGACCAGGGGTGGGCCCATCCCCATAAACAATGTATTGCGAATGCTTGTTAGTTTCTCAGTTGGCTAGTTGGCCAGCGTAGTTAGTATTGCCAAAATGATTGTCAGTTATTGCGAGATTGAATTAAATTAGCTGTACAAATCTCCAATGCCTCTTCTCCCCTCTCCCTCTCTTTTAAAGCCAACCTGTCTTTTGTTTAACTGACGTGTTGAAGAGTCGGCTCCATCTCAAGTCTCAAATCTCAGTCAATGTTTTCGTGTTTTTTGCGGTTCAATGACTTAGTGCCCATTACAGTCATGAGTGTCTCCTGTTTTTGCGAAACAGCAAGCAACTGCTATCAGTCAGTCATACGCCAATGCATGTCTGACTGCTGCTGCCGGCCCATTGAATTACACCAGACAACAAGTGTTTAAACTATTATTGGGAAGCTAAGAAGCAATTGAAAGCTGTTGAAGATTGTATTGTAATAGATAATTTAATGTCTTGCTTGAAAGATGGAATGGAAGTAAGAATTATTCTCAGAAGTTTTATAGCAAAGAAGAGTAAATATTCAGTACAAGCTGCAATGCTTAAGGTCCTATTATATTTTGGGCATATAAACCAGGTTGCATGTATTGAATATCACATACAAATCGTTTGAGTCATCTAAGATCTATAAGCCAATAACCTTATATGTCAAATTATTGCATTAACGTCGTAAATGTTGTACTTAAACACGCCCAGGCAATACAAACTTTTTACTATCGCATTTTTATATGTTTAACGTTTAGCATTTACAAATGTTAAACACAATCTTTATATGACATTTTTATGATCTTACATTTGTTCTCTCTCAAAAGGCAACTAATTTAATGGCTTATAGATGAAACGCTCATTGGGAAGCCCGCAGGATAGTGTAAATTTACCACACACACACAGGCACACGAACATCGTCATAACTGCCCACCGAAAATGCGAAACAAACAACCGCAATAACCACTTGAACCGGTTACGATGTTGTAAGATTCATGTAAGTTCCAGAGAAGAGAATCACTTGAGTGTGACTGAACCTTTGCCAACAACACACAAAGATACAAAAATATACTTACATACTTATATTTTCTATATCACTTAAGCGATGCTAAACTCTTTATGATCGTGGGGCGCGCTTTACGGTTAATAGCCTTGTATAGAATTTTATTAGAGACCTCGCAGCATGGTCTTGGGTTACAGGGCGTCACATTAGAATTACAATGCGACATGCGACAGAGAGTTGAATGCAACCTAAATAATAACTTCCGCTTTTGAAAGCTTTGCCATATACAGGCAGAGAGAAAGAGAGAGGGGGAGACATAAAAAGTATGGGGATTTGTTGAACGTACAATTGGGAAAATAGAAACAAAAGCGCGCTCGACCCAAGGGCCAAAGCCGCTTACCCAATATGGGCAACAAGTGACCAAACATTCACATATCTCCACAATTCACTATTCAACATTCAACTTTGATCGTTTTGTGCATGCCGAATACAACAAAACAACTTCAATAACCAATACAATAAAAACGAAAAGAAAAAATATACTCCCGGCTTATTTGGCTTGAACAGCCCCGAACCTGATATGGGAAGGGAGCATAGAATTGTTGCCTGGTTTTTGGTGGTGGTGGCTTTTTTCGTTTTTTACCAACTTCAAAACAAGTGTCCACCAAAGTTGGCAACGGAAGCGCCGCTTGAAACGTGTCGCATTGCTGTCAACTCATTTGCATATTAATATATTCCTCTGTTTGTTTAGTTCTATTTTCCATTAGATATTTTTTTTTTTTATAGCTAGAGAAATTAAATTTATTTAAATTTTTCAGCGTTTGACAGGTTTTTTTTTCGGACGTCTTCGAATGATTTAATTGAAAATATACGCAAAGTGTTTTGAAAAATGTCCGGAAAAAAATGTTAATTTGAATATGGAAGATGTTGCGATTGCTGGGAAAATTCTAAGCAGAACCTTTTCACCGGATTTTGTTACAGTTGAAAGCGTTGCTCAGCATATTCAGAGAGATTATTTAGGGGTTATACAATATATAGTGGGTGACATCAAATGTTTGACTAATTGACTTGAAATTAGCTATGAATTGTTAAGTAGTCAAATAATAAAGGAAACAACGCTTCAGCGATTTGAGGCATAAGCTAAAACAAAGTTTCTCACAACCTGTTGGGACATCTAGGCAAAAAATAAAAAAGATAGATAACGGCTGTGAATAAAAAAAATAAATGTTCAAAAAACAACTAGAACAGCTGAAAAATATCTAATCATATGCAAACAAAAAAGGTTTCCTATCAATTTTTAATAATAATGCCAAACTTTCTTTAAGCAATCTACCCTAGCCATTATGACTTGCATAAGCGACCTAAATTTTCGTTTATGATAAAGACTTTAACAAATAATATTCGTCAACTATCATACTTTGTCTTAGGAAAGATCAAAATGAAACACACAAAAAATATACATTCATTAATTATACGGTAGGCAAAAAGAATGGAAAAATATATGAAGATAATAGGAGAGATCGACAAAGGTGCATTTACTTTCAGTTCGATAAGAAGGCGCGTGCTAAGCAGCAAAATAATAATAGAGATAGAGAAGCATATATATATTTAACACCATTTGTTAAATGCTGTCGCAAACGTTGGACATATTCGGTAGTGTGACCGAAAAAAAGACAACTTGAGAATCCATATAGAAAACTACTGAGGCTCGTTTGTCTTGGCCGTGACGTTTCGAATTGAATGATTAATGATGCGATTCAAGTCTCTGAGAGTCGCTGCGATCAATCGATGGACGCGTGTCTCATTCGATTGACTCGCAAACTAACTTGATTCTAACTATCTATGACTCAAGTGTTGCGCTGTGCCCAAAAACACAAAAGTAAACGCAAGAAGGAGAAGTCAACAAACAGTGTGCCTTAAAAGGCAAACGCCATGCTTTAGTGGGCGTTGATTTTTTCGTTTCTTATTTATAATGAACGTAGGCTGATCATTAATTCAGCTTAAGTCACAGCAAACGTAGACAACATATTCAGTATGTGTTCTGGCAATTTGTAGAGTTTAATTTTAATTAAGGGCAAGCGCCGAAGCTCAAGGAAGTTGTGAACTTTCTCGAGGTCAGTTCGTAGGCGTAAAGAAGCTCAAGATTTTGGCTATCTAAGAGGAATGCGACGATATAAATTAAATTTTTGAGTTAGAGATTCAAGCAATTATAATTTCATTACAACAGGAAGACAACAGATTTCACTTTTCTTAAATCTGTTCCCACAATTAAGCGTGGTATAAAAGCTACTCAGTGAAACTCAGTACATAAGCAAAATTTCAACATTTATTGCCCATGATCTCATGTTGTCTAATGCTTCTGATGACGAACCATATCAAAAGCGACTCGTAGCTTTTTCTGATCTCATGATCTGCACAACTTTGCTGCAATGCTGCTTCCTCTTCTTATACTATATGTATATAAATAATTATATACTCATGCCGACTGCACTGACAACTTTCTAGACCCGGTTCGTATAATAAGCATAAACAATTGCGTATTATTTTAATTACTTGTTCTTTTTTTACTCTTTTTATTTGGCAACGTTCTATGAATTCAGCTTTTCGGTTCGCGCAAAATGTGTTAAAAGTATTTCGCTTCTTGTTGCTATTTAACCAAAAAAACAAACACATACAAAGCAAAAAAAGATAAACAAAATACAATAGACAATAAAAAATACCTAAGAAACGAACAAATAAAAAGTGCTAGCTTTTTTAGTGATATCAACAGACGTAGATCAGTTTAGATCCCCTGCTCCTCAATCCGATTTCCATTCTAGAACGTCAGCGAAGCGTCAAGGTCTTTGAAAAGTCAACTGAACGGCTGCAGGAAATCGGAGAACACTTCGTATATCGAGATACCATATGGAATCTTTTATTATCATTATCATTTGCCTAGGCTAAATGGAGCACAATCCACAATCTTATCAGGACAGAAAGGGGAGCAAGCTGGCAAACTTATCTCTGCCCAGTTTGGTGTCGGTTGACTGAAGCTAATATTTATTTTTATTTAATTAGCAATATGCACGGCGTGCCACAAGTGAATGAACGCAAAATAAAAAGAAAGAAAGAACAACTATAGAAAAAAATTTCTAGAAATCGAATAAGAATGAAAAGGTTATCTAATCTTATCAACGCAAAGCGCCTTTGACAGGCGTAAACAACCAAGAATCTAGGAAAGTTCTATAAGAAAGTATTATTAAAATATATACTATGGCAACTATAATGAGCAAATCTAGCGTTGGCAAAAAGTGCATTATGCGATTTTGATATACATCAAATTAAATTTTGAAACTGAGTTAAAAATAGATTGTGATAAGTGCAATAAAATTTCGTTATCTGTTAAACTAATTTCATTTTAGTGTGAGTCAGTATGCAAATCTTTTGATTATTATTTTAATAGATGATGTAAAGATTGTTATTTATGTGTAATAATTAACATCGACTATAAGGGATTGTTGATAGAAAGCTATTAAAAATAGTCTGAATACTGTTTGTATATAAATCTACATAAGTCTTGTCTAAACATCGCAAACTTAACTTATTACTCGCATTTTAAGTTAAGACCTACAAATTGTTGTTTATTATATCCAGTCATGACTGTACTTTGCTATCTGAATTATTTTGTATGCGTCAGTTTATATTGATTCCTTGAATTCGTTAACTGTTTCATTTTGCGTCTTTTAAAAGCAAAAGTGATATGGTTTTTTTGGGACCCATTAAGACCTGACAACCATGAACCCAACACTCGCCTTTGTTTAGTTTTGGTAAACATTTTATAATTTGGTAAACTTAACTCAAAGTAGGCGCCATTAGAGCATAATGTATTTTTAATTAGCTGATTACATTTGCGCATTTATGCAATAATATTTCTTTTAGTTGTTCCCAACAGACGCCGTTGACCTTGCGCAAAAACAAAAAACCAAACAATAGAGTGGCTAAAAAATATATATATATATACAAATAATATAATTAAGTAACACCATAAAAAACAGGGCACTTTGCGTGTCATGTGTCAAAGTTTGGCAACAAAATCACAAAAAAAAAAAATAATTTATGCACAATAAACGAGAGGCAAAAATAAAGAAAAATAATTGTATGACAGTTTGACATAGTTCCTAACAATTTGGAGGCTTCCTCAGGTTGTTGTTCCCAAAGCTGTTATGTCAAAATTTGGCCAAGATTGTGCCAAGATTTCTATAGAGAGCTAACTGAATGAACTCTTTGCATGAGAATGAAATGAAAAGTAATCATAATAATTTGCACTGCTTTTGTTCATGCTGTGTTTGCGCCGTCCATTGTTTGTATCAGAAAGCTCGCAAATTGCAAATCAAGTGAAAGGGCAAAAGCGAAAGTTAAACGATAAAAAGGAGGCAAAAAAGAAATAAACCTCCCTCAAAAAAGGGTGGAGCGGTTTTATAGCAGTGACAACAACAACAAGAACGATGCTTCCAAGCACTTAACATGCTATAATTGATTCTGGTCGCACAATGCGGGTGAGAACTGTAGTGTAAGAGTAGGAAGCTACCGACCAGGCATCGACATTGTGCAATCAATGACAATCTAATGACGTCAAAGACTATAAAGTGAGAAAATATTGTGAAGGTACTAAACTATTTTGCGTCTTTCGAGGCGCTTATCTTCCATATCATCTCTAGGGCAGTACTAAGCGTTAAGTGATGATGATGATAGATGCACTGACTGATTAGCTGTCTTGTGGTTTAGACAGAAGGTCCTCAAAAAATTAACTTAAGATTGCAGCTATTGATATTATAAAGGAAGGTTTGGCATCGTGTGAAAAGAAAAGGGTGGCAAGATTTTTGTGGTGCATAGAATAACAGAAAATTTTGAAATATTTTTTTGAATAACTTTATTTTTAGTTAACAATTTTTTTAAATTTTCTTGATCGAGAATATACTTATTTTATTAAGATTTTTCAAAGAGCTATTATAAATTTGATTTTCCAAACATAAGAAACTAAAAATAGAGCAAGGATTAACCCATTTCAAGTAAGGTTTTGAATAAAGTTTTTTTTGTTCTTTAAAACTTTCAACTCTGTTCTTTAGCTGTTGTCATCCGTTTAACATCCAATTTCAAGTCGTGGGTCGCATTCACATCGACACTGTACCTCACCTGATTTGCGTTTCTCCGATCTGTCCGGCACCACTAAGCTTTTGGCGCGCTTTACTCTCAGCGATCGTCTGCGTATGGAGCGCAAAAAAGCTTCAGGCATCCTTGAGAAACGTTGCGGCGTTTCTGGTGCCTTGGCACGCTCTGGCAGAAAAAAGTTCTTTACAGCCAACATGATGTTAACTGTAGCGTGTAGCGGTAAAATCGGCTTTCTTCTTTTGTTGTGGGTGTTTGGCGCGCGTGTTGGCAATGAAAATCAAACTTTTAACAGCTTTGGCTGTTGCTCTTTTCACTTTGTTGTAAATATTGCTTCTTTGTTTGTTTGTGTTTATTTTTGTGTAATCCTTTTGTGGTTCTTTTGTTGCACTTTTATTGCGTATTTATTTAAACATTTCTTTGCTTGGCACTTATTGGCTTCCTCCTTGAAAACATTTTTGAAACTTGTTTGGCTTTTTAGCGTCGATAAAGTATTTCGCATTTTAACACATTGTTTACGAGTAGTTTTATTCTGGTTTAATTGTCGCTATTTGCCACTATGCATTTTTTTTTTTATTTGGCAAAGCCAAAAACTTAATATGCCTATTTATACAGCTGACGACATCGATGCGTTGCTTTCGCAATTTGTTTTGATTAACAATCGAAGAAATATACGCGAATCCCTAAAACCGAATATCGGCGAACGAAAACTCCGCTCCACACGTCCACAGTGCATGCTCGTCGAGACTGAACTGGTGGGAAATGTAAAAAAGCGTACGCGCTCACACCTCAACAGCAAAGGCAGCAGCCGTTGCTCTCCCAGCGGGCTACTCAGAGTGCGGCTGTTAACGTTCACTGTTTTTAACAGACGGTAGGGAAATTAAGTTGAGATTCTATTACATTTTACTGTTAACGGCTGCACTGAGAGCGGCTTCTTGGTTACCTGTGCGTTGCAGTGGGAAATTATTTTGTAGGTGTCACACAGTTCACTAAAATTGTATTAAGAGCCGGCGCCAGCAGATGTTGTTGTGGGCTTAGCTCGTGCTGTAAACAGCTGCAATTAAGCAGGAGAACAGGTAAAATTGCTACAAGCAGAGCAGCTTTTGCTGTTACTTCTGAAGTTTGTAATATAATATCTTAACTTCCGCTGCATTAAGAGCGGAAATGTCGCGTATCAAGCTGTTGATATTTCGGGAATCTTTTATGTTTGTCGCAGTTATGACTGCCATTAAGCGTGGCCGATTAAATCCAATGTCAATAATACACTTTGTGTTTGTGTATTTGCTTTTTTATCAGTTGCAAGTTCAACGAAATATAGTGATAAGCGCAAAATTTGCGCCTGTTGCGACTTAACATACCGCTGTTAAAATTTCCCAACTTACTTGTGGCTGCTGAGAGCCGGAGAGAGTGAGAGCGAGAGTGAGAGTGAGAGTAGGTGAAGAGGCTGCGTCACAAAAAACCATACGGAAATCAAAATGCAATAATAAACATTTGTCGACGCCGTTGTTGTTGTTGTGGCTGTTGTTATTTTGGATGCACAGAGGTAATAATCAACTAGCTGCTTTGCTGATGATAATAATGATAAAATGCGGTACAGTGAAATGGAACCCTGCCCGCCTCCCAGTCTGTTCATAACATATGACGACGCGACGGCTGCTGGCAGCGTTTGTGGTATTTGTTTTTAGTTGGGGTTTCGGTTAGTGGGCCGTCGCTTGGGAGCAAAAATTCACTTCCTATTGAAAACGAGCGAGCTCGGAAGAGAGGAAGAGTAAAGCATTCGAATAATATATGAACGGACACAGCCGCGAATTAAACATGTGGCATTATTTATGTATATGAAACCAGTATATTATTACTATGCACAATAATTTGTCGACTGTTTGTTGTTGGTAGTTTTTTAGTGAGACTTTCAATGAGATTTATGCAATGCAGATACAATTTACATAATTGCATTTGAAAATGTATATTTGTGGGAAACAGTTTGAAAACGGAACATTGACTGAATTTCCATAGAGATTTGATTAAGTGTCAGACAGGTGGAAGAGAGTCATTTGAGGATCAAATATATTTTGTGCCCAACTTCAACATAATGTCAAATAATGAACTCGCTAATGTAAAAAGAGCATAATTACCTGCCATCTTAATGCCTAACTTCTATCAAGATCTCTCAAATTTCATTTGAAGCTTATCATCTCATCTAACTTTACAGCCACATTAGCATAAACCTTGAACAATACGCGAGCGCACTCTGTTAAGCTAAATGGCAAATGCAAATCTTTGAGTTGACAGCAGTTTACAAAGCGTATTTAAGTAGTGCAATCGGTTGGTTTATTTTTGGGACACGTGAACTGCATTATATGGTCGATAATTTGACACGCTCGCCACACTTATCGGCGACACACGCCAGCACCAGACGACGCGTTACCCAAAACCATCCCAAAAACAGGGACACAATTTGCGACTTAATTAGACGACATTGCCAAAGACGGCGAGAAAGAGAGGAAGCGAGAGAGTTAAAGACTAAAGTCACACGCGATTCTGCAATGGAACTTGAAATTGACGCTAGTTGTCGCACGATAGTTTGGGCAACCGGGAATGTTAAGTTAACATTGTTAACCACCCTCTTGGAGACAAGAGGCAAGTGTGGTTCAGTAAAGTGTAAGACTGACTAGCAGATACCCTGTTCACAAGCTAAAAGCAGCTGAGATTCATATTTATGAATATCAAATTTATTTTATTTTTGTTGTTATTTTATTAAAAATTAAAAATGTAAAATCATTCTTCTTTTGTTAAAGATGCCTTCGTCTTACAATATATATGCCCTACTTCACTAGTTACAGAGTATAGAAATGAAGGGCGCGGCTACCGTTCATTCTTTATGGAATCTTAATGGAATTTCTAATCAACCTGCCCCCGAGACGTCTGCCACACACACAGGGCGCGTCCCTCCGTTGCCGCACACCCTGCGAGCAAACCCAGTTCAGATTTGGGATTGACAAATGTTGCACATTCGGTTATAAATGGGGGTGGTTGCAATGTGGTGGGTGGGTGGTTTTAACCCCTCGGGTGGGTGGGATCATGACATGATGTGCGACACTTTTATTTTTTCAATTGAGCTACTTTCAGTTGCGACTGTTATTGTTTTTATTATTTCCTAGAAATCATCGCGATTAGGAAGCGAAACACTAAATGACGTTAAGGGTTAAAAAGCTCAAGTAGAGTAAGGGAGTACAACTCCTACATACCCTTACCTCTACCCTCTCTAATTATGTGCACAACTTGACTTGAGGGTGCTATCAACCCCCCCCCACCCCACTATAACTGCACCCTTAGCAATTTTAATTGCAATTCTGTCTGTATGTTAAACAAATTAGGTTCGCCTTAAGCTTTTTGTCACTCAATACCGCATGAGGCGTTGGCTAACCACCAAATATAGCACCCGCTACTCCCAACCCAACCCACCTCGAATCCAAAACCCAACCCAATTGTCATTTGATACATTTTACAGCACCCCCTAGACTGATTTCCGTTCTCCTGTTGCGCAAATATTTGCAAGCTTTATTAGTTCATTATGTGACTTTTACGCTCTCTCAACAAACAAACACTCCACCAACACCAACACCACCACCACCACCACTACCGCACTCTTTTGGTCTTTCCCTTTTGTCCGCAATTTGTCATGTTTCTTTTTTGGTGGGGTGAGATGAGCAGATTCTAAAACTAATGACAACTCATACAACATTTGATTAAGTAGATTGTGTCGAAGCGGAAGTGCAAGTGGAAGGGTGAGGAGTAAAGAGTGGCAACGGGTAGGAAACAACGAGCAACGCCTCATTTGTTTAAACATCAACTAGAGAAAGTTTTTTTTATTATTTTGCTTATAGTATTTGGTATTTTGGGTCAATTCGTACATAGAACGAGTATTTACTTATCATTCAAGTATTCAACACATCCGAGATGATTCACAAAATATTCCATTCGCCATATGGAATATGTATTTATAACTTGTGAGCAGACAAAAAGAGAATTTGCAATACTTTCTTTGGCCAATTCCCGGAAAAACAAAGAAACTGAATGTGTTTGTTATGAGAATGTTTAACTAAATATATAAATCAAAAATTAACTTACTTACTTGAGAAACTTTAGCTTAATAAACAATTTATTCGCATATAATTATTAATGCATTTTTAAAGGATTTTTGTTATTATATTTTGATATTGTAATAATACTTTTTATTGACTTCATTTTACTTCTCTTTCCAATCTATCGCGATTTAAAAACGTTTTCCGTTTTCCTACCTTCTCAGCTTATTTTTGCAACGATTAACCAAATCCACTAGAAACTCATTTCGGCTGATTCGTTTCGATTGAAATCCATAATTTAGCAATTTGCATGGCATAAAAATAATTCGGTTGAGTCAGTTCGAATATTCATAAGTATTTGTTATTCATATTTAGATTAACCCCGAAAATTCGGTAATTACAAGCGAATTAGTTCTCACGGCCAAATGCGCTTACTACATAAGCTGATGGCCCCCGTTTGCAGTGCAGGATAACCCTTTATTGCTTGCTTGCCATAATTGATAATTCATAATTTGCACAAATTGCCAAAATTTGGATGGGCCTAAGAAATTCATAAAATATTACCGCTGCCCGTCCATCTAATTCGGCAAATGTCGTTGTAATGAAGCGTGAAACGCTTCAAGAAACATGGAAAAACTTAAAATCCATGAAATTGGACAGCGCAAAAAATCAAAAGAATTAGCGAGAGAGAAGAGAAAGAAAAAGACAGAGATGGCAAGTGAAGAAAGGGCTGAGACAAGGCAAAGACATTGCCGTTTTGACTGTGGAATTTGCAACAATGCGACTTGACATAATTATTAGAGGCAGGGTTTGCTGCGACAATGCAATCCACATTTCCACCAACTCCCAGCTCAATGAAATGCTGTGGAAAATAGTTCAATGTTCCCCCGACTGTACGCTGACTTAATCAACTTTTTAATACCCCGTAGATATATAGGACAAAAGGGCATTTTAGTACTTAGTTCTAATAAGTATATTGAAGCCAGCTGAAATGGAAACATTTAATTAGAATACGAAAGTGTTGTCCTAAACCCTTTTTGACTTAGTTCATATTTACTTTTTGGTTTACTTCCTGTTTAAGATTCTATTTTAACACACAAATTATTTCTGCTTGTAGATTTTTAAACTCTTTTAATGGGTATCTTTGTGTTAAACACTTTAAAACCACATAAATGTATCTGCACTTTGCGCTTTAAACGCAAATTGAGTTGATTAATTGAAATGTGGAGAGACACAGGAGAGTTAAACGGGGGCGCAGGGGCAAATGGCGTGGCCGAAGGGCAAAATTGCAGACGGCAGAAAATCAATAATTTTAATGGCAGCCCCCCATTCCCCAAAGCTACCTCATACTACAACTGGAATTTATGTATGTGTCTGCTTGTCAATGCAAATATGTTAAGTACAGCGACAACGACAAAACTCATCCCAACAACAACAGAAAAAGGTGGAGTGTATCTGTCTCTCTCTCTCTCCCCCTCCCCCCTCTCAATCCCTTTGCTGTGTGTGACAGCCCCAAACTGGGAGCCATGGGCAAGTTTAGCGCAGCAGCCAAATTGGATTTAATTTTCAAAAGAGCCTACAAAAAATTGTATAAAATGAAATTTAGTCCCCAGAGAGATCGAAACTCAAATGCCCTTACATGCATCATTTAGTATGGAAATTCGAAGAGGAAATTCAATTTGCAGTTATCCATTGAATTCTTAACACATTCAGTGTAAATAGGTATATAATAATAAATATTATCATTTATCGGCTACAATTTCAATGAATTTATTGTCTAGAAAGATTCTTGTATGCAAAGTACCCTCAGTTGGATAAGGGTATCGGACCCAGTGACGTTGTACGATGTAATTTTCTTTAAGATTCATTTCGCTGGCGGCTATTCGACTTTGCCCCAAAAGTAGAGACGATGAAAATCGCTGGCAAGTCGCAAAGAAAATATAATTATTATGACGAGTTTTTTCTTTCGTGAAACAATTAAATTATATGTATTCAATTCGACTAGTATATGCCAGCTCAATTATACAGATACGTAAATCCAAGAGCACAGCTGACGCAAATGCTGCCAAAAAGGCGTGTGGGAGAGAAGAGGGCAGACCTACTATAAATTGCCACAGGGTCGGTCACTGGGTGAGGGGGGTTAGCAGCCCTCGCTGGAATAAATTTGCTTCTTTCAGCTCTTTTCTTTGGGTGTGTTTATTTTTATAAGTACTTGAATAACTTACAGCAATTGTTGCGTTACAAAATATTTGGATAAATTGTCGATGGATTTGTTCAACAAGGCTGGAAATTATGCAATATGCTATTGATGACATATTTTATATGGAAATATTTCTATAATTAGATCAATAATTGCTAGTCGATAATTGAGTTAAGCCAATTGAGTTCAAGCTGATTTACATTTGATAAATGTAAGAAATATTATTTTTACTATTGCCATACCCTGTAGAAAACATGTGAACGTTGGGCAACTTATTTAACTGCTGCCCATTCAACGGGCTATACCTTTCCCAAAGACCTTTCACTTAACAAATTTCTTTAAAACGCAACTTGTAATTAAAATTTCACTTTTTTTGGAAGGGATGATACTACGGTTCGGTTCGGTTCGGCCTCGTTGAACGCACGCTCGAGTAATTTTTCTTTAGCACGCAAGGTCAGAGTTCGAAATAGAAATAACTAAGTCGAGGCGAAAAATAAACGCAACACAAAATAAAAATGTTCGAATATCTTGTATGCAATTTTTGGCATTCTTTGTGTCAAGGGGTGTAACTGCAAATCCTTTCTTTAATCCAATATTTTTCATGTTCTTGGGGATGTTTTTAAATGGCGTGCAAAATGTATTTTTGTAAAAAGAACAAAAAAAATCATTTTGACATATTTTTTGGCAATTTTTGTTAGATACTTTATGCGGTGTTGTGCCGTTTTCATGTGACGGTTTTATGATCGCATTACCAAAGATTATCCAAAACATCAATATCAATATATACTATGTTCATACTGGGTTCTCTTAGTTCCCAGGGCATTTGATGCGCTTGTCACAAATCTGATAATTTCGACATGTTTAATATGCTGTGCCAAATCGAAAGTAAGTGAATGGACCTCATAAAAAGAGTTGGCAAAAATACATAAGTTGCAAAAAAGTAACAGAAAAAAAATGAAGTATTAATAAATCTTACATTTAATTGGCTAAAAATGGCAAATATCTTTATAGCTATTTTAATTTATGATTTAGGGTCTTTGGCAAGATTGCTTATTATTCTTTCGAAAATTACTTTGCAAACAAAATTTCATTTAGCAATTTGTAAATATACTAATTGCGTGCTCTCATCTTTGAGTCAGCATTTAGTAGTAATATTATTAATTAATTTGCAAATAATATATAGTATATTGATACTTAGTCATTCGATGATCGCAACTTTGGGCTGAGTAACATGTTGATGTAATCACGCTTACCTGCAAAAAAATAAATAAAGAGAAAGTTAAAATTTAATAAACACTTTTTTTGCAAATGAATAAAAACGTTTCACGTTTTAGCTTGAATTAGGTAAAATCGCAAGAAATAGAATAAATAAATTAATTGTCTTAAATTAATAATACCCAATGCCAATTGAATATCCATCAATTGGTCAACCCAAACCTAAATCAACAAACGAAAATTGTGAACAAATTGCAAAAAGAAAATCGGCTTTTTTCTCATTGTGAAAGTCGGAGAAAAATCAAATAGAAAACCAAAATTCGGGCAAAATGTGACTCAAGAATGCCAGAAATTTGTTTGCCAAATCAATCAATGGGAAATTGGAAGAAAATAAAGGGGGGATTTTTTTAGGTAAATTTCTTACCTGGATCTTGCGGCATTTTTCAATGTCAAGTTATCGGGACATGTGCGAATATGGCAGACATTAATCTTGCGGCCGGACTAGCTAAGGATTTTACGCAAGGCTAACGCATTTGATTGGGCAGCAACCCTGCCACAACTGCTGATAAGTTAATGCGATATGGGCAAGAATACAAAATGCTACCAGAAATTCTTAAAAAAAAAAAAAACCCACCCCACCCCGCCTTCCACAGTATGCATGCGACGCGTGTCCTGTGCGCATTCTAATTGTGGTTTCTTTTCCGTAGACAAATCGCTCGAAATTAACTAATTATATTAGCGGCTAAACAGTCAAACTCGATCCTTCCCAAAGGCATAATTAAAATAATTGAAATTGAAATGGAAAAAAAAACCAAAAAGGAACAGCAAAAAAAAGGACAATTACACAATCAAATTAATACGCCACTACAAAAAAAAAAATGCAGCAAACGCAGCAAAAAAAAAAAGAGCCAACAGAACAAACATCAACATCAAAGTTTGTTGTTTTAATTTCCGTTCAGTTCGAGCTGTCCAGCGAGTTAACCCAACAGGACAATAGCCTTTTGGGTTTGGGTTCCAGATAAGCCCAGCACAAAACGGGTTGAAATTTGCCTTAACCCATTGTGGGACATCCCCCGCTTCCGCTGTTGTTGTCGTTGCGTTTTTTGATTTGCTTGATGGACGCACAATGTGTGCATGTCCTGCAGCAGGACATCGGAGAGAGTAACGCGCGTTGCGGACTCACTTCATTAGCGTTGAAAAACAAATAAAATGCAAGTGACTGCAGCAGGATTCGCTCGACTTGCTCAAGTGTGCTCATTAGTGGGTCGAATGGGGTAGCAGTTGTACTAGTTTTTGGTAGGGGTTGGGCTGAAGTTCGAGTTAGAGAATTAGCTGTCGGAAAAGGGTTGTCCAACGCTGTCTGGTTAGCCTTATCAGCACATTGTACATTACAAATGCAGCTCGCGTTTTAGCCTGGGGACTGGGTTTGTGGACCAGTTCGTCTACCATCTGATAATAATACAAAACTCATATCTAGATGTTATGAAACTCTGGCACCAGAACAAAAAATGACAGCATCCTCGTCCAGTTTCCATTCCAGTGCCATATTGCGGTCTATTTTTCCGCTATCTATTTTTCCCACTTTTCTATGTTTGCATAAAACGGCACTTAGTTCAAAGTGTTTGCTTGGATGGACGCTTGTCTATGTTTTGTTTTTTGTTTTTGTTTGGGTGCTTGAATATGGAACAGCGGCAGCTGCTTGGATTAAAGCATCGCATTGTGATATGATGTGATGTGATGTGTGCGAAGGTGATGAAAAGTTGTTGGCTATCATGGTGTAAGCTCATGTTTTGGTTATTACAGCTGCTGCTGACCATACAATCGACCCACCACCCCACCGACCAGCCACGTGCTGCTGCTGCTGTTGGTGTAGTCAACTGTAGTCAAATGGGAAAGTAAAAACATGCGTTATGCAAACTAATTGTTGGCCCGTCAGGGTGAGAGTGGAGAGTGGTACCATCAGTTTTGATGCCATACTTATAATAATAATAATAGCGTTTCATGCATGATATTATACTTTAAATATGATAATGTATGAGCTCATATTAATAGGATGGCAAAGGATCAGCCCATAAGACTTTAGCAACACACATACTTAAATACTTAGCTGCAACATTTTCTCTTTTGTTACTGTTTCGAAATTGTGTGTTTAAATATTAGGCTTAGGAGTGTTTATAGATCTGTTAAAGCAACCCTGCCCTCATTGTTTAACTGTACCTATTCCTAGCTAAGACTAATAATATCACAAAGTACTCAAAAAAAACTCAAGTGTTTGCTCTTGTTTAAGCATTGATCATGCTATCCATTTAGATCAAATAATTTCAATATATGAACAACAGAAGAGAATATAAGACTGACAAATGGACAGATTGACAAATGACATTAGGCTTGATAACCATTAAGTGCAGCCGCCGTCGCCCGGCCGCCACCGCCGACACTCAACGGTCAGTTGAGACATCAATCAAATTAGGGTAGCAAAAGTAGTATGTACTGAACCCCTCTCTCAATGACACTAACATTACAATATGCACAGCGCAAAAAGCTGAAAGCTTAAAAAGTCGAATGCAGAAATAACAACAACAATTGAGTTAAACACGAATGACGAAGGATTTCGGCAGTTGACCGTTGGTCAAACGTTCGTAAAAATGCAACCCTAAAAAAAACCCAAAGTAACTGCACTTAGCGCACGTCCATTTAAACTGTCTGCGCCTGCGCTTCGTCCAGTTCACAAAATCCTGTACCAGGATATAAGGGGGTTGGGTTAGAAGAGGGAGTTCATTAAAATGCGAGCTGTAATGAGCAGTGAATGCAGTGTAATGAAATTAAAGTGAACACGCGACACACACAAACACACACATAGACAAAGACAGACTGCCCGCTGCTTGCGCATGTGCAGCCAGAATCACCCCGCAACTAGCTCAATGCCCCCCTGATGCATGCTTCGGATCGTGCGTCAAGTGCCGCGCTATTTTTGTTGCACCTTGACTTTTATTATTAATTTTTTTCTTTTTGTCCCTGCTTCCGTTTTAGTTTTTTGCGCATTGCCCGCATAATTGGCAAATTTGCGAACACATTTCCAGTTGATGAATGAAAATGCACTCATTAGTTCGAGTTTGTTTAGCGAGCATAATAAGCGTCGCGAACTATGCAAAACATGCAGGAAGTTAGGATCATTTGGTTCATTATAGACTGGAAGATGCCCTCTAGCTTAAGCTCCGTCGCACTCAAAGAGAAATATATTCTAGTAATTTTATATAATTTTTTTAGCTATCTATACATAAAAATGATATAAACAGTTTTTGTATAAATTAACTTTACAGTTTTCGGGTCGGATAGAAAGAAGTTATGCAATCTTTAAAGAAACAGTCTTTGTTCTGTTCAATGTTTCGCTTTTCTTTAAAACTCTTCATAAGATTGTCTGTTCAAATACCAACAGGGTATTAAATAAATGCGTCTTTTACGTGCTGTAGGCTTAAGCTTGTAGATTCACTGCCAAAAATCGTAACCAAAAAAATATGACAGGCTTAGAACAATCAAAGTGTCAAATAAAAATGTCAAGTTTATGATTCGCCACTAATCTGTCAACAAAGGTGAGAGAGTTTTTCAGGGAGGCTGCTGTTGATGCAGTGAATGCTGCTGTTGCTGCTGCTGCTTCCGTGTGGCATATCCTGTTTCCTGTTTTTGGTCATTACAACAGCGCTAAGGGGTTGCTGCTGAATGACTTACTGACCGCTCGTCAGAGAGAAAGAGAGAGGGAACCTGAGCCGGCTGTCATAATTAAAATATGACGCGTGTCCGTGTCTCGTACACGGACAATTGTAGCACGCGCTGCGGGGCAGCGTTGCAGCAACCATTTCGACACGCAAAGCATTCCGCAGCAGACCCGGCATAAAGGCCTCTTGGCCGGCCAGCTGAACATGTACCGCAACTTAATGGCCAACTATATAGCAGAGTGCAAATTGTTCATGCACGATATTTATATAGATAGCTATGCATATATAACTTCTTCTTTCTACACGTATGCATGTACGGAGACGGCCGATGTCCTTTTGAAAAGCAACTGCACCAAATTGCTTGGCATTTGGTCAATTATACAGTTCCTCCAAGGAAATTAACTCAAATCACGTGAAGCAACCGTAGAATAACACCTAAATGGTTTTTATTGGAATGAAGACATCTCGAAGGTGTAATTGACTTAATTATGAAGCTGAATAATCACAAAGGACATTACATTTTATGGCAACATTTGCTGGCACTGAGCTGGCTGGCTCAAAAAGTTTAATATTTTACAGCCTTATAGATGACTTTGAGACTTTTCTGAACTAATATTCCTGAATAAATTTCTTAGTTTTTTGTTTATATTATCCACATCTGTAGATCGCTTCTTGTTCTTATTTTTTCATTCTTCGAGCCTACGATTCGACACAGTCTTCGAAAAAGTTTAATTGGCAATTGTCACGGATTGTAAAATTTATCAAGATCAATTAACAAAGTCGATCGAATCGACCAACAGCTGTGATATCCTTAAAGATATTTCTTAGCAGCTCGTAAATCAAATGAAAACAAACGCGCCCCAAAAATTGAGGGTGTGTGTAGAAGGAGAGAAGAATGAAATGAGATGAAATGAAAAGAATCCACTTATTTAAGCTAATTTGTCTGACGTCAGGATGTGACAGGAGTTGAGGAGTTGAGTTGGCATCATCATTGTTAGTTTGCATTCAATGGGCTGCGACAGCTTTTTGTGACAACAAACCCGCCGACCCACTTTTCTATATAAGAGAGGACATTGTGCTAAACACTGCAGGGCCCATCAATGTAGAGCAAAACCCATTTAGTAACTGATGTTGCTGCTGTTGACTGTCTCTGATGCTGTTATCCTTTTATTGTGTAGCCTAGTTTTGTGCAAGTATGCTGCCAGGATAAACAGGACACATGAAATGATGCGCAAACAAGCAGCAACAGCAGCAGCATCAAATGCAATTTCTCATTTTGGGCCGACAACATTTCATCAAAGTAGGTTGCAACACATTTCCAAGAAACTTGTTGTTGTTGTTGCTGATAGATTGCCACGGGCGTAGGATGAGAAGGCGCGCAAGCAAGGACTATAGAAATGTGTGTGTATGTTTGCGCAGGTGTTGGCCTCATTGTGATCCGCAAAATGGCAAATCCTTTTAGCTCCGGCACATACCAAAACCCAAACCAACGCTGCTGACAGCCAACTAATTACTTGCGATAGCAAATGCTTAAATGCTTAAAGGGATTTCTAGCCACGCAGACCGTAAAAATTGTCACCACACAGCGTACGGGAATTTCGTCCTGCGGCACATTCGCATTTCGCATTTTGGCAAACAACAAGTCAATGGAATGACAGTTGCCCGATGCGCTACAAATGTCAGGTAGGCGGTGACGGTGGCAGCCAGCAATAAATTCCTAAACTGACATTCTGTCAATGTCAACCAGTCGAAACAAACGACGCCCCGCCTCAGGCACAAACCAAAAACACATCAGGTTGTGCATTGCGTGAGGATTATATAGTCTAGGGAACACAAGAAATGAAGTTAATAACTATGGTCGGGATAATAGCGGAAGATTAAGTCAGAATACATTAAGTAAATATTTTTGCTATCGATTCTTTTCGTTTGTTATAGTTTTGAAATCAAAAGACTTTATTCAAATACTCTCAAAAGTTGGATCAAATTGCATTAAAATTCATCAATTTAGAAACTGCAACATATTAAGAAATAATTATGCGTGAACTAAAAATCTTTTACAGATTTATGCCTAACACATTAATGAATAACAATCTGAAAGACCAGCCATTTATAATTAAATCGTATGCCATTGAAGGAGTTTTCAAAAGGATTCCAAACTAAATAGCTTCCGCAACCCATTCGCTTCCTGTATCTTTCTTTCTCTTAATATAAATCCCCACCTGCATGGCCAAAATCTCATAATAACTGTTACAAACAACTCACAAACTGTTCACACACAGACAGCCTAATCTAAACAAAATGAAATCCCACAACAACAAGAAAAATACATGAACCAATTGCGAATCTAGCGAATCTCAATGGAAGAGGAAAGGGAAGCGGAAAACGGCAACTTATAAGCAAACACCTAAGGCAGAGAGATCTAGGCTACTTTCGTGTCGCTGTGAACACACAAAAATACCTAAATAGTTAATCCTTGAGCTGAATAAAATTGCCAAAGGATGCCGAAAAGAAAAAATATCCGGAACAAGGCTGCGAATTTGTCAAAGAGTTGTGCAAACAGAAAATCGGAAAGGTGAAGAGAGAAAAAAAAAAAAACGAATACAACAGCAACAACAAATCGAATGCAATCAAAATTTAAGCGCTTTAGCTGTGACAACATTCGGCCCAAAACAAACGAGGGAGACGGGCAAAATAAAGGGGTTAAAGAGGGGGCAGGCGCATGAATCCTTTAAGAATTTCGCACACAATGTCGTCCATATGTGCATTGCAATGTCGTGCCGTCAATTTAGGCGAATTAAAGCAAAGTTTACGAAATGCCTATTGATTTCAGTGTTTCGGGGCAGCAACGAAAAGAAGCGAATCCAGAAAACGACTCCTGCTGAGCACAACTGAGTCTAAAAAAGAGCCTACATTGATGAAAAATAAAATGCGGAGCTCGACAACGACGAAAAACACAAACAAAAACAAAAATGCGACACTCGAAGCGTTTAACTTTGGCTTAAGTGTTTGTGCTGGGACGTGCCCCGGGAGGCGCGTCTTAACCCTTTACCTGATGCAAAACGAAGAAGACGAAGAAGGATAAAAAAATACACGTTGACATGCAACGTTGCTGCATATCCTTCGGTATGGCATCCTGCGGTAAGCGGCCCAAAAAATCCCTCCAAGTGTCATCGACACTTGTGCCGGCTGCCTTTAAGGGTTGCCCCAGCAACAGCAATTGCAGGATGTGGCAAGACTCAACATACTTTGAGCTGTTGTCGCTGTTGCTGTTGCCGTCTTCCGAGGCACCAAATGTCTCGCTTAAGTGCTAATAATTGTGCCCTCGCACAGTTGGCGGTCGGCTACGTTCAGGTTCGTTCAGGTTCGCAGCAAAGTAACGCTGAAAAATGGAATATGGGGACCTGCATGTTGGTTGCCTGCCTGCGGCTTTAGTAAACTGTTTTGCATTTTAGACCTTACATTTCGAGAGCCCCACCCATTCAATTCAAGAACAAGCACTGTTGATCAGTAAAAGGCGTAGCTCTGTTTATATGCCCCGAGGTCTTAGGATTTAAACCATTTTTCTTAATTTGAGGTTATATTTACGTAACTGCATAAATAGGTCCAAATACAGTGAAGGGTGTGCCAAATAAAACTTAGGGATTGAGCTAGCAAAATGAGCATAGACCGAAAGATCTAATCACATATAGAAAACTGTGAAAAAAATTAATTATAATTTTTACATAAAGCTCAGTATAAGTAATAGCAAAAGATAGACCAGGAAAATATCACCGACAAATGATCTTTGTGTAAATTGGTGAATGTAAGTATAAACTTTTATGGGAAGAGCTGATTAATGATCTATATACGCGCATATATCGCGCAAGTTGTATACTGATTCGCAATTGCTCTACTTTTCCCACACTTTAGGAACCAAAATGCAAATAACATATCTCAAATGCAGACCAAAAATTGACAAGAATTACACAAAATTGCAGCACAGTAATGAGACTGGCTAAATGATTAATGTAACTCATTGCCTCAATTGTCGGCTCTCTAAAAGTGTGAACTCTGCGGCAGCAAGTTTAATTCATTGAGCAGAATTTTGGCACTAATGGTTGATTCATTGATGTCTAGCAAGCCAATCCTCATGTTAAACGAGATGCCCGAGACATTCTATTCATTACTTGCCAAAAAAAAAAAAAAAAATGGAGAGGAAAGAAATCATCATTAGCAGCAGCTTCCTAGGGGCATGATTAATGACTTGACTTTGGTGTCCTTTGGTGGCCAGGACATGCGAGTGCATGTTGCACTTAAGTGCAACAAGCATCCAGCCACTGAACCGTTACAAATAAATCATAGCAGGCACCGGATAACAAAAATATTTCAACTTTTCTCAACCGCAAATTGATTGAGTTTTGATGACATCACAAAAAATGACAATGGTCAGGGAAGAGGGAATAAATGTTCATCTTTTGTGGTACAGTTTTTTTAATATAGTTTTTCCTTTTTTTTTCTGTTTTTTTATTCTTTATCAATGTGCTCTCATCTAAGAAATTACTTTCACATAATTTGTGTCGTCTTGGCATTGATCTCATTCACTTTTTTATGATTTATTTCGAAAGTGCGTGGACAATAATTATTTACCCTGAAAGAGAGACAAGAACAGATCGATTACGGCAGCTATTGTCTTGTCTGACATGGCAACAGAACCCTAATCGGATCTGATATGGGCGTAACAACTATACAAAAATGCTTAGAGCTCAGTCAACCATTAAGGAATTCTAACCCAAAGTAAAGATTTTTGATAGAAGAACAAAAACCAAGCATATACTTTCTTTAATCAGTAAGCCCAGAGGTTAGTGAATGAAACTAAGATTAAAATTTGATAGGTTGACAAGAAAGATGATTTATACAAATTTTTGAAATATAACAATCCAAAGTTCCATTCTTAGCATAAAATCTAATTAAATCTCATATAAATGCCAGCTTAAAATCAATCGACTGATTCCCAGTTCATTAAGAAACTCGTAGATGACAATCTACAAAGACTTTCCCAATGCAAACGATCAACATTGAAAACAAATCCAAAATAAAAATCCGCTTGACTCTTAATCCTGACAACATGAAAGCAAAGCTAAGAAACATTTTTATTCTTCATTCATGAAGGACATTTTTGATTACAGTAATTATTCAAGCGAAACAGACCGACAGCCAGACGAGCAGGAGACAGCCAGGATTACAGGCAAGCAACTAACGCTGGCGTGTCAAAAATCTAGGATTAAAAATATGTAGATCACAAACCAGGGGACTCACTTTTTTTCAGTTTCTCAGCTTGTTTTATTTTTTTCTTAACGTAAAAACATTTTTTTGCTGTTCGTTCAGCTTGCAGCTTGGGCAACCACAAGATACAGACGAGGAAAAACATGGCAAGGACAATGCTTGAGCATAAGGAAGCATCCTTATATGAGATTAAAAATGCAAATCAGCTCAAAAGGCAGCCGCAGAGAAAATATGATGAGCCCAAGACAAGATGACACTGCAGGAAAATTTTATGTAATTGTTGTCAATCTGTCTCTATTTTTTTTTTTTCGGAGTCCATGTCCTTGCGCCTGCGTGTGTGTGTGTTTGCCCAAAACATGACAGCTTCATGCAGCGAATCCTACAGCAACAGCAGCTGCTCCTGCGCCGTGGACAACTCGAGTGAAATCTTGGCGGTTTTATGCACTTTTGCATTGATTTTCATTAGCATTTTGACGGCAATAGAAATTTCCTTTTTTTTTGGTGTTGTTTTATTACAGCCGCTTGCATGATTTGACATAATTTTGATGAATGATCCGAGTTTTTGTAATTTTTTTTTAAACCTTAAGTTTGTTGCTGTAGCCGCTGACAGGCGTCAATAACTTATTTTTGCTTTGGTTGCGAAGGATTAAAAATGGAAGCAAGCTAAAAGATAATGTTATGGTAATATACTAAAAATTATTTAAATAAGAGTTTTTTGGAATATAAAGTATTTAGATTGTAACTTAATATATATAAAGTTGATAGACAAAAAAATAATTATTTTGTAGCTCAGTTAAAACTTAAATTTTTTCACGAAATTAGCGAGTTTGTAAAAATAATTATTGTATTTTAAAAACTATGCTATATTGATTTGTGCAGCCCCGTTATGGGCCGTTAAGTCCAACAAATCCAAACAAATGCCACTAATTAAACATGGAATTAACAAAACATTGCCAACAATTCGGTGACGATTGCTGTTGCTTCTGATCCGGATCTTGTAACCCTTTGACCCTATGCAGATGCTTGGATTCAACAATGGCGCCCAAAGGGTTAAAGGTGTAAACATTTGACAAAAGTGTCACATCAGATTGCTTGAGACAGCTGTCCTGGTCTGTTTTGGTGGTGGTGTCTAAAGGATAACATAAGACTCTGCCTTTTTGTCATGCTAATGGGAGCAACCGTCCTGAATTGTCTTTGTATCATACGAATAATTGCAAGTGTGTCTCTCAAACTCTGGTTTGACAGCTGTCAAAAGTCCAATAAGTCATACGCGTATGCATATATGTATGTACAATGTTTGCTGGAGCGCCTTCTGCAAGCCGTGCAAGGATTAACCGCGGCGATTGAAGTGTAATTATAAAAGATTGATTGATTAACTGCAGCGCAGAGAGACAGTCGTACAAACAAATGTGGGTAGCATCGGATGGGGTTTGTTAGCGGTTGACGCAGACACTACCAGCAGATGTATAAAGAGTAATCCTTTCGATTGACAGTAAATCTGAATGATCCGGTGGTTTAACCATAAAAAATACTTCGTAATGAATGAAAGTATAATTAAGGTAGACTTTTTAAAGGGTATATGAGTAATGTAATCTGGGGTTCCACTAACGTCAATCTAAACATAACTTTAAGAAATCGGACCTAAGAGCTGCAAGATGTCTTCTATATAACACAAAGCAAAAAAAGACATTTACTTTTTATTGCAATCAACTCAATCCAATAGAGTTATCAATTTATTGCATATGGTTTCAATATGCTCTAATCGTTTCTACCATAAATTAAGGCCTTAATACGAAAGCAAAGCCAAAACCAGGGGAACATACAGACAAACAAAAACTATACTTAACCATAAAAGAAAATCCATAATCGGATTTGTGAGTGCCGACCAAGGAGCACCAGCGGGACATCTCAATTCGGTTCCTGGTCGGCTGACTTTTTTGCTTTGTCAACTAACTCGGGGAAAGAGAGAGAGAGAGAGAGTTGAAACCAATGCACGAGCCCAGGGACACAGCGGGAGTTCAACGGGTGGTCTGAATAGTCCAACACTTCCTCAGCAGATTGCATTTGTTTTTAGTTTTTAGTTCTAAAACACCCGTTAAAAACGTCAGCAGATGTTTTTTCACTAGCTCAATTTTGTTCTCCAATATATGTCTTTATATACTTGTACTCTCTTTATTTGTTGTTAATTAGAGCGGAGTTGCAGAATCTCTTGAGCCATTTGGCTTAAACGCTCATCCTTGCTTTGCGATCCTTTGAAACATTTATTCATACAGCATACGAATTCGTTTTGGCTCATTTCATTTGCAATTTATGAGTTTTTGTGTGGCACACACCTTGCCACACGGCCCGGTCTTAAGGCTGTCATAATGGCCAGGAAAAATGTCCTTTGCTTTAAGTACGTGCTCAATACACAGACACTCGCATATCTCAGCCATCCTGCGGCGTTTGTATTGTCCACATCGCTGTTTTACGACCTAACGAACAGCCTGCGCTTTGTCCCTTTTCTATAGCGTCTGATATTGCCACAGTCCTTGTGTCCATTCACTTTAGATATCCTTGAACATTTGCACTACTTGGCTGGCAAAGTTTCATTTTGCCTTTTGTTCTCATTTGTTGACTTTTACGATGCAGTTTTCCGAAAGCCCTTAAATCATTATTATATAGCCCTCGGTCAATACTTTCGCTTTTCAATGCATATTTTTGTCGGTCGACCTCTCCCCAGGCTTGGCCTAGTTTGATTAGCCTAGATTTTTGTGTTTAGACCACAAATTGCTTGCTTAGGTACATTTCGTAGTTTTACACAGAGCAACACGGACAGTTGGTAAATACGCCAGCTTCTTTGTGGACGGATAAAACATTCTAAGACTATCCCATACTATTTTAATTTCAATCATTATAATTTATGTTTTTAAGTCTGTTTTAGAAACCACTGTAACAAGCTGAAGAAAGACGCTTTAATTGCCTGTGGTTGTGTTTTTGAAGTCACGTCAAATGCTTTGCCAAATTACTTTTCATTCAAAGAGCGAGCGTTGAGCGTTGAGTTAATTGAAAACTTTATGTGGCAGCTTTTAGCTTACAGTTTGTTGGAACAAAAGCCGTAAATATTTGCATGTAGCTTGTTGCTCTTCTTGTTCTTGTTCTTTTCGAAAAGGCAACAGTGTATTCCTATTTTTGAAGTGCTTTTGTAATATCATAAAAAAGGGGTTGCGAATGTTATTTAAAATTTATGACAACGCCACTTGAGCGCGGAATTGTTAAAGACTGAAATTAAGATTCATTAACGGGACGGAAGGGGTACCAACAATAACGTCTGTATCTCGCACATAAATCATAAGTTTGCAACAATAAAGAAATGAAGATGAAATCGAGGCCAGAGATACCAGCCTGGTTAGAGATGGGTTCTGGGCGAGAACCATTCATGTCGGCTTCTGTTTATTTAAAGATGCTGTCGGTGTTGTTGTTATCCTTGTTGCGCATTAAATGAGTTTTAATTTAAAACGTAGTTGAGACTTCGTTTATTGTACGCGTCAAGTCAACGGTAAAGGCAATTGGTAGGCGCAAAGACTCGCGTTTCTTTCTCTTTTTTCATTCGCCTTGCTGCAATCGAGTCGCGCAATTTACTCTAGGTGCGTCGTCCTGTAAATGAACAGCAGCCTCAGCGGCGCAAAGGAATGCTGTTGCGTTTTTCGTTTTTTATAATATTTTCAATTAAGGTTGACATGTGTCTGCTCCGGGCGCCTTTCCCTTGCCTTGCCCTATCTTACCGTCTTGTGCCTAACAAAATTTGTTTCATGCGACAAGTCAAGCTGAAAATTGCGCATTTGAGCAACATCGTGCGGGTTTGGGAAAAACGATATTGGATTGGAGGGGGTTGCAAGTTGAGCCAGTCGCAACTTTCGTCTAACAGGATTACACTTTCCTCAACTTGAGAGAGTTCAAGTTGTATGTATGTGTGTGTAATTTGTGGCACTTGCATTTTAGAGTAGACTTATGCAACTTCCATTGCGGAGTTTGCCTCTTCAGTCCCGACTCACTTCTTGATAGACAGCTGCTTGCATTGATTGGTTTTGATGGAGGTAACAATCAATTTACTGCTCTACTGACTACTTTAATTGAGAAATTCCCTGCGACGGAGTTTCATGTTGAGGCAGTTCTCTGGCAAACATTTCCAAGCAAAGAACATTCAATTTCAAAATAATTAAGCAAAAGTAGTAAAATCTATAAGAAATTTGTTAATTTTTTCCAAATAGTTTATTAGTTTATTAATTGCAAGTTAGTCAAAGCACTTTAACAAATGGGCTCAAGGGGTATTATGCCCTTGACCAGGCCCATAATGATAGCAGTTATCTCGTACCAAGCCACATTCTCTAGAGCTAAATTCATTGGCGGCACAATCAACTGCTCCATGAACTGAGAAACTCCTTGCGGATTATCGTTAAAGGTCAGCATAATAAAGTCTTGGATAACATAATTCACAAACTTTTGAAACAATTTCGACTTTCCCTTGACCGTAGTCTTGGAAATGGCATTGCCAAGTTCCCAATCAACCTTCCAGCGGCTGACGTGTACACCATTCGTAATACCCGATGGACGCAATATGAAGCTGCCATTGGCATGAAGATCAATTAGTTCCACATCAAGGACGCCATCGGCACCAAGGTATTGGCCTAAAATGTCCATTTTAAAGTTGTCAGCTTTCAGCCAGAGGTTTGGAAATCTAAAATCGAACTTGATGGTCTGCAGTACATTATTCCATTGCAGTTTTCTAAACTCGAAACCATCAAGACCCAACAAGGTCAGCTCTGTAACGTTGCCTCGAACACTGCAAGAAGAAATCATTGATCTTTGATCTTAAACAGGCTGCAGATGGATTGAGCTCACCTAAAGCCTTCTGATTGTATGTCTATTTCACGGTAGGCCATATAAGCGGGTGCTAAAATGGGAATACTGCGCTTCGGATAACCACAATGCATCTGAAGACGCAGGAATTCCGTCAGCTCCCGCAGCTCATCTTCGAAAAGAGTTCGAGCTGAGCTCGAAGCGCAGCAAAGCAATGCAAATACAATAAAAGACGAGCAGCGCATTTCGAGAATTATAAAGAAACTAACTGAATCATACAGGAACAGGCAGGTGTTGACCATTTGGACGACGATTAGCAGAAGTCAAGTGCATGTGTTAAGATAAGATTGGATTAGTTGTGTTGATAACAAGAGTTATCTGTAAAACAACTGCCTGAAAGTAGACTAACCCAAAGATCTAATCACGTTCGAAAAGGAAATTTTCCGAATGATGTTTACCCTACAAGAAGAAGTTGACTAATCATTTGATTTATCCAGAAATTAAAATTGTATTTGTTAAAGAGATAGGTAAAGCACTTATGTACTCTTTAAAGAGAATAGAGCTTCAAGCTATGAAAAGCTCCCTATCATAGCTGTTAGCACTGGGTGAACAAAAAAAGGTTAATTTCTTGTCGATTGTCTTTATGTTATGGCAGATATTGGTTTGTTTGTAGCAACATGTTTATTTTAAAAATTGAAAGCTTATTTTACTTTGTATTAAGATTTTTTGTAATTTTTAAAGTATTTGAGTGATTAAGGTTATCAAACTCAACGATTTTTATGCTGCTGTCTTTGCCAAACAACACAAAAGTAAGCTATGTGGTTAGAAGCTTAGTCGAATTAAAAATAATTTGAAATTTATTTTTAATGATCATCATTGATTGCTTAAACGGGCAACATATGGCTTAGCCACGAAAATTGGCTGCATTTCTAAGCATTACAAGATTTAATTTTCATTACAATTTATCATCTTGATTTTATTTATAGAAAATCCTTAATCATTCCGACCCTCATAAAAATATCTTATTGACAAATCACAAAGCACAAATCTAGCGAAAAAACTCTTAGAGCTTTATTGAGCATATACAGATGAATATGCTAGGGACACGTTATTTATGCCCAAGGATCTGCTGGTGGGACACAATCGACAACAATTGGAGCATTTTCGTCCTCCTCGTCGTCGCTGTTGGAGAAAATCAAATCGATCAGGCTCCAAAAGTCCTTTCCCTTGAGGAACTTGTTGGCGCGTAGCATAACGAAATCCTCAATGGTATCGGAGATGGCCTGCTGGTTGCTATTGACGCCCATGACCAACAGCTTCTCCACTTGGCTATTGATAATATGATTGACTTTGCCGCTGCCCAAGATACCTTCGATCTCAGAATTGACAGCACCCAAAGCAACTGTTGTCTTCAGGGAAAGAATTTTAGCAGAGCCCCACAACACGGGCAGCTTGTACTTCAAAACGCCGCTAATGCGCAGATTGACCAGACCCACGAACATAGAACCCTCACCCTCATACTCCACAGACAGACCCAGTTGACGCAGTGCATCGATCTGAGTATCGGTCTCGTACTTCTGGGCAGATATGTCAACATTGGCAAACAGGAAATCGAATGTGACCTTGGACTTGACGACATTCAAAATGAACTTGTTGATCACGAATTCATCCAGATGGGCGACCTTTAGACGGAACACATGACTGATGGTCTCAAAGATGCCACGCTTTAGATCCAGATTCGCATCGTTGATGCGCAGTGGAGCCAATGGTGGAATACCCATATCGGGCCAGCCGCATGACATCTTCTTCTGCATCTTGCGGATCATGCGACGCATCTGCCGGGACACCACAAAGAAGGGTGCAACTGCGAACCGAAGTGACACAATTTAGTTTAGGTTTATCAATAAACTTTAATTTTTCTCTAATCTCTCACCCTCAGCTCGCGATTGGGGCTCGTTGAACAGCTCAATGTCGCCATTCTCATCGGCATACTGCATCAGACGCTGCTCGAGCGGATTGCGCAGTTGCTTGGACAATGTGCTTGCAGCGCAGATGGCCACCAAGCTGGCCAGTAAAATCAGAAAACGCATGTTGAATATTTGTTTTTTAAGTCGCAAACATCAACTTGCTACTGAATGGCCCACAGCTTGGCCAGCTTCTTTTATAGCCACATTATCGTTTGTTTTCGAGACGATAAGACATTTGGATAGATAATGCTCAAAGATAGGTCTAATCAACGTAGTTAAATAAAACGTTGATCATTGGGTCCCTACAACAGATTTATGGGCTCTATAAATTGTACATTCAATTCAATCAATTGAATTTACTTTACGATTTTTTTTACCCTTTAAAAATAGAACAACATTTTTTTTATGTTCGAGATTTGTTTTTCATTTTATTTCATTTGAAAATATTTATACACATAAATAAAAACCATGATGCATTAAAATTTCAAACAGCCTGTGTATGCTCTATTGAAGAATTGATTTACTCCACGGCCAGCCAGGGAGCAGGAGTGGGGTGACACTTCTTGGAAGAGTTGGTTAACTGCGAGAGCAGGAACCAAACTTTGTGACCCTTAAGTCTCTCATTGACCAAGGGCACAACGAAGGCCTCGATTCTGTCGCTAATCTCCTTCTGGCGTCCATTGATAAAGGCGGGCACCTCGTACTCAATAAGATCGTTGATGATCTGGTTGAACCTGCCGTTGCCCATGACTCCGCCAATGTGAGAGGTAACACCACCAAGAGAAACCACGCAATTGAAATTGTAGATCTTAATGGAGCCAAAGATGAAGGGCATCTTGTACTTGAACGAGCCCTGAATGTTCAAATCTTCCAGAGAGAAAGCCAAAGGTCCGTTACCCTTATAGCGCACCTCGAGACCGAACTCCTGGAGCATATCAATCAGGGTTTCTGTGTTCATTTCATGTGCGCTGGCCTTCAGCTCCTTGAACTGAACGTGGAACTGAACCTTTTTGGTGAAGGTGTAGCTGATCTTCATCTTCTTAACTACCATGGTTTCCAAGCCATCGAAACGAAAGCGCAAAAACTGAAGCAGTGCTCTGGCAAAATATAAAGAAATATCTTATCAAAATCCAATCGATATTGGAATCATACCAAAACTCACTCAACATAGGATTTAGCAAGATGGATATTCAGATCGGCATTGGTGTAGGGTGCAAGTGGTGGAATACCGTATTCAGGAAAGCCGCAGGGTAGCTGCTCCATTAAGTTCTTTATTGCCTGCCTGGCCTGCGAGTCCAATATCAATCCATACTCATCGGGCTGCGAAGCTAAACATTTAGGGATATTTTTTTTTAAACAGTGCAAGTACAAAGCAAGAAAAACAAAAAGTATCTTACGATTTTCCTCGGTAAGGTGATTCCATTGCTCCTCGGTCAACAGGTCCACCTCGTAGGCCGCGGCACAGGCCAAGATGGTTACAAAGACTAATGCGAAAGCTCTCATTGTTGCACTTGAATAGCTGTCGTTGATGCTAATGCCAACGGCTTATATAGCAACAATTGACGCCCACTTATTCGGACTATAATCTCATCCATAAACCTTTTCTTAATAACAATAACACAAAAAAAATCTTTCTTCGACCTTTAATCCCTCTTTGGTGAGATTAGCAACACACTACTTAACAGTGGGGGAGTGGGGGAACGATAGTTTCAATAAAAATACTTATTTATAGATAATCGTGATTATATGGATTGCAAAACACTTATTTAAACTTATCTTGACAACCAGTTGCTCAATTGAAGTGGCGCTATGATTTATTTTTCTGATAAATCATGAATAGCTCCATTTTCTGTTTAGCCCTAGTCAAATTTCAAAGGTAACAGTCAATGCTCCGTGAGCGAATATATATTTTTGGCAAGCTACCAGGTGGACAGTCTATTGACAAGTCAGGAGCATTGTTATGGCATGTTTTTTATTATTAGTATAATAAAGATTGTAACCTAAGCACTCAAAGGAAAATAGTGGATTTGATTAAGATTACTTTGTTAACACACCTGGTAGCAAAGAAAAAGAGTTTTAAGCTTTTTAGATTAAGATACTAAAAAATGTTGAGCTGGAAATGTTGAGTTGTCATTGGGAAAATTCGTTCCAAGAAGAACAATTGATAATAATTTTCGTTGTTTACCTTTTAAATAAAGCACATCAAATAGTCGTTGCAACTGAAACTTATGCACACGAACCTTCTTAAATATTATTATAACTTATAAATATATGTATTAACAAGTGGACATAAATAGGATTATAAACCGTTATCAAGCGTCTTGCTTAATCCATATTTTTAAGTCTATTAATAAAAGTCTTCTTGTAAATCATAAACAGAACTTTGAGCTTGTTTATGAGATTAAAGGATCAATGGAATTTGTAGAACCATTTTATAGACTTGATCAAGGTAGATCTTGGTTCCTACCTTTACCATATTCGAAGTCTTTGCGTCATTTACCTCATTTCACATTTTGCGCAAGTGTTATACGATCAAACTTGAATCTAGACATGATAGGATGTTAATTAAAAAATGATTTTATATTTCGCACACAAAGCAAAACGATAAGAGGCAATCGAATCGAATGTCCCATTCAGCTAATAAATTTATCAAGCCCGGTAGCGCTTATCGCCCTATTTGTTGGTCTATAAAAGCCAGCTGGTGTAGCTGCCGGACGATCAGTATAAATACCGCTGGCACTAAGTCCAGTTTTATACAGAACCCAAAAAGAAGAAAACATGAAAATCTTTGTGGCACTCCTGGCACTCGTTGCCTACGCAAATGCCGCCGCTGTTGGCGAGGCAATTGGTGAGTAAAAGGAAGGAAGCAAGAGAGAGAAAAAGAAAAAAAAAATAGAGAGAGAATATTAGAGTGAATCTTTACTTATGTCCCCCTTAATGGCATTGAAAATTAGATAACTATTCCATATCCAGCACGGTTGTGGATTTGATGGAAGGCATGAAGGAGCAGATGCCATGTGGTTTTCCCGGAATGGGCGTTCCACCAGTTGCACCTCTAAAATTCGATCACAGGAACATCGATATCGATACAGAGGCACTTAAGGTCAAGGGCACCGTCGAACACTTCCGTCTCAATGGTCTGAACGATTTCGATATTGATGAGATGAAAGTTAATGCCCTCACCAGCAAGGTCACCTACAAGTTCGCCTTCCGCAATGTGAATGTGGACACCAACTACGATGTGGAGATGTTGCTCAAAAAATACGGATTCACCATCAAAATGATCGGTGCCGGCCATGCTAAGTTTTCCATCAACGACATGATCATCTGGGGCACAATGAAGTACTCCTTTGGTGTTATCTCCCGCAAGTTGAAGCTCAAGACTCTGGACATACGCACTCATCTGGGCGATGTTGAATCTGAGATCGAGGGTGTGCTCGGCAATGGTGCTGTCAACGAGAGGATGAACGAGTACCTTGCCGACGTCGTCGAGATGGCCATCAATGAGAACGAGAATCTAATTTCCGAGACCATCGAGACTCTTGCTCTGCCTGTGGTCAACGGCGCTTTGAGTGATGTCAGTATCAACGATATCGTTGGTGGCGGCGGTGGTGGTGGTGCTGGTGGTGGTGATGGCGAGAAGGTGGTCTGCATTCCCCCAGAGTTGGACTAAGGAGCCAGCAATGTGATTGAAAGTTTCTTTTCTTGATTAAAAGCTCTTCATTAACGAAAAATAAATATATTTTTTTTTTCACTTAATTGAATAAAAGCTTGTCAAAGAAAATATGTTTTGAATTTTATCTCGTTTTAATCTTTAATTGAAGATTATATTATGTGATAAATATTTTTTTTCTGAATATTGTTAATTAATCTTTGTTATTTATAGAATTATCAAAATAATTCGTACAAACTTAAGACTTTATTTCAAATGCTTTTTAAAATTTTACATGTTTTTGAATGTTATCGATTATTTGTTAAGACCTTTTTATATTTATATTCAATTACATATTTTAATTAAAACTTATTAAAAATATAATTTTTATATTTTTTTTAAAGAAATCTTAATTGTATTATTTTATCGTAGCTTTACTGTAGTAAAAGCTTTCACAACAAAGCTTTTAAGCTGCTTAAAACTTGCCTTCCTTGGTGGAGGTCCGTTTGTGGAAAGTTGCTAATCTTAAATTTTTGCGTACTTATCAGCTGATCGAAATTATTGCCAAATTACACGCTGATTAAATCACATTTGAACATATGGTTACAGTTTTTATCAGTGACTTTCAAGTGCCTGTATAAGTACCATAGATGGGACAGGCGAATGGTTAGTTAGACTTGAGTGCTTGTTGGTGAAACAAAATAAAAATGAGGTCTCTGTCGCTAGTAGCAATATTCTTGACCCTGGCCCTCGTTCAGGGCGCAAAGGAACCCGAACCCCTGGCTGGTAAACTAAACAAAGGATTATTTCAATTTAAACAAAAAATTAATATTAGTTTATGTTCCAGCTCAGTCACGTTCGGTGAGCAGCATGATTGTGGATGCCATGGAGAGCGTAAAGCCAAAAATGGAGAAAGGCTGGCCACAGTATGGCATTCCACCACTTGCACCACTCACAATGCAGCACAAGAATTTTAAGTTTGAGACTGGAGAGTTGCGTGCTGCTGGCGCTCTCGATGAATTGGTCATTCACGGATTGAACGAGTTTGAGATTCGTGTGATGCAAGCCCAACTTTATCTTAATCGCATTAAGTTTGAGCTCAACTTTGCCAGCTTGAATTTGACCAGCCACTATAAGGCAGATGTGGGCATGGGTTTTCACATGGAGCGTGATGGCAGTGCCTTTTTGGCACTTGAGGATCTTAACGTTTCCGGTCAGATCAAATACTCCACTGGTCTGTTGGGCAGCAACAACTATCTGCGCATCAAGGAAATTCAGCTGAATATGGTTGCCGGCAATGTGGTCTCCGAAATTGAGAATCTATCCAAATATCGCATCATGAATCGCAAACTCAACGAAGTTGTCGAGGAGTTTATTACCTTAACTATCAACGATAATGCTGACTTTGTGGCTAGATTGATGGATAGCACAGTAACACCCATTTGCAATGATTTGATTGGGGAACGTTCCATCAAGGATATTATAGCAATCATTGGAGGTGGTAATTAGATTCAATTCCAAGCCAGATGGTCAAATAAATGTTGTAAAAAACGTACTTTAGAATTTACTAGTTAGTTATTCTTAGCCATAAAACGATTTCGTTTTATGTTTCTTTGCTCGAAAGTCAACTGAAAAGAAAATAATCGTAAACAGCGTTAATCTAAAGATTAGATTCTAATCACATTAATAAGCTTAGTTAAAACCCATTATTTAATCGCATTTCCCGATAAAAATTTGTGAAGAGAAAAAAAAAATATTTTTTATTATAGAGAACAGTGTATATGTTTATTTGAAGAGAAGAATACAAGATTTTTTTCTAGTTTTGTCCAATTCAAATTATCATCTTTAAAAAACATTTGTGTTAAATATAACAACAACAAAATAGTGGTAAACTTTGCCATGTCTTCACTTATTAAATGTGCGTGCCTAAAAGCATGCTGCAAGTAATTGCAAGCGCTGGTTTTGTGTCGCCGCATTACATGTTTTTGTAACAGCCGCAAAGTATGCCATATTTTAGGACGCTTTGAGAACATATTAGGCACGCATAAAGTATTTTTAAAGCACCAAACAGCTTAGAAATAATAATAATATGAGTTGTTAAAATATCAAGACCTTCTTGAACAGCTTTGAATAAACTCAACAATTGTTTTATTTATAAGGAAAATACACGAAAAGAAAAATGCCTAAACATGTTGCATACAATAAGGCGCGACAATTTATAATTTGTAGTTTGTTTTTTTTTTTTTTTTTCATTATCTTATCAGGTTAAGCAAATCCGACACCCCAACCTTAAAAAATCGATCGCCTGATGAGAAACGTGCCAAAACTCTAATCAATTATTCAATAGTGTTAAGCGGTTGCGGCGCAATTTCCAGAGAACAAAACAAACGATGCTTAAATTCTTATTAGAAATGAATTTTATTATCAGCAGTGCGAAAAGACAATTGTTATCAGTTTTTTAGCTGCATGCCATGTAAAAAGGAACTTTGGTGTAGGGTTGATTAAACTAAAAAAATTATAATATACTAAACATAATTCGTTTCAGGTTTTTTTAGGTAAATGGTAAGAGAAGGAAATTAAGATAAACATTTTGTGTATTCAAACAATAAGGGGTAGTTTCCAATCGGTAAAACTCTTACGTGCCCAACTGACATGTTATTTCCATAGACCTAAAGATTTGTGTTTGCTGCTTGAAGAGCTGATAAGTCTGTCGCAAGTTATTCTACTGTCATCAGATTTGTGATGCCAGCTCAGTACTAACTTATCAATCGTACGCTTAGGGCGTACACTTAAGGCTTGCTAGAGAATAATGTATAAATACTTTCCATTGATATTGCTGCTGGCACAGGTGAGTTGACAGAATTATTATGGATTCGCCATAACTTAAACAAATCAAACCAACTGCAGTCTACACTGCCAGCACCCACGCCAGATGGAGCGGCAACTGTCCAGCTAAAAGATATGACACAATCGCAGCTGGAGCAAGAGGCGCACAATGAGACAATCAATCTGTTGAATGCTCTATTCCGCGCCCAGATTTCCTACTTTAGCGGCGTGCGAGCAAAGCTGGCACCGAGCACAAAGCGTGCCGGCGAAATTGCCATGTACGTGACCCGTCTCAACGAGGCAATTGCTGAAAAGGAGCTGGACAAGAAGAATGCCATGTGGCTGAGCATTTTCGAACAGGTAATGCAGGAAGAAACTTTTTCCTATATATATGGTACTGGTACTTTAACTAATTTGTGGCTTATCTTCATCTTAGTTCAACAAATCCCTGTTGCTAAAAAACAATCAAGTGGAGACGGGTCTTAGCGATGAAGACTACCAAGCTCTGCTCACGGATAAGAATCTGCAGGATATCAGCAAAAGCTTTGTGCGAGATGTAACCGCATATTTCTGGAAAATGGCGCAGTTCAGTGGCAAAGTGTTTGAAATGAGCTTCGATGAGTACATTGAAAACGAAAAGAAAAGACGTCCTTAAAGTTAAACATTAAACATAAATCAATAGTTTGCTAATATTTTAAGTGATATTTCGAGCTCGATTAAACTATAATTATTGGGTTAAGTCCTAAAATTAATGATTAATACAAATGTAAATGGTTTTTTTTTGAGTACAATTTATAGTTATTAAACTCAATCAAACAGACCATAGAAAAGTAAACAAGTGCTCTATGATAATACTTTAATGATATATTTCACATAATTGACGCACGCTACAAAGAAAAAATAGTAAATACCAGACACGAATTGATCTGATGATGATTTCATTAACACATCAATTCATACTGATGCACAACCAGGCCGCAGTCGCAGCAACTGTACTTAGTTTGATCAAACTATTAGCGAGCTGTAACAAAAACGTTATATGGCCATATATATAGAAGTGGGACTTTATAATTGAGTGCGGAAATATCACGCTTATGCCGCTCTTCTCACACCTCCACCCACCCCTTAGCCACCCACACGCGCTTTTCAGCGAGTTGCCATTTATGGGCGGTTCGGCGAAACAACAAAATATAAATGTGATAAGTTTTATAAATATGATCAATATCTGTGGCGTGAATCATCCGAGGGAGCTTGAAGCGAATACCAAAATTTTTGGAACCCGCTTTATTGCAAACAAAGCAAATTTTTAGCAAGTTTTTAACTTCTTTGTCAGCATTTTCGCATTTTTGTGGTATTTATTCATTAAAAATTTATAATAAAGTATGGAGTATCTTTTGGTCTGTAGTTTTCTCTTTCCCAAAACATTCTATTTGTTTATTTTTGGTTGGAGCTTAAGCAACAACAATGTGTTGTGCAATTTTCATGAAAATAGCTAAGCCTCAGCGAAGTGCAATGTATTTTGAATGCTGTTTGTATTAAAAATAAAAGCTAGCGACAAAGAGGCAGATATGGGGCGTGGCTGCAGCCAGACAACAGACACGCATGCCTAAACCGCAGCTGGCGTCGCAGTCGCAGTCGCAAGTTGTTGCTGCTGCTGTTGCAAACATGTGTCGCTGATATTTAAAATCAACGCACCGGCTATTCGACATCACATTGCAGGGGCATGCCCCTCTGCTGCTGCAACACGCATTCAAGCGTGTCGAAAAAACAACAACAATTGCCACTTCCGAATGCGCCACAAAAACAACTAAAGCGAAATGCGCTTGGAATTCGCAATAATTTGTTTGAAAATGTATATTTGCTTTTATCAATGTTATTGTACATTAAAAAGAAATAACAAATGAAATATAAATAAAGCCGACAATAAAGACAACAAACAAGCGATAAGCCAAAATGTAAAAATTGAGAGCGAGAGCAAGTTGAAAGAAACAAAACGAAATGGGAAAAAAGTCGCAATTTAAATATTCTTTTTTTTTACATAAAATATTATTAAAATATTTCAACTGTTATAGAATGTTTATTAATGTCTGAATATATAGATCTGAGACGTGGTAAAATAACAGAATTGTGTTCTTAAATTATAAACTGATCGATGTTGTTTGAAACCAGTATTGGTTTTATTTTTAGCCATACTTTATTGGTTTAATAATTTTAAAATTCTTTATGTAAACTTTTATTCAAAGACACTTTTAGTACAAATTAATATAAAAAAATCTATTTTATAGCACAAAGTTAATTATTACATAACAAATACCCCTTGGAAAAAAAATAATTTAATCAACTTAGACTTACAAATACTATGTATTAAAAAAAAATGTCAAGTATTCTTGGATAGCAACTTAAGTCAATAAAAAAAAAGTGAAACTAGTTTTACTCGTAGGATTGCGACGCAAGCTGGTAAGAAAGTTTGTCAGACTTGAAGAGTTGGTTTAAAACTAGAACAAGAGACTAAAAAAAACATTGCGATGTGACAATTTGTACGTTCTAGAAAATTGAATACAAATGATATCGATAATTCTTTCAATATATATATATGTTGTATAAGCCTTTGTACCCCTAATAAGTTAATCGACTCTTTTGAATGTTTAGGGTAGAGTAAACAGTTGATGTGGGCTAATTGCAAAAGCATTTGCGATCGCTGGGGCCACTGTACCGAGAGATAAGAGAGGAAATTAGTTTCTGGCTGCCGCCTTGGGGCATTTGTTCTTTGTATTTGTATTTTTATTCTTATTGTGTTGGGCTGACATTTACTATGAAAGCTAATAGACAAACATCAACAAATGGGCATTTCAGGTGTGTAGAGAGGGGGGGCTTAACATTCATTAAAACACACACACACAATACATATGTATATGTAACAAAGATGCCATTCTGATGCTGATATCATCTAAAATAATGTAAATCGATTTCTATTGTCATTGGTTCGGGAATTTAGAGGTCAGAGAACTTAATAAATTTTATCTTAGCAACGGCCGCTCATTGTACTAATGAAAGGTTTTTAAAATGGCAGCGACATACATATGTATATTTTGATTTAATTTCCCTAATGAGTAAGTATTGACTTTTTGGCCCTAAAACAACTTTAAAATAACAGTACACTTTCCCATCATTGCCGACCTTTCCAAATCATTTCATTTATGTACACCTTTTTTCCATTTCGCTTTGGCGCAATACAAAAACTTTACAAAAATACATCCAAGCAAACATATGCACAGTTATTTGACCCTATTGAATGTGCCCGTTATGCGACAAAAAAAAAAGCACGGCATTGCCAACATCCATCAATAAAAGGCGACGGTTTTCAATGCCACCAATAAGAAAGTCGCGTGCAGAACGGTTTATATCATATTTAAGCATGTTTTGAATTTATTCCTGTTATGTTCTTGCTTTTGTTGTTGTTGCTGTTGCTGCTGTTGTTATTGCTACACGTATCTGTTGCTTGGGGTATTTTTGGTATCTGGTTTACCGATAAGCGCACCAAAATCATGTTGAACAACGCGACCAACAACAGCAACAACAACAACCGAAAAGGCCGACTGACGATTTTGTTTACATTTTGTTGCTGTTGTTGTTGTTGTCGACAGATTTTCTAATAAACCATTTGAAACCGGTTTTTCACTTTTTTCCATTTAATTTTTTCGTGAACGGTTTCAGCTTTTGGTTTTGCTTTTGCTTTGGCCAACCTACCATTAAGAAGAAGAAGCAGCAGCAGCAGCGGCAGATTCGAGAGCATCAAATTTCATGCTGCACACACAAACAAACATACACGCACACACATAAATTTACAGAGACGCAAAGCTTGTTTTAAACAAAAACGAAGCTCTTTCATTTTAGGGACAGGAAGACAATGGCAACACCAACAACACTTTCAATAGGCGAAAGGCAGGGGTTAGATTTTCGGTCATAGATTAGCATAAAGCACACAAGCACTAACACACTCACATACAATATGCGTATGTATGTGTATGTGTACATACAAAAGGTAACAAAAGCAAACCACAGTGCACAATAACAATAACAATGCGCATAACACTATCGCGAGAGCAAAGAAGCAATTACACACACCTCTCTCTTTTTTTTTGTTCTTTTCGGCTGTTTATAAGCCTGTCCCTCTTCCACTCACGCCACGCACTTACACTTACCTTCAATACAAACGACGTGATCGCGTATCTGTTGGGCAATCTGTGCGTCCGGCATGGGCAATAAATCGATTAAATCGTAAATAGCATAAATCGATGGATGTACGCTCTCGAAGCGCTGTATCTCCTGGCGTATGGCCAGCGAATTGCTTATCAGCGGCTGCGGCAACAAAATTGACGAAGCGCCAGCCGCAGCAGCAGCAGCCGCATTCGACAGCAACGCCGACGTCAACTGAGTTTGGGTGGTTGTGGGCGTATGATTATGACGATGCTGCTGTTGTTGTTGTTGTTGCGGTAAATGATGATGATGATGATTCGGTTGATGTTGGTGTTGTTGTTGCTGGAGCTGGAGCTGGTGCTGCAGCTGCTGTAAGTGCGACAGCGACGCGTGCGGTTGATAATTGCTCATTGCAACACAACGAAATTTAGCTAACGTTTTTAATTAACTCAAATTGCTTGATGCTTCTGCTTCAGCTATTGACTTTTGCCTGGGATGCCGATGCAGAGAGCCCACACAAAAAAAACGTAAACTAAACGCGCACACACATACACACACACGTACACGCACACGCAATGGCACAATTTTCATTTGGAGAGTTGACAGCGCACAACAACATATTTGTGTTACAGCAATTACATGAACATCAACAATTACGCGTAAATGCCACGAAAAATGTAAAATTTTACACCTGTTTCACACATAAATAGCGCTTTTTTAAAATCGCACTTTTGCGACTGGCACTCGCTTTGCGTGTGCGTACGCAACAGTGTGACCGTAGCTGATAAGCATAAATATGCCCTAGGAGTCAGCAATGGAATACCAGCATGCAGCAAAAGTATCGAGTAGTTTTGTTTGGTTCGCTCTGCAGCTATTCGGTGTCGTAATAGGAAATTGATCAAAACATTAATTAAAACAGCATAAATATGGCACAAAGCAGGCTGGAAAAGATTGGAACCATTTTCACCAGGTAGGCGCACTTTGTAACTGTTGTGACACTAACATTAAACGAATGTTTTCCGTAGAGTTCAGGGCCTGCTGCGAGGCGGCGCAATGAAAACGGAGGACAAACCCATTTGGTATGATATCTATGCGGCTTTTCCGCCCAAATTGGAACCGCGTTTCGATAGGCCGGCCATAAATATACCAGTGCGTAACATATTTTATGCGGAGGATGTGGTGCGAGCGTAAGTAAACATTTAATCAGCAAAATTACACTCCGGCTAATCCCTTTTACTTTACCTTTAAAGCAAGCTGCATAAGCTGAACAAACCCCAGGAAACTATATCACTGTTCGATCAGAAGCGTAGCACACAATCCCAACAGTTCCTACAGATCTACGAGCAGCTTAAAAGCCAAGGCGCACTGGATGACGAAAGAATCTACGAAACAGCGCTGGATTTGCTGGCGGAGCAACGGCAGCAAACGCATCGAACGGATCCAGCTGAGGAATCAAACCTGGAAGAAGACGACCCGTCCGGTAGCAAGAGTACGCTGCTCAGTGACTTCAGGGAAGCAGGCGTTCAGCAGCAGCAGCAGCTGGAAAGGACACCCAGCCGAACGAAAAAGGAGCCAAGCGCTGGCATCAACATAGACAGCTTGTTCAAGGATTAAAGTTTATATATTTCACGAACTTAATTAATTACAAATTTTTATTTAAACGGCGAGCGCATCGTTCTGCGACTCGTGGCTGAGCTGCGTCTGAAGATTGGAAAGTTTGTTCTTTAGCACCTGAACGCCCATTATGACAATATTCTCGGGCTTGAGAGCGCCCGACGATTCCACATTGAAGAAGAACTTGTTCGGTTTCGCCTCCCAGTTGTAAGGCGCCTCGTATTGGTCATCCTCGAGTTCAGTGTGCTCGCTTTTTGGCCACTCATCGGGCTTGGGATAAAGTGTGTGTCGCATCGAGTTGTCGGGATCGTACTCAAAGCACACACCAGCCGTTGGATTCCATTTAGCGTGCTCCTTACCAAATCCCTTCTTGGCATAGGCGCGCAATTTTAGCTCCTGCCCTTTGCGCAGCTTGATGATCAGGATCTCATCGGTACTCTCGCCATACTCGTTATCCTCCTCGTTCTGAGTGCGCGAGGTAACCGGCAGCACCTTGGCATTGCTGGACTTTAGATCGGCTGTGGTCACGTGGCGCGTCTGCTCCTCGCTGCACTTCACATCAAGTGTGAACTCCACACTGCACTCAGGACAAAAGTCCAGGCAAATGCAATCGCGGGTGTACTGCAAACGCTCCACCACTTCGTCTGAGATCAACGGAACCAGCCCAATGCGATGAGCGAGAAACTCATCCGAGAGCACCGTCGAATTCGCCTCCAACTGCACCCAGTCAATGGCCAGTGTCGGCGTTTCGGCAATGAAAACACGTCGTAGACTGTTTGCCACACTTAGCTCCGTGTCCTCTAGCACAAACTTGACATTGTCGTCTGTTAGTTCTGTAATTTGCACAGACGGTTGATTAGCATACGGCATTTTATCTGCGCTTGAAAAATATAAACACAAAACAGCGCTAAAAATGCTGCAATCCGGCCAAAGTTGGATGAGCGATAACTTAGCTTGGCATTGTATCGATATTTATTTGAACTATATCGATATCTTTAGTCAGTCGTTTTGCAGCACTGCTTATTAAATAGATCGTGTGATAATGTTGCGAATTTGTGCTCGTTTTTATTGCAAAATTGCAACACAAAAACAGATTAAAGTGCCTGAGTTTAATTCCGACACTAAAGTATGCACCAAACTTGACTTTAAGGAAGTGCAACATCCCACCAAGGTGCCGCAGACGCCAGTGCCAACTCCCTTTCCAGACACCTCCAACAACGAAATCGAAATCCACGCGAAAACAATACAATTGCTGGAGCGCCTGTCGTTGGTGGATTTGGATAGTGAACAAGCGCTGGCCACGCTCAAGAGCAGCATACAATTTGCCGACAAAATAGCGCACATTGACACACGCAGCGTGCGACCGCTCTACACGGTGCTGGAAAATCAACAGCTGCACTTACGCAACGATCAGGTGACGGAAGGAGATTGCCGCAAGGAGCTGCTGCAGTTAGCGAAGGTTACAGACGAGGATTACTACGTTTCGCCGCCGGGCAATATACCGCTGGAGCAACAATAATCAGGATGTCCAGCCGCCTGAGTCGTTGCCTGAAATCCTTGGAATCTTCAGGCTTCCTTCAAGCTGCTCCGCACGTCGAGCTATTTGGCCATGGTGCTGCATATGCACAGCAGCTGCAGGAGCATTGGCTTAGCATGCGTCAGTTAGCTGTTGATATGGGTACCGCATCGCCTGAGGAATTCCTTGGCCAGCAGCGCTTTTCCTTTGTCCATTCCCAGCTATTTCGTGACCATTTCGAACAGTTACGTCAAGATTATCCCAGCAGAGCCAAATGTCCCACTCTGCTGAAGTATCAGTGCAGCAGTGTTTCCGACTCTGCCTCGAATTCCTTAAACTTAATCTTCAAGCAGCAGACAACTGTTACCCAACTGATAACCGATTTCTTTGTGGAACCGCATCGCGGCTTGGAACACTTCTACAATGTACAGCGTGAGAGTAAAATCTGGTGGATGCGCTACTCCTCCAATCCCAGTCGCTACGCCATTGTGCCATACAACGCTCAAGCAGAACTCGAACAAATCGACGGTTGTCAAGCTATAGATATTAAGGCAGGATTTAGTGATGCTGGTGAAATTACTGTGGAGAAGCTCAGTCTGGTGCCACTGCCGGATGAGCAGCATTTTCATCTGCCCGATGGACGCACTGGACAATTGCAACTGCCGGCAGTCATACGTTCCATTATCGAACTTGAACCGGCGACCTGTGCGCTTCTTTTGGACGGTTGTGATCATGGAAGGGAGACACAATCACTGCTCCTGAACCGTCTGTTGGCACCCTTTCAGTGCAGCATTGCTGGCATACAAACGACTGAAGGGAAAAGCTCACCCGATTTTCTCGATCTTTGCGCACACTTGGTGGACGTACTGCATCGTTCCCGGCTACGTGTGCCGGACAATGGCTATGATCTGGTCAAACAACCAACTCGACTGGCACAACAATTGCAGCTTTACGACTGTCTGGGCATTCCATATGCCCTGCTCCTCGATGAGCAGCAAACCCTTAGCAATGGCCTGCTCCGGCTGCGCAGTCGGGACACGCAGCTTGCCGAAACTATACACATTAGCGACTTGCCCGACTATCTATTAAATATATTTAGGAACTATTAAACCCCAAGTCCCTAAGTCCCTTTTGATGCCTTTTTATACTTTAATTGTTAAGTTTTTATTCTAAATTAAAAATAATCTATTTAATGTTACATAAAATCGCACAAATACTGACGCACATTGAAGCCAACGACTTTGCCAATATGAAGAACAAATTCGAGACCAACGGTGCACTGCAGCTTGGCCGAACCCTCCATAATATTCTGTTCGCCAGAGACGAAGCCGAGCAGCTTGAGATGCACCAACGTTGAGATCTGTGACAGCAGATTGCACGTGAGTCCCACTTTCTCATCTAGAATGGCATAGAATATGGCCAGCAGTCGATCAATGCTAAACGATTTGGGACCCAATGTGGTGGACATTTTCTCCGAATTCTGTCAGTTTACAATGGAAATATTAAGAAATTATATTGTAGTTAAAGATAGATTACTTGCCTTGGCTCTGGCATTGACTGTCTGCATACGCTTGCGCTGCTTTCCATGATGCTTCACATACAGCCGCTTGTCCTGCTTGGCGGAATTGTGGCTGGCCAGAAAGGCGGCAATCAGCAGGAACTTGCCATAGTAAGGCAGTTCCAGGGACTGCGCGAGCTTGCGCACGCTCTGATCCTCGATATCCGGCTCACCGAGTGGTTTCTCAATGCGCAAATAGATTTGCGTGAGGGCGGCACGCAATGGGCCCGCAATGTGCCGCCAGAGCCGTGAGACATCCGTGCACTCGACGCTGCCGTCAAGTACCGGCTCGATATATATAGTAAAACATTTGCGTGCCGTCAGCTGCAGTTCGGGCACATCCCGGCATGCTTTGTAGAAAACGCTGAGAAATAGATTCAGATAGTTGCCATAAAACTCGGGAGTCAACGCTTGCTCGCAGATGGCCAGACGATCGCCAGCAAGTTGGATCTGGAGCTGTTGCTTTAGCTGGCCAAAGTCGTTGCTGAGTATGCGTTGCGTTTCGGCCTTGTTATACTGTGCCAGATGCATTGGAATGATCTCGCTGAGCCCCGTTTTGTTGTAGTACTTCTCGAATGGTAGCTGGGAGAGCAGAAGCACACACAGATTGAGGCTGGTTAACTGTTGCAGACGCAAGAGCACTGGCAGCACATTTGCATCCATATCACGCAGCCGTTCCGCATTGTCTACAGCTATAAGAAAACCACGAGCAGAACTGCCATGATAGCGACGCAGTTGCTCCACAAATTCGAGCATATTATCTGCACGCAGTGCCTGCTCAGGCTGCTGTTCCTGCGCCAGGGAGTCCAGTATATTCTCCAGCATTATTTTTGTTGTATAGCATTCGATGGCATTTAGTTGCGCTATTCTCACTTTTTGATTCTGTTCGCATTGCTGGAAAAATGCTTTGGTAAGCGATGTTTTACCGGTTCCGCTGTGCCCGAACATATAAATGGCGGGTGGGTAAGCTTCATTGCAGTCACCTATCAGCTCGGCTAGCGTTCGTATTGATGCCTCACGGCACGGAAATTGCGGCTCCAATACTGCACAAATTTGCTCCATTTGTTTTGGTTTTCTGTATCAACGGAAGAAGCAGCTGGCGAATTGCGCGCCAAAACCAGGGCTGCGGCAAATAACTATCGAAATGATGGCTTGAGACAGCTCTGATTGCAATGTATCAATAGATTTAAATATTAATTTAATTTTAGCTTATTACTTATGTCAGCAATGATTGAAGTCTTTTGTCGTCAAATTATTCATAAAATTCAGCACAACTTGGCACAATCATTAACCGTGAAAACTATCGAGTGTGCCATCGATTGGTGCACATCTCTCATGCTGACCCAGAGTAGCGGTTCGTCGCTACACAACACTAGTTGTCTTCGCCACCAAAAGGTGATTAATTTCAGCATTTTACCAATTTTGGGAACGCTTGAAAATTTCGCGTTTTCTTTAATTTGGCGCAGATAATACCACATTCTTACTTTGCTTCAGAGCTAGATTAATCGTGTAGACGGCCCAGAGTCCGCGATTAAAACTAGAAACTACCGAACCGACCCCGAGCACGCCGACGCCTCAATAAACAACGCCCAATAGCAAAGACTACGTGTGGTTGGAAGTTTTGCTGCATTTAATAAAAACATTCGCTTTGCAATGGCTGAGAAACATACGTTTGGCAGTTCGTTGGCCTCCATAACGTGCCACGCCTGGAACCACGACCGATCGCGTAAGTGACGCACAATAAAGGAAAATAATTTTTTGTATTAATTTATGACTCACAATTTGACTCAGAAATCGCGTTATCGCCGAACAACCATGAGATTCATATCTACAGCCGCGACGGCAGTGGCTGGAAGTTGGCTGATGTGCTCAATCAGCACGATTTGCGCGTCATGGGCATCGATTGGGCGAAGAACACCAATCGGATTGTGAGCTGTGCCGCTGATCGGAATGCTTACGTTTGGACGCAGGGCGACGACGGCAAATGGAAGCCCACGTTGGTTCTGCTGCGCATTAATCGAGCGGCGACTTGTGTCAAATGGTCGCCGGCGGAGAACAAGTTTGCAGTCGGTTCGGGGGCTCGCTTGATTTCGGTCTGTTATTTCGAGTCGGAGAACGACTGGTGGGTGTCCAAGCATATAAAGAAGCCCATACGCTCCACGGTGACCTCGTTGGACTGGCATCCAAATAATGTGCTCCTAGTGGCTGGTTCGACAGACTACAAGGTGCGAGTTTTCTCAGCTTTCATCAAGGATATCGAGGAGCCACCATCACCAACGCCCTGGGGCAATCGCAAGCCACTAGGACAACTTATGGCCGAGTTTCGAAACTCTCTCACCTCCGGCGGTGGATGGATAAACAACGTGAGCTTCTCCAGCGATGGCAACAAAGTTTGCTGGGTGGGCCACGATAGCTGTGTGAGCATTGCGGATGCCACCAATGGCAATACGGTAATACGCTGCCGTACCGGCTATTTGCCCTTCCTATCGTGCGAGTGGGTCTCACCCACGTCCGTTGTGGTTGCTGGCTACAGCTGTGTTCCATTGTTGTATACCTTGACGGCAGACAATAAGCTCGTGCTGAGCGGCAAGCTGGACAAGTCACAGAAGCGTGAGGCTGGCGGCGTTACTGCTATGCATTTCTTCAAGTCCATGGACTGCAATATGCGAACGGAAAACACTGATGTCGTCGTCGATTCCATTCACCAGAATGCGATAACCAGTATACGATTGTACATCGGTGATAAGAACAGCGCGAGCAAGGTTTCCACTTCGGGCGTTGATGGTCAGCTGGTCATTTGGAATGTCGAACAGGATAACGCCATCAATGGCAGCATGAGCAAACTGCAAATCTAGGCTCCGAATTGTTTTCTCTTCTTTTTTCTGTATGTTTTTTTTTTTGTGTATCTCGCTCCTCGGGCTCTAATAGTGACCTGCAATTTTGATTTTTTGTTTAAAACAAAGTGATTAATTGCAGGCCAGGTGCACAGTATTTGCCAAAATGTTTTAAAAAATCGCTTTTCCCCCCCAATTGTGTGTCGTATGAAAGCTTTTTATATATAACATATATTAATTTTTATGCAAATAACTAAAGAGATTATTATGTCTTTACCTTCTTCTTCCATTTCATCACAAAAATGTGTGTATGTATTTTAAATTGTTTCTTATCTATAGCAACAAGTGAAACTAAAATGAATTAATTATATATATGTATGTGTTTAAAAATGGTTTCCTTTTTGGGGTTTAGTATTAAATCGTTGAATTAAAAAAAAAATTTACACTATGCTCAATTGATCATTATAAATAAATCTAATGGTTTTTAACTAAGTAAATTGGTTATATAAAATAAATTTATGCCATCCGTAAAATTTAAATATAAAATGTAGTATCTCCCTAGTATTTTCCAGAAAATACTTTTTTCTCGATCAGAAATTAACTAGCAAGTGTCATTCCACTCCTAAAATGAACTCAACTATCGATACTTATGATAAGCCCAATATCGATATGCAATTTATTAACCGCCGTCCGCCGTTGTGCGCGCTGAATTTTTGGAGCATATTTTGAATAATGTTTATTTATTCTTAATTTGTAATGCGCCTATTACGTTGCTATGCCACCAAAGCCGGCAGAGAACATTACGCCAGCAGCAGCGTTAAAATCTACCGCAAAGCGCCCAGTACAAGTAAATTAAAACCGAAACATGTGCCGCCGCAACAAACAACAAACAATGAATACGCTGAGAACTCGGTCAAGGTGCAGATGATCTCGCAGAATTTACATGGCCAGCTCTTTCCACAGGCCCAGCGCGACTACAGTTCAGCGATTCATGACGCTGCCAAGTTGTACAATGCAGAATTAAAGCGTCATGGCATTGACGTAGACAGCACAACAGCTATGCCAGATGTGCAGCTTAAGTTGCCGCCGCTTCAGGGCAAGAACATAGAGGAGCACTTTTATGCGATAGCCAAGAAGCAGGTAACACCATATGAAGCTCTGCTGCAGCCGCTGGTTGCGTGTACCCGACTGCCGGCAAAGCCCAAGCGTTGGGCTTTTAATGCCGGCTGGACAGCCTACGATCCCGAGGATGGCACAGCCACGCCAGTGGAGAAACCATTGGAGCAGGGCATTATTTTCGATGTTGAGGTGTGCGTAAGGGAAGGCAGTGCACCTGTACTGGCCACTGCTGTCAGCACCAAGCGCTGGTACTGCTGGGTCAGTCCAAAGCTGACTAAGCATCGCCTCAATGTGCCGTTCGTGGAGCCCATTGATGTGGCGCAAGGAGAGCGACCGCATTACATGCTCGATGAGCTTATACCGCTCGGCAGAGACGCACCTGGCCTCGTTGTGGGCCACAACGTTTCCTATGATCGGGCGCGGCTGCAGGAGCAGTATCTGCTAGAGGACACAGGCACACGTTTTGTGGACACCATGTCGCTGCATATGTGCGTCAGTGGCGTCACCAGCTATCAGCGTGCGCTGCTCAAGTCCAAAAAAGAACCCGCTCTCGAAGATTTAGACTGGCTGGAGCAGAGCTCTCTAAATAACCTGGTAGATGTGCATCAACTCTACTGCGGCGGAGAACCTTTGTCCAAGGAGCCTCGCAACATATTCGTTGAGGGCACCATAGAGCAGGTTCGTCAGCACTTCCAGTCACTTGTCAATTACTGTGCCGGCGACGTCGAGGCCACACATCGCATTCTTACGGTTCTGTATCCCTTGTATGCCGAGCGTTTTCCACACCCCGTCACCTTGGCAGGCATGCTGGAAATGGGTTCCGCCTATCTGCCCGTCAACTCGAACTGGGAGCGTTATATACGAGATGCTCAACTGACTTACGAGGATCTCAGCATTGAGGCCAAGTACCATTTGGGACGACGCGCCGAGGAGGCTTGTGCGCTTCTTCATGGTGAGCAGTATCGCCAGCACTTGTGGCTGTGGGATGAGGATTGGAGTGTACAGACGCTTAAGCTTAAGCAGCCGCCAAAACGCAAGGAGCTGCCCACTCTGACGCTTCCGGAACAGGAGCTTAATGCTGAGCAGCGTCGTTTGCAGCACAAGTTTCAACATTTGTATGATCAACGTGCGCTGCTTCCGGCACGACGTCCACTACTGCCCGGCTATCCACAGTGGTATCGCAAGCTCTGCCAAAAGCCACCTCCAATCTACAGCCAAGAGCAGCTGCAGCTGGATGAGCCTTGGACGCCCGGCGCCAGTGGCATAAGTACAGGCATGCAGATCGCGCCCAAACTGTTATCTTTATGCTGGGAGGGCTATCCACTGCATTACCAAAAGGGACATGGCTGGGGCTTCCTAGTGCCCTTTCGTAGCACTGACAACAGCCGGGAGATTAATCTGCCGATTGAACAGCTCCTGGAACGCTGTGCCATACCAGAATTTGCACGTATATATGCGGCAACTGAGGATGGTAATCTGGCTATGGATATGCTGCCGGGTCAAGTCGAAGAACAGCTAAGCAAACGGCAGTTCTTCAAGAAGATCTCAAAGCGACAACAGCGCCTGGAAGAGAAGTACAAAGGTAATAAATCGATTTGTTCAGTTATATATTTAAACATTATACAAATCACTTCGACAGGCTCTGGTGTCTGGTGCAATCAGGTGCTGGAAGATTGCTGCTTCTTTTTAAAACTGCCGCACAAGAATGGACCATCTTTCCGTGTGGGTAATCCGCTGTCAAAGGATTTTTTGAACAAGTTCTCGGAGCATGCACTTAGTAGCGGTGATCCAACGTGTCAGGCAGCGACGCGTGTCATTGAAATAGCTCGGATGATGTCTTACTGGCGCAATAATCGGGATCGCATCCTCGGCCAAATGGTTGTCTGGCTGCAGCCGGAACAGCTGCCCGCTGAGCTGAGATCGCATAACCAGAGCACAGCATATGGAGCCATATGTCCGCAAGTTGTTGTTGCCGGCACCTTGACGCGTCGCGCCATGGAGTCCACTTGGATGACGGCCTCCAATTCGAAGGCTAATCGCATTGGCTCAGAGCTGCGTGCAATGGTGCAGGCGCCACCTGGCTATAAGCTCGTTGGTGCCGATGTCGACTCACAGGAGCTGTGGATAGCCTCTGTACTGGGCGATGCCTATGCGCATGGTGAGCACGGTGCCACGCCTCTGGGCTGGATGACGCTGAGCGGCAGCAAATCGAATGGCAGCGACATGCACTCCACAACTGCCAAGGTCGTTGGCATCTCCCGCGATCATGCCAAGGTGCTTAATTATGCGCGAATCTATGGTGCTGGTCAGCAATTCGCCGAGACGATCCTCCAGCAGTTCAATCCATCGTTGAGCGCCACGGAGGCCAAAGCGAAAGCTATGAAAATGTTTGGAGCTACCAAAGGCAAACGGATCTATCGACTGCGTGAAGAGTTTCACGACGAAATGGACGACAGACCGTGAGTTAGCTTTATTTACACTGATAAGAAACTCAATCTTTATATGAATACTATTCACTTAATAGATACACTGGCTATGAAGCCAGTCGCCTGGCGCACCAGCGAAATCGTTCGATAAGTGAGGTCTTCCATCGTCCGAGATGGCAAGGCGGAACCGAGAGCGCCATGTTCAATCGCCTGGAAGAGATAGCGACACGTGATCGGCCAGAGACGCCTTTTCTTGGCTGTCGCCTAAGTCGCGCCCTGGAAACGCCGCAGGGCGGATCAGATCAAGAGCAGCGCTTTTTGCCCACTCGCGTCAATTGGGTGGTGCAAAGTGGCGCTGTCGATTTTCTGCACCTGATGCTGGTCAGCATGCGTTGGCTTTTGGGACCACATGCGCGCTTCTGTTTAAGCTTTCACGATGAGCTGCGCTACCTGGTCAAAGATGAGCTGGCCTATAAGGCGGCTCTGGCAATGCATGTAACAAATCTGCTTACTCGCTCCTTTTGTGCCTCAAGAATTGGTCTGACCGATCTGCCAATGTCCGTTGCGTTTTTTTCATCGGTTGAGGTAGACACTGTGCTCCGCAAGGAGTGCACCATGGACTGCCAGACGCCCTCGAACCCGCATGGCCTGCAAATTGGCTATGGCATTGCGCCTGGCCAAAGCCTAAACATCGAAGAGGCTATTAAGAAGGCGGAAGGAAATGATATCAGTCAATGGCCGTGGCTCAAAAAATAAATAACGAAAAGATATAAAATTAAAAAATACTTGTTAAGATTTGAAGAATGTTAAAAAATAGCGTTTGTTTTATTTTAACTATGTTTTTATTATTGTATCAGCTTAAGAATCTAAAACAGTGAATATGATATGATAATTGGGAGATAATAAGTACCACTTACAATACCATTCATATAGATAATTATATATGTATATAATATGCTTAAAAAGAATGCTCGCAATGCATAAACCACCGTTCACTACAAATTCTGACCCAGTGTCTCGATCTCGTTGATGAAGTAGAGCATGTCGGATTCGTCGAGACAGGAGTTCTGCAGCACGAGCCGGAAGAAGTTGGGTAGCTGGCGCAGCGGCTGATATGTGATCATCATGGAGCCCTTCTTGATCATTGCCTCTTTGACCTGAGGTGCCACCTTGTGTAACTTGTCATAGAACTCCTGATTGCGCTCCATTTGCCTGAGACTAGGCGGCACATACCAGAACGTAATGTTCGTGCACTCCGGATGGTCGAGTACTAGCTCGAAGCCAGGACGCTCGCGAAGCTTGGCGGTAAAGAACTCGGACATTTCAAAGACCTGCTCGACATGTGCCTCAAAGCCCTTGCTGCCCTTGGCCTTCCACATGAACCAGAACTTGAAAACATCCGCACGACGGCCGCATTGAATGTGCTTGTCTCCGGTGTCAAAGGATGTGTCATAAAACTTGTCCTTCTGGAACAGATAGGTGGCATTTGTGGAGTGGGTCTGGCCCAGGATTTGGGCGTGGCGCGTCAAGAAAGTCGAGCACTGCTGAGAGGCAGACAGAAGCTTGTGAGGATTCCATGTAACCGAATCAGCGCTATAAAATCAAAATAAACATTTAAATTTTATATATTTAAAAAGGTTTAAAACAAAAAACAACAATCAATTACCATTCGATGCCATTGAGTAGATGACGATATTTCTTGGACATGAGCGCACCACCGCCCCAAGCGGCATCCACATGCATCCACATATTGTGCTGGCGACACACCTCCGAGATGCCAACCAAATCATCGAAGGCACCCAGCACCGTGGTACCGGCTGTTGCGGACACCATCAATGGTTGCCAATTGTTGTCCAGGCACAGCTTTATCTGCTCCTTCAAATCGCTCAGGCGCATCTTGCCCAGTTCGTTGGTTGCAATCTTGCGCACATGCTCGCTCCCAAAGCCCATAAACATGGCCAATTTTTCCACCGAGTAATGTGCATCCTCCGATGTAAATATGATCAAGGGCTTCGCATTAAACAAACCATTTTTCTGTAGGTAAAAATAGTAAAATATTATTAGTTATTATTATTATTATTATTAATTAAATATTATTTTCCACTAGAGTTATCAAAGAATTCCATAACGAAAGACCTTATCAAAGCATTGCATTCATATAACGTATACGCCGCATATGTTTTACTCAAACTATTTGCCGGACATACAGTCAGTATCTAAAGTAGTCAAGAGTTTTCAACGGTTTTGGTCGAAAGTCTTGTGAAAACTAAAAAAATTAAATGTTATAAAGGCTATAAACTTAACACACTCATGGCCAAAATTGCATGTCGACTTTGCCTTTGTGGTATAAATAAATAATTAAAATAAGTGTTAATACGTTATGAAAAAAGTTCGTTACACTTGGACACAACCTGTTGTTAAAAGTATATTGAATTGAAATGTTGTCTGTTACGCGTTATCCAAGCGTTCGTCTAGGTCGAGTATGCTCTAATTGCTTCCGTTTTGTTTGGCCGCATAATCAGAAAAGTGGTTTTGGCCTTCACCAAAATGCTTACCTTGGACTCGGGAGCGTATTTGTAGCGTGCACAGCTGATTGCATAACCGTTGGCTATTGAGCCGCCAGGGCAGAAGATGCCATCGCCGTAACCATTGTCGGGGAAGCCAACGATGCGTCGCATCTCAGCCAGCACCTGCTCCTCCATGAGCGTAAAAACGGGCGCCACCTCATAGGTGTAAACACTGGGATTGAGTGCGTCTGTTAGCCACTGGCCCACCAATGCATAGGGATCCACGCCCGAATACAATTGGTTGATGAAATACGGATGTCCCGTTTTGACCGAGTAACGAATCGTTTCGCGCAACAGCTGACGCAGCTTCTCGTGGGATTCACCCTTGTCGCGCAACTCAAAATCGAAGAGCTTACGCAGCTCGGCAGGCTCATGCCAATCGACAACCTTTGAGGAGCGACTGGTGCCCTGGAAGACGGCCAGCTGTATTATTTCATCGACGCAGGCGCGTATAAAGCCCTCGAATTCCGGTGCCGGATGACTGGCCACAAAGCTGGACAAACCATTGACAAGGCCATTGCTGTTGCTGATGTTTTTATTATTGGTTTTGCTGTTCAACATGTTGCTGGGAGTACTGAATTCAACTGGCGAACAGGCTGCCTCGATCACAGGCGCATCACTCGATGACGACGTGGTTGTTGTCAATGTCTTGGCCACACTTGCCAAATCCTCAACGTTCGGCGCGCTTGCCCCATTGTAGGGCTTATATATAGAATTGTTATAGTGATGTGTGGGAAAATTTTCACTGGCCAGCATTTTCTTGGCACAACGCAACGCTGTGTGTCTGATCTCTGATTGAGGGATGTGAACTCAGTAGTAAACGATTTTCGTGTCTCGTTTTGTTTTGTTTTTGTTTTGTTTTTGGTTTCTTTTTGTGTGATTTTCCTATGGGTCGTTTGCTGTTTGATCCTTGAGCGATTTGTCGTACACACTCACTTGACAATGATTCTGAAGTTCATTACCGAACTGAACGAATTGTTGTGATTCTTTCTGCTTTTATAAAAGCTGCTTTGAACACATACACACACGCACACTTGCAAACAATGCCGACAATGCTCTCCCATGACGAGAGAATAAATATCGTTAACAACAACCAACCGATCGGTTCTCGGCTGCTTTATTTGTGTGTGTGTTTTGGTGCATTGTTCAACATGGGAAAGTAAAAGTCACACCTGCATCTCAATCAGCAAAAGAGAGAGGCAGAGAGAGGAGTTAGAATATAATCATAATGTACTTATTGCTGATCATATAAAATGCTACATTTTTTTTTTTTAAATCATATTCTTATTTGCGGTTATTAATACTATGTAGTTATCGACAATTATAACTTAATCATTCCATATATTATTCCATAAATATTGGGACATTCTTTATTTCATATTGATTTGTAGCTTTGTTGTTATTTTATTTTATAAGATATTTTATTTCCAAGAAATCTTGCATGAACTTTTGTTATTTTTTTCCTAAAAATGTTTACATGTCTGTGTTGGAGATACATATATAAAAATGATTCGGTATACATATCAGTTCTATATTCTTAAGAATTTCGTTAAATAAAAATAATGAATGATACTTAATTGTTTCAAGCAGAAAGGTCTACTTCTTCTGATTCAATACTCTTTGGATTTTCATTGAGATGGTACAAAAGCTTGCTGGTATTTCCTATGAAAAGAATAATATATGAGGGGTTTTCTCGATATTTATGCTTTTGTGTTGGGGGTTTGCTAATTGCTTTTGTCATGTAATGAAATTTTGCAATTGACCAATTTAAAAGCTAACTATGTGAGACGCCATCGAAGAGGTCTTCAATGTGCATTGTTGATTCTATTGTCTCTCTCTCTCTCTCTCTAATTAGGCACAGTCAACGGCAAATTAAATGCAAATTCATTGAGTAATTTTAGCAATTACTGTGCGGCTGTATTTATGCTCGTTTTGTTAATGAAAGCTTTTTGAATGGTTTATTATTAACGAGATAATTGTGCAACTGAAACGTGAAACGTGATATGCAAATGATTGAGATGTGAAGATATAACTTAAGAACTCTATGAGTACATTTGTTGCCGTAGGTCGCGCTTAGGTGATGTGAATATTTTCAGTCTCTAAGAAGTTGGTCAAGACCAAGCAAGAAAGCTTAGCATGCTAAAATTCCGATCAGACCTTGAACAACAAATGATACTAAATGCTTATTATAAAACACAACAACTTTCTCTAACTGCTGAATGCGGAAACATTTCCTATATAATTAAGACAGCGTCGTTAGCTGATCTATCAATCACAAGTTGAATTTCAGTCTGCAAGCGAAAGTTAGGGAACTGATATTGGCCAACGACGGCCTTGACGGCCGAAATTTCAAACAATAATTTCCCAAATTTATAGCATGTTTACAAATATTTGATGACTCAATAAGAATTCCGCTTAAAAAGAAATTTTGACGTTGGATTTTATGTGTTTTTGATCTTATTTTGGAACATATTGAGACACGGTTATTCAACCGGCAATGAAAAAGTCTTTTCTCAGGCACGCGTGCTCGAAAATAATAAAAATCGTCTGAAAAAACGAATCTTTTCGTAATAATATAGACTACTAAAAATTTTGTTGATGGTAACGTCAAAATACCCTTACAGGAGAGTGAATGAACCTTAAATAGAATTAAATAATATTCTTAATGAATAGCAATTTTTGTTAATGACATTGATTCCTTGATTATTTTAGCACAACATTTGTGCATTTTATATGTTATACAAACTTTCTTATTAGCATTTTTTCAAAACCAATTTCTTGTGTAATAAGGAACATACGAAAACCTGACTCTCGTTTCGTTGCGAAAATAAATGTATCAAAATGCACATAAAACCAGTTACGATGCAATTATCCAAAATTCAGGAAGCAATTAAAATACGTTATTCGTCAAAGTTGGGTGTCTGAAATGCGTAAGGAAACGAACCAAGTTTGTTGTTATATCATTTAATTGCAATTAACAACAGCGACAACAATTAGCACAATCAGTATTATTGAGACTTCTTTGGATATAACCCCTCGACATGGGGCTTTTCTATTTAAACTAATTAACAATCTAGCATGTTAACAATTTGTCTGCAAATGCCTTTCAACTTTACTTCACGTGAGGTGTTCCGGTCAACTGTCGCATTGTTACTGGTTAATGGCACAGTTTTGTCTGTCATTTTATGGCTAGACAAGGTTATTGCCTATTACCATTAAGAATATCACAATGATCTTTAAAAATGATGCATGGAAATCAACGTAACTATAAAATCATGTTTTGGCTTAAAAGTTGCGTTCATACAGACGGACAGACACCATGACGGCCATTGCACAAACCCAGTATGCTCTTTACCTTCGGTATCGAACACTTAAACACACTTGTCTAGTAATTATTGTAATAAACAATGCATAATTTAACTTAAGGTCAGACTACAGCGATTGCTTAGAAGAATGGAGAGTTCTTATCAGTTTTTACTTTAATTTGATTAAGCTATAATGGAACTTTTTGGTTCTAATAATTTGGTTCTGTAATTAAATAAATTGCTTCAATCGGACGTGATGGTAATCGGTAGGAAACCGGATACAGCGGGTAACGAACAACTCTTCCAATTTGAGTTTTTCGAAGAAGCTTTAAACAGGCTCTGCAACCTGTGGCCAACGTTGCTATCGGCATAGTGCGTCCGTTATTCTCACACTGCTCGGCTCAAGCGCATTCATTGTCGGACAATCCCAATTTAATGCAGAAAACCTTTTCTTTTTGACGTTGGTGCAGTTAACACGTAAAAAAGCGACGTTCGAGTCCCAGCTCTCGAATCCTTCCCATATGAAATGGTTTGCTGCCACTTCCTCTTGACTGACAATGTTGTTTTACAGCGAAATTACCTGCTGGTGGAAAAGAAAGCCTAATAATGAAACTTTGTTATGAGGGTATTGCTAAATGTAACAATTAAATTCTTTACTATAAGTGATTTCTCTTGACAAACACACCTATCATAACATAAACAGATAGATAGTATAAGCTAAGCACACCTTTAAAGATTTGAAAGCGTGTGCAATTAATGATCAGCGATCAACGTGAATGTCTAACAATAGTGTTATACTTTATTGTTTATAAGGTCTATGATCAATCGAATTTTTTGATATTTACAATTGTTTATAATATATTTAATATAATAACATAAATTCCATTTCAATATGTGTTTTTGTTGTAGTTTTTTTTTGTTTTTAAGTTTCGAATAATTAAAATCGTCGCATTTAACTCGTTCCATGCTATATCTCATTATAATAATACACATACATATACATTTCTTTTGTTGTATCTACCTTTTACATTTTCTATGCAATTGCTGCCACATTTTTTACGGTTATTTAGTGGTTTTCTCGTTTTTGTCCTATCACACATGGCCAGGCTATAAATATTATTCTTGGTTTGTACTTGGGTAAAGAAACATCGTACCTTTATCTGTGAAAAATAACAAAACGAGTTTATTAAAGATTTAACTATTGGGTTGTTGGAGATTCGGAATGTACCTGGATTGTTGTAGAAGTTTGCGCTTAGACTAGGTTTTGGTGGAAGTTTGGGTGTGCCCTCGTGGCTCGTGGCAATCGGAAAGAATTCATTGGGGGACGAGCGTCTGTTCGGGTGCTGTGATGAATTCTGTTGCTGAGAATGTGAATGCGTATGCGTTCGATGGTGATGCTGTTGTTGGTGGTGTTGCTGATGCTGCTGGTGCTGCTGATGATGCTGGTGGTGGTTGGGGTGATGATGTTGCTGCTGTTGCTGTTGTGAATACGCCACTGGCTGCTGGGTTTGCGACCTGAGACGCTGCTGTTGCTGCTGCTGATAGTTGCTTGACGTGTTGCCGTCATGGGTGCTGGAAATGTACGGTGACATGGGAGTCATTGGTGTCATGGGTGATGTGGTTGTCGAGGAGCTTAACGCCGGTGAGATCGACTGTGGTGGCTGTTGCAGCTGCTGTTGCTGTTCATCACTGGCCATGCCAGCTGATTCCGCTGTTGCAACATTATTGGCACCTGAACCTGTGGCCGTTATAGCACTCGCATTAGCGGAATGCGATGACGGCTGCTTTGCCGAATTGCGGCGTATCATAATACTGCTCGTGTGTGGCAGCAGCAGGCTGCTGCTCTTGCCCACAAATTCCTTTGACTGACGTGCAAAAGCCGCTGGCATGGAATGATTGAGTCGGGGTGGTATGGGCGGTGGGCTCAGCTCGCCATCGCGTGGAGGTAGCTGTCATCAAATAAATGAAAATGTTAATAAAGCATTTGACTTTGTTAAGCAGTAGTTTTGTGTACTTACTGTAGGTGCATCGGGCGCTTGACGCTTTTGTGCCATGTCCGCGCAACTTTCCGTGCGTTCCTTGCGGCGCGGCGGCAACGGTGGCGGCACCGCTCGATACTCCAGTGTTGTCGCTGTGGGCACGTTGACATGCGGGGAAATGGGCACACCGGCCGTCTGTCCTTGACTTTGCTCGCTGTTGAAGTAAAAGCCGCCCAGTTGTGGACTCACATCGTCGAGAGCGCCGCCAACGAGCGTCACTGTGCTGGCAATGCTGTGCGTCGGACTGTATTGTGTGTGTGTGGCGCGTCCATGGAATGGTGAGCGATTGCTGCCTTGCGGAGCTAGTGGCAAGGGCGTCGCCTCGTGCCGCGGACTTATTACCAGTTTGGGTAGTGGCGACGGTGGTAGCACATCCGAAGCTGCTATTTCCGAGGTGACATAGCAGTCGGACATGGTATTCCAGCCGCCAGCAGCTGCTGCTGCGGCTGCTCCAACTGCTGCTGCTGCTGCTGATGGAAGCTGTATCTCTGCTAACGCTGGACTGAACACATCTGTTGGCGCATTGTTATGCGACCATACGTGCGCTCCCGGCTTGCGGGGTAGATGAGGCGCGGGCACCACTTCACCATTGTCAGCTGTTCGATGCGATGAAATGGTGCTCCAGCTGCTGCCCCCATTGCGCTCTGGAATGATGACAGGCGCAAATACAGAATATGCATGTGGGTTATGCTGTGGACTTTGATCGCCAACGCTGGATGCTGGCGTAGTTGCAGTTGTTGTTATTGGCGCGGCTGGCGCTGGTGGCTCAACGTTAACGGGCACATTGCTTGGCAACTTGTTGCTGTTGTTGATTTGGTTCTGTCGACGCGGTTTAATGCCTGGCGACTTGAGCGGAATGTTCGGCCATTTGCGGGGCTACAAAAAGTAAAAGAATTACTTTGAGACTCTCGAAATTGAAAATTAGACTTACAAATTTGGGCACTGTTTTGCTATTGCGCGGCTCAATGCGCATACTCTCATTGTAGAGATAGTCGGACATTTCCTTGTCGGAGAGTCCATTAAATGGATCAAGCTGCTGGAAGAAACGCCGAATGGTGGGCTCCTCATTGAGGCAATACGGCTGATTTTGATACTGTTGAATTTCGCCAATGATTTCCGACACTTTTCGTCGTTTCGAGAAGTTAATCAATTCAGTGTTGGTCAGCAGATCCGGATTGCCCTCCTCCAGATGCAAGATGTTAGTCAAATAGCGACCAAAGAATGGCACACAGGGCGGATTAATGGAGCGTAGGCGCTCCTGGTATTTTTTGAGATGATCTTCGCTAAGCTCACGACACTCGTCCAAAAACTTGCGATGCCGTTCGGGCAGCGCATTAAAAGTGAAGCGCAATCGAAATACAGCCGCTGTTCCCATAGCAGCCACAATTGAGAGTATACCATTAAAATTGTTTAGCTCCAGCATCACCATCATAACCTCAATGGCTCGCTGCATAATGGCTAGCCGCTCGTCACAGTTCTCCGCCTCCATGATGGACCTCTCGATCCACCGCGTCACATTTGTTGTATGCTTCATGATCTTAAGCAGATTGGGACTTTTAACCTCCTTATCCTTCTTGGTCCAAGGCGAGCCGACAAGCTCCGATGGCTTTACACATTTGTACATTTCGAATTCGAGCAGTGTCAACTGTCGTGCCACCTCCAAAGGATGCATCGTTAGCAGCGTTATCTCCTCATCTGGCACATTTAAATGGTATTCAATGGGCGGTGGATCATGCCCATAGGCATAAACGATCTTCTTATTGCTTTGCTTGTTCTGCAAATAAATATCATTTTAATAAAAGATGTCATAAGTACAACGTAGTTATATTAAGATTACCTTGCGATCGACAATCTTGCGCACAGAGTCGACCCATTTGCGCATGGATTTGCTGTTGACATCGTTGAGAAAGTGCAACAGTCTGTCCAGCAGTGTTGGATCTTTCTCAAAATCATAGAAATGATGATCCACCCAGTGGCGCAAGACATTTAGCACACGGAATTGCACCGGCTGCACAAATTCCTTGCGATAGCGTTTCCAATCCTCGCGCTGCGAGTTCTTCATCATTTTCTCGCTATCCACTGTGCCAGACACATCTTTATCGTGATGATGATGATGATCCGTGTGGTGAGACTGATGTTCCAGATAAACGAGACTAGGCTCCGGTATTTCGAAGCGTTCGATCAGCAGCGTCAACAGCTGCTGTGGCGAGCAGAAGTACCGATATGTGGTGAGAAAGGTGCGCACAAAGGTTGGATCCGCATAAATGTGATAGGTGAGGCGCTCGATCAGCTTGGTGAGCGTGGCGCCCTTAATCATGGGCACGACACCACTGTCGCGTTCCTCTAATACAATATTCTCAGAGCTGTCGGGTACTGCAAATTTGTAGATCTCTGGGCTGGGCATGCGCAAGGGATGCTTGCGCTCAATGTCCTGTAGTATGCTGTCTAGAATGCGATCGAGCATCGATTTGGTATTCACCATAATTAAATCGGCCATCCAATCACTCTTGTGCTGAGCATTCTCTGCCGATAGTACAATGGCGGGATGCATGCGTGTGATAAGCTCAAAGCTGTGCTTGAGCTCATCCGTATCCGCACGATCGTTGATCTCGACGCGCCGCATAAAGAACTTCTCCTTCAGACGATAATCGAAGGCGGTGGCCCCAGCAGATGGCGTTTGCTTTTTGGTATTTGCCTTGCATAAAACCATTAGGCCATCGAATAGGAATACCTTACGCTCACTCCATATGCGTTTGCCCGAGCCGAGTTTGCTAAGTGAATCCTCTGAAAAATAAAAATCTCCCAAAAATTAGATTTGACCAGCAAAAAACATGTGAAATTAATAATGGCAATTCTTATTTTGTATTTATGCGAATACTTGATCATATTGCCTACTTACCGCGTATGAACTCATTGCAATTTTGTCCCACATCCTTGTCATCCCAATGCTCCACTTTTAGCTGCAGCTCCCTCGTACGCTCAATGGCCATTTGTCGTCGAACACGTCCGCTGACCGGAACGAGTCGTTTCTTGGACAGATTGGCCATTACCTTTTCGAGATCACAGTGCAGCGGATGGAGAAGGCCCTGCACTTGGGCAAAGCTCTCAATGTCATCCTGTGATGTACTGAGATCCATAAGATGCTTGATATAGTCAAAATAGACAAACGCATGGCAGATGGGTACCAGGAGTAGCTTCGGTAAATAATACTTGACCGCCTCCCGGAAGCCATGGCCGGCAGACATTAGGGACAGGGCATCGGGCTTGGCCAGCAGATTGGTGAGAGCATCGCGTGATGCTTGCGAGGTGACGTCGTGCGCATATTTTTTATAGACATCAAACTCCTCGGCCTCGGCCAGCTCCTCAAAGCAGCTGGCCACACAAGGTGCATTCTGTTCCTGCGACATTTCGATGACATCCTCAAGGGAGCCTAGTAGCGTAACTGTTACCTCATAAATGTCCATAATGTTGGAGAAAATCGGCTCCAGTTCCTTGGGATCGCGTGCGATTTTGACAAGCTCCTCACGAAAAACGCGTATGATCATGTGAAGATCCCGTTGATATTGCTTCTCATCGTTAATCAGCTCCTTCACGATTTCCTCGTAGGTGGCGCTTGCCCGCTGCGTCGGCAGCGAAAGCGGACTGGGTAACACATTGCACTTGAGCTGTTCGCTGCTGCGATTGAGCATGTCGAGGAGTACACCATCTGCATTTAATACGACCTCAATGTCCTCTTTGGCGATCTCACTGTGCCGCATGGCGCACACATAATCGGCGGCCATTTTGAGTATATCAGCGGAGATGCACTCCAGGACGGCGACCAAGTACGACGAGACGGAGCTATCGATCTTGTACTGCAGCACATCTTTTTGCAGCAGCGTATGCACACGCTCAGTGGGCAACAGGGATTTGCGTTTTTTTGAATTGATCACCTCGTTGGCCTCTTTCAGAGCCCATTGATCGATGGGCGCTGGAAAGGATTTGTTCACTTTTTCCTCGAGATCTTGCACAGAATGTGGCAGCGGTTTCGCACACAATTTCGCTAATAAGCGCACACACAGATTCTCCACATAAAGCAGGGCATCCTCTTTGGCTGTCACACGGGTATTCACCTGCTCCAGCACCTTTCGCAGCGATGGTATAAATAGACCACGCCAACGTGCCGCGTTCTCACTTTTCGCGAAATCGTAGCCATCCGAGTCCTGCACAGTGGAGGCGGCACCAACGCTAGTCCCATGGCTGCCACCGCTGGAAAACATTTCTGCACTCCACCACACACTCAACGGCATACAAGCACACACACACGCACACGCTCTTGTTATTAGTCAACAGCAACGTCGTTGTCGGGCAGCAACATTTTAAGCATTGGTTTCTGTCCTTTTTTAGGCTTATTAACACGCCGCTTTGTCTATTTGCAATCGAAAACGAACAAAAACAAAACTTTGTTTTCACATGCTATACACACGATTTTTCCAATATATTTTCTCTGCAAATTCTGCTTACAACGGCGTTAAGTTAGCTGCACATTCGCTTATTAGTGCTGGTAAGCGCAGTTTATATTCGATTGACGATAACATTCATTCTGTCATCCAAATTATTTAAATTTGAACCAATTGTCATGAGAAATTATATTTTATTGAGAAATCTCTTGTTTAAGTAACTCGACTAACGGATTACGTGTTTTAGATAAAATCGATTGAAAAATATTTGCTTTTGATATATCTTAAAATTGTTCTAGTAAACAGTTTTTAATATTTTGTAATGGGTACAACTGTAGAAATTATGATTCTTTTTAATATTAGTATAAGGTTAATCCCAACATGTTTTTTGTGTTTGTTGCAGAGTTATCTCTCCAGCAGGGTGCCTCTTTGCTTTTTCTGTGGTGGTGGCGGCATTTCATCAGGTTTGGACTTCGCTCCAATATCAGCCAATTTGCCGCCCTTGCGCTGCAGCTGCTTTTCAATAATTCGAGCATTGTTTGCATAACTATCGGCAATCTCGCGCTGTAATGTACATAAATTATAAATTGTTGTAATGCTGACACTAATACAAAATCTATTTTCTAAGCTTACCGCTTCTATTTCGTCTTCCTCTTCGTCGATGGTAGATACCGTAACAGAGCTAAACTTGCCCATATTTTTGGTATGCCGAGTTACCATGACCTTTTTGCCAGTTGCGTCTACAATGCCCGAATCTTCGCCAGTTACTGTCACAGCGCTCGGAGTCACATTCGTCGCAGCATGTTGGTGGGCATTTGCTTTCGCCTCGGTTGCCAGCAACTGGGCCAACGGCTGCTCGCCTTTGTTGCGCACCAGCGCGTTGTGCATAACAAAGGTAATATTGGAGTCGGAACTGTGTCGATAGTACAATGGTAGACTGCAGTTACGGCACTGAAAAAAAAACCACATTAGTAGATCAATGTATAATGCCATCTTCTTATGATATGCATACCTGGTAGCGGTATTGCTTCTCAATTCCCTTTCCCTTGCGCCGTATGTAAATCATTTTTGGAGCTGGGTTATAGGTCAGCTTGTTAGCATGGTCGTTTGCATCGATGACACGAGCATTGTCCGCTTCACGCAGCGGCAACTGATCCAAAGTGCAATCTGAAACATATTTGTGAATATGTGTTAAAAGTTAAACGTTTACTGTAAAACTTTTCATTTATACGCACCTAGAATCAATGACATTTTGTTGCACAGACAATAATATATATTGAGCGGCTTCTCCTCATTGTACTCTTCTTGATCCTTTGTATCAGAGCAAACAATACTGCGCGATACGACTTTTGGCATTTTAATGTATTACTATTTTTATGTGAATTTATCAAATTATTGTCCACCAAGCCAAGAATTGTTTGTCTAGTGCTGTACAATGTTTGGTACAAACAGCTGTTGAGCGTTGTACGATAACTATAAATCGATAATTGATATCTTTATTGTCATGAAATTTTATAATGACCGCTTAACATCAATTGTCTTTAATGTGCTCAGAAAACAATAATAATGAATTGACAGTGCAGCAGATAGCGGAGCTATGCTACCAAAAATTCCGCGATTTACCAAAAACTGGGAAGCCCACAAGCAATCAATGGACAGTTCTAGCTGGTATAGTGCAATATGATAGACGATCAAAATGCTGTAACGTGGTTTCACTTGCCACTGGGTGAGCAGTAAAAAAACTATATAGTTGGCAAAGCTTTTAACTTTTATTTTTCATAGAACGAGATGCATTGGTAAAAGTAAAATGTGTGCCAAAGGCTTCATAGTTAATGATTCCCATGCTGAAGTGCTTTCTAGACGCGCCTTTTTACGTTTTTTGTACCATGAACTAATGAAAGCAGGCCCGCAGCTACACGACAATACAGAGAAGTCAATCTTCAGTTGGCAGCCAGAAACAAGTTGTTTTGCGCTAAGGGATCATATAGAGTTCCATTTTCTAAGTACGCAAACTCCTTGCGGAGATGCGTGCATAGCGGACGAAAAAGGTGATGTCAGTGAGCAACTAACGCTGCCAGCAAAACGACAGCGATTTGAAAATGATGCCTGCAATGACGTCTTTACTGGAGCCAAACTAATAAGCAACCCCTTCGAGCAGTGCGATGACATGCTGCAAACGCCTAAAGCGCTGCGCACTAAACCAGGACGCGGAGAGCGAACACTGTCCATGTCCTGCAGTGACAAACTCTCCCGCTGGAATGTACTCGGTGTCCAGGGTGCACTGCTTGACATGCTGCTCAAAAAACCTATTTACTTTTCTAGCCTTAACTTTTGTTGTGCCGATGCGCAACTTAAAAGTCTACAGCGTGCAATTTATCAACGCTGGAGCGGTAGGAGCTGTACGCAAAGCCGTTATCAGACCCAAGAACCTGACATACGCATTGATAGCAATCTAATATTTGAGCACGGGCAACGTGCAGATTGGAAACCTGCGCCAAGCAGTCTCATTTGGACACTGCTTCCCGAGTCACTCAGGTAAGCCATTGGGCATATGATTAAGACAACATTTTATAATTACTAAATACTTTCGCAGACCCTATGAGATTGCAGTAAATGGCAAACGTCAGGGTGTTACCAAAAAAAACCTTTACACTTCACAAGCAGCACTGGACGTTAGTAAATATAAGCTGTTGCTCAGCTTTCTTGATTTGCTGAACAGCAATGACGAGCTGCGTCAAAATTTAAGTCTGCAATTAAGTGATCTGCAAATGTTGCGCTATGCTCAGTGCAAGGCCCTAGCTAAGGATTATCAACTGGCCTGGCACCAATTAAAATGTGATTACTTTCAAAAATGGACCTGTAAGCCGAAGGGGCTACTGGAATTTACCAGTGTGTGTGACATAGCTAAGAAATCTAAGCTTCCAGAGTGATTCCCGTATATACCAAGAAATCGCTTGTTTAGTGATTAATTTTATTATTCACGTTTATGTTTATTTTTACATTCAAAAAACTTTTAATAAATGTAAATATTTTAAAATTTACCACACCACAATAGAAATTGTCCGCGGCCAGGATAGTTGGCATATAAAACTAGCTTTTTCCAGGCACTCTGTCTTCTTTACATTACAAAGCCATACTCATAGTCATATACCAGGACAATGCATTTTAGATCCTCATTGACTTTGTGCGGATTTTCCATGTCCTCTACATCATCCTTTAGCCATATGTCGTATTCAGCCACTAGACCCGTGGCAATCGAAACATATTCATCTTGTTGATATCAATCCAATAGTTTTGAGTACTATTTAAACGCAGACCAATAGAAGCCTTTCCTCATCCGTAGTCAAGTTTATTAAATTGCCGCCCTTCTGCCGACACTTCTGTGCAGCTTGAAACCAGTTGACTTTTTCATTTGCTATAAAGTAATACTTTCGTCCGAAAAACTCAAAGGGTTTCAATTCGGTTAGATATTCCTGAGGCACGTAGTTTACCACTTTATACTCCAGTCTGGTGTTAAAACTTGATGCTTGAAGAATTTGTGAAAAACTTTCTTGATATAGTATTTGGTATATTAGCTTACCTTCAACCAAAGTCAGTGGCACCACTATTTGTAGCAGTAAAAAAGCCAGGATCATATACCGAATCATTTTTAATATGACTGCGTGCTTAAGGGGCTTCAACGGCAATGGTTTTACTTTAGCGTTTGGATATACTATTAAAGCGTTACATTTATTAAAAGTTTTAATGCGTTCCGTCGTCCGACTAATCATTCTCCAGATTAAAAAGATATTCTAAAAAAAAATTTTATCATTTCTTTAAATATTTAATATTCAATGATTCTTTTCATTTTTGTGAAGGATAGTTAAATGCAGAATCTTTACAAATTTATTGTAAAGAGTCAATATATATTAAATTCAAAGATCAACTCAACTGAAAGTGGAGCAATATAAGCGGCGCCTGAAAGTATGCTTTTCTATTTAAGAAAATCATCTTATAGTCAATTCTATATGTACTAAATATTGAATTTCGAAGGATACAGTGTATCCGATACACACAATGTGCTACAAAAACATCGACGAAGGTCAGAATCGATTCCACAAAATTTTCGCGCTTTTAATAATGTGATAAAAAAAATACCTGTCTACAGCTTTCAGGTAAGGCTTATATTTTAAGTTATTTTTAAAAAGTTTATTATATTTAAGTATGTAGTTTAAAAGAAAACAAGCTTAACTTTTTTTTATTCATTTTTTATTTTGCATCATCTAAAATAATATATATAATATGTTTTAATACCATAAAGTGTAATACACATTAATCTAATTGTCATTTAGCAAATGTTTAACAAACAAACGTACCAAGTACAACGTACAGTTTTTCAGAATACAAGATACAAATACAGTTATACAAGCAAATACAAATATAAGGAGGTACAAGTGTTTGCCATATAAACTAGAACAGACTAAAACGAGACATTAACAATGGGAACTTAGGCCGCGTGAGGGTGATAATGGTGACCAGGGCGGCGCATCCAGCAATCCGCTTCTACTTATCGTGCATGCTGTGTGTTTTAAATATAAATTTGTATATAAGCTAAGCATACGACTCGAATCAAATGACTTTGACTTTAATCCAACAATAACAATATTTGCGATCTTCAGTGTCCACCAATTTCCCGCAATTCACGCTTGCCGAGCGGTAGAGGGGGGCGAAAGTTGTTGATGACCTTGCCATTGAACTCGTTGCAGGGACACTCCTCCTTCACATCGTAGGCATTTAGGTTGCGCATGGCGTTCAACTGATCGTCGGACACCTGAATGGGCGTCTTGAACACAATCCAAATGACGCACTCGGAGCAGGGTGGAGTTGTCAGCGAACCCTCATATGTCCAGTAGGTGTGGACATTGGGCAGCAGCTTGCCGGGATCACAGCCCTGGGGCAGTGTAACGCGATCGCCCTTGTGCAGCACAAACTGCAGCACACTGGTCACCTTGTCCAGCTCCTCATGATGATCACCCGGCTGCAGGAAGACGCCGAGCACGGCCAGGCCATCGGGTGCAGCGGCTGCTTCACCAAATGACTTGTATTTGGTGGTGTTCCAGTGCACCAGATGCAGTTCGCCGGCATACGAGACACCATCGACCGTATGCTCCGAACCCTTCGAGTTTGTGCAACCCCAGTGGCAATGGAACTGTTCCAGCTTAAAGATCTGATTACCCAGGGGGCCACCAGTCAGCTCCGAGTTCGCACCATTGACATCCACGCGCCAGCAGTAGCCTGTGAACAATTTAATGTTTAGTTATCTCCATTTGAAAGACAGTTATGATTAGGAAAACTCACCTGGATTTTCAAGACTCTTTGTGTCCTCTTGCACATACTTCCATTTAAGTGGCGACACCTTCAAATCGCTGCCCTTCTTAGCACTTGAGGGCGTTATATCCACCGGTGACTGACGATGTCCGGATGCCTGGGGATAGTCCTTGGACCAGTGTGCGGGTCCTGCAAGCAAAGAAACAAATCAATTTATTAGCTTCAACAATCAACAAGCTTTGATAGCAACGAATTCATTTAGTTTTTTCTTAAAATATGAATCATGTAGTTTGTTGTTGGGTAAGTCTGCCCGAGTCATATATCTTAACTGAAGCTTAGTAAAGAAAAGAAATGTTCATTGCTCAAGTTAGACTTTGAGCATTAACCTGCTTGTGTCCAAATAGTTCTTGTTATCTTTATAATACCTATGATATATATCTGAGGAATTAAATGACAAGAATTCCCATAAATTAAATTTTATTTATAAATTTGTGCGGGACTTAGGAACTTAAGCAAAAAATACCAAAATATTGTGGGTGCTTACAAAGTTTTGTCAGCATTTATGATTATGTTGTTGTTAAGCTTTATTTCTCCGAAATGGGTTGTGTTATGATGCTATTTATGATGCTTAACTTTAGTATGTAGGCTTCTGATTTAACTGATATAGTAAAAGTTTAACAACTCTTTAAACATTTACTTAAATTAATTCATCACGTTTTTTGTTTTTTATTTAGCAAAATTATAATGCCAAACAGGTAACTGTTTCTATTGAAGTCTCGTTTAAAATCACTCCAATTCTGTCTAAGGGAAAACACTGTTATTGGATAACAAGCGTTGGGAAACCTTTCGGATCGACCATTAATTACAGTTGGGTATTTAATAAATACTTTAGCTACTAGGAATACAATGTGAGACTTTCCGGTTTCTATTGCCCCGCTTAAACTTGTTTTTAAAATGTTTACAAATGCAAATTCAAAGATCATCAAAATGTTTTTTTTTTTGTATTCAGCTTTTATGATATGAAAACACACAAACTGAAAATAAAAATGCAAATGCCTTGACAAATATTTATTATAAGATCAACTTTTACTTCCATTGTACTACAAAATCAACAACAATACTCAGCAAAAGTAAATATCTGAAGCAATTTTATCTGTGTTTGCAGTCAGAACGGCTGTCACAACAAAATAAATACATACTACATATATATAAAAATTATATAGCTGTTTGCTGGCGCATTTGCGCTTTTAATTATTGTCTGCAACAACAACAAATATTGACTTGAGAGTGGAACACGGCGTCACGTGCTGGAGCCAGAGAATCACTCAGAGGTTTGGCTCTGTGGCATAGTCATGTGATAGGATCGGTTCCTCTGACGCATGCACCAAATAAAACCAAGCCAAACACAAGTAATTTTCGTAGGCGCTTGAGGGGCATGGCTGCTTGGGTATCTAACGAGTGTTAAGGCGCACTTATTCAAACCTTATCTAACTGTCTTTTGTCGCTGACAAACAATAAATCATTGAGCACCCCAAAGCTACGGTCTTAGGGTGTTTCATGGTTTGCTTTGAATTTAAAGCCTAGCAAAAACTGATATATCATTTATTTTGTTTGTACAATATCAGGTGCAATGCATTTCACCTTATCATTTTTATATAAATACCCATTCGTTGTGCAAACAAAATTGCCATTTGAACATGTGATGGAAATCGATAGGGTATGTAAAAAGACAAATCAAAATAGCTCATAAATAGCCATGTGATCCTTTATGCAACTAAAGACCATAAAGTTGAACAGTTTTAGGTTTGACAAACAAATTTGTCAATAGGCGCGTCGCATTAGCTTATTTTCAATGCAAATAGTATTAACAATTGGGACTTTTGACAAACTAATTAAATCAACTAATTTTGTTGCATCGTTGCAATTTACACAATTAATATTTACATCACGTATACGCCATGTCTGACAGCTGAACAAAAAAACTCACTGTGATTTTTATTTTTTATCATTTTTTGTGCAAATTTCCGGCTGATGATTTATACAAATATGTTGCTCGTTTATGAAGCTGTCTTTTTGTCAGCTGCTTTTGTTGACCATTTTCATTTACTCTTTTATTATACAAATTTATTTACTGCGCCTTTTCTTCATTTGGGACTGCAGCTGAATGTTGGCAAATACCTGTGATTAATATGCCAAGCTTGCATCTGGCTTATCAACCAGTTAAAAAATAAACTGAATAAATAAGTTTAAATACTCTTTAAATCAACATAATAAGTACAAGTATCCAAAAAGAATAAAATTTATCCACAGAGCCATTTCCATGACTGCTATAGGGTATATAATAAGGTTTACAAAACCATACTTAATTCTTGGCTTTTACCTGATATTTAAATCTGATATTTTACTTAAACAATAATTAAGAAAAACCGATCCTAAGTAAGATACTGTTTTATGGTTTCTTAGCGTTACAAATTTCATTATTCATTTACGGTTTTACATAATATAATTGCGAAAAAGTCAACTTAAACATTTGTGCAAAATGCAGCTTAAGAATCACACGTGCCCGTAATTTGCAATTATTATTATACTATATGCAAATCTGTGGCGCTGAAAGCTCTAAATGTTAAACAATGTGCAAACAATAATATTTGCAGTGTGTTAATATGTCTGCCACACGCTCCGTAAAACAACTGTAACAATTTACAGTTCAATTAGGCCGATAATTAACAAAGTTGCGTTAAAAATCCAAATGATTATCTAATTGAATTAAAATGAATTTGAGCGTTCTTTCTATGGTGTTATTAACTATAATATAAATGCACGCACATAAAAAAGCCTGACAAAAAAACTTGTTCTCGTTTTACTTTTTCCTGGATAATAAAAAAAAATAAGCTATTTTTCAATAGAATTAATGCAACACTTCCCAGTTATTGACTTTCACACAAAGCTGTTGTTTCTTTATCTAAACTGTTCGACGTTTTGTTTTAAGATCGTGAAACGATCTATAAGAATGTGAAACTCAACTATCGATTTACTATTGTATTTGTCATAACTTTTAAATTAACTTCTGTTGAATGCTTTTATTGGTTTTGGGTTATTAAAAGCAAAAAAATTAAACGTTTCATTAACAATTTAGTTACACAACAGAAAAGCGGTTTGGGTCATAAAGCAAACTGAGTATAATAAATAATCATAACTATTAATTTAAATTGCTTGATCATATCTTATAACTGTTTAGTAGCTTCTAGAACTTTGAGATACTACACTTCCCCCGACAGATGTATCACTCATGAGTTTATTGCGTGCTTTTATGAGCTAAGGAAGTGCATGATAATTGGACATTGAACAATAAACTAAATATTTTTTCTCCAGTTAAAAATTTCTATCTATGTTAATATATTGGCTTTGTATTATGTTCATTTAGCTGACATTTTGAGAAATTGACCCGACCAAACAAGCTTACCTAATATTCTTTGCCTCTCGTCTAGTCTTTTGGGAAGCCCCAGCACTGCCCTAAGCTTTTGTGGTGGGGGGTGGCTTGCTGTCAAGCGTTTGGCTAACGGTACTTCTCAATTGAGATACAAACACGCTAAAACCCTCTCGGTCAATTTTCATTGCTTATTATTTGTTAGCATGTGAAAATGCCAAACACAAAAATAAATTTATTCAATTACCTTAAGGCAAAAAGACACAACATCAATTAACAAACTATAATAAAAACACATTTTAGCCAATTGTCACGTACAGTCTCACACAGTCGGAAAGTGTTTGGGATGTCAATCTGCAAAGCAAAATTTATCCAACTCATAAATTTTAAATCGGCTTGCTCTATATATACATTAATATAAATGCCATATTTTTTATCGCTCTACAGCCAAAAATAATAAAAATAAATACATATATTCCATTTTCTCACACTTTTAGCATTGGCATTAGAAACTTTGATCAGTTCTTAAGCAAACTATAGCACTTGATATTTTTCCTCTCAATAAATCTATAAAAATCAATATTTCATAAAAAGATATTGAAACATTTATCGCTGCGTTGTGCAAACAAGTTTTCTATATAAATTGAATGCCCCAAGTGGGAGTGGCAATATGAAGGGCAACCTTTTCGTAATAGACATAGGCCAATCAGTACAAATATGGATGGAAAATATTTAATTTGTAATAAAACTATTTTACAATACGTATGTTCAATGTACTTGCTGTATATGAACGTCATTTAGTTTTGTAATTTTTAATATGGGAAATGCGCATTTAGAAAAGAAAAATCTAATTAATGCTAATTGATACACGAAACTACTTGATTTATCCTGAATATAAATAAATACAAATTTTACAATATTATAGGCATTTTATGTATCATCTTGAATATCTATTTATAGAAAATGTAGAACTTTTTTTCTTAATCATATTTTCATCATTAGTATTTTTTTTGTTTTTGCAAGAACAAAGAAGTTTCAAATCGTTTTATAATTTCTCTACCAGGAAAATGAATCAACAAACATATGAAACAAAGTTATTTAAGTTGATATTACTAATTTTTATGTATCATTAACTTGAGTCATTATCGTAATAATGTTGCCATATAATATGAGATTAGAAGAATTTCGTAGACCGGTTCACCTTTGATTTGATAAGAGCAAATAAAAGGAAAGCCCGTTACGTGTAACTGATAACTTATAGAAATAAACATTGATTGAAGAATTTAAAAAGTTTACGTGTAGTATATAGAAGATCGTATCACGCCTTCCTAAGTGAAAATTGATTAGCTTACAATAAATAAACACGCGAGCTATAATCTGACACTCAAGTATAAAGAACTTCTGCAGGTTTGACAGGGGCAGAGGTGCAAATAGAACAGATGTGATTAGAAAAACCTAATCTTCAAGCTGAATAATATACACATATTAATAAATGTGCATAAGTATTTAATTTAGTTCTATAAGAAGTTAAGTTGAGTAAAGTGCACTTATGCCTAATGTAAAAACCACTCAAGCCTGAAGTGGACCATAAATGTTTGTAATGTAGATGTGGAACTGATAGAGCGATATAGGAAGGCATTGGAAAGTTACCAGCGCATACAAGTCAAATCAATCAGCGCAATCAACGACGACAACGACAAAGAATCAAAACAAATTGCCGAAAACTTCACGTTGATATCGTTGTAGATGCACGACATTCATTTGATTGTACATACAACAATTTTATTGTTAAACAAGTGCAGCAGCGAAACAGAAACAGGGACTGTAATTTTAGTCAGACCAGAACGTTTGGCAGGCCGTCTGACAAGCCATGACGAAGCGTTGACTTTGGAACCGGTCTTTAATGTGTCCTTAAGAACCGAACATGCACTTGACCAGCGGCAGCAAATAATAAGCAAACGAACTGCCTTCAAAACGCAAAAATAAATAACAAAACAAACAAAGAGAAGGCAACAACATTTACGAGAAACAATAAGCCAAAATCAAGTCAGTTTAAACCAACGAGTGTTTCTTGAATTTTAAATACGCTCACAAGTTTTTAATAAATTATAATTTTGATCGAGAGCGAAGCGATATATAAGTTAAGTTCTTGAGTAAGAAAAACAACAATATTGAGTAAATCGGAAAATATTAAATATATTTATGGCTTCCGTGCTTAATTTATGATAGATCCGATCCCGAAAACTGTGAAACTTAAATGCATGGTGGAAGCAAATTTCATAGTTTACGGCATACATAATCATTGGCTAGAGTATAATTATAGAGAACTATGAACTTGTTTGAATTGAACGCGGGGCGACTGACTCTGTAACTGGTTTAGTGGGAAGCGCCCGCACTGCCACTGTCCAGTTTTTGATCACGAGATTTTGCTCGTGCAAATCGACAACTACCGGTACAATCTGTCTGTGATTCTCTTTCTCTGTCCCTCTCTCTTTTTGTCGCCCGTGCTGGTTTGTTTAACACTCCGTATAGGTTTTAATTATGGCTGTCGCATATTTATGAGCGTCGAACCTATGAACGTGCGCAAGTCTCTCGATCTTTTGGAAATGGGTGTTTGCTTGGGTGTGTGTTTGTGTGTGTGAGCGTGCGTGTGGAGTGGCAATGCGATGATGCATGTAATTGAGGCGCAAAGAGTCATTACGCCAGCAAACTGGACTTGATTGAATTAACAGTAAAATGGAACTGGAGTTGGGCTCGGGCCAGTGTTAACCAGTATGAACAAAATATTTATATATATAAAAATTCTCAGCTGAATAAACAATTGGCAGAGCATTCACTTAATTTAAGTCGAATAATGACTCTTTACAAGCTTCTTACACATTTATTGTTTTTTGTCGCAACAATAACAGTTAATAAACAGTCTCAACACGACTGGCTTTATTATATCTTATCGTTGACTGTTCGTCAGAATTATGCTGTCTGAGGCGACAAATGTCTTCCTTTACTTTATTGGAATGCAATCAAATCAACAACAAGCTTTAAATGGGACACAAGATGCCTCTGTTATCTGTTAGATAACAAATGTTTTCAATCAAGAGTTTTGTGTCAATTTAAACACAAACTGTGATATCGAACCTGTCTCAACACTCAACATTTCTGATGCTCTCTTTGCGAAAAAGCTCAAAACTTTCCCAAAACGTTAAGCGTTGGACGCATGCGCAGCGTGCGTCACGTTTTGTAAACAAATCAACGTAACCGTAGCAAAACAAACAAGCAAAAACAAAAAAAAAAAAAGGAAAAAGTAATAATAAAAACCAGATTTAGCCGACGCTTACCGTTCTCTTCGGTGTAGCCCCAGTGTTGGCTCATCTTAGAATTGATCTTTGGTTTTGGTGTTTGTAGGTAGAGAAGATTTGAGACACTTGTTGTTGTTACACTCGCGGTTTCTGGCAAGCGTTTGAGTTTGGTATAGAATGCGACAGTGGGTTTTATAATAATGACCCGGGAATAATTGCGGCGGGTTTGTGGGATAACACTGGGGGACGGGAGCGCGTCTGTTTAGTAAGTCCGCTGGCTGTAGACTGTTCGACTCGTGGCAGCGTTGCTGACTTCGAAGCGACTGCGCCAACGTACGTAAAAAGTAGAAAAGCAAACGCAAAAAAAACGACAGAAACGACACGCACCTAAGCGGACTGACACAGCGCCAAAGAGCAAGAAAGAGAGAGATAGAGAGAAAGAAAGAGAGCAAGCGCTCGTCAAAAAGAGCTGAGGAGAGCGTGAATGAACTTAACTACTGTTTGTTGAAACCCCTCTCACGGGCTACTGCGGGCAGAGCAGAGAGAGCAGAGTGTTGGGTGTAAAAACACCGTTGACAGTTCAATAGCTGGCAGGCAGCAGCTTTGATACCCGAACAACAACATTAATTGCCCCCCCTCCCCCTCACTACACTGTGTTGCGTATACGCAATGTTGTAAAATGTCAAATTTAACTGTTTGTCGATCGATAACTGTTATCGATAAGCTACTGAGCTGCTGTTAACTGCCAAGCTGACTTGACGACTGTAAATATAAATTAGTCTGATAATTTAAGTTGTAAATTCCATATTTGTACCACTGTGCACAAACAGACAAACCGAATTGTCGACTTAATTTATTGTTGAACCTAAGTGCATTGTTTTTGTTGTCACTATTAGCAGACGAGTCAAGCCGTAAGCGTGATCGCGATCGCTCGCAATACACACACACACACACACACACACACTTACAGTTGCCAACAGCTTGTGCATTTGTGTAGAGAGTCGACAAGTTAATCTCCACGATTTATACTCATACATATATTTTTTGGGGGGAAATTGAGCACAGCTCAACGCTCAGTTGTCAAAGGGATGTTTGCTAGGGCTAGGGTTCGGTAGGGTAGCGGTTGGGGCTGTTCACATCGACAACGTTATTTCATTAGAACAATTCGTATAGTTTAGCGAGTTAAACCGAAATTGCAACTAATTTAAAACAATGTGTTTGGGCACACACACGTGTTGCATATGAGAATGATAAATCTCTTCGTGTAAGCAACGAGTATATACTATGAACAGTGGCCGTTGCACGCTGCGTATGCGCAATTAATTATATAGCTCAAAATTTGTTCAACTGTTTGCGTATATATCTTTCTTTTATCGCAGCTTATTTTTTCAATTAAGAACATAGACATTTTTTATTTGCTCTTTGCACAGCTTTATCTCCGATTCCGCGGCTCTCACGTGAACGCACGCGGCAAACCCTAAATACTACATTTCCGTAATTGCAATTACAAGTTGCACAACAAAAAATGCAAACGCCAAACGGCGAACGGCGAACGACAAATGGGAAATGGGTAATAGCAAAATGTTTGCATGTGCCCAGATTTATATAAAATATATGGTATGTATACTATATAGCACACTCTCCCCCACTCAAGGTCAAGCATTACTATTTAATGGAAACTCTAATGACTGTCTAAGTATGATCAGTCAGAGCTTCTGAATAGTTTGTTTAAGGTTTGCTGAGATTGTTTAGAATTTTTAAGTTAAGCAAGGGGAGTTCAAGGCACAGTTCAGCATCTAAACTTCTCTCATGGTCGTAGTTTTTTTTTTGTCAACGTTTATTTAATTTTGATAAACAACGATAAACGCGTCTACTTGCTTTATTTACCTTCCCAATTCCACGCACTACTTACTGTATTTATTTGTTTATACTTTGTTTGACTTTTAGATAAGCACGCGTGCCCAGGTGTTGTTTAATGCGGTTTTTTTTTGGCTCGTTGTGCTGATTCGAACTGAGATACTACTATTATCTTTAATTTCTCTTGCATTTAAGATCTCAAAAAGCGAGCAAAAGATTTGAGGATATCGAAATTGTCTTTGCTCAAAACTACTAAATTGTTTTTTGGGTCGGCAAAAAAAAAAGCCGTCGCAAACAATTATCACATATCGAAATCTGATGATTTCAATTATCCTAAATTCGTTATGGACGTCATTAGTTCCAATTGAAATTGACTTATTAACAAGATTTATTAGCATATCGGCTAGAATTTAAAGCTCACACAAAACATAGTCACAACTCAAAAACTTTCCCGCTTCCAAAATGAAAAATGAAACACCTCATGTCATTCATTACTTACTCCTCTTTGCTGTTAATTTTTTGGACAGGTAGCAAGACACACAATAAAAACATTTATGTGGGCAAAACGTAAGCGAATATTTTGCCGAGAAGTTTGCCATGGCCAAGGCTGTTTAAAGATGTTCAAGGTGATCAAACCATTCCCAGCCTATAAAAATCGTACGATACAAGACACAATTTTAATGGAGGCACAACACTCGGAATATAAAAATATATGCACAACACTTTTTGCAAAATGTTTTTTTATTAGGTTTTTAAAAATACATTTGGGGGATTTTGCGATTATTTGATCTGCTTCTTTGTGCTGATTTCTATATTAAATTTATTAAAATTACCAACGCGCTGCAGCATTATATGTATTCTTTGGACGAATCCAGAGTGAACAGTCTCTTAAGTATTCCTCCAATAACAGATGTGTCACACCCAACCCTAGCTTTTTAAAAATGCAATAAGCCGGCGAACCGAAGAAAAAATAACTTTGGAATGCAGTTACCTTAAGTGCTTAGGCTAAATATACCAATAGTTCATAATCGAATCATTTTTGGAATCATTGGAAAACATTTGAATGCCAGCTTGTGTTTTTTTTTTGTTGTTTTGCTTCCCGCAATATCACACAAAGTTTGCATGGCACTCAAAAAGTTTTGTTGCATACTTTTGTGATGAATAAAAATAATTTGATGCCCGATGTTAACTATTCCAACAAATAAAGAACAAAGCACTTGTTGTTATAATATATATATTTGAAATATATAATTTTATTTAAATTTAAACTAGCAATATACAGGCTAAAGCATATCTATTTTCGTTATTTATGCTACACAATAATAATAATAATAGATACACAGATTATAGTGAATAGTCAAATTAATGGTTACACCGAAGAATTTAGCGAAAGAATATAAACTATAGGTTATTTAACATACATATATACGCGGCATATAAACAGGTGCACACATATTAATAAAGCCTTGTGTAAACATTATATAAAACAACAACTTTTTGTTTAAACCTAAGTATAAACATTACAATTTCATATATGTATCTGTGTGTTGGTGTGTGTGTGTGTGGGTGTATAAATATAATAAAAATATAAACTCTGCTTACGGAGGAGGTTAAGGGACAAAAAATTAAACAATATAACAACAAAGCCTGTAAATGATAACTAAGGGATTACATTCCGGGAATATTGGGTTTGGATACACAAAGGCAGCAGCGTCATACGGGGCATGGGGCTGTTAAGTGTGTGCGCCTTGACTATTTAACATTCACATTCTGATTGACATTCATAATATTGAATACTGGACCGATGCGCATGAAGACGCGCCTAAGGACACTTCTCAGTTCGGGCTTCAGATCAAAGCACATCATCTCGCAGAGCAGGCTATAATAGTTGGACACATGCGTCGCAAACTGCAAAAAACAACAACAACAATTAACAAAGTGCAAGCAATTAAATTGAGAATTATTCAAATACTCACCCTCACATCAGTCATCTTAAGCAGTCGCGTCAGTATCAGCAGCAGCAGCGATGTCCACGCCTCGCGATGCACCTCACTCTGCAAACTGAGATAATATCCAAGAGCCTCCTTGCACACCTGCACCAGTTCCTGCTCAATACCGGGCCAATCACTGCGCCGATTCTCATCACCGTACATTTTGAAAAAGATGCGCAACACGCAGGCCAGCGAAGCGGTCTCTTGCTTAAGCAGATTTGGCTTGACGGTACCCTTAAAGCCAGCGCGCCACAGCAAGTTGCGCTGATCCTGATCGGCATTGAAACGCTTGGCAAAACGATGCGACTGCATCAGGCACTCGGCGAGCGTAAACAGTTGCCGTGTACGCAAATAGCCATACATGCCCTGCTCCTCACGCTGACAATCCAGGTGCAACTGCTGCGACTGCGCACAGCCGCTCAAGTCGGCAGCCGCCTGCGCCAGCGTCTCGGCATCTTCCTTGCGCGACGTTGCTGGGAAGAAGACGATGTTGTCCATTGTCTGGATGAGCTCCAACTGCACCACACACTTGATATGCAGCGCCTCGAAGTGATTGTGAGCCAGCGCCATCATTTGCTGCGGCTCCTGTGTGGAATGTGGCGACGTGGACGTGCGACGAGGCAACTGCTGCTGTGGCTGCTGTTCGTTGCCTTTGCCAGGACGCCAGCTGAGCAGCTCTTTGGGCAACGTTGCATTGAATATGTCCAAAATGCACTGGCATGTCTTGTCCCAAGTGACCTCATTGAATTTGAATCCATTCGAGATGACCAGATTCTCTAGGCAATTGGTGCCGGAACGTGCCAGCTGCTCATTGTTCTGCTGGACGCACCAATGCAGTTGGGCAAACAGCTCTTCCAGCAGCAAATGGCCCAAGACATCAAAGTATTGTGTGAAGACATCAATGATGGCATAAAGTGCATGATTGCAGGTCGTTGTCATCCATTCGGATTTCTCTGTCACATGCTCCGGCAGCTTCATGTTGTCAAAGATGCGGAAAATCACATTGAACAGATCCTTCCACCAATTAGGCTTAAAGCTATCTCCATGCGTCTTAACAATCTCAAAAAGCACTGTCAAGCCGCGGGTGCGCACATCCAGTTTACAGCGATTGACGACACAGGACAGTGAGAAGAGCATGGGAAACCAGCCACGAACCCAAACGCGGTCCTCCTCCGCCACCGAAGCATCGTTTTCCATTCCAGCATGCTCGGCGAACAACTGTGGAGCGTCGTGAACGCATTGTGCACAGTTGCGTACCAGCCGAATGGCTTCCATGCTCGTATCCGGAAAGCGCGCGTTGCACGCAAACTCTGACAGACACTTGACGGCATCTTGAAAGGAGTCGACCATTACGGCAAACTGCCGCTTGTAAAGGTCCCCAATGATCTTGCCCGTCGTTTGAAATGCCAGCTCAACAATCGGCTCTTCATGATCGCCAGCAGCCAGATGAAAAATGGAAAAGATGTTCTTCCAACCGGAACGTATGTTATGAGCCTGAAAATCGAACCACGATTAGTAAGTGATGCCACAGTAGTAAGTGGGGTGGATAAAGTACCTGAGCGTTGACCATTTGGGCTATACAGCGGACGACCATGTCACGTATGGCCGGTGAGTTGTTCTTCTTCATGATGTGCTCAAAGGGACGCAGAAAGTCCTTTTGAAAACGAAAGTTACTGAACTCGCCCTTCTCCATAAACTTCATGGATAGCTGACGCAGTGAGTCCAGTGCAAAGAATGCAATCTCCTCGTTGCTATTGCAGCCAACTGTATTGAAATGCTCACCGAGCACCTGCCAGATTCGTGACCATTGCAAACGAATGCGCTCCATGTTGTAGTAGCTTATCTCGACGATCTTTTGCAGCGAAAACATGCGAGGCTGCGTTTGCTGCAGCTCATCTACGGACACCTGGCATAGAGCTTTGACAAAATCAACAATGGCATCGCCATCTAATCGCATCGAGCCGGTAAAAATGCGATCGACGGCCACAACAACGCTCTGGCTGCTCGTCTCGCCAATGTGCTCATTAACGCTCGGATTAAGTGTATCCTTGAGTGTGGTCTGAGTGCCAGATAAAAACTGCGGTCGCACCCCCGTGCCAATAAGTTGCGCCAGCTCCAGCTGACTGATGCACTTGACAATGTCTAGCCAACTGCTGCCGAGATAATTGCCATCCGTATGGGCGACCATAATAAGCGTCTTGATGGTATCAATATTCTTGGCCTTCATCTCGTTGATGGGGGAATTGGCATTTAGCAGGGTAAAGCGCGCCAAAGCCTGAACATAAGCATCCCGTTCAAGGGACATGTGAAAGATGCAGGCAATGCGTATGGCGCAACGGATGCCATCAAGGCAGAGTGTGGCAATCTCCGGATCATCGCAGACCTGCAGGCCCACAGAGAAGGCGGCCAGAAACGGAGTCCAGGCCATTTTGAACATGGGACGCACATGCTCCAAATGTTTAGCCGATGTAAATGGCGACTTAACATGAGACACGGACTGCATCAGATTGGTGGCGGTCAGTGAGATGACCTCCATTTCCATATTCCACAGCAGCTTACGTCGCTTTTCAGTGATAAAAGGTTGCTTGCCCGCAGGCTTGGGAGCTATCAGCATAGTTGTATTGTTTTTCATTTTAATCTCATGCTCGGCGATTTCATCGTAGATAGACGATAAATACTCCTCTGGTAAGTCATCCTTGCTGTCGCCGATTCCGCGATTCATTTTGATATATTGCTCCTTGGTCATCTTGTGCTTCACCTGCGGCGAATGCAGATCAGTTGTAAGCATAATAATGCTAAAGGCCAGCACATAGACGGTATCAGCCATTTGGAATATCTGATTCTGTGGATTACATTCGCAATATCTGCTCGCAAACTTTTCCATCAATCGATCAATTTTCTGTGCTTCTCCAGGCAAACGAAATTCCTCGAGAAGAATGCGCAATGCAGCGACCACTTCCAGCTGACGAAAGTCAAAGGCATCGATGTAGGCGCACATCACCTCCTTGGAGTGATCATCGTTCTCGCCCAAATAGTTTCCAATCACGGTCTTGTCCAGTCGCTCGTCATCGTGCAGCCAACGGGCAATGTCCTGACAACTGCTGCCCAGCAGCTGCTTCTCCTGCAGAAACTGAACACCCTTTTGCGGCTTCCGATTGAACAGCTCGATGCCTGTCTCCATCACCTCCTTGCGCATCTTGCGCTCCTCTAGCGCCTCGGGCAGATCGAGCAGCTCCTGGTTCCTTGCGCTTCCATACGAGTTAAGGCTATGACTGGAACCACCATGCGTCGAGCGCAGACTGGAATTGTGCGCCGAAAGCGTGTCCACATTGTCGCCCAGCTGCGACTCCTGCTGTGAGCTGGGTGACTGCAGCGACTGCACCTACAAATATATAATTTAAGATTACAAACTATTGCATAGAATTCATATGGATATGATTTACCTGCAGTGCCGGCGCTGGCATATTGGGATTGACGTAGAGATCCTTGCTCCACTCGACCATGCACTTTAAAATGGAGACAAGACATTCAAGGCCGCGTTTGCGCATCGATTTCTCCTGCATGGGATTGGCACCCAGCTCCAACGCCTGCCGACCCTGAGCAATCTTAGAGAGATCGTTGACGAGACGTTCAAAAAGATTGGCCGCCGAGAAATCGCAATCGTAGTTCACATAAATGTCGACCACAGACTGTGCATCGGCACATATGCGTGTCAGCGCCTGAATGACCATCCATTTGTGTTCAAATGAGCTGGAGTTGGCCTCCAAAATGTTCAGAAAGATCTCCTTGAAGAAGACCTCGATTTGACGCTTCAAATGCACCTTGAAATTCGAGAGCAGCGCCACAAAAATGGAGAGCGATAGCTCAAAGACCTCGGCGACGAGGCTTACCCCGTTGTTGGACAAAGCGACGCACAGATACTGTTTAATGGCCATGATGAACATCTCGTTGGAACGGAAGACTGGGCCAGCGTTTTGTAGTATTAACAGCAGCAGATGCAGCGACAGCACCTTGGAGCGCAGCTCGTGGGATTTGGGATCGGGATGGCCCTCGGGTAGAGGCTTCATTGATAGTTTGCAAAGCGCTCGGAATACCAGAAACGCATCTTTTTGCAGTATGTGTGTAAATTTAGCTGTTACAATTGCATCGTTCTCGCTATGCAGCTCAACGCTATCGTGATCCGAATGCGACGAATCCGCCGAGCCGTTCCCATTGACAGACACTTCTAGATCCGGCAACTCCAGCTCTTGATTCTGGTCCTTCATGGCCTCATTGAACGCAGCTAAAAGATCGTAGTGTATATATGTATTACTTTATTATTTCAACTAAACGCAAATTAATCGATATGATAAGAACGTTCCTCAAACGTGATTCATCAAAACCATATTTCATTACTTTACAGTTTTTCTTATCAGTTTTAGACACTCACCTGTAATTATCTCAGCCACCAGATCCGAGGCGATGGCTTCATCGCTGTCAGGCGCCTCTGCTGCAGTTTCTTCTCCGTTGCTCTCTGGACTACCGATACTACCATTTAGTGTTGTCGTTGTTGTCGTGGATTGCGTGGGCGCGACCTCGTAGACTTGGTTTTCCATGCGCGCAAAAATCACATTTAGCATCTGAGTCAATGTGGCACGTGCCGTCGTTTGATTGACCAGATTTTTGCTCGATAGATAAATATCATAGCAGGTGCGTACTGCCTGCAGCAGTGTAAACTCATGGATTTCCACATGCTGTGACGTGACAACCGTGAGCAACGCCTTTATAATCTGTAGCTGAACGCCCTCGTCTGTCTGTGGACCATTGAAACAGCCATAGATGGTGATGACAATGCGATCGATGAGCAGGTGACCAGGATTTGCCGAGTCCTGTATGGCGCCCGTCAAATGGCCATAGGCAATCAGCTTCTGCAGGCAATCCAGCGCTGTGACAACAATGCGTGGCGAGCGGCTCTTGCAGGCCAGCTCGAAAGGCAGGAAATATGTTTCCGCATTGATGATGCTCGCTGCATCGTTTTTGGGCAGCGGCAAGGCAGCGCAGGGTAGCTCATTGCCTTCAGCGATTTGACCTGCATTGATGAGTTCCACTTTGATCTGTTCGAGTGCCGTGTCACAGGACTTTTTCAGCTGCGAATGATGTGAGCGCCGTATGTCCTTATCGGCAAGGATTTTCTCTAAAGCACGCACAATAAACATTTCCTTGGTTTTCGTGGAGTTATTTTGCATATTGTATGCAACTCCAAGGTCGTTCTGTTAGTTGTATTTCTTTTTTATTGCCTTCCTCTTTAACTAATTACGGTGTTTGCGTGTGTGTTTGTGAGTTGTGTTCGTGTGGCAAGAGCAACTTTCGCGCTGCTGCAGGCTTTGACAACTGCAACCAAAGAGTGTTCTTCGATGTGCTGTTGTTTTCCTCGACTGCTACACTCGGCAACCGCTGTGTGTGTTATTTTATTATTTTGTGTGTTTGCATTTTGCAAATGCTTTAATTTTCCACATAAAATATGCTTAACAAAAATACAATACGTGAAAAAACGTCATCAGTGCTACACGACATTGCCGGACTTTTATTGAATCGCATTTAATGGCAATCGATAAGCGCCTGCAATCGATTAAATACTACAAAAATATAATTTATACTATATACAATTATCCAGCATATCTTCAGAACAATTCGCGCTATTGTAACAAAAGAATTAATAATTTAAACATAAGATTTTATAGTTTTCTGGGATTGTTTTAAAAAATAAACACATTTTACTACTTTCAAATTTAAATGACAAGGCGCCTAAAAAGAATTTTATTATGGTATTTTTTTGGTTTATTGTGAACTAGTACATTTTCTGCTAGTTCGAAAAAAAACTGTCAGACGGAGCGGTTTTACTGTAAAAATAACACTAACAGAATCGAGAAGTCCCCTGGAAATTCCATGGGACTTCTCGATTCTGTTAGTGTTAGTTTACAGGGGACTTCTCCGATTCTGTTAGTTTACAGCCAGACAGCACTGAATCTTTTTGGAGTTGTGACAATTTTGTTGACAAAATTAATGTGATCGTTTAATGTGTTGTGACTGTTTTGAAGGAATGGTTATAAGTAACATTAATTGTAAAATCTTTGAGGAAATACAAAGTATTATATTTGTATTATTTGATACCAAAGATACAAATTAAGATTTTGTTCAATGTCCTCAAACTAGGAGCAAGATTAAAAGGTTCATTACTCTTAGCCTTCTTTGCGGGCGCGTCACGCACACCTGTTAGCACAGCCCCACCCCCTTCCCCACCATTTGTTATCAGCCAGTATTATACGGGCATCAGATAAATCCACAGTCGGTTATAAAAGTAAGACTTATCATTTACAAATATTACTTGCAGCCATGGCGACGAGCAACTTTTCCTCAACACAAACGGACGATTGTCCTGAAGACCCATTGAGTGTTTGCTCTAAGAACGAGGAAATTCCGACAATAGTTTTATCAAGTAATAAAAAGAAAGGCCGCCCGGCAAATGAATTTAACTCAAAAAATGCAAAAATGTTACGTAATTCAGGAAAATCGTACGTATCACTCTCAAAATCGAAAAAAACAGTTGAAGAGAAAAAATTGCGACCAGCTTGCGATGTTAAATGTCGATTGAAATGTAGAGAAAAAATCTGTGAAGCAGATCGACTTAAATTATTCACTGGTTTTTGGAATCTGGGTGATTTGCAGAGACAACGCGATTTTATTGCTAGTAATATGCTTACTATAAAACCCAAATACCGATATTCAACAACTCTGCGACAAAATAACAACGCCTTTTATTTTGTTGTTGGCGGCAATAAAATTAGAGTTTGCAAAGAATTTTTCATGCGCACCCTGGATATTACTTCAAGAACTATTCGAACAGTCGTATCGAAAACAAGCCCGGAATGCTTCGTTGAGCCTGATCTACGAGGCAAACACATGAAACAGCCAACCGTTAGTCCTTTAATCAAAGACAGTGTAAGAGAGTTTATCAAAGCTATACCCAGAATACCTTATTCGAGAAAGTCAAATTCGCGAGAGCATATAGACGGTAGTATTACCCAAACAGAATTGTATAGGCAATACAAGGCCCAGCGTGAGCTGAATAACTTGCCTTCAGCACATTCAACAATGTTTTATAGGATATTCAAACAGGAGTTCAATATATCATTTTCGAAACCAAAATAAGTTAAGTGCAAATTATTTCTATCCAGTTGAAATACAGAACCTATTCTTGGAAAAGAATAATTAAAGTTTGCCTCAATAGTAATATCATTTTTAATTGGAATTTTATTTAATGTCTCAAAACCTAAAATAAAACATTAAAAATGTTCAAGTTATAAGATTAAAATATTCTTAACATTAATATAACTCCTTGAAGTTTTTGAAATTTAAAAAAAAATTTGTATAAATTTTCATACTTAATTTGAATATAAATTTGTAAGTACAACTTGTATAAAAATGTTTTTAAAGTATAAATAATAATTTTTTGTGTATAAGGTTTTTTTTATAAACTTTTTTAACTTAAAAAATTAGGGGTTTACGTGATATTGTGATAAAATTGGCATAAATATAAAAATATATGTTTATAATGTTATAAAGAATTAAATATACTTTTTAGTTTACTATAATTGCCACTCCAGCTCGTTGCAATCGGCCATAAAGAGCATATTGCTCATGTGATCTCCCAACAATTTGCCATGTTGCTCCAAAACTTCGGCCCCAGCGGCGGTAAATATTCGGGCTGGTGGCACTGCCGACGCGGGAATGTGCAGATACTTCTTTGCCAGACTGTGCAGGAACGGATGAAACTGCGAAAGATCTTTCCACAGCAGCAACGGCTCAGACTGCAAACTGCTTATGCTTGTGCAGAAATAACTGGAAATCTCATCATTGTTATCAGTTTCATCATTCATCGCAATATGCTTGTGCTTCTCGCGGGAGATCGCTCTATACGCTGCCCAAATGTCGTAGGTGTCTGTAGAGCTCTGCTCTTCACTCGATTCGTCTGACAGGGGGTCAGTTTTCTCACCACACAGTTCATACAAATGTGTCATATATTTGGCCACTAGCGACGAGTTTTCGAAAGGCATATTGCGATACCGAGGGTCCAGCATACTGGCCAATGCCAATTGCACGTTATTCTCCATGCCCTCAAAGCGTTCCTTTAGCAGCCGGATAACAAAGAGTCTCAACTCATATGCGATTTGTTGCTGATCGGCCTGCTCCGGCTGCTTAAGCTCGCTCAGCACAGTGTACGCAATCGGAAGCGCTTGGCTGGCGCTGGGATATGACTCGACGCTTGTGCCGCACAACTGACGCACTGCACTCGCCAAGGGTGCCAGGACGGCGAGCAGCTCGACTGCCAGCTCAAATTCGCTGGACGTCAGCACCGTATGCTCAGCATCCATTTTTTGCAACTGCTTCACATGACGTTCCAACATTTCGTAGCTGCTTATGGCCCGACCTCTTGCATCCAACTTGCTGCTATTTGGCAGTTGCCGCACCTTTTGGCAAAGCGTTCTAAACTCCGGACGCTCCATTACCATTTCGAAGATCGTCTCGAGCAGATGGGCAAAGCAGGGCACGTGACGCTGACCGCCCAGAAGCGTGGATATGGCGTTCTCTAGCATTCGGTTGCTTCGGCTCACAATGCAAAGAATTTTTGACTGTTCAATGCCAAATCGCTGACAGATGCGCTCCAAGCGCTCCACAATACTGCTTGTGTTATTTAGCACCGGCAGCATTTGCACAGACAGCGTCCGGGATCGTCGTTGCAGACCCTCGTGATAATGTGCCGCCACCTCCAGATAGCTCCTCTGCTGCCCCGAAGTTGTGTTGATGGCGCAACTAAGCGAAAGTGTTTTCACTTGTGCAAATGTCTGGCGCAGCTGAGCTGTTTGCTGCTGCGTCTTTTGGGCAATGCGGTTGCCTAGCTGTTCAACGGTGGGCAGCTGCACGCTAGGGCAGAGCAAACGAGCCCATCGTTTAAAGCCCTCCCCGCTTATTATCTGCAGAGGATGCTTGTCGCGGCACACAAAATAGGCCAGATTGTCTTGGTATTTTGCGTTTTGTGGCGTTTGGAAATTTCTGCAATTAAATACTTTCGTTTAAAAAAAAATATCTTTAAGGAAACTTCCAATCACAAGTTTCTTGAACTTTTGCTAGAAGTTTCCGTATATTACTTACTTTACCACCACCTCGATTTCGGGCAGCTGTTGATTGTGTTGTTGCAAGTTACTATATAAAGCAACGCCTTGTTCGATCTGATCTTGCGCATCTTTTGGCTCAAATTCAATGATGTCCTCGGCACTGACTGTCTCCGTGGCCGACTCTGTTTCTGCTGCCACCCAGTTGACATAGGCTTCATCATTGTCAACGTTTACGGTTGCATGCGCTTCGGCGTCCTCCAGTTCAATTATATTGCCCTCCATATCGGTAACAGTGTCTGCATCCACCGGCGACTCCGGCTTGACTTTGATTGATGCGTATTTGTCTGCGTATTTGTGGTACTTTTTGCCGCGGGTTTTGTTTTGGTTGGATTCTCGCTTGAGAATGCCACGGACCACAACCATATCGTGGTCGTTGACATCGCTGTAAATAAAAACGATTTCAATTCGTCATGTACACAAACACAATTTAGGTATTCCATTGCCCTGGGAGGGCTTGACTTACATTTGTGGATGGGTTTTCATGTGCTTCATCAGGTTGGATGTGTTGCCGCATGTCTTGATAATCTTTTCGCACAATTGACATTGTGCCGTTTGTAGATTTAGTTTATCAAAGTATTTCCAAATTTTACTCCGCGCCATTATTATTGTTTGCGTTATTTTGTGGCATCGATTTCTGAATTATACTTATTATTGTATCGAATCATGTGAACAAGTTCAGGAAAAGCGGTTCCGCTGAACCAGCAACCAATGTTCGCTCAAGTCGTTCATTTTTAGTGGTTCGTTCAAATTGCTCATTTGAATCGCTCTTCTCGCTCCGACTCTACAGGTCAGATTGGTAAAACCATTAAAACTGGGAAATATTTGAATTATCTAAAATTTAAACACTGATTATTTTGTTAAATTGAATCTAAGTGGAGATTCGATGATATTCGATATTTATTGTTGGGTGATTTGATTCTGCCCAAAAAGTGTAGAAATGTTTTGTATGGTTTTACAAATATTGTGATTTTCTTAAACTATGTGTCTTTTAGAACATTGATATTATTTAAATAATAAGGACATAAGAAAACATATTAAAGCCTAGTATCAAAAATCAAGTATGTGATATACTTAAATGTTAATATAAATATATAGATGCATAGAATGTATTTTATAAGTTATTTTGCCAAAGGATTTGTTCACATTTACCACATGCGAATTGCATCACCTGGCGTTGGCTTAGCCTCTATGCCCCTTATCTTATCTTATCTAGTGAATTACAGAAAGTAAGCACACTAGATGATATATTTATGGAAATGAAGAGCAACTCTCTGAAGTTTGTCACGGGCAGGTTCAAAAATTTGAAGTGAAACGTTCGAGCCTGCCCGTGACAAACACCTATTTGGTATCTCTTCCTTTGGGAATATATCATCTAAAGTGCACACATTCTGCAAGTGATGCACAGCTAGTAGATCCTCTAGATCTACCGATAGTGCACCGACAGTGGTCATGGCCACACGCAAAACTGATAAGAAACTTAGAGAGTAGCCAACTAGAGATGGTGCGCTCACACAAAGTTTTCCGATCCAGAGCGTGACACTGATTTAGCCTGTCTTTCGAACTTCAGAAATATATCTTCCAATGTGCACTCATTAACTGAGTAATATTCCACCAGGTCGTTGAGCTTATCAGCCAAATAGGTTTCCGTAATTTTGAATACTTTCGACCAGAGTATTTGTTGATCTGTTTGGACAATATAGGTCAAAGTGCCAGAATGATTCTCACGCAGTTCCAAGGCTTCAAATTGCCCCTTGAGCGCGCTGGTAATTGTCGATACATTTGTTTCTGTTTCTGTGTCAATTTTCATTTTCAGCTTAATGGTAAAGCCGCTATGCCGCTTAAGTGCACAAATGTTGTTGAGACATTTAAAATTTCCCTTTGCCATGATGGCTAGACGATTGCAAAGCTCTTCGCATTCGTCCATGCTGTAAATAAGATCAGTTAAATATTCAATTCAAAACTATAGCCATGAATAGACTTACCTGTGCGATGTGAGCACCACAGTTCGACCTCTTGCCTGGAAATCCTTAATGCACTGCCACAGAAAGCGTCTCGATATAGGATCTACGCCAGTTGTCGGCTCATCCAGTAGAACCAGTGATGGTGCGCCAATCATGGCCATGGCCGCCAGCAGTTTGCGCTTTGTGCCACCCGAATAATTGCGCACCGCCACATGTCGATACTTAAGCAAATGCATTTTCTGCAACCAGAACATGACACTATATTCCACACCGGCTGGGTCATCGGCCTTTCGGCTGAGTCCACGCAAATACGCCATTAATCGCAAACACTGTTCGGCGGTCATGAATTTGTTGAGCGCATCGTACTGCGGACAATAGCCGAACTGCTGGCGATAGGCCACCTCATTGAGAAGTATGTCAGCGCCCTCGATTTGTATTCGGCCTCCGTCCATTGCCAGATTGGCGGCAATCATTTGGAATGTGCTCGTTTTCCCCGCACCATTTACGCCCAGCAGTCCAAAGCATTCGCCACGTTCTGCCGCAAAACTGATGCCGCTGACAGCTGGTTTACCATCGTAGCTCTTGCGCAGATTACTAACAATCAATGGAAAATCATGTGACGACTGGGGTTCAGTGCTGTCCAGCAGCTGCATAACACGCTTCTCCTCGCTAACGCATTCACTAACGAAGTTAAGCGCCTGGAGCGGACTGATACCAGACGAACTGCCGCTTTTTGGTGGGATTTTACAGGAGAGACTAAAGAAGTTGCGTAATTTCTTCCGATAATACTTGTGCTCCAGCACGATGGTAAAGAAGCCCATAACCACTATGCAGACAACTGTAGCATAAACGAAAAACAAGTCGGTATCGTGTTCCGAAGGCCTTAACGGTTTGCGTCGTTGTGCTATAAGATTCTCGTTAATGATGCGCAATTGGTGGTTCAAATTGAAATCGGGTAGGAAGCTGAGAAAAGCGATCTTTGTCGCATGCAGTTTCATGGCCTGGACATTGTTGGAGGTGATCAGTGGTGCAATTTCTACAAGCATTTAAAAAAACCACAATAATTATCGTCTAGTTAGTAATCTTTGTCTTTAACTTACCTGAAACGATGAGCATGAGAAGCAAATATGTGGTTATAGTTGATATGGACTTAAAGCTATTGCCCAGAGCGTACAAAATGGGCAAATAGCTGCAACCGTAGAAGAATATACTAATGACAATCATCTTCAGATCTTCGATCCTATACAGCTCGGGCGGCATTATTAGTTGCTGTAGTATGAACAGTGCCATACAGACCAGTGCGTGCAAGAGCATATCAAACACAAAGGTTGCGATCCAATAAGTATAGCGCGACATGGGCTGCAGCTGGCGGAAACCGTTTGCATGCTCCCTAAACGGCAGCGCAATGTAGTAGAACATGCTGAAGAACATCGCGGCAGGGACTATGACTGCATAGTATTCAAGTCGTGTGGAGCTGACGTCACTTACGAAGCGTTTTATAGGCACGTAGGTGGCATCAATTTGCATATCCTGCTGGCGACTAGCCAATTGCAGCATGCACGTGTCCAGCATATTGATGAGCGTCACACTGCTGTGGTAGCGATTGCTCGCATAGTTAATCTCAATATTGGGCATATTTCGAAGGTTTATCAGGCCAACAGTATCCTCCAAAAACTCTGCCAAATTATCGCGCTGCATTTGTAGTAGCTCTAAGAAAAAAAAAAAAGTCACAATTTAACATAGTTTCTATCTAAACTAGAATAAGAAAATGTTACCTTCCTGCACAGTGTTGTCACCGCGTAACGTTAAAGTTTTGGCATTAAGGCCACTCTGTTGGATATATTGACGCAGATGCTGCTCTACCTGATCGTTTTGGCCCGTCGGATTGTAAAGATAAACGCTTCCGGTACTCAAATGACTGAGCTTCAGCGGCAACTCCACCTCATTGGTCACTATGGACATAGAATGCATCAATAAAATGGTGGCAGCGACTCCAATAAGTGGCAAGCTCAACTGCAAGATAAAAGTAACAATAACGTTGTACATACAATATAAATAATAATTAGTAATATTGAATGATTTACCATGCAGCAGGCGTAGCGCCATTCGTTCATCAAAAACGTCCACTTTTTATAGAATATTGCATTCCACTGCTGCCATAAACTGGTCACATTTTGTTGCAGACGTTTGTATTCAATCGCAAGCAGAGGTGCATCGTTGCGTGTTCCAATATCTGGAGTATCTACTTGATCGCATTCGCCAGCGCAGCTGCAAACACAAAGTAGATATTGCTATTTACCCGACACTTAAAATACACAAATGTGTATGAACTTACTTAAGAAACACAGTCTCAAGCGAAGTGTCTGTGATTGAAATTGTTTCAATGCCGTAGTTATTCATCTTGGCCTCCAAGCTGCGGAGCATATCATGAAATTGTGATACTTTGTCATACGGTAGACAAATATTGACCGTGGGCTTCACAATATTCTGTTTGTAGCGAATTCAGGAATTAAAATAAAATTATTGTAATCTTAATCTTAAAATTACTCACAAGCACTTTAGCATTCGGTATGAATTTGCATATTTCCGTTAATGTTTCTTTTTCCAAAAACCTTGTATCATGGGCTTCCAACTTTAGACGATAACCACTGCCAGATTTACGTTTCAGTTCGAGAGGAGAGCCATTCGCCTGCAACTTTCCGTTGGCCAGTATGCAGATGGTATCACCTAGCACCTCGGCCTCCTCCATATAATGTGTAGTAACTAATATAGCCTTCTCTTTGCGCAGCTGCAACAATATGTCCCATAGTTCGCGACGTGATTCAATGTCCAGGCCAGATGATGGTTCGTCCAAGATAACAATTCTGTGAATTTGATTGTGTTTTATTATTATATATTATAAAATGACTTCCAAGAACTACGTACTTGGTATTACCAGCCACGGCAATGCCAAGCGAGAGACGTCGTTTCATGCCGCCAGACAATTTGCAGCCGTACTCATTGGCCTTGTCATGTAAATTTAGTTTGCGGAGCTTCTCTTCAGCCCAAAGGCGAGCTTCAGATCGCCGGGCCCCACGCAACTGGGCAAAGAACTCCAGATGCTGCTGGCACGTCATATAGCTCATAAAGACGCTATGCTGTGGACAGAAGCCGATCAGGTGGCGATATGATGCGACATCGCGCTCACTGCAAACGACAATTTTGCCAGCATCCTTTGGCACAGTGCCTACAAAAATGAATAGACTGTAAGTACCAACACCATATTTGCTATTAATGAACTTACCCATGATCATATTCATCATGGTTGTCTTTCCGGCGCCGTTGTGGCCCAGTAATACGGTGATCTCCTTATTTTTGATTGTCATGTCCAGGTGGTCAGCAATGTGGGTTTCGCGTTGGCTTGTCTGGAACTTCTTGCATAGATCGCTGATGATGATGGCATCGGTGCCACGCGGCGACGTTGTGTATTCATTGCGCTGTCGCTTTTTATATGTGTCGGGCTGTACGTGTTGGGAAAATTAGTGCTTATATTCACAGGATCGTGGCACGGGCTCGGACTTACATTAAGAACAAACAAGAATGGACGTTTGAGTCCGCCAGGACCGGGAAACACGCACACAAAATAGTTGTACAGCAACGCATACAAAATGGTTTGGCAAACAAGTATGATATAAACAGAAATGACACGACTAGAGTCATCCTTAATAACTCGAAAGAGATCAGCGCCGCCAAATTGTCGATCTGTTAACGATAGCAATTGTAATACAATACAAAAATCCATTACTCGACAATACTTACGTTTGTTGGAGAACGACTGCAGCACATCCAAGCCCTCCAGAAATGAATTGGTGCAAAACAGGTAGAAGGCGACTTTGGTAAGCCAGCTTCTTACAATACTAAACACGTAGGGTATAATGAGCAAGATGAGGCCGCCGATCTTTGCGTAGAACACTGCCAACCATATAAGTTAGTGAATATAATAGAATTAGAGGCGTGCGTAGCTTACCCGAGTGAAAGCAGACAGATATTAGATAGGCGTACGACATGTTTGCAATAATGTACAACAAATACAAGGTAAAGACATAAAAGAATCCAATAAGTCCCAGGGCGCCATATATCCAGGCAGCAATAAGCGTTATTATAAGGAATGCCGCGTAGAACACAAATCGTAAGAGGGAAAAGGTGAGGCCGTTTAAAAAGCTCATGGGCGTGACAATGTTAAGGAACTCCCTTATGCCGTTCTGCTTCTCTTCGACAAACGGCACTACAAATGTGCTCAGCAAAAGTGTGCTAAACAATATGCTAAAAAGTGTGCCGAAATTAATCAGACTATAGCTGTCCGTAGAGCTAACTTCCAGATTGGGCATAGCGTTTAACCACAGATCGTAGTTGGTATCCAGCTGCTGATAACGCATATACTGACGGTCAATAACGTGCTGCAGAGTGAGAAAGCCCTCGCGAATATATTCATCGTCACCTACAAAGGAAGACATTGGGTAAAGCATCACAAAGGCGAAGCAACCTCTTTACATACTCTTCTGATGATTGATTTCCTCGTCATTAACAAAGCGCTTTTGCGGTGAACTCCGCAACCGGTTCGAGCTTAGGCTATATTTGAAAGCGCCAGGCGTTCTGGGTTCAGCCAACGCCTGAAAATTAATGGTAAAACAGTTTCCTCTGCACTGCTGCTCCATTTCCAATTGCATTTCGCCACTGTTGTTGAGCGCACGAACAACTAAAAATATTCAAAATTCAAAAGGAGTACACACAAAATTTATAAAATTTATATTCTTACGTTCTCTGTTGAGCTCCAATTCTTCAAGAACAAAATCCATGAGCGTGTTCGCATTGTCGCTGTTTGGTGCATAGTATAAATAATCTAACTCATTTCCGGGATACATTGCTTTCAGTGAGTTCTAGGAATATATAAAACCAAGCAGATTAAAAATGTTGTTGAATATGAATTAGGTTCAATTATAAGTAATGCTCATATTAAGCTTACATATACACAGCATAATTTTCAATTGGGCCGCTGGACAAAATTATCGAAAATATTCCATTCAAAAGAAATGTTATTATGATGGGGGATATTCATAATATACGATAAACGCCAAAAGCCCCCTTCACACCAAACCACATGATAAATAAATTTTAAACAAAATGTTTGCCCCTATCTTATTTGGAGCCGAAAAGTGCAAAATATAGAACACCTGTTTCGAACATTTTAATAGGAAATTAAATAAAAAACTAGAATTGTTGTTCCGCAGTGCAAGCTGCTTTGGGGCTTGTGCTTATAAACATTTTGAGAACACACTCACACATTGATACCAAATGTCATGGTATGCAAACATATGTACATACATATTTGTAATTGCATTTCGATTGTGGTGTGTCTGTCGCCCATATTGAGCGCTTTGTTAGTCATTCTGTTAATGCATACATACATACATATCTACATATTTATCTACAAACGGTTAATGTAGTATGTATACGGTTATTATTGTCAAGCGATAGAAAGTAAAGAGGTTTTTAACTGTACTCACGTAATCTTTGGCTTCGAACTCTTCGATTGGAATCAAAACAGATTTATTTGTCCAATGCAAGTAGCCCCATTGTGCTCCAATCCACATACAAAGGGTGATGCACAATGGCAACCAGTTGTACTTTAAATAAGTGAAATTCTTACGCCAAAACACATAAAATAATGGGCTGCAGCTACAAGCCATGGTTGTTGTTGTTTTCCCGGTAAGGGCACCTAACTTATTTGTAAAACTAAAGCAACAAAAGTCATTTTTATCAATTATTTGAGGGTGTGCAAACTTTCTTTTTTATTTTTTGTTTTGACGCTGTAAAAGTGTTATCGCACTTTTTTGCGTTACAACTATGTGTGAGTTATCGAATTAATATATCGATGATTTGTTAATTCTTATAAGACTTTTTGGTGTGTTAAATAAAATAAATATGAACAAAACATTATTTCCCATAAATTTGGAAAAACTCACAGGAAAAGAGCGTCATAATTATATAATCAATCAGTATGTGCTACCAACGGCTGCTGAAGGCGAGTCTCGCAAACACAAACGTGATATTGATGTAATCCGCGAAAATCACCGTTTTCTTTGGGATGAAAACGATGCTGACATTTCGGAACTTAGCTGGGAGCAGCGCCTGGCCTTGCGCTATTACCGCAAGCTATTCAAAGAATATTGCATCGCCGATCTCAGCCGCTACAAGGAAAACAAAATCGCCCTACGCTGGCGCACCGAACAAGAGGTTGTCGCCGGCTTTGGTCAGTTTCAGTGCGGCAGTCGTCATTGTAGCCAACGCGACGCTCTGCGCAGCTGGGAGGTGAATTTTAAATATTTAGAGAATGGTGAACCACAAAATGCGCTGGTTAAGCTTCGTCTATGTCCTATCCATACGGAGCAACTCAATTATCGTACAAAGAAAAAGGAGCACAAGAACCAGCGACGTAGAAAAAAGGAGGAGCGGAAGGCTGAAAAAAAGCATAAGAGACGCAAACTAAATACAACGAATCAAGAGTCTGATGAATCGGTGGAGCAGGTTGCGGAGACGGACCAGCCAGCCGAAGCAGATTCAAGCAGTGAGAAACCAAGCAGCTCAGTGGACCCTGAGCAAATATGGAGCAAGCCGCTCGATGTTAGTAAAGAGCAAACATCGCGCGAACAGGAATTCCAAAGTTATTTGGAAGACATGTTGTTGTAATGCCATTGGGAAACATTCTAAAGAGAAGACATCGAATTCCTGAGCGAAAGCAGGAGCTTCCAGTTGGGTAATCGCAATTTCTATATCGTGAATTTTCTAATAAAAATAATAATTGTCATTTTTGGTTTTTGGTTTGGACAGAACTGTTGTAAATACAAACAAGAGCACTTTGATTTATTTAGAGCTTAGGCTCTTCTATGGCTATAGCTACCGGCCGCATTGGGGTTGGTGGGCCAACCGCTTGACTATGTAGAATTGTACACAAATAAACATATTATGTACATTTACATTTATACAATACAAAAAGTATACATAAATACATATAGTTAAACACCAACACCAAAGAAATTTGAACTGGACTATAAGGCTGTGACTTTCGTCTTTAGAAACAGTTACAAATTATGAATACGATTACGATTACGATTGGACACCATGCAACTAACATCTAAATTTGCAGCATCATTAATTGACTTTTTGTTTGCACCTCCGTTCGAAAAATTCACCTCGTCTCTGCTATTGGTCCTTTGGCAAGAGCTCAGCAAAGGCTGGTGGCGGCTTAAACTCGCGCACTGCCTTGAAGACAGATTCCTTCCATTTCTCTACGGGCAGCTCGGTCTCCTCGAAACTCTGATCGTACAGCGTTGAGGTGGCCTCATCGCTGGGATCGTGCCACTTTTCCATATAGGGATGAGCCAAGGCCTGTTCGGCGGTGATGCGCTTCTCCGCATCTAGCTCAAGCATCTTCTCAAGCAAATCGATGGCCAGAGGATTGGCACCACGGAAGACATCTCGGAAGCTACGACGCGGCATCACCGGCAGCGAACGTATATAGGTGCGAGCGCTCTCCGATGAGATCTTGTTCATGAACTCCTCGTTGGGCGTGCCCAGAACCTCCATGATAAGGTTCAATTGGTGTATGTGATCGGTGCCTGGGAACAGTGTGCGTCCGGTCAATAGCTCGGCCATAATGCAGCCCACAGACCAAATATCCACGGTCTGATTGTAGTGCATCCAGTTGAGCATGATCTCGGGTGCGCGATACCAGCGTGTCGCCACATACCCAGTCATCTCGCTCTCGGTGGGCCGTGCCAGACCAAAATCTAAAATTCGCAGCTCACAATCCTCATTTACGGCCAGATTGGAGGGCTTCAAGTCGCGATGAATTACACCAGCGCTGTGTATATACTTGAGTCCTCTCAAGATCTGATATACCAGGAACTGCACATGCTCATCCGATAGCTTTTGCGTGCGTATTATGTTATTGAGATCGGCATCCATTAGATGCGTCACCATATAAACCTGCTGGAATTGCTCCAGAGAGTCAGCTGGCTGCCCAGGATGGAAAACATCCAGCAATCCAATCACATTCTCATGATCCATGTGCTTAAGCAGACACAGCTCGCGGTACGTGCGCTTCGCATGCACAGCAGATTGAAAGGGACGGGCCAACTTCTTTATTGCCACTTTGGTGGTGGTGCCTCGCACAAGCGCTTTGCACACCTGGCCATAGGCACCCTGTCCTACGGGTTGCAGGTTTTGGTACGTTTCCGGTATTTCCCACTCAGTGCGGTTAATGTCAAGTTTATAGAACTTTGGCATTTTCGTTGTGTATGATTGTCTTATGCGCCCTGAATTTCTAAATCCCTTTTAATCTATTTGCTTAGAAATTTCACGTACGGAAGAAGAAGTCTTCTTCTAGTGGTGTAAGAAAACAACGATGCAACAATATATCGATGTTTTCACGATAACATTCTAACGATAGCTCGCTTGTATCAGCTGATTATTGAGAGCTTTTCAATTTCAATTTGTAAACTTTGCGCCAGCCTGCAACAGCTGTGTGTTACAAGCTTTCAGTTTCAATTGGTCGTTTGTGAGCGCAAGAACATAAGCGCGGACTACGCCACTTTGAATCTCGACGTTTTTTGCACGAGTTTTTTCCTTACGTATTTATTCATTGACAAAAACTCAAGCTGCGCTCCATATGTGTGTGTGAGTGCGCGTGTTTGTGAGGCCGCTTTTTGCGTGAATTATGCAAGTGTGTGTGTGCAGCTCCAACTCTGTGCTGCTTTGTGTGCAGAATAAAATTTTTTCCACAAAAATCAAGAATATTATGTAAATTCATAATTAATCAACAGTAATAACAACATTCGAAAAAAATCCAAACCTGCCTTGCGTCTAGCGTTAAAACGCAACAATTTAGAATTAAGTATACACTTCTATACATATATACAAAAATACATATGTTTAATTATATGAAAAGTTTAAATAAATAAAGGAAAAGAGAAAGAGATAGACAGCTTCGTGCAGCTGCGAAAAAATAGTGATCTGTACGAGGACAGGGGGCGTCCCTGCTGCATAGAGAACAACTAGTGAACTAGAGCTTAAAAACCGTTGCGTCGAAACAAAATGGCCACGACAGCGGCTGCCGTGGCAGCGACCAGTGTTGTTGTATTGGATCGTGGCAATAATACGACATGCACAATCAACTTGCATGGTAAGTAAACACACAAGTGCGTGTTCATGTGTGTGCGTGTGTGTGTGTGTTTTTTTTTGGCTTTAAAAATAATATGTAATTAATCATAATTAACCAAACCATACAATAACAACAATTTTCACTGTTGATATCTTCAGTTTTGGTGTTTAGAGCTTTTTTTTAATAAAAAGTTGTTGGCGTTATTTTTAGCGTATGATTTAGCAACGGTTTTGTTTTTGTTAAATTGGTTAAGCATTTTATAGAGTTTCGTTTAATAGCGACTTTTGAGCATCGATCGGGCTGACGTCCGACTATTTATGCAAACCTTTTTAAAGGTTATTCTAAGGTTCCACACTCAAAATAATAATCCTCATACAACTGTTTTTCTAAAAGTGTCAAAAGAAAGGATTGTTAGCTTTGAAGAATTTTTTCCATGAAATAAATATGTTTTTAATTTGATTGGAATATAATATTTACATTTGAATTTTTTTAGGTGTACTATTATTAAGTTAACCCATTTAACCTTGTTGTTAGTGCATTAAAATTGTTTTGTTTTGTGTTTTTTGCAATTCAATCAAATGGTCGACGTCATATCTTATCAGCATTGTCCCATTGATCTATCTATCTATTTGTCTTTATAAATATAATAGTCTCTCTCTCTCTTTTTGGGCCTCAGAGAACTCAATGTCTCTATGTGTGCGTTGCTCCTACTCGCAACTCGATTTCGATTAGGCGTTATGTATATATATGTACATATGTATATATTATACATTTCTATGTACAGAGCGCACTTTCAACAATTACGACTCGTTCGACTCTGCCCACGTTTAATTTCAACGCTGTTTGAGCCACAGCCAGAGACACATTTGCCAACACACAAAAAAACAACAACAACAAGAAACGCCAAAGCAAATGCGATCCCAACTCTGACAAGTTTTGAGTGCGCTTTGCCCAAAGTACAACTCTTGGCTTTTGATTCTCCATTCAAAACTCAAAATTTGCAAGTTATGTTCGATGTGAAAAAGAAAATCTAAACTTTGCTTAGACGACGTTGGGCAGGCTTTGGAACCAAAACAGGCCCAAACACACACACACACACACGCGCAGACACTTAGACACACGCACACCCACACGCAAGTGTGTGTTGCACCCACCCAATAGTCGAATGGCCATCGCTTTAACTGTACTCTGGGAGCTCTGGGAGCTGAGTCTTACTACATGCAAAATCTCCCCTCAGTCATGAATGTTTGTGGGTTAGTTGATTGAGTGTGCGTGTGTATGTATGTGTGAGTCATTGATGGCAACATTTAAATTCATTTGAATATTATTTGCTATTTGTTTTTATTACTTTGCAATTCGTTTTATCAAATTCAAACTTCTAGTTTTCATAATTAATTTTCATTCTATTTTTCAGGTGCCACAGTTGTGTCCTGGCGTGTCAATAATCAGGAGCAGTTGTTTGTCAGGTGCGCTAAACAAATATTTTAATTTTAAGTACATTTTAAATAATACGCATACGCCACATTGGAGGCGTGCGCTTTAAGCCCGAAGCGCAGCCGGCAGTCGTTTGAAGTTGGAGCGAAGCAACTTACGCAAGTCCACGGTAACTAACCAGAGGCATGCAACCAAAAAAGTGTTTGGCAAAAGTTTTAAAACGGACGCACACACACACTGGGACGTTAGCTAGCCACAAAGGATGCCCTGCAGTTGAAACAGTCGTTGATAAGCTAGGCGGAGGGGGGGCTGACAGGGCAGCCTTAACCATTCTGTTTGGCGGCAAAATGTTTTTGTATGACGCAGCAACAAAAACAACGCCGAGCAGCCAAACAGCGTCAAACCAGCGAACCGCACCAATACCAAAACACAACGAGAGAGGCCGAACGGGCGCGAGAGCTAGATGGGAGAGAGAGAGAGAGCTTGCTGCACATGCACAAAACAAGCTGTGGTGGACTGAGAAGCTTTGAGGGCTCGCTCGGTGTGTTTTTCCAACTCTTTGGCTGCTGCTGCTGCCTACGCTATCCTGCTCTAACCAACAAACAGCAACAACAATAAGGAAAACAATGTGCTGGTTTTTATGAATGGAGTTTTTGGCGCGGCATCTAGATCGATAAATCCCGACTACGACACCGACTACGACTACATGATGTGCCATGTACTTCGGTACACTGCTCGCACAGTGGTGCAAATGTTATTTTATTTTGCGCTTAAGTTCAAACAGTTCCTTCTTGTAAGAGTTGTGCCTAATTCTCAAAACCCTGTTTTGTTAAAAGTTGTCCAAAAAGTTAGTTAAAGTGTTTTACTCGAGAAGGTTTCAAATATTCTATTATGCAAGAATAGAATAACTTATTTTTTTACAGGGTATACCGAAAGCTTGGCAACTTTGCGCATAATGTTTTTTGTTGGTAGTATTCTTAGCTTTGCTCCGAGTTTTTCTCAACATTTTCGTCCGTTTGCACATTGTGCTGCCTTTTTTTAAGATTTTGTTTATTTCTATGTTTTTTCTTCTGTTTTATTTATTTTATTTCGTTGGCATTTGGAAACCCAGCAACAGCCGAAGGAAGCGCTCTGAAATGCAGCACACAAAAACCATGCTGCGAGTTGAGTTGAAGTTGAGTTTTTGAGGCAAAAAGTTGGGTCACTTTTTGTGTGTGTGTGTGTGTGTGTGTGTGCGGCTTGGAGCCAAAGGAGCTACTGTAGTACGTGTGGCAACAACTGCGACCGGACCAGGGGGGAGGGGGGTTGGACAGAAACTAAAACAGAAACCAGAGCATAGCCGGCTAATGCTTAAAGAGCTGCCACAATAAAATGCCACTTGGATGGATTCCACAAAACGATGCAAAATGCCCAATGCTCAAAAATGATCCGTTGTGCCAACTAAAACCTGACAATATTAATGACACAATTGCCCAGGCTCACATAATAGGAGAGAGGAAGGGAAGCAAGTTGATGGATGCGTCGGCAAATTAGCGCACGCAAAAAACTTAAAAGAGACCCAACTGACTCAACGGAGGAATCGTCGAGAGCAAAAAGTTGCCAGCCAAACAACGCCAATTGCCAGACACTTTTTTGTTGGTTCTCTCATCTCCCATCGAGCAGAAGATTCAGAAATTTCTGAATGTCTGCTTAGGTTTTTATGCTGTCTCTTAAAATAATGCCTGGGGACTAATGCTGCTGCCGTTTGTCAGTTTCTAAGACATGATATAGCCAAAGTACTACAAAAACCAATTACTACAGTGGGTTGCCAAGCTGTTAGAACTTGTAATAATCCTTTTAAATGATATTTGTAATATTACAGAAGAATAAGGTAAAAAAGAATGAAGAAAAGTCGTGATAAACGATCTTCTCAAGTAGTATTAATATTGATTAAAGTTCTAATCTTTGGAATCTTCTTTAAGTTTCAGAGCCACAACCCAAAATTATCTTCTTTTAAATAATTATTTTTCATTATTTTCTTTATAGCAAACTGGCGTCTTTTGATGGCAAAAAGGCGATACGTGGTGGCATTCCATTTGTGTTCCGTAAGTAATTTTTACTAGAACAAAACAAATAACCGATGTAATTATTTATATCTTTGATCAATTAAACTACATTATAAGCTCTAGCATTTCAATAATAAATTCGATAGTAAAAAAATATAAACTTACAGTCGAATTGAGAAGCTCGTTCATTATTTCAAGTTGGTTAAAAATTTCCTCTTTTGAATTCAGCTCAATGTGGGGCATGGTCCTTTGGGCCACAGAATGGATTTGCGCGGATCACGCGGTGGCACTTGGATCGGGCGCCAGAGCGACTGCACAATGGCGATGTGGAGGCCGTATTTTCGCTAATGGACAATGAGTTTACACGCTCCATATGGAACTATCAGTGAGTGTGGAACGAGGCATTTAAATTTGTTGTTTAATCTAAAGATTAAAAACTATTGCAAATTAGATTTCGTATAACGTATCGTCTGATACTGCGCGAAAAGGAGCTGCACTTTCACATTGGTGTCTACAATCCCAGCAAGGATCTGAGCTTCACATTCAACATGCTGCTCCATACGTATCTTAAGGTGCCGGATGTGCGACGCTGCCAGATAACTGGCCTCCAGGGCTGCCACTTCATAGACAAGACACGCGAAGGCGCATTGTATCAGGTATGTAGTAAAATTCACTTTTCTTGTATATTTTGTTGCTATTGAGTTATTAAAAGGAGGGACGCGAGGTGGTCACGGTTAACGAGTGGACCGAACGCGTCTATCAACACACGCCGCAGGAGCATGTCATTACCAATGTTGTTTCCGGCCGCAAGATGAGGCTGCATAAATACAATTTCCCAGATACGGGTGAGCTAAATCTAAAAATACAATCGATAGGTTTTCTTTTTATGTATTTTGATTTTTCGAAAAGTTATTTGGAATCCCTGGATTGATCATTCGCGCGAGTTGAGCGACTTTGGGGATGACGAATTCCCCAATATGCTGTGCGTGGAAGCAGGGAATGTCAGTTCGCCGGTCACCCTGCTGCCTGGCACCTGCTTTGAGGCGAGTCAGATACTACAGGTATTTAATCAGCAGTTGTACAAATCAGCATTTTGAACCCAACATCTAAGCCAATCCCCTGCCCGCAGCAATTCAAGTGTCCATATCAAATGCCCTTTGCATGCACGAAACTAGCTCCAGAAAATCCAGCAACATTTGTTCGTGTTTTCTTACATATATCTTTTGTGTAATTTTGGTTAATTCATGCATATTCTTTTTTATTTCATGATATTTTAGATCATCATCGAGGGCAATGTGAGTCGTAAGACCAAAAGGAATCGCTAGCGTTTAAAGAATCGGAACCCGCTGAGGTAAACCGATTCGCAAAAAGTTTAATTGAGATCTTGAAGGGTTCTTGGACGTTTGGAATTAGTGATTAGTGTAAATTATAAGTAACTATCGACCCCAACTAGCAATATTGTCAACCTATAATGCTGTTCTATATATATGTGTTAAAATTAATCGCTCAACTTGAATGGGTTCGTGTCGTATCCAAGCTAATTATATGATAAACAAAACACTTAAAATATTTATAACCAAACTAAATTAGCTATAGGCTCAACTAAGTAGTAAGATGACAATGTGTATACGATTCGATCTATAGATACTTTACCACTTAGTTTAAAACATCTCTTTGTGTACAATACTAAAATAAATAAATCAGAAATAAATGAATTAACAATTATTTTAGTCGATTTATAACACATATAATGTAAAACTACATCCATAAATACATGTTGTAAAACGCTTAGTTATTATTAACTTTATCATGATCAAGTAACCAAATCGGAAAGTTTTCATTCATAAATAGGTACATGCCGTGGCTGATGTTCTGCAGAATGCGCTGTTTGTCGGGACGTTCGCGGTTCTGAAAAATGATCATTCTTCTAAAAAATGGCACTTTCTGAACTAAGTTTAACTTAACTCACTTGGTAATGGTCATCGAAAAATTTGTGAATTGCTACCATTTCTAGGCAGATAAACGCCAGGAAAATAAGCTGAAATATTTTTGGCATTGCATCCAACTCCAGCTACTTGTTTAACGCAACTGGCATAGACAAACATTTGCACAAGGTATAAATATGGAAATATTGAAAATACAACAGCACAATTCTTGGAAATCGCAGCTGTTGATCATCAATCTAATGTTACGGCATTACATTTTTGTTGACAGCTTTTTAAAATTATAAGAAAGTCTAAATTAAACCACTTTTATTTTTGATCACTTGGTCGTCATCTATACTTAGCTTAGATTTATTTGATTTCTTGTTTAGTTGTTAGCTTAGATTAGATTTAGTTTTCTTTAATGTTGTTTTTTTATTTTTACATACATATATAAATTAGGCTTTTCTAGAATGTACCCAAACGATCTCGCGAGTTGAGCGGCCCCACAAGGGACGACAAACTTGTCTCGCATTAAGTTTCTCAATCGGTTGACAAAGCGCAGCGGCAGGTAAAAAGGAAACTTAGTTATGAGTTGAGAGCAGTTGCATAAACAAGATTGTTGGGACTGTTGGGTGTTGCGCGTGATGCTTTAACAATGCTAGGTTTTATCATATATAAATATTTATATTATTGTTATGTAGGCAATAAGTATAATGATCAAATGATATTGCAGGGGATAGTTTGGTGTACAGCGTTGTGTGTGTGCCATTCAAGTCTGTAGATTTAATCAATTTTAACGGCACCATAGATTTTCAGTATGAAAACATAGGCTGCAAAGAAGCCAATGGAGCCAGTTAACAGCCAAAACGTCAGCACCATGAGACCTGAAACAATAAATATGATTTTAATTTAAATCAATATGCGCCAATTGATCGATTCTTACCAGTGTAACCCAAATATAGCAATGTGGGTATAAATTCAGTTATCTCCAGCTTGGTAAAGAAATAGAATATGCTATAGAAAAGCACATACACAGCCGAGCCGCCGGACACTATAAAGCTGCGCCACCACCAGCGATAATCCTGCAAAGTATTATGAATGGATTAACACAGATTTACTTAGCATATTGGGTACTAATTTACCTCGCCGCACAGCTGAAAGTATGTCATTACAATTGAGATTTGGGCACAGCTAACGACGAGGATGCAAAAGACCAGAAACAGAAAACCAAACAAGTAATAAAACTGATTCTGCCAAATGGCCGTAAAGACAAAGAAGAGCTCTATGAAAACGGCACCAAAGGGCAGGATGCCAGCCATCAGAGTGCTGCGAAGAATTTAGAACGAAAGCAGGGATTAGCATAGAATAAAAGGATAATATAAAGTTAACTCACCTGAGGGCAGCATTCATGTACCAGTGCTGAGCGGGCACCTGACGTGGAATCATATTGGTACGCACTGGATGCTGATAGGGCTGCTTGCGATAGCCAAGATAGAAGCCCAGATAGACGAGCGGCACAGAAATGCCAAACCAAAGCAACAGCAGCGATATCATTGTGGTAAACGGCACAGCGCCACTCGACGATTTGTCCCAGATGAAAAAGTTTAAGATAAAGCCGGTGCTAAGGGAAAGTAAAATAAAATCATATTAAGACCAAGAAGCAAAAGCGAAAACTTCGATAACAACTCACCCAAAAACAATGCCCGGATAGAGTGTGGCTGTAAGGAAGGCGGCACGTTTCCACTCGCGTCCCTTCATCGTTTTATAGAGACGGGCAGCACAGTAGCCAGCAAAGTTGCCCGCAAACACATACATAAAGATGCCAGAGGTCATCAGGGCGCCACGTGACGATGGCGACAACATGCCCAACATGGCAAAGAAGATTGTTATCATGGCCATGAAAAAGATTTGAATGCCGCTGCCAATAATAGCCGAAAAGAGACGCGTGTTTTTGGGCGGTCGGAAGACATCGCCATGCACCAGCTTCCAGCCGGTCTCCTCCAGCGTATCCTCAATGTTGTCATCCGTATTATAGCGCGCAATGTCGCGCCTCAATGTGCGTATCATGATCATGGTGAGTATGCCGGAGAGGAAGAATACCACAACTAGCGAATTGATAATGCTGAACCAATGGATTTGGACATCACGCATGCCCAAATAAATGTCCCAACGTGAGGCCCAACTGACTTTGGACTCCTTCCACACGACCGAGTAGGTGAAATACAACTGCGTTTCGCCAGATGGATTCACCAGCTGTGGCCGCGGACTGTCCGGAAAATTGCAGCTCTCGCCCTCAAATTTGAGCTCCTTGTGGCTAACAGAGCCCGTAATGACCTCAAAGCCAACCACTCGATATTTGTCTTTAGTGTACATGTGATAGGATAGAATAAACTTTAAATGGTTGTTGATATAAATGTTGTCGCCCTCCACTTGGCCCAAACGATAGCCGTGCTCATAGTTGACTTCAGCCGGATTATTGACATTGACAATGCGCGTGGCAACCGGCAAATTATCAACCAGCAGATGCACAAAATACTCGTGCTGTATGCGCTCCGCTACCATGGCAGAGTCCTCCTTGCTCCAGGTCATGGGCAAATCTTTCTTATTGCACAGCAGCTTGCAATTGATATCCTCGGCCATTTGGACCTCGTACGGGGTGTTAACAATGCGATCGCCGCGCAGCACTTCGCCCAGATTCTCCGACTTGAAGATGAGTGTGCCATTCTTTGGATAGCAGAAGCGCAGTGAATAATACTGATATGGCAGCTGTGTGCGAGTGCTTGTCATTTTCACTGCCTTCACATCGATTTTTTGGCCACGCACAAACTCAACGGGCGCCACGCCAGGCACATAAAAGCAATCAACGACAACGATGACGCTGCTGCTGGCTAGCAGCGCCAACAGCACCAGCCACTGCAACAAAACAAATTATCAGAATTAAGCCCAACATAAACAAAATACAATACACAGCAGCTGCAGCAGCAGCAAACAGCGATTGATTGCGTGTCTCTTTTTTTCCAACGTTTCGCTGTCGGCGGCGGCTCAAGTTGCAGTTTGGTGCCGCTGGCTGTTTTTTGCTGATTCATTGACAGTTGCCGTCTTACCTGCATGGTTGTATGCGGGCGGGTCTGACTTGTAAATGATATGCACTGTTTGTATATATACAACTAAAAATTTGCCGATTTTGTAAAATAGCTACAAAAAATATTCTTTCTTCTTTTTGCTTCTTCTCGCTCATCTAATAATCTGTGTTGAGAAGTGCTCAAATGTGCTATCAGAAAAGTATTTAGTATTTTTCTGTTGAAATCCTTAACAGCTGTTAAATTCAAGTCAATAATTTTGCCAACTTTAAGCTCGATTAAGTGAAGTAAATGCAGTAAATTCTAATCATAGTAAATTGTTTTTGTAAAAAAATGAAATATAGAAATATTTAGACAACGAACTAAATTAATATTATTGACTTAAAAAGAAACATTAAATTTCACTGACACAACAACAGAGAAATTTACTTAACTTTGTAGCACTTCTGAGTTATTTCATTAATTCTGCGAATATTATTTACTTGATGTGCACAAAAACTTTTCCATTTCTTTAAGAGGAATCGGCTGTAAGAAACTATCAAAACAATGAATTTATGTAACAAAATAAACTATTTATTTTAAATTACAAACGCAATTACTATACATTGAAATATCGATGTTGAAAAAAAAGCATCGGTGCATCGAACAATTTTGAAAACATCGATATAATCGAAATTGGCATCGATGCCTTTGCAGCTCTATCGAATCAGCTTTGATTGGAAATTCTCGGTCATTTCGTTTTTGTCTTCACCCCAAACAGTTAATAATCCTACAAGTAAGTTGACTTTTGTGAAAAAAAATATATTATGTTAATAAGTTAAATAAATTTTCAAAAATGTATACTTTGTTGTATACTTACAACATACAATTAAATGTTTTTGGCGTGTTTAACATAAATGCTACAAGAAATTGGAATTTAAGAAAAGTGCACCACCACGTGTTTTCAAAATGGCTACGCACAAACACTTAAGCAATGAAAAATTATTTAAAGTGCTTAAATGATGATTATTTATCTTTCCTTTTGCGGTTTCCACCAGAAAGCGTTAATTCGCTTAAAGATGGCCTTAGGTGTCTGATTCAAGCACTTTAAATATTTAATTAGCATACATATGTAAATCGATAATCATACATAACCTAACAAATAATTATCAAATTCAACTTAATGCACTTACAGAATGGCGGACGCAGCTCCAGCCCGTGGTGGATTCCGAGGTGGATTTGGCTCTCGCGGTGGTCGTGGTGGACGTGGTCGTGGCCGTGGACGCGGTGCACGCGGTCGTGGCAAGGAGGAAAGCAAGGAATGGGTGCCAGTCACCAAGCTAGGTCGTTTGGTGCGCGAGGGCAAGATCAAGTCTTTGGAGGAGATCTACCTGTATTCGCTCCCGATCAAAGAGTTCGAGATCATTGATTTCTTCTTGACATTGCGTGACGAAGTCCTCAAGATCATGCCCGTCCAGAAGCAGACACGTGCCGGTCAGCGCACCCGTTTCAAGGCCTTCGTTGCCATTGGTGACAACAACGGTCACATTGGCCTGGGTGTCAAGTGCAGCAAGGAAGTGGCAACCGCCATCCGTGGCGCCATCATCCTGGCTAAACTGTCCGTTGTACCCGTTCGTCGCGGTTACTGGGGTAACAAGATCGGCAAACCCCATACCGTGCCCTGCAAGGTAACTGGCAAGTGCGGTTCCGTCTCGGTGCGTTTGATTCCAGCGCCCCGTGGTACCGGCATTGTCTCAGCTCCCGTTCCCAAGAAGCTGCTCACCATGGCTGGCATTGAGGATTGCTATACCTCTGCCCGTGGCTCCACTGGTACTCTGGGTAACTTCGCTAAGGCTACCTATGCAGCCATTGCGAAGACATACGCGTACTTGACGCCAGATTTGTGGAAGGAAATGCCTCTGGGCGCCTCGCCCTACCAGGCATATTCCGACTTCCTGTCCAAGCCAACGGCTCGTCTGCATGCTGATGCTTAAGACCATTGCAACCAGATTTTTTGAATAAAAGCAAAACATCAACATCTTACAATAAATCAAATGTTTTCTTATTAACTTTATTATGGTTTAATGAATTTAACAGATTGAAATTTTTTCAAATCTGAATATTACTCAATGCGTTGTTTAATATTATATGTATATCTGACTTTAATGCCTTATCGTACATAAGTATATTTAAACTAACTCTGAAAAAAGAAAACTACGCTTTCACGCCATACGCTTCGGGCATACGCTCAATGGCGTACTTGTGTGCTGCCACATACATAATGGGCACTCCCGGTATCTTGCGTATGCGATTCTTCAAATCCTTGTCATTAGTTGCTACTATATAGCATTTGTGTTGACGCACGCGCTCAACCAGGCAGTCATCGGCATAGGTGCCCTTGTGTAGGCAGGGTAAACGCTCGAAACGAGGATCGGATATGATGCGCAGGGCCAGTTTGTACTTGTTGCCCAGCTTCTCCAGCTCGGCACGCACACAATCCGATATATATGGTATGCACTTGGCATACAAGCAGTCCATCATGCACTGCACTATATCCAGCTTATTTTTAATGCTAAAATTAATGAAATTGGTGTCGAGCACGATATGGTAGGGCGGTCCCAGCTGAGTGTTGTACTGGAAAAAAAGTGCCGAGCTCTGCTGTGTGGCTTCGTGGACTTTAACTTCATGGGGATCGCGGACCTCCTTACGTTTTCGGCGCACTTGCTCTTTAATCCGGGAATCGGTGGGTTTAAGCAGACGCTTAAGCTGTGAATTTTTCTGTTTTTGTATCCTTTTGGTCTTTTTTTGTTTGCCCTAATTTTGTGTAAATAGAAAGTAATTAAATTGCATTCATACAAATAAGCTACCAAGCAAATCTACCATTTTTTTTATATAAAATGTAAACAATTGTAAACCAAAATGCGACTCAATTGCACGTGTTGATCAATTCTGTTTGAGTGTCTCTCAGCTGATTGCGCAGAGCTGCATTATGTTTTGATGAAAAGCAACTCTGCACTCAAATATCGTGAGCAACCCACATCTAATGAAATCGATTATAGACTCGGAGAACTTCTTGGTTATGACACGTTCGGCTAGCCACGCTTTATTTGCTTCCAACATTCGGTGAAAGATGGTAAGTTGTGCGCTGCTTAGTTTTTTTAGGTTAACAATTTTAAATAAAATGACACAAATGATGAAACTGATGACGAGACTGAAGAAACATTTTCTTGACTTTGTATTGTATCTTTCAATGCATTTTCAAAGATTATTTGTTCTTTTAAAGATGATTCGGCAATCTGATGGCTCAATCGCATTACAAATTGCTCTTTTGTCAAATTGAGAAGATAACTAACATAAAACCTTTTTGTTTTAGGGCTGAAAGCACAGGCTCTTTGATGTGGAAACGCATTTAAATGGAATATTAAAAAACGTAAGCATTATTGATAAATATACTTATTTATTATCACATGTGATGAATATTTACACAGACCTGTACTGAGTAAAAAAAACATGTGGAACCCGATGTAATCTGATCATATAAATTAACTGGTATTTAAATGTGTCGGGCTCATATTAATTTTATAATTCAATTATATTTTAGGCGTGATGTCTTGAAAAGAAAATGGCGACGAGCTGAGCAAGAACGCGAGTTACATGAACGGTAAGCCAATGACCAATGATAAATTAATATTTTATTGCTCATATGATGATATTAAACACAGACCTGTTCTGATATACTCATGTAGATTTGTATTTAATCAACTGACAACAAACGTTCCTTATAAACACTTTCGAATTTTGCATTAAGCATTTTACTAAACACGTTTAATTCTTTTTGCAGACTGAATGACTAGTGTAAGGTTATGGATTGCACTCGGCGCTTATTCGGCTACGTAAATGCAAGGTAAATGTTACAAACTCTTCACAGACGTATGTGAATGTCGCCAAGTATTTAAAAAATTAAAGTGCTTAAATGATGATTATTTATCTTTCCTTTTGCGGTTTCCACCAGAAAGCGTTAGCTCGTTTAAAGATGGCCTTAGGTGTCTGATTAAAGCACTTTTAATTTTATTTCTTTGTGCACATGTATTTTAACCTAACATTTCTAATGCGTTTTCTTAATTGTGTTTGCAGAAAGTCGCAGATTATATTCGGGCCGGAAATGCTGATTGATATTTTTGCAACTCTGCTCACGTTATGTTCTATAAGAGGATATGGACCTCAATAAAATGAATTAAAATAATTATATTGTCTGTATTTTTTTCTTGCTTGGTTTTTTAAAGAACTTATCAAAGGCATTTTAAATGTGGTTGTGCGTACACAAATACATTGATTTTTTAACATACGTATGTATGTACATTTTGAGTTTATCTATACATACACACACATACATAGTTAATGTAGTGCAAATTATTTACGCGCCAAGTTAAGTATGCTGTTAAATGCTCGAGCACAAACAAAAATGTTTTTCAAAAAATAATCGCTTGTGCGCGTAAACGGCACACTGTTAAACAACATGAGTCACCCTGTGCCATGAGACTCGCTGGTTTAGTTAAACCGCTGCTGTTGCGCGTAAATAAAAACGGATGCCGCCTTTATGCAACAAGTGTAGAAGCTGAAGAATATGCATTTGACACCAAAGAGCTTACTGAATTTAAGAAACAATTGCGACAACAACAAATATACAATAAGGATGGGCACACGTGCCTGCAACTGGAATGCCGGCTGTGCAACAGAACGCCGGCTGCAGCAACAACAACGCCGTCGCGTTCTCAGGGTTTTCTAGCGTATATAAACAAAAGAACGGGTATGTGCTAAATGCAAAATAAGTTTGTGAAATGTAGTAAATGTTAATGGATAAGTAATGCCATGCTTTCCCCTTATTGTCAGGCGCTTTTATTTGTCCCAGTTGCGATGTAAAGGCTACATTGTCACATGCTCTGGCAGCCTATCAAACACCACCACCCGCGGGCTTTAAGCGAACACCACCAAAGTCGTTGGTCTATATATCACGTTATCCCAATCTTGTAAGCGTCACAGCAGAAGCTTGCGAAGCGCTCGGACTTAAAAGCTTGCAAGCGGCGCAACTGAACGCCATCGGTGCACAGTACGATGCCGAGAACCAATTGCTGCATTTTTCGTTGCGAAATGCGACCCAGACAGTGGTCGGCGAAAAAGTGCTATATCTAAGCGATCGTAGCGAGCAAACATTTCAAGGCACCGCCAGTTCTGGCTTGCTGATACACGGCCCTGCGAACAAGAGCAAAGCTGTGCTTGTAAGCAATCTGCTCGATTATATAGTGCTGGCCGCACAAAACATAGAAACACGTACGTTTGCTACATTTGCATATTCATAATTCTTGGCAAAGCTTACCTATTGTACATTTTTAGATTGCATTGTATGCTTGCCATATGCGTTGCAGCTGCTGCCGCAGGAGTGTCTGCCTGGCTTGGAGCGTTTCAAGGAGTTGGTCTTCTGGCTGCACTATGATGCCACACACAGTTGGGATGCAGCACGTGCATTTGCACAGAAAATGGACGAAAAGCGTTGCCTGTTGATACGACCCACAGAAACAGAGCCGGCACCGCATATGGCACTACGGCGGCGCCTCAACTTGCGCCACATATTGGCCAAGGCGACGCCAGTGCGCCACAAGGCGATAACCACATTCAGTGCCCTACGCAACGATATACTCAGTGAGCTGCAGAACATCGAGAAGGTAAATGGCGTCAAATGGAAACGTTTTCCAGTTCTTAACAAGCTGCTGAAGGGCCATCGCAAAGGTGAGCTGACTATTCTTACGGGTCCAACGGGCAGCGGTAAGACGACGTTCACCAGCGAGTACTCGCTGGATCTGGCCATGCAGGGTGTAAACACACTATGGGGCTCCTTTGAGATACGCAACACGCGACTGGCAGCGACTCTATTGCGTCAATTCGTCGGGTATCCACTAGATGATAAGCTGCAGGAATTTGAGCACTGGGCCACAGAATTTGAGCGATTGCCTATGTACTTTATGACTTTTCATGGCCAGCAGCCACTCAAGCCCGTGCTAGAGGCTATTGAGCATGCTCAGTATGTGCATGACATATCTCACGTCATTATCGACAATTTGCAGTTTATGATGGGCGTTTCGTCCTATCGTGGCGATAAGTTTTGGGAGCAGGATTCGATTATAGCAGCGTTTCGTGGTTTTGCCACCAAGCACAATGTGCACGTCACACTAGTTATGCATCCGCGCAAGGAACGGCAGGAAGATGAGCTGACGACGAGTTCGGTATTTGGCACCGCCAAGGCCACACAGGAGGCAGACAATGTACTCATCATACAGGACAAACGGCTGACTGCGGTGCGGGGCAAAAAGTATTTGCAAGTTGCCAAGAATCGCTACAGTGGCGACCTGGGCATCATGCCAATGGAGTTCGACAAGGACGCACTCAGCTACTCGAGTTCAGTGCAGAGCGCCAAAAGACGGCGTGAAAAAGCATTGCCAGCAGCAGAAAACAGTTGACATCAGCTGTCTTACACTTAGTTTATTTTTTAATCTTAACTACAGTTGCTTTATTTATTCTATGCGAAACATTAAGCTATTTGTTAATGCTTATGATGATGCTTATGAATAATTCATTAAATTAACTTGTCCTTACGTGGAGCTTTGTTTGTAATTCTTTGTATCAAGTATCTTTTTGCCGCACATTGCACAAATGGCCTTTTTATAGGAGCACGCTTGGCAATAATGTGCTCCCATCTGATGCACCTTTTGCCTGCATATGCTGTAATTGAACATTTGAAACATTAGCTTGTCGAAATTATAAGTTCCTGCAAAATTAAAAAACAATTCTTACCGACAAGGCGCAAAACTTTTGCCAATGGGATTGTATCGCTCCTTGGATGAGGACAATGCTTTGTTTTCGTTTATTTTACGTCCACCGGCAGCTGCATTGCTTGTTCTCCAAGGGTTAGGCGCTGAGACCTTCGACAGTTTCGACTCACACTTTTCACATACCATTTTATAGAGCAGTGTTAATTATAAATGTTTGTTTTTGGAATTCGCTTCAATATTTTGTTTATGTGACTAGGATTGCCAGCGTTTGGCAACAAAAAACGATTATCGGTAAGAATCGTTGTAGTGTAGACAGCCAACAAATGTGTTATCGGTATCGATGCTGCCAGCAACATATGCAATAAACAAACAATGACTACGAAAAAAAATGATCAATTGCGGTACGTTTTGTTATATTTAATGCTTTTATGTAAATGCTTATGTAAATCAGACTTTTCTTGTTTATCGTAGGCAACAACTTATAGCCGCCGTGGCTAAAAAGCGTGCTGCACTCGCACAAGCTCATCAGATAGTTGTCAGACTTTTGGAGCCACACATAGAGGAAAAAGAGTTTCTTGTTATGGTAAATATTCCATGTAAATAAATATGATGATACGAAACAAAAAATTTCTTGCAAAAGCTTTCTCAAATTGGGCCCGAAAACTACGCAGATATTGTTGAAGAACGACACATTAACCAGTTATGTGGATACCCACTTTGCGCAGTTGCAGTAGAAAAGTAACATAATTTGATCACGTTTATTTATGCTTAAACTAAAGTTCCATTTTACAGGGTGCCAACAAAAAAGTATCAGATTTGCGGCATTAAGAACAAGGTGTATGATATAACTGAACGAAAGAAGTATTGCTCCGGACACTGTTTTAAAGCCTCCGAATATATCAAATCCCAAGTTCCCACTTCTCCACTGTGGCTGCGTGACAAGGAACAAAATCAAAATTTCAAATTACTGCCGCTAGAAAATTCAATTCGAATTGAAAAGAAACTGTGATAGTTTTTGTTAATTCCAATGCTATTTGCAAATGTATTTATTAAACACCTATTGGTTTACTATATAGTATATGTTTTGTATGTAAGTTTTTCTTTTGTTGCAATAATTTGGATTTTCAAGCGTTTCTACATATCGTGTAAGTAATTAATAATGGTGTTGGTAATGTAGTAGAAAAAATTGGGCCGCATGAGTTGAGTAAACGTTTTAAATCATGATTATATTATCGCGCTCTAATGTCAAATCTGCCTCACGTTTTGCATCCGCCTCGGACCATTCACCGCACTGATCCAGCACGTCTGTTTCGTTTAGTGGTTCCGTCTGTGCAATCGAATGAAGAAAATAATAAAATTAATTCTTTGATTGTAGATTATAAGATCTGATTACAGTACATCTTTGTCGCCAACTGCCAGCTTGGCAAACATATTCGCATATAACTTTTTCTCCTTATCCTTGTTCAGCTTGACTTTTTGCTTGCAAAGAACCATGTGATTGGCAGCAGCTTTGTTGGCCGGTTCCAGTTGTATAACCTGCAAGTATAAATTAAGTTAACGCTGGTTGAAGACTTAACGAGATGATAGCCTACTCACTGTCTGGAAGTCACCCAAAGCGTCCTCAAGGTCATTAATAAACAGGTTGCATTGCCCGCGACGATAAAGTGCCTTAACATTGTTAGCATCCAATTCAAGAACAGCATTGCACTACATAATAATATTAATGATTATCAAAGTAACGCTTTTTTTTTTAGCAAGATATTACCTCCTGCTTTGCTTCAAAATGATTGTTCAATTTCTGATGGCACAGTGCAATGTTGCTGTGTGTGGCCACTTTCAGTGACTTCACCTCGTCACTAGAGTTGTCCTTCATGCTGGGCAACAGATTCTTGCATTTATTGTACAGCTTGATGGCCAACTCATAGTTGCCTTTTTTAAAGTGGTTGGTGCCCTTTTCCTTGTAAACTTTAGCTTCGGCAACGCGTTCGCTGTCATTCAACTTCCACTCCTCCAGCCCTTTGCCGCAATCAATCAGTTTTACAGTATATTCAACTGTTGCGTTCGGTGGTATCTTGAACGGCTCGTAGCCTTTGGCACCGAAGGCGTATTTTGATTGAATTTTGATTCTGAGAAGAATATATAAATATATGCTTGTTAACTGTGAATTTTATTGACTTCATCAACATATTTCAGGCAGTTCTGTATTCTCGAATTTTCTTTTGCATAAATAACCATTTACCTAATTTTTTGGTCTGTTTTCAAGCCATAAAATATTTTACAACCACAAGGGTTTTACGTAAAAACGTAGGCAACCTAAATATTTATCACGTACCTGGATGTTTCGCCAATATTTATTTTTTCCATTGCTAGTTCCAGGCCTTCGATAATTCCAATAGCGCTGCCCTCGCCATAATCGAATTCAACATCGCGTTCATCAAATACGCGACCCTCGAAGCTTCCAGAAATGTGAGCTAAAATAATGTATTTTAGAAAAAAACAAAAACTTTTATTTACCATTTAACCACAAAACATTGATAGATTTGACAAACCTTTGACGAAGGCGCCATCGCTTGGAGTTCGCTTCTTATCGCTTTGTTCCAAAATTATTCGCTCAATGCTGCCATCTTGGTTTGGACTGAGATCCTCGCCCTTCCAGTTTAGCATTTCCAGCTGTAATAATAAAATGTGTCAGCGCCACCGACTCCACACTGATTGTCACTGACAATACCTCAAATATAAGCGTAGAGTCTGGTGGAATGCTTGGCGGGCTGCCAGCAGCACCGTAAGCGTAATTTGGTGCACATCTTAGAAAACAACGCTCGCCTAGCTTCATAGTGGCGACACCCATGTCAAAGGCCTTAATAACGCGTCCTTTGAAATTAACACATTAATAACATAATTCAAACTGTTTCTGGATATAATATTCGCATTACCTTTGCCCAACTCAAATTCAAATGGTTCATTGCGACCCACGCTAGAATCGAACTCGGTGCCGTCAACAAGTCTGCCGGTATAGTGGAGCGACACTTTGCAGCCATTGTTCGGCGTTTCGGTTCCGCTTCCCTCCTTCAGTATTTCCTTGAGCACACCACCATCTCCAGAGAGATCAATTTTCTTTGTTTCTTCCGACATTCCTTGAGTTATATTTCTGATTTTCTGAATGACACTCCTGTGACCTGTGCGTATGAATTAGTCGTAAAAAGAAACTTGACGACTTATCGATGCCAAAACTAGTATTTGCTGATGTACTGCATGCGATGTATCGATGTTTGTTAAGATTATTTTCGATAACGATTTTGCAAGAAGAATTGTCCTATCGTTTTACCAAATGAATTAGAAAAAAAAACCGTTTATATACAAAATGCATTATACCACATTAATAATTAACAATAATAAATTAAATGCATACAGAAAATATTTTAACATTATTTTTACAGATTTGTGGGTTATTAATGCCGGTAAATGCCGATAATGTATCGAGCATTTTAACCTCTATAGTCGCGAACATTGTGTTCCTCATCATCTTCTTCCTCATCGTCATCTTCATCTATAAAAAAATATATAAAAATATCCAGATTCAGCATAAATATGCAACACAAATCTTAAAGTCATTTACCATGATTTATGCGCTTGCGAGTGTATGCCCGTCTAACCGCCACTGGCGCCTGATCTGTCTCGCCGTGCAGCAGGGAGTTGCGATAGAGGACCAGCGGCTGCCACTCCTCGGCGCGACTCGAAGGCATGCCCGGCGGTATGACTTTATCCAGAAAGGCCATAATAACCTTTTTATCCTGCTTTAGAAGTTTATAGTTAAACTCATTGAGTACCTCCAGAAATAGAAGGCGAACTGAATCGTCTGGCTGTTTATTGGCGGCAAAGTAAATGCCCCCACGGTGTATCGCTGCAACCGAGTCCCGATTTTTAAGCGCATCAAATCCAAATGTAAGCGCAAAACGTTTTGCCAACTCCTTCAAATCGATAAACTCCTGTGAACTCTTTGACACAACACCATCGTCGCATCAAGCAGACTCTTAAATACGGTTATGAGACTTAATAGCAGCGTCATGGCAAAGTTGACCTTGTTGATTTCGCGTGCCTTGCCCAAAGTGGCCTTAATAATATCACCGTACTCATTATAGCACTGAAAAAAAAGAAAAATGATAAGAATGCTATTATTTTGATTAATTGAAAATATCGAAGATTGATATAGCGCACCTTGACATAATACTTAAATATGCTTGCCGCTCGCATTGTCTGTATGATGTTGTAGACAACGAGTTTGCAATAGCAGGCCAAAAAGTTGCGTTTCTTGTGCAGCTCCTCGATGCGAGTCTCATCCTGGGCAACAACCTGTTTTAGTGAGAATACATAGTGCTGCACAAAGTTGTCCAGTATGAGACGCTCATCCATTCGCGATTTGTATTCCAAGCTGCGAACGTGTTCGCTCTCGCTGCGCGCCAATTGATCTGAGTAGATGATAAGCAGATCACAGATGGACTGGTAGGCCTGTCGTTGAAAAAAGGAATAAATTTCTTATCATCAAATAATATGTAATGGCATGCACATGGAATGAATACGTACAGCTTCCTGAATTTGCGCCGTGGGTCCGTCGCGTGTAAGCTCAAAGCAGGCAGACATAAAGGTATCCAAATTGCTGCGCAGCTCGGCAACAGCCGCTGCCACATTTAACGCCTCACAATCGTTCTCCACATAGTATAGGCCACAACTAATCGAGAAGTAGCAGGCCTCTATGCAATAGGCAAGCGCCTCATTGGGCAGACAACGTTCCACATTGTCTTAAATGATTGCAGGCACAACGGGCGGCAGCTGTGATGTTAACGTAACGCTTATGGTGCAACGCAAAATGACGCCTCCATCGCGAAGCATTAGCAACAATATACAAACTCCAGCAGCATCAACAACAGGAGGAGCATCAACAACAGCAGCAGCTTTGACAGATGCAGGCACCTCGTTCCTAGACATAGCGTCACGACAGCTGAGGGTGAAAAGTGCAAAATGCTTGGCGGAGCGACACTTTGCAGCCATTGTTCGGCGTTTCGGTTCCGCTTCCCTCCTTCAGTATTTCCTTGAGCACACCACTATCTCCAGAGATATCGATTTTCTTTGTTTCTTCCGACATTCCTTGAGTTATATTTCTGTCAGTGAAGTTATTCCGCTACAGGCAGTAAATTCTAATCAATAAATTGTTTTTGTAATAAAATAAAATATATAAATATTAATCGTTGTAGAGATTTGAACTAAGTTTCAACAACGATTCTATATTGTTCTTGAGCTAGTTCTTTGTTTTGCTGTTAAATGTTCCCGTGCTGTTAAATTAAATTTCCCACAAAAGCAACGCGAAAGTTGGCAGCACCAACTGGCCTACAAGCAGAGTTGTTGTGTTGTCTCAAATTGAATTGTTGCAAATCTCATTTAGTTTTAGTTTAAAATAATAAAATAAAAATCAACAATATACACGGTTTTCTCAATTAGTAGTTCGCGTCCACAATATTCCCCATTCCTTTCCTTTGTATTATACGCGTTCTTGTTTTTTTTTGTTGTTTTGTCAAGGACGTTTGGCATTGGGACGCTGTTGACGTTTTCCTCGTCCTCGTGCTCGTCCTCGCTGGCCCCTAGGCGCAACAATTAGAACGCGCAACAAGGCGAGTGAATTTTTGTGCGTGTGTGTGCGTGTGAAAATCAATAATAGTAAAAAAAAAGAAAAGAACTGCATACAAAAGCAGCGTCGTCTGTTTGTGAATGCGTGTGTGTGTTTTTGTGTATTTGTATGTGTGTAGTTGTTGGGTTTTTGTACTAAACTTTCTTTTTCTATGCACAGACGGACGAACAGCAGAAGAGAAGAAAATACCAAAAAAGAAAATACCAAAACGTAGAGTTTAACATAATATGGAAAAGACGCACAATGCAGCTGCTGCCACTGCTGCTTCCGCTGCCGCTGCCGCCGATGACAATGATAGTGATAATGATGTGGTTACCGATTTTCTAAACTCCAACGAATTGTCAGATGTTAATGCTCCCCTTACTAATGGCGCCAGCGTTAAGACTTTGACAACGCCGCGCGTCACTGTCGAAAGCCAAAACTATTGTATACCTGTTATCAATGCACCTGCTGCCGCTATCCTGCCCAGCAACAACAACAACAACAGCAACCATCACAGCAATAATATCAGTATTCTAAACAACAACAACAACCACAACATGATACCCATAATTAATGTGACGCCCCACAGCCCAGCGTCGGCCACCAAGTACAACAACATCTTCGAGGATACGTTGAGTCAGCTGCAGAATATACGCGAAACGGTGCAGCAAATGAAAAACTCATCGAGCCAACACCATCCGGATAGTCTGGCCAACAGCAGTTATGGCCTGCTGAGTGCAGCCATACTCAGCGCCTCGCTGCCCGATCTCAGCAATGCGGCGGGCAACAACAATGTGGGCATCATGTGGTCGGGTGGGGCACCCCAGCAATGCCTGCTGTTGCACACAGATCGCCGCAAGTCGTGGACAGCCGTGGATGATGCCAGTGCTGGTGGTGGCGATTGTACCAACAAAAGCATCAGCCTCTCCAGTCTCGACAGCGAGGAGCAGGAAACGATTCGCGTCACCGAGCAACGTCGACGCTCAGCACGCAACAGCACAGGCGGTAAGTAAACTATTTATGGTATATTGTGGGTGTGTGTGGGTAAGTTGCATATTTCTATAATTGGTATTGGTAGTGTGGGTTGGGTTTATGGAGCTATAAAAGTTGCGAGACAAGAATTTAACTTCATTGGAGGCCTAGATGATGATCATTACAAACAAGTATTTTCAATAGAAACTGAAAATATCCATTAAAATATCAAGCAATATGGCTTTATATTTGTTATTTAATTATTGAGTTCTCAAAATAAGAAAGAAGTAAATACTTCAAACGTTTCATTGGCACTAATATGCCGCAGCTGGGACAAGATTGGGTAGTGTCGAAGTTAGTTTCGATTACGATAAGAAATTCCGCAACAGCCCCAGCGTGTGTTTGTTATCAGCGCTGCCAAGCTACGTCTTCCAAGAATACTAAGCAAAATTGATAATTCGATTTTCATTTGATTAAACATTTTTTTTGTTATAGGCATTTCGACGCATTCGCTGAATGAGTCAGAGCTGGCGCGAGATTTCGAGCGGATAGCGGCAAAGCGAAGTCTGGCCACAGAGATAATTAGCCGGATACCGTTGCAGAAGAGCATCTCGACGTCGTCGATCATCGCCAAGGAGGACATCAAGGCGATTGTGCGTCATCTGACGGATAGCGAGGATGAGAATCAGAGTCTGTTGCGTTCGCATGCCAAGATCGAGGTTTACGATCACGTAGAGAAGCGACCCAAGCGTGGTTCTCTATTCTTTCGCAAAAAGAAGCCCAAGGCCAAGACGAAGTCGCTTGTCGGCGGCGTTCAACTCAACGCCAGCGAAATGGAGGCGCATATGGAGCGTAAAAAGCAGTCAGCTTCAGGTCATGACTATTGCGATGGCTCCGAGGCGGCGGCAGCATTGCAGCTGCAAATGGATCAGGAGGATCAACAGCCGCTCATACGTGCCGCCGAGCTGCAATTTCTCAATGAGCCGCCGATTGAGGCGCAGGATTTGGGTGCTGATCCAGCGCTGGGCATCGTGCTGCTCGAGCCCGACTCCTGGACACCAAATGTGCCCAAGGAGCAGCTGAAAACGCTCAACGAGCTGCAGATCAAGCGGCAGGAGCACATCTACGAATTCATTATGACCGAGAAGCATCACTGCCAGACCCTTATCGTTATGCGCAAGGTGTTTGTGGAGAGTCTGGAACGGCATTTCCCGGCACTGAACACGCACAGCATGTTTCCGCGCCTGCAACAGTTGACGGAGCTGCACACCTGCTTCCTGCGCCAGCTGCGTCAGAAGCAACGCGAAGATCTGCTTGTTGACAGCATCGCAGACATCTTGCTCGAGTTCTTCTCGCTGGAGCAGGCGCAATGCTTGCGGTTGGCCTATGGCGAGTTCTGTGCCAATCATCGCAGCGCTCTCGAGCAGTTTAAGCAGTGCCTGGCCGAGCCTAGCTTTGCCGAGTGGTACAAGCACTGCCTCCAGAATCCGTTGCTCAAAAAAAAGGGCATTCCCGAGTGCATATTGTTTGTGACGCAACGGCTTACCAAGTATCCGTTGCTCATCGAACCATTGCTCAAAAGTGCCCGGGACAATAAGCTGGAGACGGACAAGCTGCAGCATGCCTTGAATCTGGTTAAGTCCTTGCTGGTCGATGTGGATGCCTGTGTCGCTGAAACGGAGCTGAGGGAACGACAGCTGGAGATCTATGCGCGCGTCGATGCCAAATCTTTTGCTATCTACAAAAATAAACCATTTCGGAAGGCGGAGCTTGGAGTCGCGTCACGGCGTCGTCTCAAATTTGATGGTCTGGCTACTTTGATGCAGGGGCGTGCTAAGACCCAACTGGTGCTTGTTGTTGTGCTGACGGATTGCCTGTGCTTTCTCAGCGAGAATTCGGCACACAATAAATACGCCTTCTTTACGCCGGAGCACAAGGCGGGCGTTGTGCCCCTGCAGAAGCTGTTGATTCGAGAAAAAGCGGGCACCGAATCGCGTGGCATCTATATCATCAGCTCCAATCCGGATTTCCCCGAGATGTACGAACTCAAGGTGCAAACGCCCAAGGATAAACAAGCCTGGATACAGAGCATACGACAGGCTGTGCTCGATTGCCCCGCCACCGATATAATCGAGGCGGAAGCCTTGACTGCCGAGGAGAAGCTGCGCATTGGCGTCAACAAGCGCGAGACCATTGAGAAGATGCGTCAAAAGGACATCGAACAGGCGCTGCTGCTCGAGGAAAAGCTGCTGCTCCAGTTTAATCTGCTCAAACAGCAACAACCCTTTGGGGATCTCAACACCAATGCCAACACAAATGGCAGTGCTGCCAACTTCCTGGCCGCCTTTGGCTCCTACAAAGATCTGGTCAACACGGACTGCGATACGGGCGAGCTATGGCGTCGCGTCCTCAACACCGTGCAGGACATTAGCCAGCTGGCGGCGAGCATTTACAGCGCCGCCACCGGGCTGCCCGTCTCCCGCACGGTTAGCAGCGTTGGCGAGAAGCACAGCGTGGTCTATGCCTCGCCCACGCTGCCCAAGCGAGCGGAGACCTTCGCGGGCTTCGATGAGAAGCGCGGCAAAGTAGGACGCGATGCCAAGCTCAATACGTTGCAGTCGCTCACACCGCGACTGCAGGAGCTGGAGGAGAAGCGCGAACTGAAAACGCCGCATACACAAACACCAGTGCCGGCAGCAGATCCAACACTGCAGCTGCATGCGAGCACGCTGCCAGCAAACAGCAGCAGCAAGGAACAGCACTATGCTGTCCTGCAGGTATCCCATCATCTGCACACGCTGCTCTGCATCATATCGCAGCAGATGACCTGCATACAGAGTCTACAGCTGCAATTGGCACTGTATAGGGAATCGCCAAGGAATAGCAGCATAAGCAGTGGTGGAGGTGGCACCGGGGCATCTGCATACACGCACAAGGATCAGCTCGAAGAGTTGCGCAATCTACAGGACAAGCTGCAGGAGGAGAAGACTGTCTGGCTGCGTCAGAAGCAGCAGCAGCTGGACGAGCTGGCCGACATGCAGGCACAGCAGCTTCAGCTGCAGCAGCAGATCAAAGCCGAGCAAGAGGATGTGCGTCAGCAGCGCGAGCAATTGTATCGCAAGATGGAGCTGCTCTCCAGCCAAGGATTGCTGCTGTCACCCAGCACACCGTTGCCTACGCTCGCTCCCGTGGCGCTGCCCGAGGAGGCATACGAACTGGACACGCCACCGGGCACAACGCCGACCACAACAACTGCCCCTCCCTCCTCAACGGTTGATCGGCGCAAGGAAAAGTGGCTTAGCGGCAGCTCCAATTGCAAGACGCCGCCAGTTAATCTGCTCAGCGCCAACAATGCCCCCAAAGCGAATTCGACGCTCGTCAAACAAAAGCTGCCCATGAAACTGTCCTCGTTGTCGTCGGGCGCACGTGTCGACAAATCCGCCAGCTTCAACAATAGCTCCTCTCTAGCCGCCAACACAGCGAGCGCTGGCGGTGTGCAGCAAATGTTGCCGCTCAAGCTTGCCGACAAGCAGCGGCAAATGGCCATGCCCATGGCAGCAGCCACACCACCAACGCCTCAGCATTCGCGCACCGGCAGCTCACCGGCCATCATTCAACAAACAACAACGCCTGCAACAGCAACAACAACAACAGCAGCAGCAAACTCAACGCCAAATGTGGCACGACAGGATATGCACCACGCCGGATACGGTGGACAACAGCAGCGTTTAGTGCAAACGCCCACAAGTAGTCGGATTGCTCGAACAGCTGCTGCTGCATCGGGTCAGGCGCCACGCCCCAAAGCCGAGGAGCAGGAGATTTACTTCTGACGCAAATTCACGCAAGAGTTCGAAATTTAAAAAACCCAAAACAAACCACATTCCAATCGCAGCTCAATAATATGGTATAATTTGCCAATTATTTAAATAACGAATTTCCATTTCCCCAAGTTCTCGTAAGGCATTTAAAGTAGACTTGAAAGGTATTCTGTATTTTGAAATATTTATATATTTCACCTGTCTATTATCTTGTATATTTCTATACCAGAATTTATGAACATTTGAGCAACGAAACTTGCCTGGGAAAATTCATAGATTTTATTTTAACTTGGCAAATTATACCATTATCCAAGCATCTCAAAAGCGCGCAGTCTACTTGGTTTGTTGAGTGCTCGTCCATTAACTTAAGTAATCCCAAGTCTGTGTCTATCAATACTTCCATGTACTTAAAACGTTCCAATTTGTCTTCTAAGTATCTCAAAAAGTTCGCTTATGTGTCAGGCCCTAACAAAATCTGCCGTAAGCTCGCTTAACTGTGTCTTAATGTGTTCCAAATGCTTTTATATTTTTCTTTATCGTTTTTAACAACTTCTGTCTGTATGTGTGCTCTATACCATATTGAATAATCACTTGAGTAGGTTTAAACATTAATGTTCTTAACGTAACTATTTATTCACTCGATGTACTATTTATACTTATTTAACAATGATTCCTGATTTCAAACGAAACTTCCAAATGCAACTTAATGTATTACAAAATATATATACTTATACATACAACTTTAGATATTAGAAATGGTAACGAATAACAATAACAAATACTATGTATGTTAAAAAAAAAAGTAATGTTGAATTTACGCGCGCGACTTTATATAAAAACATTTCCTTTTGTTATTAAGCCTATATACAGATGGTATATATATACAAAATTCTATATTGTATTCATAAAATATTATTTAGTTACTTTTTTATATAATAACAACTCATACTACTTGGGATCTATGTATTTTTTCGATTTATACAAAATGGGGTTTTTCGATCTGTTTTTTTTTAGTACTGAAATTAATTATTTGAATCTATATTTATTAAAAGTTGATTTCTTATCGTATTTACAAAATTAAAAATCATGCTGAATACTAAATCGCATATTTTAACTTGAATTGATCTTCAACAATATATTTTTTTAAAATTACGATATATATAAATCGTATTATACTGAATGTGTACCTTAATAAATGCGTATGTATTTTACATATATTTTCTTTGTCGCGCTATACATGCTTTAAGCTAAAACTATTTAACCAATGTCTGTTGCTCGCTCCAATAAATGTTTAAAATTATATTCAACGAAATGCGCGCTTGAGTTTGTTTATATTTGATTTGCCTTGGAAGCTTTAGAAATCAAATTCCCCTTTCCGTGGACACTTGTTGCGCGTGTGTCCTTCGCCCCGGCACAGGCCACAGCGACGAGCTTGGCGACTTCCGCTTGCTGCAGTCGTTCCTGAGCTACTGGCTGTATTTGAGCTGCCTGCTGGAAGCAAAAGAGTGAAGCTAATTAATACTTATTGTAATACCTATTTTAATAAACAAAAATACCTTGATTCGCATCCAAATCGGCCCATTGAAAAAAGCCGCAGGACTTTTCGCGGTTTGAACACCCATAGAAAGGACGACCCTGATTGGGTCCATCTTTGCGCACGATTAGGCCGTTGGCGGGTTTGTCGCAATTGCATTTGACACCGCCAGATTTGGCAGGTTGCGTAATGGTAACTGTGCTGCTGGAATTGGAACGCATAAAGGTGTTGGTGTTGCCTTTACTGCTGCTGCTGCTGCTTGTGGGTTGCTTACTGCCCCATGTGGTTGAAGTGGTTGAGCTTTTACTACCCCACAAATTAGCAGCCTGAGGAGCGCTTGAGGTTTTCTGAACAGCAGCTGCGCTTGTGCTACTTGAAGAGTTGTTGCGGCTGCCCCAAGAAATGCTTTCCTCGGAATTGCTAGTTCCTTTGCTGCCACTGCCCCATGAATCGGACCCAGTTTCCTGGGAATAGCCAGATCCTCTTTGAGTTGCTCTTGCTTTAGTGCCCCACGAGTCAATTGCTTGAGAGCTGCTTGCTCTTTGCTGCACTGATCCTCTGCTGTTTTCTTGAGAACTGCTTGTGCCCCAACTTGAGACATTATTGGTCAAGGCTGTCGACGGCGCTTGATCATCAGCCCACTGGAAAAACTTGCACTCTTTGGGCTTGGGGCACTTGTAAAACTGTCGGCCTTGATTGGGACCATCGCGCTGAGCAGTTTGCAGACGCGCTGGCTGGTGACAGCCAGTGCAACGCACCAGTTCCGAAGTGCCAGCCGAAGTGGAGGGCGCAGAAGCATTGTCAACAATTAATCGCGGTCGTTTTGGTGCCGGCTGGGCTTCAGCTGCAATGCGCGCTTGCCGGCCCCAGAGCATGGGTTCCTGCTCCTCGGACTCGTAAGCACTGCGCACCCATTGCGTCAAACTCTTGTCTAACTCGGCAGATGGTACAACTGCTGCTGGATTTCTTACGCCGTTTACAAGCGCCTCAAAATCGGCATCGTCGTCGGCAGCAAAAGCGGCCGCAATATCCTCATCAAGTTCGGGAGGAGATTCTATTGTCGCAGTGGTGGACTCAACTATGTCTGCTGCAGCGAGCAGTTGCTCCTCGATGCCATCGTTGCTGTCAAAAAAGCCATCCAGACTGGCAGTGCTCTGGCTCGGTCCCGTAAAGTAGCTTCTAACGCTTTCGGTTGATTTTGTGCGCTTCGTTCTCGTTGCCTTCTTAGCACCGGCTGCTCCTGCTGGTAAAGTCGAGCTAGGTTTCTTTTCTGGTTTTTTCTTGACTGCTTTTTGAGTGCTTGGTGCACCAATTCCTGAGCTCCAACCACTGCTGGGACCACCGCCACCACCTCTAGGAGGGCCACCACCTCCGCCTCTTCCGCCGGCCCCACCACCTCCGGGCCCCGGACCAGGCCCTGGACCACCTCCAGTTCCACCCGCTGGCCCGACAATGCCACCTATGCGCTTCACCTGATCCAGATTGATGTTAAATGTGCTACGGAAGAGCTCATCACAGCGCAGGCAGTTCTTGTACCAGCCATGTGGTGCATTGAACAGACCACGATAATAGGCGCTGCTTAGGCGGAACTTAAGCATACGATAGCCATCGCCGCAGGTGGGACAGCATTCATCCAGTACGCTATACTCCTTGCACTCCTCGGGCAGCCACACGACATTTTTGCAGTCCGGGAAATTGAGGCATCCAATGTAGAAGCCAGTCTGATTCTTTTTTGGCTTGAGAGCCAGTGGCGCCTGGTTGCATTTAGGGCAGGGGAAAAGCTCACGCACCATGCCAGTACTTTGCTCCGAAGGATTGCCGGACGCACCCGGCGCAGCTGGCGTTTCATTTAGGCGTTGTGATATTTTGGCATCCATGGCCGTAATCTTATCCGTAATCTGTTGATATGCCTGTTTGTACTTTGTTATTTGCTCGGCCAGAACCAACTTGGGATCCTTTTGACCCAAGCAAATGCGTTTCAGATCCGCTTCGAATTCGGCACGTAGCATCGGCTTGGCCAAGGCCAATTCCATGGCATCATAGCCTTCGTAGAGGCCCATGCCAATGACGCCCGGCACAAGAGCGCCCTTGTCGACAACGCCAATATATCCGCGCTCCTTGATAGTGTTTATGTGCTCAGCATGCGTTGCATCCGTGCCAATGCCATGCTTCTCCATTAAAGCTATCAAATCCGCTTCGGTGAGCAACGGTGGCGCCGTTGTTGCACCCTCGTGCAACACAATCTCCGTGGGCTCAAAGCGCTGGCCCCGCTCATAGTTGTGTATTTGCTTGGCGCTCCACTTATCATACACATACACATCCAAATAGTTGCGTTCGTGTATGACCAGGCCATTGGCGTTGAACTTCTCGCCGGCAATGTCAATGTTAACAACTGTCTCTGATCCCACGCCATCCTTGCTGACGCAGGCTAGAAAGTGGCGCACGACCAGCTCATAGACGCGCGCCTCGTTCCCTTGGAGATCTAAACCAAAAACAAAATGTTTAAACTTTTAGCAGAGATGTTTTTTATCAGTTAGCTCACTTGTGACCAGCTTGAGGGGATGTATGGGCGGATGCGCTTGGTCGGATTTGTTACCATTACGTGGATTGGGTCCCCATTCAAGGACACGCTGTGCGAACGCGCCCCATGATTCGTGACCAGTCTGCTGCTCCACAAGCGGAGCAAGTTCAAATTCCTTGGAGAATTGATTTGTCTCTGTGCGCGGATAGCTAATGAAACCCTTGCTATAGAGCTTCTCAGCTATGGTCATGGTCTCCTTTGCGGAGAGCTTCAGTTTGCGAGAGCCCAGCTTTTCCATTTCCACCGTATCCAGTGGTGTCGGCCGCCACTTGTGCTTTGGTTTCACTGTCACACTCTCCACAGTGGCACGCGGCTCTGGCTCAGCCAGGCACAAAAGCAGATAGTTCTCGCAGGCCTCTTTGTCGAACAAGCGATTGCGTGCCCAATTGAACTCCACCGTCAATTCCTCTATGGTATGAGTAACTGCAATGCATAAGCAATAAGGCATCTGTATATATAGTACTATAATAGTTTGACAACATACCTTTGATTTTCCAGAATGCCTCGGAGACGAATGCTTCGATTTCCTTGTAGCGCTCCGCGACAAAGCCGAGTGTTGGTATCTGACAGCTGCCATACGAGATGAGTTTACTGGCAATCTTTTCGGGGAATAGACGCTGCAGGCGAAGTGTTTGAAAACGTGTTATGGCTGCGCCCGTGCGCAAATCCAACTCTGAACGCACATCCACTGCATCGCTTTGCCGTTTGTCCGGCTCGCCCAGCTGCTGAAGAGCGCGACGTACTGCTGCAGTCGTAATTTCTGAGAAACTAGCTCGATAAACCGTTAAATTGGGTTTAATAGAACGACAGACGTTTATTATTTCATAGCCAATATTCTCGCCCTCGCGATCACAATCCGTCCAGATAATCAAACCCTGACATCCACGCACCTCCCGCTCTATTGTCCGCTTAATGGGTTCATAGTTCTCGCCGACTGTCTTACGTATGGGCGCATCGAACAGCGAGCGAGGATCAACATTGCGCCAGTTACGATAAGAGGCGAGAAACTCCAGCTGCATCAAATGGCCCGAGACTGAGGTCATAACCATTTTGGCATTGCTACCGCGCACAGATGCCTCGAAATCATACACCTTATTGTACACAGAGTATCCTTCTCTCTGCAAATATTATTATATACAATCTCTAAACAAATAAGAAACCAGAAACTTGTTGCTTACCCGATGCGCTGTGCCATTTGATAGAAGGCCGGCGATTGTTTTCGCCGCATCGTTCTTTTCAGCCACGTTCAGGTACTTCATGTCACTGGGTTGCTTAGTGAAATAGCGGACATACTTGGGCAAGCGTAAGCATTTAATTAGGCTAAAAAGCATTGAATGTTATAAATAATGGGTTAAATCCATTTATTCCCGCCACAATCGTTTCATTATTTTTTTGTAAGTGATGCGCATTGCATTTATTCGATAGATGTTTGAGGCAGTGTTGCCAGTTCCGCATTTTTCACGTCAGATCTGTCTATTGTATGAGACAGCTTTTTTCTGTGTGAGTCATTTGGTATCACTCACGGTTGAAATATACATTGTATAATTCAACCATGGTAGCACTTATAATATAAGTCTTATATGTAAATAGTTTATTTTTGCTTTATTTTGACGCCTATCTAGCTTTTTTTGCTCAACTAAAGTTGGCAGCACTGGTTTGAGGCATCAACGAGTATCAAATATTCGCTTGAGCATTTTATCGGCGCACTTATCGATGTTTCAAATGACGTTCTTTCAGCAAAGGAACTTTATTGTCACCGAATTGGATGTAATATTTATTATTGCTTTGATTTTGATTCCCAGTTGAAAATAAAACAAGTATAAAGTTTTTTTATGTGAAATTAATAGCAAATATGAAACTATTTATATTATTTATTATACTTTCTCTCTATGTAACTTTTGCTTTTGTATTCACGTTTCCATGTTTTTTGTTGTTTAACTTTGATCTTGTTTTACCATTTTTTTGTTTAGTGATTTTTACTCTTTTTTTTTGTTTGTTTTTGTTTTGTTTTGTTTAAACTGAACATAAGGATAGTGGGAAAAATATGTAAATACAAAGAGTAGTACCTAATATAATATGCCTAATCAATGCAATTAAGAGTTGCATTTCTAACGCATTGTTGTGTAGTTGTAGTTATTTATATGTATTGTTTTCTGTGTTTGTTCCGATGTTGTTGTTGTTAACTGCTGTTATAACTGCTCTTGTTAATTGTGGACTATAAAGAGGCGCTAGGCTTAATGCACCCGTAGATCGAATGCAATTTACATATACATATATAACTTATATATTCCGTAAATATTAGTAATATTAAGAGCGTTTTTTTGTTTAAATATATAATTTATAAGACTTTTAAAGATTATTTGTTTTTCTCTAGGATTTGCAGAAGAGCTACTAACAGTTTTAAATGTCCAGTGTTTTTTCGTGTGTTATTGTTGTTGTTTTTGTGTGTGTTTTGTGTGTGTGTGTTGAGTATGTACGTGCATTGTCTGTGTGTGTGTGTGTGTACTTTAAAATATTGTACATAACATTAGCGTGTTTTTGCTTTTGTATACAATTAACGATCTTTCCCTTGCATGCATATATATGGTATATGTATGTATGTATTGTGATTGTATACGTATGTGTGCAGTTTCGGTTATAGAATAACAACAAATAGAAATACAATAAACGCTTCCTAACGATTATGAGCCACATGGAGCTTGCCGCCAGCCATTAGGAGAAGCCTTGTGGGGCCTTACATCAACGACGCCAGGAACGATCCTCAGACTCCTCGTCCTCCTCCTCATCCTCCAGACGCAGCTCTGGCAGTGTATCGTTGCCCAGCATAGATTCACTCTCGCTGACCGATTGAATCAGGTGCTTCGTGTTATCCAATTTATCGCCAGCCGACGAGGCAACAACATTCGGCACCTTATCAGTTGGTGCGCCCATGGGAACAGCAGCAGAAGGTGTCGTCACTACGGGTGCCCAGGAAATCTGGATATCGGATTAAAATTAATATGTTGTTGTTAAATCAATAAATAGCCTCTGTAATTGCTGGCTCACCTGTAGGCGCTTGTCTTTGTACATTTTGCCGCGGAGAACCGCTTGCTCGGCATTCAAGCGCGTAGCATAGGAGAGAATTAGCTGGGGAATCTCACGGTCTACATCATGTTTGGATATCTCGCCGAAATGCTAAAAAGAGTACACATAAAACAACAACACAATCTTAAGCTATATATTTTTTTAAAGAGATCATGAAAGTACTAACCTTAAAGTGACCCAGCACAAAATCGGCTTCTTCAGCAGCAAAGCCGGTGACAACAATGGCTTTAGGGCGGCGATCGACACGAGTGGGTCCCTCGGGATATGTGGAACGCTTACGGGCAGCACCACCACCAGGTTGCTTGGCACCGCTACCTGGCTGATTGCCGGCACCCATTGTGAGCGTCCGCTGCAGCTCCTCGAGTCGTTTCTGAATGGCTGTTGTGTCGTTGCCCTCCTGCTGTTGGGCAAACAGCTCCAGTTCAATGTCGAGCAGTTCCTTTTTCTGTTGCTCTTTGGTTTTCTTAACGGGAAGCGTTTGTTGTTGTTGTTGCTGCTGTTGGATTTGTGCCTGCAACTGATCCTGATCGGCATGCACATCCTTGCGCAACCTATCTATGGTTGCCTGCAGCACTTTGATCGTCTCGAGCGTCGGCGCTCGCTGCGCATCCTGCTGATCCATGCGCTCGACCAGCTCCAGCGCGGTTTTCATTTGTTTCACATAGCTCTGTAGCAGCTCCTGCTTGCGCTTTCGCAGCCCATTTGCCAGGTGATGCATTGCCTTTTGCTGCTCCTCCTGCTTTTTACGTATGCTCGCCGCATTTGATGCTGGCGTCAAAGCACGCGTCGCCCCATTTGCCGTCACATTGGGCGTGGCATTTGTGTTCAGTTTCAGCCGCATTGATGAGGGCGCTGCGGTGCTCGCTAACGCCTGATCCGAGCTGGGCTGCGCTGGCTGTGCATTGCCTGCATCAGTAAGAGGCGTTGTTTGATTAGTATTATTGTTGCTGCTGTTGCTGTTGTTAATAGTCTTGGCGCTATCCGCATTTGGGGTGGGCACCGCTGGCACATTATGCAAATGATATTGACTCTTGCGATTCACATTTCCCATGCCACCCGCTGCTGATTCATTGTTGTTATTGTTGCTGTTATTGTTATTGTTGTTGCTATTGCTGTTATTGTCGTTGTGCCAGAAGACCTTGATGAAGCGATTGTTGAGCACCGCCTCTGTGCTGCGATATGCCACATTTGCCTCTGCATGCGTGGAGAACGTAACAATGGCCGCCTCGGGATCACCCTCGTATGACACTTGTATATTGACAATTTTGCCAAACTTGGCGAAATGATTGTTCAGATGCGCAATGGTGTTGAGGCCGCGCGGCACCTTGCGCAGCTCTAGAGAGCTATTGTGCTGCTGCATATTCGGATTGACACGCGGTCCAAGTCGACTATTGATCGGCACCTTGCGCATCTTGCTGGGCACATCGGCTATGGCCACACTATCCTCAAGTTCAAAGCGTCGTTTGCCCATCTCGGCAGCTAGACCACCGCCACCACTGACGCCGCCACCATCCATTACGGGTATGGGTATAAGCTGACGCTGAAGCGGAGTAGTCACCGCTGTGGGATTGAAGGGGAATGGCATCATAGGTGGTGGTGCGTTCACCGGTGGCGCTTGACCTGCCTGGCGTGCATAGTCAGCGGGATTCGGGACACCCAAGGGTGCACAGGCACGCACATTGCCACTAAACGGATTAATGCTCTGGCCGGATTGTTGCGGCACTGGCAGCTGCTGCTGATTTCCAGCGCCAACTGGCGCTATTCCTGGCACGCCAGGTGGTCCACCTCTTCCCCAAATCTCTGGCGCGTCCGGATTGTACTCGCGCATTGACATCATCAGTGCTGAATTGTGAATACCTTCGAAGACTACAGGATTGATGCCATGATCCCAGGGGCATGTCTCACCCCGCACACAGTAGCCCTTCTCATCAAAGTCGCGGCATCGCTGGCGTGGCATTGCTGGCACTGAATGCATGATGGGCGGCGGAACTGGCACCGCTGATGCCACTGCCACCGATCCTGAAGAACAGGCGGCGAGTTCCATGTTACGACGCACATTCCGTGACTCGGGCGAAATGGAGCGACTGCGTGGCGAATGGCGTCCTTTGCTGCCGCCAAAGCGCTGACCGCGCTCATCCATATTGTTATTGTTGTTGTTGTTATTGCCAATGCGACGCCTATCAAAGCCGCCGTTATTGTTATTGTTTCGCCTGTGGCGCTGGTCACTGGCGCCACCTGGTGGTGATTTGTTGCGAAACTGTCGCGGGCCCTTCTCACGCTCATTGATGCGACGATCCCTTGACCGCGAGCGCCTAAACGAGCGATCGTTAGATCTGGATCGGGACCGCGAACGGGAACGTAGGGAAGCTCTACGACGTCGACTTTCGCGTGGCTGATTCTCCTTGTCAGCAGCATTGGCGCCAGAAGTTGGGCCAACAGTGCTGCGCAATGGCGGACTAACGCTGCGAACAAGGCCCGCAACACCGCTGTGATGTATTTGTTGCTGTTGCTGCGGGTCTTTGTGAGAGTCTTTGGTTTTGTGCTGCAATGTATAGATAATAATAAAAGTGTATTAGTATCCTGCAATCTTACGAAGAGTTGAGATATTAGGTTTAAGTATTGGCCACTTACGTCGAAGGCTGGCTTGGTGCTTTGTGTCCCTATTATACTGGCATCTGTCGCAATTAAGGCAGCACTGCTGCTCCCGGTAACGCCGTCGATGGACGCTTCGGACGCGGGCTCCCTGCTGTTGTTATCGTTATTGATTTGTTCTTGCTGCTGTTGTTGATTGCCCTCGAGCTTTATCACATTTATTTTTGGCGGGGGTGGCGGGGGCGGTGAAGAGGCGGCTGCCAATACAGCCTCAATATCAGCCACAACGTCCAGATCATGCTCCAGCTCCAGTTCGGAAACCACGGACGTTGCCACTGGGTTGGGAGCGGGCATTGTTAGATATTCTTCGCTGGTGATTGCATCAAACAGGCGATCGACAAAACGTGTTGTCTCCTCAGAAAGAAACACATCCAGTTGTTCGACCATTATGCGCTTGAGATCCTTATCCGATTTGTCTTTTTTCAGCAGTGCAATTACGTATCTCGCTAAAGCAGAGGAATCAGCATCACAGCTATCGAGTAAAAATAATTTATAAATATTAATAATTGAATTACTTTACAAGTTCCGAGTGGCAATGACACTTAAGTCACTGTCTACTCAGTTTAAATTTGTGTACTTACAGTGGCTCGAGCACAACGCTGAGCCAATCCTTGAGCTTATCCCAGTTTTCCAATATCATTTTGTTGGATGGCCCCAAATGTTGTACTATTTTGCTTCCGTTGGTCTGCGTGCTGGTTTTCTTTGCTGTGGTTCCTGCTTTATTGTATTTTTTTGTTCGGTAGTGTAGGGGGCCAAAAATATACTTATTTTTAATATGACCTCTGCCGCACACTTCTGTCACTCGCTATCTCTGTCTGCCCAACACGAAGGGTGTGCTGACGCCTTCTGCGAGTAAACTGCACTATATACTATATATGTACAATATTTACTAGAATGCTGAAAGACCAAACACAAACAAAATGCATTGAATTAGTTAACACTGATAATACGCAAAATTGCTGCCTATTTAATTGTTAATTTTGGCAAATGAATAGCAACGAGCGTGCTTCTTCTTGTATTACGGCGCTTATCACACACGCTGATGACAGCGATTTGTAGTTGTTATTGCTATTCACAGCATTCAAAAAGGCTGCGCACATACATACATATATTTTTTTTTGTCTTTCTTTTACACGGATTTCGTTTATTTTTTTAATACTAATGTATGTTAATGCACGCAACTATGATGGCCACTCGTTTGTATATATGTTCCAATAAGAAAGTTTCTCGATTTTGCTACCCGATACTTTTGCTTGCGTACGAGAGTGGCTATACAAACACACACGCACACATTCACAGGCAGACACACACATACATCTACAAGGAGCACCTTCAATTTTGCGCTGAATTTTCATTCATTTAAGCAACTTTTTCATCGTGTTAACACTTTTTACGCATACCTTATGCACTAAATTAACCTTATACAGTTGACTTTTGCAAGAAATTACAGTTTTAAATAGTTATTTTTATATTTTTCACTTTAGTTAATTGATGGGCGCAAGGTTGCTTGCAAGACGTGTTGGCATACGTATTTACTCGATAGCCATTATATCGAAATCAATAGCAACCGTGAATACGGCTCTATTAGTGATGACACATCGTAGGCCATTAAAAAGTACACGCGCCCAGTTTTTTTGTGCAGATTAATTTAATTTCGTCATTTAGTGAAAACTAAGTTAAAATGTGCAGCATTGGCGAAGATGATTTTGGCGATGAGGGTGCCACGCATGCGATGCTCCCTGGCTCATCAGCCACAGGCACAGTTGTCAGTGCTGGCAGCTGCAGCAAGTGCAGCCTGAGCTCTAACGAGCTCTACAAATTAAATTTTCGTGCAGCTGAATGCCAGCAATGTTTTCTGAGTTACGCCAGGCATAAGTTCCGTGCCGCCCTTGGCGCCGCCAAAGCATTGCCGCGCAGCTCTGAAGTTCTGCTCCTAGTGGATGGCAGCGCCGCCTCCCTGGTGTTGCTGGACATGCTCCATTTTGCACAGACACAAAACACGTTTAAGCGACTGCATTGCAATGCCCGAGTACTCTATATAGATGCATCTGGAGATGAATCACTGTTAGCTCTGCACAAGCTACACAAACGATACGAGCCATTTGAAACTTATGTCATACAACTGGGCGCAGGGATCAACAGCTTGCAGCTTTTAAAGGATTACAGCACATCGCAGTGCATAGAATCATCCGAGCAACAGCTGCGCAGCCTTACAGCCCGCCAAGATTACTTGCAGCAGCAGCGCAAGCGGCTCATTGGCGGCGTAGCCGCTCAGCTGCGATGTACCCACGTTTTTGATCCCAGCATAAGCAGCACGTTGGCCACACAGTTGTTGTCGTCTATCGCCTTAGGACGCGGCGGCAGTGTTGCTTTAGACGTGGCGCTGCTGGACGATCGCCTGCAGGATGGCATCAAGCTGTTGCGCCCTTTAAAGGACCTCAACGAACAGGAAGTTCAATTTTATGTGCACGCCCAGCAGCTGCAGCCGTTTCACTCGGCCCCGGAACTTGACCAGTCTTCCGCTGGTAGCCTCCAAAATCTGACAAGCGCCTTTGTGGCCAATTTACAACTAAATTATGCATCCACCGTCTCTACAGTTTTTCGTACCGGCGATAAAATTGCCACCAAGCAACTGTCTGTCGACGAGCCGGCCACAACTTGTACACTGTGTCAGTCCGTTTATGATGATATTAATCTCTCCGACACATTACTGGCTATTGAGTACTCACGTGCCGTGTCAGAAATGGGTGTGGCACTGCAGCAGAAGGATAACATGATCGCCTTAGAGCAGTGCGCCAAAAAGCGTTTGACAGCAACGCAGGATCTTTGCCATGCCTGTCGCAATTTACAAGCAGAGTTAACTAGTGGTACCTTAACGTAGTGGCAATAATTAAATGTATTTATTAATTTTGTGCAATCTGTTTGATGTTTATTTAATTCACAATCTTTTCCGCTACGTCCGAACCAAAACTATCACAATGTTTCTCCCTGCAACGTCTTACGTCTGAATGAAATCTCTGCCTCGTCTGACAGCTATTTAGCTAGTTATTCTTCTCAGTACTGTCTATAATTTAGCAAGATGCGTATTGACCAGCGTATGCAGCGGCAGATGTCCATCTTGAGGCTCTACATTGCAGGCAAAGTCGACCCTTTGAAAACTATACATCATATAGCGATTATAGCACTTGGCCTGAGCATTAAGTTCACTAATAGTTGTCTTAAGTGTTATGGAATTGGTGCATTTGTGCGGCTCATCTTTGTAGAGTTCATCGCCGGGCAGGACGCCTATGAGACAATCATTGGTGCGATAGAAGATTGGTTGCACCAGCATGGATCCCCGGCAGCTGCGACGACGAGCAAATTGAAGAAGCTCCGTCCATCGCTGCAGGTTCATTAAGCGCGCTGTCTCATAGAGCAGTATATATGGCAACCAGATGACGCCCTCTTTTGAGGCTTGCCAGCTGTCGGCGGGATGCAACCAATGAGCCGAAGCCACCTCGCTGGGTTCCAGCAACAAATCCACGCTGCTTGACTCCAAAGCGGCAAAGTAATAGACCGTATCGAACTTTCTACTTGATGCTGCGGCTGGTGTTCGCCAAACGGACCACTCGCTCAATGCCCAAAGATCGGGTATGGCAGACAAATGACGACAGAGCGCCAGAAACTGGTGTGCATCGTTGTGGACGCGATGTTGCCAGAGCTCCCGCTCAAATGGCTCCACCAACACCTGCGCCGGCTGACCAATGTCCAAATCATTAAGACTGGTGCGGCACAGTAGGATTCCCACCTCTTCGAATGTTTCGCGTATCGCAGTCAGACGCAGTGAGATATCTCGTGTGAAATGTTTACCACTGCTCATGAATTCTGGTCTTCCTATGTTTTGGCCACTGCTTAAAAGCTCAAGTTGTTTGTCTGTTATGCCACATTCTTGGAAGTATGTCAGCCAATCAAGAGACTCATCTGCTTTGGGGTCAAAGACGCCACCAGGAAAGACGCAGTGATTAAGCGCAAAGGATGTGCGTTCCGTGCGCTTGATTAGCAAGAGCTAAGAACGTACGTTTTATTAATAATATTCTTTTAGTTTACGTCGTCTTAGCCTTACTCTGTAATCGAACTGGTCTTTGGGTGTGGACAAGTGTCTACCTGATAGTATTAAGCTAGCCGAGGGTCTATATTCCGATGAGGTCATGCTGAGGCTCCGGTAGTTGCGTGCGGCTAATCTTGCCAATAAATTGACTGCAATCATTATTTTTGTCACCTTTGTACCTAGACTGTAACGAAAACAGCTGATGTTATATCGATTGTTGGGCCGCGAGACTGTCAACAAGATCGACAAGACTATCGACTGTTTAATGTTTTCCATCCAAAACATCGAGAGCACAAGCAAATCTCCCCTGCCAGCTTGATCGATAGCCGCGTCTGCGTATTGTTTTTGTTATCGTTGTATTATCTAAGCCATGTCAAAGAAAGTTTTAAACAATATACGTAAATCGGCCAGCTTAATACTCCTGGCCAAGGAAAAATGTGCTGCACCATCAAGCTTCGACTATAATGTTTGTATATGTTGCATAACAATTGATGTGGCCTAATAAATGTTTGTTGTTTTTCGACAGGCGCTGCTATTTACACGGAGCTCGAAGTCCAGTTTTATGCCGGATTCCTCAGTTTTTCCAGGAGGGGTTTGCGAAGCGGTGGACAGTTCGTCTGCTTGGCTAAAACACTTTCAGCGTTACGATTTGAGTGCTGCCAAGCTAGATGAGCTTTGCCAGGTGTCTACTCCACTGGACTCAAACCAAAATGTTCTCAACAGGTAACGCATGGAATAGTAAAGTTTCATAATCCTTTAGATGTGTGTTGATTGTTTTAGTGAAATATCGCTGAGTCTGACTGCCCTGCGTGAAACGTTCGAGGAAATGGGTATTTTGTTATGCCGTGATCGCAAAACGTTTACTTCTCCTGACGGCTATGCACAGTTTAATGAACAATTTGATCGTAAACATTGGCAGCAAGTGGTCCACAAAGATGCTAGCAAGTTCCTCACACTCTGCGAGGAGCTGGATGTGCTGCCGGATCTGTGGTCTCTGCACGAATGGTGCGCCTGGCGCACTCCATCCACGTTTAAAAAGCGTTTCGAAACTACTTTCTTTTTGGCAGCGCTGAGGGAGCAGCCACAAGTGCTTAGTGAACCCAATGAAGTTAAAGACTATGCGGTATTTATGCCCTTAGTTATTGAAATGACCCGTTCTTATAGCAAGCATTTTTTGTTACAGTGGCGCTCTCCCTTGGACTATCTGCAGTCTGCGCTGGAAAAACAGCTGTGGCTGCCACCTCCCCAATTTTACGAACTCTCGCGTTTCCTCAACTTTCAATCGTTGGAGCAACTGCGTCAGTTTGCTCAGCAGCGAGCAGCTAAGAGCAATGTGATAATCGCCCATCCGGTCTTGTATAAATGCACAGATGGCTGGGTGCAGCTGTTGCCTGGTGATGATATGTATCCCGAGAATACGGATGCCAGCAGCGATAAAATCAAGACTGGTATGAGCACAGAGGCTTTTCGGGCTTTGGCCAAAACGAATTTACATCGTTCCGAACACAAGAGTCAGCATGACTCGCATTTGATTATTAATTTTAATCTTGCCGATGGACACATTAACCCCATAGATCCCAGGACGTTTAAAATCAATGCTTAATCAAACAGTTGGTTTATTGACAATTGAAAATTTATATAGCTTAATCAATAATAAATGTTAAAAAGTGCCATTCCACCAGAGGCTTTAAATTTAAGTGCACTTGTTAGTTAAAGTAAAGTTGTTAACTGTTTTTAAAATGTTTAAGCAAAAAATAATAAAAAGAACAAAAATTAAGAATTTATACACTTCGCAGGGCTAATGAAAAATTCTAGTCATCTATTGGTCATCCGTGCCATACCAGAGCTGATACAGATGGGCAGCCTCTTCAGCATTGGCATAGCTGCTCTCGTAATCGGTCCTTGCTGGTTGTTTGTTCGAGTCCTTGTGGCTAAGTCGAAAGAGTTAATGTACTTAATCTTTAAATTCTGTTTAGCATTTAGTCACCCACTCGTAGGCTTGTTGTTGGGCAGGCTGCCAGTGCTCCTGTGGATAGAGATTCCTCTGGGGTTGTGGCTGACATTTCTGGCATTCGACGACAGCACGCTCAATGTTCTTCTGGGTGCTTAGAAGCACACCTAACTTGTTGTCGACCTGCCAAGTGGTAGTGCCCAACTGCTGCACACCCTGGCCAATGGCTGCCAACTGGCGTTGTGTTGTGCTATTCAATGAACGCAATCCTTGCTCCAGCTGTTCAACCTTGCTTGCTGTAATGCCGCTCAGTGCGGCCAGCTCATCCAGACGGATAACCTTGCTTTCAATAAGCCTTTGAGATTGCTCCAGTTTTCTGGAAGTTTGCACCAGAGTAACCAGCTCCTTGAGCACCGACTGCTTTACCAGATTGTCTAGGTCAGCAATGCGCAGATGCAACGACTTGGCTACCTCTTCGAGAGTGCGCTCATTACGGTTTTGATTCTGGTCCACCTTGACGAGCACCTGCTTAAAGTCCTGCTGTTCGCGTCTTAGACTGGCGATGGCACGATCAGTTGTATTCTCGGTAGCTTGGATGCTGAGCATGAGAATCCTAATGTTGTTCGCCGTCGTCTGGAAATTGCCAGCTGTGGCGTGCTCCAGTTTCTTGAGGCCATCTTCAATCCTTTCAATACCGGCAAAATCTTGTCCCAAAACTTTCAACTTGCCCTCAATATCCTTTTGGGTGTTGCTGATCCCGTTGGTTTTGATGTCAATCTCCTTCAATGTCTCACGGTTCAGAATTAGAATGCTACTTAACTCAGCGTCGCTCAGGCCGGAGCTGTGACTCGGTTCCACATGTGCAGATGAAGCGTAGACTAAAGCCACAAGGCACACAATAATTAGTTGGGTATTCATGGTTGACCGTTGAATTGGCACTGACTTCTGTTGGCGTGGGCTGCCTTTTAAATAGTCGCAGCTGGGCGGATTTGGAACGTGTCAGGTGTACTGTTGGGTTAATCAGTTCAACTCTTTAGTATAAACCAAGTAAAAGTACATTTGCTCCGTTTTGCATTTGACAATGCTTAGAAATAGGTTAGCCCAAAAACAAAACCTGATCAATTATTATCAACAAAATCATAAGTTTTATAGACTATCTCATAGTATTTGAAGCTCAATCACCTTTAAGTCATAATACAACAAATAATATTTTACTATCTACAAAAAAAATTAAAAAAATAGTTCATCCAATTTTTTTAATGGGTCACGTCTTGGCGTTTTTTTTTATATTTTATGTAACCGTTAATAGCTTCATTTGACCAACATTTTTATATGTGCGTTGAAATAAAAACGTGCCCGATTCTACTATTATTTCCGGAAACATCCAAGACTCCGAACACTGATTAACTTATATTCATTCAGAAATTGCTGCCCACGCTTACGAGATTTGATTAGTCATCTTTCTATTTTTTCCAAGTACATATGCTTAAGCGGAATATAATTTAACTAGGAATTAAAATTAAGATCAATTTGAACCTTCATCATTTTTAAGAATTATTTTATTTTATTTGTGAACTAGTTGTATGTTTATAATAAAATATTATACAGAGGACTACGCAGATATAGTAGCCAACCTCGGGATTATATTTAACAAATTAATTAATTTTGAAGTAATTCTTTGCTACCTGAAAAGGACCTCTTGCCAGTTTATATTAATCTCCTTGTTGCAAACATCAACCTGATACCAATCTTCTTTTATGAAGTCGAAATTTTCTTAAATCCTGACACTTTTAGACTTTTCTTTCCGTATTGATTGCTTTTCAAAATAGAGCCTTTCATTTAAGTTTCTTGAGAATTGTAGAACAATGATGTTTGTAAATAAATAAATAGTGTGTTGGCTTTTTAAAACAAGTAACTTTAACAAATTAGTTAACAAGAATTTAATGAAATTTTAAAAAGAAATATAAATAAAAATTGTGCTTGATAAAAAAAACTAGTTTTACCATCAAAGCGTCAATCTTATATCGGAATATTCCTTTTCAATAAAAATATTTAAAGCCAAGGTTTATTTTTAAGTTATATTATTTATTATACAGTTAAGAAATTCGCCTAAAGCAGTGTTTAACATTAAAGAAAATTTAGAAATATTTGTTCGAGTTTTAGTATCTGTTTGATTGAGAGTTGGAGCCGTGCTGCTGATATTGTGGTCCATATGCAGTTGGCGCTGAACGGCTTTGTGGATTTGGTGCTGGTCTCCTATAGGCTGGTGTTGAGATTATCTGAGGATCAATTTGCCAAGGTAATATATTGTTTTTGGGATTTGGCTCCGGTCTCGAAGGAGATTGATAGGCAACGACTTCCCACGGCAGAGGCTGCTTGCAGGAGACGGCATGTGCGGCGCTGGAGTGTCTCTCGGGTATGACGCTGGGATTTGTGGGCTTGCTGAGATGAGAACGTGAAGGCAACTCAATTTCATACGCTGGATAAGATGCGGTGCTGTGTGGCTTGGTATATTCCGACACTGAACGTTTCTCGCAAGCCTCCAAATCCAATTCGATGCGCTTCTGAGAGATAATAAGCTCACGCAACGCACTTTCAATCTGCCAGGTATTCAAAGGCTGCAGCTTGGAGACGGCGTGCGTCAGAAGAGAAAGACGTCCGCTCTGGGTGCGATTGAGGCTGACCAGCTGCTGGCCTAAGCCAATTAACTTGCGATTGGATTCCTCGGCGATGTCTTTGATGTGCGGCAGTGACTTAAGCTCCACCTCAGCATTAATTTGCGAAGTCTCTAGGCTGTCAAAGGAGTACTGAAGTCCATTCAACTTCGGCAATATAGCGCGAGTTATCAATTTAGTCAAGCCGAGTATATTGCCCTCAATGCCGCGTACATTTTGCAGCACATGCTTCTGGTAGGCATCCAACTTTTGCTCCAGACCGCTTATCTGTTGTTTTGTGGAGAACTGCAAGCGCGCCAAGACGCCTAGCTCCTTGACAACACGTTCCGCATTTAGATCAGACTTCAGCGTTACGTTTTGCAAAGCATCCAACAGAACCGTGGACTGTGCATCCAGGAACAGGTTTAGTTTCGCTAATAAAGCATCAACATTTTTAATGGCATTTAGCCAGCCGCGCTGCTCATCTATGCTAGCCTTGATTTGATCATTTGTCCTGTCAACGTGCAGCAGAAGGTGCTTCGTGTCGCTTAGTTCCTTGGTGTTTTCTGCCAACAAATGCTCAATCTTATTGACCTCAGTGGTAGCAGCAGAGCCTGCCAGGATGCAGCTTAGCCAGAAGATAGTTCTTTGGATTTTCATTTTAAAATACTTGCTTGTGTTCTGAATGTACAAGTGCGAGTACCTTTTGACTGTGCGCTGTTTAACCTTAAATACGCTACGAATTAAGGCAGCTGCTGTGGCACGTGCTACGGCGCATCTTCAGCTATCAGCCATTATTTTGGTCTGTTGGTTAAATCGCCGGTGGCCAGTTGCTGTTTAGCACGATTTCAAGCACAAGAGTTGTTAAGAAATGCTGCAAGCGCTTATTGTCCGTTACACTGCAGGAGCAACAAGTTCCGATATCATTGCCTGCAGCACCGATAACCGACTGCTGTTTGCAGTGTGCAATAATACGTTTAAGGAATGCGCAACAAGTAGCGATACGTGTCTGTGTGACCGATAGCCGATTGTCCCTTAAGTTTCTTGCTGCATATCAGCTGTTGGCTCGTCGTTTTTCAGCTGTTTGAGGCACAGGTACAGAGTGAAAAAAAAGCATTGTTCTAGAAAGAGAAATTAACATACTGTGTATAAATAAATGCAATATTCATTTGCTTGTATTTGGTGTGTCTGATTGCCGATTTACATCTCATACATAAGTGCGAAACTCATATAGAGTGAAGAAATCGCTGCTGGCAGCAACGTGTACAAAGTTCAACAATCAAAGCAAATCTCAAATTCTAAGAAAATGGACGTCCCAAATACAGTTGAGGCTGATGCAACAGCTGAATCCTCATTCCTGGCGGCCGCGTTTCGGGAAATCTTTTACAGTCCCATGAACCTGGCGCTGCTCTCCATTATTTGCTTTCTGGTCTACAAAATTGTGCGTGATCGATGCGAAGGACCGGGCGTTCGGGATGCGGCACTGCAACCGGCTGAGCCGGAGCTACCAAAGTTGCGACGTGATTTCACCGTCGCGGAGCTACGCGCTTATGATGGCAATCAACCGGATGGTCGTGTACTTGTTGCTGTAAATGGAAATGTTTATGACGTCACCAAGGGTAAGCGCTTCTATGGCCCGGGTGGACCATATGCTACCTTTGCTGGACGCGATGCATCGCGCAACCTGGCCACATTTAGTGTGGTGGCCAATGACAAGGAAGAGTACGATGATCTGAGCGATTTGGGTGCCATGGAAATGGACTCGATACGTGATTGGGAAATGCAATTCAAGGAGAAATATGAATTTGTTGGTAAACTGCTGCGTAATGGAGAGGTGCCGACGATCTATGATAACGATAGCAACGATGAAGATGAAGTCGTCAACAAGAAAGACGAGTAAACAAAGGCGTGGGCATCAAAAACAAATTACGTTTTCTAACGACGTAAACTTGAAAATTCATTTGGATTCGTTCAGATTTTGCGATCTTGTTACAACTTACACACACACACACTAGCTTACGCACGCATGCAAAACTAGACACACATACACAGGCAAAGGCAAGCTGTAAAAATAAATAAATATTTAGCAAATAATGGATTAATGTATAAGATTTATATGTATGTTTTGAGAACAAAAACAGAAAAAAAAAAAAAAAATGGAAAAACGTCTATTGTTGGTAAATCAATTACTGTGCACCGAAACTATGCTTAACTTTCCAGTTATAAGCAAATAATCTTTATACTGACATTATATCATAAATGTACTGCAAAAACCCACATAAAATAAAACTACAAATACATAAAATGTCAAAAGCTGATTAAATATACATATACTTGGGAAAAACATTGTTAACAATACAGTATTGTTATCGTTGTTAAAAAAGCAAATAAGGTTTTCAGGTGCAACTTTACCCACCCCCACCTGTTGTTTGTTGTTGCGCTTATCACTTTGTAATCGATTCCAACAGTTATCGCTGTTATCGATATGCTGGATTATTAAAAGCACAACTAATTGAGAGACGGTGGCATGCAAATTGGCAATTAACTCGAAACGGAAAATTAATAATTGTAATTAGAACTATGACACAGAGTGCAGCAAATACAAAGGATCAATGGCGCACATCGGCTAGCTTAATATTGGTATCACCCGCAGCAGCAGCAGCTGGAAAGGATTACAATGTAAGCAATTTGTAATTAGAGAGTTCAGAAGGTCAACTGAAGTAACTTTTTTTCATTATTGTTTTCCATAGCTACTTATGCTAAAGCGCAGCGATGCTACCGCCATAGTTGCTAATCAAACTGTATTTCCCGGTGGCCTACTGGATGCGGATGGGGATGAGAGCATTGCTTGGCTGCAATATTTTGAGCAATTTGGTGTCTCGCAAGAGTCACTGCGTAGCCTGGTCCTGATCAGTGAGCACCGGCCGGGCATATTGGCGCCACAGGGCAACGGTTGCTATGATCGCTTCTTCAAACGTTCCAAAATTTGGGCACGGTTAGTAATCTGCAGATAACCGTTTACATCTAATCTTATTTATGTATATTTAGTGAGATAACGCTGCGCTTGACGGCTCTCCGTGAGTGTTTTGAAGAGGTGGGCATTCTGCTATGTCGCAGCCGCAAGCAGCTGGATCAGTTGGACGCAGTTTCTATAACTGCGCAGTTTCAGCAGGAGTATATCAACTTTGATCGCGAGTCCTGGCAGCGGCGTGTGCATAACAAACCAACTGAATTCCTGGAGCTATGCCGTGAATTGCAAGTGGTACCGGATCTATGGGCATTGCACGAATGGTCCGCCTGGGCCAGTCCAGCGATTAATAAGAAAGGGTAAGCCTGAGAAAACCTATATCTTAGAGTCAAATTTACCTTAAATGTTTTGCAGCTATGAAACGGTATTCTACATGGCCTTTGTGAATGCCCAGCCCAGTCTGCTCGTGGAGCCCACTGAAGTCAAGGAGTGTATGGTTAGCCAATTATATTGCAATACTCTTTAATAATCAATCTTAACATAAAAAACCTCTTTGACAGTGGCGCTCACCTTGGGAACTGCTGCGTATGTATCAGCATAATGAAATTTGGTTTTTGCCACCACAGATCTATGAGCTGTTGCGGCTGTTGGGCATCAAGGACTACCACAAACTACTTGCCTTTGCAGCACAGCGCAGTAAATTGGGCACTACCATGCTACTGCCTGTTGGTTACCACTGCACCGATGGCGTTACGTTTGTCTTACCAGGTTTGCATTTTGCATTGATTGGCTTTTACTTGGACTGTCTGCTAATGTTGCTTTAATTTTGTCTATCAGGTGACGATTTCTATGTGCCCGAGCCACAATCGGCCACTAAGATGATCGAGTTTGGCAGCACCGTAGCAGAAATGAGCGCTCGTTCCAAAAACATTCATCGTTATGAGTTTACTGAACAATCTGTTTGCAAAGTTTGCTTAAATTTCCCAGCTTTTAATGGTCATTTACCGCCACAGAGTTTTCCAGTCGAGCACAAACTTTAAGTGTCACATAACCGCCACTCGACTGTTAAATTAGAAATGAAATTTGATAGCTTTAAAATAAAAGAAGAAAATATTTGAATGCTGTGTTAGGCATAACATTGAAACTAGTCAAAAACCTATTAGAAGTTTGTGTATATTTGCATTGTTTGTTAATTGTTCTGATTTGTTTTTACAAAATATTCCCAGATCCAATTTGGTTTAATCAAAAATCCATTCTATGTTACGAAATTTGTATTCGTTTTATTGAACTTCAAGTGTAAAAAAAATATAAGAGGAAACTTTTAAATATTTTTATCATCATTATAATCAAATAATATATTGAATTTTTGTGTTTCCTTTTTTTAATATTATTAAGAAATCTTTATTAATACTTTGTCCTAAACCATTTTAAGGATTTTAGTAAAGCTCTCTATTAATTCTCGCCCCTTTGGCGCTTAAGTATCCCTGCCCACAAATAGGTTAAGCTGTTGTTTGCTGGGGTCAGTTGGCGTCCAAAGAAAACGTGAACTCTGCTTAGCATAGATAAGAATTCTTAATGTGACCCATAAACGGAAGCCGCTACAAATTGTTATTTTTTAGTTATTATTATTTTAAGCGGATTTCGTGGGTCGCGCACCGCTCATCAAATTCGGAACTTTAATTAAATTTTAAAGGCAAGGTTTTTAACTTAAAAAAAAAAAAGAATTTAGTTTAAGACTAACATAAGTTAGCTTGAAATCCCGAATAATTTCCAAAGATGTGCCCAAGTGCGCACATCAAAAGCGCAAATCTATGCATATTCATGACTGGAGGATGTTGCTTGTTTTCTGAGCTGAGGGGGGGCCTGAAGCCGGTGAAACCGCAAATCAGACCGAGCACATAATTTCATCCCATTAAGAATGCATTTAAATCACTTTGCGGTCCATCATCCCCCGCCTGGCTCAGTGCCGCCACCTGCCGTGTGACTTTGTGCGCTTTACGAAAGATTCTCCCTAACCCCCCACCTTCAGCTGTCGTGGGCGCTTAAAAATCAAAAACTTTCAACGAGCTGCCCCTTCCCACCCGAGACTGGTGCGTGTCTGGGCTGCTGTTTGTTGTGCATTGTGTGCCAACCCTCGAGTGAGAGAGAGTGCTGGGGGTAAAGGGGGGTGGCAGTGTTGTCTGTGCCGGTAACAATTACTTCGTTTAATTTAACCTTTTGTGGGTTTTCCGGCGTTTATTGTTCTGCCGCTGCTGCCTGCTGATGTTCGGTGTGTTCATTTAATATCGATTAATTATGCTATTATGTTCACAGGAAGACGACACCATTATCAAGCAATTAGCATTGCGCAACACTATTCTGTTTAGTTGGCAGCGCCACCTGTAGGTGGCAAAGCTGCTCATAAATTACAAAATAAATTAAAATATGCGACAAACGTCGGGCGTGCAGGCAGCCATGCAAAGCAATGAGTTATGGTGGAGCCTGTTTCCAGTTGCTTGCTCCAAATCCGCTTAAAATGTAATAAGACGTACCGTCGCCTGGCTTGGCAAAATTATGTATGCCAGGACGACAGGTTTCTTGATTTATGCAGGCGAATTGAAAGACACTCACCTCCCCTTCTGGGAATAATTGAATTTTCAGCTCATTTTCATTTCCGTTTTGAACATAATGCTGATTTACGTGGTCCACTGATAAGTGTGGTGCCAGGAAATTGGCTTATTAATTGCCAGGACATAGACATGGCCGATAAGCAAAATGCATATCACGTACATTTTTTTCTCTTCTTTTGTCAAACCAATGCGCCCAATTATAGTGATTATTGTAATAGGCAGAGTTGCCAACATACATACATACCTATACACATACACATGTACTAATTTAGCCAGGGCTGCAAGTGACATGAATACCAAAAACTGTTGGGGTAATCAATGCGACATCAGGTTAAAAGTAATTGGCAACTTTGAACGGACATTGACAGCCATTAAAAACGTCGCCACAGACGACTTCCCACGGGTATAACTAAACACACTTGTACTTAAAGCCAACACACTCCCCCCACCCCACCCCTTCTTTGCTGCCTACCAGCTGGAGATTTATTTTTATTGTGTGCATTGTTTGCACTCGACTTGAGCATTGTGGGCCACACACACACACACAAACACTCACACACTCGCACAACACCCACTGTTTTGTCTTGGGCGACTAAATGAGTATTACCGCAATAAATCGCCGCAATTCATTTAAGGGCGGCCAACCCTTAAATCAGCAGCTACAAACTGTTGATGAGCAAACACTCACACACACACGCACACACACAGCAACCCCGCAGAGAACTATGTATGTATGTATGTGCTAGTAGTACTTTGTACACCCGTCAGACCGTGAACCTGTTACGGCATTTGCAGCTCTCATGTCAAATTGTCACTGGGGACCCAAAGAACATGAACCAAGAAGGAACAAGGACTAAGGACCCATAGCCAGCCAGCAACCCAATTGCCGGCAGCTTGTCGAACAAATTGCATCAATTGACTTGCGTGTTCAACATTATGGCAAATTGTGGGTGGTGCCGACAGTTCGACTAATGTGCTACACGATTTTCTAATGATTTCTTTATTTTGGTTGCTTTTATTTACTTTCTGTTTCAGCCAGACCAGCAAAGTGTTAAGAGTTCAAATTGATGTCATCGTTATCCTATTTATCGATATACATACATACATACATACATATGTATGTACTTGCGATCAGTTGGCAACGCGGCGAGCTGACACGAAAAAGTTTGGCAAAGGGTAAACGCAAATTTAATTTACCTATGCGGTGTAAACAAACATGAGGAAATACAAAACAATGTCGCCAAACAATTTCAGGTGTTGTGATAGCATGCATACATAATGTAATGGAAGTCCTTAAATAATATACATACATATATATTTATATGTATGTTTGCATGTATGTGTGGTGCAACTCTGCTCGCTGTCTGGAATAGGGAAGAGTCGCACATAAATTTATGCCTTTCATGAAACATAAAGAGAAGGATTTGCACGCATACTAACGCACTGAGGGCGTTGCTATTTTTGTATAACAAGAATTATGCGCCTGCTCCAATATTCATGCATGCATGGTTGTTGTTTTTTGTTTTAATTTCTCTCTCACCTGAAAAAAACAACAACAAAAGCATCAACAGCAGCCAGCCATGGCCGCCATGATTGCGATTTACATTTTTGGTGTTGTTGTTGTTATTGTTGTAGGGAGTTTGACTGCTGTTGCTCTTGCCCCTACTTCGCCAAACACTTGTAATTCATTTTCCAGTCTCGGTCTCGGGCCTGCGCAAAAGCAAAGCTGGGAAACCTTTGTTGTTGTTGTTTTTGCTTTTTCGGCTACATTGGGGTAGGTGGTGTTTGCTGAAGAGACGCGCCCTGCCCCTGCCCCTACACCACACTGCCTGGCATTATGTTGTCACGGATTTCAATTGCATTCCATGGAAGGGCTACACACACATTTGTTTCTCATGTGCAAAATTGCAATTTTGTTAGCGTCGGCGTCGCCGTCGACGTCGTCACTTTTAGCATTTTCCCTTGTCTGTGCAAAAATTGTGACCTTGTAACTTGGTTTTAATTGCGATTGTGAATGCACATTTTTTCGAATTGGCGCTACGTTTTGAAGCTTCAATTGAAAACCAAATAGTAGCAGACAACTTTCAACATATGCCCCGACATTTAAACCAGTCAAACAAACTTTCATATCGTCCAACTGGCATCTTGTCATAAACTTGGCCAACTGTCTAACGGTTCAACCAATCGAATTGCTGGCCACACATCTAAAGAAATGGCCACATAGCGGACCCTTTTCGAAAATCCATTCAATTTTCCGTGCATAATGCGTAGCATGTGCGTCTCATATTTCCCGGGGTGTAGTGGGGGGCTTCCCAGCATTTAAGAAACCATAAATTTGACGGCAACAACGGATAAAGTATGTTTATTTCGATATTAGGCTAAGCAGCAAACAGAAATGCTCGTAAAAGGGCTACAAAAAAAAGAAACGAAAGAAAGAAATTGCGACATTGTCAAGGGTTCTTAGATATTTTCCAACTTCCTTCTCAAAACTCTTTAACACTTGATTTCACTTTCTGACTATGTTATGCTACAGCAAAAACGAGGGGGGTGGGGGAAGGGTGACGTGTGGCATAAGAATATGAATTGTACTAGATTTAGATTGGGATCAGAGCCAAAAACTGTGAAAGGAACAGCCGCACCGTAAAATCTTACAAATTGATAAAAAAAAAGAAAGAGAGAAAACTTTCAAAGCGTTTTTGTAAAAGCAGCTTAAGCAACACAAAAATATATTTTGTGAAAAAAAAAATTGAAAAGAAATATTTGGTATGAGAAAATTAATTTCTTTTCATTACGAGACATAAAATGATTTAAGCTAAATGAAATTTATTAAACGAAAATTCCTTAAAGACTTAAAAATAGTCGAAATAAATAACTCACCAATTTAAAGCATGTTCATATTTGACACTTGGAATAACGGAAAAAAAAAATTATATAAAAAAATTTGTAAAAAAAATAAAAAGCAAAGACGTTGATATAAATTATATGGCACTTGCCACGTGTCGTTGATTGTGCAACAGCAACAACAACAACCGTAAAGTGTGAAATAAAAAAATGCCGGCAATGAGCCTTGAGGACTCTATAATATGGACAACACGCCCCCGTTGCCCCCCAGCGTCTTCTTGTCTGCCAGTTGATGCGTGAAATATTCTTCAGTTTTTTTCTCGGTTTGGCAGAAATTTAAGCCGTGCGGAAATTCAGTCAATTTAAAAGGCGCTAGCACTCATACGAAACGTACTAACAGCCGAAGAATGTGGGCGTCGCCTTTTGGCCGAGCAGGGTTCATTGTATCCCTTTTGTAGCAGGATCTAGCAGGCTGCTTAATCCGTTTTATTGTGGTAATAAAACTACAATACAAATTGTTTGAATGAGATTGAACAACATTTGAATTGAGCATGAAATGATGCCCGGCTCCTGCCTGACATCGTTCGCTTCAAGGATTCGCAAAACCAGTTGTCGATATTTATAGATTTTTTTGTTCTAGTAGGTTTTGCGACCAGCAAGTATTGAACATTTCTTTTGTGGTTGTTTTTTTATTTAACATGTTTATAAGCTGATTATTTGGAACGAAAGTTGAGATTTGTTGGTGAAAGTGGCACAAGAAATTTATTTATTTGATTAAAGCTTAAGTCAAATAAAATACAAAATTGTTGATTAACTTTTGTGTAAACACTGAACTAATTCAACATTTTTATCATATTAAAGTGAATAAAAATATGTATTTTATTTTAAAGAATTAAAGATGCTTTGAAGAATAGTATTTAAAATGAATATGTATAAGGGTGAATGGTATTTATGTGATTTTCAATCTTTTAAGATTAAAAATCTGTATGAAATCAGCATCTTTAAACAATACAAATATTTGCACCTTATCCAAGGAAGTATTTTACAACCCAAAATCAGTAAATAAAATTGATCAAAGTTATGTAAACTCATAAAGTTATCTTGTATTAATTACATTTTGAAAAGCACTGGGCTTAAGTCTATAAAAGTGATCCCATAAAAATGGATCAGAAACAAGGTCAAAGGGACGATGCGCAAACCTTTTGGGATATTTTTTGGTTAAACATTTGTTGAGTTTGTGTGTGTGTGTATGATGACCGCTTATAATCTACATGTTTATGGCTATTTGCGTTTTGACCTCCGCTTAGTCAAGATAAGCCATAATTTGATTAAGTCCCCCCCCAACCCACCCATTCTCAGAGGAAGGGTCGAGTGTGTGTGTGTGTGGCAATGTGTTAAGTGAATAAAAATATGTAAAGCATAATTCAAACAAGGCAAATGGAATGTGTGCTCATTCTAAACGGGTTGTGACTTTCCCGGAGATTTCATACCTCCACCCACCCTCCCCTTTTCCGTGTGGTCAGCTTGACCAAGCATGTGTGTGTGCGGCCTTGTTTAACCAGCGATTATGGAAATTGTTATCCAACTGGGGATGCCGGGGAGCAAAAGATTTGCAGTGCCAGATAGGCCAAATGACACGTAGCCGTGGCCAGAACAAGAAAAGGACCCGCATTAAATGGGTGACACCCTCTAAAAAATATTTGTTCACACATGTGGGCAAAGGATGGGGACGGGGACGGAGACGGGCAGGACTGACTTTTATGTTGACTGACCACCACCAGCTTTGGTTGCTGCAGTCACGTGTGAAGTTTTTTCTTTCTTTTTTCCTGCCACATAAATTGCAATTGCCGAACGAGGGAAGGAGAAAGAGAACCAAGCCAAGCATCCACCGCCTGCCGCCTGCCCCCCAGCTTTGTGTTATTTAAAGTAAATCAAGTTCCAAGATATCAGAGCGTACAAATTGGCAGCCAAGTTGAAACTTCAACGGACGCCCATAAAAATAATCATAAACGTTTATCACATGGTCCGAGAGGACAACAAAAGGCGAAAGGAAAGCAGCGACAACGTCGGATGAGATACGTGGAGGCCGATGAGAGATGAAAAGAGACACGAATTTGATGAAAAGGATACTAGTACACACGAAACGTGACGTTCGAAGCCAAATGTGTTGTATTCTTTGCCTTTGTGGGTCAGCGTGTTTGCCTAACAGGAAGAGGAAGTAGTTGCGAGTAAAGACTCCTGAGATTACAAAAGCATGAAGAAGAATGCAAATAAGGTGATATGTTGTGGGATTAATTAAGTTTAATTATGAGTAGCGGAAGTATGTTAAACATGCTCTGAGTTTCATAAGGAATCTTGGTTAGAATCACTAGAAACAACAGTCGAAGGGGCACATCGAAAAGATGCAGAATGATATACAAGAAACTGCGAAATATGTGAAGGCAATTTGTTTTTCATCGTATTGTTTGTATAGATCTCCCAACAACTTATGCTAAATTGTCAACCGCTTTTAAAAACCCCAAACCTTAGAATCGATAATTGCACTTAAGTGTTGATTTAACTGGCAACTTCCGGTTGTAGATTGTGCGTAAGGCTGCTCACATTGTTGTTGAAACAATGTGCACTTAATAAAGCAATGCAAATGTATTTACCTATTCACACACACTCGTACTACCTCGAAGCTAACCACACATGACAAGTCTTCTGGTCTCTTGTTCGCAATTAAATGTTGGCCAACATCTCTTCCTCTCTCTCTCTCTCTCTCTCTCAACCCTCGAGCCACTTGCTCACTCAATAGTATACCCCTGACTATAGTATTTACATGAAATGAGGGTCATTAAGTTGCCCAGTTCGACAGTTTATCGATGAGAATTGTTGGTCCACCCAATTCTCCCACTCCTATTTCTTCCACTGCCCCTTCTACCGCTTCTTTGCTGTCCCCCAGTTGTTGTTGATGTGTGCTAATCTCTTAATGCGTTTAGCGCACATTTCTATTTGCTTAATGAATTGTTACCAAATACATTCATTTCGATTCTTTTTCCCATATTCGCCATTGCTGGGTCATTTGTCGACGTTTGTCTTTTGACTTTCAGCTGAATGGACGGAGCAGTGGGTAAGGTTGGGTGGGCTGTGAAGTATAAGGGGTCAGTTGGCAATAGGCTAAAGTTGTTGCCTGATTTCGAAACGGGCCAACTGTTAGCCCAATTACTTTGATTGGGACATGGTCAGTGTCAAGCCGACGAAGTCAAGACTATTGAAAGGTTATCTTTGGAATGAATTATAAAAAATATTAATTTTAAGTTTAGAAGAAACAAAGTTTTTGTACAGTTGAACTTCCTTATAACGAACTTTCGTTTAACGAGGTTTTCTTCCTTTATTCCAGAAGCCTGCAATTCAGTTAAGCTAGTTACTACCTTATGGCATTTAATACATATATCTTTCTGTTTCCTTGCGAACATTTTATTAAGTAAGTTTTCACTCAAGACACTCCGGCTCTTTGTTGCTTTGCCTTTCTTTTTTTTGGTCCATTCGAAGATCACGCTCCAGTGCACAGAGTAACAGTGAAAGAAAGTAGCCCAATTATCCAGCCACATATGACATGTATCCTTTAGTATCTTTGTATCTTTTAACTACAGCCGCAACATATCTATAAACAATAATTTTATTGCCCTTCCTGTTAGCTTCTGCCGTTACGTTACAGAGACAGCGAGGATGGGTCGAGGATGTGAGCGATATGCAGCCATTGGTTACGGCATAAATTACAATCAAAATGAATTGATATGCGTGTTAATAAAGCCCAGATGGAGGGGCGGAGAAGGTACCGGAACAGACAGACAAACGGGCCGTGGAGATCTGGGTGGTAGCTGGGGTGATGGGGTCGGAGGGCAGACAGGATGTCTGAAAGTTTGGCAGCAGCAGCAGCAGCCACCACGAAATGGCGGCATTTCGATTTTACGCTTTTATGATTTCTCGATTTTTGGCCCAGTCGGTCGGCCGGGCGGTCGAAGGGCGCAGGAGAAGCACAAAAAGTATGAGCCAAAAGTTTGAGTAAAAGTCTCACTTAATTAATAAGTTTGAGTGTGTGAGTGTGTGTGTGTTATTGTATGCTAAATATTTGCCAGGCATAAATTAAAATCAGAAAGATTTCCCTATAGGTACAGTTGCCACACACACACACGGACACGGACACACAGACCAACCACAGACCAACCAATTAACAAACATTAAAATGTCCAATGATTGTATAATTGGATACAGGCTCCGGCGCGGCGCGGCGAGGCCGTTGCGGCAGGCATTATACACACATGCATGAAATTCAATATATTAATTAAAACATCAAATTGCATTTTATGCCAAGCACAATAAATTAAATCAAGCGACGGTAAAGAACAACAAAAGCACTTAATGCTGATCTCAGCAATCGATTTTATTTTATTTGATTAGTGGGTATATTCATTTAAAATAAATTGTTTTAAAACGTGTGAGGATACCGAAAAGGTTCAAACAAAAGAACCTAAAACAAGGCGTACAGAATTTCCATGCCAATTGTTACTATAAATATTTTATGAAAGTTACTTTTGCTTTATTTTTTATAATGAATCGTCATTATCAGTAGATTCTCAATACTCGATGGTAACTATTTATTTTTGTATTTTCTATGAAGTATTTGTACATAAAAATATATAGATATAAATATTTCAATAATAGCTTCGAATTTACAAGGGATAAAGGGAAATACCAAATGGATGTTTCATCAAATTCCGACTAATTGCATAATTTCCATTTGTAGAAAAATATAATTTAGTGTTTATAATACTTTTTTAAACTCATCAAATCATGATCCTTCCTCCACGTTTAGCGATTTCTACCAGTTGAATTTATAGTCGTTCATTTGATTAATTTCTTAGTTTCTTATTTAACTTTTTTGTGTTTCAACCTTTTAAGTTATTGCAAATTCAGCACTAAAAACAATTTGCGCAAGCTTCTGGTTTTTCGCCAATATTTTTTTTAATATTGGTTTTTTGGTCTGATAACATTATGCTGTCGAAATTGAAATGCAATTTATTATAAACATTTTATGAAAATGCTACCAAAAAGAATTACATTTAATTGTAACCTCATTAAGCGTTGAATTCATCGTCATTGCGGCGCGTGTGTTTCGACTCCAACTCGTAGAGCTCATAGAAAAAAAATAAAAATAAAACAAACTATATATATATATATGTAAGTACGTCCAACCTGAGCTATTAAGTGCAAGCGTAATCAGTTTTTTTTTAGTTTTCCGCTGGCGGTTCATTGACCGGCACAGACGACCCCATAATGCTGACACGAGCACTTCGCAACAAGCTGCTCTTCTCTCTGCTTGCCCCCTTTACCTAACAATTCTTCAGCATTTTGCAATTGCAACGTGTCTTTCATCTAATCAGCAAAAATCGGCAGGTCTACAAACATCACTTAATTCTTCTAGACATTGTCAAACAGATGCAAAGATTTGTTTCTTCGTCTGGAAAACCTTATGAATATTTAAAAACATTTGCTATGAACAGGTTTCAGTTGAAATTCTAATTGTTTACAATTAGATATGAAGCATTTGGCATTTGGTTTTATTGTTTATGTTCCCACGCTTCTTCTGGTTGACAATTTGATTGGACTGTGAAATGTAGAACATGACACGGATTCTAAACATTTATTGTGTTGATTGTTTTTAATGTGTCGAATAAACGAGTCTCAATAATTATAAATATTTATAAGAGGAAGCCCTTAAATTCTCATGTAACCAAAATATATCTGCTGCTAAGTTTCCAGACTTGTTTTCCTACATTTTACTATCTATTGTTGACGATTTTTTTTATATTTAAAGCTATCTTTCGCAATTCCATTATATTATTTTTGAGGAATGCTGTATGCTTTTCTTATCAGATTTTTATTCTGGTTAAATTTATCTCTTTGAAAAACAGACACATTCCACATGCTTTTCCTAGGAAACTAGCAACATAAAACGTTTTCCTAGCTATACTTAAAAGGATAGACTTTACAAGCTATATCGTATCAAATAAATATCATGCTATATGTATATAGGTGTGCTCATTACTCATCTACATAATATAATTTTTGGCTGCTTTTCATTTATTTTTTGTTGTTGTCATTTTATGTAAGAACCAAAACAGCGACACAAATCTGCCAATTTGGCAGAAAGCAGACACCCAAAACAAAAAGTCAAACAACTTGCAATTCTTTTCATATATATATATACATATATGATGCAAAAAATCAACAATATTATATACATATATGCACCTGCTACTTGCTACCTGGTTATGGTCTAAAGCTACCGCATTGGCTTCAAATTCGGCTGCTCAACCTTCTTCTGTCGAAGGTTGGCCCAAAACAAGTTCTTAAAGTGAACCAATGTGCCCAAAAAACTATGCGAAACCTTTTATTTTTTTCAACCAATTCGTAATAGTTATAGTTAAGTTAACTTGGGCAAGGGGCATCCAAAACTCTACCCCAAAAAGCAGACTACCAAAAAGAAGACAAAGAAAAAAAATAGCAAAGCCGAAATGTGATTTAATTTATTATTACAAACGTTAAAAGGAGTCGATTTACGGCAGCGCATCAATACTAGACAAAAGGGGAGGATTGGCAAATGAGTTCCATTTATATCATTGGTCATTACGGAAATTATGCGAGCCCCCCGTTCGACGTTCGACTATCTATGCGACTGGACTCGACTGACCCGGCGACTGACGAAGGCCGGCGCACGGAAGCGGTATAAAGCGATAAAGATACATTGCAAACGGAAGTGGATATGTGAATATAGGAATCGCCTTAGGGACAGACACAACTGCACGGCGGCCCGGCAATACCAAAAAGAATGTGCGACTTTGAATGACACGGAATTCAACTGTCCAGTTCAGTTTAGTTCAGTTCAGTCCATTGGGCTATGGGGGAAGTCGTAAAAAACAGCACAGCAGCCCATCAATAAAAATGCAAGACAATGCTACAAACACACACACACACACACACACACTGACATGAATGGGGCGCAACCAAATAAAAAAACGTACCAAAAAAGCGTGTCAGACATGGGCTTGATCAAAATGCTCACAAGTGGGTTTATTTTGAATGGTTTTTATGCTTTCACGTTCATGATGCCAGCCAAAGATATGCCCCGGAACAGAGTAATATAACAAAAAGACAATAACAAGATAATCAATGTGTCTGATATTTTAGAACTGAAATTTTAAATGGAACAGTTATACAGTGGCTTAGAGCTGGGAAATATATAAATAGACTAGAAAAGTTTGTAAAACATTCAATTCATTTTTTGCGGTAATATACATATGTATGTCAATTAAAGTGTTATACAACACATTATTCACAATATTCATGTTAAAAGTGTTGTACCACACTTCTGTTATTCGCTTAAGATTGTGAATACATCAACAAAATCAAATGCTTGCCAAACTGTTATAGAAAGGCAATAAACTAACAAGAACATGAAAACTTTATATAAATGAGCTGTTAGAGAGTTTTTCTCCCTTTTGCAGCAAACACTAGGAATTTTCTCATTTTCCACATACTACATCAATGATTGATAAGCATTGGCGAAAACTTTTTGGCATTTGTCCTTTTAGCGCGATAAATTTGGCTTTTTCATGCTGCTGGCTTCGAATGAGATTTACGAGCATATTTTGCCGCAAACTTTTTGCCCCCATTCAAAGCATACAGTAGCTGAGAAGAAGATGAACAAATGCGTCAACTAATGAACTAATGAGCTTTTGAAGCGCTACCAAAATGTTGCAAGTGGAGCGCTTCATTAGCCTAATGAGTGGCTGAGTGGCAAAATGCTGAGAGCTCAACAGAGCTGAGGAATGACGCGGCAAATGAGTGGCCCGGCCCGGCCAAAAGATGTTTTAGCGATTTAAGGTTAAAGTCAGTACGGTTAAATTGGAAAAACAGCACAAGCGAACCAAACCAAACACCAACCCCCTGTTCCCCATCCCTGTTCGCCCTTCTACAATGCCGCCGTCGCTACGTGTGCCGCATGCAAACATGATAAAAATAGACAAGCACACACAAAAAAGAAAGCAGGAAGCCCCCAATCATGCGATTACATGTGTGAACTATCGATTGAATTAAGACAAAAAAAGAAGAAGAAAAACCCAACGAGCAATGACGCAGGGGGTGGGGCAGGCGGCATGTAGCCACTTAAGCGCGTCGCCGTCCACTTGAGGCATAAAAAAAGGAAGCAACCGAAGAGAGAGCGAGAGACAAACAACCCCAGATCTCTCAAACCTCATCAAAGTCAACGCCACGTCGCACTGCAGGCATAAAAACAGTACGCAGCATAATCAAACCAAACAAGTGCGAAAGACTCTGTGTGTAATAAACGTTGACAACTTGCCCGGTCACCGCCCCACTCCAGCCCACACCAATGCCCTTTGGCTGTGATTATGCTCACGCACCGGACCGTGATCTCGTGCCAATTGTCATTGCCACTTTTCACCGTGTCGATAAATTTCATATTTGACGAGCTGCGTACTGATCCCTGCTCCCTCGACCCTCAATAACCTCTTAAGGCACTCGTCTTTCACTTTAGCCACAGGCAAGCAACGTTCAAGTTCCTGGCGATTTGCATTAGAATTCAATAATTATTGTTTAATATGCACTTGAGGCGCAACCAAATGTCGCAGATTACAAAATATTGAAGAGCTTAAGCATTTAAAGTGTCCACATGAAAAAGCAATAAAAGATAATACCCAAAATAAGTTCTAGATGTGGTTTTAAGGGATTAAAGAAAGTAACAACTTTGTGACTTGGAATAAAAAATGAAATTTGAACTTTTAAAACAATACAGAACTAGACTATGTTAAATAAATATCTGCCTAGTTCTTCATAGCTTATTTGGGCTGATTACAGCCATCATATCAAAATTTTTTTGCTGTTTATTTATTTTTCGGTTGTGGATCTTTGCATGCGCCGCTTTCATGTCAAAAAATGGTAATTCGACACTTCCTGCTGGCCAAACCCGACAGAGCCACAACCAGAGCCATAAACACAAAACGACAACCAAATAAGCAAATAAATAATAAAAATTTCGAAAAGAAATCAAAATAAAATGGCCACTTGACGGACACTATCAAAGTTATCATTATAAAGCGCAATTATACATACATATGCAATAAATCAAATTCGACAAAAAAATTCTTGCGCAACTTTATCGCGTTGTCGTCGTCTCCATAACATAAAGCCGAGCCGATGTCTATGGTGTTCTTTGGATTAGCTGGAACACAGGAAATTTACCAAAATCCTCAGAATTGGGGAAAATAAATAGCTTGATTGACTATGTGATACTCTTTGGCCTAGACATAAGTTCATTGTAGCAATCCGGTATGAATTTTTTGTTTACAGATTTTAAATATTATAATATTAATATCGTGCTAAATAAAATATGTAAATTATGTAACACTTCTACTTAAAGAGGTAATAATTTTTGGGAATACTAAGAGAATCAAGATACCATCTCATAAAAGCCCTAAGCCTTAAGATAAATGTGGCCTTATCGAGACGAATAAACTGGAGATATATATATACGAATAAACTGGAATATATGAAAGGGTATCTGCTAACGGCATTTTGTAAAGTCATTTACAGAGAACTTTTATCATTAAAGTGTATTAGAAAACAGCTATATAAAACAGAAGCACAATCTTAGAGAACAGAGCAAACAAAAAACGGCTGTTCAATGAAAACAAACAATTCAAAAATTGGGCATCGCATATTAAATTTTAAAAATTTTATTAATGAACTTAAAGGGTTTTTATCTGAACTGTTTGCGTCTTAGCATCCACTTCACCGAATTACGCTAAGGCTCCGCAGCTCCAAGCTCCAAGCCCCAAGTCGGGAGCTGTTTATAAACATAGACGTTGCGCCTGCTGTTCGTTCATCTGTAATACAATGCTATAGCCGGCTGCTTCAAAATTGGTCATAACGAGCGCAAGTGTCAATCGTTCATATATTTGTTCGTTTGTTTGTTGACACTATTTTGGACCCATGGACTTGGACTGACCGCTGATCCGCTGGAGATGCTATTGATGCTGTACATGCTGGATGGAGGGTGTCACAGTTGGTTATTCATTTTATTTGTTTACTTTGGCATATCGAGTTTTGCAACTGTTGCTTTGGTGGTCGCTTTATCAATGCCGACAGACCACACAAAATTGGTTCCTTGGAAACTATATGGATGCTGTAGTTAAAGCGCAACGATATTTTATCTTTTTCTAAAGTCTAATGAATTCATTGAGCTGCAGATTAAGTTGGAGGTATTTTTTATGGTTTGTTAAATAAAATGCAAATAAATTAACCAAAAATAATTCTAGTTGATTCTTAGCCCTAAAGGTAATTAAATAAATGACAAAACATTTTGAAGTAAATAGAATCTTTTTATGAAATAAAAGAAAGAAAATTTTAACTAAGAATTATGAACAATTTAAACAGAATTCAAAGGCGCTTAATTGTTTATTATTCATTAACTGAATTAAAATCAACTAAATATTTTATTTAATTATAGTAATTCAATCTAGGGTATATCGCAATCTCATAAGAAGATGTTGCTGCGAGTTTTTGAGATGTTAACTAAATGCTTGTTACAGAGAGAGAACAGAAGTTTAATTACCGAAATTTCTATTTGATGAGACCATTTATAACACCTAAAATTAATAAGTCAATACGCCAAGACTTCAAAAAAATTCAAATGAGATTATCAGAAGGTTTGAAATTGTTGTCTCGTAAAGAGGTTAAATAAATTTCAAGAGTTCCTGAGATTCCCAGTCAGATTCGTTTAGTAAGTCAGGCATTAGTTAAAAACACAATTTAAGTTTAAAGTTTATTTTTGCTTTTATTACTAGTTTCATTATGCACACTTAAGAGCTATTCACAATTGTTGTCGTATTCAGTATCGTATTCTTAAAACATTTTGTGTTTAATAGAAAGACAGACATCAAAGCTTTAGCTTAGAATTTATACAATTTGCTTTGTATTTACAATATTTGTTGTTGTTGATCTCATTGAATTAATCATACATGTATAGGATTTGTTTTTATGCTTTTTTTTTAGTGTTTTCAACAGTTTTCGAGTGCTTGTGTTTAAAACATAATACAACCTTTAGTTTATAGTTATGTGTATTTTATTGCATTAGTTGCATGGGCTTACGGGAATTTTGGTTGTTTGTTTGGTTTTTTGTGTGTGATATGGAAACCAAATGCAAGAGTCTGCTATGAAACATGCTATAGAGCTATTTATTTTTTTGCATTCCATCTCTCCCTAATACTATAAAAACTAAAGCTATAACTAATCAACAAATAAGCGTGTGTTACTAACTCGTAATTTGTAATACAATGTTGCGATCGCTCGATTGATCATCATTAATCAGTAGCTGACAAAAATGTTTGCTTTATGTACTCGTTTTTTTTTTTTGTAGTTTTCATTTCTTTAACTATAATCATAATCAATAATTTGAACTAAGTGTTCAGGGTGTGCGATCTTCTTTCCCGAGTTTTCTTGCATTCTCTCTAGCTGCACTTTATAATTATCAGCCAAATTTTGATTCGCATCAATCGTTAACTTAACAAGAACTTACAAAATAAGTCGGTAAACTCTTATTGTCATAACTTTAAAATAAAAATGTAAAAAAAAATCTTAAATGTGTGTAGTTTTTTAAATGCTTGAAAATACCTTCAGCAGTATGTTTGTAAGTAGTTAAGGGGAACGCCTTTTAATAATCCACAATGAAAATAACGAGAAAAGTCGATTTTTTGAAAAGTCATTAGAAAGATCGATGTTAAAAAATATTATTTAATTTACTTAATAAATTTGCGAGTAACTTTCTATTTAATGTTAATTTAATAATTGTCAGTATTAAAGTAACACTTAAATAAAGTATAAAAATAAATCTAAGATATTTAATTTAATAGGTTTGAACCCCTAAGCAACATTTGAGGTAAAATTGTATATATTATTTGTAATTGCAATTCTAATTTTTGTGTTCTTCGAAATTAATCATTAAATATTATTTTGAATCAATTCAATTAAACATACATTTTTGAAATTTAAAAATCTAACTGAAACACTCACATTTTGAAGAATTTTGTTGTGAAAATAATTTTTATAATATTAATAAATTTTGAACTTAAATATTTATATATGGTTCTACAGATTTTCTAGGGTTTGTTTTTCGTTTAAAAAAAATAAATCAAAATTGAATGCTGAATATTTATATATTTTTGGAGATTCCTAACTTCTTATGTCAAAAAATAAATTATAATTAAAATTATAAAAAAAGTATTGAATTCCTTTCAAAGATAATCCCATTTTGTATGTTGGGAACGTTGCTTTTTTTTTTTACTTGTGAATTATTTAAATGACGCCCCTTTAGCCGACTACTTAGTTGACCACCTGCTGCGGTGGCCACTGTGAATGCGAATGCGAATGGGAATGCGGATGGGAATGCGAATGGGAATGCGAGGCACGATGCTGCGACTGGTGTGGCTGCTGCTGCTGCTGTTGCAACGAATGCGAGCTGTGGTTGGAGGTGGAAGCTGTTGAGGCCGCCGCCAGTTGGCGTCATAGGTAGAACTCTGGCGAACTTTGGCTGTCGGCGCCGGCGGCACCGGCTCCTGTACGCTGCTGTTGTAGTCGCTGCATGAGCGTGTCCCGCTCCTGGCAGACACGTGCATACTCCACCTTTAGCCGATGCATATCCTGATTGAGCTGACGATTCGCCTTCTCCAGTTCGTGACGCTGATGCAGTCGTTTGGAGCGGCAGTTCTGGGCATAGCCACGATTTTTGAGAGTGCGACGCTTCTGCTTAAGACGCACTACCTCTTCGCGTGGACAGCCATGGAGTCTTTTGTTGAGTTCTCTCACTGTCAGCGTTGTCAGCATATCATCGTTGATGCAATCCTCCAGCGTTGCATTGCTGTAGGCGCCGGAACAGGTGAGTGGCGAGTTATTTGAGCTGCGCGTGGAGCTGGCGGAGAGTGGGCGACATGGCTGCAGCATGGAGCGCACACAGCCACGTGAATTGGAGGCACTGCTAGCGCCGCTGCTGCTCCCAGCCGATGCCAGTTGGGGGCCGCAATTCGTTAGAGTTGTGCAGAGTTGGCCGCCGGAGACGGGACCCGGACTGCCCGCATAGGAATTGGCGGGATTCGAGTGCATATTGATGGGCAGCGCATGCTCCAGACTGTGGAAATGATGATGCGAGGGATGCGTTTGAGCCTGTGCCATGTGCCGTGCCTGGGCATGATGGGCATGATGATGATGATGATGACTTTGCATCAGCGGATGTCCATGATGATGATGGGCAGCAGCTGCGGCCGCATGCATGGCGTAATCCCGCTGCCGTTCCCATTCCTCCGCCTCCTCCTGCGATCCGGGACAGGCAAGCGGACGCAAATCCAACGGCTGCTGTTCCACCCGCATCGAATTCGGCAGCCACATCATCTCCTGGCTGAGACCAACGGCGGCAACATTAGCGACTGCAGCAACGCTCGAGTTGGAGCGCCCGGCATGATAATGATGTGCATAGGCCTGACTGGGGCAACTTCCACTGCCGGTGGGCGAACCTACTACTGGTGGCGTTTCGGGTGGCGTCGAGGGCACACCGCCCGGCACTGCTGTGGCTGCTGCCGATGCTGCCGCTGCAGCAGCCGCTGCCGTGGATGAAGTGGAGGAGGTGGTAGAGGAGGATGTTGTGTTCACGAGCACCGCTTGTCCGCCCATCGGACCGCCCACATAGCCCTCGGGTGGTGGACTTAGCGGCTGCAGCCGGCGTTCGTCCATGTGCCACTGATGACCCGAGAATGAGCGTAGCTTAATATGCGACACGGACGCCAGCTGGGAAACATCTCCGCCGCCGGCTGCTACTGCTTCCGGCACAGCAATGGCCAGCGGAATTGGATGTGTGTGTGGCAGTGGCAGTGGTTCCGTCTCCTCATCCGCTGGCGGCTCCGTTGTCCATTTGACCGGTGGCTGCGGTGGACTGTGATCCTCGCGCTTCACATGCCCAATGGCGGCAACGGCCATGGGTGTCAGTGTGGTGACCGAATTGCCGGCAACGCCGACGCCCAAATGATCCAAATTAAATTCCTGCACGTATGTGTCGGCAATGGTGGGATCTTCCATTTTCATTGGATCGCCGGTTCACATGCAAGGGCTTCGGGTGCGGCAGTGATCGGTGGTGGTGGTGGTGGTGAGGGGGCTTAATCAAGGGATGTCGAGGGATGTCACGCACACTGGCACACTACACAATGATCGGTTATCGATTGTCGTCGACCTTCGATTGGTAGTTTTGTTTCACATTCACTGCACAATTTTCTATTCAAGCTTTTCGTTTGATTAAATTTTTTTGAAATTTTTCCAAATATTTTTCAACTTGTTTGTATTGAAATTTGTTATATTTTGGCGCGACCGCTTCGATGCTTATTCCGTATATTTTTGCCGCTCGCTGCGTCCAGTTTCAAAGAGTTAACGGTGGCGACTGAGTCTGGGTCTAGCTGATTCGATTGACTTAAGGGTGGCCCCGGGCGACATTACGGGCACGACGCGCGCAGCGCCTCAACTTTATGCATATGTATTTGTGTTGGCAAAGAGCAAGAGCAGCAGTAGCAGCAGCGGCAGCTCCACACGTTGCCAGCTTGCACGCCATTCGCTGTTGAGCTCCTGCTGGAATTGCAAAAGCTTGTCATAAAAACAACAACAACAACAACAGAGAGAGAGAGAGAGAGCACGTGAACATTGGGCACCCTTTTAACCGTTCAAGTTTACCATTTGCTTTTGGCGCTCTCTCGCATCGAAAGCAAATATAAAAGCCTCTCATCTTGTGCACAGTGGCACGCAAAATGACGAATATTGGATTGTTTACAGACAGATGAGTAAAGATTTATAAATAAAATTTCATTATTCATTGCGTTATTCAAGTTGAATATTTGTCGATAGCCTATAAAATTATAAAATTTATGAAAAACAAAACTTATTCGTAAGCCTAGTTTAATATTTTGACTTGTGCCTTGTGACTTGCTACTATTATTCTTATCACATAGAATCTAGTAATTTGCTCATATATTCTTGCTACGAGTTTGTCACACTGTGCAGGAATACAAAAACACGAACCTATAAAAAGCTTTGCTCTGCTCTCCCTGCAGCTTCGGCAATGTTTGTTCGCATTGCTGTTGACTTCGTCGTCGTTGTCATCGTCGTTTTGCGTTGCCTTGCCTTGCTTGTCGGTGGTGGTGGTTGTTGTTGCTGTTCTTGAAGTAGGCGTTTTTGAATTGCCATCGTGCACATAAAAAATGGCACCATCACACACAGAGCATAAAGCGACAGCGACACATACACATACACACACAAGCGCACCTTATGCTGTCGCGGCTCCGCCCACTTGCTGCTGACCATGGGCTGCATAGGTATGTATGTGTATGTGCCTGTGTTTGTGTGTTTGTGTTTGTATGTGCGCGCATATATTTATGAGAAACTACCACAGAAATTCCTACATAGTCGACTTTCCAGTTGTGAACAAACGTTTGGTTGGCGCTTGCACTGGAAGAGCAGCGCACGTTCGTGGGGAGATGATACTGTGAAAATCCTGTTTAGGACATCCATTGTTCCATTTTCCAGTGCATAAGTCAATGGGAGATACTTTAGTGCTGATAAGTCGCTCGATTTGTTTTGCTGGTATACGTGTATATAGAGCTCCCAGCATATAAATACATAGATGTGTCTACACACGCATACATACATATGTATTTGTGTTTGATTTGGCTTGGCTTGTGTAAAGGATTTTGGACTGGACTGCACAGGTGCATGCTGCTGATAAAGCAGAAAAATTTGTAGTCCCTCCCTTTGGAGTTTTTGGACCTGGTCTTTTGGACATGGGCGTTGAGAGTTTTGCTTGTTTTATTTTATTTTAATTTGATTCTTTTTGCTGTGCAAATGTTTTGGCTAGCGAAACCAAACAGATTTTCTGATTCTGTTATGTAATATTGTTGTTGAGCTATATATGTATGTATATGTATATGTGGACTGTGGGAGTTGTGTATTTTATGGACACAAACTTTTGTGCAACAAGTTTTTTTTTGCTGGCTGTAAAATGTCTGTGGGTGTTTGTTCGGCCACCGGGGTACATCAAAAATGTGGGCTACCAATTACAAATTGATTGAATATAAAAGGTTAAAGATGTTGCTGCATATTTTAAACAAAATGTCTTGTTTAAAAAAAAATAAATGTTTGCAAATGAATATTTTATGGTTACTTTTGTTATATTCTATTCCGGTTGTGTTTTTAACAAAAAACTAAATAATAAATGTGCTTTCTATTCCGATAAAGGCTTTATCTTACAAGTCCGAAATCATAGTTAAGATATTCAAAATAAGTTCTGGATTTTAAAATATAATTTTTAGAATTTTTCCTGTGACCCTTACACAATTTTGTGTTGCTCATCCGTTAAAACTGTTTAACGACCTTTTCCTCATATAAATATTTCATTTATACCATGTTTCGAGTATGATTAAGTCAATATATGAATGTATTATCCACAAGGCAAATCACTATAATTCCAATTAAAGTTTGTCCTGTTTTTTATGGGGTAATCCCATTTGATGACTGACACTTAACAGAGCTTAAGAACTATCTGAGCTATGCTCATCTCTGGTAAGCCACAAAAACTGACCACAAAATCTTCTTTTGCGGCTACTGCTGTTGTTTTCAATCCTAATTCTTTGGTCTTACCCTTAGAGGAAAACCGCCCTATTCAATGCGTCGTCGAAGGGGAAACAAATCGAAGCGTTTCCCGCTAGCAGGAAACATAAAACAAAATCAAATCAACTGCCGCCGCCCAATTCTTGTGCTGTGGCATATACCGCCACCCACACGGAGGCACATCCTTTAAGCTTGGATTGCTGTGCCATTGAAGCTTGTCAAAATTAAATTGAACACAATCGAATTATTCTCCGGTGCCATGCTCCATTTGTTTTACTGTTTGGATTTTTTTTCTCTTCTGCACACCCTGACATAAGACAAAAGAAGGGTATTCTGATGTTACAAAAAAAGAGTTCCCCAGATAAAAGTTCAACTTAATGTTTGTTATAAGAAATTATAGAATCTTGTTTTTAAAAGGTTAGATCTTGCTTTAAAGTAACTGAAAACTTTATAATAAATGTTAAGCATTATTTGTTTAATCAAAATTCATAAAGAAAAAAGAAGAGAATATTATTTTTTTGTAAATAAATGAGCCAAGTTAAATAACAGAGAATATTTCAGGTCGCACCCTTATTTCATCTTTTTCTTCCCCTATTTCGTTGGCCGCATTCGAAATGACTCGAGACTACGAAGCTGCGAGGCTGCTGTGATTTAACCGTTAAGGTTTCTATTTGGCTGGACTAGAGACAAATAGATAAAGATAGACAGAGAGAGAGTGAGTTAGAGAGAATCAACAAAAATGCAAATAGACAAACTGCAGCACTTAGCCATATTAGAAAGGGTTAAAGGTGTGCAAATATTTGCCAGCGGCCAATTAAAATATTGTAATAATCAACGTAAATCCTGGGGGAAGGGTATTTGGTCTGAATGCCGCCGTTAGACAGGTGGCACACGTGCCGGATGCTTTCTGACTTGGGTAGAACGAAAGTAGCAGCGACTATTTACTTTAAGCCCTCATGCCGAAAAGTATGCCGCGGTTTTTTTCACTTCTCATTTTATAACTAATTCGCGGCTGAAGTGCCTCGACTTTTGTTTTTGTTGACTTAGACTTAGTCCCTGTTCGTGTGTGTGTGTGTTTGTGTGTTTGGCTGTGTGTATTTGTGTTTTACCCATTGTCATACGATGTATCCTGACAAATATTTGAATGAAAAGTCCTTTTCAATTGCATCTCAATTGATTCCCGCATATTACGTGAATGTTTATTACGCCGGATTAGGCAGGCATTAAAAGCGCATAGATGTCCTCGCATGTTATCCGCTCACTCTTCATCCGCTTCACATCTTCAGTCTACCATGTGATCTGATTGATTGTCAACCAGCAGTCCTTGCCGCCTTACTCCATACTCACTCCCTCCTCCAAGCATCAGCTTCATTCATCTCCTGGAGTGCACTTTAAACATGTGGAAATATCGTGTTTTATCACAAATAATTTGTGGTAAATCAACAACAAAAAAAATCGATGCCAGAAGTTGACATCGACTCGCACAAGAAAATTTACATTTTCATCCTTCCCCCATGTTGCGGCCAGCGGGTTGTCTTTGTTCATGCTCAACGGGCGGGTTTAATGACATGTGAGGGAATCGCAATTGAATATAGGGAATCGATTTTGTCAGAGAGTTGCCAAGAACTCAACGTAGCAGGTGATTGCTTTATACTATACGAAAAATTAGTCACTGTTATACGATAGTGAAAACTGTTATACGGTTTTTATTATAGCCCTTTATATGGGAAATTTTGGTCTGTCTGACTATCCGACACTTTTCTAAGAATTGTCAAGTACCTGTTCTTTAAGTCTAGATTAGTTAATATTCACACGTGCTATTAACAATATGAAGTAATTAAATTTAAATCGTTTTATTAAGAAATGCAAAATAAGCTGTCATAACAAATAAACCAAGCTGGTTAGACAACTATTTACTACAACCTTACAACTTTTTAAATTTAATTTGCATTTCATATAATTGCTTTCGATTTCGAATCATTTTTATAATCTTATGCATAACTAATTTGAAGAAAGGGTTGAACTAAGCAAGCGTGTTCAGCTATAAATCTTCTTGCTACCCTTTCATCATTCATCCAATTCAACAAGTTATTTATAGATAATAAAAACATACTGCTTTATACAATATCCTTTTGCCCTCAAAGTATATTTTTGCTATTCGCACTCGAAAATTAACCATATTATACAAGCGCCACATTTGTGGGCGTAACCCGGCTGTCAGCTGTCAGTCAACTCTGACATTTTGATATGCCGTACCTGACCTTTTTCACACTTAGAGAGAAGGGTGACATTTGTTGGCTAGCCGAAGAAGCAGTAAGCGTGTCTGCCTTTTGTAATTGTTTCCTAATGAGCTCTATAACCAACCAAATCACTCACACCCACCCCTCTCTCGCTGTCTGCACTCGTCTCCCTTAGCCATCCATCAGGCATCGTTGTTGATTATCTGGCGTCGCAGTTTATCATTCACTCATTGGCAGAACAGAAGGACAATAAATTATGGGCAGCGATTTGTAAACAACATGAAGCCAGCCGAATAGAGCGAAACTGACCCCGGCAACCGGCAAACCGAACCGAACGAACCCATAAATAAACAACTCTGGCTGGCCAAAAATAATTGAAATATTTGCTGTCAATGTGTTGACTTCCGTTTGGCGACGCCATAGACCCACCCGACCCGATCCGTCTCCGCCCGGAGGCGAAGGTGTAAACTGTATAAATGGCGACTCGTTATGGCTCATGGTTAAGAGCACAGACACCGTTGTGGACACACTACTACTACTACCAGAGCACAACCTCATCGATATGTGGGACCAGCATGCTTGATAAATGTTTGCAAAATATATACGACATACATACTATATATCTTTAAGGGGGTAGCATTTGTGTGCGTGCCAAAGAAATCATTGTGGATTAAGCTGAGATTGAGTTATAATCGGTGTTTAATGATAAGGATTTGGCATGTTTACTCAGGGTGGAGTATATGATTATATAGTTGTTGGGATGACCAAGGTTTATAAGGGAAGTGCTATAAGTTGTTGAAATGCTTATAGAAGAACAGATTCTTCTTGGTCCTAGGTTCCTAGGTTTTTGGCTTCAGTTTCCAAGAACTATTCCAAAACATACTTTAAAGTCTCTCAGTCTGACAGCGACTAAACATTTTCTCAGCTTGGTGCCCTTTTAATGTCCTTTAAATAATTTTTCTTTTTTTCCACAAACTTTTCTACTTTGTTTTATCTTTTTCGACACCACATGTCAAAATTATTAATAAAAATTGTTATGTTTATTAAATTTCTTTTCTTTCTTGTTTCCGACTTATTCGCATCTGTGACATATGTTGAATAGCACAGTTTTGGTAAGAAGACAACAGCACAACTTTGCCCATGCCACGCCCCCTTCTTCTTGTCGCTATCAATGGAAGCGAAATAAATTTGCTATTCGGCTGCCATAAATTATATTCAGTTCAGCCTTTGGCTCGCACACGTGTTACTACTCGGCGCTGAGCTAATAACGGGACAGTGTCCGTCCGTCGTGTCCCCATCCCCATCCTGGCTGCTTGTGTGTGTTTTTTTGTTCTGTCTCTTTTTTTGTTGGGCTCACTGTCCCCCCCATAAATATTTGTGCAATAAATTTTTTAATCTTGTCGCTTTAATCGCACAAATGGCACACACATAGAGATTATGTGTATGCGGGGGGGCAAAGAGCCAAAGCTTTGGGACCAGAGACCCCTTGGCACCAAAATCAATTTCACTATCGTTTGACCATTGGAGAAGGAGGCATGTAGTGGAAGAAGGGGAGGTTGGTTAAGTTTTTTTTTATGTTTGTTTGCAGCAGCTTTCGGTGCCAACGAATTCAATAAAAAATATCAAACAAATTTGTTATGCTCCAGGAGATTGAGGGGAATGGGGCAAAGGCGCAAAAATATTTATGTGACTGTGCTGCATTTTATGCGTTGTCCAACACTCAATTACCATAACGGTCAAATCACAGCTAGCCAAGCTGCCCATCTCGCTCTCACACCTACACATAATACATTTTGCATATAAAATACATAAAACGAACATGTCGATGCGTGTCTTCCTCCTTCAACTGGATTCCCTGACCGGAACTAATTTCCATATGGACTTGTTTCCTCATTTGATTTTCTTCTTCTTCGTGTTATTGCCCCCGTGGGGCAGCTGTCATTTTGGTTATGTTTTGCGCCAAATGTGCGGCGCATTAAATTTTATATATAGTATTTACGTTATCAAACCTCAAAGTTGTGCGTTAACCTAACCTCAAAGTGTGCCATGACTTAACCTCAAATGGCTATTTGGCTTTTGATGAAAGATGATGAATATGACAGCCATTCGATTAGATCTCTGTTAGAGGTTATGCATTGAAAAAGAAAGCTTATAATCAACAAAGTCTAAAAAAATGTTTTTTTTAATGAAAATTTTCATTTAAGTGGCATAAGAGTTAATTTTGATGATTTCTAATCGAAAATAAATCCCAATTGTTCCATCTCCTTCTGAACGCCACTAGCCGCACATTGATGCTCCAGCATATCCAACCAGAGCTTGTACGAATAATTCTCATGCACGCCACCATATCTGGAAAATCAAGAAATAAATAATTAATAAAATAATTAAACTAGTTTATTCAATTATTAACTTACCGTTTGGGCAAATATTCGGGATAGATGTGTTTGTGCAGGGAGCTCATATCGCTACCGTGTATATAAAGACGCTCTCGCATGGAAGCATTGAGGAAAGGCTTAAAAATCTTAAAGGCAGCATTGAAGAGCCAATTTTGATTAACTATATGCAGGGCAGATGTGCGAATCGGCATGGATGTCTATCAAATAAGAAGAAGAAAATTTAACAACAATCTCGGAAAGTAAAGGGTCCCAAAGATGACTTACCACCAACAAGGCAAGCATTTTCTGTGCCACACTGGGACTCAAATGAAGCAGATGCTCCAAACCCAAGTCCTTCAAGTCAAATATGGCCACACCCCCCATTATCTGTGAGATGGGCTCCATGGAACCGAGTTCCTGTAGCACAATCGTCGCCCTAAAGATATCATCGACGGTGATGCGATTCGGTCGCCATATACCAAAGCGATAGATGAGTATACGATGTCCATGCTGATCACGATATGGCGTCACAGTCAATATATCCTCATCCCCCAGATGCCGCAAATCAATCGGACGCACCTTCTCATAGTAACTTTTGTTCTCCTCACGAAATTTGTAATAGCTGCAAAGCTATAAAGTACAATTTTTATTAGAAACCACAAATTTGGAAAACATATTTTCGAACTTACCAATCTGTAGCTTTTTTCTAACTTCCAAAATCGAGCACGCAGAAACTTTTCCAAATATTTATCGTCATTGCGGTGTGGCCGACAATCATTGTGTTCTAAGAATGAAACATTTTTAATTATTATTACATATTATTAAATTGTTTAAATTACCTAAAATATAATTGCGAAATCGTTCAATAGTCTCCTGTTTGGTCTTTGGACATTCTCCTTGCTGTTCGGCAATAAGACGTATATTCTCTGGTATCTCCTCCTCGATATTCAGTTTATGCTCTATGGCCGGCATTTTGCGTGAAGCTGCAGCCTTTAAATCGTAAAGAAAAAGGTTTAAAATAAATCAAACATGTTGCTAGCAACAATGTTGCGGGGTCACAAAATGTTTCTAGACAAAACAATGTTGCTAGCTCTAAAATTGCTATTAACTTTTGATATTTGACATTTAATTATTGGTTTTTGTTTTCATAAAGCACCGATTAAATATATGTCACCTTATTTTTAACTCATTAATAAACGAAACTTCTTGATTTTAAATTCAATACAAAATTTGGTTTGGATTATAAAAATTATTATGACACATTACCGAAAACAAATATTTGTTAGAGCTTTTTAATATTAAATTCAAAATGCAGTATGATAATTAAATAAACTGTTTGGCATCCATTTAGTTGATATGTTTTTATTGTTGAACAATCACGCCATCATCTCTAACTGATCCTTTCAACACTGCAATTTGTTGTTGCTTAATTAACTCACATTTGTTGCTTGCGTGTTGTAAATTAACGGCAATTAAGAACACGTTTGAGCATATTTACATCGTATGGCATTAGAATGACTCTTTGTTAATTTCACGTGTTTCATTATTAGCAACATTTTTGAAGTGTTGCCTGTTGCTTGACCTTAACATTGGCACAAAACTCATCTCAATATTTTTGAATCTTTACCATTTTAGAAATGTTTGTTTGGTGCTTTTCTTGTTCCACGTTCGACTTCGGTTTTGAAACTGAGCCAACGAATATAATTTTAAGCCCATGCAATTTATAAAAAACTCAAATTTTTGCGATAACATAAAAATAAGTCGACACAGCTGACAATGATTAGCGCGTTGCCCCAGTCCGAAGCTGAACTTAACCCAATTGCCCAGCGAATATTGATAAGGGTGAGGTTCTCTCCAATCTGTAATATTTCACATTCTACATATATTTCAGTCCGATCGCTTTTAAGCACGTAGTAAATATCATATTGCTCATCTCAAAATTGAATAAGTGTGAAAATAGAATGCGTTTAATTTCGCTGTATTTTAAGCAAAAAGCACTCAGAAAGTGTCAAACTTCATTTTGCAGGCGGCACAAGTCAAAGATGCTCAAACCTTAAATAGAGATGACGACGAGAGTCAACAAGTGGCACAAAATACAAATATTCGTCATAATAAGTATTTAATGATTAGTAATATACGCTAATACGCATATAAAAATTGTGATATAAATTAGTTTTGTGATAAAAATGGTGAAACACCAAATTTGGTGTTGTGTTTGTTTGTTGTTTTTTTTGTACATTTTTGTTTTGTTTGTTATGTTTTGGGTAACGAATTTAAATTACTTTGTTTTTCGAAGAACTTAAAGGTACAGTCGAACCTCCATGTAACGAACTTCCTAAATAAAAAATTTATTCCCAGAACTCTGCAATTTGGTTCAATCAAAAACCCAGTTTATTTTTTGTGTCCCCTTGAGATTCGTTGTAAGGAAGTTTTGCTGTATGGGGCATCGTTAGCTATCTTGCAATTTAAGGAGTGGGCGTGGCACTAACATATTTGATGCAGTTTTTGTGGGACGCCAGTAACTAATTTCTTACCAAGTTTGGTAGCCCTAGCTGTAAGGATATGAATCGATGTTCCAGCCCCCAGTAAGCGTAGAAACTCAAGCTTAAAACTTTTTCTGTCCCGCTAAAAAGATAATTGCAAAGTTTGAAGTTTTGACACTGCACAAAACCAATATACTCTTTATTTTCGGTATCAGAGTATAAAAATCTTTGAAGCTTTTAGAACTTATGTTGCAGTACGAGGTCGTTAGAATTTCCCGAGAACAAACGCGCTGCATTACATTTGTCTCATCCAAGTAAAACTTAAGGCAACCGAAACAAAAAAATCGGTTAATTACGTGCCAATTGGCAAACAGAGCAAAGGTTTCAAACTGCAAGTCACAGGTTTTGAAACGCCAATATTGACAGGCCTTAAGTTGTATGTTTATAATAATTAATATTTACTTAGCCACTTTATTTGATGAATAATGCTGGGCCTGGCTCCAATGCATTTTAATTTTGAGTTCAAAGTGTCAACGAACCTTTATTGAAACTGCATTCGTTAATTATGCTTGCACTTTACAACAACGAAGTCTATCCAATTAACATTACTTAAAAGTTGTTCTCGTTTTTTTTATTAATTATTTTTATTCAGGTTTTCAACCAGCATTTGGCCTTTACTCAATGTTATTAGATACCAAATATGGCACCTAAATAATATTTTGTTTGATGTCATTCAACTCGAAAAGCTCTTCAAAATTAGATCATTCGACTCAAATCTTACAACATCTTTCCCATTACCAAGTATTAGAGTTGTAGACAAGTATTTAATTACTGCCTGTATTAATATTTAACACGCACAGTTCGACTTGCTGGCTTCCAAGCAATACTTAATACAGTTTTATTTTTTATGTTACTCAAAATTGAAAGCAAACAGCTGCAAAGTGCGACAAGATCGACGTCGCGCGAGTTCGTATCAAGACTGACTCAAAGATTGTTGAGAACAAAACGTTTTATGCCCCCCCAACAACAACTCAGCTCAACTCAGAACAACGTTCACACAGCAAAACCCGTCTCCAAGCAGGGTAACGAGATAAATAAAAAGCATCAAATTCTATGCATTACAAAAAACCAAACAGAAATCAAAAGTATTTATCTAAATTAAAAATATGTCTCAAAATGTCTTTTGGAATCATCATTAAAATAAAATTTCCTTATCTTAAATGAAAGTGAAGTTTAAAGTATAATTTTTGAGAGCAAAACAAATAAGTAGAGTATGTTGATGTCGTTAATTGCAAGTGAGAGTGAAACTCGAAGCTAATCTTAAGCCCTTAAATGGTGACCAGAACTTGATGATGAGATATAATAGAAGATGCTGTGCAAGTTCAATGAGCTTTTTAATGACGTCACGATTATGTCTGAGTAGTTGAGCCAAACATTAATTGCAATTTTTAAAAGAGATGCAATCTTTTTACATAAATTTCTTTCCAAAACATTTTTTGTTTACAAATAAATTAAAACTAGTTTTGGGTCTCAGACAAAAGCAGCGACAAGCGGCAAGTGCAACAAACCTCTTGTTGCCGTTGGTCAAGGTCAGATAGCCGGGCTGGGAGCAAAACTTGTTTTAGATGAACGGCCATCAAAAGCGTCATTTGCTAAGAATTTGCACCAATTTGGGTTGAAACTTAATTGCAATTTTTCAGCATCCATCAGAATTAAGGCATAGAGCGACGACTGAATTGAAGCATAATCATGCTAAAAGTTATTTGTTTATTTTTTAATTCATAGCGTACTAAAACAAAAACTCCCGCCAATTAATATTTTTTGGTATCGATTGGATCGTTGAGTTTGTACATCAATCAATGCGTGTGTGGCAGCCTTCGTTCAGATTTCCTTTCTTTTTTTTTCAGTGTTGTCCTAGGTCTGGCAACACTTGCAAACATAGCGATACGTATCGAAAAGCAACCATAGGCTTGGCGACGGGTGTTTTGCGGCCAAAAAATCTTTTCATTTCATCTACTTGAATTTTGTTGTAAAGTCCGTTTGATTAAGTTTAACAATTAAATAGTTGCGTGGATTATAGTTATAAGTTTAACTGTATAACATTAGCGTACAGTCGCGAGCGTAGGCGACGCAAACACCACCCGTACTAAACACAGTGAAGCGCCGTCTACTGTGTGTGCAAATTTTGCAGTTCTTGCCGCGCGTTGGTTTCGCCAAACGACCTGAAAATTTTATACAACCAACTAAAAAGGTAAAATAAACGGTGTCTGGGAAAATAAATGTGACGACTATAATTAAGAGCGACCAATACTATGATTGTTTCGTGGTGAGTTAGGTAAAGTGAAATATTTGTGCCCAGCGGCTTCGTATTTGCAAATAAAAAATGGCGCTGGACGTGTAGATAGAATTTCTGTGCGTAAGTTGTGTATACGAAATGCCCTTGCTTCAAGGCTTGTAGAGTCCTATCATACGTTTTCAAGTGCTTTTTGTTATTGCGTGAGTTTATTAATTATTTAAAAAAAATAAATTATGTTGTACATATATAATAATAACGTTAAGCCGGCAATGTGGTTGCACATAGATACACACTCGCATCACAGACGCTGAAATAAGTTTTCGCTAAGCAAGCGATTTTTTTTTTATTGCTCTTAAATCCTACATAATGCAAAACAAAACAAAAAATTTAATTTTAATGTAACGCATTTATATTAATTTTTTACTGTCGCTAATGTTTGTGTTATTTTTGTTGCATTTGCCAGCCGGCCCAACTGCCCCGCGAAAGACAGGGTTGTTATTCACACTCAAGCACACATTGCGCGCGCTCTTTTCTTTTCGTGACGGTACGTTATCGTGCTGTAATACAACTTACAAGAACGCATCGATGTATAGAAACCGATTTAAAAATAATAAAAAATTTATTAAGTACCGAAGGAAAAATACATTTATCAAACAAACAAGTATGCATATTAATACAAAACCAATTACGCCCATGTTGCTAATCGATTTTTGAGCCAAATCAATGTACAGCATACATGCATTAATATTTAGTTGTGTTCGCGCCAAATAAGGAGAAAAAAAATCAAGTGAAAACGTTGCAAGAAGTCTGCTTGTAAAGGGCGACTAGCTCAAAAACTTTGAAATGTATGAGAATGGGTGGGCGTGGCATCCACATTTTTGATAAAAAAAAAAAAAAAAATAGATTTGTAAACAAAGTATAGACTAATGGTACAGTCATACATTTTATTTTTACCAGGCCCAACACAACAGCATCATCATGCAGAACGGTCAAGGCGCCATGTCGATCGAGCAGATGTACCAGAAGAAATCGCAGCTGGAGCACATTCTGTTGCGTCCGGACTCGTATATTGGTTCCGTAGAGTTCGTTAAGGATCTGATGTGGGTCCATGATCCTAGAGAAAAATCGGATGGTGCAGCGAGAGATTTCGTATGTGCCCGGCCTCTACAAGATTTTCGATGAGATCCTGGTAAATGCCGCCGATAATAAGCAGCGCGACAAGGCAATGAATACCATTAAAGTCGACATTGATCCTGAGAAGAATCTTATCTCAATTTGGAACAATGGCCAGGGCATTCCGGTCACGATGCATAAGGAGGAAAAAATGTATGTGCCCACCATGATATTTGGTCATCTTTTGACTTCTTCCAACTACAACGATGATGAAAAAAAGGTTACTGGCGGTCGCAATGGTTACGGTGCCAAATTATGTAACATCTTCTCGAATAGCTTCACCGTCGAAACATCGACCAAGCAGTTTAGAAAGAGTTTTAAGCAAACCTGGGGCAACAACATGGGCCAAGCTGGTGATCCAATTGTAAGTATAACAGAACTCAGGGAAAAGTATACGATCTCTAAAATGTATTTTCATTATATTGCAGGTTAAAGAATCTAGTGGCACCGATTTCACGCGAATTACATTCAGTCCAGATTTGGCCAAGTTCAAGATGGATTCGTTGGATAAAGATATTGTGGCACTTATGTCAAGACGTGCCTATGATATCGCTGCATCCTCAAAGGGTGTGGCTGTATTCCTAAATGGCACCAAGGTGCCTGTAAAGGGCTTCAAGGATTACATTGACTTGTTTGTCAATGATGATGAGGCAGGCCAGCCTGTTAAGGTGGTTTATGAGGCGTGCGGTCAACGTTGGGAGGTCGGGGTTTGCCCATCGGAGCGTGGATTTCAACAGGTCTCGTTTGTCAATTCGATAGCTACGACCAAGGGTGGTCGCCATGTCGATCATGTTGTCGATAATGTTATTAAGCAGCTAATTGATGTGCTAAAGAAGAAGAACAAGAATGGTATTAGCATTAAACCATTCCAAGTGCGCAATCATTTGTGGGTATTCGTAAATTGCCTCATCGAGAATCCCACATTCGACTCACAGACCAAGGAGAACATGACACTGCAGGCCAAAAGTTTTGGCTCCAAGTGTACGCTGTCCGAAAAATTTATTGGACTAATAGCAAAGTCAGGCATTGTTGAATCTGTGCTTGCATGGGCAAAGTTCAAGGCACAAAATGATATTGCCAAAACCGGTGGCAAGAAGTCATACAAAATTAAGGGTATCCCCAAGCTGGAGGATGCCAACGAGGCGGGCACCAAAAATTCCATACAATGCACTCTAATTCTCACTGAGGGTGACTCAGCCAAATCTTTGGCTGTCTCCGGTCTAGGCGTTATTGGTCGCAACTACTATGGCGTGTTTCCGCTGCGCGGTAAACTGCTCAATGTGCGCGAGGCCACCTTTAAGCAGCTCACCGAGAACGCCGAAATCAATAATCTGTGCAAGATCATTGGATTGCAGTATAAGAAGAAGTATTTGACCGAAGATGATCTGAAGTCGCTGCGCTATGGCAAGGTGATGATCATGACTGATCAGGATCAGGATGGTTCCCATATCAAGGGTCTGCTGATCAATTTTATACACACCAACTGGCCCGAACTGCTTCGTCTGCCCTTCCTCGAGGAATTCATTACGCCCATTGTAAAGGCAACCAAGAGTAATCAAGAGCTTGCCTTTTATTCGCTTCCTGAGTTTGAGGAATGGAAAATGGATACACCTAATCATCATACGTACAATATCAAGTACTATAAGGGTCTCGGTACTTCGACATCTAAGGAGGCTAAGGAATATTTCCAGGTATGTTTGCACTTTGCACAAACAATTTTATGCTTTTTATCATTTAAACAAAACTAATTACGTTATTTATACATTTCAAAGGACATGGAGCGTCATCGTATTTTATTCAAATACGATGGTCAAGTGGATGACGACAACATTACAATGGCATTTGCCAAGAAGCATGTGGAGTCACGCAAGGTTTGGCTAACCAATCACATGGACGAAGTAAAGCGCCGCAAGCAGTTGGGTCTCCCAGAGCGCTATTTGTACACGAAGGGCACCAAGCATGTTTCTTACTCGGACTTCATTAATTTGGAACTGGTGCTCTTCTCCAATGCGGACAACGAACGATCCATACCCAGTCTGGTGGATGGCTTAAAGCCCGGCCAGCGCAAGGTTATGTTCACATGCTTCAAGCGCAATGACAAACGTGAGGTGAAAGTGGCACAGTTGTCGGGTTCGGTAGCTGAAATGTCTGCGTATCATCACGGCGAGGTCTCGCTGCAGATGACCATTGTGAATCTGGCGCAGAATTATGTGGGCTCAAACAACATTAATTTGCTGGAACCACGAGGTCAGTTCGGTACACGTTTGACTGGCGGCAAGGATTGTGCAAGTGCTCGTTATATTTTCACCATTATGTCGCCGTTGACGCGTCTCATCTATCATCCATTGGATGATCCACTGCTGCAATATCAAACAGATGATGGTCAGCGCATTGAGCCACTTTGGTATATTCCTATTATACCTATGGTTTTAGTCAATGGCGCCGAGGGCATTGGCACTGGTTGGTCAACCAAGATAGCCAATTATAATCCACGCGAGATGATTATCAATTTGCGTCGCATGATTAATGGCGAGGAGCCGTTGCCAATGCATCCATGGTATAAAAACTTCAAGGGCACCATGGAGTACGTCAGCGATGGACGTTATGTGCACTCGGGCAATATTCAGATTCTGCCTAACAATCGTATCGAAATCACTGAGCTGCCCGTTGGTGTTTGGACTCAAACCTACAAGGAAAACGTTCTGGAAGCATTGTCCAATGGAACCGATAAGGTCAAATCGATTGTCAATGAATATCGTGAATACCATACGGATACAACTGTGCGTTTTGTAGTTAGTTTTAATCCTGGTGAATTTGAACGTCTTCGCCGGGAGGATGGCGGTTTCCATCGCACCTTCAAGCTTAGCTCTTCGATATCCACCAATCAAATGCATGCGTTTGATGATAATAATTGCTTGCGCCGCTTTCCCACAACCAAGGATGTTCTGCTTGAGTTCTATAAATTGCGCATGGAGTACTACAATCGTCGCAAGGATTACCTTGTAGGTCAGCTTACGGCCCAGGCGGATCGGCTTAGCGATCAGGCGCGCTTTATTCTAGAGAAGTGTGAGAAGAAGCTGGTTATTGAGAACAAGCAGCGCAAGGTCATGATTGATGAGCTTATTAAGCGTGGCTATCGTCCCGATCCCGTCAAGGAATGGCAGCGACGCATCAAAATTGAGGAGGCTGAAGCGGCCGAGGATGAAGAGGACGAAGAGGAGTCGACTTCAGCGTCTACATCTAGCAAGAAGGCCAAAAAGGAAGTGGACCCAGAGAAGGCATTCCAGAAGCTCACCGAAGTCAAGAAATTCGACTATCTGCTTGGCATGTCCATGTGGATGTTAACAGAAGAGCGCAAAAACGAGCTGCTCAAGCAGCGCGATGCCAAGCTGCTCGAACTGGATAACTTGATGAAGAAGACGCCACAGCATCTGTGGATGGATGATCTTGATAACCTTGAACAGAAGTTAGAGGAGGTCGAGGAAAAGGAGCGTCTAGAGGAGATGGGCATTAATATGAAGCAGGCGAAGGCCATCAAGAGCCAAAAGGCAACAGCCGGCGGTCGTGGAAAAAAAGCCAAAGTTGCTCCTGGCAACGAGGATATCTTTCCCGATCCCGTCGGCGAAAAAGTGGCATTCAAGATCACCGATGAACTTCTTAAGAAATTTGAAACCGCCAAACGTGCTGCTAAGATTAAAAGTGAGAAAAAGGAGCCCGGCGAAGACGGCGATGATGATTCTTTCGAAGGCGGCACAAAGACATCTAAAGCAAAGAAGGAAACTGCTGCTAAAAAGGAGCCCGTCGATGTGGCCGATGAGTTTGATGCTCTGGTCGAAGGCGGTACAGTTAAGGCAGCGCCAAAGGCAAAGAAAGTGCCTGCTGCTAAAAAGGAGCCCGGCGAGAAGAAGCCACGGGCAAAGAAGGAAAACGGCGACGGACTCAAGCAGCCCAAATTGGACTTTAGTAAATCAAAGGTGAGTTCGTAACTCTAAAACTTAAGCTTAATGCTTCAACTAATCATTGTCTTTCAAATTCAGGGCAAAAAGCGAAAGGGTGATTCAGATGATTCAGAAATCGAGTGTGTCGAAGTCGAAGCGGCACCACGTGCGGATCGTCCTGGTCGCCGTGCTACTAGCAAAAAGATTGATTACTCCTTTGCCGATTCTGATGAGGAAGGCGCCAGCAATAAAGCTGATGACACCTTCATCGACAGCACTGATGAGGAAGATTCGCCCATTAAGCGTCCGGCCAAGCGTCCACGCGATGATGATGGTAGCAGCGGCGGATCCAAAAAGAAGGCTGCACCCAAAAAGCTATGCGTCATCGAAAGCGACACCGATGACGACGATGATGTAGCTTTCGTCGACGATGAGGATGATTCCGATTTTGAGGCTTAAGTTGTACGGCAGCCACATAGACATTATTACATCAATAACGAATATCTCATGCATAAATTCGTTGTCATCGTGGTCCCGTTCTACTCTGGTATATTTTATTTCAAATATTTTACCAAAATGAACGAACGAAAACGGAAGATGCCAAGAATTAAATACAAATTGTATTTAAGGTCATATTCCTTAGAAATAAGTAAAAAGTATTTACAATATACCAATTTGCCTAACGGCAACTAGATATACAAACGAATACAAGTCGTTATATATTTATAATCAAAACGATGAATTTTACGCATTGTCTATACACAACATTATTTAACCATCTTACAATTCGAAACAACAGAATAAGATGGGCACACATAAATATTTTAATCAAATTGCATAACTTCGCAACATTCTTTTATTGTAGATTTTAATAAAGTAAACGAAAAGCGATAATCCACCAACAACATATACAATAGAATTTAATCTATCATATCTGTTTTTTTTAGAGTAGTTTGTAGTCTCATACCAAGGGTTTTTTTTAGGTAAATAAATTGGTTTAAAGCACTCATCTTTTGAATCTACAGCAATTGATAATTGTGAAGAGGGACAGGAAAGAGCAGAGAAGTAATCGTTTGGTTTCAGTAAAAAATTGTTTAAACTACTGTATCGTGGGTTACACATACTATTGTACTTAATTAACTATTCTTTAAAGATCTGTCTGTAGCGTTGGAGAAAATACTTTAAAGTCAAAATAAAATACCTTGATATTAATTTTGTTGTGCTCTCGTTTTTTTTTTAGTTTTTAGTTTGTTTAGCAGCTGAATGATTAAATAATTAAACATGGAACACTAAACATCGAGTTGATCCAGGAATACTTTAAAGGTATTCCTAATTTGGTCATTGGCGAACTGTGGCTTGGAGAGTGCCTCGCGTAGAGCAAAGCGACAGCTCTGCAAATCGTAGGCAGAATTGAATGGCTCTTCGCTGCGCAGTAGACCTAGTTGCTTGAGATAGTAGTCCACCACACGCAACTCCTGCTTCGTTGTGATGGCATAATCGAATGTGGACTGTATGAGTGAAACGGACAAATCCAATGCTGCTTTGGATGTCTGCGACAGATGCGCACACTTGAGCGTTGTAAAGATGAGCAGTAGCACGTGATTATCGTCGCTGAACAGCTATAAGAACAGAATTTGAGTTAAAGTTGTTGATGAATTTGATATATGGTACATACATCAATGACGCTTTGCAGTGCTTGCAGTTTGTTATCTTCTTGCAGCGAATCAAATTGTTGTAGTGTGCACGGTTTTCTGCTCAGGCAAAACTCCTCTACAGTACAGTTATTATTGGTTGTTGATTTGTCGTTGTCGTTGTCATTGCTCGCTATGGTCAGAGTGTTCATGGCTATGTTGGTGCTGGTAGTGTCGTCAATAACCTTTAAAGAGAATTGTATAGAATAAAAAGATGGCTGTAAAATAATCAATAATTTGTAAGAGACACATACGACATTAGCTGGAAAGGATTTGGTGGACATGTAAGCTGTCTCTTCGGCGTCATTTTCATTGGCATATTCCTCATCATCTTCGTCCACCTCCTCGGTTGTATCGTTTGGATCGTATTCACCATCATCCTCCTCGTCTTCTGCATATTCCTCGTCGGTGTTCTCGAGTGTGTCATCACCTTCATCCTCCTCGGCGCTTGCCTCGCCTTCCTCTTCAGACACAACATCTTCCATGGACATTAATGCCTGAGGATTCCGGCTGTTGGCCATTGCGGCAACGATTTGCTTCACACCCTCTTGCCCAAAACAATTGCCATCTAAATTAAATACCCGCAACTTGGGTTTGTGCAGTATTGCTTGCACTAGCATCAGACCGCCATCAAAGTTGATATCGTTAAAGCCCATATCAAGGACCTCCAGCTGTTGATGATCCTTCTCCAGGGCTTCAGCAAAGAGATAGGCGCCATCGGTTTTTAGCAAACAATCGCCAAAATTGATTTCCCTCAAGCTGCTCAAGAAGATTATTTGATAAAATAGTTCAATAAAAATAAGTGCAATGCACTTACAGCGGCGTATGGGTAAAGATATCGGCTATTTTGGAGGCACCCTTAACGGTCAGCGTGTTATCATTCATATTGAGGATACGCAAATGGGGATTCAGTTTAAAGCCTTCGGCAAGATCAGCGACGCCAACATGGTAAATGGAATTTTGTGGCATCGTTATCTCTTCCAATGTTTGCAAACGTTTAAATGTTTTCGAAAGGGCCTTTGCGCCGGCATTTTCCAATCGATTACGGCCAGCGACAAAGACACGTAATTGCAGTGGCTTTCCGGCTTTCTTGGCGTTTTCGTGCAGATCGAGCAGCGCCACGGCCAGCATACGCCCGCCCTCGGGTCCCAGGCCACAGTTATTTAAATGGAGCTCTTGCAGTGAATAGCAAACGGGCGAGCGCAGAAACTCCTCCAATCCGGTCATGCCATTCGGACCCAGTGCATTATCGCTCAGATCGAGAACTGTTAGCTTGGCGCCGGCCGCTATTAGACCAGCGCCGAGGTGCTTCAGTGCCAAAGGGATTTCCGATTTAAGGCGCCTTGTAAATAGATTCTTCCACAGTGCCTTGCGAAATTCGGGATGACGCTTCAACGCCGCCCCAATGGCCTCTGCTGCCTCCACGCCCAAAGTATTTCCATCAAGATTGAGAGCGTGTACTACTGTCTGGCCGTTTAGAGCATCCACAACAGCTTTCACTGTTAATTTGCATAAATGTTCAGACATAAACTACAATTTTACCACCGCATCCATTCTACTTACCCTGTTCGGCATTGTCCCAGGTTTCAGCTTTGTCCTGGAATGAAATGCATTTCTCTTCGCTTGCTAGCGCCGCCATGCTGGCGAAACTGAAGTTAGCCATTGCCATTTTGTATCGTTTTTAAATTTATATTTATGTTTTAATGAATTATAATGCAAAAAGTTCTAGCACTGTACTTTTTTGCAAATGTCCACTGAGATTTTCTTTGGCTGTAACTTCGCAAAAGAGCGGTAGAAGTGACAGCGGCATTGGCGTTTGTTTGAAGCAGCTGCACTTTGACAGCTGCTACGAGGATAGGGCTGTTTCATTCTGACGCGAAATTTGGACGCTTTACAGCACTGCTTTGAAACAGCTGTTCAAAAGACGCTCAAAAACATTGCAACACAGTAAAAAAAAAATTGCAACGCGACATAAACAAAAAATAAATAAATTAAATTTAAAAGAATCAATAAAATGTGTGCGGCATATGCAGGTGGCTCCTGGATAAGCGCCGTTATCGATGAGATTGCGCTTGAAGGCTTGGATGGAACCACATTGCCAAGTAAGTTATTTAAGGCATGTTGCTTATTGTACAGTGTGCGCGTAATTGTACATACATACTAGTTATTACTTGTTTTAATGTAATGAATTTCTAGCTCTTTGGTCATTGTTGGCCGTACGACTGCAAAATGGCCAACCGCTGTCGGAAACATTGCAGAACCAAATATGGACTCTACTGTTGCGTTCCACGGACAAGGTTAAGTTCTATGAGCTGCCCAAGGCACGTCCCCTGATGCCCTTGTATAATCGGGATAATGACGAGGATCCGGAACTGTGCCTGCCTGTGGTCCCAGATAGCTGCCCTTTTTTGCGTTTACCATATGGACCCGTGCAGGATGGCCACATCATGGGCAACTGTGCGGACTACCACACACGCAAACTCATCGCTTTGAATGTCCTGGAAGAACTGACTGTTGCAGAGGCTATCGAGCGCTGGAATCAGACTCTTGTTGTCGTGGCCAGCCAGGATGAGCGTCTTAAAGCACTGAAGCCGCCGAATCTGTTAAAGCCCCGCGAGCTGTCCTTGCAGCAGTTCATATTCTGGGAGTGCGTTGGACGTGCGCGCTACAATGGCGAAACCACACGGGGTCCCTGGTCATTGATTAACTATTTTAAGGATTCCTGCTTCTTATTCTACACAAAGTAAGTATCTTTAGCTTGAATATGAAACAAAATTTAAATATTGTTTCTGTACTATTAATAGAAACAAATTTATCAAGATGAACCTAGTGGTCAGTCAGCCTTATACGGAGCGTCACAATGGGCGCACAATGTTGTCTTTGCTGGTAATGCTGCCACGCTTTCATCGCATCTACAAGAGTCACCTGCAACGGGTTTTGGAGCAGGTGTATATCGAGGTGAAGGCAAGTCCTGAACAGCATATACCCACGAGTGAAATAATGCAACGGGCAAAGGGTCTTACCACCTCAAGGCTTAAAAAACTTATTCTCTCACACAACTTTCGGACGTTTTTTGAAACGGCGCTTGTCCATCCAACAAAGATTGATGGCGCCAGTACGTCAAAAGATCAAACTAAGGGACGCAAAATGTCCGTTACGCGTCTGCGTAATCCCAACACAAAGTTTGAAGAGCTTACTCAAATGCATGGCAATGCTGACAAAGAAGATAAGTCGCCGGATGATTTTCTGAACCAGCGTCACTCCTACCTCAACATGCCCATTGAACTGGAGAGCTTTCGGGCCATTGCACGATTCGGTGAACGTGGCTTGAGTACCGTCGAACTAGCTCAGTATATATCCATTAATGTCATTCTTACACGTGGCATTATCAAGCATCTGCTAGCCAGCAAAAAGCTCACCAAATATACGGATACGGTTGGTAAGACACGGATCGTGCGCTACGTAGCAATCGCAGCACCGATCGCAACTGAAGTCGGTGTGAAAGCGAAAACTGTGGCGAAGACTGTCGAAAAGCTGCAGTGTAAGGACGAGTTGGTAAGCATGTGAAGCATTCTCATATAAGTTTAATCTAAATTCTCTCACATATTTTTTTAGAACTTTCCGCCCAACATTGATATTGTGGTTAATGATCTGCCGAATATCAAGTCAAATATACGTCAAATGACATTCCCGACAGTAAAAATGTCTACCAAATCGGAAGAGACGCGACGCCAGCTGGAACGGAAGAAGCTTATTGTACAGCAAATTGATAAGACATGCATTGTGCATGCGATCGATGTGATGCGTGCCATTGCACAGGCGGAGCTAATCAGTGGATGGCGTGAAAAGATTTGTCGCAAATCGATGTATCGCCTGCTGCAGCGAATGCAGCACGACAAGATCTTGTGTGCGTACGAGGTGACGCTGGAGTATGAGCAACTGTTGCGTGTCTATCGTCTCGTCACACATCCCAGCATCGACAGCGAGCACGAGCAGTTGCAGCGTGAGGTGTTGCGTTTGAAGAGCAATTTCCGTTTGCTCAGCGAGGAGCGAATGTTGCGTCCCTCGCTGTTGAAGGAGAAGGAGCGCCGCGAGCTGTTGGCACGCAAAAAGCTACGCACCGAACGTCTGCAATCGGGCATTAATATAAAGCATACCGCGCCGAAACTTCTGCTGGCGTGTACGCTGCATGAATTCCTGTTCTATTTGGTGCGCGAACAGCAGCCGGAACAACAGCCGCTGGAAATGAATGTCGAACTGCTGCAGCATTGGCAGCGCACCGAGCCATCGCTGCTAACACGCCAATTCCTTGACGAGTGGCAGCAGAGTGAGTCTCAGGTGCTGCCCTATACGCAGGAGATAAGCTGGCGCACCTTTATACCGCCGCTGCCGCAATATGCGGAGAAGCCAAGCGGTTGGCTCTATTTCATTGATGCAATGGAGCGGATGCCGCTATCGCTGATGCTGCGACTCTTTCGCGTTGAGCGCGAAGTGACCGAACAGTTGCGTCCTCACTTGCAGCACCCGGTGCGGCAGCACTATCTGCTGGGACAGTTGCAGCTAACGAATTTGATACCACGCCTCAATCTGCAGCAGCGACATCTGAGTACACTCCGTCTGCTGAACAATATGGGTCTGCTGCAGGTCAGCGAACGTCAGGTGGGGCGTGATGCACTGCAGCGTTGGATATACCTAAACCAGCGCAGCAGTCTGCTGGACACCACGACCAGCAGTGGACACAACTTCAAGCGTGTTAGCCCGGAGCGCAGCTATGAGAAGTTGGACTTTGTGTTTGAGACACGTGAACAGATCGCTGAATATTGGGCTAAGCTGCAGAACATTTGCATATACACCAAGCTGGGTTTCCTCAAGCACAGGGAGCGCAAGGTGCCAGGCAGTCGTAAGGAGCAGCGTTTGCCGCTTTTGACTTTTGTGCGCAGTGTCGAATTTGATGAGGCATTGGCATTGGACGATGGCAGCGTGCCAGGTGATCAGCAGGGCGCAGCTGGCTTAAGCTCCTCGCTCTATGCCCATCAATTTCGTCATTGGTCGTGGGTCAAACGCTCATCGGTATCGGCGACCCGCCCAACAGCCAGCAATGCCCGCCAGTCGACAGCACAGTTTCCCGTACGCAAGCGTCTCGGCCTGATGCGTCCCAAGGCGTTGCCCAGATTTGGCAAGACGCGCAATGCCAATGGTGCGGCGGGGGAAATGCGCAAGCGCAAGGGTGGACCCCGCGACGATATCGATCGGGATGCTTTGCGCAATATGCGCACACTGCGCGTCACCTGGTGCTCGGCCGAGGATCGTCTGCTCAAGATGGGACGCGCTGTCTATTTGTTCATTGATGCCCCCTTGCCGTCGCTGGCACTCTATAATGTGGGCACCATTTGTCGCGATGTTATTCGTCAGTATCTGGGCATTAACAATAAGACGACGCAGGCTTGCGTGCGCCGACTCCAGTTCCTGATACGCATGAAGCGCGATCAGCCGGATGTACGCAATTGGATCTATATGATGCAGGCGCAACCGGAGTTCAATGCAACCTACAACGAACGCTTTCTGCCGCAACTAAAGCGCGACTATCCCGTGCGCAGCGATCAAAGCAATGCCCTGCTCATTCATTTCCTGCTCATCCTGAACAAACTGCATCGCATGATCCTCAATGAGGTATGTACTTTGGATTTAATTCACTTCACCCACTTTATAAATTATTTTGTTGTTGCAGGAGAATGTGTATCGTCAGTTCTTGCTGCCCGACAATTTGGAGGACTATCATCTTCGGTTTCGCGAGTTTACACCGTTGAATGCCGAACAGGAAACGTTGCTCTATGCGAATCCCAGCAACGAGACGGATCTGCAGATAACCGTTGTGTTTGGTGTCTTGCACAGCATATTGTGCTGCAACAAAGACAAGACGCTATTCAATTGCCAGGCATTCGAGATCTACAAACACTTCTCCGAAGATGTTCTAAATGTCGCCTTTAACAAGGCTCGGGCGGATTCCCTGCTGGTGGCCGTAAAGCGTCGCAATATTCATCACGTGAATCGCCAGGTGTCGGGACCCGGACACCTGCTCAGCTCCAAATACAAGTACCGTTTGGTTTTCCAAAAGTACAACTATATGCTGTATGATGCGTATTATGCGTTCGCCCAGCGTTTTAAGGGCCACCAGGGATTGGCCAGTGTCCAGCTGGCATCACCCACCTTTGCCCAGTTGCTGCTTCTGGCCGAACGAGTGGCAAATAATCGCTTAAATCTGTCGCTGCAGCTGCCAGCGAACATACTCACAGTGGACACCACTTCGATGTCCAGGCAGAGTGGTTCCTCCTCAGATCGCATACTGGATCATTATAGCAGCATCTTTGATAATGCACCGCAAACGGAATATGCCAAGCGATTGGAGAGCGTTTGCAGTGGCCGTCAGGCGGCTCGAGTGCGTTTCCATCCAGCGAATCTAACATATCGTGTGCCCTGCAGCGCGTATAATCTGCTCAACAAGCTGCCTCTGCGCTCCATGCACTTCTTCTGTGCCCTGGATGCACTGGGACAGTCGGTGAACATCAGCTGTGCCCGCTTGGAGCACGGCGAATGCCCCTTTGGCTGCATCATGCGCAGCGGTAACTATTTAAACGCTGTGGAGCGCATTGTCTACGAGCATCGGCCACTTCTGCGTCAACTGGTTGCGGATGCACTGCCTCAGTTGGCATTGCAATTGCAGCTGGACAGCTCCACATCGAGCAGTACCACGCTGACCGTCACCACGGGTAATTTTCTGACGATAGTCAACAAATTGGAGACGTACTGGCGCCAGCAACAGCAGTCGCAGGAGCAAAAGGATCTGGGTAAAGTTCTAGCTGATATCACGCTGCACAAGATCACAGATTGGGCCATGTTGTGCGATCGTTTGCTGGACTTTGAGGCGGGCAAAGAGGAGACGGAACGCACACAGGACTATGAACCGTCACTGAACAAGGAGGAGCGTGCTCGGGCCCAAGATGTATTCGTAGTGCATTTACCTACCATTAACATGGAGCAGATAGACCAGAAGCCGTCTCATGATGACCTGCGGGAGCTGCACAAAACAGTGCTCGACATGGTGTCCAAGTAAGTGGGGAATAATTTTAGGTTTGGAAATCCATCAAAAATTCATTTTCTTCCCTTTTTTTAGAGCCACCTATTGGCGCTATACGGATAATACCTTTGAGACGCTGTTGCCAATTTTGGAGGAGAAACAAAAGTACGATGCAATCGCCATACAGCATATGAAGGACATTCTAGAGTATATACACGATCGACCATTGGGCGCTGAAAACCTAGAGCTTCGACGAACTTTTCCATTTGGCTACTTTCTGCTGGACGCGCTACAAGAACTGGAAGATCACGATTTGATCAAGCGTGTGGGCGTCGCCAGCCATATGTATGTGCATAGGGAGCACATGCGCCACTGGGTAGTCCATACGTTCCATATCACACGGCTGGAGCGTGAGCGTATGCAATCTGTGGTGGCTGAAACGCCGGCAACGCCGCAAGCTGTCGTCGGACAGAAGCGCAAGCTGGCCGAGGTGGTGGAACAGCCAAGCACCAGCAAGGCGAAAAACGATGGCAACGACGATGCATTAATGCCCCCGCCCAATGCCCGTCGCTCGAAACGCGTCAAACGCAATGAGGAGGAACAGGAGGCGGCAGCGGCGGTCACAATCTCAACCGACCTGGCATCTGCAAGGGACGTGATTGTGATGCGACCACAGCCCTGGATACGCATAAATGCTTCACTCAATCGCCGCGTTCTCGATCGCTGGATGGGTGCTGTGCTGAGCGAGTGCATCACACGCAATGGCTGCACCGTTCACAGTTTATTCCTGCGCTTTCCCCACTTGCTGCCCGTCGATACGATGCTGCTGCTGGAGCTGCTCTGTAAGCTAGACTGCATACATCTCATGGAGTTGCAGCCACCAAAGCTACACTTGGAGTGCAGCGACGACGTTGAATACATGGAGCAACGTGTCTCGGTCCTCTACGATCCGAATTTTACCTACGTTAAGGTTCATTCGCATGCAATTGAACACTTCACCAACTTTGTTGGCGTCAAGCAGTACAACTCTGAGTTTATTTAAGCAGCAATGTCGAAAAGCTGACTATAGGTATATAAGTTACTTGATTGATTATATATTTTGGACTAAACATAGCTAGAGTAGAATCGGTATATCTAGCTGTTAAGGTTGCCTTCTTATGATTGAAAAATATATTCTACCGTTTTTGGATAAAGTTTAAAAGTTAAAATTCTTATTACGATTGCATTTCTATAGTTGGAAGTCAAGTTTCTAGATCATATATTTTTCAAGATCGACGGGCTCTTACAAACGGATAAAAAGACTACCCTTTTTCCAAAGCATTAGGATTAGAATATGAAGAAATCCTCTTTTCAACTGATTTGAGCTCTCGATTATTACAAGACAAAATTGTAAGCAAGTTTTTTGCTTAAAAGCCTGATATTCAAAGTGACGCCGTTTACGCTGTCTTGCTCTCAACGGCCAGAACTCCGTTTATTCAATGTAAGTCTGCATTTCGTTATTCACTTTCCACTATACAAAGAATATAATTCATCAATTGCTTAGCGAACCCGGTAGAAACAATAACCGGAGTTTTTTTTTTTTTTTACAACTACGAACTCGCATTCGTAGCTTTTGTTTTTTAATTAGTTTTTCACTATAATTTATATCATTGATGTTGTAAAAACCGCAGCACTACACTTTGTTGTTGTTTACCGCTTGCCACCGACGCGAGGAGCAGCCTTTTGCGTGACCTTGGTGGCCTTTTGCTTGGGTGCTGACTTCTTGGCGGGAGCTGGTGCGGAGGCCTTCTTGGCTGCCTTGGTGGCGCGCTTCTGTTCTTTGGCGACCTTGATGGCCTGATCGCGTTGTGCCTTACGCACCTCCGGCTTCATGTTGCGCTTGGCCATGATTTCGGCCAGCGAAGCACCAACAATGGCGCGCTGGAATTTCTGTGTGCGGCGTGTGCGCTTCTTGGAGGCCTCCTCCTCGATACCCTTGCGGTGCTTGCGACGGTACAGCACTGTCCATGTCACCTTACGAGGGTTGCGCTTCATCAGGTAAGAGCGCTCGCACTTCTTGTCCAAAAAGGTGAAGGTCTACAAACAATAAATAAATTCCAATTAGCTGATAGTTCACATTAAGTTGTTGTTTACAATTACCTTGCCATCGATTTTGACCATGGTCTTGCCATGGCCGGGGTAAATTTTGTACCCACTGAATGAACACAAACCGATTCTGGAATGAAAACGTATTGTTTTTTAGTATTGGTAGAGAAAATATCATGCCAAAACATCATTAGACACCATTAGGTGCATTTTAATAAACTATACAATTGCGTTTGCAAAGTGATGATCGACATTTTTGAAAATTTATTTATTTTTACGTACTTCATCTTGCTGGTCAAAAGTGAAAAGAAACGGAAGTGGACGCTTTGTTTGACAGCCGCTGTCACAGACAAACAGCTGATAATTAGTGTTGGTTAACATATTTAAGCACTGTTGCATATGTGTTGATAGTTGATACTTATTTAAAATTTTTTATTATTCACAAGCTTTTATTTGTTGTAATTAAATAAGTCAAATATCAAACATAATGCTATTGATTTCCCTTTCAGCTACAACAGAGTTTTGTTCTTGATCAGATGCCAAATGGCTCAAAGCAGATGTCTCTATGTGGCGCAAACGATTCATTGTTTTGATTTTATAAAACACCAAGTGTGATAAGAGCAGCATAGCCAAATTGCCTGGTGCATTCCTAATGATATTGTTTAGATAACGGTACCAAGGTACCTTCGCTCCACTTTCCTTAACGGTTTCATGCAACTCAATCATTTTTAATGTTAATGGATCCAGTAGTTGTCCAGGCTTGGACACCTATAAAAGATGTCTGATATTTATATGTTAGCTTAAATTATTTGAAAAGCTTGGTAAAAATTTATATATTAAAATAAGTCAAGCTCATAGCTGACAAAAAACGCAAAAAAATGAACAGGTAATTTCGTTTTGTTCAGGGTTGCATTACAGTATGACCAACTAGCTAGCTGCTTCGAATGTTTTCTAACACTTTTCTAGCCGTGTCTGTTTACAGCCCTAGTTTCGCCGCGTTTCATTACAACCAAGCCCGCAGAATACTAAACAATTTCGAAATTATGTTTATGTGCTTGGTTAATAATGTTATTAAACTTTGTGTCGTAGTGTAAGAAGGTTGCGGATCGCGCAGTTGCTATATCAAGCTGGGAAGTAGTGCGAGATGGTTCGTTGTGTGTAATGAATATGTAAATTAGCTTACAGTTATTGCGCTGCAATCAGTGCTGACATGTTTGGCTTGCCTAACAACATACTAATTGCGTAAAAAGGCAATACTTGTTTGAATTGAGACAATTCTAAGTGATAAAATATTCAAATAGATGCTGTTACCTGATAGCAAAGCAGAAATCTAACATTTTTAATATATTAACAAATGTTTTTGTTTTTAGTTGATGTGTGATTTAGCTAGAAAACAGCTGTTTAGTTTGCTGTTTATGAATTTCAATGCCTTTTTAATTGGAACCACCATAAACGGTTGTGGATTTTGTTTCTTAAAGGTTGCAATACCAAAATGGATCTGCAGCAATTTTTATCGTTGGAACGCAAGCAGCTGGAACAGGACCGCCAGCGGCTAAGCGCAGCACTGGAAAACAAAAATAATGCTCAAGAAACTTGTCCTGCCGCCGCTTTAATGCAAACAGATAACTTTGTGCCGGTGCAATGTCAGCGCACGGCAAACACAAGCAACGAGTGCAACGAACCCACAATAGCCTCGTCCTCAACCTTAGCAACGGCAAGTCAAAACCCCGAGTTGCCACTGGAGCTAAGTACGGAGTCGGAGGAGCAGGTGGAGCAGAGAGAAGAAGAACTGGCTAGCACATCGCTGCTAAAATCGGCCAAGGAATTTGTGAATCAACGCGAATTGCTCATTGGAAGCGCACGACAATATAAATCGCCAAATGCGTCGTATCGCGCTACGGAATGCGAGCGGCCGCAAAGCGAGAATCGTTTGCCAATTGAGCGTCACAAAAAGGGGGTAAGTAGTTAGTCTGTAGAAGGGGGAGTGGCGCCCACATGTAGCCAATTTAGATGTTCACGCTTGATTGGCTCAACGCCCAAAAAAAATGTTCCCGATATATTTGCCATAACTGTGCCAATTTCTTTACGGCTCGTTGGACCTCTCAACGCGTCGCGCTTTGTTCGACCAGCTGCCAAAAAATAATTTGAAGTTTAGTTGTCCCCAGAATTTCATAGTGTTTAAGTTGCGGTTTTCGTATTCGGTAAGAAAAAGTTGACTAGAATTTTAGTTTGAAATATTTCTATATCAAATTATAATTAAATTTTATTTATATTTATTTAAGAACCATTGTTAGCACAGCTCTGGGATCTTCACTACTGCAAGTTCAAAGTTCCGAACAACCATTGTTGACCCTTTCGCTTTTTTCATTTCACCTTTGCGTTTTTAATTTGCGCTGTTCGCGCTAAATGCAAGCTTGTTGTCAATAATTTTACACTCTACCTAAAACGTGCTAGTAGTTCGTGTGTCTAACTAGATTTACCCTTATAGCTGGGCTAACGGATCTACTGTTGGGAGTTTTATACAATGCAATAGTTTTAATTATTAAATAATTCTTTTGTGAGGTTTGAAAGTTTCAAGCGCTTCGTCAGCCATTCGTTCGGCCACATGAATCATTTATGCCCTTAACGCTGTTGTTATATTTCTAGGTGTTGCCTCCGTTCTAGCTGGTCTTCGTGCTCCAGTTAGCATTTTGGCTCCATTCATTTAATGAATTTCGCTTGCGCTGCTCAGTTGTAATTTGAAGCTCGTTTGTTACGTTTGTTGCTTTTGTTATGGACTGAACTTGAAATTTACAGTACACAAATAAACCAACTACATAATTATATACATATATAATATATATGTATATACATACATGTATATTTATGGGTGAGTTGGAATCGCGGGCTAACAAATTGTCTCTAATTAAAATAAAAAATTCCAAACGCAACAAAAAAAAGAAGTGAATTTTTAATTGCTTTAAATAAAGCAACGCAGGGCTACAATTAAAACTTATGACGTTGGCCAAACAGTGCAAATTTTAACTGTGTGCAAAATATGCAAAATGCCAGTGGTAGAAATGGCAGAGAGTTAAAAATGCAAGCAAAACAAATCGTCCAAAATTAACACGTGACTAGAAAAATTGCTGCGTTTCGCAAGTTAACAAACACCTTCAACTAAATACCCTTTACAAAAAAAATATATTTTCGATAATCATTTTGATTCACAATTTGAAATTAATATCATTTATTTTGATTTGTTATAAAATAATTTCTAGTTAAAAGTTGAAACAAAAATATTCTGCTTCAAGTTTTTATTTATTTTTTTGTATTTTATATTAGTTAGCATTTTGTTTTATCGATTTTAAAACAATTTATAAAAATACAAAGAAGTTGATAAAGAGTATTTTTAATGTCCTCGCACTTTATTTTAACCCTTTTTTTATAATGTATGTTTTGCCGACGATATGGTTTTTTTTTTTTTTTTTGATTCAACTAGTTTGCATTTTTAAGCGACTCTAAGTTATTGTTTTTTTTTATGTCCATTGCATGAAAACTGAAAGCGTTGGTCATGCAATTTCCGTCCACAAAGTGCATTGTGCCATTTTGATGTGGTACGAGACTTCCTCTGGCTGGCGGGCTGCGGCTTGCCGGCTGGGTGCGGGCGGACCTTGTGGGTGTTTAGTGCCGGGTCATTTCCGCAGAAGATTTTCGTACTTAAAAGCTAATGACAATTTGGTATGTGAATGATTGATGACTTGGCCACTTAAGCCATTAGAACCAAGAAAAAGAAATAAAAAACGGGAATGCGACCTGAACAAGGTCAGGTAAGGTTAGTTATTTAAAAGCCTTTAATTAATTGGCCAGCCTTACGATTCTGTGTATTATAAGCGTTTGCGTTCTATTTAGATTTTTGTCGCTCTCGGTCAGCCTAATGAACCGTTAAAACTAATTTGAAAAACGTGACACTAAAAGCTTTCAATTTGGCGAGTCAACAAAAGGTTTTGCATACGTGTAATTTACATATCAGATATGTATTTGTACATGACACTTGTTCATGCTTTAAATTCAATAAAACGGCCTTGAACTTAAGCCGTCGCAACGCGTTAGCATGAAGTGCCTTTAAAGCCACCCTAGAGCGTTTTCTTCCTTTCGCTTACTTTGTTGTCGAAGCTTTTCATTTGGTGCACTGCTTTAACACGCATTTTCATTAGCTTTCGCACTTTTCGCGCTCACCAAAACGAGTTTACCACTTAGTTAACCTAATTCACACGAGACACGCAAATGGCTCCGCTAATGAATGGACATCGTAAAACTTTGACTTTAACGCCAACACAATGATTAAGTAGTTGGTAATGCAAATAAAACTTGCACTACAAGCTTTTATTCAGCTTGCACCTTGAAGGATTTATTATTATTTTTGTAAAAACTTCATTAATCAATTTTAGTTTGAAGGGCTTAAAAAAAGCATTTAACGTTCGAAGATGTGAAAGAAAAATTTCGAAAGTTTGACTCTTTAGAGAGGGATAAACGACTTTTAAATAGTTTAATAAAAGAGTTATCCAGGCAATAGAGTAAAGATGGAGGCCCATGACCAATTCTCTTCATTATTTATTATTTTAGTGGTTTCTGTACCACTGTACCGGCACTTGGGTATTTAAAATCAACGCACCTTAATATATACTATGAATAATGTTTGAGCCCAACCCAAGATGAGAAGCTTGAACTATTTATTTGTTTACCTCAACCAATTCGCAAAGCATTCTTTTTATTCTCTCTCTCTTTACACACATTATACACCTGTTTGTTGTTGATAGTTTCCTTGACCTGAATAACAATATGCAAAAGAGAGAGTATGCAAATTATTGTGTTGAGTGTTGACGGAATGCTAAACTAATAGCATCTGCTGCCACTCAGCATTTGTATATTTACTGCACTTCACGGCAAATTAGCTTTTAATTGTCCTGAGAGCTTAAGTATTTAATCAACTGGCAGAAAGTGTCCCTGTCAAGTGACGAAATTGTTAAAACGAACTTTAATTGAGGCAAACATTAAGACTAATGTCAGTCAAGACGAGAGTGAAATGCATGCAGCTAATAAATACTCTAAATACTCAGCTTGGCTCTCCGGCAATAATACGAGTCTGGGTTTCCAAGAGCTCGCTCCAAACAGCTGAACCTTGTTGATAAACTGCTGTTGGAAACGTCTTTGACTTGCGCTGATGACGCTGTCGTTGTTGGTCCGCCCTTGCTCATAATGCTCTTTGTATTATTATACCCCTTGAGAAAAATCGTACAAGGAGCGTATTGTATTTCGAATTTGCACAAGGTATGTGAAAAGTTCGTTTTTAAAGCTTTGTTTCTGATCCGTATTTGTAAGAATATTTTATTTTGTTTGGAATGCCCCATAATGTTGCTTATTATTGAGCTCCAGGATATCTTGAAAGCCAAACCTATCCATAACGCCAGAAATCTTACTTGATATTTATATAAATTTTGATGCCAACGCTGCACGCGATTTGCGACGTCGACGTCAGCGTCCGCGGCATTAAAATTATGTGGCAAAATTGGCAGTAGGCAATGTGAAGCACTCGCCGGAGCAGCTCCAGTCGCTGGCTATGAGCTGTGACCCCAAAAAAAAAGAAAGAAACAATAATTTGTGGCCTTTAGGTTGCCGCTAGTTTTCCACACGCCCCTTCACTTAAGAGGGCAGCGTACAATATGTACACAAGCTTCCTGCTGGTGGTTAGTGTTCCCAAAAGTCTGCCTGTATATAACACTCGACATACATATAATCGTAATACTAACTCTCTTTCACTCGCACTCGGCAGGATGATATGGAGCAATGGGTTACGGACACATTTTATTCGTATTTTCCCGGCTTTAACAATGAAAATCAGAAACGACAGAATTATTTGCGTGAGCGACAGCGCGAGAATCAGCAGAACTTTCTCAAGCACCAGGTAAGTGGGCATAAGCCCATAAACGTCCATATCAGTTATGGTTAATAAGCGTGAAATTTGTAACCGGTTGAAAATAATTATAATATTTCCTTGTTGGCGCAGATGCTGCATCCGCCTGTTGCAAAGTCGCGACGTCAGCTGAAGCTGACAGCAGCGCCGCAGCCTCAGGCAGAGGAGCTGCAAACGGCGCGCTCGAATCAATCGAGCACAACGACATCCAATAGCCGAACGGATAAGACTGATCTAGAGTTAATTGTAAATAGTAATCCCAATTATGTGCCGCCCAAAATGCGGCCGAGCACCAATCGCACACAGATGCTTCAAGATCTGGGTCACGTTGAGCTCTCCAATATTGTCTCCGGCGATGGCGTCATGGAGCGCAATATGCGCAGCGCCGAACTGGAAACGGCTCGCAAAAAAGACTATCAACGGGACTTGATGCAACAGATTGAAGAAAAGCGACGCTCCATTGAATTAATTCGGGATAAGGAACGTCGACAAGATGAGGCCCTTACTAGGTGATTCTTAATTGTGTACCTCTTTAACGTATATTTGACCATAAAAATTGTATATATTTTCTGTTATCAGGCGGCTGGAGGCACAGCTTAAGACCATTCATTTGCAGGAGCAATTGGAGGTGGAGCGACGACGCGCTGAAAAAGTGAGTGCATGGAAATATAAATATATTTAATCTTGATTAAAAATCCCTTAATAGGCACACATTGAGTCGGAACAGAATCGTCAGAGGCGCGAAAATCTGCTGGCCAAGCTAGAGCACGATGCGCAGCTTTTAAGTGCCAAGGAGCAGCAAAACAATCTAGCCGCTGCGGCGGATAAAGGCCATCCCAAGGATGTCAAGAGTAAAACAAGCAGAACTAACCACAGCAATGACAACGCCAAAACCAATAAGGTTTACAAATACTTTAGCAATTCGGCTCATCACGAATATAGACGTGGAAAGCCTTTGCCAGCTGGCGTCGAGCTGGATTTTGAGCTGCCTCAAATGGCAAAGATTGAACGAGAGTGCTTCCATTTGTGTGAGAAGATTTGTCCACTGTGCAATGAGCCCCTAAAGAGCTACGAGAGTTGCTGTCTGCGGTGCCATCGCAAATTGGCCTTAAAACTGAAGCCACAGAGCAGCGAGGATACAACAGATTCTGCTGCTGCTGCAGCTTCCGAAGGTGAGCTAGAGCCAGCTGAGGCAGTCGATCACAATTGCCAGAATAGCTATGCACTCGTGTGTGTGAAATGCGAGCGCCTTTATGCTCTGTGCAGCCAGTGTCTGGTGAAGAGTGACGTCTGCGGTGCCTGTCAGCGGGAGCGTAATATTTGTATGAGCTGCCGTCGCAATCTGTGCTCCTTTTGCCTGGAAGAGATCGCCTGTGGCCGAGACGCAGAACGCACGCACATCAACGACCAAGCGGATCGAGAGCAAACACAATCGGATGACGCCTTTCGGGTGCTGGAAGTGAATTTTGCTGTGCCATCGCCGGCTGCGGAAACGAATGCCACAAACTTAGCTAATTACTCGCCACCCTACTCCCTTAATATTCAACCCAATTCGGTGTTCCATGAGGATTACAAATCAACGCCAGTGAAACCAATGTCGTTGGATGAAATGCTGCCCACCGTCTCTGGCAGCGCGAACAATAGTTTTGAGCTAGACAGCTCCGATGAGCTGGCAATGGAGCGTGTGCGTCGTCAAACCGATCAGCGTCTTTCCCGATATCTGAAGAACTACGGGGATCTTGCTACCAAGCAACAAAAACAACAGCAGCAGCAGCTATTGCGCAGTAAAAGTGAATCACGTAATCGCGGCACACAGACGACACCTTTGTCGTTAGGCAGGCGAGATGTCGTCCTACACGAGACACCCACACCGAATCTATCCATGCCGCTGTTGCATGAAATGCCCAAAATGACGCGCAAGGAGACGGCGACGTCGGCGTCCGGCGAAAGTCGACATCGAAAAATGGATAATCTCAAGAAGCGCTGGGAGGTAGTCGATATAACTGTTTGATGATTCTTGATTTTTAATCGTTCTTTTTTCTTTGCAATCTTGGCAGGTGCCCGCTGTTCAAAAGTTTATGGTGTCCACATCGTCACCCAAGATATTGACTCAAGTGGGAGCAATACGTAAGCAGCTGCAGGCCGCGCGTTTCTATGACGATATCCAGGACGAACCCGACGACGAAAATGATGATGACAACTACTGAGCCATATCTAACGACAATTTTTCAGCTACTTCCGAAAAATTCTTTAAGTTTAGTTCAGTTTCGGTTTTTGTATTTTCTACGGCACCGATAAATTTTTCCATCTTTCACCATCCGTTAATCTCATTCCATTTTTATTTTGCCTTTTTTATAAAACTACCATACTCCTGAGATATGAATATTGATATAATACCATGTGCTTCAGCTGTTTTGTGCAGCATCAAAATTTTATATTTAAGTCATAAAGTTTGTTAACATTTTTACAAATATATATAAATAAATATATACATACATACATCAAAATTAAACTATGTTATATTTATAAATTTTAGCTCAATATATGTTTAGTGCATTGTAGGAACTGGTTTTTTCACATCGCTGCTATTTAAAGTCGACAATAATTACTAGATAGGTATTTAAAGTTGTAATCTTTAAAGAACTATCTTTATCAACCAACTTTGTTGAAATTTTAAAACTTCATATCCAACTTGAGTGGCTGTCCATTGGGTATCAAAAAGCCAATAGCATCCAATATTTATAGAATTGGGGTCTTCACAAATTTCTTAGTTTAATAACAAAGATTTAATCTTGCAAACGTTTTTAGCAGTGTATCTGAAATTCTTAATAAATAGTTTATTTTGCATAATTTTAATAGGAATTATATTTAAGTTCCTTCGCTTGTTGATGTTGTTGACTGTAATTCCCACATAATTCATTTTAATTCCCTTTTTTCAAACCCAAAATTTTTTAAAGACTTAAATGTTGATTGTTATCAAAAAATGGTTTTTATTGTATTGCTTTTGTTTAACTGTGGGTTCAGATAAGTTCAGAGATGCAACTCCTTACCACTGCAGTGGGCGGGGAGCGTAGACGGGAGCGTATTGGGTGTAGGCACCGGCGGATCCATAGCCGGGGTGTCCAGCTGGGGCACTGCATGGCACTGGGGCCAAGTTGGGCTGGCAGCTGAACAGATAGTTCTTGGGGCAAGGTGGAGCAGGAATGGAGACTGGTGCTGGTGCGGAGTAGGATGGTCCAGCCGGTGCGGAGTAGGATGGTGCAGCTGGTGCGGAGTAGGATGGTGCAGCTGGTGCGCCATAGGCGGGTGCAGCAGGAGCAGCAGCTTGCTGGCCATAGCCACCTCCATAGGAAGAGCTCAACATCTTCTCCTCCTTATCGGCAGCAACGGAAGCAGCCAGCAGGCAGGCAACGGCGAAAACGGCGAAGAATTGCATATTGGTTTTGTTTGGTTGGTTTGCTGAACTTGGCTTGAAGCGAACTGCGATATTGAATGCAGCACTCAGTGGGCTTTATATAGTGCTGGCCACGGGTCGTTCAATAAAACTGCAATGCCAAGCACTGACCAACTTTGGCTTTGCGCTGCGTTGCCCAACTCAGCGCATTTTTATGATTCTGAATTTCCATTGCCCAACTAACTTTAACATTTCTTTATTTAACATATTTCTGCAGTGTCATTCGTTTTATTTATTAGTAGGTTTAATCATAGCCTAATAATTTTAGCTTAGCATAGCTTAAAAATTTTTAAAAAATGCTTTACACTTCAAATAGTAGGTAATTTTTAGGGAGTTGCTATGTAGCTGAGGCTGGCTAAAAATATGTTTAATAATGCTGATTTGATTTCTTTAATTTTAGTGCACTTATAAAGAAAACAAGCTTGATGAAATATAAAATATAAGCTATGAAAACCGTTAACCGTGCCACATTTAATGTTTTTCAATATTGAACATTGTGAAATTACCCAATAATTGTTTTTCACAGATGTCGAAAAAGTTAAATTTTCCAGATTCCATAAATCTTACGTTGAATAGTCGAACTTATTCAGTATTTTATTTCAATAGCTTTATGAGTATGAAAATATAAAAATTGTATTAAATAATAGAAATGATAGGGTTTAAAACATTTTGTACACATTCTGTTATTTTTTTATTTATTTATTTTTTTTATTTTTACGTCAATTCGTACTCATTTTGCATTTGTTTTCAATTGGAGCAGTAAGTTTCAAAAGAAGTGTGCCAAACACAACACACATAAGCTCATACACACACACACACACACACACACATTTTGGTGTTCTCTAATTACACATACATGTAAATTTGATTGACCTTAAAGCTTATCAGCCAAGTTGTTTAGCTGGTGCGTTTCCTAATCCAAATAATCTTTTGTATAAGAGAACACAATTCGAGTACTCAACACGTATTGTTGTAGAAGTAGAAGGGCATGTGTATAAGAGAACGAGAGGGCTTAAATTAAGTGGATTTCGTGTGAGTGTTTTTTTTAGCATACCGTGAAAGCACCTTGATTTTATCAGGCATAATATTAATAAGTGAATATATTATATTATAGTAACACATTTATAATTCTTATACAGTTAAAATACATTGAGATCAATAAATTTAATATACGTTATTAATTATTTTAAGCCCTTGATGAAATAAACAAAATTTTGAAACATTGTTGAATCGCTACCATTTTGGTAATTGGTAGGAGTTGTGTTCTCCGACACTTCGCCCACCAAAAGCAATGGTCGATTAGCATCGGTCTTTAAATCATTTCTCATCATATCCAAATTATTATCTACATCGATCTCGACTTTGTCCGCATTGCGCTTGTTTTTCGATTCCTCATCATCGTAGTTTCCGCTGTCCAACAACTGTCCGTATACCTTTAGCAAATTGTGCTGCTCGGATTTTTCCAAAAACTTAAGCAACTCTTTAATGGTCTTATCATGTTTATGTCCCAGCTGTGCATCGTAGGGTGGAGATTTTCTCGTGGCAAACTGAGCACGAAAGCCAGACTTGTTGTCTGTTGACGTTAGACTGACGCGATACCAATGTTGATCCTTCGGATCCTGTCCCAAAAGTGCATACTCAAAGTGTGGTCCAGGAGTAGTCGATGTACTTGCCGTACCCAATCGATCCTTGGTGGGCACATAATTATTGTTGTAGCCACTGGAGTTTGTCACGGATCGCGGCAGCTTGTACCTGAAATTGTGAGGATTAGGAGCAGACCTTAAGAAGATTTAAATTGCTTGTGGCTTCACCCCAGTTGTTTATATCGAGGCAGACCACTGCCCACAGCTATCAAAGCGTAGAAGATAATACTCAAAATAAGCATCTTGCCCATTCTCGTTGGTTGCACTGACTGTTGCCCGATTGTGGCATTGGCTTTGATTTTATAGCTTCAGCATTGACTTTGTAGTTTTTGGTATTAGATTGCAACAGTTGTCTTCCAGCTCGAGTTCGAGTCTTTGATTCTACAGCGGAACCACTCTGATAATTTTGTAGCCTCTTCAATATCACATTTTACACAGACACGTTTTTAGTGTCGCCATTTCACTAGGAAATGCTCAGAATCGTGTTTTTATTAGAATCAATCATTTAAATCCATATTAGATTATTTATATGAGAAAGTGTTAGAAAAAAGCTATAAAACTTTTTTTTAATATTATAACAAATACAACAAAATAGCAGCTCATATTGACTATACAAAATATTTATCTTTTGGTTTAAGGCAGTTCACTTAAATTTGGGAAATTAAATTGAGAACATAGACTAATTTTCATGGGTAAGCTTTGCAAAATTTTCTCAACATTTGTAACATTATTCTGTTAATAATTTCAGATTTTATTTTTTATATTTTGCTTTCATGTTCCATTTCTTAAATAGCATTTTATTAGGCTAACAATTGTTTGCCCAAGGAAATTCCACTTACAAGTAGTCCCTTTCTGTCTTCTACTATTCTCGAGTGGGAAGCGCAGCTAAAAAAAAACCGGACTTTTCAAGATTGCTATCTCTTTCGTTTACATGCTCAATTTTGGTTGAGAGCATTGCCAACAGCAATGTTCAAATTATTATCAGTGAATTTGGTGACCTTTCTAATGGCTACTCACCATTGAGTAAGTGGGTTGGTTTGTTCGAGGAGCGTTAGCTCACACTTGGCTGTTAATCAGGCAAAAATACTTTCACTTTAACTGTCCTGGACACTGTGCGCGTGCTCTCTCGCTCTCACAAATCGCAGACTCTCACTCTCGCATGATTTAGTTAGTTCTCTCTTTCAGCAGCTGGTCGGCTGCTCAGCTGTTGTAGACGACATTGCCATTTGCCTGTTGTGTGCAAGCGTTGGCAGTTTGCGCGCGCATTGACCAACACTGTACGACGCGAATACACGCACTTCCCCAATAACACACATACGTATGTACACGTGTCCGTGAAACACCAGCAGCAGTACAAGCAGCAGCAAAGCTCCTGCTTTGGCTTTGGATTCGCTCGCCAGTACGACTCAGTTCGTTTGGGTTTTTTTGGTTCGGGCCAAGTTTAGCAAATTCAGTAGACAATCTTTCCTCATTTCGTTAACACACACAGACACGCAGCACAACTTAAAAAAAAAACTGGCTTCAAAACTCCAGCAACAGTAACTAATAGAATTACCAACAAATAAAATTAAAAAAAAATAAAATCACAAAATAATGCTTCAAAACCGCAAAAATAAATTTTGAAAATAAATACTAAATATTTGCTAGTGTTTAAAGAGCTTAACTGAGTATCTGTCTAACGGTCGTGTATGTTACAACAAATATCACTAATTAATATAATTAAATTAACAAAACTCATACACAAAAAACAATAAATATATATTTTGAATAACGTGTCGTCCTTGTTAAATATTGTATCCTGCCGTGCGCGTATCCTTGTTGTGCTTAATGCTCTTACTGTAGCTACGAAACGAAAGTACGTAAAAAAAATGTATCTCTTATCAGCCAAGCTATGCGTAGCGCTTTAGTGGCCAAATAGCAGCACAACACAAATACAAAGCTGATAAAAATGCTACCAATTGTAGTGTATGGCAATTGCATGAAATAGACCGTGAAATACTTAAATTCTTAGTTAACAATAGGATTATAGTATTTCCGTTGTATTCTGTTATCCGACAATCACTTGTTTATTTTGTAATTATTGCCTAAGACTGGATGCTAGCCTACTTTTAGGCATAATGACATTATAATTGACATGTTTCTTTTGTCTTTCAACATGGACTGTCACTTGCGAAACTGGCAAAACTAGCAAAACATTTATTTATTTGGCAAAAACTTATTTCATTATGTTTGGTGAAAAGCTTAATCAAATCGTTATAGAAATGTTTTATTTTATTTCCATATTTTTTGTTGCTTTGTGAAGGTCAAACTTCTTCAAAAGTGAAAGTAAAATAATAACTTAGTTTTCAATTTTTAATTTGGGCTTGAAAATGTATTTGCTCAACCATATTTTTGTAGTTTATGCTTTCCTAGAAGTACTCTATTAGCATTTTTTACATAATCCATACACAAACTAGTTTTATTTGTGGCTCCCAAAGGGTCCTTAAACCTTTTAACAGCTTTAGTTTATGCTTAATGCGTATAGACCATGTTCATGCCATGAACATTTTTTTGGTAGTTTTCTTTTCGCATTTGATTCTTATTTTTTTAATTTAATTAAATGTTCAGCTCCAGTCGCGTCTGGACTTAACGTTGCCTGCGTGTTCAAGTAGCGTGTAAAGTAATTTACCCACACAGCGAAACTTTCCTGGACGTTTAATTTAAAGCGTAAAATAAATAAACAATCGCAAAAGGCACGAGCCAAATACCAAAAAGTCCGACGAAATGAGACAAGTTGAGTTTCACTTGAGTTAGCTAAGCAAAATTAAGAATAAAAGTTAAAAACGGGCAAATAGCAAATAGAAAATATAAACTTTGACTAGGCCATTACTTTCGCTTTTTGCTGCCTCAGACTTTTGGTACTTGCTGTTTGTTGTTATTGGTTCTGTTCTTGCCTAAGTTGAGTTGAGACGCACACTCGTAGATGAGAGAGTGTTTGTGTGTCTGTATGTGTGTTGGCCTAACTAGCACTCAGGTATGTCAATTATTTGCGTTTGTGGTTGTATCTGACTGTCCTTCAACAATATTTGCAATCGTTGAACTTATTCAACTGGAAGAATTGTAAAAGATACGATTTTTAAGAAAGTACATTTCGCTTATCCAACAAAAATTCATTTAATATTAAACCTTAAATTGGTTTATCAGGTCACGTAATTAATACATCAAGAACTTCTTCTTTAAAAGTATTTCTAGTAATTGACCCAGAAATATTCATGATATCTGTATTTTTTTTTTTCAATAAATTTATCCAATAAAAAGTTTCTTAGAGGACAATATTTTTCATCAGGGTCGGTAAAAAAGTTATGTGAATCGAATTGTTTGTAAGTATATATTATTTTTGTTAAGTAGTTCACGCACAAAATAAGCGTTGGGATATACCATAAGATCGAGTCTACTTTTAATAACCTGATCCCATAGAGAAGGAAGCATCTTCGACCTCTTGAAGTGTAAATATTCTTGATCAGCATCAACAGTCGAGTCGATTTGGTCATCTCCGCTTATCTGCCCTTCTGTCCGTATGAACGCATATAGCGATTGTTGAATCTAAGTCATTAGGAAGTAGCGCAGTTGTGCACACAAACAATGACTGTACGCGTAGTGTCTATGGGCTCAGGGTATTTCCTAGTCGAGCTGTCTAGACTAGTGCCTTCTAACATGTTAATAACTTGATTTGCCTATTTTTTGTTCTATGTCTTTTCTTTTACTTTGGGAAATTTTAAATGTGAATGCGTGGGTGACTATTGCCCCTATCTTTATCTTTGTGTTTGTATTGGTATATATGGTATATTGGTATGCGTGAGAGCGCTTTTTTCTGTTAGGTAAGCAAGCCGTAGAAATAAAAAACTGGACCTGCTCGCTTTGAAGTCGTAAATTCTTTGCTGTTGTTGTTGTTATTGTTGCTTGTGCTTGACTCGTAATGAATATAAAACGGGCTTTTAACTGCCTGTATTTTGTGTACATTGTACTTACACACAAACATACACACAAACACAAGCAAACACAGACACACTCTGTGCATTTTCTTAACACAATTCGATCATGGCCACATGGCGAGCTTTAATTGTTGGCTAAGCTTTTTGTCCAACAAGAAACTTGTTGAGGCATTGGACAAAGTGTTTTTTGCCTTTCCTTTTGCCAACGAGCAAACAATAGACAATCAGGAAATAAAGAAATGCGCTAGTACTTGCCATGCCATAAACAAGTCCACAATTCTTAAGTATCTTTATTTTTCACTTCAAAAAAAAGAAAGAAATGCAAAAAAAGACATCCAAAAAGTTCAATTTGACATTTCAATTTCTTGCTTTAACTCCAGTTGGCAACCTTTCCCACGATTTTTTTTTTTTTGCTTTTTTACTCAAAAATTGTGTTTTACTTTTTTGCGTTCTTGTGTCATAGCAGCAGCAGCAAAGCAACCAGTGTTTCCTATGAGATAAGCAACTTGTGGACGGGCAGGGGGGTGGGTCGGTGGTGCAGGCAGCGCAGCTGCACGAGCTAAAGCTTGCGGCGTTTGCACATGGCACAAGGACACGCCAGGCTCCTTTTCAAACTTGGCCAAGCGGCACGTACAAGAGCCAGATGATAATTTCAAGGCAGCCTCGCATATACATCTATATACATATATTGTGTATATAGATGAGGCAAGAGTGCGGGGTGTCTGTATAAGAATAAGTCTTTCGAAGGCGCGTATGGATGAAGTGTTGTTAAGTGTTGAGCTGCTATGCAAAATAGATTATAGCTTCGACTTTGGCATAGCAAATCTGACTTGCACTTGTCAAAAGCTACTTCTCAAAGTTTAGTCCAACAATTCGCAAAGACTTTTATTATTATTTATTTTTGATCGAGTTCTTGACTTGGTTTTTAGAAACTTCGTTTTTTAACGTAAACTTTAGTAAAACAGAACCTGAGTTTATTCACTTGAGTTAAAATGGCCAAAACTCAATTTGCTATTGATTAATGTTATGCCGAAGGAGTGCTTGTTGGCTGCCTGATAAGCCATTTATGGTGAATACAAATGACTAAAACATGGCAATAAGTGTGGCGCTTTAATGTGCCGCCTGGTCAATGCCAAAGCCAGAGCCTACAGCCAAAGGCCAGCGTATTTCTTTCAAAGTCGTCATCGTGTGGGTGGTTAGAGCCAAGCCCTCGCACATACACTCACACACACAAACTAGCACAACTCGCGACTGGTTTGGCAGGGCCCAGCCATATGTGTGTCCTTACCAATGCCTAGCTGTCTCAGCAGTAGAAAAAAATATAAATACAAACAAGTAGAGCAAAAGAAAGAGATAGCACAAAAATCTTAGTAAATTCCTTGAAATCAGTTTGAAATAAAACGAGCGCCCCATGCATCTTGCCAACTTTGAAAAGTTCAAGTTAAGTGCAGCAGCAGAAGCAGCAGCAACAATAATAACGACTATGACTATACGCTTGCTGCAGGAATTTTTGTTGTTGTTATTAACAAGGAACGAAGCCAAAACTCTCCCAATCGCTCTCTATCTCTCTCTTTGGTCGCCTTGCGCGCGCATTTTAAACAAGAGAGAGAAAGGACGCACAGGACAAACGCACACTCTTCCCACAGGAGCTAAGACGCAGCTGCTCGGGCATCTGGCCTTAGTATACAAAACGCCAGCAAGCAAACGAGGCGCGTGTGCCACAGGCAGCAGCAGCGGCAGCATCGGCAGCAACAGCAGCAGGTGAAGCAGCGCCAAAATGCTCGACAAGTACTATTGTGAAAAGTGAAAGTTGTGCAAGCTTCAATTTCTTCACAATTTCTCAAACCATGTGGCGTATGTGTAATATTCAAAGGTTGACATTCACTTTGTCAACGAAAAAGGAAAAAATTGTGATATTGCTGTTTGCCAGCTGTCGCTAGCTGCAATCGGTTTGCGTACTTCTGACTTGATTACAATTTTTATTGCCGCTCCATAAGCTTCAGTACAAAAATTGTGTGGAAAGCAATCAACTAGAAATGTTCACGTGCACAAAATGAAATGCGAGGGATTTATTTGTTGAGCCTTCCTCTCTCTCTCTCTCTCGCAAGTGCAGAAACATGTTTTGTTACTTTTAAAAAGTGATTGAAAGTCGATTGCGTCGCAAAAAAAATGTTTCTTTTTTTTTAAAGAATAGAAAATATTTCTCCTTTTCAGCGATTTTTATAATCAAGTTTATTGTCGATTTAATAAAATGTCCATTTTGGTTTTCTTATAAATTGAACGGCTTTATAGAACTTGTAGCGCTTTGTGTATTACAATTATCAGGTTGGTTAACTTTTTTAAGTTTAACCAGCTGTCACAATTTATAAACGTGTCCCAGTTATCGTATAATTTGTTGTTGCCCACTAAATTATTGACTGTGACCTTTAAAGTGTAACCATGTTCAGCCTTATGTCAATTTTCCACATTCTGTTATGGCATCTATCAGCTCACTTCAGCTTTGTACTGTTTGCCCTCAATATTTCGTTCGTTGTTTATTTTTGAGCTGAGGATTTTGAAACTCAGCCTGTCATTCACAGTCACATCTTCAGTCTCTTTGAGCCTTGTCCCTGCGTCTGTGCCTCCCATTGTTTGACGACAATGAGTTTTCTTTTGATGTTATTATAGTTGCTGGTGTTATAATTTCGAAGTTTTCTTTCGATTTCAGTTTGTGCAGGTTTATCTTTGTTGAATATGCTTAAAACGTAGGCGAGTCGATTGAGAGTTGACCTTTCATGTGTATTTATGGGTTTCCTGATGTTTCAAAGAAAATTTATGCAAATTGTACGCTCTGCAAGGCTTAACTACAAGAGAAACTTTAACTATTGCAATAAGTGAAACTTAAACTTTAGTCACTTTGACAACAAACTCAACCAATAAAATAAAAACTGAGCTAACGGCAATTGTAAAACTGTGGAAAGTGCAATCAAATAAATTTTTCTGCTGACACACCAAAAGGTCAGCTAAGGAAAATGTGCATTAAAAATTGCATCAACATTCAGTACGGGAGCAGCAGCAACAACAATAACAACAACAATAACGGCAACGACAACAATAACACTAACAACGAAGATAAAACGCCAGATGACATCAGCCATTTGGAGTTTCACTTGCATTTTCCACGGAAATCCGCCAAAGGCGTCAAGCTCTCGAGCTTTAAAATTTGTATGTGCTGTTGCTATTTGATCATCATTGTCTTGTTGATCTAAGAAATAAAAAATTTAACCAAATTCCCATAATACAATAATAAACGTTAATGCTTTTTAAATAAAAATACAAAACTAAGAATTATCTCAAACAAGCAAAGCGCAACAGGTAAATTTTTGTTGCATACTTCTAGGATAAATATTATCGTGAGTTGTATTCTCAATTAATATTTTAGTTCTTGCTTTAAATGTGTTTTAAATCAATGCATACAAGTGTGTCGAATCCATAAAAAATATATTTTTAATAATTAATATATTTTCAGTTGAAAAATATGCTTATAAGCTATATGATTAGGGCTTACCTACAATTAGGTTGTCATTGAAATGACTTAATACCCAGTAATCTATTGAGCAAGGCTTTAAGTATATTACATTTGTCAATAGGTTTGCATGAATTATATGTGAATAAAATTAATCAGCTTATAGGCTTTAGGAGATTTGGACCCAACCAAATTTAGGCACATAAATTGGGAATCCAAGATTCAAAAACAAAGGGACTTCAACGAAAACATTTATAATATTCAGAAAAATTGTTCATTTTCCTTTTTTATAAAAGTTGTTATTAAATATGTTGCTATAGTAAGTGTTTAGTGCTTGATTAATGTTACAAATTTTGTTTTATTGAAATTATGCGACAATATGTTAACGCCGCAACAACAGCAACAATACAAGCAAACACCAATTACGCATTCGCCACATTGGTCTTTATTGTATTGGATTCTTTGCTCGCTGTTCATATGACGCGTGGCACAGTTTAATAAAAATTGATTTTACAGTGTGACAAACAAACTACAAAGCACTCATGCAAACACACTAATACACACACACACACACAGAGCACCTCTGCATGCATATGTGCTGTAATTCATTGTTGTTTGTTGGCGTTTTCATGGCTGCTTTTCAATTCAACACTGCTGACCCACATTTCCACTTGTTGTTATTGTTGTCGTTGTCATTACTGTTGTGTGCGGGCGTTATTTAAATTATTTGTAGGCCGGCATTTTGTAAAAATTATGAAACTTGGTCATAAATTTTCTAGCGCCTGTAAATTTTTTCCTTTGCCACAAAATTAATTAATCCAAAATAACACATTTTTCTTTATTTTGAATATAGTATAACAATTTTTTATTTATTAGTGACGTGGGTCTGCATTTAAATAGCCTGTAAGTACAAAAGTTAATACAAAGTTTTTTTTTTTTAATTATGTTAAAAAAAAGTAACAATATGCAAATATGAAAAAATAATTATTTTGCATACTTTCTATGTATTCATATTTTTTTCTATTGTATGTAGATTACATTTACTTGTCCTTTGCACAAAGTTTTTCTTAACAATTGAAGTAACTTGCGAAAACATGTATCAAATGTTTTTCCCCTTATTCGCTAACAAAAAAGTTCGTACTTAGAAAAATTTTCCGTTTAAAATGTGAACAAAAAAACAAAGTGAATAAGTGTTAGTCTTACTGAGCAGTTTATAATGGAAAACTTTTGAAGTACATAGTTCATATAAATCAAAAATTTAAAAATGATGTTATGCTTTAAATTTTGTTTTGTTTTTAACAAGCAGAGTTCAATTATTCTGACTGAAAGAATTGTGAAACCAAACACCAATGGCAAAATATTTGTGCAGCCATTTTTATGCCACTTTTATTTATGCCATTAATGCAATGCGTCCAGAGCTCCAATATTCAATTGTTTATGTATGTATAACGCTCGTAAATGCAGAACATTCTTCCATTGATGTCAACGCGAATTTATTTTTATATTATCGAAGTTTATAGCTGCCGTAAAAATGCATTTCTTTTAAGGTCTAGGAGGATGTTACATATATTTTTTTTAATGTATATTTTGTTTAAATTAAGTACATTGAACATATAAAGTATGTGTAGATGGATGTATTTATGTAAATTCTATTCAAGCATTTACGAAATGCGAAAATACCAAATGCGATGCACAACAAAACAAAAGTTAAAACATTTTAACGGAAGCCATATTTAACCTAACTCATAAGTTTATAAAAACAATCTTTTGTGAATTTAATTTAAATATATTATGTATCCATGAACATAGGAAAATATAATTCTAGATTCTAAGAAACAATCCACTATGCCCCCCAAAAAATACTTGTTATACGAAAAACACAAAAAAATTATCTTTGCCTACATAGATATTATTTTAGGTTTGTGCGTGAAGCTAAATCCTTTATTACATTCCCGATGGCTGAGCAGACACTCACGACAAATGTACTAAATTGTTGTTGTTGTTATTATTTTGATTGCTTGTTGTTGATGTTGTTGTCTTTATTGGCGCTTACGCATGCATTTACAATAAATTATTAGAGATTTGTCACTTATATTGGGCCAAGAATATTTCTAAATATGTGGTAAATTAGCTTTCGGGTTAAGTGTGTAGAAATTAAGATTCGTTATTACTACATTGAAGTAATTTTCTGACTTTTTTTTACTTTCAGCTTCAGCCGCAGAGTATAATTTAACAGTTAAAACTGACTTTTCAACTTGCTTCGGTGTCTATATGAAATATCGTGTTTAAATATCGTTGTTTGTGCGTGTTTTTAAATCAGATTTAATCACCTTTCAAAATAGCTAAATTGCTAAAGCAAATCTATAAAAAAAATTATATATTTTAAGCGCATTAAAGTGTTGTGAGTGTCTATTGTAAATTTTATAAAAAGTGGTTAAAACAACAATTGCACAATAATAATAATAATATTCACACAATGATTTTAAATGGAAAACTCAAATCGGAACTAAAACAAGCGAAATAAAGGATTCAACTGGGAGAAACGTCAAACAAAATGTTGTTCTAATGTAAGTACATGTAAAACTGACAAAAATTATTGATTTATCTAGCAAGTACAACAAATTGGATCAATCATAAACATGTAAATTATTCGATTATTGAAGCATTATTCACGTACATATATAGAGACAATAATGTATATTTAATTATTAGATTTATCAAATATCACGTATGCTCCATTGATCAGCTAGAAGTTGTTGGTCGCTGTAGAACTAAATTTTCTTCTGAATAGATTAATCTATGAATTTTAAATCCACTTGCCTTAAACAATATAATCATATAGGTGGCTAATAAAATATGTGTCAAACTTATTGTTTGTTTGTAGATTTTATTATTTTATTATACTGTCAAATCGTCGAATGCATAAAATTCATCATACTTATGAAGCTGCTGAACGAAAATATTTACCAAATATCAATATTTAATGCCACGCAAATTGTCAAAACGTTGACATAAATACAACGAAAATGTCCAAGGTAAAACAAACAAAAAAGTTACCAACTGAAATCATAGACAGTCAACAGTTCCGACACACATATATACATGTGTGTGTCTGTGTGTGTTTGTGTTTTTGTGCTTGCCAGGCTATTGACGTTTGTGTGTTTGTCGTTTCTGCTTGTGCTCTTATTCAATAGGATACACAATTTAAAACATGTTGGGTAATTGTTTTATGGCCCTCACAGGACACACATAACAAACCAAAGCCATGGACATGGATCCAGGCCACACAAAAGCAGATATAGGCATTATTTTAAAGATTTACGAGACTAAACATAGGTCAAATTATATAAAGACAGATTTTGGGAACGGTGGCTGGACAATTTTGATTATCAAACATGATGTCGCAAAACAAGACAATAAATTATTCGTTAGGCCATTAGGAAAATGGGAATTCTAAAAAGAAGATATTTATATTGCAAAACAAGTACAAAAAGTAAATATTCTAAACATGGCACTTAACTTATTTATATCTTGTAGACAATAAAAATGTCTTTGTTATGCTTTATGAATTTCTTTACTTACCTTCATACATATTAGTTATTATATTGTGGTAGAAATAATGTAGAGAGATGATGTTTAACTTACTAAAACTTTCTTTTATGATATGAATTGTTAAGCTACAATTTTAAAACATGTAAATATATAAATTGGTAAACATGTATGTGGGATACATATTCTCGCGTCACTTAGCCAATGATTTATTTTATCAGAAATAGAAAAGAAAAACGTGTACAAAAAGCAACTTTTCTAAAACCTAAATAAGACATGTTGACAGTTATTTTTTGCTCTGTGGCGCAATGAAAAATGGGCCATCTAATTGGCAAGTCTGCATACTTTACAATGCTAATGACAATCTCAGCCTATCTCGCAGGCCTGCAGATTGAGCAGACCTTTAAAAACAACCTGGCGCTGACAGGAGTCGATGAAAATTCCTTCACTTAATCGATTAAATATGAAAAGTCATATGATTCAAAAGCGCATCACAACTTACGCAAATCTTTATTTTTATATACATTATATCTACTTATCACTCCTTCTTCTCGATCACCGGACCGTAGGACTGTACTTCACTTACGCAAATCTTTATTTTTATATACTTTATATGTACTTATCACTCCTTCTTCTCGACCACCGGATCATAGGACTGTATTTCACCTGTACCCCAGATTACAAATACAATAGCTGAAGCCACTAATATAGCAAAGCCCAACCAAAACACTCCACGCCACTCGCCCATTGAGTGCTTTAATAAAATTGAAGTTTCGTTGGTTAGAAATATCGCTTGAGTAAAAGCAAACCGACTTACGTTAGGAGTCATTAACCCGACAATAGGCGGTGAGAACAAGCCGGAGAAAGAGCCAAGTCCGTTTGATATGGCCATGAGAGTGCCGGAAAAAGTGGGTGACATATCCATGGGCGTCAGTTTTTGGCCCGCATAGTATGTACCCATGGTAAACATTGATATTGTGAAAAAAGCCACAACCAAAATTTTATTGCAACCGGAATATGAAGCTACTACCATAAAACCTCCTGGTAAAAGAGCCCCTGAATTAGATAGATAATTAGTTTACTATAAAATAAAGGGCTTAATTGATGTTCTCTTGCACTTACCAATAAATGTAAACAATTTTCGTTCAACTGTTAAGCGCATCTTATTTGTGCGTATGAGCCAATCGGCTAAAATGCCACAAAGTATTGAACTAATAAACATGAAGAAAAACGGCAAGGAGGTAACAAAACCATTGGACCGAATAGAAAACTGAAGTACATCGGCCATATACTTGGGCAAAATTGATACCATCACATAATAGCCCCAGTCGTGACCAATTTGACACGTGATCAGTGCTGCCATGGCTGGGCTACACATCATTTTCTTCCAGGGTATTTTCGGCCTATCCCCAGTTTTCTTTGGCAGCTGTTCTTCTAGATAAGCCCTCTCTTTTGGTTTGATACAGTAATGCGTATCAGGTGTGCTGGTGCATAGGACCATCTGAAATCGGAAATAGCAGCCAGATGTAATACACAAACTGATCATTCATGCTTACAAATAAAAAACACCAGATAAGAGTTGCGAAGCCAAACACATAAAGCGTCACCGACCAGTGAAAGTAGTGAAGCATTTGACCGGAACTTATGTTACTGACGATTGTGCCGACCGTAATGCCGCTGTAGGTCAAGGTGCCCAAAGTACCTCGCTCTTTGAGGGGCACCCAGGCTGACAAAAGTGTCGTCATAGCCGGGAACAGGGGTCCCTGGGCAAGGCCCATTAAAATACGAATAGCCATCAGACCCCATTGCTCGCCGTATTGAACGGCAACTGGAGAGAGCATCGTGCATAAGCCTGAAACGAGCATGCCGATCGCCAATATCCATTTGGCGCCATATTTGTCAGCCAGGATGCCACCGGGCATATGAGATAACAGGTAGCCAATGTAAAAGCTACCCAAAACAAAGCCTTGCAGTGATTCTGACCATTCATAAATTCCAATGTTCTGTAGGTGAAGGAAAAAAAGACATAAGTATTAAACAATGAACTTATGAAATATGATCGATTAAAATTGATTGTGCTGCAATGCTATTATTATAATTATACTCCACAATATGCTCACAGGGTATCCGCCCGACTTTATGTCCGAAATTTCCGGAGGACACACTCCGATATTATCGTCCTCATCAGTTTGATTTTTGTGTATAACCAGTTTGGTGATAACATGTGATATCGATACACGATTCGTATAGGCATTCAAAAGCGCAAAGAAGCCCATAATAGACACAATAACACGTTGCGGAATAAAGCAACCTATATAGAACAAGGAATAAGTGATAGAACTAACTAATTGTTTCAACGTATTATTTTTATACAAATAGACCATCCTACCTTTACCGCACGCACGACCGAATTTCGACCTGTGATCATTCTCATCCATAGTGCAATATTAATTTGCAATTTACTGAAAATTTTGTTTACAAGTTACCTTTAACCTGATAGCATTCAAAATATAAACTTTTTATGTGTGAATTTTGTTACACACAACAAATAATGATACTAATGCTATGGATTCGTATTCTAAATATATTTATGTCAAATAAATCAGCTTGCTGTGATCCAAAATAAGCACAGCCATGAATCATGCTGTTATCCATAATCTGTTGTTCATTTCGATAATACTTCACTAATGGCTATTGCAAAAAGAGTGGCCAACTTACTGTTAGTAAATTGAATTTTTTTATATCATGCTGTCTGTCAAATGTTCCGAAGCATAAAGAAAATAAAAATATAATGCAATTCTTCGTAGTTAAATGAAACAGTTTCAAATGGCTTCCAACGTTGCAAGTCACCTGTACGGCTTGCTTTGATTTGAAACTGGTGGTTATGTGGAAAGTGTGTGAGTGTGTTAGAATTTTTGTGGTTGTCCGTCCAAACTATTCGTAACTGACGCTTGTCATCATAAATCAGTCGGGTGGAATGCTAACATAGTTTTGTAGGCTCGTCTTAGGAGCTAACGCTAAAAGCAAATTGCTGTTAAAGTAAATACGAAATCGTATTTCATGTCAGCCACAACATATGCAAATGTGAATGAAAGTTAGTTAGTGGCAAGTGTGGGTGAATTGAAAACTTTTTTGATACACTTGCAAAAGGTTTACCAATTTGTTGTTATCTAGCAACACATCCTTATTATTGCTGTTGATTAGTTTCTCTTTTGTTGATCGAGGTTTACTTACCCAGAAGTCAGTGGAGAACCTTCATTTCTTAAAATTTTTTTTTTTTATTGGGTTGAAAAATTCTATACATTAGTTTATGTTAATGTCATACTAAATACAGTCTGAGCTGGTTTTAATTTTGGTTGCGTTTCAAGTTCTAGTTCTAACTGCTGGCTTGATGGCATTATGTTGTGTTTGTAGCGCCTCGAGCAGGAAACGGAAGTGTGCACACTGAGAAATGTGGCAAATCAAAGTCGCCCTGCTCTAGCCAAGTTGTGTGTAGTTGAGTTGCTTGGCTTAAATAACTTCGAAGAGCTTGTCGAAGAAGTTGGCCAAGATGAGAGTTGGCTATGCGCCGCGAGCCACTTAAATACCTGCAAAAGTTTTGCACGCTTCCGCCGGAAATTGCTGCACATGTGCCAGAGCGAGAACAGACCAACCGAGGGGTGGGCGTTGGTGCGGCGCATCCTATCAAATCTTCTCAAATGCACAGCAAGGCAAGGAAATGCCAAAGGAAATTCATTTTCTTTTGAGTCGCGGCCGCTACACAACACACAAAAAACAAGTTTGCCAGTTGAAAAGAAAAGACAGCAATAACAACAACAAACCCAAAACTGAGGCCTTTGAGGCCCGTGCAGCAAAAAATGTTGCACACAAGTGCTCGACACTCGTTGAGCTGCGCAAACAGTAAGCAAAACAGCAACAGCAAAAGAAAAAGCAACAACACCAGCCAAGCAAGCTCGTTAAAATTACAAATAGAAGGCAAGTGGCAGAAAAGTGCGCTCAAGGACGCATTTGGCGTCTTGAAACCCCTTTGACGCTCGCTTTCCCCCTTGTGTCTCGGCTAGATGGGTTGTTTGTGTGGGTGGCATGGCCTTTGTATGTGGCATTCGAGTTGCATGCATGCAATTGCAACGCGGTGGCGGCTACAGCTGCAGCATTTGAACTTATCACGACATCCAAACTTACGCCTGCCACAATTACCGAATGCTATACCCGTTTGCCGACTCCCACCTTGCGTGGCATGCGTGTTTGCTTGCGCATTAGCTTGAGGGCGAAATAAACCAACAAAATCCGAATATTTTTGTTTTAGCTTGTTTGTTGCTCGCTGACTGTTGCATACAAAATTAGCCAGTTTCCAAGTCAGAGCAAGGTTACACCAGCTGACAGGCTGAAAAGCCAAATGCAGGCCACTCTAACTGTTAACCATCAGTTTTGGTAATCACATGCTCAATCAACATTACTCTACCTGTACGTGAGCCTTGCGATATTGATATATCCGTTTGAATTTCTTTTGAAAATTACTAAAACCCAAGCTATTTTAAGCAACTTAGTAAAGTTACTTGTTTTCGCTGTTTGTTGCGCCTTTCTTTAACGTTTTTACTTGACTACTGTTGAAGTTAATATTCTAGTGGGACAGTCATTAAATTTGTTTTCAAAGTATCGGAAACATAAGTATTTATCATGTCATGAAAAACCTTTTTTGTCAACTTAAAAATATTTCTTAAAAGTGCGAAGTAAAAATTCAATGGCTTCATACAAAGTCTATTGGCGATTGTTCCTTTACCAAGAAATATAAATTTAATTGTTTACCAGCAGTAACTCTGAATGTATGGGCTAGTTAAAGGGTATCACATGCTAACAAAATCATTGCTTAAGCGCTCTTAATGTTTACAAGTATATAATAAATTGTTATAAGCTATTTAAAATAAATAAATAGATCATATTGAAAATTAAGTGGATAGCACTCAAACAAGTTAAATGATTTTGAGTGGAGCATTTGTGTCGAATGAATAAATTCATTAAAAGCTGGCTGCATTCCGCTTTGTAGTCGACGCCGCTGTCCAGCTCAATTAGCAAGCAAATTAACAACGCACTATCCTTGATCTACTGCACTCCATATTCCGGTCAGTTTGAGGCGACAATTTTGGGTAAGGGGTCTATGGACAGACAATGCGCCAGTGATTTGTGCTGACAAATTATGCACATTTATTTTTACATGCTCGTAAAAGCGAGGCAAGCGTGACGACAACTGGAACCATTTGACTTGGGCCGGCGTTCGACTGCAATGACGCCAAAAAGCACATAATAAACTTTGTGTGTGGAGCAAACGACATAAGCAGTTGTGCCTCATTGAGCAGTCGGTGCAGCTTTTATTTATGTGAGTGCAATTTTATTTAAATTTAATTGATTATATAGTGTATAATATATACTATATTATGGTAGATTCTTGTGTCCCATCAATAATGATGATGATGTCTGCTGTTGTCGTTATTCGCATTAAGCCATCGGCTTACTTTAGTTTATTTATGACTTGGCAGCTTTAATGTTCATCCATTTGGCGTCATCCAATGGCAGCAGCCATAAATATTAATTAATTATGCAAGGATATAAAATTTGGGTTATGTTATTTTGTGTATGTTTATTCAATATTAAAAAAAGCAGTGAAAGTGTAAAACAAAAAGAATTTTGGTAATAATTATTTTATAGTCTTAATTTGATATTATACTAATGTTATGTTTGGTACTTTGTTATATATTTTTTTTCAAAAATGAAGCTTAATAACTTTAATAATTTAACCCAATTAATTTATTTATTAACTTGTAAAATTGACAATAATTTTTAATTATTTGTTTTCTCGCAACGTTCGCCCACAAATTCCGGCTGGCACACACAAACGTAGGTCGGCTTTCGGGCAACATTGATCATTAAGCAAGTTCCGTTGTTTTGGCAGTAGCTATTTTCCAAGTTATCGGGGCAATCGCTATGTTGTAAAATATGTTCAATCAAATTTGCGTAGGTAATATTGGTATTAGCAATGTCTAAAAATAGGAATGCTACTATCATAGCTATTTTCAGGTAGTTCGTCAACATGATATTGCTTTTATATTCACTTGTCTTCAGATCTCATAAAGTAAAAAAGTCATTACAATAAAGCTACTGTTAAAAATGCGCAACAAATCCATCTTAAACTGATTTGAAACGGTTCTACAGTGGGTGAAATCTAGTGATAATGTTTGAAAATATGATGCATATTATTAAACTTCGAAACCATTTCATAAACTGCGATTAAATTGTGATACTTGTAGATACACTTATGACGTTTAAGAAAGTAATGGACAGACAACAAAGTCGATTTAAAACGTCTTAGGGAAAACTGCGTTTATAATTCAAGATTATTAGTAAACTTAGTAACATTTCACATCAGTCTTTAATAAGTTAATTATGTACTATAATCAACAAGTCTTGAGTTCAAAAGAGTTATTAGGTTGCATGAGGACAGAGTTGACTTCTAAAAACAACAGCAACAAGATACTCCTCATGTTATCACAAAATTATCAGATGCCTCATACGCAAACAGAGTCATAACAAAAGCACGTACCAAGTTTTAAGCACGCTTTTAGTGTTGTTGTTGTTTGCTGGTTGTGTTGTGCTGGCATCGTTGATGCGGCAGATATGACATGCATTATGGCAATATAGCAAATATGACTGAACTGCTTTAGCTGCTTACTGCTTACTTACTAAGCGGTAGTGGGGCAAAGGGGATGCTAGTGACATAATCGAGCGCTGCAGTTTCCGCCCATTGTCAGACAGAGAGAGTTGGGCGCTGTGGCAGCTTCCTGCTGCTTCCTGTTATGAGATGACGATGTCATGACACTGGGCCCAGCTGCTATTATATAACCAAGTACTACATGTGCATGAATGCAAAAACACACACATGTGTATCACATTTTTATTCTTTCCTTTTTCCCGTTTGACTTCACATTGAAAAGTTCTAATTAGGCTGGCGAGCTAGTGAGCGGGTGGCAAAAGTGGCAAAAAATTTGCAAAGTTTTCGTTGTCGCAGCTAATTGCATTTGAAGTTGCCGCTAATGCGGGTATCTGAAGCTGATGCTACTGCTGCTGCTGCTGTTGATATAATGATGATGATAATACTGATAAATCTGACGTTGAGTAGGTTCTGCTGCCGCCACCCTTTATGTATCAAAGTTCTGCCAACTATAATATATCATTTTTCGTTTATTTATTGGCAAAAAGTTTGCAAAAGTCCTGAGCGGCTCTGATGCATAGCAATAAATAATATTAATTCGATAATAATATCGTGGTCTACTTTTAGGCTTTACAGTCAAACAACAAATCATAAACTTATAATAATTTAACAAATATTGGAAAAAGAAATATTGCTTGAGAATGTTCTGAGCTATTTTTTTTATAAAAAGTGATTTTAATGACATCCGAATGTTATTTGTTAGCTATGAGCTCATTAGTTATCCCCAGGCAAATAAGTAAGCTCTGACTCATTTATTTGCAATCCTGCCCCATTCCTCACACACACACACACACACACTTACATAAATGCAGCTATGAATTTAACTGCAATTAGATGAAGCTGCCATCCTGCTCCTCTGTGAGAAATTTCCAAAGAATAAAAATTTTACAGTTCGCTGGATCGAATGATGCAACAGTCGCCTTAATTCAACTGTGGAAGGAACTTGCAGCAGCATTTCGATTCGCTCTTGCAGCACCTTTTTACGTCTCATTAATTTCCACTAGCATCAAATGCAACAACACATGTGGCATGTGTGTGCGCTTGTACGTTTGCTTGTGTGTGGACCCTTATAATTTATTGTATGTTTGTTTTACACTCGAGCGCATGCGAAGTGGGCGGGTGGGGGGCGGTGAGTCTGCTTGACTTGCATATAAGGAGCGGGCATAAAGGGGCTGGGGCACACGGCACCGGCTAGCCGCACGATAAATGCAACCAGCGTACGCAACAATTTCCCATGCAACTTTGCTGCTGATGCAAATAAAAGTGGCAAAAGATGCAAAAGATGACTGAAAGCTATACAAACACATCTCTGCATAAGTGTATGTGTGTGTGTGTTTGGCAGATAGCTTGCATAGGTGTGCGTTCATGTGTGTATGCTTTTTGCTCTTGGCCAAGTTTGCATAATTTATTCGCTGCTGTTGTTTTGTCCAACAGTTTCAATGTTTGTGCTTGTGCAGTTCGCACTGTGGAAAATATCATTTACTTAGGCAAATCTTTCTATACTGTACTTTAATTACTTTGTAATGTTTCATGTTGCTTTGGAATGTTTATCAAATATTTTTTGTGGATTTACGTTGCCAAGTTTAATTAATTTTATTATATTTGTTTTTTCAACAAATTTCAATCTATTCCATTGTACTTTGCTAGCTTCATCTGATGGTTAATGGTCTTCTCCTGCTGCTTTAAGCATTAAGTATTAGTAATGTTTGATGCTCGCTGAATTTTAAGTAAGAAAGTTGACCCTTTGCATCCGATGGACCTTATCCAGCTATCTATCTCTGTCTCTGTCTCTTCCTTCGACTGAAAAGTTGGCCTTACTTGGCGACCAAATATAAAAAATTGGAAGTGCTTTAGTTGCCCAGTTGCTTAGTGATTTTATTTTTAGTTTTTTAAACTCCTTAGTCATAATGCCGGGCAACAGCTTTCGCTTATTGCACCCACAGGTACATAAAATACTAACGTAGATACATTTTATATAGAGAGCTGCATATTATATAAAGATACAAGCTGTGCGCGAGCTCCACATGTAACTTTTGCTGTATGTGTAGGGTGCCTTTTATTTTTTGTATTTGCAGTAATCATATCCTGTGTGCATAAGCCGATGAGAGTGTGGCTTACGAAATATTATAAAATTCCTAGAATGTCAAACGGACTTGATTTAACACTTAAGTTGTTAATAGTAATGTATACAGTTTACTTACAAAGATTTTTCATCGAAGAAACATGTCGCATTGATAAAATGACTGAATGATCGCTGAGTTAAAATATGAAACTCATTTTCAATGGGTATTCAAAAAGCTTTCACTCGTGCTGTTAGTTTTACTTTATGTACTGTTGGCTGTCGAATTTGTTGCTGTCGCTGTTGCAAGTTCTTTATTTTGTGTCGCTTCATGCCCCGTTGCATTTGAACACTTGCAATGTCGCATGCATCTGCATCCAAAAGTTGAGAGCAACGCAGCAGTGGCAGCAGCTGTTTAATTTCAATGTCCCCGTCCCAACAGCGGATAAACAGTGTGACAGGTAATACTTTTTGAAAAAGTTGATAGAATTGGAAATAAATTCTATTAATATATTTTTTTAATTTTATTTTATTTTCATTAATTGTTGTAAAGAGTATTTATGATTGACAAACTCGTCATTGACAATATTAGGGAAACATTTTTGCTACACGGTATGTCCTAGTTTACCAGACAATATTCTATATACATTTTTTCATGTAAGTGAATGAGTGGGTGTGTGTGGTTGTGCGTGTCCTTGGCGTGTGCAACGGTAGCTGCAACGTTGACGCCCATGTTCATAGCCCCAAAAACATAAGCCCGCCACACCCACTAAATGCCTTTTTTTGCTGCTTTTTATATTGCGGTGTCCGTGTGCAGCGCACAACAACTAAAAAAACAAAAACATAAATAAAACTGAAGATAAAAGAAGATGAATAAAATCCGTCTACTTAGCCCGCTTTGATCTGCAGCTGAGCGTTGAATTTAATAGCGTTGGTTGCTTCTGAATTAAAAATAAACCGCGCAGGTTAAGAAATATTCATTTGTTGTGCACAAAAGGTGCGGAATTTGACGGAAACCATCATTAAACATGCTTGCGGGTCGGCAACCGGACTTTACTTTCCCACGGCAAACCTTCTCATCTGAACATCTGGGTTACTGTAGATGTTTTTTTGTTATCCGGTAAAGTCCCTTAAATTACAAACTTAAATGTAAGGCAAAAAATATTTATTTTAGTTGCTAAGAGCACTATATTTTTCAGATATGAAATACATATAGTAATAGTATATCCCAAAGTTATCAAGACTTAAAATATGTAAAAATATTTTGATTTGGTTGCTAGTTAACATATTTATGATAACACTTAAGTGTGAAAGCTTTTAAGACTGCCAAAACCAAAATTCGCATTAAATGTAGCGCACAAATTGCCAAATGTAATTTTTCTTAACAAACACATAAAGTGCTAACCGGGGTTTGGGGTTTGCTGCTTAAAGGGTAAGCATGCAGCTTGCTGCAGGAAATGTTGACAACATTTTTCAAATACAATGGCTGCAGCAAGCAGCCAGCAGCAAGAAGTGCAACAAAATGAAAAGAAAAGATGATGAAAAGAAGACGAAAACTCACACATGTGTGTAACTACACTGACAAAAAAAAAATGAAGAAAACAAACAGAAATATATAAATGAGAAAAATCGTCATGCGGACGTGCAACGCTTGCCATTTGTTGCGGCATTTTGACAATTTGGACAGCAGAGTAGTTGCAGGCTTGTGGCTAAGAACTGTTTAGTTATCTGGCAGCACCAGAAACACATACGACGTATACTTAACATTTGCGCCAAGCAACAAACTGACATTTGCTGCCACAAAATATATTGTTGCGCAAAAAAATGTGTTGCTCGAGCAATAACTGCAAAAAGCATAGCAAAAAACGGACTAATGCTTTTAGATAAACAAAAGAGAAGATTTAGCAATGCTACGCTGAACCATAATCTAAAAAGCTAAGAAATATAAGCTAAATAAGATTACAAATAATATAAACGACGAATGCAAGGGACTGACATATTTAGCTAAAAAATAGGATGGCAAAGAGAAAAAGGATGAACTAATAAGAGATAATGCAGACAAAGGCTGGCTTAAATGGGAGAGAGTCGCTAAGGAAAAGGTGGCAATAAAGCAAAAAATAACAATAAGCATGAAAAACGACAAAAGAAATAATGAAAAAATTTAATAATATTTTCCAGAATTTAAAATTATAAAGCTAAGAAAAGAAGGGAAAAATGATTATAAATTTTAACTGTTTTATGGTTATTAAAAACACTCCTCTAAGGGTACGAATGAAGAACAAAGGACCTAAGTATTAAAGCTTTAATGGATTTATTTTCTTAAATACGAACATTTTCGATAGTAATTTAACTAGTTATATATTCACAGCAATACTTAATATACTGCTCTCGCAGTTAATATAGTGAGCCACAGACTATTAAGACCGAGTGTTCCCGCACAGATTGCGTTATGCAAATGTCCGATGGATTTTTGGTGGTGGCAACAAGAAGCGCTTGAAAGCCACATCAATCAGTTGGAGCTTGGACCACTTAAAAGGACATTTCACATAAATGTCAACACTAAATTGCCGCATGCCCAAACACCCTCACACACACACACACTTACACAGAAAAAAAGAATAGACAGACCCACACATACCACTCAACTACTTGGTTAATTTATGTCTGTGCTTAGCCCTGCCACGTGGCAAGTTGCAAAGCGAGCGGCAAGCGGCAGCTGCCAACTGTCAGCTAATGCAATTGTTATGGCAGCTTAAGCCAGCAACAGTAAACCGAGCGCCACCCACCCAGTAGGGCATATAAAATTTGGCATTTTGTGCAATTCAGCTCTTAAATGCCAAAGGAAATGCATTGCAAATTAAATCAAAACATGTACAAAAAGCAACGACTGAAGCTAAATAAGCATCAGTAAAAATGCGAAACAAAAACAACAAACTGTTGTCAGACGCAGCCACAAATGAAATGCATTTTCCATTTTGTGGTTTTTCCTTTTGGCTCTATCTCTCTCTTTTTCACTCTCACTCAGTCTCCCTCTTTCTGTTTCTCTATCTATGCGCTGCACTCGAAAAAAATCAAATTAAATTAAATCTGTCAGCATTGTAAACAAGATCAACTTTTATTTACAAATCAATAAACTTGTGCACAGCTATAGAGCAGCCTTTGAGAAGTACTAAAAGCAACAGTCACCCGCCCAACACCCACTTAATAACATCTGCAATGTTGCGTATACGCAATGTGGCAATTTGTAAGCTGTCTCTCATACATATGTGTACGACTTGTTTTTTAGGGCATGAAATTAAAAACACACACACCCACACACTCACACACAGAGATCAACAATTACTTTTGATAGCTGCAAGCAACAAAGATGTTTGCAATACGATTTTATTTTCTTCTATTTGTGTCGTTGGGGCATATTTTTAAGATTTAAAGATGATAGCTAAAAGTTGTGGTTGTAGTTGGTGAACAGAAAGTGGGTCTATTACATTGGTTTTAACTACTCGAAAAGAACATTTATTGCTTTAAAGGGAACTTTTATATATGTATAAGTATCTGCGGAATATCATACAAGTGAGAGGTTAAAGTTAAGTTAATTAAATGTAATTGCAAAAAAAGTCAATAAAAAATATGTGAATGCAGTCAGCGATTGAAAACTTAAAATGCCAATGATTTAACCCAACCTTCATGTGTTTAAGCCGCAATCTCTTTAAGCACGGTATGGTATAAATATTATTGAAATTACACATTCCATTTGATTCTTAATAACTTTTTTTTTATTAAATACAATAATATAAAATCCTGTTTATTGTAAGCACCATTTAAGTTTTTAACCACAACAAGGGTAAAACTCAATCATGTAAAAAGTCAAACGTGCAACTTGCAACATGCAACGAATGCGTAGTTTGTCGCTTAGGTGACGGGAAACAAGGAAAAAGGAAAAGGGCAACTCACCCTTTTTTAATGCTGTGTAATTGGGCATAAAATTGTGTAAAGGTCAGTTTTGTGTATGTGTTTTAGTGTGTGTAAAAAATTGCATAACTTGTTAAGGGGTCCTTTTGTTGTTCTCCAAGTAACACCAAATTTCGAGGTTGGGCTCGTGGCTCACTTGCTTAAAAACTGTTAATTGAGTTGCAGCCGTGAACACAAAAATGAATTATGAAAAAGTTGTTTTTTGCGCGCTCAACTTATACGTGGCTGCCAAAAGTTCGCCAAAACTTTTGCAAGGACTCCTTTTGGGAGGTTGGCTTCTGCGACGGCGTCCTTGATGGGTTCAGGGTCAGCTGTTGTTTCTGGTATTTATATGATTGACTTGGCCCCATAGCGTTTTATTTGTGAATACCTACTCATATGCGTTCATGTGCGACACGTCTCACCACCGCTCCAGTCTCGTTCTCATTTTCTATTCCGGACATCGTTCGTGTTGTCTCGTCTAAGACTATTCATATATATTTTTGGGCGTGGGTCTAAGCACAGCTGTCAGCGTAAGGCTTTGTGTTTCTCTGGGTGTGTGTGAGTTTGTGGTGGGCGTGGCCTTAAGCTAAATATTATGGTCACCTTATTGATTATAGGCATGCATTAGACCAGTGCTGCCAAACGTCTACACAAAATTGATTTACAAAAACATTTGTTAAAGCCGTTTATTAAGGTTCTTTGTTCAATGAAATCAATCCCATTGCTAGTCTTATCATTTACTTATGCTCCTCAAAAGAGGGCAACAACATTTCTAAAACAACTGACTCATTGATAGGCACGTTTTGAAAGTCATGACGTTTATTGATAAGCTCACAAGTAACCAAATGATTGTAAACAAAATATTTATGTAAGAGTGCCTTGATTTGATTTCTTTTGGAGTGAAAATAGAATGACAGCCGATTTGAATTCTTGATTATGGTTAAGATAAAGGGTGTAGGCTAGAAATAGACTCTGAACACGTGACACGAATTCCACTTATCAATCATTTTATAATTATGTAGTAATTATTGTAGTTTGAGGTTACCTTTTAAATAAACTTTAAGAAGCGTTAAATATCTAAACTAATTACTTTTAGTAAATCTAACATACTAGTAATCTTTAATAATGTACCTGCTTCGGATCATACATACAACATTAGAAAAACGTTTAACGAACTTATTTGTAATACTAAATAGATTGACTAGTTAAACTAAATGCTTTACATGAGACTAAGTAAGAACTCACGGTGCCATCACTGAATGTTTTGAATGTATCTTTCGCATGTATGTACGTATGTAGATATGGGTAGGAAAAGAATCTCGAAACCGATATCGCTTCTATTGATAAAGCCATAGAGAACCAGGCAAAGTGTTCCGTTCCTTAGTCACAATTGAGACGTTGCTCAAACGAAAACATTGGCGAAAAAGTCGGAAAAATTTAGATGTGCGAATTCCATTTGTAGTGTGGAATGTGGAGAACATGCTATACTATCGATATCTTATCGTATTGTGTGCGATTGTGAGCACAAGTGCTCAGATCATACCGCTGTCGAGCTATTGCCATGGCGTTCATGACTGGTGCATCTGCGAGCCTCACGCAAATCTGGTGCGAGTCTATTGCGAGAATGAATACGCCATGATATTGGAATTTACGAATACGGGCACAAACATTGCTATGAGCTATTATTCAAATGGTTCGGTTCATTGGCTGCCGCACTTCAATGTCACCCAGGTGGCCAAGTTTGAGTTTGATGCATACAATTACTGGTCGAAGACCTTTTTCAGGGATCTATTGAATGCGCTTGGAGTGCAAAAGGTGCTCAGCATGGAGTTTCGTGATCGCAGCTTGGAATCGGATCCCATTAACGAAGATAATTTTGATCTGGTTGAAGACCCAACAAATGCAAGTAGTTGGATTTTTAGTCCAGTGCCTGCTTTGCAATATTTTAAATACGAGAGCAACCAGCAGGAACTGAACGAATCTATTTTCCATGCCTTTGACAATTTGACAACACTGGAACTGCGTCTGGCTGTGCACCAGCTACCCGTGAAGCTCTTTTCCAGCATTTCGCACAGTCTGCAAACGTTGTCGATTCGAAATCCACAAATGTTCAAATTCGATCCAGCTCTGTTGGGGGATCTGCAGCAATTGCGCAATTTGAGTCTACAGCTATCCCAGCCTTCTAAAAGTCGTTCCAACCAGCTGCAGCCGCAGAGACATGTTTTCATATCTATGTTGAAGCTGGAGGAGTTGCGCTTATCACGTGCCACAAACCATGTGAATGCAACAATGCTCAAAGGCAGCACCAAACTGCGCATCATCGGCATCAATAATAATGCAGAGCTAAATGAGTTGCCAAGTGAACTATTTTTGGATCAAGGCAATCTCGAGGTGCTCGATCTATCCTGCAATGCGCTGTCGAAGCTGCCATCGGATCTATTCAATGGACTAGTTAACCTTAAACTATTAGATCTGTCCAGCAATAGACTAATGCTCTTATCAAGGTGGGTTCCAAAAATAACATTTCACAGCTTGCGATAAAAATAACTCAAACTAAATTTAACAATATATGTACTAAAGTGTTTTGGCTCTCGTGGCTCACAATCCTTAAGAAAAGTTATTGACTTTTTGATACTTAACCAAACATTATTTACTTCATAGAATAAACAAAACACCCACATTTTTAATATGTAACGTTCGATATTAGTTCTAGATAAAGACGACAGATATTAATCATAAATATTTATAGACGTTGGCCAAAAGTATATTCATTAAATTTTTACAACTTAAAAGTAAAACAACAAATTATTAGTTGTTAGTTGTTGGTTGGCTAGCGACCTTTGACTTTAATTGTGTTGTTTGGCTGGCTTGAGCCAAAATTGGAATATGAATTATTTAAACAACGAGCTTTATTTAGTTTCATTGGACCTCGAGCGAGGTAAAACACTACAACAAAATTTATAAATGGAAAATAAACTTTTTTGCACATATGTTTATATTCACAAGTCAAAGCAAATACTTGAACAATAACTAAATACTTAAATATGGAAATCTAAAATTATTAATTTTAGTTCAATCCAACCCTTTTACTTATGTAACTATTTTTAAATATTGATTTATACATGAATTCTTTAAAGTAAATACTTTTTAGCAACTTAAATCATTTATAAGTAGGATATTTAGCATAGAATTTACCTAAATTCTTATTATTGTTAGAATTTTCATTTAGTCATCACAGTATACATATATGAGATTGGGGATTTAATTTAGAAATTTTTTTTACTTTACTAACCCAAAACCGTTCCACAGTGAACTGTTTACATCGCTAAAATCGCTATCGGTGCTGCGGATCAATGAGAACTCGTTGACTGCGCTGGATCTGAAGACATTTAGGAATGTGCGCAGTCTCAACTTTATCGATATGCGTGGCACACAATTCTATGGACCGCAACTAAGGATGCCCTTTGAGGCGCTGGTGTGCACGAATGAGGACAGCTGTCAGTACAAGTCGAAGAACTGGGAGTGCGATCCTCACTGCATCTGTTGGACGCAACGGTCAAGCCAGCAACTCTTTGTGGACTGTCGCGGTGCAGCGTTAAAAGAATTCCCATTGCTGCCAGACACGACGCTGGTGAGGACAACGCTCAAGATGAATAATAATAGCATAAGTCAGCTGCCGAACGCTGATGGAATTGTGGGTTATGCCAATGTGAGCATACTTAGTCTGCCCGATAATCAACTAAGCAGCTTGGATGGATGGAGGCAACTGCCGGAAAATCTAAATTTTTTGGATGTGCGTCGCAATCGAATAAGTGTCTTTGATGAGGACTTTATCAATAATCTAGCCAACAATAATTTGAGTTTAGCTTTGGGTGGCAACCCTCTAATCTGTGATTGCTCAGTTCTACCTTTGCTTGGATTTGTGCGTGCTCAGCCTCAGCGGGTTAAGGATACGGGTGATATGTACTGCCTCGGTCGTTCGGATAAACTATTCCAGCAGATGGAGGCATTTGAGCTGTGTCCATCGTATGGCCTACTCATTGGTTGCATTTTTGGTGGCATGGTGATTGTGATTTGTTTGATCAGTGTGGTGTACCTGATCTATCAGCAAGAGCTTAAGATATGGCTATACAATCACAATTTGTGTCTGTGGTGGGTGTCCGAGGAGGAGTTGGACAAGGACAAGACCTACGACGCTTTCATATCCTATTCGCACAAGGACGAGCCGCTAATTGCCCAATTGCTGCCCAAGTTAGAGAATGGTCTGCACGCGTTTCGTGTGTGTCTCCATGGACGTGATTGGCTTGTCGGTGATTGCATTCCCGAGCAGATTGTGCGGACTGTAAACGATTCGAAACGTGTCATCATAGTGCTCTCGCAGCACTTTATTGACTCTGTGTGGGCTCGCATGGAGTTTCGTATTGCGTACCAAGCAACTCTGCAGGATAAGCGCAAACGCATCATCATCATCCTCTACAAGGAGCTGGCGCACTTTGAGGGCATCGATAGTGAACTGCGTGCCTATCTCAAGCTCAACACCTATCTCAAGTGGGGTGATCCACTGTTCTGGAGCAAACTGCGCTATGCCATGCCTCACAATCGACGCGTCCTGAAGGGACAGAAGAAGCATGCAGGTCCACTTCTGTGATCTGTCTTGTACAAAAAACAAGCATACAGCTTATATATTCACTTTACTAAGATACTCGAGAGAATATAAATAATAATAGGATAACCTACAACTTATTAAGTCGAAAATTTAGTCTTATTAGTTTCAATAATATTAGGGGTTAATTACCTTTAAATCAAACTCTATAACTCCGAAACTATTGTATTGTAAGTATATAAATAGACTAGGGATACACTATTATATATATAATATTATAGATATTAAATATTAAATAAGTACAACCGTCAAATTTACAATTAAATTATCCACTTCGATAAATTTACTTACTTTTGACCGTAAATAATAATAGAAAGTTGCAATAAAAAAAAACTTTTAAAACTTTTCTAGCAATCGTCTTCAAACGGCTTCTAAAAAGTAGTTCCGAAAAAAACGCGCTCAAAGTTTTATGCTTTGAAAGTGTTAAAAGCCAAAATATATAAGTCCACCGGCCCTGGGCTCAATATCTTAGTGAGTTTAAGTACAAATGACCTGAAATTGCGCGAAAATACTTTTAAGAAGTGGAAACTTTACACGTTTGAAGGCGGTGATTATTGCTTTTTTTCTGACACATTTTACAAGAGCAGACTGAAAGTTGTTGGTGTCCTGTGATTGAGTTTTAAACCTGTCAACATTATTGTTTACCTCTTTGTTTAAAACTATGTTTGTTGGCAAACATCAATTATTAACACTGTAAAACAGCTTTAAGAATTAAGTCATAGATCCCTTTGAGTAAACCAGGGTGCAGCCCTGAAAGTTGGCTAACATGCCATAGATTTTATAATTTATTTCAACAAATATTCTTGTGGCTGAGCTCTGGCTTAGATGAGGGAAAGTTATGATGGAAATTTACTCTCCCTGACCTGCAACCTTCTTGAGTATTTTATGCAAACTTTGTTTTATTGATTGTGTTAACAATTCAGTCTTTAATTAAACCAAGCAATCAACTGACAAATATGAAAATACAAGATAATCAAGAAATAACCTAACAGCTCGTTCGACTTTGTTTATTGCTATTCGTTCAATAAAGTAAACTTAAATATTTATTCAGTCACATGCTCCAAGACGGGCCTAGCGCCAACGTTAGACTCTAATTATCCACTTCAGTAATTGTGCTGGCCTTCAAAAGGCGTCGGGTTTAAGTTGCGCAGTTGGTTGGGGGATAAATGGGCAATATAGTCGCAAGCGAATGCCCATGGCGAATGGCGGCCAATTTTCAGCCAGCAAGTGAATATAGAATATAATGGAAAAAGTAAAAAACAAAAATATACAAAAAATAGCATTTGGCCAAGTTTCGCTTTTACTCTGTCAGCCCTTTTGGCCGCAATTGCTTGGCCTTTTGCGCATCAAATTGCTTTGAGTATGTTAATGTGTGTGTGTGTGTGTTGGAGTCTCTAAGTGGGTTTTGAAGATTCATTGCCTGCCCGCCGGCCAAAGCTTTGTAGGCGTTTAAAAGTGTCATAAAACAAATGGCATTGAGGCGAAGACAAATAAGCAAGTTCACAGTTTAAACTCTTAAAATATAATAATAACATTTTATAATGACAGAGTAAAGAATGTCAATGTGAGTTAATACTAAAATGCATAATAAATAAAACTGACAATCATTTTAATCAGTTTCCAGAAATCATAATTATCAGCTCAATGCTATGCAAATTTCACAATTCATGGAACTTTATTGCAGCCATTATTAAAATATGCGTACGCACACACATTTCTTTTTAAATTAAGTAAAGCCCAACGAGTCGAAGCAACTAATGGAAATTGATTGCAGAACTCACACTTTGCAGCAGCTGCCACGCGCAATCATTTCATCTCATTTTTCATATACCCAACGCTTGTCCGTCTGTCCGTCCCCGTTCGTTTCTCGACTGCTCGTCTGTTTGTTGTCTGTCCGGCGTAGTTATCACAAACATCTGTTTGCAGCTGCTCTTCATTTATCATATGTTTCAAAAGGGAACTATAAAAGTCTGCTTGTAAATGGTAAAGCTTCTTTTTGAGTCCAACCTTTTGCTCCCCCATACCTCAACAGAGTGTACGTGACCTGGTCGTGCGTTTAATATTTGCAAGACTGTAGTCGATGGCCCGAAAACAGTTGCCAATAAACTGCCAGACCTCCTCGAGTATGCAGCACGAAAATGGGATGCATGACACACAAGGGATTTAAGCCGACATTATAAGTTCCTATACACACACACGAGGTGGGGGTGTAAGTATGTGTGTGGGTGTGTTGAAAGGACACACCATACATAAGCAATCGACAGCATGTCATAGGAGACATTCAACTAGCCACACACACATAAGTACTGCAAATCATAAAATACAAGCTTGAAAGCGTATATGAGAATATATAGTATGGTATAATATTCGACATTACTCGATATTATTTGCTGACAATTGCAATTCCGTGTGTGTGCAGTTGCATTTGATTACATTTGATTCAATTGCCGGTTCTCAATTGCATTTTTTAGACAATTCCTGTCGGTTTCATTTATCCTTTAGAAACCAAAAATGGTTCTATAGTCAGCCTGCATTATTTTTAGCTGAAATGCGAAATTCAATTTTGAAATCAATGGAAATTCATTTGTCGCAATGATATTCTTCAAAATGCAGTTATAGTTGAATGAATAAATTGAGAAACATGAAAGCAAAGACCATTAAATTAAATATATACATATTACTAGTTTTTATAGTCTCTATGAATTATGTTTATAATTCTTATATTTGAAGAATTTTATTTATTTAATATTTAACATTTCCAATGCGATTTCAATAAAAGGTCACAAAAGTCTCTCGGAAATTCAATCAACTAATTTTAAGTGGGAAAGCTTGTCAAATATTTTAAATCTAGTTGATTAAATTTTGTGAATTTCAACAGGCAGAACATTTGAATGAATGCGAATGTTAAATTTTCCATTGACTCCATCGAAATATATTTGCTATTTATTTGGATAGTTATAATTACTTTACTTGGCAAGGTTAACAGGCCAAAAAGCAAAGGTAAATAAAACTTTTATTGCTGCCAATTGGCTTGTGGGTGGCAACGCAAATTTAAAGCTCAACTCTAATTAAATAGTTTGGCCACTGCCTAAGTGAAATTTTAAACTGCTTTAAACAGTAAATAACTATTGAAAAAGACTTTAGCCATGATTTTGAACAAATAGTTTGAATCATTGAAATGTGCCACTGATAACTGAAAATAAAATATTGCACGACTTCGTACATTTTATTTAATCAACAATTTGGTCTCGATGCAAATCTTGAATAATAATAATAACTACTGTTTCTGGTAAAGGAGTTTGCTTAAGTTTCGCCAAAAACAAAATAAAAACCATTGATTAAAATCCAATCTAAGGCAAAAATTAAACATGAATCAAATTAAATTATTTTCATAAATAATTAATCACAGCAACAGATATGTTTTTTTGTGTTTTCTTCTTACTTGTAAAAGTAGCAACTAATCCTAATAAATTGGTATTGTGGCCAATATGATACATATATTAGAAAGACTTTCTTGTTGATTGATTGCCATATAAATAACTGTTTTTTTCGTACTCACAAATTGGTATTTAGTTAGAGTTCAACTACCCAAGTTGCCCATGGGGAATCCAATTAGCCATAAGTGCCCTCTACATAACACAAAAGCAAAGTCACTAACGGCATTTATTTGCAATTTGGACAACTTTGCAACAACTCATATTTTAGGATTACGTTGCAAGTGCAGTTGGTCAGTTTGCTGGATCTCTTTTGATAAATGAACCAGCTTACCAGCTATCGGGGGTGCCATAAAAACTCGAACCACAGCGATGAGTAAATCAAAATTTCAAATGACTGCTGACGGCTGCAATTGCTCCGTTGTACCAAATCTCCACCATCTGCCATTGGACATTCATCCACGCATTTGTCTTTGCCATCGCAAACTGTAGCAGTCAATGTTCACAAAAAGGGGAAGAAAAAAAATCAATCGGTCTGACCGCACACACACACACAATCACACCTTTCTCCTCGTCATATGTGGCACATTAATCAAAAACTCATTTTGGGTGGGCCAAGGCCTCATTCATGCTAAGGCTTGGCAAAGTCTGAAGACCCTTGTGATTAGTTGTGCGTTATCCCCGCTGCAGTTCGGTTCGGTTTTCGTTCGTTTCGGTTTGGTTTCGTATGGTTTTTGGTTTCTGTTCAGATGCGCTTGCAAATTGCCCTGAATTATTCATTTTGGGCCACTGCAGATGATATGCCTCCTTAAATACTCTGTTTCGAAAAGGAGGCAACAGAGTACATTGAGTGGATGCTGATTTAAATAAAGTCAAAGTGAATTTCAGATAGCTAAGCTTGTAAATATTATTTCAATATATTTTTAAATTGTTAAGAACTTTATTTCCAAGTTCTATTAGCACAGGAAACAGAGTATCATTCGATCGATAGCACTTTCGGCAGACGCTGCAGCGTGAAGTTATTTGGGTGAATTGCATTGGTAGGCGGCTGTTGGGTGGCTCCATCAGCACTTGGGTGCAATTCATAGCGCCACTCAGTGGCATTTATCTTCAGTGGCAGACGAAATTCGATGCACTTTGCCGCACTCGCCACGTCTTGAACAAGACAATGAGCGGCAACAACGAATTGATTGACACCTACAAAAAAAAGCAATTTATCAAACATCCAAAGTACAAACGTGCTCATATTTTATTCAATGTTAATTCCCCACACATTATGACCCACCAAATATCGAATAATTGAGCTGAACTCAAACCAAAAAAAAACCCAAGCTAACCAAACCAAAACTCAGTCAGCAGTTCGAGTGGTTCGAGTATCCCGAGCAGCAGTCGAACGCTCGAGTGCAAATTGGATTAGCCAGCCACAGAGTATAGCAAAAATATTTGAAAACTCTGGCAAGAATGCTGAAACTAAATGCTGGAGATCTATTGGTATGTGCCTGTTCTATAACTCTATTTTATGCAGATTAAGTTCCTTAGTTCCCTTGTTTACAAGCCTTGTAAAAGGCATAAGAATAAGAAATCAAAACTTTCTTTGTAACGAAGTTTTTTCTCGTCCCCTTGAGACTTTCTATATGAAATTTATTTATGCATCTGCATACTTATTAGTGTACAATTAAACTACATAATTAAGAAATTTTAGATATTCAAGTTATTTACATATTTATTTACTCGAAGAGCTTTTATTGATATAATTATTTTTAGGAAATGTTTTATGTTCAATCAATAAATTGTGTGATTATAAATCTTTGGCTGTGCATTTAAAAAACATAATAACTGGGATAATCAACTGATTGCAACTTTTGAAATTTATTTAATTTTTTGAACTTTTGTGATTAAATTTACTTTAAATTGACTTATACTAAAACAAACGAACACAAATTTTAAAAAGAAAAGAAACACATTTGGGGAACTACAATAGTATGTAGATACTTAGTTAACTTTTGGTTTGGCGCGACCGCGACCCAGTTTCTTGGCACGCAGCTTAGACATGTGCGACATGACCAAATAGCTGCCAGGCAAAGCAAGGAGCAACAGATAGACTTTCACGAAAAGCACCATGTCAAAGGTCGTGTTCCATTTGTTGGGCATATCAACGCTAAAACGTTGCGTCTCCTCCAGATAGGGTATGCTGCGCAACAGTATTACTCCCTCGCAGACAATGCCCATGGGATAGAGCGGAATCCAAATGGTGTAGCGCAGCCAGGTGAGCAAACCGTTCTCTCGTTTCAAAAGTTGGCTAACATAGTAGGGATAGCTAAAAGGCATAAAACAAAAAACCGTCACTGGTTGCTCCATTTAATATTTGTGGATTTCTTACTCACCGCACCAGCTCAACTAGCGACCATATAATAAATACATAAAACACCACAGGCTTGGCATGCATTCGCGGCTCCATTTCGATCATTAAAAAGAGTATAAAGTTGCGCCCGGATATTTGGAAAAACGGCACAAGGGGGCTACCTTTGGAGTAGCCAAACATGGGATGCATAACCTCCATGTATTGCATCAGCTGTACAAATTTAAATGATGTACCCACATACTCGTATGTGTGCGGGATGCTAGCAGGTCCATCGCGTATATAAAGTACGCCCATGATGATCAGAATGTGTAGATAGCCAACAAACATGGCCAGATTGTACATGACCAAATAAGCCTTCTTAAGGTTTTCTGTAAAGCAGAATATAATCAATAATTGTATAATCTTATAAATTCTTAGTTGATATATTAATTACTCACCTCGCACATACCCAATTTCCTGCCTCTGTAGATTGTTGTACTCCTCCACATAATCCTCGCGTACATCGCGCAGCGACTCGTTAAGCTCGGCGTCGTCCTCAGTGCGCCAACGATCAAAATCAATGCGTAGCCAGTGTGGTTTCTGTGGCGTTGCCACCAAACGCACCCACCATGCCGGCTCCGCTTTGCGTATGAGCAGCTCAATTTTATGGTCTGTCACTGTAAATGTTGAGTTATCATCATCGATCGGCTGGTAGAAACGCATATGAAACTTGTACGCGTTCCTGCCACGTGCTCCATGGCCATTGGCACTGAACGACAGTGCGTTGGGTGTAAAGTCCGCAATGACGCCCTGCCATATTTTTATGCCGGTTATAAACAATTGATTTTTCACAGCTTACTAAGTAAATTTGTATAGACTCACTTGTGCATCTTTGAGGTCAACTTTGAGAAGCAGTGTGTGTTTGGTTTGCGCCCAATACACAAGTGGACTTAACTCAGTCGTGTCCATTGGACTTGCATTGGACATGGGCGACATATTCTTTTCCTATTTATTCTTTTTTGTTGTGTGCTTTGACTTTGACGTCACACTTTTAAAAGCCAAATCTTACTTGCAGAATACGAGTTGGTTCATGCTAATGCTTGGCACAAAAACAATAACAGCTTTTAATCCATTTTCAACAGGTTTTACTCAATTCTTTTATCAACGTATAACTTTTTCGGTATTTGTTAACTGGTGGACAAGTCCAGTTTTTCAATACACATCTAGCTTATTTTTATGCATGCGCAGTAAAACACTGAGCTCCAGCCCTGTCGATAGATGCGGTCGTTTCGATAACCAAAAGCCAGCTGTTTTGCTTTACAGAATGGGAGTTCTTCTTCTGTTAATGTGTTCAGCAGCTAAGTGCTATGGCACGCGCCGTAATTTGGCATTTTGAAGGCGCCAGCAGTTAAATATTTAAATATAGTTTTTTTGTTGAGGAAATAAATAATAAGAAATTATCTTTGGCATAAAGTGCTATGCTTTATCAAACACAATATTTAAAATTGTCAACTTAATATTGTTTAACTACAAAATTTGTTATATGCATAAATATTTCTCTTATCCGCTCATTCTATGCATGTGTTTATGTGGGTGTGGGTTGAAATGTGGGTCAGTTTGATTTATTAGCCACCATCGGAAGAAGGTAGACAAAATGACTGAACAGCTGAGGGTATTTTTTGCTGGCCATTCGGGGCAGCTGCTCAAATTTGGTAACTGGGTTTTGTTTGTTTGTGTTTTTGGTTTTGTGCTTTTGAGCTTTTGACATCCTTCCGCCGTTCATTTCCTTCCTAGGCGACAACATGGCAAAAATGTGTTGCAAAAACATCAAACAATGGAGCATACGTGTTATCACCGGACTTTAAGCTTTAGTTTTAGCTAATCTCTTTTCTTTCTCTGTAAATTTGTATACTTTGCAGGCATTGCAACGCACATGTTCACATATAATTTATGCACACACACAAAAAACCACAACAAATGTAACAAATGCAAAATGTTACGTTTCCTCAAGAACCGTTAGATATGGAACAGTCTGCAAATCGCCCGCCCAAATCTATCTGTCCAACTATCTATTTAGCTCCACATATACATATTTAGGCGTGTGTGTATGTGTGTGTGTGTGCTTACTGTTATGACGTCATCCTGTTGGTGTAGCTCGCTAAGCGCCTAAAATGTCATAAAAAAAACAGGTAAGTGAAATGTATAAATAAATATAATAAGCCCCAAAACATCGTTTCAATTGCAAAGCTCTCATTGAAGTCCCCAATCGATCGTAATTAATGACATGTCAAATAAAATAGGAATATTAATAAATGTTATTAATTAACTTTCTTTTTGTTTTTCGTATTGGTTGTTACAAATTTACCGTTTTTATTTTTTTTTAAATTAATCGTAAATAAAATTTACTTTAACCCCACTGCAATTTTATACATTGCGCATACCTCATAAATAGCAGCTTCTGTCATGGTTAATGACGTAGCTAGCAGCTTAGCGGTAAATACTCGTATAATAGATACAGTTAGTTGACTCAATGTCGAGCAAAATGAAAGCTTTGCTGTTTCCGCTCAATCATTTCCGTTTGGAATTTGTCTTTGTTTCTCTCGCTGTAGCTAGTTAACTGGCAATGTCTAAGGTCAAGTAAACAAGTTGGTTAGCAGGGGAGATTTGTTTGTTGTTGTTGTTGTGTATAGTACATACATACACACGTATATATGTATGTGTGCCTGCGTGTTCACATCAGTCAAATTATAATTGTCGGCTCGAGCATTGCAGTAAATAAAATGACATTAAATACACTACACAAACTGAACGATATATTAACAACACAACAATGTTTTTTTTTTAAGATTTAAATAATAAAGTTTTTCATTTATTTTTACATAAAAGATTTGGCTTTCTTTTGCTCTCCGCGAAATACTTAAATAAGTTTGTAAAGATCTGTAAAGAACATATTTTATAGGGCATAACCAAGTCGAAGCTAGTCTGTTGTTTTTTCCTTTGTCTCCCTTTGTTTCTTCCACAAATTTATTTTAACAACAAAAATTATATTTGCGGCATATTTTCCACTTGTTTGTGAGAGAGTATCATTATATAGTATATTTGTTGTTGTTGTTTTTATTAAATGTCTTGCGCACGTGTTGGTAAAACTAATAGAAACACACTGTCACCAGCTTACACACACACACAAACATGCAGACACAGCTGGCAGACAGTCGCGTTGGACATTAATATTAACTCTAAAGCAACAACAAAACAACATCAACAAAAGTCTCATCAAACATGCAGCATTTAGTACGCAAACACACACACACACAGTCAAGGACCTAGAGAGATAGTATAGCGCACAGTGGTGTGTCTGAAACGAAAACTTATCTGATCCAAATGAAAAGAAATTCCTATTAAAAAAAAATAATTATTTTAGAAATTTTTAACGTTTAAATATTGTATTTTTTATTATTTAGGAAACGAATAATCCAAAAATTGAATTGTAAATTGTTCTAAGCAAAATTAATAGAAACTAACAATCCTTAAATAATAATAATAATTTATATGAGTAAATATCATAAGATTATTCGATTCAAATAATTTCAAGAATATTTTATCGAACATTTGGAACAACTTTTGCAAAAGTTTCTGTTAAGTTGAGCCCACTGTCGTGTGTTTGTGTGTGTGTGTGTGTGCCAAAGCGAGATGGAGAATGCAGACATGTGCTTTTGGTTGGCTTTTCCGGTGCGTTTCACTGTGGCTGCCATATTTTTCCGACGTGACGCTTCAGTTGGCGGCGAGCGTTTTATTCGATCAAAACGCGAGCAGCAACGCGACGGCTTTTGCGCTTTTTTGGGTTTTTCTATTGTGAATTATTGTTTGCTGGTGCATCCGTGTGTGTTTTTGTGTGTGGGTTGGAAATCAGGTGGCAAGATGGCTCTTGTGGCACATCGCATGATGCTGCCAGCGCGACATCGGCGCACACATCAGCAAGTGGCGCTTAATAAAGTGGGCGTCCTCTTGGTGCCCAGCGTGGCGGACTACTACAACAGGGAAGCGGATCAGCGGCAGCAGCAGCCAGTTGCCACAGGACTGCAGGCGGACGACAACAACACTGCCAAAGTAAGTGCAACAAGTTGCAATAACAACAAATCGTGCACTACATGCCAAGTTATATTGGCCAAAATAGTTTGCTTTCTTAAGCCACTTCAGATACACCCCTCGGAAAGACAAACCACTCCTCACCCCTCCACTCTAAACGTCTGTTTATCTAGTTTTGTTTTTCGCTTTTTATTTTTCGTTTTTTTTCGGCTGGCGCCAACTTTATGCGGCTCATTGTGCCCAGACTTGAAATGTTGTTGGTTTTGCTTATACTATTTCTGGCATTCTTCGTTTTTAAGGTTTTTTGTTTTAACTATTTGTTGTTGCTGCTGGTCAGTTTTAGTTAGAAGAAAATGCCTAAAATATTTCCATTGGCTAAAGTTAAAAGTTTTCAATTTTCTAATTTAAATTTGCTGTTTCCTTCTTAAAATTGTATGATGACTTGAATTAATTATTTACTTTATATTAATGATTGAAAACTTATGGTGTGAAACATATTACCGTCTAACTTTTGATGAGGCTCTTTTGTCAATAAATTATTTATAATCTTTGCACACTACGCATGGTATATTTAGTCTATTGACCAAATGTTTAATTGACCAATTGAATAATTGATGTTCAGTGTTCGTGATTGACTTTCGATAAAACCCTAATGCATTTCGATGTCGTTCGATTACACCAAACAAAAGACACAGCACACATAAATAAACAAGAACTTTTACTTTCCCACTCCGCGCTGACTGTTCGTTCGTTCCGATGGAATTTTTAATGTTAATGCCGAGTAATTGACGAGGTGTTGCTTGTTTTGGCATTGGTAACACAATTTACCGCTTCAGTCTTCGCCTGCGTTTCCTCAACCGTGAAAATAAACAATAATTTATTAAAATGTTTGACTGACTGATAGCATTTCGACCAATCAATATGTATTAGGTCCTTGGCCTTGACATGCTTAATATTTATAGTATATATAATACATGATTAGTTATAGTTTAGAATGTTCGAATTGCTTAACAATTGCCCCTTTTGACAATGCCATTTAAGATTGACAATTGATAATTTGACTGTTCTAGAACAACAGCCACGAGTATCTTCAAGTCTGGTGTGGCAGTAATCAAGTCCCAGCAACATAAACGATTATTAGGCATCAATATACTCTTTTTGAATATTCAAGTAAATTGTCAGTTAACTTTCTTCAAGGATTTATATCAGGCAATAATTATATTTGTTGATATTATAGATTTGATTACATTATTTTTATAACAAATACTATAGCCAAAAATTTGGACATGTAACCAAATATGTAATATTAATCCCCATATCCGTAAAATAAATACTAAATAACAATATGTTGGTTTCGGATAGCAAAATAGTTTAAATGTTTACAAAATACGTCAAAATTTAACAGTAAATATTCCAATCATTGAATACTGCGAAACTTTTTTATTGTTTTTAAGTTTCCATTGATAAAAAGCAACTTAATTATTTGATTATATTTTTTATTGCTATTCTATTTTGACTGTTTGGTATTTCTATTTGATATCCTTACTCAACATACCATCTATTGTCACAAACCTATGCCAACACAAAAAGCAACGAGTCCTTTTGGCGCAAGTCGCAGTTAGTCGGGACAACAACCGACAGGCTTTTGCAGAAAGCTCAACGCTGGTGGAACTTTGAGAGGGCTAAAAAGCTTTAAACAAGTACGCAAAAAGGACCGGGTCCAATTAGCACTTAAGCCTTTAATAAACTGGCAAAGATTTATGCGGTGTCTTTGGCCTGGGCACTGAGTGCCCTCAGAGCCAAATGGCTTGGAGACGTAAAATATCGTTTATTGAAAATTGACACAAATTGAAATGAACGGCATTTGCGGAGTGTGGAGTTGTTGGGGCGTTGGAATTGAAATTGAGTAACAAGTCAACTTGTTGATGTTGCACATTTGCTATTGTTTATGCTCGCATATTATTTGTACATATGTGCGAACAAACATCATGTCGATTGCTTGTTTTCATTAGAATTGCGCTGACTTAAATCGAAGCAACGATAGCGTGGGGGAATAATGAAAGACGATTATTTGATTCAGTTTAAGCAGAAACTGCGAGCAGCCACAAACTGGACAGCTTGTGCTACTGTCTCGAACCCGCCGCCTTTGTCGAGGTGTCCAGCAGCTGCAGTTCCCTGGATCGCCAGGCATTCGATCTGGAGGTAACTGAGATCATCAGGCAGGCGGCGCTGGAGCATGAGACCCAAAAGCAGCAGTGGTTTAGGGATGGACAAAATAAAATAAATCCGACTAAAAACCGAATAAAGAATATGCCGTCGAAAGATGTTAATGCTAATGGAATTTGAGATTTATAATAAATATTATTAAAGCATTCAAAGCAACGAAGAATTTCATAGAAACAAACAAATTGATAGTAAATGCTCCTTTGAAATCGATAGATTCTTTTAAACATATATCGATAAATATTAGCCGTTAGATCTATCAAATCAAGTAACAGTAAGCAGGCTTTGACGTTAGTTTTGAATTGTCAAATCTTGTCAAATATTATTTGGAATATTTCAATGTATTTTGCTGAGCCTGATATGTCCGAGGAACCAGCCGCTTACGAGGTGCTGGACAACACCGAGATGGAATCGCCATTCCAGACTGAAGACGAGTGCATCGGTTGGGAGAATAACCGTGTCATACAACAGGCGGAGGAGGAGCACCTGGCTATGGTCCATGAGCGAGATATTGCAGAGATTGCCAGAAGGGAGAGAATTATTGCAAGAACTATTCCGCCATATTCAACAGATATGGCAACCCTGAGGGCCGAATACGAAGAGGAGATAAGATACTTAATGCAATTGATGCAGGAGCACTTCGATGAAAAGGATGTGGACTTTCTGAATGAGCTTCAAAATGAAATAAATATATAGAGCGCAACCATTTTGATTTTATTAATATTAAGAGGGCCAAAGTCGAGTAAACCACGAAATGTCAAACTGTGATGATTTGAGCCCTGAAATGTATGCAAATAATCGACTAATCCTTTGGGGCTTAATAAATTAGCTAAGGATGATTATGAAACTGTGTAAATAGTTAAGTTTTTGAAAGCTTTTTTGCATCAAACATGGACAATTGTCATAATTTATGCAGCTCGAGGAGTCAGGCAGCGATTTGTTTCTTTCTGAAACTTTAATTAAGTTAAACTTATCTTTGCGTTACACATGAGACCAACCGCCTTGCTCTCTTCCCCTCTCACTTTTTATCACGCTTTCTGTGTCTGTCACGCACGCGACACAAAATGTGCTCAAATATGCAAATGAATGTTGCGTTGGTACTTCAAATGCGACTTTACACCCCCACACACACACACACATACATCTTTCACACACAAGCACACACCTTTGGGAACATGCATTTTGGTCATGTTTACAATGTCAGCTAGGATAACAAGCAGGCAAAAAATGAATAGCGCTCAATGCAGACGGAGCTTTTTGGAGAGGCGGCCTTAACAATGTCAGCAAATTAGGGCAACCCAATATGAGAAGAAGAGCACAAACAGCTGTTTTTCGGCCACTGAGAAACAGAGAGAGAGAGAGAGAGAGAGAGAGTGGAAGAACCGACGAGCATACATATACAACGCCCACACACACAGCTGATTGAGAGAGCTTTTAACGAGCGCTGACTGAATTGCTCATTGCTCGTTATGTTACCTGAAGCACAGCAGCTTCGCGTATGTGCCTGTGTGTGACATGTAAACAAAGCGCGCGCTCTGCTGCTGCTGCAATGCAGAGCGACCAGGCAACCAAGCGACCCACTTCGTGTGAGACGGCTTTCAATTTCGTTCAACCTGAGACACGACACAGCATTTGCCATCGGCAATCGGGATCGTGTTCGCTTTCAATTTCGTATTTTGTAATTCGTTGCTGGCCGTTGGACGGCTCAGTCGTGTTTTTGTTGTAGAGTACCTCGCGCGTGTTTCGCTGAAGTCGTTGTCGTTGTCGTTGCCGTTGTCGTCGCGGCGTCAGTAGCAGCAGCAGCAGCAGCCGCAGCAGGACTTAGCACTGGGAGTGTTGTTCCGAGGCTGGGTCCGTGTTCTCGCTTGCAGTTTGCACGCCGCGTCGCGTTGCCCTTTGCCCAACAACCCAATAATAAGAATTATATATATACCTATTTATAAAATACTATTCTCAAATCAACAACAGAATTTCTACAATTTTTCTACTTATAAAATAAAACGCAAGTTGTTCAATTCAGTGCAATTCGTCAATCCGCAAATTAAGTTTAATGCCTTAGCAATTATTTTGTGTAAAATAAAAATCGCCTTACAACTAAACAACAAAGGGAAATCACGTTAATAATTCACCCACAAGAAAATGGCTGCCGATGCGAGTCCTTTGCATTATTCATTAATAATGCTTCAATTACAGTGCAAAAGTATGACCAATACGTATAAATATCTATTTCAAAAGTCTCTGCAATTAACAACGACAGTAACGTGCTGCAAATAGTTCATATTATATCTCTATAAAAAAGCCATCCTTGTCGTCCTGGCTAATGGCGACGCTTGAGTGACAACTGTCAATATGCAGTACAACAACAACACAAACCAAAGACATGCAATCAATAAAAAATAGAATTCAACATACATAAAAATATGATACATCGATTGTCCTGTGTCCATTTTACATCAAGCTCAAAAAGTCCGAGAAAATTTATTATTTTCACATTTTAAAAATATTTGGTAATTTACCAATGCAATTTTAAAGGCATATTAAAAGTGGTTTTAAGCATAATGAAAATAAAAAATAAAGAAAATAAAATATCGCATAAAAAAATAATAATATGAAAAAATATTATTATGTTTTAAACAAAATGCATAAGGAATAATAATAAAAAGAAACAACACAATAACAAATAATAATATTAAAAATAACATATTTATTTTAAATTGAAAGAAAAAAATATTTACTTATATATAACACCTAAGTGATTATCATAAATATTTACAATAACTCCATAAATTATGATGACAAAATTATATAAATATTTGATTTCACCAAAATGAAAGATTATTTCAAGATCCAAATTGGCAGAACATTCTTACATTTAAGCTCAATTAATTCAATTAAATACAAAAACAACACATTTAGATAATAAATAAATAAATTTGCAATATTTTTATATAAACCTACCAAAGTGCAAATTGCATGAAAAAATAATAATAATGAAAGCAAAGCAACTGAAATTGGAAACGTGCAAAATAAACAAACATCTATACAAATATATATGTATGTATTAGAACGTGGGACATGTTATATATGAAGAGATGGCAGCAAATGCTGCCACATGTCAACGCCAACAACAACAACAACCAAAAATGTAAAACCAAACACCAAAAAGCAGCGCAACAGCAACAACAAACCCAACAAGGCAGCGTGAAAAATGATAATGACAGCCGCAACTGTGGCAGCCACAGCCAATGCGAAAAGTGATTATATATAAACATACTTACATATAAATATGTATGTATTTATTTCTGTTTATTGTTGAGGAGGACAGTTGGTGGTTGTTAAATAAGTTAATTACCCACACAAAGGATAAAAATCGTGCATCGATTATACTTGATTTTCTCTCCATTAATTGCAAATTAGTATAACTAGTTGAAGGCCCGCAGCTACTAAGCTCGACCCACATCGCGTATACGCCATGCGATGCCTCTCGGCATTTCTTCAATCCTTTTAGCACTCGCCCCCCATTTAGAGGCAATTACGCTAATATCTGCCACTTAATTAGGGGTCTGCACTTCAATGCGAGACAGCAACAGCAACAACAACAACAACAACAAATTATGCACAAGCAAAATAACAAATGAAAATTTGCTAATTTGTTGTTTGGCACAAGTTTTGTCGTTTGTCGTCGTATCTTCTGTTACTGTTGCCGCCAGTTATGTAGTTGAAACAAGTTTGTTCAGGTTTTTGTTGTTGATTGTCAGCACATGTTCGCCCGGGTTCCTTCTTCCTCCTTTCGCCCACTCGAATCTGTTTTGAAGTGTTGAGGGGTGCGTGTATGTGTATGTGTGTGTGTGTGTGACACAAACTTGACTTACCTTTGCCCTTTTTGGCAGCGTGGTGGCAACCTGAAAGCACGTGCAGCTGCACTTTCCAACACAGTGATAATGATATACATAATACTTAATACATACTGGAATGTGAGTGAGTGAGAGATTAAAATCCTTGAAACTTTATATGCAGTCTGAAGAAAATCTACGAAAAAAAGTTCGTTTTTTGTTTGAATGTCGAGAATGTTTGAATTTAATCTAGACTAGTTGTGCATAATTATTTAAAGTGGCACTCAGAGATTATTTGTTATTATTTTATACCTTACAAATTCTAAAGTTTGCTATAATCAAAGAATAAGAAAGTGGATCTTATACGTGTGCTTCTTTAACAATTTATTGCAATGATTTTAAGAGCTATTAGCAAAATATATAAAAGTTGATTATAATGCAACGCACGACCTTGACGCCCACATTTTTATATTTTTAGGCCGAGCCTTGGCTCAGTGGACCTTTGAGGCATCATATTCTTTTGTTTCTTCTCCTTTTTTGGTCATTTCGTGTTTGCGAACCATAATTCAAAATTCAGTTTGAGCCACATAGCCAGGCAGCCAAAATAGTGCAAAGTAGCCAAAACCAACAACACGCAAATTAAACACCCTTGCGTGTGTGTGTGGGTGTTGAGCAGGGCAAAAAAATCGAGCTGGACATGCCTGGAGCGTGGGCAAGACTTGTATGTGTGGTCGGTCTGTGGGTCAGCCACACAACGCGCCGGCTGCGTTGGTGAACGTGGTCATAATTTTAAATGATGCGCCAACTAACTACCTAATGTTATTAGCTATGAATGTCTTTGGTGAGAGGCCGTTGCCAGGCCTACTCACTTGTCGCAGCCATTCAAAAGCTTGCAAGAATCTGTGTTGCGTTTATCCAGGGCTTATGTGTGTTTCATCCTTGAGCCCAGTCAGTTATTTATTTATTTACTTGAAAGAAACGAAAATATTGTTTGTGCTGATGTTGTTGATTGCAGATGCAGCTGGGTTCGCTTATGCTTGGGTCAAGAAATATGCATTTGATAAAACTCAAATTATCTTAAAGATGATTTTTGGCTTTTGAGTTTATGTTGTGTAATGCAAAAGGGCTGATCAAATATTGATCGTAGTTGATATTCAATTTAAAGATTTTTCCAAATACTTATCAACATAAAATTAATAAGTACTTATGCTATGGTACCAATTATTATTAAAGGCCAAATAGTACCTAGTACATAAGCTAAAAGCCAGTTGTTTGACAAAACAAAATTCAAAACTTATTTGCTCAATATAAATGTTTTTTGAGTAATATTTTTTTACTTAAAATAAGTTTCTCTAGCTTCACCTCAAACAAAACTATTTGAAAATCTCTACGTATTATTCAAGCTTGGCGATTTTAGCTTGTTTTTCTGTTTTTTTTTTTTGCTGGTCTTGGTGCTTAACTTACCAACGTTGACATTTTGTTTTCAACTTTGTTCGCTGTCTCTGTGCGTGTGTGTGTGTGTGTGTGTGTGTGTCTGTCCTTACCTTCTTGTGGCCTTTTCGAGGCTGTTTTGCTGTGGTGGTAGAAGCTTGTCTGAGCTGCAGGTGCTGCATTTAAAATGAAATATGGCAGACATTTTTGCGGCTGAGATAAATGCGACGCAGTTTGTTTGCGCTTTACCATTTTTTTGCTGGCTTACTTATTAGATTTAGCCAGCTCTCCGTTTCCGCTGGCGCTTTCCACAGCCAACTATTTATTTCATGGCTGTGACAGTCGCAATTTTGACTATTTGGGCCAAGTTAACTATATTAGAAATTGGCTTGTAAATTGAAAACAAAATAGACTTTGTTCTCTTTTTGGAATTTGAAAACAAATTCATTTTGCACAGTCTGCTTTTAGAAAGTTTTATTAATTACGAAATTTTCAACAAGCTCTCTTTCAGAAATATTTTTCAATTTGAGACCCGTACAAATATTAAGCCCATAAACTTGTAGCTAAATTAAAAGTGCTTACTATGCAGCTCTTCCTTGTCCCCGCTTTGCCCTTTGCCCTGTTGCTCAACTCATCCATGAAGGCAATTAGTTTAAATCACAGGCACTGGCAGCCAATCAGGCAATGTGCAGCACTTAAAAACTTTATACAACTTGGAATGCAATGAAGCCCAGCGACCAGTTTTACTACTGCCCCATCACCACCCTTCTCTGTATCGCTCTGTCTATCTCTCTCTCTCTCCAGAAAAGTGTTAAGATTCTTTTGCAATGGGGTCATAAAAATCTATACGCCGTAACAACTTGGCAGCTGCCAATTGGGTATAAAACGAGCCCAGTGAGTTGATATTCTTTGCTTGTTATTCTCACTTTTTGCGTACGATAAAACAAATACAACAAATGCATTGGCTCTCCAATTGGGTATCTTAATTTAAGGTGGCTCGTTAGATTTTATTGCTGGGATATTTATCAGGTTTCGCAGTTTGTTTGTTGAGATTTTAATCTCGGTACTCGGTTTAGGGTATCTACCCCAAACAAAAAAAAGTTAAATATAGCTTGTACTTGGCAAATTTACGCTTATCGACAATGAAGCTGGCGGGGGGGGGAGGGGCAATGGCAAATGTTTTTTAATGAATCAGCCTCAGTCTGAGTCCGGGCTCAGCCTTTGCAAATTTTCGGGTTGTTTATGACACCAGCTTGCTTGAAGCTGTGCAGATAGGCCTGTCATTTATAAACGTGAATTTACATTTAAGCCCCCGGCTCTCAGCGCCAGATTGCAGCAAAGTTAGCCTAAGACAACAGCAGTTATTAGCATTACTGAAACTTTACAGCCACTAGCCAATGTACACTCTGTCAAACAGGACTTATGTTTTCGAATATATAAAACACTTGTTCCATAAAAAAATAGTGAAGCCTCGCTTGGCTCGACTAGAAAAAAATAACAATATAATACATTTTCAAACCCAGGGAGCAAATGTGCTAGGCAAACACTTTATGAAAGTTAGCTGCTAAAATTATATTAATTATAGGCCTTATACTATTTTTGCATTCCGACTTTATTTCCCTTGTTTCAATTAATTCAATTTGTCATCCATCGCCAAAAAGGCGTTGCCAGTACATTTCGAAAGTGTCTCGTAGAGGTTTACCTGTACCGCAAAGACCTTTTTTTTTTTTACTAAAATTCGTCTCTTTGACTTATTGTTCAAACAAGCCAACAAGCCATAATGACTAAGTACCTAATTCACAGAGCGTAGACTAAGCATCGCTTTAGTCAATATGGGACCCAAAAAGCTAACCTAGCTTTGCGCTCAGCCCCCCTTTACCTTTACCCTTTGCCGTTCAGAGAGATGCTTAACGTTTGGTTTGACTTTTAAGTGTTGCTTTGTTTTCATTGCCCTGCGCAGCATTGCCCCTCTTCTTTACCCTCACTTTGCAAAGGCGCTGTTTGTAGCCTACTTATGAGTGCGCAGCCTACACACACACACACACAAGCTGTTGACACTGCTGTTAGTGTGTGTGTGTGTGGCGGCTGTTGTTGTGTTGCCAGGAAGCAAACACTCTTCGCCGCTACTTGGAGCGGCTTTTTTTTCTTTCATTCTTTCTTGTATACCCTGTAAGCAAAAAGTTGATTAAGAAAAGGGTATCAAGGATATCATATGAAATATTTATGAGTTTCAAAGGCTAAATCTTAAACAGCTAAAAATCGGATTTTGACAACATCATTTGACAACTTATCTTTGGTTACTTTTGACTAGCTTGCAGGGTATCTGCTTGCTATGCACTTTGCTGTCACAAAGTATTGCTACATATTATTTCTCAACTGGCTGCTGCAGTCTCAGGCTCAAGTGTGTCGCCTGCCCTCCAACGCTGCCAGGGTCATTTTATTTCATTTCATTTTAGTCCTTCTTGTTTGTCGTTTGTTCATTTGCATTTGCAAGACTTTTGTCGTTTGTTTTATGCATTTTGCATTTGTAGTCTGCATTTCAAATGAGTAAATTCTGTTTTAAGAATAATTAAAAATACAACGTTGTTCGTGACGTAAATGCAAATGTAAAATATGGCTGCTGCACCAACTACTACAGTAAAATGCCCCACGCCCACCCACCGAAACTGTTGGCCATGTTTAAGCCAAAATGCTTGTCAGCTGGCTAATGCCAAGAATGAATTGGCACATGTCGTGGCTGGTCTGAACTAATTGGGTTATGTGCTCCCAAAAGACACAGGTGGGCAGCATTTGGCATGTGGCAAGCTTTGAGTACTTGCACTAAGCCGCCTACCCATTGGCAATGACGCTGATGGCACTTAAAGCGCACTTCATTTGCACTCAAACACAAACACAAGCACACACGCACACCGATGGCAATCTCTGAATCAGCATAAACAACAACAAGCAACACACTCATAGATACAAAATCGCACACAGCCACAGATACATTTTGAGGTCAAGTGTTCTATTCAGTTATTCCGTCTCGCAATCCGTCTGGTCAATTTCTACTGGTTTATTCAAAAGCTGAATGCACCTACCTGTCAAATGGAATATTCTTATGATCAATATAAGAGTTCCAAAAGACTGTCAATAAAAAAGTACATAAAAGGCATTTAATACATATTTCTTTTTGAAAAATTAATTGTTCATATATTTTATATAGTTTTATAATCATTTAAAAGTATTGTTTTCGATTTTCTATTGAGAATATTTTCATATAATTTATTTGCAACGTTTTAAGCACAGACTAGAATGATTATTTTATCCAACAATTTGTTATATTATAAACATATATTAAACACTTTTAAGCTCAAGATTTACATAAGATATCTAGCAGAAAATGGATTTTTTGAAGCCCGCACTGCAAACACCTCAATCAAATCGATTAACTTGATTACGATTGATGCTCAAATGCATTTGTATACTCGGCCATAACACACATGTTTTATTGTTGTTCGTATCGTGTATGAATCGGTGCTGTTGTTTTTTCTTGTTATGGTACGGTGGGTGAGTTGGGTCAACATGGCGCTTGCAACGTTGAATGTACAGCAAAGCGTCAACAAGATAGCAATTTCCATTTACCATTTAACATTTGCATAACGCGTCGCTTTTCCGTTTTTCACCTGGCTGCCTTGCTGACTTTGACTGGCAGTTAGCATTGTCAATGTGTTGAATGGTACAAATATATGAGGGGGGACACAGGACACACAATGTAGTAGATAAAAATGACAATAACAAGGATTTCAGGTTCAGTTTCTGTATTTGTACAGCAATTTATTTGTATAGTTGAGGTTGTCTCACTTTTTTCACTACCTCCCTTTCTTTCTCCGTCCGTACACATTGTGGACATTGTGTGGCATTATCATGTCGCATGCCTTTTGGGGTTGAGTCGAGCTTTAGTGGTTGCCACTGATTTGGAGCGTGTGAAATCAACAAGTTGGGGGTGACTATTAATTACACAGCATATTTCTAAGAGTTGGGTCAACATGATAAGGCTAGAAAACCATTGAAAATCAATTAAACGCCAACTGTGCCAATATGTCAAGCATTTTCTGCTGACCCGTGTCGCAAGCCTTTTGCTTTTAGCTTTTCTCTGTTCTTTTTTTTTTTTTGGTATTTTTGTTGTGTGGCCGCAATAAGGTTATGCATAATATTTTATCCGCCTCTCTTGTCCGATTGTATTTTGCCCCTGGTTCATGCCTGTCTAAACAAAACTAACCTCATTTTTTATTGGTCAACACAAAGTAAAGGCTCCAACAAAACTGACCTCAATACACAAAGCAAAATAAATTGCGAATTTTTCTGAATGCAAAACGATGCAAAATAAATTCTGAGTCCTTTCAACACCCACACACACACCGAGAGAACAAAGAGGTCAGCACAAATGTGAGACAATACTAAGGCATTGTTTCTCTCTCACTCTGTCTCTCTCTCTCTCTCTCTCTCTCTCTTTGTCTCTCCACTCTAAGAGGAGTCGAGTGCAACTGTTTTGCAGTTGTTACAAAAGCCAAACTGTTTTATATGACCCAAGCAAGCAGGCAAAAGATTTGTTCTTTATGTGTATTGGATAACCATTTGTAAAAAAAAGCTGTCATTATTATAACTCTGCGCCACATTTTATTAAAATAATCAATTCAAAAGTACATTGAGCAATGATTCATAAATAAAATGAACCTTAGTATTAAGCAATTCGAATAGTTCAGATATAAAACTATCTGTCCTTTAATATGTAATATTACTTTGTTCAGAAATCAATACAAAATTGATTTGTAAAACATTTGCTTTATTGTATTCAAGTCTTAATAATTAAAAATCACTTAATTCAATATTTTGAATATTGATCTTTTCTAGAACAAAAGAATGAAAATTTCTTTCTAATTTTGTATGTAAACAAAACCAATACAAAAATTGATTAAATTTGCAAGACTACTCAAGTTCCAGTTGGTTTTTATATAGACTAGCCTTAGAAAGCTCATAAATGTCGCTTGTATTTCATTGCCCGCACAAGTAGGCAACATATTTTGTGTACAACATTCGAAACTGTTGCTTACTATGATCAACTGCAACATTAAGCTCTAAATGTAGCTGTGACTGCAACTGTGACTCTGTGGCAAGTGCAAAAGTGCTGCCACTGTATTTCAGTTGCAAATGGCAATGACGGCAGACGGGGCGCCAAATGTAGCCATTAAGCCAGCACACATAAAAGGCAATAAACAGAGTCGCTTCGTAGCGTTCTTTATGCCATTTTGCAGCGAGCTCAATGTGCGCTTCAAACTGGCCGAAACGGTTAAATGGCCAACACGACACCCTTTTGGGGTATTACTCAGCTGGGGTTAGGGCACGGCTGTGCAATGAGGCGATTTTAGCACTGCAACGCTTTTTGCATGCCTCGTATTCTATTGTGGTGTTGGAATTTATGTGAATCTCCCTGTGGTGTTGCTGTTTTTGTTACTTTTATATGATGTTTTTGCCCGGGCTGCCTGTTGCCGTGTGCCATTGCATATTGCCCCACAGTCATGGCATAGGTGCTTTGTCTTAATCTGGCGCCCATTCGACGCAACATTGCGCTTCCTATGGCCCTTAACGGCTTCAATTAAGCAGAAGTGATAGCAAATGATTTTATGTATACGCCCCGTGGCCATAGGCCATAAACTAATCGATATTTGAGTATTATGTAAACGTCCAAGAGTTTCTTGTCTGTCCACACAATTTATCAGAGCTGCCAAAAGCAAATTCCATGCATTTCAGGTGCATAAATAATAGCTAAAGTTGAGACACCTTGTCATCATATTTAATTGTAATTAATAAATGTTTTGTTTATTACTTAATTGCCTTGTTGATTGTGCTTAATATTGAAATACACAAAAATATGCTGACTAGTCGGCTCAATGTCATTGTCAATCGTGACCCACGCACAGTTCAAGGCAATTGTTCAAGGATATGCCAAACTGCGATCCTTTTATGCCAGTCAGCAAGTCAGTGAGTCTGTCAATTGAACGACTAACACTTTAATTAAAAATGTGCCTAAATTTGATATCAAAAACTAAAAACTTATGAATGACAGCAGCCGACTTTCCATTCAACCTCCTGCTGCCATTTGAGCCCTTGCCAACCAGCTGTCTGCCTCAAGTGTTGACGACGACAAAAAAAAACTGCCGAAAACGCGAACGGAAACGGAAGTAGTCAGCCAGGCAAGCAACTGAAATGCTAGAAATACTACTCAGTTGGCAGAAAAGGGGTGGATAGGCGGCTTGTCGATGCAGATAGCTGCTTATTAAGGCAGCCACAATAACAGAAACAAAAACAACAACAGTACAAACAGCGAGTTGCGTTTTGCCACTTGCTCTACTTACATAAGAAATTAAATAGCTTCTTTTGCCAAAAATACCAAAAATTGCCCAAAAATGAAATGAAAAGGCCCCACAAATAGTTGCTATCAAATTGATATGTTTTCTTGCATATGAAGCGCGTGGCAAAAACGAAAAAAATGGTAATGATATAATAATAATAATAGCATAAAACGTATATAAACGTTTAGCATTGCGATAATCAATAATATTTCCGGTTCGCGCTGGCTACAAACATATTTTCGACTTTTTCTATTTAAGGACGAGCGCATATGCCTGTCAGGCATTCAATGTCTCTTCCTCTACACATGTGTATACATATTGGCAATTTTACTGACAAATTTTGTATGGCAATGGCTCTGAAATTGTATGATTGTGTGTACACTGAGAAAAAAAAACACATTCTCAAGCTAAGCCAGTTGGGCAATGGCTAAGGCATCCAGTTATTAAACGAGAGACCATAGGCAGTTTGCCATCACCCAGCGTCGGGTTTTTTTTTAGCAATTTCGAGTATCTTATAAACTATTCTTAGTTTAACCAATTCGGACTAGTTATTTCTGATATCTTCAAAAAAGGCACAAATCGTGCATAATTTTTATTAATAAATTTTTATCAGAGTGTAGCAAGTTTCTAAAAAAAATATGTTGACGCCCTCGATTGCTGTCAATGAGTTAGCAATAACTATCACCTTCTCTCTTTCGCTCTTTCTCTCTTTCTCTTTCTCTCTCTCTCTCTCTCTTTCCTCTATCTCACAATCTCGCTTCGTTTCCTATGTCTCATCAGTGATTTGATGCAGCAGACGGCAACGAATATTGAAAACAGACTAGCAAATAACAACCTAGAGATAAGTCAATAACCTTTAGTTTGTGCTTACAATATTGAAACTAGGCGTTGTTTTTAATCAATAAATATATCTTTTAGCCTTCATGCCAAACTCGAAGTTTTTTTTATTATTAAACAAATAATCTTTGTTTACAAAAGTTTCAAAAATTACTCCTCTTAAAATGGCTTAACATAGGCATGGCTTCGATTTATGGCCTCGCTTTAACAACTGCCAAAAATAATTATGTTTGAACAACACTCACTCAAACACACACGCTTAATTAACAATCCGATGGCAACTGTTCGTGTTGTGTTCAGCATTTAGTGGCGCTCAGCGAGCGGAAACAAACAATGCGCTGGCCGCACGCCACAAAAGTCAACTGAAAATAAATTTAAATTTTAATTTCAATCTCAACAAGCGCACACAAAAGCCCAAATGCGGCAGCGACAACCGCTTGCTGCTGCTCAAGCTGCGTAGACAACTTTACATGCCACAGCTGCCACTCTTTTGTGTGTGTGTGTTTCGCTCTCTCTCTCATTTTCTGTCTCGCCCATCTCTTTGTGTGTGTGGTCTGACAGCAAGCATTGGCAGGTCCCTGCTCGGGCGCCGCCTCTTTGTAAAAGTGTGTGTGTGTCAGTGTGTTTGTTAGTGTGTATGCATATTGCAAACCCGGGTAAACTGAAGCATAAATGACTTAATCGCACGTGTTCCCCAAAGCGTAATCTTCTCAAAATCACCAAGCATTTTAAATCTCTTAAGAAACTACCTTAAAATCTCTAACAATACATTATAATAATAATAACCTTCTCTAACAATACATTAAAGTTATAAAAAATCATATTATACGTTATTAATCATGTATAAGAATTTTGCGATCATTGCCTCAGAATGGTGAAAATCAGAAAGAGCATTTTGGAATGCCCTCAACGCTTGTGGCTTGGCTGTGCTTTGCATGTATGAGTGTATTTTTTTGTGTTGGTAAAAGTCGGTAAAAGGGATTGTGTCTGTGTGTGTGACTGTTAGATATTCATGCGCCATGAATGAATAAAGCGAAATCGCTTGGGCTGCTTGCTACCTTTAGCTGGATGGCTGTTCCTTTGCCAGCCAGCATGACGTATACGCCACGTTGTCTGACTCGAACGTGCAGACTCTTGATGGAAGAATGTCTCCAGTGGCCAGTCGGCTCGCTCGATTTGCGTAACTCTGTATAAGTTGACTCATTCACATTCACACAGTCTGTATGTGTATGTGTGTGTGTGTGTTTGTGTACACTGCGTGAGGGTGGTTGCTTTTCACCATAATGACACTCACGCCTGACCAACAGCATCAGAGTGTAATTAGCTAACTTGCATAATTTAGCGTCATGTTATTTTCATTTCGGCTTACTTGGTGGTCGGTGACTGCGTTTTTTTCAGCCAACGCCTATTCCGTAAGCCTGCCAAATTGTTATTAGTTTGCAATTGTATTGATTTTTGGCAGCCACGCAGCTGTTGAATGCCATTTCGTAGCATTTTGTTGCTGTCATCTAAATTCGTATTTGGCATCACTTTAATTAGTGGTCGGCACGCAATTTTCGGATTGTTCTAAGCTCCATTTTTGTATAATTCGTCCTTAAATTGGCACAGAAAATTTAAAAAATAAATTTAATAAAGCGAAACTTTTTGTATAGAAATTCATTATACATAAGTAGTAACGATCGACCTTAGCCATTCATCATTTATAACAAGACTCATTTTTATACCGAAATTGTTGGGAACAATTCATATTTAACGCGAATATATTTTGACAAATTATTCGTGCATTACCTTTACTATTTGTGAGTATGCAAATCGTATAATGGAATATTGTACTTTGCTCTTAATAAAAGAAAATAAAAACACTATAATCTGCTTGCTGGCGGAAAGTTAAAAATGGGGCAGCAACACGTCAGCACATTTGGGCCAACAATCATTTATCTTACCTGGACAGCTGGCATAGTTGCTAAAAAAAAGTATAATAATAATAATAACCTTCTATAGTGCTCGTCATCGGCAGCCGCATTTATTTTTGTTGGGGCGTTGCCTGAGTCTGAGTTTTAATTAGCCTTGAGTGCGTGCCTTGCGCCAAAAGGCATCAACGAATTGTTATATAACCCACACGCCCAACAAAGCGTTTTTGAGCGCCTAACCATTGCCGTCACTTAGCAAAGCATTTGCAGTTGACCAAGTTACACTAAAAACAAAAAAAGAACAAAAACCAGCTATGAAGACGACATTATCCGGGTAGCAGTCGCTGCTTTTGGCTTGGTAGGATATGTTAGCGCTTATGATGACCCTGAATGTTGTTGAATGTTATGCAGAACATCGGCCCGGGCCTTTGCCTCGACATGGCAAATGTTAAGGTTAGTGGGGGTTGGCATACCGTAAGCCAAAACCTGAAACCAAAACGTTTTTAATTTGCGTGCTTGCGACAACGTTGCATGTTGCCCGCATTAAAACAAACAACGACAAACAGCGTGTAAACAAAATACTCATGGTATGCAAATATTTTTGAAAACATGAAAATATCAGCAATAAAATTTATATATAAGTATATAAAAACGTTCAGTAAAATCGTTACAATCTGCACATAGACACAATAGTATTGACTTGCATTACCATATGATATTTGACATCTAAAGTTCATATTCAGCAAGCATTCGTTTAATTCTGGTTATGGAAATTACTTAAAATTTCTACTGCACACAAAAGTGCCGATCCAGTGACTCTTTATGTTTTCTGCCACAAGATGAAATGTATTTTTCCATTCGCTGCCATTCAGCGAACTTTAAGTGAAAGTCAAAATAAAAAAGTTTTGCACATTTTATTGTTTGATGGGTTCTGAAATGGGAGTGGCCAGCGGGTGTGGCGATTGTGAAAATTGTTTTCAATAGCATTTCTCTCTCTCTCTCTCTTCCCACTTTTTCTTTTCCAACAAATCATCCATAACGAGTTGTGAAATTGATTAATGATAGATGAGTTTAAAAATGTATGCAATTGAAAAAAAACAAAAAAAAACTTCTTATGTATTGTGTATAATATGAAAAGCTTTCATATTACTTGGCCAGCCTCGGAAACTTTGTTTTGTTTGTTCTTTCCTTTATTTTTTAAAGTTTTTTTATTTACTAAGGGCCATTTATTTACTTTAAATACTTCGTCAACAATCTTTTACAGCCTACTCTCTTTTTTGATACAATAACTATTTTTTGGGGCATGCCAATGAGAACTTTGCAATATCGATGCATAATATTTAAGAATCTGTAATGATATTTATAAATAATTTTTTATCCCTTTTAAATACGTTTTTCAGCTTAGTAAATAGTTGATAAAATTGTAACATTCTAGATAAGCGTCTACCATATATTTATATATTATTTTAAGAAATGTTATTATTAATTATCGTCGTGTTCCTTGCAGTAATTCCGTCTTAATGTATAAGTTAAGATTAAAAAAAAATCCAAACGAAATCTATAGAAAATGTTGTGCAATGCCCGATATCAAAATGAAAACAAATCCCAAAAATTAATTATAATTTAAGATAAAACAGCAACAAAAAAAATCGAAAATGTAGCTTAGCTGCCATGAAGTAAACATTATCAAACGTTGTGTGTGTGCGTGTGTGTATTTCAACTGGCCAAAAATCTGTGCATATGTGTGAGGAAAATTACAAATAACAGGCTTTGGGACGCTTCCATGTTAAACCGCTGCTGAGAGCAGTTGCAAAAACAAAACCACAAACGAAAACAAAGATACTCAAATTCTTAAATAATATTCTATTAAATTGTGTATTTGTTTGTGTTTGTGTGTGTGTGTTTTAGAATTTAAAAGCTTTTTGTACTCTAATGGACACTAGTTAGACAACTACCAAACAAATATATATGTATGTATAAGTATACTTAAATGTGAAGTACATTTTATATAAATATAATTATAATCCAGACAGCTTTTAGCAAGACAAACAAAAATTCAAAAATATAGAAAATTATATATGAATGTTAGTTAAAATTTATTTTTATCATATGGCCCGATAACAAAGGATACACACAGACAATACACCCCAGAAGTATGCAATTCAATTGTGAGCAGAGCATAGTTTTTTAAATGTTTATAAGCAGAGGAGTCACGAAAAGTATTTGTAAAAGCAAAATAAAAACAAAAACCCCAAAGTATAAACATATTTTTTAATAGACACCAAGCGATAACAAATTTTTTGACATATATATATCGTATATATTTTTTTAATAAATCAAAAACAACAACAAGACAAACAAAGCAAAATGCACAAAAATGTATTCCCTAGCCTAAGTTGAGTATATTTATGTTCCTTCCGTTAGATTCATAACACACAAAGTTTATACATTAATACTAGGTTGTTAAATCAACAAAAACATTTACTTTTGATGGTTTCAAAAAGGTTTATTTTTAAAGATTTTTATATATGTAAATGTCACTCGGTTGAAGCTTAAGCAAGTAATCCAAAGTACAATCATTTTTGTCAATACAGACACACAAAAAAAAAAACAATTACAAAAATACTACACTAAAAGACCTAGATAAAACATACATAACGAATTACACAGCTTTATTTTTTATTTGCTTTTTGTTAAAGGAGAATCACTGCAAATTAGACATACTATATACAGGGACAGACAGCAACAAGAATCACAACAAACATAGAGCGAAACTTTTTGCTAAGGATTTTAACATTTTGTTTTACAACACACGCTTTTATAAGTACCGGAAAATTGAGGTTAGGCTTGATAAAAGTAGGGTTATGTTTTGTATGAATTCAAAAACGTGTTTACAAGAGATTATACCTGCAAAAATTAACGTTATAAGGTTAGATATATGTAAATTGTGTATTAGAACTGCTTAGTAAAATTACAAATTATCAAATTGATGTTAGAAACATAGAATATTGCATTCAAAACTGAACACGTAACAAAAGAAATTATTAAAAAAAAACGAAAAAAACTCGAAACGAATGTTAATTAAGTGTAAAAACTTAGTTTATAACTAGTGAGCTACACCTAAGCAAAAAAGCAAAAAGAAGCAAAAATGTATGCAGCTGCGGGCGGCGCATCGCTGGCCTCGCGCCAGGCGCGTCAACGCCAGCGACAGGAGAAGAAAAACAAATTGATACAAGCGAAACTACATCCACCGAAAGCACCTGGTCTGGCTGTCGATCCGGGCGCTTCGACACCAACACGCAGCCAGTCCCGGCAATTCCATCAGTTGCCCACTAACTATTTGCGCGCCCCACAGCCCCAGGGCCGTAAACTGAGCGCCACCTACACGCAATCCCGTTCACTGCTGCCCATTGAGGAAGCTGGCAGTGATATTCAGTCGGTGCTGCAATTGCGCATGCATCCTCAAGGCGTGGGTCAGGGGCAGGGACAAGGGCTGGGTCATGGTTACACCAGCGCAATTGTTGGCCACGGGCATAGTCATATGCAACATAGTCATTTGCATGCGACACCCATGCAGCCGGCCTATCAACCCTTTGGCTCATCACACGGACGCGTCTCACCGAAACTTGTGCACCGGCACAGTGGCAGCAGCGCTGGCTTCCTACCACTATCAGCAGCAGCGGCGGCAGCTGCAGCAGCCTCAGCAAGCGGACTGCTGCATAAATCGGCAACGGCATCGCTGCCGCTGGTTTCCCAAATGGAGGCAACACCGCCAACGTCGCCACCCGCAACAGTCGAACTGAGTTTGGGCATGCCCAGCACATCGGCAGCAGCAGCAGCAGCTGCCGCTCAAGCGGAGCTATCCATATTTGCTGGCTATCACGACTCGATCATTGTAACGCCAGCCACGCCGATGGCCTCACCGGGTCATGCAGCAGCAGCGGCAGAAGCAGCAGCCGCCATCAAGCTGCGACGAGCCGATGACGATGAGGAGCCTCTCGATTCGGCAGAGCGTCAGCCTCTGACCTCAGCAGAGGTGGACGACGAGGATGAAGCGATGCAGCCACCAAGTGGCCCATTGGAGCGCAAATGCAGCGTTTATCGCATGCGTCGCAGCGATGCCTTCGAACAGAGCGATGCCAGCAGCAATGAAGGAGGCGGCGTCACTGGCGGCCTCAAGCGACAGCTGCGCGATCTGCAATTCCAGCAGACCCAATACGAGCCGCTGGTCAGTGATGAGCCGCAGTTGCTGTTTAAGGGTTTGAACAATGGACGCAAGTGGCAGATATGTGCCTACTGTGAGGAGGGCATTTGCGTCTGTGAGCACATCGAGGTAAATCCGGATGTTCCATATCTTCAACTCATTTACTAGGTTTGCCTGATTGTGGTTCTTTTCTTCTTCTGATTATGTTTGTTTTTTAAATATATATGTGTGTGTGATTGTGTGTCTATTTTTAATAACTGTATCTTAAGTATAGGTCTTACATAATTTATGCATGTTATTTTTTGTGTACTCTAAATGTCAGTAATATTGAAAACTTAGGCATGCCCCAAAATATTAAAATTCTATATGTTATATTGTAAGTTTGTTATGAAAATGTGGTTAAAAGTTGAATGAGATAAGTGTTAAGGGATTTGTTTATAAATATAACAATATGCATTATACCTATACATACTTACTATTGAAAGCAGGTTTTAAAGCCTTAAAATAATCAAGTGAAGTAAGACGAATTTATTATTAATTATTAATTTTGTTGATAAATTGACAATCAGAATTGCTTTAAAGCCCAAACAGCTGCGAGAGAATTTTTTACAAAATATCTGTTTAATAGATCATAGCCATTAGAGACTTGGCTTTATCTTGAACCTTTCTGTTTCATTTTGAAAAGCTGCTGCCAAAGTCAACAGCTTCAGTTGACCCACTACACTCTCAAGTGGACGGTCGAACACAAACGTGGCACTTTCGATTCGTTGGCTTTGGCTTTGGCTTTGCCGCTCGTGTAGCTTTTCCCAGAGCTAACCTCATTTTGTTGCGATGCCATAATAGAAAACAACAGCTACAAATCGGAAGCGCATAATGTGCCTTTGTATCGGCCTGATAATGCGACGCCCAGAAAAAAAGCTTGGCAAGCTTCGACATCGAACCAACCCACGCCTATAGAACACCGGTCGCTGTGTCGCCTCCCCCCTTAAGCTAGATGCCATTTGCCAAATGTTGTGTAAAAGGCAAAACGGCAGGCTGCAATGTGTGTCATAAATGTGCAACATCCAGTGGCTCAAGGTGAGCCGTGCGATGCGGCGACGCGGAAGTCGTCGAGTGGCTTAAGCTTTGAGGCTTTAAAGTTTCCTTCACACTCGCTTAACGAACGCGAAACGAATTAAAAACCTGAACGCAGTGCAATTATTTGACTTGCAAAGGCAACCATAAAAAAGTAAACAAAACGCTACAAAAACTATGGTTAAACAAGTAAGAACTTTTTAACTCAAGAGTAGACAACTACCAAATACCCTACTTCAGCAAAAATAAGTGTTACAGCAATTACTTAGTTTGTTAAAACAAAAGATTTACAAAAGTGTTTTAATATATTTTCAGTTTTTAATTTCATTTAAAAAGGGTATTCAAAGTTTGTGCAAATCAAACAATTTTGTGCATAAAGAAAAATCTTTGAGTACCGAGGGAGCTGAGGAAAATGGCTTCAACACAAAAAAAAAATAAAATAAAAAGGAAACAGCAAAAGCGACTGGCGGCGAAAATTTATTATATTCCGCGCCCACTCACTCGCCCGCACTTTTCTCTCTTCCATCTCTTCTTGCACTTGCTGAGTGGCCGGCCACTCAAGTCTCTAAGAGAGTCATATATATAAGACATAGCTTGTACTTATAGTATATATTTGTATGTACATACTATATACTCGCTTTCTCTTTCGCCCATACTATTACATAGTTTGCACAAAAACAACGGCTAGTAAATTAGCTGGAAAATAGTGGAAAAAGTGTGCGGCAAAATGGCGGACGCCAAAAATGTGAAAAATAAAAAGCGAATAGCAAAAAACACACAAAAAAAAAACGAACGTCATGAAAATAAAAATGGCAAATAACATGCTAGAAAGGTAAAAAGGCGCAACGAAAGGTGCAAAAATATGTAGTGGGAAGTTACACGGGGACAGCATGAATAAGCAGGATGACGGCATTGAAATTGAGATTAGCAACTGCATTAGCTTTAATTGCCGTCTGCCACCAGGGTAACCATATTTACACATTTTAGTTTCACTTAATCTCTTAATGTTTAACAAATTAAAGTGCTTTAAATATGTTCAGTTTATTGCCAATCCACAATTGTTGTTTAATTCTAGAAGATTTACAAATATTAAATCCAGTCCTCAATACGTCTCATTAATATAGGCAAACACTTTTCGTAGCCGGTTCTTTAATATATTTTTAATGTTTTATCTCTTTTTGGGTCAGTGAAGTGGGGTGCGCATCAATCTTATTGATAGCCACGTTCATCGGTATTGTCGATAATAGACAACTTTGTAGACATGAAACTGTTATACCATCACTTAGTTATCGATCCTTCTGTATGATAACTTAGTTAGAAGGATGAATTTAATTTGTATGAATTGTACATAAATCTTATTTATAATTATTGCAATTTCTGGCAATTAATCGTTGATTAAAAATCGATGGGCAAATTTCAAAGCAATTTGCTGTCCTCCCACGTATAAAGCCTGAACCTGAATCAGCTCAACTGAGTTCTGTGGCATTACGACTGAATCAAATCGTTAACGCACAAGTGCACACCCCACATTCCATTTCAGATATTGTCATCGAGCAGCAATTTAATTTTCAATTACGCGAAGGCTGCCAAAAAAAAAATAGAGAACAAAACAGAATTGCGGGCTCTGGCTCTGGCGTTGGACAGTCCAAAATTGCAGTCTCAATAATTACTCAAACTGTCGCCTGTGGCATGCGATCTGATGATGCCCCGTTCTCCCCACTTTCTTTCTGTCCGCTGTTCACAGGCTCTTCATCATGTGCTGTGCATGTTGGCTGAGCTGACCAAGCCAGCCCCACAGGAGACTCGTTTTATATATTTTTTTGTCGCTGTTGTTGTCGTCGTAATTGTTTGTCAGGCTTGTCGTTGCTTTCTTTATTGTTGTTGTCGTAATTGCAAGTGACATATTGAAGTCCCAGTTACACCATTTGGCCAACAAACCGCCGTACTACTACTTCGTGCTCAACCCACTTTCAATGACAACTCACAATTAAGTGACAATCAGTGGGCCAGTTTTGCGGCGCTAAGCGACTCTTTAGCTAGTTCATTTTTTGTTGCACTTTGTGGCTAAATAAATTGAATTTTGGTTGCATAATTCATTGACTCTCTCCCACACATACACACATTTAAAGATATTTCCTATCTTTGGTAGATAAACGCAACTCGTTTATTATAAAGCCACATTTAAATTCATTTTCGACTTTTGGCTCGCTGTGTTTTTTTGTTGCCCGCTGTCGTTTCTCTTGGCTTCTTCTCAGCTAACATTTATCTTCAATGCTTGCCCATTATATATCATCTTATATATATATATGTTTGTGTCTGTATCCTGATTGTTGTCGTCGCCATCGACAATAAAAAAGCGTTTAAAAAGACACAAATTATAACGTGCTCCCCACTGAACTGAAAATGCATTCGGCACTTTAATGGGTCTACGATTTTTTAGAGGCTGTTCTGGAAATCACTTTCAGCAGTATTCAGCCTTTATTTCATCTTTTAAATATATTTAAATAGCTATTTTTCATTATGTATGGCTATAAGCTTAATTTATTTGACTTTCTTTGCGATATTGAATGGCATAAGATCTTAGGAACACTTTTTTCCCTTTAATGTGCGATTTAATAATCAATTAACTGGCCGCAAATCAAACGCCACAAATGGTTCAATAAAGTATGCTCAATTAACGCGTGGTTAGTCGGCGCAAATTTTGTTTATACGGTCGAATAAATATTGGTCAATACATACATACATACACACACAGCCAGTTACACAAGATATGTGATTGCTTTGCACAAGCAAATAACATGACTTTCGACGAGGACAGCTGCCATTTCTCACATGTTACAAGCTGCACGTGGCATGTAGCATATGCAAATTTTGCGAAGCGATTCACTGGCTTTAATTACCTGTAGACAAGGCACTAGTAACACTCGCATCCCCTCGTAAGCCCAGTTGACAAGTAAACAAGACAGCGGGCGCCGTGCCAAAAAAAATTTCTTACTGCTAAGTCGAATGCAAACATTCAATTCGACCAGTGAGTACCGAATACTGAATACTGAATATGTGCCATCAACTGCGAGTGCTTGGTACTTCGAATTAATTAGCAAAAGGTCTGCAACTTTGTCGACTTGGTGGCAACCACTGAACTATCATGCAACAGTCCCTGATGGGCGTGACTGTGGGCGTTTTGGCGTCTTATTGGTCATTGGCTACGGTTTTTATAGGCACTTTTTGCATATGCAAACAAATAACCTTTTGAGCTGTTGTTGATTCACCCACCCAAGACTTGAGTGGAAAAACGATTGCAATGGCATTTAAATGGGAAATTTGGCCATTATGAAATGGTCATTTGGTTTTCGAGAGGATTGAAAGTAAAGTTGTTTACCTGAATCTGATGACTTCATCGAAAGTCAAACCCTAATGCTACTTTATATTATCACATTTTTCTTAAAGGCATTTGCCCAAGTCCACAATGTTTTCATACACAGGATTATTTTATTTTTAAAAAATAATTAAATTCCATTTTCTTTAAAACGCATATGTTGTTGTTGTCTGTAATTGTATTGTGAGTACAGTAAAAATCTGTGACTTATTCTGATTGTATTGAATTCGAAACAAATAAAAATTAATGCACTCAACACAATTGGCCCATTAAATGCAGGCAGGAAACGCTATTGTTTTACGCAATTCGTGTTAATGAAATTTATAAAAAAAAAACTATAGCCAAATGTCATATATTACGATATGGCGAGTAGTTTTACTTGGCTGTCACGCACACATTGCAATGCATTTGCAAAATCATGTGGCAAATTAATTTTCATACCATACTTTTTAGCGTCCATGTTGTCAGCATGTGACATTGTAACTGCAACATGTGCAGGACAACACAGTGCCAAAAATCATGACTGAATATGTTTGTGTGTATGTGCGTTTCTGTGTGTTTGCGCTTGTGTATCTGTGTTTAATTGCAAAAATGTTGCAATCTCTTAGGCGATGCCAGCGAACAGCTTTTGTTATGTCAGCCGCCGCTTTTGTGTGTGTGTGTGTGTGTGTGTGTGTGCGGGTCTGTGTGTCCATGTGCAAGGGTCTTTGTGCGCCATGTTATTGTCTATTAACGGCCCTGACTGCAATGTTACTGTGTGCATGTGTGTGTGTGGCATGAATCTGTATTTCATTAAAATTTCATCTGCATCGTTCAACGAGTGACTTTTTCCGCTTTGCGCTGTTGAATTATTGAAATTTTTGGGTTTCGCAGTTGCCAGTTTCGCTCTGTCGTTACGCTACCAACTTGCTCCCGGCTCTAAAACTACACAAAAAAAAAAGAGATACAGCTACAATAACAACCAAAGTGCTGCCTCGACTGCATTTGCATATGAATTCCGACAGCTGCAGCCGTTTCTCTGTAACTTTTGTGATTTTTGGGGGCCGCGAAATGGTCTCTGACACATTCATACATATAGCATGCTCGTATGTCTGCACATACGTACGCACATACAAAAAGAGAGAGAGAGGGAGAGATGTTTTGGTATGTATGTGTGCTGAGTAGCTGTATCTTTTGGGCTGGCATTTGAATTATGGCTTAGCAGTGCTGTTACATGGCTTATGCGAGTCTTGCCCATAAATATTTACTCTGCTTTGCATTACTCAGAAGATTTTTCTTCGAGATTTGCAAACGGCCTGCAAAACTTTGCACCCCACAGCCATGAAAACTCTGCAAAAATACAAATGCAAAAGGAACTGCAAATTGATTCAAGTAAAATATTATATTAAGCAAATAGATGAGCCTTAGCTGCAATGGCCTGGAAACTTTGTAACATAAATGCATTATTTTATCTAGAAAGGAAACTGTGTAATTCACATGCTTGCACATTTCAAAATTCATATGAGATACCAGAATTTTCGCTAGACACTTACTAAAAAGTTTTTAAAAGCAGCTTTGGTAAGCTAAAGTGGCGTTTAAATGAATTGAAATTCATAAATCAACGTAAAGCACATTGGCATATAAATAAATAAAAATAAAACGATAAAAACAAAAAACCCTTGGAATAAATTAAAATTTTACAAACTTAAAATATAAGTAAATAAAACAATAAACTATAAAATAATAAATCGCTTAAAGCTTAAATACTTAAAATTGTGATATAAATCAAAATTCGATTTTAAATACCTGTGAGCTTATCACCTTTATTTCATGTCGTAATTTTTAATCCAATTTTAAATATGCATTCACTAAAAATTTAACAACACTGCTTGGAAATTGGATTGGGTTTTATTAATAAATAAATTCGGCATTTGGCTTGACACAAAATGGACACAAATCAACTCGAAAGCAAACGCAATTGAAACTAATCGATCCACTTATTTATTTAGCAAGTTTTGCAAGGCTTAAAGTTACTAATAATATTTAAAATAAATACTCAGCTACAAAAGTGAAAAAAGAAAACCAACTGCAACATATGTGATATGAACTAAACTTATAAATAAATTAAACTAAAATATATATTCTAAAACGACATGACAGCAACTGGCAGCGAAAAGAGAAAATCAAATCGAATAATACAACTAAATTGCGATTGGAGAGTTACGACAAAAGCTTTAAATATATTTTCTACCTAAAAAAAAATAAACTGAAAAACGCACCGAATGTGATCGAACATGATTAAATATTGAACAAAACCAAACAAACAAGTTACAATAATTATAGTAAAAGAAACACAACGACATTGCCTTCTTTCAATTACACAGCAAAACGAATATCCAAATCGTTGCTTAAAGAAAAAACAAATTAATTAATAACGTTAATCAATAGGATTTGTGAAAGAACTTTAGAATAAAATAGCAATACGAACTTTTCTACGTACGCATTAGCAGTAGATTAGTTAGGCAAATGCATAGACTAAGTTTGGCAATCAATTACGGTGATTACGTGATAGTGCGCTTACGTTAACGTTACGCCAAAGGCCGCTATCAATATATAGAGATCAATAAATGATTAAAGCTTTTAATTCCAAAATTAAAACGAAAATGAAATCACCAGCGAATACGTTGCCGCGTGACGTAAGCGTGGCAACGTAGCAACTCAGCAACGCGTTGCGTTACGCTACGTAACGGCATAACAATAGACGCAAAACGAAATCGACCCAAAACAATCAACCTCAACATCATTGCCATATTCAACTAGTTGAAACAATCATCACTTCGTTACTTAACGTCAAGTGCGCGCAACAATACGTCAACGGCAGAGCCATTCTGGACAACGTAACAGCGCGTAACGGAAGCGGCAGCAGGCGCACTCCATCTCTGGACACGCAACAAACACCAACGACGTAACGGAGCTAGAAAGCAGAGACGACCACTGGCAATCAACGCAGCACATCCTCAGCCCGCCACTCAGCTGCGCCAGGAGCTAATCACTGACGCAGTTGCTCAACCCCAACAACAACAATAACAGCACAACACTCTCTTACAAAGAAGATAATCAAAATACTCTTTGCTTCTTTATAAATATTTCTATATAGTCCTCCTCCTTGTGCCTAATCTCTCGAACGTGCGCTCATTATACGTTTTCTTTCTTTTGTACGTTGCGTTAACACGTGGCTGTAAGCATAACGTCAATTACGTTAAGCAATTGGATGCAGCGACAGGCAAAAATCGATTAATTGATTGATATTGATTGATTGACCAAAACGTGACTTTTAGTTTTGACGTATTTAAGCTCCTAAACGTAACCTGTATCATCCCATTGATTTTGTACCGTTAACCAAAGTTAAGCGTAACGCTAACGTAAACGTATATTTTGTTACGAATACGCTACGTAGACTTGACTGTTGTGACAGTTGGACAGATTTAAAACCGTACAACAAGCAAAACAACAACAACAAACAAGATGCAGGCCGCATTGATGCTAAGATCGAAATCTCGGGTGGCGAGAAGAAGAAAGCTACGAAAATTAGGTGGAAGACTTGAGTTGCCTAGTAATGTAGCAACTAAAGAAATAGCTCCATTTCCTCGTTATCCACCTGAGTCATGGGTAATAATATAAAATACCAAAAAACAAAAAAAAATAAAAAATATAATTAATTATAATGCCACACTCTCTCGCCCTCTCTAAAAATAATAATAGAAAGGCAAAGTACTTAAACCATTCAATTGCTTTCAATCTCAACTTATCTAAACGAATAAGCAACGAGCGCAAACTCTATTTTAAAAGCCGTCAAATGAAAATCATCAGATAAAATGAAAATTCTAAAGTCCCCAAGCTCCCCCCTCTCCAAATCCATTTAAACGATATACCTTCAAACGAATACTAATTAAGCCCAATACCCAATTCTCTATACTACCAGACTTTCTTTTACAAGCAATCTATCTCTCTACCTATCTCTCTCTCTCTCTTTTCTATACTCTCCCTCTGTCTCTCTCTCTCTCTCGATTTTGATTTTTTCAAACTCCCCCAACAGTTAACCCCGCAGAGCATTTGTTTTAGCCAAGTAGTGTGCCTAGAGGTGAAGCACAAGTTCAACGCTAGGTTAATCTAGTTTTATTTTATTCTCCAATCTTGCAGTTAACATTTAGCGTGCGCCAAAAGCATATTCCCCAACAACAAGTACTTAATAGTAGATCTGTTAATCGCTTTGGAACGTACTACATAACCTAACTTTGCTCTGTCTCGTCTAGTATTTAAATAATATTCAAGTTCTAGCAATAGTATATTTCAAGTTTTGAGCGCTCTGCCAGCCAACTACTTAATGCGCTGTACAATTAGCTTAAACTCACCAACTACTATTTTTCAATTATAAATATAATCTTTCTCTATATAGATATACATAATATATATATATACAAGTATATAACTAGCGCTTTTGCTCTACTTCTAAGACACACTCCCCACCCACCTCTTTCTCTATATCTCTCTGTATCTCTCTCTCTCTATCTTTTGCGGCTTTTACTCTGTCTCTCTCTCTCTCTATAGCTCTCTCTCTCTTTTAAACTATCTATAAATGCTCTATAAACTATAACCCAATATATATCTGCCTCTGTCTGTCACCCCACCAAAACACCTAGCTTTTAAAGTAGTTGCTAAAAACCACCCAACACCTCACCCCACCTTTGCACCTGCTTCAAACTAACTGTAAAGTAATGCTCCGAGAATACTCTCACTCTCTTCCCCTCCCTATCTCTATCTCTATCTCTCTCTATCCAAGTTAATAAACAACGTGTGTAGCTCTTCACTCACTCACTCCACAACAAACTTTATATAAACAGCAACTATTTAGTGCGCTCTTCCCACCCAACAAAAAACAACAACAACAACACACGTTGCACCTTAAAAACCTATTATTAACAAACCCTGTAGTAGTACTTAACAAAGAATACCAAGCAAAAACGCTTCTAACTATATTCCACATAAACTTAACTTAAATCTTAATCAACAAGTAAAAAACGAGCTATGAAATATCAAATACAAATTACCTACATAACAAATATATAAAGCACATTAACTAATTTGCGATCACACACACACACAAGCCAAAAACACATACACAAATTTTATTATTTTGTAGTTTCTTGAATAAAACGCATTCTTTTAAGTTATAAACATACATGAACCGTAGATCGATCTCGAACAATCTATGCCTCAGACCTTAACAATAGGATAATAATAATTGAAATCTCTAAATTCTCCTTTTTTTCTCACCCACCAACATATCTATCGTATCTATATCTGTATCGGTAACTGAATCTATTCTATTCGCGCTGTCACTTTCGCTTGCTGCTACTTACGTAACGTGCTACGCATACGTAATGTGCGTAACGCTACATTCTCAACATGACACCAAAAACGCTCAATTGTTTTCTACGTATATTTTATGTTTTGATTTTTTTACTTCTCAAATTCACCTTTTCTTTGCGTCTTGATGTCGTTGCGAAATACGAATATCGTATAAACCAATCATCACATTACGTTTACGTAACTCTGTAACCAATTGCGTAACTAGAAAAACACATACGTGACACCGCCACCGGCGCCACTGCCGGAGCCGCCGCCGCCACCGCCGGAAGTAAGTGATAATCAAAAAGGATTTTGTACAACAAATCCAGCCCAAAAAAAAAAAATTCTCCCTCCATTCACAATTCACAAAAAGCATATGCAACATGAATTCTTTTATTGCCGTTACGTGTTCTGTATTATTTAGTTTTTTATGTGTAACGTAATGAGCACTAACGTAATTGCCATAAACGCAACAACGTTGAGCCGTTAACGTTGCCGTCTTGCAGTTGGTTGTAATTTGAAAGTACAATGAAAATGCCTGTAAATAAATTCAAATGCTTTTGCCTTGAATACTTTCTATCTGTATCTGTATATCTGTATCTGTAACTGTAAATGTCTTAATTACATACATTTATCGCCAGTATATTGTTTTAAAAGTTTCCCTCTAAGCATTTGCATATAAAATATTTAAAATATTTTGTTGGTCTGCACTTGGTGTCAATTTTGTTTTTGTTATTTTTATGTCCAGTTTTTGGTTCGTACTTGTTTTTTGATTATGCCAAGAGACAATAACATATTATAAATATTTTATAAACTGCAAAGCGCCCAAGAACCAAGATGAAGCATAAAGATTGCATTGAATATTTACAAGCATTTTCATTGCTTTGATTTGAACGACCCATGTACATACCTGAGTACGAAACTCTGCCCCAAATGCCATGTAGAGCGTATGCGACTGTACTGCAAGAGCTGCCAACCTAACTTAAGCCACACGTGCGAAACAATGCCAACTCATGACATCAACATATTTTTGTATAATTAAGAAAACTTGACGCACACAAAATATTAAATCGAATATTAAAATGTAAAATCAACAGTAAAATCCTGTGCAAATTTACCAATAGCTTTAGAGAAATTTCATTAAAATCATATAGAACAGAGTAAAAAATTGATTGCGTCCTTGATAGGGACCCACTCAACCGCTCCTGCTGTGGTAAATTATCATAAATAAGCGCGTTAATTAGCGCATGCAAATTTTGCGCGCGGTTAAATTTACACAACATTATTTAAGTTATTAGCATAAATTAATTCGGCCACTCAACAAGTCGCGAATCCACTAACTGAACCAATTTTAAATGCAAATATTTTTGAATATAAAAACCGTAGTTGTATAATATTTTGTGTGCGCATAATTTGATTATGCCATCAGATCAGTTGAGTTTATAATTTACATATATATAGTATATATAGTTAACGCTCATTTAAAAGCTTCAGTTTAAGTTGTAGTCATACGAATACAAAACGAAACACACAACATACAAATCAACAAATCCAATGATAAACTAAAAGAAAGTATGCAACATAACTAACAACCAGAACAAACCACCATTCAAAAATATACTCAAAAAAAAAACCAAACCTTAGACAAAACAAAGAAACACACACATTAGCAACAAAATATGCATTTAAATCTATAAATATGATAAATGGTATCAAGTTTTCCCAAAAAGATTCTGTAAAGCTTACTTGCCTCTCATTCCCGTTTTCGATCTAGGAGCTCAACTTGATTCAATTACGAAAATTGTTCCACAAAGCCACAAAATATATATAAAAATAACAAAACAGTCAGCGAAAAGGATATTGTCACAAAAATAAAACAAAAAAAAACAAAAACAAACCAATTTGAATGTTTTACAAAAAGTATTTAAAAGTAATTTTCGCTTTGACAACCCGAAAACGGTTGCCAAAACGGAATAAATACTTTGCCCCCAAATTGAAATGTACCATTTTAATTTCGGTTCGAAATTGAATTTATTGAATTTTTTGTGGAACATTCACACGTTGAAGCAAGCGCTGAAAACTAAAAATATATACAATACAAAATTATACAAATAATACAACAACAGAAAATATCCCAACGTGAACGCGATAGCATAAGTTAAACCAAAAACAAAAAGCTTTTGGGGTTTGTTTTCTATGTTGTTTTTTTTTTTTTTTTTTTTTTTTTTGATTTTTTGGGCTCTGTAAGTCTTTTTTTAATACCATCTGCCCAATTGCAGCACTCTGGGTAAGTCGAAGCTGACGTATTACCTACATATAACCAAATATTATAAATACGTTATAAACGAAACTGTGTGTTTAAGTAGTTTAGCAAGCCTTTGAGTTTAGCTTTGCCGGCCCATCCCAAATGTACAAAATTTGAAAATTACCCCGAATCAAAATATTATGAAATTAAAATAAACCCAACCAAAACAAAAATCAGCTGATTATGAGTATAACGCATAACATAAAACTTACTGTTTGGATTTATGAGTTGTTAATAATAACGTTATATGTCCCTTTCTTAAATATATATAACATTTAAGTGAATTTCTTAGCTTATTTGTTATTGAACGAAAGAGAGTTAAAAATTATGAGGCAGTGCTTTGCATTTATTCAAAGACTTTACTGCATTTAAATAATATTTTTCGTACTTAACTTGACTGATGATGGAATACTCGTATTGCGTTAAATCACATCCCATTCTTATAAACTATTATTATTTTTTTTTTATATATGGTTTCTATAAAAGTTTCTAATGACATTTTGTGGCACCTACAAACTGCGCTTTATTAAAAATGCTTATATTTTATGGCGCTCATTTGTTAGCTATTCTTTAACACACACACACACGTACACAACACTTAACACATACACAACAAATTGCTTATCGTTTCTCCTATTTTCTCTATTACCTTTACTCTCTTTCTCTCTTTTTCTATCACTTCTATTCGAGGCACGCACAAATCTCGAAAACAAAAAGTTGAAGAAAATACCAAAGAAAATACACTCGCACACACACACACACAAAACACACACTTTACACCTTACTGTTAATTTTTTTTACAACGCAGGTACGCGACATAAAATTAAAATTTATCATGCGCTCTCTTTCTCTCTGTATTTCTCTTTTTTCTCTCACCTCCCCACCGCCTTAAAGTATGCAACGCGCGCTTGACAAACAAATATTTCAGATATATTCCAGCGAGAATTAGGTACAGTCTTAAATTTTAAGTAACAAATAGTTGTCAGCAAATTAACTAACATATAAATAAAATATATATTGGTGTCTAACGTCTAAACATCTAATCGCAATGCTCTCTCTTTCTGTCTCTCTCTCTCTCTCTTCTTCGCTGTTATTATAAAATATTGTAAAAGTCTCTTTGTCTGTCAATATCTCACGCTATCTCTCTCACTCTCTCTCTCTCTTTGCTGTGGCCCGTGCTCTTTGTGACTAAGAACTTAGTAGCGTGCTAGGTTTAGTAAATAGCTTATCTATGTATGTTTGTATGTATGACTCTATGTGTGGCTCCGTGCGTGTATGAGTGTGCGTGTATGTGTAGCATACCAAAAGTATCGTCATGTCGACTTACTAACTATCGTATAATTTTCAAAACAAAACAAATATTGTCTATATTGCATGATTGCATTGCCTGACGCTAATTTAATGTTAAACAACTGCAAATACTTGTTGTTGCCCTCACTCTTTCTCCTCCTCCTACTCTCTATCTCTATCTTTATCAGCCTTTGCCTCTGTCTTTCTATTTATTTTTCCATCTCTCTTTCTCTTTCGCTTTGTCTCTTTTACTCCATTTGCTAACTGTTTGTGCGTCGCTCGCATGCGCTTAATTATCAAGAAAAAAAAATTATTTTAATTTTATTGTCTTTGTTTTAGTATTTGCATTTGTTGATTTTCCGTTTGACAAGTGGGCCAGGCCAGCCAATATTTGCATGACAATTTGCATAATGTATGGCCGCTACGGCAAACTGGTGCTGCTACCACTCACTTAAGTTTTCTAAACTATATGCACCATATGATGAACTAACCTACTAATAAAAATAATGCTTTTTTCTATGGCCTTGGCAACGTTATCTTGAAATATGTTAGGGTACAAAATAATTTGATTTGGAGACTTAAAACTAGCATTAAATAGCACAATATACAAAGTACTTTAACTAGGTTAGTCTACATAGAAAGGCATCTCGTATGTCCCTTAGCTCATGTCTTCCATCAAAAACATACATTTTATAAAAAACATTCACGAACAAAATCTTGAGATTTTCGATGTAATTCTTCTCGCTCGCGCCTGTGTTCGTGTCTTTCCATTGTGGTTAGCTCGAGCATAAACTAATATAATTTTATACGTATTTCAAGTAAGTAAAAACCGACTCTCAACTATTTAACATGTTTGTACAAAATCCCTTCAACCAAATCCGTTAAAAATCTCAACTTTGACTTGGCTGCTGTCAACCTACAAAAGTTTTTTTTTTCAAGTTTTAGGCCATTTCCTTTAGACCACCAAAGTGCAACAACCGTACCGAACTGCAATCGAATGGAACTGAAATAACACCCTCCCAACACAGTCCCCTCTCCCCACTAAAAAGTCTCTCCCTCGCACGTCACTTCTCCGCATTGTTCTGCTTGAGAACTGTCAAGTGAGTTTTAGTGCTTGGCGCAGCACTTTTAAAAATTTTATTGCGAACAAATTATGTAGCATATTTCTCAGCGCTTACTTTCCTTCTCTCTCTCTCAACTTGCGCTCTTGATTTATTAGAGTCGCGTCGTCGTCGCCGCTTAAATGTGAAATTGAGCGCAACAACCAAACGCAGCAGCTCTGATCGATGGCCGTTGAATCTTATTGTTGGATTCAGTCCATTGTTGAAATCTCTTTAATCAACCTATGACATGCGTTCAATTAGCACCGTCATTTTGCCAGCGACTGGCGACTCGACAGCCATTTGGCATTTCCATTTGATGGCAAAACGTTGTCTCAAAGAACTAACATGACTATCAGATATTAAAAAATAACCTAAGAAAGCTAATGTATGGATGTTGCAATGTCTTTAGAGTAAATAACTGATGACAATTAAATATATTAAACAACATTTTCACTTAATTTAAGATGAGTATAACAGAAAGCTTCTGTGAAATGCAAAGAAAACATGTTTGTAACTTTTCTTGGCTACGCTTTTTTGTTGCATCAATGTTTCGCCAACGCAAATAATATAGTTGAAAAAAAAAACACCGCAATTAGTTTACAATACAGTTGCTTTACCTTATACCCATTTTCTTAAACATTTGCTCAAGTAGAGGGTAAATAAAAGAAGAAAAAAATAGCTAAAACGACGTTTGCATTTCATGGCCGGAAGTGCCACAAAAGAAAAGCTGAAAGAACCGTTTGTTTCCGCTTTGCGTTCGCACTGAAACAGTAAACTTACACAGACAGGAATACACACACGCACACACAAGTAATACACTTATTCGCACACTTACATTCTGTGTGGCGCATTTAGCCACAAAACGATTTTAATTTGCGGTGCCCATGGGGTAGAGATCCTGCCATGGCTCCAACAACAACAACAAAAAGTTTAACAACAAAAATGGAGAAAACCAACCTTTCTATGTCATGCCTCATGCCAAATCTCTAGACTATGCGCCGCTGGTCCAATTTCGATTCCGATTTCATTATACAATCGGCGCTGTTGCCTTTGCTTCCTGGTTCCGTAACAGAACTTGGCCACTTTCTTTCTTTTGTGGTTTTGCTTTCGAAATTGTTTTGTTGGTCTCCATGTGCTGCCCCCCTCTCTCTCTCTCTCTGTCTGTCTCTTACTATTTTTCTTTTCAGCTCGTTTGCTGCATCTTTTACTTTATCTAGTTTCAACCTTGAAGTCTATACGCGTGTGTTTGCATGCGTGTGTATGCGTGTGTGTGTGTTTGCCTCATGTGTTGCATGTGTTTTTAGGGCCTTTAAGAGTTTAACGCGAACTTAATTGAATTTCAAGTGATTTTCATTCGATCTGACCAGGCGGCTTAAAAGGATTCCAAATACTATTTATGTGTCTCAATGAAGCTTTTGGCAACTAGTAAAAATTAATTTCATTAGAATAATTTGCAAATTGAAAAACTTTTCCTCAACTAAATGTTTTAATGTTTAAACAAATATTTATCCGTCATATCGTTAAGAGTCTCCTACTTATCAGTTTTTCATCATTTATTGTTGTTAAGTGCTAAAAAAAAAATAAGGCCTAAAGTCACATGCTGCAGCATCATTGACTTGAATGACCTTCGAGCTAGCCTTGCGGTTGTGTCCCTTTCGAGTGGCCCCTGGCATTATTGGCACTAATGAACTGCTCCTGAGGCAGCACCTAGACCTCTCTGCCTGGACCTATTTAATGCTGATTTGTGTCTCAAATTTACTGCAAAGCCTCACAAACACATGCCCCTCAACCAACAACCTGCACCCTCCGCCTGTCGGTTTGCTGAGAAGTGGTCGTCTCTTTGCCCGTGGTCCCTGGCCGTGTGCCAGTAATACGGACTGGTGGTTGGTGGTGAAGGCAAAACAAAAAACCTATTCGCCGCATGAGCTGTGAACACCTTGAGGCTTTTTTGTCTCCGAGCTGCGACATCTAAACAAAAGAAGCAACACGCGCCTGGGAGCGGCAATAGTGGCAAGGCAGGCAGGGGCGCAGCGTTCAGTGTCATTTAGTGAAATTGCCTGTAATGTCTCAGTGTCTCTGTCCCTGAATGGCAGCCGACCATCTATATATTATTTCATCTCTCTCTCTCTTACTGTCTCTGTCTTTCCTGTCTTTCTGAGCAGCTGCATTGTCTAAGCGCCACTCGTGTGCTTTAGGTTTTCCATTCTTTATGCGCTTTTCCGTGTGAGTGGTGCCACTGCCACTACCACTACAGCTACAGCTGCATTTTTCATTAGCCTGCGCACTTTTTGCTTTTTGCTTGCAACTCGAGCTTGGCTGCCAACCCATCTGTAAAATCGACCTGTTCTTGCCTTTGCGCGATACTTTGATTGTTGATTTTTTAAGTGCATTTTACACCTGATGCAGACCAGCTCTCAACTCTACTCAACTCAACTGAGAACTCCACTCAAGTCGTTTCTTTCGAACAGCATAATAAAATCGTAGTAGCTGCTGACAGGAACGTGCTCCTTTTTTATGTATGCTGAATTATGCCCACAGCTTAGGGTATCTGCTATTTCGATTTATCTCTATTTGTTTGCCAGAATTGTGTCCTGGTTTTGTTTTATCGAGATTAATTTGTTTCCTGTTATTTGCAGTTTTCCGATTGCAATTTTGAGATACACTTGATAAAAGTTGAGTCCAATAAAAATCTTCCTATTGGACATTATTAAAAAGTCCCATCTGCATATAACAATGCTATTGTATTTACTGGCAATTGAATTTAAATTCCGGTTTCAATATGAAACTGACATATCGACATATCGGCCCATATATGATTTATATCTAAAACCAAGCACAGCTCATATTTAATTCTCGCCAAGCATTTCCAACAAGTTAACATAAAACACAAAATCAAAAACAATCTAAACAATCTAAACAATCAATGAACCAAAATAAATTACTTTCGTTAATGGGCTAAATTTCCTGCATCGCGCCAAGTAGGGGGGTTTAAAAATACATGTTAATTTGGCGCAACAATTTATTATTATTATACAAAAATCAAGGGCGACATTCAGAGCAGGCAACAAATCTCAAACCACAAGCTAATTACATGCCATTATTAAAAATTGCGCTGCAATTAACTTGAAGACCTACAAAATTGTTACAGCTTACTTAGAGAAAGTAACAAATCAACAGAACTTAAGCCAACCATTCAAGGCTTAACTAAGACACTAATATTTAACTTTTAATACACTAACAGAAAAACAGAAAATAATAATTCGTACTGGTTTCACTTATGAAAATCAAAGCGATGTAATAAAAAGTTCAGATTAGATATTCCTCAAGGAAATTCGTTGCTAATAAATTGGTTTGTATTCTTTTCAAAGCAAAACGCAACAACAATCTGGGTTGAATTTTGATACAATTTGTACTTTAACAACATAATAACTCAAGTTCGTTTTATAGCAAACTTTCACTGTTAGGCTTTGCCAGGGTGACCATGTGCTTTTGAGTTGCAGCTGCAGCTGCGATTTGTCATTAAGTCATTGAACACATACTTTTTGGGGCAGCTAAATTTCTCGGGATCAGATTCAGTGCTGTTGGCTTCCGTGCACGCTGTTCATTAGCGTTTTGTCACCCACCTATAAAAATAACAACAACATAGGCCAGCAACAAAATCAACCTAATGCCAAATTATATATATATCTGCTTCATGTTTGGCAGGCTTTGCAGTAATTTCTACAAAATTTTTGGTAGCGTTGCGTGTGCTTGAAAGCGCTAAGTTTGTGAGTTGTTGAGGCGGGGACGTCTTAGACTTTTAGGCGTTAACTTGTTTGAGTTTGTATATATTTATAAATAAATAGCGTAAATTTGTAGTCAAGTGTATTTTATATGCTTAGTGATTAGTTGCAAAAGGTGAAAGTTTAATGAACATCTAGCGTGCCTGAGTCAGCTCTATATAATACGCAATATAAAACTAATATAAATAAATGTTATTTTTGCATTTGGTTTTGCGACACGTGTCGCTATTTTACAAACCAAAATAATAATAGATACTTATATATGTAGGCTCAAAACTGAGGCAAACACACATGCCAAATGTAGTTGGCTTTATGGGGTCAACTGTTCAGCAATAGTATTTTGTTAACAGTTCAATCCCCCAATGCCTTCCCCATCAATCTCTTGTAACTGCGTGAATGCGTGTCAGTTTGTTTTGGGGCAGTTGAAGGGGGCGCCTTCGTCATTCGTCAATCAGCGTCGCAAATTGTTGATTACACCTACACTTAATACTTGCTCAACACAATAACAACAAGTCAAGGGCAGTTACAGCTACAGCTCTGGTTTATATATGGAGCAAACTTAGTTGGGGCAGCACAGTGCCGATCGATAGTCTCCATGTAGCTGCGATTTTGCACACGAAAAGCAAACGAAACCAGAAACGAAAACAGAAACTAGCAAAAAAAAAAACATCGAACTAAAAGCAAAACTCAACTTCGCAGAGCGTGCAACCTAAGGCATTCACATACTATACCAAATGTATGATATATATATATGTACAACACCTATACATATATATATATATGTATATCTGTCTGTCAGTTTGTTCTGTGTATATAGGACACTCTGTGTCGATGTTTGTTTGTTTGTGTCATTTTATTTGCCATATTACTAACACGCAGCATATTTAGTAGCTGGCTTAGGGGCAGCGCCTTGTTCATCATACTATATAGTCTATACATACTAGCCTCAGAGGTTAGTAGCGCCCACGAGTCGCGGCTCTCGATTCGCTTTCACTCATTAGTATGTCCTTAATGTAGGTCTGCCCGCGTATAGGTATAGGTGTTTTCTCTGTCGATGTGTGTGTGCGAACAAAAATGGCATTGACTTTTGTTTGCCTGATTTAACGGGGAGTTCACTTTGAAAAGCAAATAAATAAATCATGTATCGTATATCAACGTAAATTACGTGCCTGACAATTGCAGTGGTTAAAGATCAATGAAAGCTTAATTATTTAATACAACCAAATTTTTATTAAATTATTCTCTCCTTGAATTATAATTGAAGGTGCTTTCATTTTTGTTTATGGACTTGAAAATAGTCCTTAAAAATTGAACTTGCTTTTTTATTTCAAGAAATTATTATTGTTTTTAATGGTTTTTCTTGTGGGTGCGGTCTACAAATGGGTTTCAACTATAATTATGCTGCATGATGGAAATCCAAGAAATACTATATACTTATGTTTTGCTGTGAGCTTAACAATTTATTTCTGCTGCGGCATGAGAATATACAAATATTAATTATTATTAATAATACTTAAGCATATATAGATTTAAGAATACTTAATAATATTTTGAATGCAGTTCGAGTTTTGTCTTGCCGTGTTTTTTCGACCCGCTCTTAATTAATTATTTACAAAACTTCCAATTGTGGATAAGATAATATTTTTTCTTTTGTGTTTGATTTATGTCTTGAAAACTTTCACCCCTTCAACCTAACCAAACTACTATATTCCCCCCGTTTACTTGGTGTGTTTTTTCATATTCTGTTTTCATAACTGTTTCCTAACTGTTTACTGTTTAATCCTACTTAACTCTATGTGTGTGTTAATGCCTTTAAAAAAAAAAATTATAGACTTAAAACGAAGTCTTTTGTAATTGGCTGCCAAGTTCATATGTATTTATATTGTTGTTGTAATTGATGGTGAATCCGTGTAACCGAAAACCGCAAACAACTTTATGAAATTGAATATTGAATTGAGAATTGAAATCGAAATTATAAATTTGATTGCTTTTGCATTAGTCGTTATTCCTGTGAGATGAGTTGTTGTAAATGTTTTTTATATTTGTTTATTTATTTTTTTTCTGTTTCCTGTATGCTTTTGAATAAATATATTTTATAATAGTCCAAAGAAAAAAGAGAACAAATATTATCCACCGAGCGCTGCTCCTCACACAGTTGAACTAACCACAGTAACTGTATATATTTTCTATGCATTTGCCTACCACCAACACCAACCAACACAACAACGCAACCAATACCACCAAAAACATCAACGCTACCACGACGAACAACCACAACAACAACACCACGCTCCTTTGTGTGCTGGTGTGTTTGTATGTGTGTGTGTGTGTCCTGTGTGTTGCGATTGTTGTATGTGTGTGTACGCGCGCGTGTTGTATACGTCGCCCTTGGCTGTAATCGATAACGATATCTTTGCCTTTGATGTTCGTGCTCGTTGTCCATACCGATAACCCCCGATCGCCACAGTGCGCTCAGGGACGCGCAGCATGGCTGGAGCGCGGCCGCCGCTGCAGCGTACAGGAGCAGCAAACGCAACAGGCCACCTGCCACAGACGCTGGGTAAAGCGCAACCGAGTAAGTTCATCACGTAAAGTCACTCAAAAAGCCGCTGTCAACATACGACTTAACTATATTTAATCAACAAACAATTTGTAATCGTAATCGCTCTCTCTCTCTCTTGCTTTGCACATTCTCTTTCACAAAACTCACCTTTTTCCCCTTCAATTGCATTATTTATGTATTTCTTTTCCACCACATCACTTTCTGAGTAAACGTTCAGCGCATTTGACGCTAGGTGGCGCAGGATAATTACTAATAAAAGAGCCATGTTTACCATTTTAATTCAAGATCAAGATAAAATAAAAAATAAATATACCCAAAGCCAAGCATATTCATTTTAACTGCGATTTTCATGCCCCCTTGTTAAATATTATAGTCCTATAAATAATACATACGAATATATAACGTCGGGGTGCTGCCTCTAAGGAAACTCATTTGAACTTTTCAAGTTTTTTTCGAGACAGCACTCTAGTTTTATCTCAAGTACTAATATACCCTAATTTGCCCTTTCTTTGCCAGATACAAGATGCCTCATTGGGCGGCTCCTCGGACGATGAAGACTTTCTGGGCGTTCTACGCGGACCCAGCACCTTTGCCAACGCCTTTCTCTATGTCGGCCTGGGCACTGTCGCCTTGGGCCTGGTTATTGCATTTGTCGGCACCGGCGAGAAGGGTTTTAAAACAGTGGAGCTAAGACTTATAGGGCCCTCTCTCATAGGCAATACAAAACTGTTTCCCAATCCATTCAATTATTGTCTTATTAACTTATTTTTGTTTATTTTTTTTTTTGTTTGTATTTCGATTTTTGTCAATTTAGGTTTGGGTCTAATTTGTTGCATTTTACGCATTCTCTTCTGCATTTGCCCATCACACTGCATCTCATCCAGCAAAAAGACGCGCAAGAAAAATGGTAACAAGATCGATGCGGATCACACGACCTCGCTGCTGCGCAATGAGAGCAAACGCGTCTCAATAGCCAGAGGACCCTCGATTCAGGTAGGCCCAAACCAATTCAAACTAGGTCAACAATAGAGACTTTTGATAACTCCCTTCTCAAACAGACAAAATATCCGATTGCACACAAGCGCAGTCAGAGCAAAATGCTTAATGAGGGCATGGAGGCACTGCGTCAGATAGCGACCACATCGCTCTTCATGCAGAACGAACAGAAGACGGCCATCAATCGAGTTGTTCCCATTATCAACGAACCGGAGAGCATGGATCACATGGGTGGTAAGAGAATGAAGACTGAAGATATCGAATCAAGCTGAAGCATTTTTTAACTTTTTCACAGCCGATGCTCCGCTGGAGATGAAGAAGCTGCAGACGGCGTTGAATTTGTGCGAGATGAGCGACGAGGAGCAGGAGGAAATCGACGTCAAAGTGGAGCAGCGACGGAAATATTATCAGCAGCAGCAGTTAGCCAAACGTGCAACAGCAACAACAACAAAAGCCACAACAACTGCCGTTACGAGTAGCACCACCAAAGCCACAACAACAACAACAACGCCAACAACAACAAAAGCAACTCCAAATCTAAGCACCGTCGATGAGCGACCCAATAGCAAACTGTTGCGACAACGTGTTGCACTACAACAACAGCGACAACAACAAGAACAACAGCAGGAACAGCAACAAACAGAACAATCGCAATCGCTGTCATCATCGTCCACAGTCCGAGATTCACTGGATGGCGTTGTTGTTGTGGAGGAAACGTCATTGATGGATGACACAGATGTGTCGACAATAGCCCCATTGCCGAGCAGCTGCAGCACGGGCGCCATACCCCGGCTCAAAGGCAACGCCGCACAACGACCGGGCATCTCAACAGGTGCCACGCCCAAGACAATGCCCACCACCACCACGACCAGCACCAGCTACAGCAGCACCAGCACCTATAGCACCACACGCCTGACCAGCTCCCAGTCGCATCCGACTAGCTATGATCTGCCGTCGGCGATGCCGCACACCTATTCCGCGGGGGCGACGGTGCGCGGGCCGCTTGGCATGACGCTGACCGGCTCCAGTTCCATATATGCCATGCCCACGAGTCGGATAAGTTCGCTCACAGCCACCGCCGCCGCCGCCGCTACAATGCCGCCCACCACAACGACGATTAGTCTGCTGCCGCTGCCGGCGCCACCATTGGCAACGAGTGCATCTTCCGCGGCATCAGCCATCATCATACCCGGCCAGGTGCCAACGGAGCCAACGGGCATGGCCACCACAAGTCTGAGCATACTGCAACCGATGCGGCCAGCGACGGCATCCTCAATAACGGCCACATCATCATCAGCGTCCATATTCGATAGCATGGTGCACAAGCCACCCCAGCCATCCTCCGCTGGCGCAGCAATGATGCGGCGTGGTGGCAGCAGCAGCTTGTTGCTGGCGCCCAGCAAGCTGGAGCCCGAGCTGGTGCTCAGTCCGTCGAAGCTTGGGCAGTAAATGTCGAGATAGTAGTTACGATTTTAGTTAGGTTTTCATTTTCAGCCCACGAAAAACATTTAATTAACTACTTGTATATGTGTTTAGGTTCCATTCAATGTATGTGTGTGCATGCGTGTGTGAGTGTGTGAGTGAGTGTGTGTATGTGTGTGTAGCTATCGAGCGAAGGAGAAAAGAAAAACCCAACAGTAAAACCCATTCTGCAAAACGCCCAACTCACAGTCATGTTTTCTAGATTCCGAAAGTCTCATCCAATTTTTGAAAAAACTTACTTTTAAGACGGTTTAAAACTCATCTGTTTTCTGTATATTTGTTTTATAAATCGCAACTATTTTAGTCCTAAAAACTTGTAAGAATTTACCTAAATGAGTTTTAAATTTTAATTTGATTTGTGTTTTTTTGGGTGAATTTTTGAAGCATGACTGCAAATATAAAATATTGTTCAATCTTATAAAGCTTTCAGTGTCTATTTCCTAGGGCTAGCTCTTTTCGTACATATATACAGTCAAACCTCCATATAACAAACTTCTTTATTATTTATTTATTTCCGTTTAATCCAAAACTTATTCTAAGGAATTTTCTCTATAACGATGTTTTTTTGTTGAGATTCGTTTTTTGGAAGTTCGACTGTATATATATATTTTTTTTGAATGCAATTTCTTTATACATTTTCCGCCCTTTCTGTGTGTGGCAACAAATTGGCCAAAGCGTTGTCTAAAGCTATATCCCTAAATTAGTCAGGGTATTATAATGTTTGTATACCAACATATCGTTAAATAAATATACAAAATAAACAAATAAAATGAATATTTATATAAATAAAGCTAAAACTAAACGTTGATGATAAACCAAAGATATAGAAAGCCGTCGTCCAGTTGGTCAGATTTTTGCATTGGGGCATTATGCGAAGCTAAGAAACCTATGTAATTAGATATGTACTGTTCCGAAATTGAATGTCGGTCGATGTTGTTGATTGTAACTAAAATGGATATAAAAAAAAACCTTGGCCCAGGACTAACAATAAATAGCCAAAAAGCGCAAAAAGTTCTTGCAAATGTTTAAGAGATCTGTTAAGCTATATAATAAGCGATTAAGACATAAATCAATGGTTTAATTCCGTTTAACCTGAATGCAATAACTCAAATTAATTTAAAAATAAATTAAGTTAAATTAAAATTTAATTTATAGTAAGTATTATTTAAATTTCAAAGATTTTTTCCGACTTCTTGAGGCACTTTTTTAAAGCAATTGCAACATTCAAAACAATTCCGAAAATCATTTGTTAAAACGGTAATCAAAATAAATGCATAAATCGAAAAATGTTCATTGGGCAAATAATAGAAACAAAGTTAAACAAAAGAGAGAAAACCAAATGCAACTAATAGAAAGCTCGAATAAAAAAGATATATGAATTAGTATGTATGTCAATGTAATATGTATGTGCAGAATAAAACCAAAATCCATAATGATTATTTGTAGTATAATTTTATTCAAGATATATTTGAATTTATATTCAACAAAAAATGTAACATACTGACCACAGAAGAGTTAACTTGCTTTCCAGCTCACCTCAGCAGGGTACACTGCATTCTTGTGGTGGCTAGGCGATATATTTATATCGATAGCAAACAGCTGATTTGTTGAAGTAAACAACGCCGTTGCACGTGCGGCATTTAATTTATACTTTGTTGAAACATGGCTGGCCGAATAGAACTGTTAAGTGAGCAAGGATTGCGCTTAGATGGCCGCCGACCACATGAACTGCGCCACATCAAGTGCAAGCTCGGTGTCTTTGAGCAGCCCGATGGCAGCGCCTACATGGAGCAGGGCAACACCAAAGTGCTGGCCGCCGTCTATGGACCACATCAGGCCAAGTCCAAAAAGACCGAAGGCAACGAACTGATCATCAACTGCCAGTACAGCCAGGCAACGTTCTCCACAGCGGAGCGCAAAAATCGACCACGCGGCGATCGCAAATCGCTCGAGTTCAAAATGTATTTGCAGCAGTCGCTGAGTGCAGCCATTAAATCGGAGCTATATCCACGTTCTCAAATCGATATCTATGTGGAAGTATTGCAGGCGGATGGCGCCAACTACGCAGTATCTTTAAACGCAGCCACACTCGCCTTAATCGATGCGGGCATTTGCCTTAACGAATTCGTTGTTGCCTGCACAGCTTCGTTGAGCAAAGCGAACATTCCGTTGACGGACATCTCGCATGTGGAGGAGGTCGCTGGTGGCCCAAAGCTCACCATTGCTGCGCTACCTACCGCCGAGAAGATTGCCTTTATGGAGATGAGCGAACGTTTTCACATCGATCAACTGGAGACGGTCATAGAGACGGCCATGGCCGGTTGCCGCGAAATCCGCGATATTCTCGAAGCTGCTGTCAAGGAGCATCTCATTCACATTGGCAGTGCCGCCGACTGGGCGCGTGTATGTTGAAAATAAAGTATATTTTTCTATATAAAAACAATTCTTTGGACATAGTTTAGTTTTTATCGGATGCTTCTTCTTGCGGCGGCGGCGGTGGCTGCCACGTTTCGAGTAGCTCCACTAGCTTCAGTTTGCGCTGCTCCAACTGGAGACGTTCGATTAGTGTGCTCAGCTGTGGGCCGCCCTCAAGAAAGCCGCTCAGATTGTGCAACGTGCCGCCCTGCTGCACCCGATGATCCGTCACGCGATCCTGCACAAAATTGTACGTCCGAATCTTCTCGTTGCGATTAAGATTGCCCTGTTGTGCTTTGCGAGTGGCCTGCTTGCTTGCCTCGGCGCTCTCCAGCTGCTGTTGCATCAGCTTTGCCTGCAGACGTTTCAGTGCCAGCTCCCGATTCTTGAGCTGTGAGCGTTCCGATTGCGATTCGACGGCCAGTCCGGTGGGCAGATGGACAATGCGTACGGCGGAATCTGTGGTGTTGACATGTTGACCACCGGCGCCGCTGGCGCGTTTTGTCTCAATCTTGAGATCCCGCTCCGCGATATGGACATGCGCATCGGCCGGACGAGGTATCACTGTAATGGAGGCCGTACTTGTGTGCATGCGTCCGGATTTCTCTGTGGCCGGGACACGCTGCACCCGATGCACACCCGCCTCGTAGCGCAGCCAGTTGTACGCACCCGGATCGTTGACCAGCAGATTGGCATGCCGCAGTCCACCTATGTCGGTCGTCTCGAACGCAAATTCCTCGTACTCCCAGCCCATGTGCTCAAAGTAACTGGTGTACATATTGTATAGCTGCTGGGCAAATAGCATCGCCTCCTGTCCGCCGGCGCCGGCCTTTACCTCAAATATCAATGCCGGATAGTCAACATTGTCGGCCAAAGTGAACAGTTCTTGCAGCATCGCTTCCTCTTGTTTGCGCAACAGTTCTGTGTAAACATTATTCTCCTCCAGCATCAAGGCACGCATATCCTCATCCTTTTCGGCGGCCAAATCCTGTTCGGGTGTTATGTTGCGCTGCAGCGCTCGGTGCTTCTCGAGTGAATTGACAACGGGATCCAGGCGGGAGAGGCGGGCATACAGGCTACTGTTGCCGGCTGCGTTGACGCGCAGTGCGTAATATTCCTGACGCAGTGACTCTAAGTAGGACTGAAGTTTCTCGTTCTGTAAACTTAGCGGATCTGTGCTAGCCCAGCGTCGCAATAGGCAGTTAAAGCGTACATTTAACAATTTGCGGACCAACATTATCAAAAATATTAACAATAACAATGTTTTTGGTTAAATAACTGCGGAAATGTTGCTCGCTGATACGAAATCACATATCAGTTAGACATTGCAAGTAAACACACAGTCCGATATATATCGATATGAATTTAAATATCTGTCGATCCGCCGAACTGCTAGAATTATGTTATATAGTGTTTTAGCAGTTTAATTTAGAAGCTAATCATTCACAAATCAAACATTCTAACTTGCTTGTAGAACTTTTACAAATTGTTTGAAAAGCTTTAAGAAACCGACACAGGATTTAAAATATGGCGCGCTGTGAAAACATTCTGGCAACGTTTTTATTTTTTTGGGTTACCACAGCCACAGCTAAGTTTGTGTAGCTGTTAGTAGTGTTGTGTAAACCATCATCGCTCAAAGTGAACATGTTCACTTGAAAGAAAAAGTTATTTAGTAAATTTATTATATTTAGTCATATCAGTGCAATAAAAAAACACTCATGCCAATGAACGTGAACACTGCTTTAGCATAACTAACAAAAACAACCCGCTAAGAGCAATATGTACAAACTGACTGCTTAGTTATTTTCATCTCAGCCCTTTCGTGCATCTGAGTGTGTGTCTGAGTGCCTTTGTGTGTGTATGTGCTTGATTAATGAAAACAATTGTACTCGTGGTGGTGTGGTAAAGTGCAACCATAACAATTAACTTTAATTAACTCATCAATTGGACGTAATCAGGCTGCCAAAGTGCATTTATATAGAGAGAAGCGTAGCGCGAGAATAACGAGATGCCACCGCTAAAAAGCTATTCTATACACCATGAATTCAATGCAAATGCAAATTGTCACAACGGCAATGACAACAACAGCACCACCGATAACGATAATGATTTCTTCAGCCAGCCTGCAGCAGCAGCAGCAGCGGCTGCAAGCACACAACGCACAAATCTGCCCTCGTACTGCAACGCCCAATATCCGTTCAAGGTGCTGGCCAATCTCAATCAACTGCGGGAGCAATCACGCTTTTGCGATATCGAAATCGTTGCAGGCGAATCCACATTCAACGCCCATCGTGCCGTTCTAAGCTCGGCCAGCGCCTACTTCGAGGCAATGTTCCGACCCGAGCTGGGCCTAAATGAAGTCAAACAGAAATCGGTAGTATTACACACAATTGATGGCGACATATTGCATATTCTGCTTGAGTTTATCTACTCCGGACGCTGCGAGATAACGCAGGTGAGCTCCAGCTTGCCAATTCCTAGTAATCCTTTATATCAAGCCGTATTATTCTTCTTTTCAGTCAAATGTACAGGAACTGCTCGCTGCCGCGGATATGTTGCAGTTAAACGAGGTGGTCGATGGCTGCTGCGAGTTTCTATGCCGCGAGTTGCATGCCACGAACGCTTTAGGCATTTTGCGTTTTGCTGAAGCCCACAACTGCGAATCACTAGCTAAAAGTGCTATGAACTTTGTGCAAGCCAACTTTCCAGCGGTAAATATTTAATTCATTTTTAAAAATAAGAAAAAAAAAGATTTGTCCCTGCCCGGGTTTGAACCGGCGACCTACAAAAATTGTGATGTGTCTTTCCTTCAATCACGTTATGAAAAAAAGCTAGATCTGACGGGAATTAAGCGGGAATGGCATCATCGTATAATTTACTACTTTATGAATTTGAACCCTGTTATATTCTTGTATAACAAGTTGACTAAATTTCAGCTTCTCCACACTGATTTTACTACGTTGCGTTTAAGCAGATTAGTTTCTCATAGATCTAAATATTTTGAAGGTTGTTCTCGTGTTGATCAATGTATTGTTTATGACCCAGCCGGACAAGTCCAGCTAGGCACTGCTAAAAATTCAATTTAGACTCATTAGAGTGCTCCTCTCCACGGAAATCTTTAGTAAAAGGCGAAAGATTTATTCGACAACTGAAGAGAAGCCAGAGTGATTTTGAATGGGTCATGAACCGAACCAACTACCAAACACTGCTTGAACCGGTTGGGAATTGTAAGACTAAAGTGCATAACGGCTGAAAGCATGCAATGCGAACCGTCAATAGTTCGACTCTGTTGTAGCAGATTAATCAGTAGCAAAACCTCACCTAAGACTAGACTAGTTGGTAATTTCTAATAATTTTCCTACAATTTATGTTTAATGTTTTTGCACCCGCCACAGATAACGCTCGAGGATGAATTTCTGGAAACACCGCAGACTTTGTTGTCGCAGCTACTAAACTCGGAACTGTTGCGTGTTGACTCCGAGTCGCAGGTATTTCAGGCAGCGCTGCGTTGGATCAAACACGATGTGACGCAACGTCGCTGCTACGTATTCGATGTACTGTCGCATGTCCGTATGGCTCTGGTGCCCGTCAAGGTAATCGACAAGGCACTCAAGGATGATTGTCGGGACATGTCTGTGAAGATTGCTTTGCGCTCCATATGCCGGGACATTGCCTCGAAACGTGGCCAGCTGGTGCCGCTGCGCGTCTGTCCACGTCAGCTGGCCAAAAAGAATATTTACATCATCGGCGGATCACATCGTGACACTCCGCGCACTTGGAACTCGGCCGATTGTACATTCGAGACGGTGGCCAAGTTTGATATATTCCGACGCGATTGGACTGAAACGGCACCCATGGAAGTGGGACGCATTCTGCCGGGCGTATCGGCATTAAATGGCAAAATCTATGTGGTTGGGGGCGAGCGAGGCTCACAGATTCTGGCCAATGGCGAGGTATATGATCCGCAAAACGATATTTGGCAGCCCATTGCACCGATGATTGTGCCGCGCTGCGAATTTGGTTTGTGCACCATGGGTGGAAATCTGTTTGCAGTGGGCGGCTGGATTGGCGACGACATTGGCGGTACCATGGAATGCTATGATCCCGAAAAGGATACCTGGAAGCTAATTGGCAGCATGCCACAGCCGCGCTTCAGCATGGGCGTCGTCAGTTTCGAAGGACTCATCTATATAGTTGGTGGTTGCACTACAACTACTCGACACTTGCCGGATTTAATAAGGTAATGAATCGATTTTCAAGCTCATATAAAATGGTGTTTAACTGTTTTGTGTTTTGCAGCTACAATCCCGTGACCAAGGAGTGGACACAATTGGCACGCATGCAAACGGCACGCTGTCAAATGGGAGTCGCTGTGTTGGATCGCTATTTGTATGTCGTTGGCGGCAGCAGCATAAGCCAAGACATCTTAAGTTCCGTGGAGCGTTACAACTTTGACGATGACAAATGGTCGACGGTCTGTGCGCTGAACGTGCCACGCGCTATACCCGCTGTGGCCGCTGCCGACGGACTGCTCTACGTGGCAGGCGGAGATCAGGTGGGTTAAATTTATAAAATATCTTTAGACATATTGTATTTAATCCGTTCATCGTTCTGTTTTTAGCCCTGCGAGGCAAACTTCTATCGTGCCCAGGTTACCATAAGCGCCGTCGAATGTTATGATCCACTCTCGGATACCTGGAAGAATTGCCCCGACTTGCCGGTCAGTCGTTCCGAGGCGGGCGCTGTAGTTGTGTAGACTCTAAAATTAACCTGCCTAAAATCAAATAACGTTCTCACGCACTCTCAATATACTTCACCAAAAACGCCCACTACATCAAATAACAAACTTTCCATTTTTGTCTAGTTGAAAAAGTATAACGTAGTGCTCTCTATCTATAAACCAAAAAGCTAGACGCTATGTTCAAGTTAAACGTTTTCGAAATGTGTAGCTCAGCTATTGTCACCCAGTTAAGTATTATTATATCTAGTAGTTAGTCCTGACACGTTATAGAGCAGCAATAGCAACCACAGCCGGCCTCTGATTGTTCCTTAGTAGTTGTTGAAATCAAATCAAAATTGACATAGCGAAAAAGAAATTGTGCATCAACGTATCGTAATTGCTGAAAACAAAATTTGTTCAACTCGCGCCTATTAATGCTAATGTTAAAAATCTATCAATCATTAAATTAAAGATCGCATTGTTGGTGCGTTTCTTAAAAAGGGCGTATCCAAACAACGTTGTAACTTTATGATTTATTTAAATGTACCAAAAACGAAAAGAAACCATTCAAAAAGGAACAAACTGTATTAATATTATGTGTATTTACGAATAATAAATGACGACTAAATAACTAAACAATGTTTATTTTATTACCTCCTACTTTTGATACTTAAAAAAAAAAAAGTGCAGCTCATTCTGTTTTTACACGGAAGATTAGTACCATTGAATAATTTTCAACAAGTTTACTTGCTTTTCCACAAAGATAGAATTTTCAAATAATTTTATTGCATTTTTTTTATCAATAACGGCTACGAACAAGAATAAAAATTTTTGCCGCTTCATCATTAATGTTCTAAGCATTAAACAGTCTACAAATTGTTATTTTACACAAGGTATTATTAGATTTAAATTTAAATGTATTATTTAGTTGGGCCGAAATCCCGGCGGTACTGCAATACCGGGCCAACCCGCGACAGAGGTGGAGCAAGCCCCTAGCACTCCGTCTATTTCCAAAAATCAGTTTAACATTTGTTGTCCTCCAATGGAGAAACTATCAGATGTTAAGCTGATAAGAACAGATACTACACTTTGATCTTAGCCATAAGGCCGAGAAGCGATAACTTGAATTGGTAAATACTCCAACACTAGACCCTCACACAGTCACAACCAGTTGTGAATTTTAAGGACGCAAAACGTAAAATACTCAAAGTGGTGCGAATGACCGCATACACACAACAGCTGTTCGTCGTAGCGCTGTACAATGTACATATGATATAAATGTTGTGAACCAAACAGAAATAGTACATTGGAGCGTTTGTTTTGTTTCCGCGCGAGGTAAACATGATAAACAAGCAATAATTTGAATGTACATATGTAAATAAATAAAAGAATCACAGCAGTCTAGATACAAATACTGGTTTTGTATTCAAATTACTTTCGTTCAAATTTAAATTTAAAGTCCATTGTTTTTAAAATAATGTTGCCCTAATCACATCTCGTCGGGCTTCACAATGCAATCCACCAGCTCGTCCAAAGGCACAAATTATGGCATGGATGCTGAGTCCCAATCCACAAGTGGTGCAAGCAAGCGACGTCGTCGCCAAGTGAAACGGCAAAAGCGCTTGGCAGAAACAAGGCATATGCTATTTACCAAGAATTTCTCTAATTATCGACTGCCTGTGCCTGCGCCTGTGGCCACGACGAATCCAAACGTTGTGCATCTAAGCCGTTATGAAACGAATAACTATCGCGCCCGGCATCCACCTTTGTTGGTGCTACCCGACCAGAAGTCTTTATGGGCGAATTTGAGAATGATTTCATGTCCATGTCAGGGATGCTCTCGTGTTTTAGATCCAAATGCCTGGCTGGCGCACTATCTAAACGACCATACGTCCAGGCTAGATGTGCCGTTTGTTGAGGTGCCGCAACCCATTGAAAAGAAAACGTTGCGCGCCAGCTGTAATGTGGCAAGTCTCGACTATGATGTCAACAACCTAATTGGGGTATTTGGCTATCAGCGTCATGGATTCAATCCGCTTAACTGCCTGCGCAATACGCAGCTCCCCAAAGAGTACCGCCAATATTCCAGGCATTCCGTTATATTACTCTTTGCCTGTCGCACGCATCACCCGCTGCTGTTGCAACGCAAACAGCTGGACGATGTGGTTGCCATTTGGGCATCAACGCCATTGCAGGGCGTTTCAATTGGGCTGCGTTGTGTGGTGCAGCCCCACCAATCGACACGTTACTATGCCAAGTTCCTAAAGGCACACTCATTGCCAACGTCAGCGGTGCAGCCGCTTTCATGCAGCGAGTTCATCAAGACAGACTGCAATGTTGTCCTAATGAGCTATCAGGATTTGTGCCAAGAGCAGCAGCTGCTTAATGTGGAGCTGCACGTAACGGGCGAGCAAAAGATTTAACATTTATACATATGTGGTAGCAAAACAATAAAACAATTGCAATTTAAGGCTATAAATTATTTTATTGTTTTTGGCAATAGTATAGTACATAATTTTACAGTATAACTAAACATGAAAACATAACGAGACACAGACATAGATTTGAACTAAGGAAATTATAGATTTAACAAGCAATCAAGATTATTTGGAGATTACCGCTCGACAAAAGCTGCGACGAGTTAGAGCAAAAAAATATATATATTTGGGGTAGATTCCATTTGTTTTGGAACTCATTCACAACTGAGCGTCGGAATCGTCTAAAATACCTTCAAGAAATCCACTTACATTTTCATTATCCTTACAATATATTTCGTAGAATTTGATCGAGCTCGCGCTCGTTACACTTAAAAGCATACTAAAAGAATTTACAATATTTGAACCTACATAAAACATACATAAAATTTCGATATTCATAAGCTATTCTATAGATATATGTATTGTATATAAATGTGGGTGTGGGTGGGGGCGGGGGCATGCTTCATGAGGTGCCCCGCAGCAATATCAATTGCTTAACACAAAACAATATGCAATTTTCAAAAGAAACTAAAACGTTAAAACGAAACAAACTAAAAGAGAAACTTGGTTGGTTGGCTGTAACTAAAAAAACATTAACTATCGTGTTTAAAAATAGAGGAGTGGTTCTATCCCGCCTTTTGCGTTTTCTTCTGTCGCTGTTGCGCCTCAAATGCCTCAATTTCCTTCTTTTCTTTGGCTTGATTCCGGCGCTCGTACTCCAGCCGATGCGAAATGATGCGCTCAACAATGCGCTCTGTGGTCATATCGTTGCCCGAGTCCAGCAGCTCGAACATGGCTCGCGTTTTGGGCACTGCATAAGGATCAACTTTGCCATACTCGAGAGAAATGGGTGTGCGACCATGGCACACAATATCAATCTTAAAATGATCGAGCAACTCCTCTGTGACACAGTACGGTGCACCAATAACGACCTCATTGACAAACTGCAAAGAATACAAAATTAGTTAAAAGTGTTTTTGAAAAATTGTGTTTTTTTTTTCTTTACTTTGCAGGCCAAAACACTGAGCACACGTTCGTGCAGATTCATGATGGGATAATTGCTGCCCTTGTATGAGTTGACAACAGGATCTGTGTGCAGGCCCACAATCAAGTAGTTGCCCAACTTGCTGGCCTTTTCCAGGAAATCCAAATGACCCACATGGAAGAGATCAAAAGCGCCGGCAACATAAACCTACAAATTCAATTATTATGTTTAAAAAGGTTTTGTGTAAAAGGTTTTGTGTGGCAAAAATATATATATTTACAATCTTATCGCCGGGACTTGGTGATTTGCCATCGCTGAACTGAATGATCTTCTGTGTTGTGGGTAAGAACTGACTGCATCCGGTCCAGGGACTCTTGGCTGTTGAATCCTGGCCCATGTTTGATGAACCTAAACGGGATTGCAGTTGTTGAAGTTTTAGAGAATATTCTGTTTCTGTTGGATTTTTTTGGTTTGATTTTGCAACAGACATATGATCAATACATTATAGAGCGCATTTTACAGTTAGGTTTTGATTTGGCATTTTGATTGCAGGTTTTTTGATTCGATTTGATTTGTTCGGGTTGAACGCGGGGCAGCAACACGCACGGGATATTTTGAGATTTTAGTTCATAGGTTTTGATTTGATTTTGATATTTGAGTTTTGGTTAGTGGTAAACAGTGCGTACATAGAAATAAAAAGAAGAGAAATAGTAAAGATGTAGAGAGCAAAATAAAGCAAATGTATTTGTTACGTTCAAAGAAATGCTACGGTGGTCTATGGGCAAAGTCTAACGGATATCAATCCAACCAACAAACTGTGTGTGTTATGCGTGCGTAGCCCAGGTTCATATTATAGTATACTTTGTGTGTGTGTGTAAGTTAATCTAAATAGTAGACAAGTATTAAACTTCTGCTTCTCTCTTCAATATGTGTGTGTGTGTGTAAGGGCAGTATGCAGGAATAAATTATAAATGTTATCGTAAAATAAAGAAGCTAACAGACAGAATAGTTGCCAAGTAAAAAAGACTTAAACTTGTTAGGCTGTGTGAGTTAAAAGTAAATGGTATGAAAGATGAGAGGGAACCGTAACTGTAATTGTTATAAGCAGACGCTACCTTCTTTCTCGATATCATATTCGGCGGTACCCTGACGGAAGTGATTACGCGTGAGCAACAACATGCGACCAACCAGATCTGTTGTCGAAACGCCGGCGGTGCGCTTGACTTCTCTGTAAAAAAAAAAAGAAGAAAATTAAAAACAAAAAAACATAAACCGAAGGTCAGCACACTTACTTGTAACGGTTTGCTGACTTGACCAAATGATAGGTGTCCACGCCTTCGGCAGTCATTGTAATATCATCTGTAAAGATCAAAAAGCATTTAATACCAAAATTTCAATTAAAATAAAATCTCTAAATTCTCATTACAAACTTACCGCCATGCACACAAAAATCACAGTTATTTTGATCAAGGACTTCCAGAGTGGTCACATAGGGCGCACCGAGTACCACCTCGTCCACCCATTTGATGCCTCTAACCATCTTGACGCGCTCCTCCTCGGTGAAGACGGGCGGCCCCTTATGTTTGGTTATCTCCTCATCGGTGTGAATGCCCACAATTACTTTATCGCCAAGTGCTTTGGCTTGTCGCAGTGAATTGGCGTGTCCAAAGTGCACCATGTCGTAGCTACAAGAAAGAAAAACAAAACCAAATTTAAATCAATAATATTGCGCAAGCTGCACAAGAAACATATTTCTTTCTAATACATACTGCATTTCCTTATCAAACGAAAAACTCGGAGCGGAAGAGAGATAGAAATGAAACAAGCAGGAAATGTTGATTTCTCTTTTGTTTGATGTTTGTGCTTATCGAACTTGGCAAACGAAAGTTGTTGGGGTGGAAGAAGTAAATTGTATGCATAGAACTGACCTTAAACTTGGATGACCCTTTCGAAGACCTAGTATAATTACAAGGTAACATTCTCATATCAAGCTAATTATCACCGCCATTAAACACGAATTCAAGCATGACATTTCACAAAAAAAAACCAAAAAAAAACCTTGCCATTGTCATGCGATGATGTGATTCCTGGCGCTGATTCATTGGGGAAAACATTAGCTAAAAATGATAATAGATCTTGTCTGGCAAAAACCTTTCCATTCATTCAGAACAGTCTGCCAAGTAGTAGGACGGGTTCAAATAACTCAAAATGTACTAAGTGAAAATGCTTGAAAATTGACTGACAAGCAAAAAATCAATCAGGGCTCGTGCGACTTTTGACATCATTCAAGTACAGAGTCTCACCACTTAACTCACACAATACACATTCAATAATAACTAATTGTGAATATATGCGCCGTCAAGACTTTTACTATATTAATTTGTGTTATTTGTGTGTCGTTGTGTAAACAATGATCTATGGTGTTTTATTAGTCAATCGCACACACAACAAACACAAACAATATTCACCATTAACGCAAGCCATTTAAATAAGCAAATAAACAAAGTAAAATCGCATTCATTGAACATACTACAAGTTGTTCAAAGTTCGATGAGCAAGATCCAAGAGCTTCTTGTTGCTGTTGTTGTTGTTGTTGCAAGACAGACGCCGTTTGCTCTACTTTTTCTTTCTTCAGAGTGCCCCCATAGGCGTCGCACTTTGGACACGATCATCAGGTTGTTGTGCATTGCCACACGATAGAGACACAAACGAACGAGGCGATGCTTTCATTGATTTCTACACATACATTGTATGTACATATTTATATATTTTTTATGGCTTTTGATGACTATGGAATGCTATAGTATCGCAACGCGATTCTAGGCAACACGTGCCACACGTTGGGCAGCAACCGCTGTCGACGTGACATGCCACTCAAATAGCATCTTAATGCCATATTTTGTGTGAGATTTTTAAGTTCGTGCCGCAATGAATAAGACACACTCTTACGAAATGGTTACATTCGACTAATTATTATAGTCATGTCATTATTATTTATGAGCGTCCAACACGTACGAAATGCACATTTAGTTTCTAACTTATAGCAGTTTAAATTCAATACAAATTACAGACATTACAATATAAGAAAGGGATAGGAATTATAGCAGTAATCGATTCTTTGCCTAATTTGTTAGTGTAGCTAACATAAATGTTCTATCTGGAATTGCTGCTATAAGGTATACATATATGTATATATAATAAGGCCACACATTTTTTGACAATCAAATCGATTACTAAGCCAAAAAAAAAAACCACAAGCGTAAAACATAACGATTAGTCACCCACACGCGGCAATTGTTATCAGATTCCACGCAATTGCCATAAAAAATTGTTGATAACAAGGCTAAGACGTCACCTTTTTGTCGAATCGGCAGACTGGCTAGCCTGATTGTGCAACGCTAATTACTTATACAAAACGTAATTATATAAGTCAGAAAATTATACAAGTAAAGTTGGTGGAAAAATTTAGAGTTTTCGGAAGAATTTAGAATGTGCGGAAAGGTAAACAACAGATAAAATATGCCTAAGCATTTCTAAAAATATTATTAGGAATCATACAAACACACACATATACATGTACATGTGTACCTCTTAGCTGGAGCAAGGCTGTCTCAAAACATAAACAAGTTCTAATAGCTTAGTGACTCGTGTCGACACGAGCAAGGCGATGCGACGTCATTCAATTAGCATTCTAAGGCATAAGATAATCGAAATAATATTTATTAGCGAATTTTGTTGAGGAAGCTGATAAGCAATGAAGATGATGGGCCCAACAACAAATCTAATACATACTACAGCAGTATCTAGGTGGCCAGTGCGGCGGAGTGTGAGCCAGTTCGTTCGTTCATTCAGAACCAATGAGGGAACCTTTGCTCCCGGAGATTTTGCGACACTCGAAGAGAGATCTGTGTCGAATGTGTAGGATCAAGTACATCTCACACACTCTGTGTGTGTTCTGTACTGGGGCCCCCTTAATCAATTGAGTTAACGTCGAGTCTAGCGTTGCTGATTAAGAAAAAAATATCACGCGATTTCGAGTAGAATTTGCGCTCTGGCGATAACCAAAACACTTAAATACATACATATTCATACATACATACACAGATGAAATACTTTCTGGGAAGCAACAAGTGTCCCAAGGGGTTTACACATATTTTGAAAATGATACAGTGCCTCCTCCTAAGAGTTCATTGACTTGGTAATATATATAAATTCTTCTTCTTTTTATTAGGGTCTACCCATAATGCTACCCTGCTGGATGTTTGCGTCAATGATCTTTGCCATCGATAGGAAAACGATTTTAAATACAGGGGTTAATGGGCCGTGATTCGGTTTTGAACAATACACACACACACATACATGCAAACAATGTAAGCATTTATTTTTATAACGAAAAATTTATATTGAAAAATGCTGAATGGATTTTGCGTGATTTTCTTATCAGCGTTGAGCTATCCCCATAGAATTTGACCCACTTAACCCTCACTAAAATTTACCCGGAAATAATAGATTATATTCGGAAAGGTTTTGTTTTTTATATGGGCATTAGTTAAGTACTTTGAGAGGGGCATAAGAAATAAGATCTGGGTCGCTGACTCTTTCATTTTTTAAACCCTAATTTATCTTATAATAGATACATTATAAATTTAGCTTGCCTTTCCCCTCTATAACTATTTTACTGTCTGCCCTTAGCGAAAGTTCTTCGCTGAGGTTTTTGCCACGTGCCGCTTGAGCTGCTGACCTTCAGTGAATTGCCAAATGTCATTTTAATTATGTATACCAATGCAAACAAATCAAACTAACAAGATTGCTCACTTAAATATACCCTACAAAAAAGTTTTCACTAACTTTAAGAAATTTATTAGATTCAATTTAAAGTGTATACAGTACAGTACAGTATACAGTCGCAATATGTAAAGAATTTCAACGTATGAAAATTTGTATTTCTGCAGGGTACAAGAATAGGCATGCTTTAGTAAAGACGTCGCCAATTTCGCCAGTTAGGTCAATGGCGCGTCCGGCGACGATAAAAAATAAAAAAATAAGTAGGACGCCGCCATCACCACCGCAGCTGACAATTTGCTGGTGAGCATGCGCGTAAATATAAAATCACGTGATGTTTGGGCAGACGCCGGACCGGCCCACATACAAGTTGGGCCACGTTAACCTTAACCAGAGACTGAAACGTGCACTGCAAAAAGACGATGAAATCAAAGAGAATCAGACATAGAACGAGGGATGGAATCGGACAATAAATGGCTGATGGCGGGGGGGGAGGTGAAGAATTCCGTTATTCTGCGCGACAGCTGTACACAACGTCGTGTACATACAGATAATCATCCGATGCTGGGGCGTGTGCATCTCTTTTCTACAAAATGGAGGGAGGGAGACGACAGACAAGGAGAGAGAGAGCGCACACAAACAATTTGTACATATGTATGTATAAATGTATGCGCGAGCTGTTCCGGAAGTCTCTTTTGATTGATAATACATATGTATGTATGGTATGTGTTGTTCGTATAAAAATAGAAAAAAAAATTATAGATTTTATTTTTGAAATTTATAAAATGTAACAGTTTAGTGGTTTAAATAATATCTTTCATTAGCTTAGACTTTCATAGAAAGTCTTCTCGATTTAAGAGTGAACACTGTACTGCATAATAAATTGAATCGTCTAGCCAAAACTGCTGATAAACCGGTCAAACGGGCTGCTTAGAAAATCTAATAAAGTTAGTCAGGCACACTGTGCGCCAAACACGGTATAATTAGTTAAATTATTGGGTATTGATGGCGATCATTTGCAATACTCTTCTAATGCAATTATTTAAATGAACTGCGTAATAAAAGATTTTGCTTTTAGTTGACATTGAACCTGAAGAACTCTTTAAAATATTTATTCTTATACACATGCATAGTGTTGTGGGAAACAAGTGGAATTTATATGAAACGGCCACTGCCGATAGTCAACAAAATGACGCAATGGAAACCAAACTACCGTTATACCAGAACTAAAATGTGAGCACACACACACACACGCACTTACTGTGTTGGTTTTTGGTTAAAACTGCCCATTTCAATGTCAACAGATATTATTTATCATACTTGTGTGCATTTATGTATGTATGTATAATATGTACTTGTTAACTGACTCACCAGCCATCGCACCATACGCGTACTTCCTTTTTTAGACCGTTGCATTTGCTTTTGCTGCTGCTGCTGCTGACTTCACCGTTGCCATTGCAAGTACCGTTCACTAATTTCTCACTCATTATTTTTAAATTTTATTTTTTGGTAATTTTTTTTTTTTTGGTTACTATATTTTGACCTAAACGAGAATCACAAACTTTGCATATATATGTAGGAAATATATATGCCGATTTTTATATACACTGAGAATACCGAATAATTATAAGCACATTGATTATTATACGAAAAATAATCGAGGCGACGTGCACACTTCGAGCGCCAAGTTTTGTTTGTGCCGAGTTGTGTGTGCGTTCAATATTATTATTTCGATATGCTCGCAAAAGCTACTGAGTTTTTGTTTTGCTTATCAGCGCGCTAACGCATCAGAGTTTTCTCAAGTGTGTGTAAATTTGGTTGTTCTAGTCGCGCTATAAGTGTATTGCTCGCGATTGACGTTCCCTTAAAACAAAACTACCAGCTGACTGCCAGTGTGACCGCAACTACGTAATCGCGGTAATACGCAAATAACCATTCGCACTGTATATGTACATGGCGACTTATAACTTATTGCAAATTAGCAATACTGCTTTATAACTATCACCTTCATAAATAAAAAACATTTTACATCAAGTCGTTGGTCAGAAAATACACTCTCGTATGTATAATGACAACAATTTTGTGCGACTGGTATCGCGTTAAGGGTCACCGCATAAACGCTACTCAGTGCTTCTTCTTTGCATACCGACAAGTGCCGCGATTTGTTGCTCCCAAGGAAATAAGTATCTTGTACCTTCGGAAGAAAACTTAATATAAAATGAACACCTGAACAGACAGTGTGTGCGTTTGGATATCAATAACAAAACAAATTAAACGGCGCGAAACATGTCATTTTCGATTTCGTCATTGTTTCGTAGACATGTTCATAAGATTGATTTATTTTATTTAAATTTCACGTGCTAAATTCTGGAAAAAAAAAATATTATTTTTCAATCTATCTCAAGTCTATTTTTTTTAACATCAATCGCCGCACCGCGAGTGCATTTCGTGCTGTCTAGTACCCAATAGACCAATTAGTATAATGTCACAACGCAAACCAAGTACGGGCGCTTCGCTGCGGCAATATGCCGCAGCCGAGGAGCGTTTGCTAAACATTTTCTCGCCGCTTAACAGTCCCCAGGCGGAGGTTGCAGGTGCCTATGTGCGTGATGCTGCTGGTGCAGCATCTCCAGCCGCAATCTATGAGGTGGATCCATCGACGGACAACATGCTGCGATTCATATCGGATGACTTGGATATACAAAGCCTGCTGGCGAGCTCCGGCAGCAGTCCCTTTCGAGGCTTTGATGACGATATGTCAATTGAGCGCGAATGCGAGCATGCAGCCACTAACGAAACGAATCTTGTCTTTGGAATGTGTCGAAATGCCGCGAATCCCGACGAACCTTTAGACGCCCAACACTTTTCAGGCTGCGCAACGTCAAAGCCGGCATTGGACAGTCCGTCGATTGCAGGTGAGTCGGCTTGCTGTTACTTGTTTACAAGCCTCATCAAATGTTTTGCCCATAGGTTCACCCAGGTCGCTGCTGGTGGCTGACACATCGCCTGCAGGCTACATGCACATCACCAATGGCAATCTCAACGATAGCGAATATCTGCCGTCACATGAGCAGCAGCAGCAGCAGCAGGAGCTTGATGAAGGGCACGGGGAATGCGTCATCTATAATGAGGATGATAATGTAGTGATGTTGAACGATGATGATAACTGCTGTGAGATCATTGTGGCTGCCCATGACGAACAAATGGAGCAGGATATTGAACATTCCTATCTGATGGGTCTACAGCACAATGCCAATGAGAACGAGCAGATTAATAATAATGCTGTCAACTATGGTAGTGAACAGGAGTTGGAGCAGATGGGCGAGCCGCATGTATACCTTAGTGATGCGGCTCTGGATCATAATCAGCAGCAGCATCATTATCATCATCAGAATTACGAGCAGCATCACGAGCAGTTAGAGCAACAGCAGCTACCGCTCGATGTAGCCGATGAGGAGGCCAATCAAGAGGATTGTGACGCATTTGTAGATGAAGAACCAGACATTTGTGAGGTGTACGATCATGAGCTGGAGGAACATGATGATGAGCACGAGGGCAGCTTACAACTGCAAATGCAAGAGCAGCAACAGATGGGCATGGAACAGCTAGAGATCCGCAGTGAGGAGCTACAGCTTGAGGAGATAGAGCAACCAGTTGATGCTACTGCTGCTACAGCTGCAGCACCACACAGCAGCACCACCGAGTTTCCAGTTAGCTCCACATCCATGCCAAATGGCAGCGACTATGATGACTACGATGATGAGCTAGGCACCGCCGAGGAGCAATCGCCGCCAGCGATGCGCAAGTATATGCCATTGCTAAAGAACACACTATCCGCGGAAGCAATGGATCGTCGGCTGGCACACATTTGCCAATCGCAGCCGCAGATGAGCCTTAGCGAGAAGCTGGCCAGTTGGGATTGTTCATTCATCTGCGAGGCTGTGGAGGATGTTGAGAACTTTGAGGCTGAATTCGTGGCGCAAGAAAATGAAGCCGGCAAGCAGCCCAAATTTATCGAGTTCTATGAAAAACTGCGCGAAAGTCAAACCAACAGCAGACAGGAGTCAGGAGGCGATGCAATGGATGCAACTGTTGCACCGCACACACCGTATTCCAGCGAGGAAGCCGCCATTCAAAAGAGGCCGAGCTATCGACGTCTACTGCCGGTCATTCCACCCGTCGAACAACAACAGATCGAACTCATTGACCTGGCTGACGACGACGACGATGATGATTGCTATGAGGTCATAGTTAATCCATCGACAACAACGCTTGTGCCAGATCAACAGAAACCCATCGTGAAAACAACACATACCCAAACGCAATTGCCACTTTCGCTGGACTCAAAGCTGACATCAACCACAGATCTGATCCAACCACCAGAAGTGCCACCTATTCCCCAGGACGCCTTGGTGGAGCAAGTGAAGGTTCCACAGCCCACAGATTTGAAGGAACAAAATCAACTCAACGAGCCAAGTCAGCTTTCAGGTAAGCATATTAAGAGAATTAAGAATAAATACAAATTTATTAAACATGTTTTTTATGTTCCAACAGTTCGGCCTACTGGCTCGGAATGCAACAGCGATCCGCAGTTCTTTGAGCAGCACGAGTTCTGCAATTATCTGGGCCTTACCGAGATGGCAACGGCAAATGCAGTGGTCACCGCCATGAGGGAATTGGCCAGCAGCAATTTGGCGCGTCGGTCGCTTCGCGTGCGAACACAACAGCAAATGGATCGAATGCGTGCGGATGCGCGTGGCAGAAGGCGAGAGCGTAAACAACAGCGAGAGCAGGAGCAGCAGCTGCAAAGTCCGGAAGAGGAGAAGACTGGTCAGGAGGAATTTGGTTATACGAGCAGCCTCAGCAGCAACGCCAGCAGCCGCAATAAGACCATTACCCTAATACGCACTTCATCGGCTTTGGATACACTGTCAGCGGCGCCGCCTAGCAGCAATACTAACTTTATATACCCCCGGCCCTCCACATTGAGCACCTTTCCCGACACCTCACAGGCAAATGAATACAGTGCCGACGGCGATGCATTGGCTGCCTCCAACTTTCAGGCAATGTCCTTGGATGCAGCTTATGCAAAGGTCTTTGCTGCAGCGGCGCCCGCCCAAAACGAAATTCTTGCGATTATGCAGGAACGTTTATACCAGTCCCGCCAAGCCCAGCCTGCCATATACATAGTGAAGTCCGTTAACAACGCCAACATGGCCAACAGTCTTAGTCAGCCCGCTGTCCCAGTCAGCCCGCCAAATGTAGCGCCCGAGCGCCCACAGTACAACAATATAACACCGGAGCAATCTTCTCCTGCCAAAATAACGCGTAAAACTCAAAAAAAGAAATCATCGAATCGACGACGCACCACCGCCAATGCAACGGGTCAGGCTGAACGGGATCTGGTTACGCGCTCGACGACACACATGAACTCCAAATTATTGCGCAATCGCAAAGTTAGTCTACTCAAGAGCTACGAGCTGTCAAGTGGTTCGACGCATTCACGTAGCAAGCATCGCCTCAGCGGTGGCTCGCACGTGGCTGTCAAACGTCTTAACGCCACGCCCCGAGTGGACAAGCCGAGTGTGGAGAAACCAACGATTCCATCGCCGCCCATCCCGGTTGCACAACGTCAGACGCCAACCGAGCAGCATCGTCTCGAACAGCAGCAACTGCGAAATACGTCGCCAAAATCAAACAAAAAAACAAAATCAACAAAAGCGCAGCAGCAGCAGGAAGGACAGAAAAAAGGTGGTGTGAAGCGTAAGCGATTGCGTACGAAATCTCTGCCAGCAACATTGCTAATTAGCGACACCGATATGGTGACGTCTGCGCCCGAGCAGAGTCCCATGGAGTCGGCTATGCCATTAATGGATGCAACGCAGTCGATTTTTACCCACAGCGTGGTTAGTCCACCTCATTATAGTTCTGCATTGCGCCGTTATATAAATGCTGTGTGCCAGCCTAACGAGATACCAATACCACAACAACAACAACAGCCAAAACAACAACAGCAACAGGAAACACAGACACCTGAGAATGCCTTCTATGAAATGTCCGCAACCTATGCGCAATTAGCGAAATCAACCATTCAATATCCACCATTATCGCCACCCACATCGCAACGTGCACCACACTTTTCAAGGCGTGTACGCCAAGTAGCCGGCACGACTCAGAGTGGCCATGCAAATGTCCAGCTAACGCCAACAGGTGGACTTTTCACCCTCAAGAGAGGTTCAGTGGCAATGCGCAACCCGCTGGCGGGCAAAAATGGCAAAGTCCTGTACATGTACTATGAGCTGGATCAGTTGATTGTGGTGCAGGAGAAGCTCGTTTCGTTTTGGAAGTACTCCAATATATTTAATGTGCTGCGCAAGGCGACACCAGAGGCCAGCCAAGCTGCCGCAAACCAACATGCCTTCAACATTTTCGGCAAAACTACAAACTCACCCAACCAGAGTCCACGCAAGACTTCCGCGGATACGCATAATTCGGATGATGGCGATGCAACACATCGTTGGGACTTTTTGGGTGGAACACGGCGTCTTACAAACGGTAAGCCAACATATTCGTTAACATGATAAACAAATATATATTTTGTATGCTATTCATATAGATATTGAAGTACCCACACCACATTGCAATCGTTTGTGTGTGCACAACTCAACGCCCGTTTACATTGAGATGCGCAGTCGTCCGCTGGATCATCACAAGCGCGTATGCAAACTGTTATCGTTGTACGTCAATGTCTACTATTACTGTGATGAGGAACAGAGACCCAAGATGCATTCGGTGCAACTGGATGCTGTCAATTGGTAAGTGTATTCATCTTTATATATATTTCATTTAATTTTTTAATCGCTCATCATGTAGTGAACCGAACGAGGTAATCTACACAAGCATTGCGGAATCGCGCTACTTTGTAATGGCCTGCCAGCAGGAGCTGGTTTTGGGCAAGCCACGAGCTGGCATCTGCAAGTATTCGCTGACGCCCACACTGGATACGCTGGCCAGCATCCGAGAGTTCAAACAAATGCGCCATGTGCTCAATCATATTGAGTGTCTGACGGAGGATCGACTGATTGGATATGGTCAGACGCGAATAACAATTTGGGATCATCGCAGCGGCGATACGCTGATGAACTATGATTTTGGTTTTGAGCTCGGCCATAATCTGGGCGTTGTGCATTTTCCTAGCTTCGACATGGATCTGAGCAGCATGCTTGTCATATACCAGTATATCAAGGAGCCAGACAGTTGGCCCGAGTTGCGTATCATTGCCTGTGAGCTGTCGCATGCAACACCTTCGCACCGCTTGCTGCACGTGCACCGTCTGCCTTCGCCACAGTTTGACTCCAAATTGATGGCCATCAATACGGGCGATCATTTAATACTTAAAGCGCCAACGGACGATGAAATCTGGATAAGTACATCGGATCCATGTCAGCTCACATATCTGGCGCCGCAGAACACTCTGCGCTTCTACACGCGCCAAAAGTCGCAAGTCATTACCATGACGCCGACAACACTCGCCGTGGATAGCATTGCCAATCATGTACTGAAACTGGCCACAGGGCATCAGGACAACATTATGATGCCCTCATCCATGCCACAGCAGCCAGTTGCAGTGTAGAAAAATTAAACACAGACCACAATCAAAATAAAAGGAAACTCTAAATGACCCGTCTTTTTTAAATGTAACTTGGCAAAAAAAAAAACACAAGTAAATTTAGTTTTAGTTATTTATCAGTTTTAAAAAAAAAAATCCAAATTTTTTGTAATGCCTTACCGCCTAAATCTTAATGTATAAATCACTGATGCTCTTGAATTAGTATCGTTACTAAAGTGTTTTAGTTTAACCTTGTAGCAATAAATCTATGTATTTCATATATCATAAAGATATATGTTAGCTTTTATCACTTTCGTTGTCTTAGAACCAGTGGATTTTTTATTTTTTTTATACTGTAGTAAACGCGTTCAAGTCAAGCTAATCAAGCAACGTGTCTATTTTTAATTTCTTTAAGAAAAAACCAAGCTTTAGACTTAACTCTGGCATAGTGCGAGTTCTGTACTATAGAGAAAGAGGAGGACAATTAAAAAAAACCAAAATGAATAAATATATCTTTATAGACACAAATAAAATCCAAAACTATATCAAAGCTTCTTCCAATGTCGTGTCTTTATAAATAATTAAATTCTTAATACTTACAGAAAAAACAAACCAACTGGATTCCTGGAAAGTAATAAATTGCAAGAGACAATTGAAGTATAGCTTGAATGATGTATTTTTTAACGCATTTGGTATTTAGCCTAATAAATTTCAACTACATATTCATCCAATCGTAACCAATACAACTTTATGAGCTAATTATTTTTTATTACAATCGTTTTTTTTTATATTTTTTTACTAGTTTCTAATTTTATGTACACAAAGAGTTACTTACACGAAAGCAAAATTCATATAAAAATTGTAAAAGTTAAGAGACTACAAATACAACTATACATATGTAATAAACAATATGCGCATGCATATTAATATCATATTATACATATCAGATACATACATACATTGGCCATATAAATATTATAGCCCGGCATTTGCATAACGTGTGGCTCGATTGCTGCTAGGAAACTGAATGTTAAGCTAAAGTTAGCAAGAAACGTTTTACTTCAAATGCTTAAAACTGTAAGCCGCAGCTCCAATGATGTGCATGATCCTCTCATGATTGGTGTTTTGAGTAAAGGACAATATTTTTTTGCAGGCCTTTGCGAATGAAGTTTAGAAATAACATAAGTATATGCGTGTACAATTAGTGAAATGTTTATCGAAAAGCACTTAGAGACTTAAGCTGGCGCCATTGAAGCGTTAGAGTGAGGGGCCGTACCTCCATTGAGCAGTCACTACAATTCCTTGTCTGGCTTTTTCTTTGGCATTGCCGCTGTCGTCGCCGCCGCCGCGGCTGCTGCTGCCGCTGTCTCATTTTGATGCGCCTCCTTGGCGAGCTGCCAGCGCTTGAACTCCACCATTTGCATAATGCGTGCGCGCATCTTTGGACGCCGTAGCATTGCTGCGGACAGCTTGGTGAACTCCAGGCTGTACATGAAGACAACGGGTATGGCAACATTATCGTTGCCATCACCAGACATGGCAAACATTGGTTGCGTCTCACCGGAAGAACCAGCTACATTATCACAGACGATCAACGCCGTAGCGCCCGCTTTTTGGGCCAGACGCGCTTTGCTAACAAACGTGCAATCGCCACGCTCCGCCACCAAAATCTTGCCCTCCACATCGTTGGCATTCTGCAGCGAATCGTCGCAGGCGCGGAATGGTTCGGCCAGCACAATATCACCCTCGACAAACTGCTCACCAACTAACTCCGGACTGAAGTGCGATGGACCGGCCATCAGTGCTGTCCAGTCCTGAGACTGATCATCGAGCGCATAGGCAACCGCCTGACAAAAATAAAAACAAAATTCATTTTTACGACTTGTTCCTCACCATTAAGACATTCGGAAAGTTGTCGTGTGATTTACGCACCTGCAGCTGTGCCAGCTGATTCATGCTTTGCATTTTGGTAAGCTCCAACATTTCCTGCATAAACTGCAAACCCATTTCGCCTTCCTCCTGACTTTTGGCCTGACAAAAATACGTACAGTAAAAGGTATAAAGGAATAAAAGGTTCAAGAGATCGAACATAAAACTTACATTATAGAAACTATGAAACAGTCGCACCTTGCCTTGGCTACGATCGCCTACCGAAACCATGGTGATGCCCATGTCGTAAACAGCTCGTAGATGATCAGCATTGCTTGCCTGAAAATCCAAGGCGCTGAGTCGCTGACCGGTGGTGGTGCGCGGGCACGAGCCCGTAATGAAGTTGCGCAATGGTTTGCGTACTTTTTCAGGAAAAAGCTTATTGGAACTGGGGCAGGTTCGCATGAAGTCGAGTACATTGTGCTCGTCCGATTGGCGAAAGCCTGCAAGTGCACAAAAATGTAAAAGCTATTTCCACAACAAGAAACATTATATGTACTTACTAAACGTGGAATTCCCTAGTTGTGCAATGGACAGCGGCAACAGATGCGCCTCGGTGGTGAAAACAAACTCATCCACATTGATTATAAGATCTTGGGGCTCGGAGAACAGCAGAAACAGATACTTAAATGTCTCGGAAAGTACAAACGAATCCATGCGATCCTCATGCTTGCCGGTGCGCACATCATTGACAGCCGCATAGCCACAGGAGACTTTTGCATATTTCTGCAGCGTTTTCAGCGCGCGCTTGCCAACCTGCAGGTAGTGATGATCACCGGTGGCGCGGTACAAGAAGTACGTGGACTCAATGAACTCGGGCCGCAAATGATGCTGTCCCCAATGTATTTGAAAATCCACCGTCCACGCCTCCGGAATGAGCGTGTGCATCTGCATCACCTGATAGAGCATCTCGTGAGTTTGCACTGCCGGCTTAAGATCACCCGAGAGCACCTGCAGACCAGGCCAGAATGCAAGCAGCGAGTCCATGAAGTTTCGCGACTTGGCATGCGGTCGATGCATTAGCACGTCCAACAGCATTGGACCCTCGCTAACATACTTCATAACGGCGTTGTAGTGGCGATTGAATCGCGCCAAATACTTGTCGTCGCCAAGCAGCACGTACGATTTGAAGAGGTACTCGTAATAGCTATCGATGCCAGCACCAACGCCCGAATCGCGACGCACCCAATCGCCAGAGTGGACATTGAGCACGGTGCCCATTAGATCGGAGCCACGGTGCCGCAGCTTCCACAGTGCATCCATGGCAGCATGTGCGCGTACCTCGAACACAGGATCACCCGTGAGACGCGACAATGCGGCAAACTCCAACAGTATTGTACCTGCACAGGCTGTGCACGTCTCCCGGTACTTTTTAAGCTGTGGATCCTTCATGCCCAGTCGCAAATTGACTCGAGCATGCGGTATGCCCGTTGTCGTATTAAACGCTGGCAGCAAACGATATCCCAGCTCGCGTGCCATCTCCAGCATCTCACCCTTGTACCAGTGCATGACATCCGCCTGCTTCTGCAGATACTCGGCCAGTATGTGCGCCGACAGCAGACCGCCCACCATGCGTATGTTCGTCTCGAACACCGATACAATGATGTCGCTGTCAAACTGCACGTCCCTTATGACCAGCTTGACGGCATGCTCAAACTCTGCAAAGTCACCGAGCAGCACAAGTGTGTCTAGTGTATCCACCAGTGTCATGGAGAAGCTGCAAAAAACAGACATTTTATTTATACATATCTTAAAGCCGTTGTTTGGTTTTCTTGTACTCACTTGCCCAATATGTCGTCCATGTCGCCGCGCGAGGGCGTTACTCCGCGGTATCGTCCCTTGCAGGAGAGTGGCATTAGTTCGTCTGCGGGATAGGCGTTCTCCATATATGCACGGTAGGCATGATAGAACATTTCGCGCGCCTCCTCGCTACAAATATCAAAATAGAAAATTGTACGATCGTTTTAATTGAATATTATATATAGTTACCGCAGTTCGACGCGCTCTTTGTGCGACATATTTTGTGTGGGTATCGTGCTGGTGTCATCGCTGATCACAGCAACAATAAGCACGAGAAGCGAGAGCAGAGAGGGCAGCCACAGGCGCTGTGCCACAATCGATGACATCGAGCTCATCTTATAAATTTGGCTCAAAAACTGAAACTGGAAGCCCGAAGCTTAAGCAGAGTGCTAGCTCCAATTCCAAGCAGCTGATGCTGTTCGATTTTCGATTTGGGCAGCCACAGTTGCCGTTACTTATCACCTTCTGTTTGGGTAATTGCTGTTGTTGTTGCTTGTTGCTTGTGACGTTGACCTTCACTTTGAACGTGTTTGTTGTTGTTGCTCTTGGGCAAGTTTTTGAATATATATCGCGTTGTTTGCTTCGAATGTGTGTCTCGCGAGTGTCTCACCTAAATGTTTGCAGTGGAAGTCTGTTATAAGAAAATTATTACTATACACATATATATACATTGTATGTATGGCATAATTAAACAGTTATGACTCTCTCACCCGACAAACAGAAATTGTTTTAAATGTAAATTGCACTTTTTCTTGCACTTGTACGTTAGTGAAGTGATTGCCAGCAATGTGTGCATGTTTTTTTTATTTCTTTTTCAAAGTAGTAACATTCCGAAATAGTTTATTTTTAATCTTGTTTGCTGCTGCTGGGGGCTGCTCCAATAACAAAACACCACGACTGCAAATCGCCGAAACTCGAGCAGCGATCGCCCGCTGCAATTTAGATTTGTACGCTGCAGATGTTTATTATGCACATTTTGTAGTTAGATGCATGCCACATATGTTTAGTTACTAGCCGTTTGTTAATACGCTGTGTTGGCAGTTTTTAAATTGATTTAATGGGCAGTTCTTATCATTTCAATGAAGTAAAATATATTGCAAAAAGACTAGTGTTGTATAAAATACATAAATCTATCGCACCAAATTTAGCTATATGGTCACCTTAATCTAAATATGATGTGATGACACTTTGTAGTTATTGATATCAATTGTGTTAAGAAAAGGAAATTATAGGCCAAATAAATATTATAAATAAATTGTTGGCTCAGTGTCAAAAAAAAGATATGTGTATAGTATCGAATTGTATGATAAATTAAGTATCATTCGGTCTTCAAATGTGACCAAAGATGAAAATATACACAGTGCTGTGAAACTTCTTTAACAGCTGATGGCCCCGCGCTTTTAAAACAGTTAGCAAGTTGATCGACATAAAATGGTAAATATTTTATGCGCCGCATAAAATTACAAAAAATAATATAAATGTGAAATATTTTTAGAGGCGCAGCTTGGCGCCTAGTCAACGGCTAGGAGTGCGCATTAAATCAAAGGATGCGTTTACTCCGCCACTACTTAAGAAAAACAAACGCGCCTGCCAGCAGGAGCTAGAAAAACGTAATAGCGCTCTACGTGATGCCACCAATGTTGTGGAACTGCCGCTGCCTATACGTTTTACGGCAAACAGCGAATATGAGCAGGCCATTGCCAAGGTGCTTGCCCGAAAGTTTAAGGTTCCAATTGCCAATTATGTGCCAGATTATGGCGGAAATCGTTCACTGGGTGTTCGTCGATCGATAGTGCGACGGGCACTGCATGATCCTCAGGCCTGCAATGCTCTGGTGTTATATGCGCCACCTGTATACACGGAACACGAACGCATGTCCATGGATCCAAGCAAAATCCAGGTACATGTTGTTGTGGACCCGCTACTTAGCAATGTGTTGCGTCCACATCAGCGCGAGGGTGTGCGTTTCATGTACGAGTGCGTCGAGGGAAAAAGGGGTGACTTCAATGGCTGCATTATGGCGGATGAGATGGGTCTGGGCAAGACGTTGCAGTGCGTTGCATTGACATGGACGCTGCTGCGCCAGAGCGCCGACTGCAAGCCTACCATATCCAAAGCCATTGTAGTGTCGCCATCATCGCTGGTCAAGAACTGGGAGAAGGAGTTTACAAAATGGTTGCACGGTCGCATGCACTGCCTGGCAATGGAGGGTGGGTCCAAGGAGGACACGACTCGAACACTTGAACAGTTTGCCATGAATACCTCAACACGCTGCGGCACCCCCGTGCTTCTCATCAGCTACGAGACCTTTCGACTGTACGCACACATACTCTGCAAAACGGAAGTGGGCATGGTCATATGCGACGAGGGTCATCGGCTAAAAAACAGCGACAATCTAACCTATCAAGCCCTGATGGGTCTGAAAACCAAACGACGCGTTCTCCTCTCCGGCACGCCCATTCAAAACGATCTGACTGAGTATTTCAGTTTGGTTAACTTCGTCAATCCGGAGATGCTTGGCACTGCCATCGATTTTAAACGCAACTTTGAGAATGCCATACTGCGTGGTCAAAACGCCGACTCCACGGACAAGGAGCGTGAGCGTGCTCTGCTCAAGACACAGGAGCTCATCAGTTTGGTCAATCAGTGTATCATTCGACGAACTAATCAGATACTAACCAAATATCTGCCGGTTAAGTTCGAAATGGTTGTTTGTGTCAAGTTGACCCCCGTGCAGCTTCAGATCTATATGAACTTCCTAAAATCGGATCAGGTGCGTCGCAGTCTGGCGGGTAAGTTGTTGATCGAAGAAAGAAACGGTTTCGTTATTAATTTTTACCATCATAGATTGCAATGAAAAGGCATCATTGACGGCTTTATCGGACATTACGACGCTCAAGAAGCTGTGCAATCATCCGGATCTAATCTACGAGAAATTAGCTGCACGCGAAAAAGGTTTCGAGAATTCACAGAACGTCCTTCCGGCAAACTACAAACCAAAGTAAGTGGCAAATCTTCATAAAAACAAAGCATTGCCTTAACTTTTGCTTTCTTTGTACAGAGACATTAATCCGGAGCTGAGTGGCAAATTTATGTTGTTGGATTTTATGCTGGCTGCGATACGCGCCAACAGCGATGACAAGGTTGTCCTCATCTCAAACTACACGCAGACACTGGATCTGTTTGAGCAGCTGGCACGGAAACGCCGCTACACTTATGTGCGTCTGGATGGCACCATGACAATTAAGAAACGTTCAAAAGTCGTTGACAGATTCAATGATCCCGGCTCGGACTGTTTCCTTTTTATGCTCAGCAGCAAGGCTGGTGGTTGCGGTTTGAATTTGATTGGCGCCAATCGTTTGTTCATGTTCGATCCCGACTGGAATCCGGCCAATGATGAGCAGGCCATGGCCCGAGTTTGGCGCGATGGTCAAAAGAAACCATGTTACATTTATCGCCTGGTTGCGGTAAGTGCTAAAGATGCAAACTGATAATTTTAAAATTTTCTCAAGTTTCTTATTTTTTACAGAGTGGTTCCATTGAAGAGAAGATACTGCAGCGACAGACGCACAAGAAATCGCTGTCGAGCACCATTATAGACAATAATGAGTCGTCGGAAAAGCATTTCACACGCGACGATCTCAAGGATTTGTTTAGCTTTGAGGCCAATGTGCTATCGGACACGCACAACAAGTGGGTTTACTTCTGCTGTAATTGGGTATATATTTTCGTTATTGATTTATTTGTTGTTCAGATTGAAGTGCAAGCGATGCTTCCAAGATGTGCAGCGGCAGCCACCACCAGACAATTCTGATTGTACTTCCCATTTGTCGCAATGGTTTCACTGTACCAATAATCGCGGCCTGCCCGATTGTATACTATCTCAGGCCTGGACAGCGAGTAAGTGCGTTTCGTTTGTGTTTCATCATCGGTCACAGGCGGAAGCCAAGCAGGCAACTAGCACAACAGAGCACGAGGAGGATCAAACGGAACAGCCGACGGGTTCTAAAGCTAAAGCTAAAAAGACAACAGCGTGCGACGATGATGATGAAGACATCGAGCTTGATTGTAGCAGTGGTGAAGAATTCAGTGGATTTTAGATAGCCGCTTTCAAATTTAAAATAATTTATTGTATTTAGCATTCGCGGAACCTGATTTAGATTTAAGGCTAACCTAAAGCTAAAGTTCTTAAATTGTTAACAATTAATCTAAAATACATAAGTAGTTTAACATTTAAAATATGGAACCCTTAGAGCACAATGCTTGTCTGTCCTCACCATAAAAATACAACTACAAGCGACTTAAATAGATTAACCTAGGTGCACAATTCAGATATATAAAACACTGAGACATATGTATATTATATACATATATAGGTATTATAGCAACGCAGTGTTAACACAGTCAATAGAACACTTTTGTGTGTGTGTGAACGAGTTCATAGGAGTTAAACATCAATAATTTTATGTTCCAGTTCTACCCAAACGTTGCTCTTTTCTGGCGGCTTTTGTAACGGAGATGGCTGTTGTTGTAGCTCAAGCAAAAAGGCTCCAATGCTTTGATAGTAACTACAAAAATAAATGTTGAAATTAAAGAATGATTAGTCGCCACTAAAAAATAAAAAATATTTAGAAAGTGTGTCTAATACAAAAAGAATGCGATTGATTTCAAAATTGTCTTCCTTGGCTATGAAATATGTTTGTAGGACGAAATACATTTCTCATTTAAGCTTACCCATCCACTATCCAGGTGTCGTTGTGTGACCCACCCGGGATCTCGACCATACGTTTTTGTTCGCTACCGCAAGTTGTATACAAGGCACGCATCATGTGCGGTGGCACTAGGCTGTCCGCAAGGCCCGATATAAACAGAAAAGGTACCGAGCACTTGCTTATCTTGTTGAGGGACTGATACTGTAATATAATAAAAGATATGGTATAAATTTGAGCCCAATAACCAAATCATATGAATTACCTTATTTTTATATAAAAGATTTGGTACATATTTCACAGTTGGATGCACCAGCTCCACGGCCATATCACGTATGCTGGTAAATGTGTTCTCTACAATCGCGCACATTATCTTCTGGCCATAGACAGTGTCGGCGGCAGCATCAATAACAACAGCACCGCCCAACGAACGGCCAAAAAGTATTAGTTGTGAATGATCCAGGTCGTGGCGTGTGTGCAAATAATCAATTGCAGCACGTACATCCGAAAGAAGGCCACGCTCCGAAGGTACCCCCGTCGATAGGCCATAGCCACGGTACTCGACCATTAGGATATTGCAATGGAGATGATGATAAAGGCCCCAAACCTGTTAGAAAATCCAAAAAATTCATATTAGAGCGAATATTATAAATGCTTATTTGATTTCGTTGTATTACATTCTGCATGCGATGCCCCATGTTGCCAGCATTGCCGTGAAAGTAGAGCAATGTGGGCACGGATTTACAGCGCTCCGCTGGCTGACTGATCCAGAATGCATGAAGCGTCACACCATCAGGCGTCTTAATGCTAACGGTTAGATGCGGCAAATTATGCATTGTTGGGATCGGTATGTAAATGCGTGAATTTGTTGGCAAGTCCGGATGATACAAGAGCAGGTCCTGTGCATGGTAGAAAATAACTGCAAGTAATGTGAATGAACTATAGAAAAATGTATGGAACTGATGTTGTCGTTTATGTACATACGTAACAGAATGGCAGCAAAGAGCGTTAGCGTCATGTAACCCCCATAAAAGTAATAGAAAATAAAAATAAGCAGAAATGCGCCCGCAATGCCAACGCCAACACCTCGCGATTTGGGCAGCGCTATGCCCACTTCTTTCATCTTAAACACGTTTTTATGTCTACACATGCACTACATACTGCAATTCGGATAGTTTAAAAGACAAAAAATAAAAAATGTACAGAAAATAGATGCGTCAAAAGCGTCGACGAAGCTAGTGTAATTGTCGCGGAACTGCCAACTTAATATTAGTGCCTACACTCTTTGGCAACATACGAAATCAGCTGGCAATAATCGAAAACAGGTGTGTTGAATGCGATGAACCTATCGAATAACGAAACTCGATCAAACTCGATTAGTCGTTATGTTGATGCAACTCTGCTTAAAACAAAATGGCGTATTTTTTACTGTAATAGACTAAGACGACGTGAACATCTTTTGTGTAGTTGAAAACTGCATTTAAAAACAAGTGTCTCGTATCAATAAACAATATAAACATTTTCCAGAATCGTTAACAAGTGCATTGCATGTTTAATGAGCGCTACAAGGCAACTCAGTGTGCTTCCACGAAAATATAATGAGCCAGGTAAGTAGGCCTTGAAAAAGCTGTGACAGTGAACGTCGTGTAAGAGCAAAAAAAAAAACAAGAAAACTATGAAATCTTTAAATCACTCAAAACAAACCGTTGTAAGTCATTCGAAGTCTAGTCGTCGTGTGAGTATGTTTCTCAAAAAATGTGTATTTAATTCAGAAGCAGCTTTTGTGGGTGTGGCAGCTATTACTCACTTAGATGGACCCGAGAGGTGTCCCCCCGTTTGAGACTCCGTCACTTGTACGGCAATTTGTGCGATAGCCACAGTGTCTTTTTACCTTAAAGTGCTTAAATCACACATATCCAAGGTTGTTTCACCGTTTTAACAACGCCAAACGATAAATGAGGATCCTACGTGGCAGCCAGTGTAAAATTTTTGAAAATCCATTGGGTACCCATTTTCGCAAAATCCGTTTGAAATTGGGCATTTCGGTTTGTTTTGGTTGAATGCTGCATCAAAAATGCATTAAAATGCATTATTTTCATACGATTCCAGTGGCAATTGAAAATTTTCATCGATTACATAATCACATTTTGTCAGGTGCAAAGTTTTCCTCGTGCTCCAATCCATGGACTTTTGACCAATTTTCGTGGGCAATTAACCCGCCAAAAGAGAACTACTAAAGTAATAACTCTGATTTTAAACAATTTCTGTATAAAATCATATTTAAAATTATAGATGTCCAATGTATGTGCATTTCTATAAGAATCTAGTGCATTTTGGCCAAGAAATCTCCATCAGAAGCATAAAATCCGCGCATTTGCGGTGTTTTAACCGAAATTTCTGCTCAGGATTGTGTAGAAAGTGTGTTTTCATCAATTTCTGTGGAGTATACTTGCCTTCCGTTGCCTGACAATATGGTAAAGCCACCTACTCAGGATATTTCTTACAAAAACCCATTCTTTTAAGGCTAAAAACTGCGTTTCTGGAGAGGATTGACCTTACGTATGCTATATGCAGCTGCGCTTTTCACTGCAACACAAGCTACCCGAATCATTTGCATTTTTTACAAAGGCAACAGTAGTTTATTCTACATTTGAAGTGTATATTGGAAGTAATGTGTACATTGCAAATATCCATTCCCTTTCTGTGCAGGATTAAGTGTATTTTAAAGTTCCTGTCTTGTTAACAAATCATTAAATTGTGCGTACAGTTTCGACCAAAGTGTGTGGTAAGATCTTAGAACCGCAAATTGTTTTATTTAAACTAGACAGTTTCTGTCTATAAGGTTCATCAAACGGTGAATCTGTTAAAAGCTGGGCAGGATTAGTGGCAAGTACGGTCATGTTACAGCATACAGTCTGTTTATCATAGACAATAAAGTAAAATTAAGCCTTGGTTTACCGTGTTGAATTCTCTATGGGAAGTTTCGTACTACATTGCGGTGCATTTTCAACCTGGCTAGGATTAGCTTCATTTTTTTTATCCAGATCCGTGCTTAATTTTGTAAACTCTGCTGTATTAAGTTGAAGTTTATAAAATTTTGATCAACCCCAAAGCCTAAGAACCCTAAAAATTGGACGTAAATTAAACTCGGATCATCTTTTTAGTTAAGTGATATTTCTGTAATAAAATTATGGGCTTACATAATTTTAATTGTGATTTACGTTTGGATAAATACAATTAAATTTAGTCAATTTAAGGCTTTTATCAGTTCTTGTAAGGATATTCAAATTTATTAAACGATTTAAATACATTTAAATACGGAATAGTTTTCGGATAAAGTGTATTTTAACTTTTGCAAACCGATGTGTCCTTCATTAAGGTTTTCTCTCAAACACAGGCACTCAATGAATCGTCGCAAAGTATAGGCTCAGACGAACAAGATGACACACGCGAAGATGCAAGTGGCAGTGGAAGCGGCAGTGGAAGCGACTCTTCCGGCTCCGACTCCGATTCGGACAGTTCCTCAGGTAATTCCAGCGATGCACGCAACTCTCCGGAGGCGACAGTTGCCAAAACGCCGGTGGCTGGATTTCCACCAACAGCAGCGGCCGCTCAAGCCGATACCAAAACGAATGGCTTTACTGATGGCAATGAAGACGATAGCTCCAGCGCTGGTTCCAGCGCAAGTGATTCCGACTCTGAGCCGGACGCCGAAGCCCAGCCGGATGGAACAATTAACAATAACAATAGCAGCAAATTGCACACAAGTAGCAGTAGTAGCTCGTCGGGCGCAACGATGCCAAAAGCTGCTGAGGAGAATGAAGAGGACGATGATGATGATGAGAATGCTGATGATAATGATGAAGTGCAGCAGCCGCAGCAATCTCAGGCCGCCAGCGAAGCCAGCGCTGGAGAAGATGATGCCAGTGACAGCTCGGCCAATGCGTCCCCCACATCCTCCAGCAGTAGCAGCAGTAGCGTAAGTTCTTCAGTCAGTTATGTACTTGCACGGATTAAGTTTTGTTTTTTACAATAGGAAGAGGAGGAAGAGGATTACAGACCGAAGCGATCCACGAGACAGCCTCGCAAAGCACCGACACAAGCTGCTGACAAATCAAAACGACCACAGCCTGCCAAAAAAAAGAATAAGCAAAAGTAAGCTCCCTTTGTTTTGATCATGAAAAACATAATAAGACATTTATCCCATATCCAGTTGGGACTCGGACGAGAGCGATGAAAGCGACGAAGCAGACAGCGATGAGGCGCCGTTTGGATCACAGAAACGCAAGTGCAATGCACGTTCCGGTGGCAACAAACAGTCACAACAACAGCAGCAGCATCGTCGCCATGTGAAATCCTTTAGTTCAGAGGACAGCGATGATGATGATGCTAGCAAACGGTAAGTTTATACCCCAATTGTATTAAACAACCAAATGTTTTAGTTGCAAATCTTATGCATTAGCTGTGCAACTCGTCGGACAGCCGCTGCTGTTAGTTACAAAGAGACATCCGAAAACGAGGCCACCGACTCGGAGGATCTGCTAGAACTTGAGTACGATGAGAGTCAGTTAGCGGCCAATGCGGCTGCCGCTGAGGAGGATGAGAAGTGTGAAACCATTGAACGCATACTTGCGCAGCGTGTGGGCAAGAAAGGCTGCACCGGTAATCAGACAACAATATATGCCATTGAGGATAACGGCTGCGATCCGAATGCGGGATTTGATGAAACACAAGAGTCGTCGGAAGTGCAATACTTGATTAAATGGAAAGGTTGGAGCTACATACATAATACCTGGGAGTCTGAGACGACGCTCCGTGACATGAAGGCCAAGGGCATGAAAAAGCTGGAGAATTTTATTAAAAAAGAGCAGGAACAAGCTTGCTGGCGTCGCTATGCCGGTCCCGAAGATATTGATTACTTTGAGTGCCAATTAGAGCTTCAGCATGATTTGCTTAAATCATACAACAACGTTGACCGGATTATAGCGCGTGGCACTAAACCTGATGACGGCAGCGAAGAGTTCCTTTGCAAATGGCAATCGTTGCCTTATGCGGAGTCCACATGGGAGGATGCATCACTTGTGCTTCGCAAATGGCAACGATGTGTGGAACAGTTCACAGAGCGCGAAAACTCCAAATGGACTCCATCGCGTCACTGCCGTGTGATCAAATATCGTCCCAAATTCTCACGCATTAAGATACAACCAGAATTCCTGTCCGACGGTCTAACGCTTCGCGACTATCAAATGGATGGTCTCAACTGGCTGCTGCACTCTTGGTGTAAGGAGAATTCAGTCATATTGGCAGACGAAATGGGTCTGGGCAAGACTATACAAACAATATGCTTTCTCTATTCACTGTTCAAGATACATCACTTGTATGGTCCGTATTTATGTGTGGTGCCGCTCAGCACAATGACCGCCTGGCAGCGGGAGTTTGATTTGTGGGCGCCCGATATGAATGTTGTCACATACCTGGGCGATGTTAAGTCACGCGAACTAATCCATCAATATGAGTGGCAGTTTGAGGGTTCGAAAAGACTGAAATTCAATTGCATACTGACCACCTATGAGATTGTGCTAAAGGATAAACAATATCTGGGTGCGCTTCAGTGGGCAGCGCTGCTTGTCGATGAGGCGCATCGTCTGAAAAACGATGACTCCTTGTTGTATAAGTCGCTCAAGGAGTTCGAGACAAATCATCGACTGCTCATTACGGGCACACCCCTGCAAAATTCGCTTAAGGAGCTGTGGGCATTGCTGCACTTCATTATGCCCACCAAATTCGATACGTGGGAGAACTTTGAACTGCAGCATGGCAATGCCGAGGATAAAGGCTACACCCGTCTACATCAACAACTGGAGCCGTATATACTGCGGCGTGTCAAGAAGGATGTAGAGAAATCGCTACCTGCCAAAGTAGAGCAAATATTGCGCGTGGAGATGACATCGCTGCAAAAGCAGTATTACAAATGGATTTTAACCAAAAATTTTGATGCCCTACGCAAGGGTAAACGTGGTTCCACCTCCACCTTCCTAAACATTGTCATCGAGCTGAAAAAGTGCTGCAATCATGCAGCGCTTATCCGACCATCCGAGTTTGAACTGTACGGTCTACTGCAGGATGAGGCGCTTCAGATGTTACTCAAGGGCTCCGGCAAGCTGGTGCTTTTGGATAAGCTATTGTGTCGGCTCAAAGAAACTGGCCATCGTGTGCTCATCTTTTCACAGATGGTTCGCATGTTGGACGTGCTCGCTGATTATCTCCAGAAGCGTCACTTTTCGTTCCAGCGACTAGATGGCAGCATAAAGGGTGAGATGCGGCGGCAGGCACTGGATCACTTCAATGCTGAGGGTAGTCAAGATTTTTGCTTTCTACTGTCAACTCGTGCTGGTGGATTGGGCATTAATCTTGCCACAGCCGATACGGTCATTATATTTGATTCGGATTGGAATCCGCAGAATGATTTGCAGGCGCAGGCTCGTGCCCATCGCATTGGCCAGAAGAATCAAGTGAACATCTATCGCCTAGTAACTGCACGCTCCGTCGAGGAGCAAATTGTGGAACGTGCCAAACAGAAAATGGTGCTCGATCATTTGGTTATACAACGCATGGATACCACGGGACGCACGGTGCTTGATAAGAGTGGCAATGGCCACTCCTCCAATTCGAATCCCTTTAACAAAGATGACTTGTCAGCCATACTTAAATTTGGAGCCGAAGAGTTGTTCAAGGATCAGGAGCAGGAGCACGAGGAGGAGCTTGTTTGCGATATTGATGAAATACTGCGACGCGCCGAGACACGCAACGAAGATCCCGAAATGCCCGGTGATGATCTTCTTTCAGCGTTTAAGGTAGCCAGCATTGCTGCGTTCCAAGAGGATGAGCCCAGCGAGACAGCGGCAAGCAAGGAAGATGGTGATGAAGAGGATGACAGCAAAGATTGGGACGACATTATACCCGAGGGATTCCGCAAGGTCATTGAGGATGAGGAGCGTGCCAAGGAAATGGAAGATTTGTACCTGCCGCCGCGCCGCAAAACAGCCGCGGCCAATAAAAACGATGCCAGCAAACGGGGCACGAGCAAAAGCGGTGCTCGCTCCAAGCAAGGCGACGACTCAGCCGATTCAGATTATGAGCTTGGCTCCGATGCTAGCGGCGCTGGCGGCGAAGAAGGTAGACAGCGCAAACGCGGCCGTCCCGCAATGAAGGAAAAAATCACTGGCTTCACTGATGCCGAGCTGCGTCGATTTATACGCAGCTACAAGAAGTTTCCGGCGCCGCTGCAGCGGCTGGAGTCGATTGCCTGCGATGCGGAGCTGCAGGAGAAGCCGCTGACGGAGCTAAAACGCATTGGCGAAATGCTGCATGATCGCTGCGTGCAATTCCTGGACGAGCACAAGGAGGAAGAGATCAAGACTGTCAAAGAAGAGGAGCCGCCGCAGCAGGCGGGCAACAAACAACGACGCACACGAGCCACCTATTCGGTGAAACTAGGCGGCGTGTCGTTCAATGCGAAAACGTTACTTGCCTGCGAGGAGGAACTACAGCCGCTCAATGAGCTCATGCCGAGCTCAGCGCACGAGCGACAGCAGTGGACGTTTAATATTAAGACGCGTTCGGCAAACTTCGATGTGGACTGGGGTGTCGATGAGGATACTCACTTGTTGCGTGGCATTTATCAATACGGCATTGGCTCCTGGGAGCAAATGAAGCTCGATCCGACGCTCAAGCTTAGCGAAAAGATATTGCCCAACGATGCACGTAAGCCACAGGCCAAGCATTTGCAATCCAGAGCCGAATACCTACTCAAGATCATCAAGAAGAATGTGGAGCTGACGAAAGGTGAACAGCGACGCCAGCGACGACCGCGCAAGCTGAAAGCCAACCTCAACTCGAGCACAACAGCAGTCAGCACACCGGAGCGGAAGGATGGTGTTGCCGAGCAGGAGGGTGGCTCCACGCTCGCTCCGGGCGATAACACAGCTAGGCAATTGGCAGATGGCACCAACGTTGTTGACACACCCATTGCTGCATCTGGGGTAGCGGAGCATGCTGCCAGCACACAGAAGAAGAAAAAGTCAAAGGGACGCAGCAAGAAAACAAGCTCATCCGACAATAATAGCAACAAGCCCATGCATTTTACAGCTAACAACGAGCCTCGAGCCCTGGAAGTGCTGGGCGATTTAGATCCGAGTATATTTAATGAGTGCAAGGAGAAGATGCGACCGGTGAAGAAAGCGCTAAAGGCCCTCGATCAGCCGGATGTTAGTTTGTCTGATCAGGATCAATTGCAGCACACACGTGATTGCCTGTTGCAGATCGGGCGACAGATTGATGTGTGCCTGCAGCCATATGGGGAAACCGAGAAAAAAGAGTGGCGCAGCAATCTGTGGTATTTTGTGTCCAAGTTCACGGAGCTGGATGCCAAGCGCCTATTCAAGATATATAAGCATGCGCTCAAGCAGCAAACGCAAGCAGCCAGTGCAAAGGATTCGTCAACTTCTGATGGCGGTAAATCAAAGCGAGCACGTACGGAAAATGGTGTCACCGCTCAGAAGGACCGCGACAAGAGTGGTAAAAAGAAGAAGAAAGACAAAGATAAAGAACGTCAGGAACGCTACAGCGTTGCTCTAGTCGAAGACAAGTCAGCTCGCAGCCGTTATGCCAACGATTCGCCTAATAAACGGAAACGCGATGAGAACGATGCGGAAGCCAGCGGCATTGGCTTGAGCACTGCTGGTATTAGCGACAACCTCAAGTCAATGTCGTTTAAGCGCCTTAATATAGATGCAGCCACCTCATCGCGACATGGCAGTCACGAGGATCAGCGTAAAAAGCATCACAGAGGTGGTGATGATTACTTTGCCAGCTCCGGCGGTGGCGCACCAAGTGGCTATGAGGGCAGTAGCGCACGTCGTTCGGGTCTCAATTCACCATCAACACTTGGCAGCAGTCGGCGCTTCGAGCCGCCGCCTGTGGGCTCAAACTATCCAGCAGAAATTGATCGCTGGCATTCCCGAGAACGGTATGTGCACTACAAGGACAGTGTTTTAAATATTTTTTTATGTTAAACCATTTTTGTTTTATTGTTTATAGCTACAACTTTGATTACAAGCGCGAGCGCTATGATGCATTGGCATATCCGCGCAGTGGAGGAGGCGTCGCTGCTGCCGGTAGCGGCTATCATCGGGATCATCGTGAGCGCGATCGTGATCGGCGAAATGACAAGCGCAGGTACGTTACAATAAAAATAAATCAAGTCAACAAAGATCCGCTAGGAGATCAACGAAAACAAAACACAACTGAAACATAATCATATAGTACAGAGACTGCAACACTTTCACTTGTTTTCTAGTTTCATTCCGCCAGTTGACACCATTTAATTGACTTTTCTCATACAGATATTCTTCCGCCCTGCCATCGCATGCCTACTCGAGCCACTACCTGCCGCCAAATTACTACCTGCCGAATGGCATGGTAGCCGGATTGCCGCCACCGCCGCCAGGCTATCGAAATGAGACACGTGGCTACCCGGTAATGCCGCGCGAGTATCCTGCTGACTACAGACGGAGCGAATACGAGCGACGCACGCAGACGTGAGGAGTAAACGTCATTAGCAAATGTAAATAAATTAGATTAGGTTCGTTATAAGCTTGGCTGTGGTATGTGTGTGTTGCAAACGTGGTCAATTGATTGATCTTTTCGTTACGATTTTGACACAGCACATGAGCAACACAGACACACACCAACACACACACACACACACACACAAATACAAAGAAGTAGAAACACTTACATATGCATGATATACACTAGTTACCAGGTAAACATATGTACACGTTACACATATACATATATATAGCAGCTATTTATAAATTGTACTATATATTTACATTAATAAATAAACCGCATATTATGTACATGGCGGCGCTTAAGGCAAATCACTTGAATAAGATTAATTAAATCTAATTAATTAAATTTCCCATGTATAAAGCATAGGCTTTAAGTTTTGTTAATTACGCCCTTTTTATACTGTACATTTAAAGTTTTGCATATGCCAATTCATCAAGTCTTTTGAAAGCTTTTTAAAATATATATTAAAAAAAACAAATTCTCACTATATTTATAACACAACAATGAATAAAGCGAATATGTTAATTATAAAAATAAGTATAAAAAAACAGTGCAACAATTCGTTTCTATGTCTGCATGTGCACTTTTATACACCAATATATAGGATACCGCCAGTAAAGACGTGTATATGTAATTTAGTTAACATTAATCAATACAAATAGTTATTTAACGTACGTTGTAGTGTCGGAAGTCTATAAATACTATGTACATCATTAAATTTTAAAGTACAATGCATTACATGTTTGTTTACTAATTGCGATTAAAAGGCAAAGGAAGTGAAAAGAGATTATCGTTTCTCATTTTGATAACTTCACTGATCAAACTACAAAACCACAATCTACTATATTTATTGTGGGTATTATTCAATCTAATCTAATCTTAACTTAATGAATTTCTTTCATAAAAATCTTTGGTTTACAACAGCGATCAGTTGCGTAGCTGGTACAACGTGCAAGAATTTGTATTTATCATTTTGAATGCAGGCTTTGAAACTGAATTTTGATAGGGAAAAAGTTTTGTCTATAATTTTATGTTTTCATTGGTTTAAATTAGACAGTTTCCTAAATCGTTTATTTGGCATATTAAACGCATCATATTAAATGTTAAGCATAAAGAAAAATTATTTGGATTTGATTATCAAATAAAATATATGTATCTAGCATACTTAAGGAATTATTAAAGAACTATACAAAACAATACAATTACGGCATTTCACATTTATTTGAAATGTGTCTGTCCTTCGTAATAGTCACATTTATCAAGCTAGTTGTTTTTTCTCGTTTTTGTAGTTTTTGTTTTGCGCTTACGAGTAAACAATAAGTTGTACAAATCAGCTGAGTTCTACAGAAAATATAGACCGGGAGGTACTGATAGTGTTGAGGCCACCCAATGACAGATGATTATTATAGTTTCGCACTGATAACATTTTAATAGATTAAAAAACACTTGAGCATTGACGTACTTATATTAGCAAAATACGAGTTTACCTCAAAGGTTCCCATATTTGTTAATGGGCACCTCTTTAACCTTATGGTAAAACAAGAGATTAACAAAGACGATTGATGTATGCAACTTTTTGTTTATTTTTTGAATATTAAAATTAAAAGACAATTATACATAGAATTGTTTCAACGCTTGAATTAAATGTGAAGAAGATAAACAAAATATCATTATGTGCCAAGACATAATGTAATGTGATATTACAGGGTGCATACATATATACAAATAATTTCGTACTACGCTTACATAAATATAATAAGCTAACGGAAAGCTACAAGGCTCTTCGCTTGGCTACGAGCCGCTTTGGAAATGTTGCATTACAAATTCGAATTTGAGTGTCATGTTTGTGGGTCTCATTCAATTTCTATACACAAATCGTTGCTATTCGTGGATGTTCTGACCGAATGTTGATCTGTCGAAGGATCGTTCAAGTCTGGCGAATTGTGTTCCATATTAAAGGTGTTGAAGTACGGTAACGCAGGCACTCCAGTTAGAGACAATTCTGTCGAAATCGGCGTGTGAGCGTCTATGAAAAAGTCTGTAAAACGGAAGAAATTAGTTAAATTTAATAGGTTTCATAAGCGAAAAAAAGTGCTAATCAGGTGAAGATAAAAGCTACCTGAGACAAATATACCTGACAAATGATATGAACGTTTTTTTTTTGTGATCTTTTATGATTGCTGTGTGAGTGCGTGTGTGAGTGCTTTAAAATGCGACATCGTGTAATTCGGGTGTTGTTGGCATTATTTGCACTGTAAAAAATGGCTTGATAATCATTTTTTGTATGAATGTAAATGATTTTGTTACGGCATGATACGGGGATTTAAAATGACCGTGAAATACTGACCGGACTCGACACCATTCCATTCGCTGACAACTGCATTGTGGGAATGTGACTGGCGAGGGTTCGGATGGTCTTCGACGGAACCTTCATAGAGCTGCAAATCTGTACCGAGCTCACCATGTTCCGACATTTCATCAAAATCAAAAATTTCGGTCACCTTGACATGATTAGTGCTATTATCGGTGTAATAGTAGGCATACAGGGCGTCGTTATGTGTGCTCATCTTCAAAACATGCTCAAAATTATCTACATCCACATTTAGTGGTGTCGCACCGCTGTAAAATATAACGCAAAATTTAGTAAATAATATAAAGGACCCTTAAATCGACTAACCACTCATCAACTAGTATTGAAACGCGTGGGCCATATAAACGACTGGAGTGCAGCAAGCCTGTGGCATCGAAATGTGGAGCATCGTAGAGCGTGAACTTATTAAAGAGTCGCAATTGAATTGCAGTGTTGAACTGTGAAATCAATTGTCGCATTTGCTTTGTCAATTTCGGTGTGAGACTGGTTATTTTGTATACGGTAGCCAGCAAAAAATCCATAGGTACTGTAGCTGGCAGCGAGAGCAATTTAATACCACGATGCCGGAAGAGCCAGTTTGCCAATCCTTTATTTGCCTGCTCAATATAGTCCTGTATTACATCGAGCACGGTCTGTGGCATATTTGAGCTCAAGGCGTCCTGGGCGATATAATTAAAATTACTAATTTATACTTTAACTGAATTATCAAGTTTGATGTATTATATATACCTTTCTATGCTTCTTACACTCATGGCACTCGGGATCAAATTCTGATGGTTGAGCTATTGCTTCTGATACAACAAATGTCGATTGAACAGCCACGCAGCGTCGGCAATTAATCAGATTATTGCGATGAAGAAATTGCAGTGCATCATCGAAGCCTTGCTGACAGAATTTGGATAGAAACTCGGGTCGTGGCGGAAAGAGAATGCGCACAAATCGGTTGACATTCTGACGTGAGATCTCGATGCTTGTGTTGGCCCAGTTGAAATGGAACAGCTGTGAGCTTTGGTCACGCGGACAAATGTCACTCTCGCCGCAGAAAGGACTAACCGTGATCGTGTTTTCGTCTAGAATAGGTAGATTGTTCGAAAAGGCGCCGTCCATGTAGCGCACTCCGCGAAAACGTGGCGGCAATATTCCAGAAAACCCTGGTATGAAGCAGGCGCAAAGCAGCGCCTGTAATACCTCCTCGCGTGACTCAAACTCCGATATTATGACGTTCTGGCCATCGTAAACGCTCGTTAGCGATATGTGCAGGCGACCATTCACACGCTTATGTGCGTCCTCGGGCAGATGTTTCTGTAGACCCTCAAGCAGGCAGGTTTGTATGTTGAACGACGGACTGAATGGGCCCAGGGAATGACGGCGCGCTTCGTTAACCACCCGAAAGAAATCGGATGTCATGCTGCCCAACGGCAAATCGCAGAGCAAACAGCAAGCTGCCAGCGAGCCAGCTGATGCCCCACCTATTTTTTCTAGCAATAGATGCGGTGCGTAGTTCTTAAAACAGACGGCCACACCGACATGGTAAATGCCCAGAAAACCGCAACCAGCGAAGGATAAATTCATAATTCACAATCTGATATTGTTCAGTGCTTTTGGCAAGTGTCGTAACTGTTAAATAATAAACTTATTTGCTAATGATTTCACTATCACTTGTATTTTGATCTTTGTTCTTTTATCTATCTGTGCTGTTTTTCGCAACGTAAATTGTTCTGATTCATTCTTTGTTTGGGAACAGCTGATTTGGGAGCAGTTTCTTGCGACTTATCGAACTTTAAACTGTGACTGTACAAGTTATCGAGCACAGATTGAATAAATACCTATCGATATATTAATCTGCATACAAAGGTTTGTTATTAATAAATTTGCAAAAGCACAATTTTTTAAAAAAAAAAGGTTGCCTGTTTTTGTTTATTGAACCGAGTTGTCTTTAGCCAAAAACATTTCAAAATTGTTTATTTGCAGTTTAAAATGCATATTTTATATGCATTTGAATGCATTTCACGCATGCCCGAAACAGCACAGCGGAAACTTGAAAAACAGAGACCTCGAGTGAAACTATATTGGATCAAAAAAAGTTTAGCAGAATTTAAAAACAATTCAAAACGGCCAACAGATGCCTTTTTTGATTTTGCTGTACTTCGTTCGGGATTCCATCAACTTAAACTTCCAGAAAAAACTAAAATGATCCATTTATGTGATGTCTTTAAATTAGATTTAGAAATCTGGGAGCAGTCACCTGGCCCCCCCTGGTTAGACCACGGCTATAATACGATAGGCGATATTCGAAATGATCCGGACGCCATAAACCGTGTTCGTTATTTTTGGCACGGTATTAAGAACAAGGAGGACCTTAAACCTCCTCATTGCTTGTTCACTAATCATGGAGAGTGGCAATACCCAGCCACAATAATCATGGGCGAGGCTGTCTTTGCAGTTCCACTGTTAAGAGCCTATTTTCAAAACGGTTTTCCCATTGCGTTTGGCAGGGAAACAGCCCTGGAAGGAGTAAAACGACTTTCGAATCGCTTTAGTGGACATTTGCATTATACAAGCTTACGCTTCAAGATGTTTCACAAAACCGTTCCATCATGGCTTGTACAACTTGCCTTAAATATAATGATTCTCAATGTAGACTTTGTTGAATATGAAGGTCACGGAGTTGCTGACGCACGCAAAATGATCATTATGTATGAATTTTTAGTGGATTACTTTATTAATACTCCCATTAAAATCGATAATGGAATGATATATAAAAAGACTTCCGGCATTCCAAGTGGTAGCTACTTTACACAGATTGTCGGATCCATTGTAAATTACATATTATGCCAGTGGATGTGCTTGATACAAACTGGAGCACTGGCAGCGGACATCTTTGTGCAAGGAGAGAATTCAATTATTGCAACAGGCACTAAATTACGGCTCGCAGATTGTTCTTCGATATTGTGCACAATTGGAATGGATATCGATATGGAGAAATCACAAATTGCTAATTATATTGGCGCACTGAAGGAATTTCCGTAATTGATTCCAAAAATCTAAAAATTCAAAATCACAACTCAAAAAATATTTTTACGCTGATACCGAAGAGTATTTCGTTCCTAAAGTTTCCTTTTGTTAAAAGCATTTAAAGTTAGGGTTATTACAGTTTACTTTTTTACTTTTTAATAAAAAATATATAAAAACTTTGAAATATATAAAATTTAAATTAATTTAACATGCAATGAAATCATGCAGACGTGCTTAATATAATAATTAAAATTGTTTTACTTGGGCGTCTTTCCACCAAGAGGTACAACTTCAGTAAATGGAATGGCTTGCTCCTCAGCAAAGGCTAAAAAATCCACCCCATAATGTTGTATGAGCTTTGTAAGCATTATCACATCGGATTCGGCTTGATGAGCAGTTTCTGCCGGTTGTTCAAAGGTGCGCTCATATAGATTAGGTAGTTTATAAAGTCCGCGAGGTGGAAAACGTTTAGTTTGTGCACATTTCAAGCCAGTAAACAATTGACGGCGTGCTCCCAAATCCCGCGGCACACGCTTGGCAGCTGAACACAACCGGCTTGAATCCTGATCATCATCAGAATCACTATCTTCATCGCTTAACATCTTTCGTTTTCGCTGAGCATTTTCTCGATTCAGTATTGGACGCTTGGGCGTGGTTTCATTTACTGCCTGCCAGTTTGTGTTTGGTTCGTCAATCTTTAGTTCAGGCTGCGAATCAACTTTTTCCAGCGGCACTATTTCGGAGCGGCTATCGTCGATTTCCATAAAGGCACGCAACGAGTCCACACATAGCATCGATGTTGTCAAGTTGAGATTTAATTTGTCAAATATTTGTCTAACAATGGGAAAATCAAAGGCCCAGCCATTATGTGCTACCAGACACACTGGTGGACGCAAATGCTCCAAGAATCTTTTGATAATTTGTGCAGCATTCTCGTTTAGCTTTGACTCACGTTCCAGTATATAATTATTCAAACCTGTAGATTGCAATAAATTTGTATGAGTTATTTACATATTGGAGTGCATTTTACCTGTAGCTCTCTCTGCTTCCGGATGCACCATCATCGACGGCTGAAATAGTAAAGTTAGCTTGTGCATCACTCTGGGGGCCACTGGTACTCTGTTGGGGGGCGTTTCCAGTATTTTTGGCTCCTCCGTTGCTGCATTATCTTTTAAAACGGCAGGATCGAATGCGTAGATGCAAATTTCCGTAATGCTAACCCGGTTATTGCTAAACGCTGGCAAATTCGTCGTCTCTAAGTCAAGCACTGCGAACGTCGAGATATGTTCCCTTGTCTCGGTCATTGCATCCACATTCGTTTCATTTGGCGTCATTGTTAAACGTTAACAGCTTGCATGTTTGTCAACAAATGAAAGCAGCAACAACATTCACATGTAATGAAAATTTTAACATTAGTAGAAATGTTATGAGTACCAAACGCAGTTATTCCGCAAAAAAAACACAAACTAAAATAGCTCGGATTTAAAAACAGGGAAAACGAAATTTAATTTATGCCAATCAGTTCAAAATTTGGAAGCCTCTGTTAAGAAATAGTAAGATATTGACGTCGTCAATCACGCTTTAAATTTAATTTTACAGCTGCAAACTGGCTTTAAATCAGAGATTATTTATTTCTATGCTTTAAATGCTGCTAGCGCAAGAACGATGTATCATGCTGCTAGCGTCGCAAGCCTAGCGATATTCATAACAGAGCCGCACTGCCATTCACTCGTTAAACAGTTTTTCAACAATCGGCAAACAATAAATATCGACAAGCCAACATGTATCGACAGAACACCAAAACATTTAAAACACAGAAACACTGCATTTTAGAATTTTACTTCAACAAATATTTGAATGATTTCTGATCAATAGAGATTTTGTTTCATTATTTTTATTGGCATAAAATGACGAAACTTGCAAACATAAAATTTCTTACTGTTGAAAACATTTATTGTATACAACATTCACTTGAAGGATTTGCAATCCTGACGTGTCAATAATTTAATTTTAATTACACACATGCATATATATTCGAGCAAGTAAAGAATACTTATATTTTTGACCATGGCACGCGAGTGGCACAAATAATTTTTATTGGGCCTACATATCGGCGCTGATTAACGATTTTGATTCCTCACATCTTGTGTCGCCCCCCTCCGTTTTGGGCCCACACTTATTCGCCGAAAACTGTAAATAGTTCATGCCTGTGGCCGCTTCATACTCCTGGACGAGAGCATCAACGATCTCCCGGGATTCGTCCAATTCATTTAAATCATCCTTAAATATATCCTCGCGCCGAAATTGATCCAAAAATGCGCCACGCTTTCGCAACCTATCATACTGGGCTAAGGTGCGCTCAAACAGCGCACGAATGCTAGTATGATTGGCTAACATCAAGCCCGAAACGCGATGGCTGCTTTGCACGTAGGGCGAGGAGCGCGACAGCGCCACTTGTATGGATGTTGGCCCCCACGGTATAAATTGCGCCAATTTGCGCTCCCTTATGCGCTGCAGCGATTTGTGAACCTGTGTGGGATCGACCTCACCCTGTATGATGTTTAGTATAGAAATGTAGCAATGATGATTGCTTTTGTCAGGTCCAGTGGATACCATCATGTTCTTCGGCTGCAGCAGACGGCGCATCACATCCAGAACGGTTGTCTTGCGCACGTTGACGGCCTGATGCGATGACAATGGATTATGCTACAATAATTGTATTTTGACCAATATACAGTATTAATTAAAATATAATAAAATAATAATGTTAAAAGTAAACCAAAAAACAGGATTGCAAACTTACATTGTTAATGAGATTCGCGTCGCTTGTAAGAGGTGTATAGCCTGTCATCAGAAAGTGAAGCTGCGGCGTTGGTATTAATGGTGCCGTGAGGCCAATTAGATTGTTGTTCATATACGATGGATAACGAAGAGTCGTTGTGCTCACGCTCATTATGGTTGAGACAAGAGTGTTGATTTGTCCAAAGGTTGGATTCTGTATGTGCAAACGATCGCAGGCGATACGATTTAGTGCCGTATTGTCCAATACGACCACGGAGTCCGCAGAGGTTGTCAGGCGACGAAGGGTCAGCATTGAGTTGTAGGGTTGCACCACAACATCACTGATCTCATCCTGATTTGGAAACACGCTGTATGTTTGGATGAGTTTCTTGGGATAGCGGTCGGCTAGGCGTTCCATTATGAATGAGCCCATACCAGAACCGGTGCCGCCTGCAATTGAATGACAGATAACAAAACCCTCCAGAGAATCGCTTCCCTCCGCCTCGCGATCGATTATGTCAAAAATCTCCTCCTGCAATTTGTCACCCTGACTATAACCGGAAGCCCAGTTGTTTCCGGCACCGCCACCATGCTTAGACAGATACACATTTTCTGGATTGTAAAGCTAGACAATTGTATGAGTATTAAAGAATTTCATCCAGTGCTTGGTTAGTCACCTTGGAATAAGCTGATGTCATGATAGTATTTATCACACGTGGCTCCAAATCTAGCAGCACTGCTCGGGGTATATAGTGATCATCATCTGCCTGATAAAAAAACACATCCTTTCGATCCAGGCCATCAGTGGCGAAGTCTTCTAGCACGCCGCTCGGTGAAATGCCATGTTCCAGGCACAGCCGCTTCCAAAACTCAAAGCCAACTATAAATATTATAGTCAAGTTATCAGCATCCACCTGCAAATTACAAATTGTACTTACTTTGATTGCCACATTGACCCAGCTGCAGCGTAATTATTTCACTCGGCATTTCGCGAGATGCAATTTCGATGATGACTGATGCGAGTTGTCTTTATGCTTTGTGCTTAGCTATGCGCCTTGTCATTAAATGCTGCTCAGCGCAGTTTAATTTATATGTTTAATACACCAAAAACACTAGAATTTTAAACTTGAACAAATTGTTTATATGATAAAACTTAAAATAAAGATGCAGCGGGTAGTGCTAAAGTGACAATCAAAAACACAATCGATATTATCAGTAGGTTGCTTCTTGTTCTATTTTCGTTGCGGCATCTATCGATAAAGCCCATACGAATAAGGCCGCGTATGCAGTTTCCTAGTAAATTTTACCCAGTATTTGAAGAACAAATTAAATGGAAAATTTTAAGGAAAACAATTGGTAGCTGGAATGTGAAACTGATTTAATTTATGAAGTGTACACCTTATGTATAAAAAGGTATCTCCTTGAGTATCAGAATTTTTTAAATTACACACATATCGCAACTCATCGCGTGAAAGCACTGCGATGATTTCGTTGCCAACTTCACGCGAGCTAAAAAAGGTGCCGGCTTGTCATGGCATTGCCATTGCCCGCGCAGAGTTGGTAGTCGGTTGTTTGTGTATTTTTTGTTGGCATTGATATATAAAAGTATTTAAAAAAGAAGGAAACATTGTAAAGAAAAGCATCTGTTTTTAAAACACTCAAATAAACTGATTCTACAGCTCTATATTCAGGAAAATTTTGTCAAACATGCCACGCGCAAAAGTTGCAAAAAAACAAACGGCGTCAGAGTTGCCTGCAACAAATGGCACTGAAGCGTCGTCTTTGATTGAGACTGCTGAGGACATTGAAGTTGCTGATGCTATTAAAAAGCCAACTAAAAGCAAAGTGCGCGGCAAGAAAGTGGCAGCTGCAACGGCCGCTGGTGAAGCGAATGGTGATCAAGGAACTGAAATTTTGGTAAAAAAGACTGCAGTGCGGGGAAAAAAGGAAAAAAAGGAGGCGGAAAATGTTGAAGTTGCCGTAGAGGTCTTAGAGCTACCTAGGCTAAGGGGCCGGTCCAGAAAGCCCACTACAGAGCTGAGTGATGTAGTAGATCCACCAAAACCTAAAACAACAAAGCCTCGCGCCAAAAAAGAGAAAACCCCAGCAGCAGAGGAGCCTGAAGTGAGTAAAGGACGCGCCAAGAAAGAGAAAACCACCCTTAACGAGGAAGCCGTTGTATCGCCGATTAAGGAATCGGAGACTAAGTCGCGTGGAAGCAAAATGAAGCAACCTGAACAGAAAGATGCGGCTGAGGAAGCGAAGCCGCAGCAGCCCGCAAAGGGGCGTGCCAAAAAAGATGTGACTGAAAAAGCCACCAAGGGCAGAGCCAAAAAGACCGAAACAGGTACCGCATCATCACCACCATCACCAGTACCATCAGCACCGGCAACAAAACGTGCACGCGCCAATAAGCGTTTAGCAGACACAGAAATTACGGCGGTTTTGGCCGAAGACGATACAGTGCCAGAACCTGAAACCGAAACCGATCTAGCAGGCAAGAAGCGTTCTAAACCAGCAAAGAGAAACAATGCGAATGTTGAGGTCCCTGTCAAGAAACGAGGCAGAAAAGCAGCAAGTGTTGAGCCATTAGAGACACCCATTAGCGACGCTGCAGCACCTAGCAAAAAACGAGTGCAGAAGCGTCTAAATGGTAATCCAGATAAGGAACTGAATGCGCTAGAGACAGCGCCAGAAAGCAAACCAGGTAAGCAGGAATAAAATATTACCACTTATTTGATTTCAACTCATCAATAACGCTTTTGCAGGACGGAGTCTCAAGCGTCCAGCTGCAGTCATCGAAGAAGAGAGTGGGGATGCCATTACAGCCGACGCAGCTGATGGCTCGAAAAGTACGTTGATGGAGCCCGGCTGTGGCGGTATGGTATTGAAAAGTTTGCAAAATGTGCTCAACTTTTGTTTTCCAGCGTCCAAGACCAAAAAGTCAGCAACACAAAAGGCGGACGCAGAGATTGCTGGCAGCTACGATAAAAGCCTGTTTACGTCACCAACAGACAAGACATACAATTTCAAAATCTCCAGCTGGAACGTGGCTGGCCTGCGCGCCTGGTTAAAGAAGGATGGTCTTAAGTTTTTGGACGTTGAGGAGCCGGACATAATTTGCTTGCAGGTAATTTGTATACATGACTTTTGTTTATTACCAATTTGATAAATACTTATGAGTAATTCTTTGCAGGAAACTAAGTGCGCCAACGATCAGCTGCCCGATGAGATGACGCGTCTACCCGGATACCATCCGTACTGGCTCTGCATGCCTGGTGGCTATGCTGGCGTTGCTATTTACACAAAAATAATGCCCATTAATGTGGAGTACGGCATTGGCAACGATGAGTTTGATGATGTGGGCCGCATGATCACCGCTGAGTATGAGAAATACTTTTTGATCAATGTATATGTGCCGAATTCAGGTCGCAAGCTGGTTAACTTGGAGAAGCGTATGCGCTGGGAAGAGCTATTTCAGGCCTATGTTAAAAAACGGGACGCACTTAAGCCAGTCGTCATCTTAGGCGACATGAACGTTTCGCATTTGGAAATTGATTTAGCTAACCCAAAGACAAACACACGCAACGCTGGTTTCACAAAGGAGGAACGAGACAAGATGACTGAACTGCTGTCTCTTGGCTTTGTAGATACATTCCGGCACTTGTATCCCAAACGCACTGGGGCCTACACTTTCTGGACTTATATGGCCAACGCTCGTTCCCGAAACGTTGGCTGGCGTTTGGATTATTGCATCGTTTCGGAGCGTTTCATGCCACGCATTGTAGACAATGTGATGCGCAGCCAATGTTTGGGCAGCGATCATTGCCCCATAACTGTATTTTTAAATGTTTAATCACTCGTACACAAAGCCATCACTTACACTATGTTTTTCTTCAATCCCAAATTTTCTTTTTCTATATTTTATTCATCGTTCGTTTTAGTTGTTTGTTTTTTTTATCATTGAGTTATCTCAAATATTATATTACAAAAACTAAATACATTTACTCCCAAAACTAAACACGCTGATTAATTTTGTTGATTTTGACAATTTTTAGGATCGAATAAAGCCCATCTTTATAGAGGGCAATCTGTAACTGTCAACTCTAAAATAGAAAAATATTTAGGTAGGTCAGAAATTAAAACGGCATTTTTAAATTGCCAGCAATTTTATCTATATCATATTAGTATATTCTATAGTTATGTAGCGGTATTGTAACATGTTAATTTCCGCATGTTGGAGTTGGGATGAATACTTGTTTTGTTGATTATGCAGCAAGCATTGTTTTATGCTTTAAAAATTGAATTTGTTATGCAACAATTCTATACATTTGTTCTCGTTTTAATCCGTGTGTCTGATGTATATAATTCTTTGCAAGAATCCAAGTATTTGCTGACCCACTCTATCCATATCTGGTTTCCAAACAGCAACATAGCCATGTGTCCCAATCAGGGTGTGGAAAATAGCCTCTTGCCTGACTGTCACATTTCCAATCGCGTGCTACTGTATTCGATGCTGCATGCACTGCTCCATCAGGATCTGGGAACCGAGCAAATGGACGAGGAGTTGCGTGATCGCTTTGAGTTGTTTCGTCAGGTGATGCACAACTTTCCGCTGCCGCTGCGCGCTCGATCCAGCAACGAATACGTGTACGATGCAATTCAGGAGCGTGAACAGGAACTTCTAGCCGATGCTCCAGGCAGCACCTCCATGGAGCACAATGTGGGCGGCTCGAGTAGTGCCCCGTCCGATTTAAGTTCTAGCACTAACTTATTGACCGCGGGCCAGGACATGGAAGAGCATCAATCAAATGACAGCAACAAAGAAGCAAATTAAACAAAAACAAAAGAATCTTTTTGTCAAGAAAAGTATGTATATATCCGTTCTGTAAAAGTGCGATAAATGATGGCTATCCCAATGAAAGTAAAATGTACAACTGACTGAAAAAAAAAGAAATCGATTAAGTTTAGTAGGGGCATGCATACATATATATGTACTAATGTTTACATATATATGTATTATTGCAGGTAAAAATTTACGTTTGTGCAATAAAACATTTTAATGTGCGTTTTGTCGCGCTTGTTTTCATGTTTAAAAAAGTGGAACCGTCGCTCTGGTCAGTAGGCCGCTTATCAAATTCCAAATGATCTTATTCCAAATATTTTAATACTATATACAAAAAAGATTAACTTAAATAACTTCACTCGCGTGGCCAGAAGAAAGTTTCGGTTGTGTAGAACTAAAAAGTGCGCTACAAACAAAAAAACTTTTTATACAAAAACATATAAATATAATATCGAAAAATTAGAGAAAATAAGATAAGATAAGCTTTATATAAAATTTAATTAGAAATAGCCGAATATAACCATATTTTTATTCATAAATATCATACAAAAATCTACACATTAATACACAAAATATTTATAAAAAAATGTTAAGAATATCTTCGCATTATTTAACTTAACTTTAAGTAAAAAAAATATAAAACCTGAATTAATTTTGAATTATTCGTTTACCATCAAGAAGTTATTGCGTGATATTAAATTAAATAAGCATTCTTAAGCCAACTAAATATTCCATTAAATTAAATTTTTTATTATTAGTACTCACAATTACGGAAAAGTGCTACTAACTGTCGCATCATTTACTCATTATGCCCCGCCCTCCCAGACTTAACGTATCATAAAAAAAACTAACGTTTTTACCGAAGCATTTAACTACTTTTCTATACATAGTATGTATGTTGTACGTTCTGTAATGTGTGGTGGGCATAATAGTAGCAAATGCAATGATCCGCATGCATTAAAACCGCATACATACTAATGACTCTTTATATGAAAGTGTACATATACATATATGTATATTTGTGATCCGAATATCATGTATAAAACATATAGCGACAGCAACTCATCTGCTATCGGAGCAATAAAAAAAACTATCTACGTATAAATACACAATAGCAGCGACAACGTGGAAATAGTCGCGAATTGAGACCAAACTGTCATAAAAATCAGTTAATAACAAGCGAAAGAGTAAACGAGTAGCATTCAGTTTCCCCGCACCTGGTCATTAAAATTTCGTTTTCATTTGGCGGCACGATCTTTAATGGCCAGGTCCAACGCTGAGTCGTTTAGTTGAAAAAGTTTTGTGAACGCGCAAGGTTCGAAAGTGAAGTTGAAAAGCGGGAGTTATGTCTAAACAGTTCTAATAAAAGTGATATACTATATAAAAATATTTATTAAAATTTATTCATTTGTTAAATCGCTCAAGTGTTTAGTTTTGTTAATAATGCGATCATTGCATGTCACTTTTTTCATAATTTGCAATTTATTTGCAAGCATTCGAACTGAGTTTGGTAGGTAGTTGTGGGTTTCTAAAAATTTCTAACAAAAACCATTAGAAATTGAGACTTTAATAAGAAAAACATTTTTAGTTCTGAAAAAAAAACATAAATGATTATTTTCCCGTCTCAAGTAGCCCAAAAGTACGTTAAACTAAGTTATTCCTTACTGCTCCTGGTACATATTTTGACTTTTTCTTTATGATTATTAATAGTTATACCATTTCGAACCCATTTTCATTAAATATACAGAAAAAATAGTTATCCCACCAACTTATGGTAGAGTGTCGAATGGAAACGCAAGTACCAGCCATTTGGTGTCAGCTCGTTCCTACATGGGTGACCAGGGCTCCAATACGGAGTGCTCCTTTGGCACGGAATGCACTCCGCTGCACGATTGTACGGCAATGATCTATGAGGTAGCCAAGAACTGTTTTTACGGTGATAAGTCGCTGTATTGTGGTGGCGGCGAGGAGATGCCTTATGTTTGCTGTCCCAGCAGTCCTCTGGAGAAGAATCAGGTGTGCGGCAAATCTCTGGTCCAAGGACACTTCTACAAGGGACTTGGCTCGTATCCATTTGTGGCTCGAGTCGGCTTCAAGCGTGAGTAGTCATAAATAAATATTAATTCTATCGCTAAAAATGAAAAACATTTCAAGTCAAAATTTTTTATTTAAAAATGATTTTTAAATTTCAGATGTTAATACAGGCGCCTTTGCTTATCCCTGCGCTGGCTCGATCATTGCCCGACGAGTTATCCTGACTGCAGCCCATTGTGCCCTGGCCAAGGCCGATGGCCACCGGCTGTAAGTGTGTCAAATGGCTACCGTTTTAATATCTACTATCTATCAATCGATCTACTACACTTTCACTTTTTGCAGGTCATCGGTGCGCGTGGGTGAATATGACACCTCCAGCGATCCGGACTGCGCTGCAACGGGCTTCTGTGCACCTCGCTCGGTCAATCATGCCATCAGTCATGTGATTGTGCACCCCGACTACAAGCAAGGCCAATATCATCATGACATTGCACTGCTCGTACTCAAAACGCCCCTCAACTATTCGGGTAAGCAACCAGCCGGGCAACTGGGGATGCTACTACTTGGCTTGTTACGCTTCGCAGTGTCAACGTTAATTAAAAATCGTTTTGCTCTATGATATTTTCGAGTCGCACTCACTGCCCAAGTTCAATAGTGTCAACTGTGTGTCTCTCTCTCATATTGCATGTCGCAAAGCTCCATTTTCGACGCCCAGTCAAGAGGGGTCTTCCGGGGTTTAACTTAATTGGCCGACAGTTAGCTTTTGGGTGTGTAGTGTGTTTAGTGTAGCAAATAATGACTTCAAAACGTTGCTTACTTAAAATCTATTTTAGATATTAGCTACAGTTCAATGGACATGGACTTTGTATTGTTTGAGAATCGAATCATATTCTATGTATTGCAAAAGGGATGCCAAGAATTTTGTCAATTGCTTTATACCAATACTGTTTTCTCAGATATTAAGAATTTAAACTGGTTTCGGCATAATTTTAATCAAATGTACCACCAATAACTTAAATTGATCTTTATGGCGTCAATATTATTGCGATGGGTACAAATAAGATAATTAGGTCTCAATGTTGATGCGTTACCTAAATTGCATTTTTTGCTTGTTTGCTGGTGTTTTTTATGGCTTTATAACGATTTTATAGGCGTACGTGATCGATTGCCAGGCAGGCCAAAATCAAAAAGCGAACAGTGACCGGGGCAACAATGTTGCTAATCATTGACGCTGAATCTGAGAGGCTGGTCAAGTACTATTAAGCAATATTGAGTGAATTTTGTGGGCACATTAAAAATTTGATAACGAGTTAATTATTGTTGGTCGTGTTGCAGTGGCCACACAGCCGATCTGTTTGCAGAAGACACGTGCCAATTTGGTGGTGGGCAAACGTGCCACGATTGCCGGCTGGGGCAAGATGTCGACAGCGAGCATACGCCAGCCGGAGATGTCGCATCTGGATGTGCCGCTCACAAGCTGGGACCTTTGCCTGCGAAACTATGCTTCAACGGGCGCCCTCGAATCACCCAATTCGATTGAGGGTCAATGGATGTGTGCCGGTGGCGAGGGCAAGGATGTGTGCCAAGGCTTTGGTGGTGCGCCGCTTTTCATCCAGGAAAATGGCATCTTTTCACAGGTATGTAATATGCCGCATATTCAATTCTCAATCAATCGATTTTCAACTCAATTTTTGGTAGATCGGCATTATGTCCTTTGGCTCGGATAACTGTGGAGGTCTTCGCATACCCAGCGTCTACACAAGCTTGGTCTATTTTCAGGAATGGATACACGACAACACGCCACCGGAATAGGCTTGGCGTACCCATTGGTACTACCCAAACACTTTATAAGTTAAGCTTTGAATTAAAAAATGAATGTATATATTTTTATTTTCTTTCGTATATATTTCATTTTGCAAAGAAACCGAAACTATTTTCTCTGTTCTTTCCACTAAAGTGTTCGTCATTTTATGTTTTTATTGATAGGTTCATCTGCGTCGGAACCAACCATCCCAACCATCCATCCATCCATCCAATACATTTACGCACACAAATAATTTAATTGAATTAATTGAACTTTGACACAAGAACTGTGGCTATATTATATAAACTAATCTTTCCATACGAAAAATGCGTTGCAAAGAACACAAAATGTGTCATTTTCTTTTCAGTCTCGCTCTTTCGACTTTCGACTGGAAAATGTTTTCATTTATCAATCAATTATCACAGCTGAGTTGTTTACCAGTTTCGCTCGAGATCTATTGAAATTCTCGCTCTCCACTTGTATTTGTTTTACTGCCAAAATAGTAATAAATCAATAATCCAATTTTTATACGAAATATTTATTGAAAGGATAAAGGATCGTATACAAGTTCAGTCCAGCTGAAATGCATGTTCTTTAGCCGCTTTTACTTTGTTTCGACCATCTTTCATCTCAATCATTATTGTTAATAGCTTCTTGGCCTCAGCTGCTTTCCTACATGAGAACTCTCAGTCTTGATTTCCAGTTACCTTCAGTTTGCTTTCTACATCTGTGTGTGTGCGCCCTGAAAGGCCGGTGCCATGTGGCTAATTGGAGTCAGCTGTTTTTATGAGCCAGGCGGATCAGCTGGTTGTTTGGCAGGACGGCGTCAGCAAATAACCGCTCTGTGCACTTAGAAAAATTGTAGCCTTGAGATTATATATATATTATATGGTATATATTACGTAAGAGCTTCCGATACAGCTGCACAGATGACAAATTTATTTATTTATTTTTACTCTTATTTAATACATCGACGACAAATCAAACGCTTTTTTAATTAATTTACGGCTCTGCCTCTGAATGCCACAAGACAGACGACACAAATGACGCAAAGTCGCCCCGCACATTCCACAGGCACGACGACGCTCACAGTGTAGCACCAAATGAAAAATCAATTTGATGGCTCGCACAGATCGTTACGATCCCGTCTCAACAACAACAACAACAACAACGACGACGACGACAGCCCCAGACTCTTTGGGCTTAGACTTTGGCTGGCAGTCGGCAAATGTTCGTCGAGGCGTCGAGATCGTCGGGTACGCCAATCTCTGCAAGCTTGTCGAGCTTATCAGTTACATTAATTTCGAATTTATATTACAAAATTGCTTTCGTTAAAAAATAATCAAATCAAATCAAAATTAAAAAACAGCATTTAATTTTACGTAATTATAACTTAAATTGTTTGACGTGTCGAATCAACTTAAATATGTAGTGAATACTAGATTATTTAAAAATATAAGTTTGTTGTTTGTTTTCCGAAGTTTTCTTCTTGAAATTTGGTATAAACGTTAAGTGTCAATCGTTGCTGGATTCTTCTGCGATGACCAACTGAAATGATTCGAATTTACACAAAAAATTTATTAACTTTGACTCAAACTCAACTTAATTGTTCACCAATTACATTTAGAAATATGCCAAAGTAAAGGTGATTGTGAATAATTTATTATTTGATTTTCAAATTAAAGTTATTTTTTCGGTTTTTTTTTGTTTTTTTTTTTTTTTTTTTTTTTTTGATTTTTAAAGCTTTTTAAAAATAAATAATATAAAGTTATCCTCAAAATTAAATGTTGTTTTCAGAAACAAAACAAAATACAGCAAGGACAAAATAATAGTCGATGAAATTCAAATAACAATAAACATGATGAAAATAAATTCCAAAGCAATCAAAAAAATAAAATTCAAATGAAAAACAGAAAAACTTTATTGTTTCGATAAGTTTGTTTAAAATCATCCTCAAAATTATCCGACTCCAACTAAAGCTCTTTAATAAAGTGGCAACCCTACGAGTTGAAAGATTTTGCTGTAAATCGCAGCAATAGGAAAATTAAATCAATTCGAGGTTAACCCTCGGACCGTTCTCAACTCCTACGAAACCCGACTCCGCGTTGGTTTTGGTATAAGTTTTTAAAATTGTGTTTTTTACTGTGTTTTTATGTAAAGTGCGCGTAATTACTATTTGTTTGATCACATTTTTAGACAAGTAAGCGAAAAAGTTGTGAAAAAAAAAAAAAAAAAAACTTAACATAACCCTTTCGTGCGATTTTCGTTAAAGATAGTGCGCAAAAAAAAAAAGAAAGAAAAAAACGTAAGCAAGTCATAAATTGCGGGTAATCGGGAATTTGGGGGGATCGATCGCAAAGGCAATGCGCTAATTAGGCGCAAACGGTGCTAAAGAGCAAAAGGAACGGCAAATGCAATAACTGTGTCAGAGTAGAACAAATAAACAAATCTGATAAAAGTGTAAAAAGCTGAGCAATGTTGAAAAGACGTCGATGCAAGCAGCAACAACTACAACAACAACACCAGTCACAGCAACAATTATAAGCACGCATTATATCAGAAAATTAAGCAACATGTTGCGGAACATTAAGCACATGTTGCTAGCGCTTGCCGCCATTTGTATTGCATTGGCAAAAGCTCAGACCAATTCGCAAACTGACCTTAAGGAGTGCACTAGCATTGACATACGCAACGAGTGCAGCAAAATGAGTCTGCTCGACAATTGTACAGTGATCACTGGCTATGTGATGATCACTTTGATGCCCAGCCAAAAGTGCAACTATTCGGCATATTCGTTTCCCAAGTTGCGCGAAATCACCGACTTTATGATATTCACTGAGGTGCGCGGCCTCACTGCTATCGGCAATATGTTTCCCAATCTCACTGTGATACGCGGCCGTCGACTGTTCCTCAACTATGCCCTGGGCGTTACAAGTATGCATGATCTAGAGCTGGTAAGCGTATAATGTGATTGTCCCGAGGATGGGCTTTTTTTTTTTTTTTTTTTTTGTCATAATTTTTATATCTTATTTTAATTTTAATTATTTCAGTTTTTATTAAATTTTTTAGTTTTAGTAAAATAAAATCTCACATAATAATTATACCTTATTTTAGTTCGTATATTTTTTTTTAAAATTTTAAAATTTTTTTTTAAATTAAATCTCTAAAACCTCTCTTCCCTTGCAGCTGGAGTTCCCGTCGCTGGTAGCCATTCAGCGCGGTCACGTCTACATTGGTAGCTGTAACAAACTGTGCCAACTAAATGGAGTTAGTAATACGCCCCGAAACCCTTCTAACCCGTCAACTAAGCTCACTTTTGTTTTGCAGATCAATTGGGATCGACTCACATTGAGTGCCGGCGAAAATCACATAGTTATTGGGCCAAACAACAATTGCACAAGCAGCGCCAGCTGCAAGGGTTGCGCATCTAACTATTGCTGGTCCAACTTTCATTGCCAGCGTTTCGAAAATGATAACGTTGCTCATTATGATCGGTAATTTTGGTCTGCATAGGCACCAGTGTTTAACAGTAGATTATCATGTTAATTTAACATATGTTTAACAGAGATGGGAAATTTTAGTTATTGGTGTAAAATTGAATTATTAATATGAAATTGTGGCTATGTTTTGAAGAGCTCTTCTTTACTTCACAGGAATCTACAGAGTTGCCACGAGGAATGCCTGGGCGGCTGCCATAATGCCACAGCGGCTGACTGTGTGGTTTGCCGTGGATTAACCGATGCCGGCGTCTGTGTAAAACGCTGTCCGGACGACAAGTGAGTGAACTGAGCCACGCCTGGTTGGTGGCCGTGTTGTTGATTACCACTTAGTCTCAGTCCGTTTGCAGGTACATGCTGGAGCAGTATCAGCGCTGTTACACTCGCGATGAGTGTGTCTCGCATCATGGCCACTTTACGCATGGCTTCGACTGTGTTGCATTCTGTCCCAGCGGCTACAAGGCAAATGCGCAGTCCGATTGCGTGCGCTGCGGCCCAGACGAGCCGTGCGTAAGTGTGTGCTCGCCGGAGCAGTGGGATGGCATGATGGCCATTTACAATTTAGCCGATGCCGAGGATTTGCGCGGCTGCCAGATAGTCAACAGCAGCCTGATCATTACCATACGCAATGAGATCAATGAGCTGCAGCTGGAGCACAGCCTGAGCAGCATCCGTGAAATACGTGGCCATCTCAAGATCTATCGGTGCGAAACTCTCTAACATTGATTCTATTGATTTTCATATATATTTTTCTGTTCTTTAGCTCCTCGAAGCTGAGCAGCTTAAAGTTTTTGAGCAACTTGCGACGCATTCATGGTGATCCTCTGGAGAATCGTCATTACGCCTTTATACTCTACGACAACAAGCATTTGACCGAATTGTGGGAGCCGTCGGTGCAGCTGGAGTTCGTCAATGGCGGCATGTTTATGCATCGCAACAATAAATTGTGCAACAAACACATGAAGGACTTCCAATCTCGGGTCATACATGACAAGGTGTTGGACTCGCTGCAGACCAGCGATCAGGAGGTACTCTGTGGACCGGCCAAGCTGCAGCTATCGGTTCAGCCACGCTCGCATCGCACACTGCAACTGAGTTGGCCCAAAGCACAGATGAGCGTTGAATTGGAGCTAATCTATAGGAGCATGCCGCCGGGCAAACAATATTCGGAGCCCAGTGAACTGGAGGCGCCCGTATGTACGCGCATCAATTGGCAACGTTTGCTGCTGTTTGTCGATGATCTGCAGGACAATGGAACACATTATAGCTATCAGCTGGGGGGACTGGAGTCGGACACACGCTATGCCTGCCTGTTGCGCACCTTTGGCGGCGATGTGCAGCAGGAGGCGCGCAGCGATATGATCTATGTGCAAACACAGCTGGATATACCGAAGCCACCCGCCTTGGCAGTCACCAAGAAAACGGATAATACAATGACACTCAATTTGGTTAGCGCCCAGCTAGAGTTTGATCATTATATGTTGAGCATCTATGAGCTGGTCGACGATGCTGCCTATATTGATGAGCGCAACTATTGCCGACAGCCGCCAATGCTGTGGCAGGACATGGATGCGGCACGTTGGCGTCTGCTGCAGGAGCACGACTACGACGACTGTTGTGCCAATCAGGCGGAGCTTGCCGATGATCAGCATTTCATCGTGGAAATGGCCGAGATGTATCGCTGCAGTCTGGATGCGCCCGCCAATTGTGGGGAGTCAATGAAGCCGTTGCTGCAATTGAATCTGCCTCCAAACATAACGGTATATGAGCTGCGACAGCTGGAACGCTATCGATTGTACTCGCTCCAATTGCAAGCATGCAATGCCATCGGCTGCAGCAGCTCCACAACGCTCAATGAACGCACGAATTTCACCTTGAGCGCCGATCTTATGCCGCTGGTAAGCGCATGTCGTGTGCCCAAGACAATGGAGTATATGGTGCACTTTGCTGAGCCGGCCGAGCCAAATGGCTTGATTATCAACTATGTGCTGCACTATCGCAATAGCTTGCAGGAAAATGATACGCATCTCAGTTGTGTGACGCGACTGGAGCATGCCCAAGCAAATTATACGCGTGCCTCAACATTGAACAGCAGCTATGATGAGTTCGCCGTTCGTGTTCACTCCTTGGCTGGTGATGTCATCACGCAGTATGTGCCGATCGCTTGGTGCGACAAGGAGCAGATAAAGCTGGCAACGGAGCTCGAACAGCAGCAGCTTAAGCAAAAAATGGACGAAGTGGCAAGGGCGTCGGAGGGGCAGCATGAGGTGGAAACGGAGACGCACTCACATGTACGTGGCATTAGCATATTTGTGTTCTGTTTTCTATTTGGCATCTCGGTCGGATTTATTTGGATGCTTTACAAAAGACGCTGCTGGCGCAAGTGGCCAGGATTGCGACGGTATATGCCGGTCCGGGAGGAATGGCTGCGCGAACGTCAACAACCGGAGGATCGTGAAATACTTGTTGATGGATTCGAGACAGTGCGTTTTCAAAATAATACAAGCAACAACAGCAACAATAGCAATGATGAATAATAAATGTAATTGCTAACTGTACTATCGATTAAACTATCTCTACTAAATATAAATGTCAGACTTACCATATACTATAAAATCATACGGCTTTATGTAGCGTCTTTTGATGTAGCATCACCCCCATCCGCCGCGTTGTTGGCGAGCAAAATTGCCGGCACACTGCTCGAGGGCAACAGCATTATATCGCTGTCTGAGTTTGGTGTTGGGGTGCGCGGCGTGGGTAACTGCTGACGGGCCTTGGCACGTTCCTGTTTGGCCTGCTCGTACTCTTTAAGCTCGGAGAGCTTTAGTTGTATAGTTTGCAGTTCCCGGCGACGCATTTTTTTTCGTTTTGTTTTGTTTGAGTTTCTTTCTTTGCAGCTAGAGATGGCCAAGACTTGATCAACAGTTTATTAAAAGATATCGAACAAGTATCGGTGTAATGTGTGAATGGCAAATAATAAAGTCACAATAACAATAAGAATTCAACTAATGCTGAAGCTTAACCAGCGCGGTTTAATAACTATTGCAATCATTTAGTAATTTTGCGGAGTTGAAATTTACAAAAATTCATTTTACTTTATTAATAGTAAGTCAAACATCAGTCATCGCCAGCAAATAGATTACCCCATTCAAGATCTTCGGACTTTCCATTAGACGACAATTTTTCGGACTTAAATTCTGTAAAATATTTGCCATCACTTGACACATTCCATTCTTCAGCTTCAGCCGCCAAATGGCGCGCATGTTTTGGCGGTGTGAAGTGGTTGTACGTGCAATCTGTGTATATGGTGTGATGAGACGATCTGTTGACACTTGGACGCAAATCGAAATGCTCGTCTAGAAATGCTTTGACCTCTGACTTGCTGCCAAGGCTATTAAATTGGACGCGCAATGATCTTTTCATTTCGCCACTCCACATAAATGTAAGATGGTGATGGAAGCACTGGAATTGCAAATGGTTACCAGCGGACTCGGCAATATCGAGCCACTGCCGCACACAGGATTTGGGTGTCGTCGTTGCCAGCGGATAATCACCGTTAAACAGCGCCGGATTAGCAAGTAAGCCACGGGCGGCCATCACTCCGGCTGCCTGCGTCTGGGCGTGCAATTCGCACGCATCCCGATAGCTCTCCACATTTCCATTGACTATCAGAGGAATTTGCAAGGATTGCGCCACCTCTGCCATGGCCGCAACATTCAGCGTATCCTTGGAATGCTTTTGTGCCGGTGTGCGTCCATGCAATGTCAAGAACGTGACGCCACAGTGCTCCAACTGCTGGGCCAGCTCGATTGTCTTCTCTACGGATGTCTCGCTGTCGCCGCCTTGCAGCAAACGCATCTTTACCGAGACACTAAAGTCCGTGGGCAGCGTCCGTCTCAAGGACTGGACAATATCGCGCACCTGCTCCGGCTGTCGCAGCAAGCCACAGCCATAGCCCTTGGCTATCGCCCAGCTTTGGGGGCAGCCGCAGTTCAAATCGATGCCATCCACATAGGGATAAATTAGCTGTGCTGAGGTCACAAATTCTGTGGCATCCTTGGCGGCAAATTGAGCAATGAGCGGCTGGTCATCGGGCCCGGTGGAAAACTCATTTTGTCTCGCTTTCTCACTATTATTTATTGAATCCGATATCATCATTGGTGTGAACGCCAGTTGAACGCCATTCTGGCGAATTAATCTTCGAAACTCCAGCTTGCTGTATCTGACCATCGGAGCACTGACCCGTACGAAATCTTTTGCATCTGCAAACAGTGCTGATATATCATGATGTGGTCTTTGTTGTTTCAGCTCCATTCGTAATGTGTTTTGTTTTGGCGTTCACGTTTTTCTTAATAGAATGGCGCGCAGCTGATTTTCGTTGATCAGCTGCTGGATCAGCTGGGCGACAAAGCATACATATTGCAAGCTTAAAAATAAATCAATTATCTTTTATATTAAGTAAACGCCAATATTACGAACTTGCTAAAGTACTAGTTAAGAAATAACTCGTTTAGTTTTTCAAATTTAAATTGTACTCGGCGGTTGGCAGATTCTGCAAGAAACATCGTGTGGTGTGCTCGTGACAAACAGCAAAAGCAATCCAGCAGAAAAATCGCAATGTTGTTTAATCAACATAAATTTTCACAAGCTATCAAAAATTAAGGTGTTGTAGACGCGCCTTCCAATGTGGTTAGTTATTTTTCAATTGTATATGCAGGATGTGAGGTCGTGCTCCACCACCAGTTTGAAATATATCGATACGCGAGCAGACTTTTATCGAAATGTCCATGTATTGTTTGTCACCTCTAGCGTGTAGGTGAAAAAACTCACAATCGCAGTTTCTTTAATTAAATAAATTAATACATGTACAAATCAAAACATCGTGTCTAATTGGCCAACAAAAGGCAAAGGACGTCAATGACGACGCACAAGTGTAGTGCAATGAAAAAGTGAAACGCAGCAGGCAGCAGCAGCAGCGTCCCCAACAACAACAACAACGACAGCAACAGCAACAGCATACAAAAAAAAAATGCATTTCTCAATACCAGACACACAGGAGCTATATGTGGATGGGAACCTGGGCTCGCCCACATACACAGTCTTCAACATATACATAAATGGCAACTATCACTGCTGCCTGCGCTACAAGCAGCTTCACGCGTTGCACGAACAGCTGCGTAGGCGTTGCACAGACACGGCACTACCCCCCTTTCCACCTAAACGACTGCTGCCGCTGAGCAACAGTCAGCTGGAAACACGACGCGCTGCCCTCGAGCACTATTTGCAGATCATTGGACAGGATGCACGAATCGCACGCTTGTCATATCTACAACAATTTTTGCAGCGCGCCCAATTGGACACAGCGCTTGCCGAGTGCACGGTGGGCAGCGATGAGGAGCTACAGCAACTGCAGGTGGAGGTCTACAGTGGTGGTGGAGCGAACGGTGTACAGTTGCTGGTCAATTGTCATGTGCAGCAGAATGCAAGTGCTTTGCTGCTATGCGTCTGCCGTAAACTTCAGCTGCCCGATGAGCTAATGCAATTCTTTTGTTTGTATCTAATGCGTAAAGGGGATGGGAATGGGATGGATGATGCCGCAACCACATCCTCCACATCCTCGCCTGATGATCCGCCGACAGTGCTGCTGCTGCGTCGCCTCATGGACTTCGAGTCGCCGTTTATAACGCGTCTGCACGCCCAGCCATGTCAATTACTGTTGCGCACCTGCTACTGGAACGCCCGCTGGGATGCCAAGCTGTTGAGCAATAGCGTCGCACTTAACTTGCTTTACCATCAAACGCTGGCCGATGTGGCCCGAGAGTGGGTGATTTGCACGCCCGAGATGCGACGCCAGCTATACGGATTACAATTGCAATCGCGACCCTTGCAATATTTGGAGCTAGTGCGTCAGCTACCATCCTATGGCTGTCTGCAATTTGGTGCGGCCCAGGTGGACTATCCGGATGTGGAGACCACAGCATTGGTCACCATTGGCAATCGGGAGCTCAGCCTACGGACGGCGCGTGGTGCCAAAATCTATGAGACAAAATTTCGAGTAACACGCATGCGCTGCTGGCGGGTGAGTGCCATGCACAATACCTTTGAGTCGCGGGATCAGCCCACGCAGCTGCAGCTGTCCTTTGAGTATCTAATGTCAAAGCAAACGCTACGCTGGATAACAATCACCAGCCAGCAGGCGATGCTTATGTCTGTGTCGCTGCAGGCCATGGTCGATGAGCTGCTGCACAACGACAACAGCGGCGGCGGCGGTGGAGGTAGCGATGATGAGCAGGAGGCAAGCACATCTCGGGCCGCATCGGAGTCAACGCTATCGACGCCCAGCTCCGTTTCATCCTGCACATCAACATCGACGTCAACAACAGCAACCGCCGCAGCAACAACAACTTCAGCGACAACACCGCCGGTCAAGTTTCTAGCCCAACGTTGCAAGCAACATCATAAGCTGACAACAGCTCGCACCTTTGCTGCTGTTTTCTTTCGAAATGATGAAACTGCTGCTGCGGCGGTGCGTAATGAGGCATTTGAGGGCATTGGCGACGATGATCTGTAAATCTGTCTACATATGTATGTACATATATAAAGCTGTCTGTACGTAAACTTCCTGGTAGTGGTGAGAAAACTATCGATAACTAACAGAATTTAAGTCCTAATCGTTACAGCAGTGGTTGTTCTTTATTGTTTTTTAACAAAATGGAATATTTGAAAATCATTTCGAAAATTCATCCAATTAATTGTGAACCTGCTGTTTTTTGTTTTCTTGTAAATCTCTGACTACCTAAAACATTACTCTTATTAATGGGTATGCGGTATTATTCGATCGTTTTCTTGCTCTACTAAACTACGTACGTATAAATATGTGTGGTAAGTGTAAAAAAAAAGAAAGTATATTGTTGTTTAGTTCATTCGTAAACAGCGCGCCGCCAAAATAGTTTTTAAACTAATTGTAACTGTTAGCACAAATCTAACCGTTATAAATATTTAATATGTATATGTATATGTATCTGTATCTGTCTGCAACACATAGGCATAGAAGTTATTATTATTATTATTAATCACGAATCGAACAAATCTTATGGTACTTTTTCTCCCTCCCTCTCGTCCCATGGTGCTGCCAAATTGTATCGACAGTTATTTGAAACTCGGAATGTGCATTTTATTCTGTTAAAGACAAAAGTAGTTTTATTATCAAAATACATATGAAACGAACATATTATCGACATGATGATTGATTCCACAAAAAACATTGTGTTGTGTTTAAGAATGCTCAGTAAGAACTATATACTATATGTATTTGTGTATATGTATATGGTAATTCTTTTGTAAAGTAAATTTTTTTTAATGATGACTCTACATTTCCTTTTAACATTGTATGTGTAAATGTGCAGCTATTTTTACGTTTATTATTAACAGTTGAACAAATTATATATGTTATGCATTTTATAAAAATAAACTTAAAGCAAAATTGTGAAAATATTTAAATGTAAATTCATAAATTCTTCTGGCAACGGTTGCTGTTAAGCCACTGTTAAAAAACCGGCTGGGGCTGCTAACATGCTCAAAATATCGATATTGATATATGAGCCATCGATATAGCTGCAAATGCAACAACGAAAAGAAAAAATATAGCTCACAATACTCCCAATAATAGCATTGGGATTTTTGTGATAAACAAAAACCAGATACTGGATCAATATTTGCAACAGCGCAATTACAAAATGGACCGCAATAATGGGTAAGTATCACATTTATTTGTAAACAAACAGGATATGTTTCTGTTAAGCGATTCTAATGACGCATACAAATTGAAAAAAAAAGTAAACACACTGTGTACGAGGGTGTTTGCGAATGTATGTGTATGTGTTTGTTGCAGTGAAAAACTAGGTGATATACATACAAACGTATGCATGTGAAAATTAATTTCTCTTAATTAAAATATTTTTTAAAGACGTTACCCCTATATACGCCGTCAAGGCAGCGGCAATGGACCACACAATCATCATCACCACAACAATGCGAACTCTTCAACATCGTCAACATCATCATCATCATCTTCGTCGGCATCGGCAGCAACAAATTCATCGCACAGCACACAGTACTCCAACAATAGCATTAATAATGCGCCAACAAACACAAATGTGCAATATTCGGCGGCGTCACAACAACAGCAACAACAACAGCAGCAGCAAACTGTGCCCATATCACAGCATGACGAACTAATACGTTACATTCGCGATGCTTGGCACAAAGTAAGTAAATAATAATAAATAACAATGGACAAATTATTAATTCAACTTGTTTTTCAAAGGTTCGCGAGCAGGACACACCAGTTATTTACTGCACTGAATCAGATAATCAGTTGAAAAACTTCAAGCCATTCAATCTGGAAGAGTATTGGGGCCAACGGCTGGTACAGAACATACACGTTACCACAACACATCAGTAGGAAGCTAAATACATAAACAAAATAACCGAGACAATGGCGTTTAATTCCGCTAACATATAAACTAAGAACAACACACACATTTGTTAAATGCTATATAAATCGCAAATGTTTTGACAACAATTATTATTACTATACTATTGTCAATGGGATGAAAGAGTTCCAACTATTTTGTGAACGCTGGTTTTGATTTGCTTCGAGATAAAATATGTACGTGCATATATAAATCTGGATATTTCATTATCAAAATGTATTGATAACACTGCCAACTGTGAGGCAAAAATATTCAAATATTTATAACTTCTTCCTTGAAACGGCATAGCATATAAAAAAAAACAATTGTTTGTTGGCGCATATCTGTCCACTTTAAAATTGCGATAAGCCCAATTGTTAATGGCCAAAAATTCCACACAAAACTGCTAAACCAATACATATTAATAAAGTTCTGAGATCTTGAGCAGTCAGCATTTCAAAAACTAAGTAAATTAAAGCAGAATTTGACTTACGCTCTATAGAATTTGATTTTTGTTTTATCTGTAGTCCAGCATTTAAAGTCATAGTAAAATGCATTTAAGTAAAATTTTCCCAATAATATACCATTTATCAAATTTGATCATTGCATTTCATAAGATTCTACAATTTCTTATTCCAAATATCTCGAATAATAAAATGACTTATTTTGTGTGTGGAATTTATCCCATTTATCAAAGTATACTTACATTTTTACTTCTGTGATTATTAATTCTAAAAATTAAATATACATTAATGAATTTAAAAGTTATTTACATTTAAAAGATTTATGAAAATAACCGACGGCAGAGATGACACAAACACTTAAAAAAATTCCAAACTGTGGCAGCGCTAAACATTTCAATTTTAATAATATGGTTTTAGATTTTTTTTATGTCCTCCAATTATTTAAATGATCATGCTATCAAAATGTAATGATGCGATCCTCTAAAAAAATGAGAGTAATTATTTAGATAACTTCCATTTATCGATATATCGCTTGCCAAACCTTTTGTTTTACCATATTTCGCAAGTTTAATAGTATTAGTGCATTTCTAATCAGTTGCAGTTGCCTTACAACGTTTGAATATATACTATGAATTGTAAGTACAAATTAAACGCGCAGTTACTTATGTAAGTAAATGAAAAGAAAAACGAATATTAAAATGTTTTTTTTTTTTTTGGTTTTATTGACATTTTCAAATGGACCGCGCACTCTTCTGACCATGGTTGTATTTGATTCTTTTTGTTTGGCGGGCTTTTGTGTGGTTTTTGGCGCCGATATTATCAGCTTTATCAACAAAACAAGCCAACTGGCTGAGGTCAAACGTTTTGAACATTAAACACTATATAAATTGTTATAAATTTCCAAAAATGGAATGCAGCAACATCTTGTCGACCAGAAACATTCAAGCCTCGCCGCCCAAACGGTCCGGCAAGGAGATGGAGCAGCTTGCGTCGACAGCTGAAATCAAAGAAAATTATTTGGAAAAGACAACAAACAAAGATGAACAGCAATATTTGGATATGTTGGATCGTATTATCAAGACGGGCGATAAGCGAGTCGATCGCACGAAAGTTGGTACCTTATCCATCTTTGGCACCCAAATGCGATTCGATTTGCGCGAATCCTTTCCGCTGCTGACCACCAAGCGTGTCTTCTTTCGCGGTGTTGCCGAAGAGCTGTTGTGGTTTGTGGCCGGCCAGACCGATGCCAAGCTGCTGCAGGCCAAGAACGTGCACATTTGGGACGGGAACAGCACGCGCGAGTTTCTCGACAAGTGCGGCCACAAGGATCGGGCTGTCGGCGATTTGGGACCGGTGTACGGCTTTCAGTGGCGTCACTTTGGGGCGAAGTATCGCACCTGCGACGACGACTACACAGGACAGGGCATCGATCAGTTGCAGCAGGTGATCGACACCATTCGCAATAATCCCTCGGATCGTCGCATCATTATGTCGGCTTGGAATCCATTGGATATACCACAGATGGCGCTGCCACCATGCCACTGCCTCGCCCAGTTCTTTGTGTCGCAGTCGAGGGGCGAGCTCTCCTGCCAGCTGTATCAACGCAGTGCCGACATGGGTCTCGGTGTTCCCTTTAACATTGCTTCCTATGCTCTGCTCACCTATATGATAGCACATGTGACGGGTCTGAAGCCCGGTGACTTTGTTCATACCATGGGCGATACTCACGTCTATCTCAATCATGTGGAGCCATTGAAGGAGCAGATGCAACGTGTGCCACGGCCCTTTCCCAAGCTCAACATTAAGCGTCAGGTTACAAATATTGAAGATTTTCGTTTCGAGGACTTCGAAATCGTTGGCTACAATCCCTATGGAAAGATTCAAATGGAAATGGCCGTTTAACATAATGTACTAAATTTTTTTTTTTTTACCTTTAAATATTGTGATAGTTTAAGGAATAATTAATTAATTAATTGGAAATTTGAGCAGCTGTCGAAAGTTCTGATTTTTGTAAATATTTTACTATTTTGTTAATATATTGATTCGAATAAAAATAAAATATTGCTTATGTATTTCATCTGCCTGCAGCGAGTACACTTACAGCGAAACTTCCCTTCAAACAAGATATATAAAGATTTTTCAGTATACAGAAACAAAGACCTGTTTTTGAGAACGGTATTTGGGTACTTTTAAAAAAGAATTAATTTTATTTCTTTCGCTGTTGCCAGACCGTTTGATGTTTTTGTTAAACTACTCCTTTTAGACCATCTTGCGCAGCAGTCTGTTGATCTTGTCCTCGCGGTTGCCGAAATCACCACCGTTGACGTAGTGATTGGCCTTCTTGCGCCAGCCACCGGTGGGTGTGTTCAGTTTGAACGGCCACAGGAAGTTGGAGGCGTACTTGAAGTTGGGTCCCACGGTGAAGATCTCGTGCACCAAATCCTCAACGCACTGAATTTTGTGCGCCTTGCGCAGCTTGCGCTCAATAACAAAGTTATCGGTGATGGGCACACGCTGGCGGCTGTGCTTGACATAACCGCGCTTGTAGATCAGCTCGCGGACCGACTTCAGATTGGGATAGCCCCAGGTAATGTAGGGCTCGGCAATGCGAAGCATATTGATGGTCGCCTTGTTCAGCTTGATGAACACACCATTGTTGATTTGGCGCAGACGGAACAGCTGCAACACTTTGCGGACCTTTGGTGCCACCTTGTTGATACTGCAAAGCAATTAAATAATTAGAAACAGCAACAACAAAATCGGCAAGGGCCGCTGACAAATCGACAACTTACCCACGGATACGCACGACAAATGCCAATTTGGCTTCGGCGGGCACATAAAACTGGTTGCGGCTCTTGGCCAGACGACGCAGCTTAATCTCGCGCTGATCAGCCTTGATGTACTCGTTTTGGTACTTCTCTGCACGCACTAGATTCTCCTTCTTGCGCAGCGCAACGACAGCGGCACGCTTCAGGCGACGTTTCGTATCGGAAACACGCTTGCTGATTTGTTTCTTGCTGAACTTAAGCTTGGACTCCGGCACAGCGGGCAGCTTTTTAGCTGCTGGTTTCTTAGCGGCCGGGGCTGGCATCTGTTCAAAGCACAAATAGTCAACATTTTAGCTGTGTTTTTGTTAGGAAAATTGAAAATGTGACACTAACCTTTTACTCGATACTATGCACGTTGGTAAAAGAAAGGGAAAGAAAGAGCGGAAGCTTGAGCCACGCCATGTTGCTTATGTCAAAATATAGTCAAAGCAACCCTGCATGCCAGTGCTGTGCAGTGTCTAATTTGAACTAGGGCTGCATTTCGATAGCTAAACAGCTGTGATTGGTGATGCCAGCCCGCGCATTTCACAAAATCAGCATAAAGCATATTTATTTTATATTTTTGTTAAAAATTAGTTATAATGCAAAGTCCGAGCAGTGTCGTTTACAACACAAGCGTTGAGCAAAAACGACGCGCCCAAAATGTAGCTAATCGTCATCGTATGGGCAACCCAAAATTGATTGAACTGTTGCGGGAGGTAAATTGGTTGATGGTTTCATACATATTAAAAAATAAAATTGTTTGGTTTATTTAATTTGAAGAAATGCCGCATACGCGTTGTAAATGCACGCAAGGACAGCACCGATGCCAATCGCAAAATACACCTGGTAAGAAGTACAAAATATTTGTTTGAATAAACTAAATCAAACGAAACGATTTGCAGTCGGAACTGGAGCAGATTTTACGTTCGGAGCTCAACGAATTGGACCAGGATTTGGAACTCGAACAACATGTATACGAGGAGCTGCTCTCGGACGTGAATGAGTGGCATGCTCTTCAAGAGCAACACCTGGAAGCACTATACACTGAAGCCGACGCTGATCCCAAAACAATTTCGCTGCTTTGTCCCGTTTGCCTGATTAAAAGGCTTAGCCGCACCAAATCTCAATATATCTGTGAATGTGGAGTGCAGTTTGCGCATGCAGCAGATATGCCACAGCTACAGCAGCTCATTCAACACAAGGTCAACGAGCACGAGCTCAATTGCACCCAGGCTCTGCGTTTCTTTATCGAGGCAGAGTCCGGATCCTCTTGCCTCTTTGCCATTTGCGGCAGCTGCGATTATTGCTGCTCAGTTTGAATTTGCTGGCTGCGTCCAGCTCTAAGTTTTTTATATGTGATTAAAGTTAAAATTTGTAATTTAAACAGTTTCGAGCTCATCCTCGCCGGGTTGAAGGCCGCAGTGGAGTTGATTTCCCTGCTGATACGCCCAGGACATGAGCGCCGTTGTAAAGTAGATGCCCAACTCACCACGATAATCAATGGCTATTACCCCCGCCGTTTCATGAAAACGTTTCGTCATTTGTTGCAGCGCCTGCTCCGTTGCCTGTTGCATTGTCTGGTTCTCGTGCCGCACCAGGGCCAATATGCGTGCGGCGAGATTGAAACGCATGATTGTCTCGCCATGTCCAGTCGCCGATACGGCACCCGTCTCATTGTCTGCATACGTGCCGGCACCTAGCACGGGGCTGTCGCCCACTCGCCCAGGCAACTTGCCCATTATGCCGCCCGTTGATGTTGCTGCTGCCACATTGCCACAAGCATCAATTGCGACAGCGCCTACGGTGCCGGGCGGGTCATATAACTTGCTATCATTCTCTGTGACTACCCAGTTGGCCTTGTAATCCTCGAGAGATTTAAGTGCACTCGCCGTGACCAGCGCACCTTTGGGCAGCAATTTGAATCCCTCGGCTTCGGCTAAACGCATAACACCTTCACCTGCCATATAGCGGTGACGTGTCTTCTCCATAACCCGCCGGGCCAGCGATATGGGATGCATAATGTCGCGCACAAGGGAGACGCAGCCGGCGTCCAGTTGTGCTCCATGCATTATGGCTGCATCCAATTCTACACTGCCCTGCCGGGTCAGCACGGCTCCGTAGCCCGAATTGAAGGTGCAATCGGCTTCCAGAGTGCGCACCGCCTCCTCTACGGCATCCAGCGCGCTGCCCGTTTCCAGTAATTTCTGAAAACCTTTGCATGCCGCTCTTTTTACGCCTAGTTTGGTGGCGGGCACAGTTGCCTCGGGGATTGACCCAGCACCACCATGCACCAGCACAGTGGGCTTAAATGCTCCAGCAGCCAAACAGCATTTTCTATGGTTGGTAATTTTTTTGATTGTAAGAAATTTACCGGGATTTTTCAGGCCAGAAGGCATATCAAATTTTTTTTGGAAAAAATGTTTCAAAAATTTATGTTCATTTTTTTTATTTATTTAAGTTTAGTTTTTACAGTTACTAACTAACTTGCACAACAAACTTTTCACTTAACTAATATTTATGAGCGCTTTAATGCATCTAAATATTTGCTTCAATTGACCGAGATGAAAGCCGGTTTTTTTATGTACTGTGTGTGGTTTGACAGGAACTGTGACTTTCAAACTGCAGGCGAACCGGAACCAGAGTTGGAACTTACCGGCAAATAAGCAAAACATAAACAAAAATAATAAACAAAAAATTCACGCAACTCAAAACAACAACAAGAAGCTTGCGCAATGTTTAGTAAGGAGTGTCCGACTAGACAATACCCTGTAATTGGTACTGAGTAATAATTTTGTGGGCTTTACCTGTTAACAGAGACGTGTTTTCATTCAAATCACGATCTTACTCATGTTGCTTTTTTGTGTGTGTAATGAGATCGAGACTATTGCATTCCGCTGTGCAGGGTATTATAATAATAAAGCGAGAGCTTTTGCACGATCTTGCTTGCACGTGCATGCTTGCTAGCTCGCTCACTTGGCACTGCGCTCTTTGCGCTCTCACGGTCACGTAGCACGCACAGCTTCTCGGCGAGAGTTCCTTTTTGAATATTTACCGTTTCTTTCAGTACGTTTCTTTCTTCGGCTGCAGACGGTTGGCGGTTGGCCAGCTAAAATCTACATACGACTAGTGGTAACGTGAAAGTTTTCGGTCGTTCATCAGAATCAGTCGAAACGTGCGCATATTTCTTTTTAATGTGTCGGCCGTTTTGTTTATATTCACAATAATTACTATAAAAAGAGATAAAAAGCCATTATTAAACGTAAAGCATAGCCGCGGCATGCTAATGTATATGTATAACAGGGCTTATATGTACAAATACATATGTATGAAATAAAATGTGTGTATCTAAAAATTAAAATTGCGTTTGAAAAACACAAAGTACAATACGATCAAGCCAACTAATTGCTGTGTACATTTGTAATTGCGAAATAATTTGTTTACATTTCAAAAATTCTCATCTGTGTGTGTGGTTTCTATTAAATTTTGGACTTTTCTGTGCGCGAAATAGAGATACATATTTGTATTTATATCTTGATTGTATACAAAGTACAAAAATATATTCAATACTTGAATGTATCATGTAATTTATAGAGTGTGTGCAACAAGTGCCTCTGATCAAATTAATATACAAAAATATAAAAATGGCGCAATTCTATAATCTTATACGTTGCGATCAGTTGAATGGTTCAGCGCGTGACACATACGATAATTTACAAACCGATATTTGTGGCATAGATCGTATTAAATACGTCATAACATGCGTTTGCATTTTAGTGTTGATTATTTTATCGATATTCGTTTGGAGAAAATATAAGAGGTGAGTAGAAAAATGTTTGCAAAAACTTCTCGGCGAAATAGTTTATTATCTCACAGATACAACATATTTTTCTCTCATTTTATTTCATCACTAGCCGAATATTTATATCTAATTTAAATTAACGAGCATTAAATCTGTATCTCATTGATGAAAAATCTGACCTAAATTATACTAGAATGATGAAAGCATGATAATTTTTCATTATTATATTTTCATGCCGAATCATTGAAACCCATTAAAATTGAAAGCTATTTTAAAAACACATTGGAATATATATGGGAAAATTTCGTGACTAATTGATTAAAACGGATTCGCGTCCAAAGATTTCCTATTTATTCATAAGGGGTAGACGGTAGACATAATAGAATTTTTGGAAAATATTCAAAATAACCAAATTTATTTTGATCAATGTAGCCCTTTCAAGTCCAACACCCGAACATATTTGTGCTTTGTTTTGTTATATTCATTTCCAGTCAGTAATTCGTACAAGCAAAATTCTGTTTTTTAGTTTAAATTTCAAGTTTTTAACTTTCTTACATTTGTTTTTAAAAATGTCGCCAACTATCGATTTTCAAATTAGAATGTTGCCCATTTTGGGACGTATGCTTCTTCCATTACTCAGTCGCCTGGCGCCAAGCCGTTCGATATCTGACTTAGGAATGATGTCTAGGAACGTTTCGATCAGAAAGAATGTTTCTGTACGAAGTTTCTTGAAAAACTGTACCCAATCGTGATTTGACTTGAAATTGACTGATGGTTTTTCGAAATGTGAATTGAATTCTGGCCTCTATTTAAATGGCTCTTAATTTTATTTTTTCCCAAAAAGCCTATAGCTTTTTTGAACCTGAAGATAAACTCGGCTGCTGAAATGATGGACTGAAAATAAAACATGGAAACTACGGAGCGTACACCCATTGTGATATTCCTTGGAACATGTAGTGCTCAAAAAATATCTGATTTGTAAATGAATTATATTAATAAAAATGTTTTATAGAAATTCTTAATTTTCTTCTTTATTTATTGTGCAAAAATAAAAAGCCGAAAAATATTTTCTACTCCCAACAAAAGCATATGTCCTGAAATTTGGATTCGATTTTTTATGTTTGCCTTTAACTTGAAGCTGGATTTTATGTTCTTTTCATTTATTTTTCGAAAGCTTTCCTTTTTGAAAATATTTATTTTTATTTTTAGAGTGTTGATAAAGTTCTGCAAAATTTAAGTTTTGCTTTAGAATTTGGTTCTTATGTAATTCTTAATCAGTGGAAATAATCAGTTAAGATAAAAAATGTTTGAACATTTTCTAGGTAAGGACTAAAGTCGTGGCTGGTTTCTAGTCGAGCTTTTATGTTTCAACTTTTTTGCTTTGATCTTGTTGTAAAAATAATAATTATCGAGTTCAATACTATAATACTTAGGTGCAGTATGTGAGAAAAGAAGAAATTTAAGCACTTTAAATTGCACAATAGATTTTTAAAATTCTTAAGAAAAAAACATTTGTTTTTTTTTTAAAGTTACATTGAAAAATTTCTCATTTTGTCAGTGCCAGGGTGATGAAAAGCCATATAAATATTCTGGACATATAAACAAATGTGAATACGATTTTTGTTGTTGCTATTTAAATATAGCACATGCGCTTATAAACAATATGCAAAGGACAGCAAGTCGACGCGATGAGTTTCATTTTGTTTTTGTATATATAAATACTGGAAGGGGTGAAGGGGGTTAGTCATGTGGCGCTAGGCCAGTTGTGGAATTATATGTACGTATGTGTCGGGCCCCAAAATCCAAACAATGAAAACTTGAAAATTTGCTTTACGTCTCAGGGATGCAGTTTTTCTTAGTAAATTTACTCGAACTTGTGAAAATCCCATGATGAGCTGTTGGAATTTGGCCTTTATAAGTTCTTCCCCAGACACTTGCCTAGTGACCGAATAACTAAATGGCTGAATGGCTGATTGACGAACCGACTGGCTGACTGACTGAATGCATGACAAAATGTCCAAATCGTATGCCCAGATGCAGATACGCAGATATACACAAGTAAATATGAGATACATGTTGAAAGATACATTTTCATTTAGCCGTCGTCAACAACAACAACAACAACAACAACAACAACAACAACGGCGACGGCGACGGCGACGACGACGACGTCGGCACGAAACATGAAATCTAAATCTATTTGCAAAATCATTTGAATTATTTACTGACAGCCGTGACATAAGTCAAACGAAAAATAGTCCAACAATTTCATAAATACTATATAGCAAATTAATATTGTTCGTCAAGTCGACGTAAAAGATACACTTACACATAAATAAAATACAACAGTTAGCTAAAATGTTTAATTGTACTTAATTTTGTAATTTAATTGTACTTAATTTTAATAAGCTTGTTTATCAATCATTTTTTTTTTCTATGACAGTTTCTTATAAATATTTAATTTAAACTATAATCTATAAAGTAACATTTTTCCTTTATAGCTTTTCAATTTATTTTTATTAATAATTATATTTGAGATTTAAGTTCATTAATTAAAATTAATTAAAATTAATTTTTCTTGGTTATTTTGGTAATCGATTTTATCTTCGTTTGGCAAGTGTCGTATATAGAGACGAAGAGTATTTTATTCTAGTTTGTCATTAGATCAATGAACGATGTCGTCAGAGGTGGCAACGTTGCGCGGCTCTGCCACAGACTGTGGCGGTGGTTGGTGGCTTGTGGCAGTGCGTCGTCATCGCTGCAGTCTTCTTGTTGCATGTCCCTGTGTGTGTGTGTGTGTGCGTGTTTGTGTTTTGTATTGTGTGTGTGTGTGTATAATGTATACACCAGCTCAATTAATAAAAGTTTACTTCAGTTTGCATACAGATAGATATATAAGTAAACAAGCATGTAATCAAGAGGCGCACAAGTTTTCATAGGAATTTTGTTGAAACTGTTTTGGTTGTTGTTGTTTTTTGGTTATTTGCTCGTGTCATCGGCTCCACTGACCATCGAACACACATTGCAAACGAAATGAGCCGCTGCTGCATGGTCGCATGGCAGAATGTTTTTGTTTTTCGAGTTGCTGGATCATTGGTCATTGGTCATTCAATATGCGCATATATCTTCATCATCTGACTCTGACTGCCGCCGACAGCAGCTGCAAAACGAGCCAGCTAAACATTAAACAGTTGTCCGCATTGTCATTTCAATATTTGTTGCCACAATTATTTATCTGTGGTCGATGCAAAGCACTTAATTGAAATAAACTCAAACTCTCCCATTCCTACGAATGTAGAACAAACAAATAATAAGGCAGTTAAGATCTACAGTCGGTTACATCTTGGATTATTGGAAACCTCGCTATGAAAGTGAGCCGATCATTCAGACAAGGAACAAAGTGAATTAGATTGCAAGTAAAAAACTCTCAAAGTATCTTATTACAACTATAGAACAATATTTCTTCATGCAACTTATCTAGGAAAATTACACTTGAAAGTAATAAATCAATTAACTGACGTATTAATAAAGCTTCTTGTACCTACCACGCACACACTCACATATTTGGGGCACTTACGGTTTGATTCAAAGCCACTTGAATTCATTTAAAACATCATTGATATCCGGAGCTAATCGAGATTATAGCAATGGAATAACTCTCACCCTCAGCGAACACAAGAAAAAAGTAAGGATGCACATCAATAAACAATTTGTATCAAGTGCAGCAGCAGCAACAATTTGTTGCACACTCGTGAGTGCACTCATTGTGCCCTGCTCATTCATAAAAGATCAGCTCCCGATGGCCATAATACATCCGGCACTTGAGAAATAGCGCCCCGTGCCAAGGCGAGAGCTAAAAATGTTGCAGCAACAACAATAATAACAACAACAAATACAACTGCACCTTCAACGCAATTTTTTATTTGAGATATTTTTGGAACATTTTTGTAAACAAATCAGTTGCTCCAAATTAAACGCACGCCGAGGTGTGTCTATTTTTATATATATATATAGTTTATATATATGAACACCTGCTTCACAGACCGATTGTAGACTCCAATATTTTGAATTTTATTTGATTTTATTATTTGCCACTTAATCGGGCCAAGAACAAATAGTTTCTCGATCGGAAGGAATGATGGTGGGTTATTTTATTAGAACAAAACGGAACTATAAATTGAAATTAACATGTGTGGCAAGCATGTTTTAATATTGCTGTCTGTTACTTTTAGACTTTCGAAATAATATTATATAGAATATATATATTTTCCTTTAATTGTAATTACTATTTGTAAAATAACGGCTGTCAGGGAGGAAAAAAGGTATAAGAAACTGTATGAAAAAGTCAATATAATAGATAAAAACTCTTATATATCCTATAAAAGATCATAGCACATAAACAATCAGTAAAATACAGACAGAAAACAGCCCATTTAATTGAGCAGAAAATTGTAAGTTATTTCAATCTTTTTTTTTTTTTGTATTGGCAATAGGAAAAACCCAACTAAAATAATTAAATTTCAATTATTTATCATTTATCAAGTTTATGTGGGCACAGCAACAACAAATTTTGGCAACACACTCACTAACATACATACCCAGACACACAAACAAATGGACGACACACAAATTATAAAACTGTTCATGTTTTTCAATCAACAACTATTAATTTGCAATACTACAACAAGTGCAAACAAATTGTTCATCAATAAAAAATGTTGCACCTGCACCAAAAAAAAAATAAACAAAACAAAAGAATGAAAATTTTAAATTTGAAAATGGTTTGAATTTTTTATGATATTTTTTGGTCAGCTGCATTTAAATGCACATTTGGAGAAAGAAATAAATTTGGAAAAACCAAAAATGCATTTTTTAAAATAAATAAAAAAATATTGAAATCAATTATTCATGCACTTTTAGAGCGGTCAAAAATGTAATTAATATGTAACTTTTGAACGCTTCTCGACTCTGCTCGGCTGTCAGGGCAGGCGTTTTTCTATAAATTTATAGACTGTCTGTGTGCACAATAAATAAAATTCACCCACCGCCGCTCGTAGCCAAAAAGAAAAGGTATACACAAATTGGTGGCGCGCTAAAAAATTAAAATCAAGCCACAATTGTTTGGGAGCCATTCCGTACCAAAATATTTACTAGCCCAAAAAGTAACATACATATATCAACATCTATATATATATATACTTACTGCTGTGCATTGAGCACGACACTGCGCCAAATAGTATGCAACAGTATTCGCTATAAATAATATTTCAACAGCATTGCGGGCGCAGGCTTACTGTATGGCTTCCCCCTCCCTTTTACTCCATTTGTCTACTTATTCAACGCTTCACAATTCTAGTCTTTTTTTTTTGGATCCATGTGCAAACGTGTAAATGCTCACGTGTTGCAGTCAAAAAGTATGCCAAATTTTTGCACATCATTAAATATATTTTAAGTGAAAAAGACTAGCGAAAAGAAGGGAAATTTTTGATAGTGTGCATCAGTGAGACATGCTAATCGGCATATCTAAATAACGTACTGATGGGTAAATAACACATAGTTCAAAATGTATCCTTAAATTCTTAAATTGAGTGAAAGTTTGAGAAAATTATCAAAAAAACGATTGTAAGAATCTCGTTTTGCATACTTTCCGATTAGGTTTAAATTTATTTTTAAGCATCTGCTTAGGATTTCATAATAAAATTGTGTACAAACTCAACGGAAATTTCAACACCATTGTTAAAAATTTGTTAAATGGGTTGAATTGAGTTGTTGGATTTAAATTTAAGCAAAAAAATATCTAAATGCCTTTTTTTTTATATTTTAAAATGTGGAGAATCATTGCGCCTTGTGATTGATGGCTATAAAAAAATATTTTATATTTTTAAGCTTTTATTTTTTATGCTACTTAGCTGAAAAAGCTCAACGTCCAGTTTCAGTTTATTCTAAGTTGACTAAAGCAACTCCACATTATGGCAATTAAAAGTTTGTTAGCTATTTTTAAATACGCGACCATAGCAATGCAATCAAAAAGTGCGCCAGTTAAGTGGGCGCCATATATCACACTTTAGATTATGGCCCATCCAGCAAGAGTCGCAGGCACAGAAAGAACACAACAAACAACAAGCAGACGTGCCAGGAGCTTGCTCAGTGGAGGCGTGCAAGCAGAAACGGAACTTCATTCAGGGGCAGCGCCTCTCTCTGTACAAAGAGAACGCGTCATAAACACTTGAATATAATTGTGGCAATTACAAAGAACTTTCGAACACAAGCACACCCACAAAGGAACGAATGTCTGGTGCCTTCGCGGCTAGCTAGCGGTACTGGGTCTGTCCACCTGGTCGTCTGGCACTCCACTTAATTAAACTTACAATTGTTGATACTGTGATATTTATGCGAGCTGAGCTTTGTCCACTGTGAACATACCTAGCAGTATCTACTTACCGGTATTCTACTTACACCATAAAGAAAGTGGCAAGTTAAATTAAACTTCAAAAAGAGCGCTAGACTAAACCAAAATTTTCAATTTATATAGTGTGCAAAATTTGTGATTACGTTTGGCTAATAAGCAAAATACACATTTAAATGCTCTTATACATAAAATTATGCAGCAAACAAATCTTTGAAAAAGTAATAATCAGCTGATTGTAGTAAGCTGACATTTGCAGGCGGTAGAATCACTGATCGATACACTACCAATAAATGTGGCGGTATGTTGATTTGACTATCGAATAGTTGAAAGCGACGCGATAATTATAATGCGCACTTAAACTTGTTAAAGTGACGCGATCATAAATAAAACATTAAAATATATTCGAGAACCGGTTACACGATTTATATATAAAAATAAAAAGTATAATAAATATGGATTGTAAGTTAAATACTAATTTTTTTTTTAAGTGTGTTGTGACCTATACCAACATTTTATCAGTTCCACTTCATTGGATTTTTTCTTTCCTGTATGTCCTTTATAAGTGTGTGTGTGGGTGTTGTTTTGTTGTTAACGTTTGCGCTTTCTCGTTGCAGGTGCCATAAAACTTTGCTGGCATTTCACAATTTGCGCGCAGTTGTTTCGCTGCTGTTGTTGGCCGTTAATAGTCTCGAGCTGGCCAGAAGTCTGCTGCCCCAGCGCAACGGCGAGCAGCTAAAGCGGCTCTTTGACTCAACTCAGCCCAGGGAGTTGAATGTTTTGATTATCATCGGCGCTGGCACCGTATGGAATGCTCTCGCCGCCATCCTGTTGACAATTATGCTAATGTCCTATCATCGTGTGCTCGAGCGAAAAAAGATGACTGGTGTGTGTGTGTGTGTGTGTTTGTGCGTACACTTGTGTATGCGTGTGTTGAACTGATAATTTGATGCCGGGTAAATTAATCAAAAACTGTCTCATTTCACAGTCTACTTGTATGGCAGCATCGCCATAGAAATGTTGATTTTCCTATTGCGCTTTGATGAACTGGCTGAAGTTGCCTACCACGAGGAGATCTTTGACCTGGAGATGTGCCTGGTCACCGTAACGGTGCTTTGCCTCTTGACGCTAGCTGGAACCGATGGCTATACCATTTATAAGGAGGTAAGTGATTCAAGATATTCGTTGGAACTAATAAATTTCTGGTTTTTTGGTACTGTTAAGTATTAAATGTGTATGTCGAATATTCATTCATTTTAAAACAAAAATTGATTTGAACTTTCACTTTCACTTTAATTCTATATTCTGTTCTTTTGAATATGTAACTGAGACGTGCTCTTCTTAACAAATATCTCTGTAATATTTTCAACTTGCATGATTTTGAATCGCGTTATCGAATCAACATGCATGCATATAATATAGCCCACAAGATATTTAAATATTTAAACGGGATAAGTAGGAAAGCAAGCAATGTGGAAGCTGAAGGAAGCCTTCAGTCGCTCTGTGTCTCCTCATGCTTGACATTATTTCCGCTTGAGACCGGAAATCCAAAGTTGCCGCACAGGACACAACACACACACACACACACTCATAGAACTTGGCCACACAAGTGCACAGAAATCCAGCCCTAACAAACCAAGAACAACAGCAACAACAAGGCTAGATCTAAAAGAGAGAGGCGCAGAGCAATAAGCGCACCAAAGTAGCAAAGCAAATAAAAACATTAAAGTTACATTGGGCGATTTGGTTGCTTACCTTTTTTTTTGTTGGCCTTGTGAAGAAGGGGTGGGGGTGTCATGCAAAGAAAGTGGGGTAAAGCGGGGGACCAGACAGCACGAACTTCATATAAAACTTGCAGTTTACGGTTGTTTATACCGGGTTTGGTGCCAAGCGCAGGTGGTGGCCCTTTGGGCCATAAACGAGCCGGCGCCGCTGTTGTTGTTGTTGATGCTCTACTTGTATCTTGTATCTTAACTTGTTCGCGTCATTGTTTTGCGGCCAAATGCATTAATGCTGTTGCATACTTTAAGGCGAAAGGCGCATTTGAGAGTAGAGCACAATTGCACTCTGCTGCATTGCTTTGTGTGTGTGTGTGTGGGTGGATAATGTGGTGGAGAAAGTTGAAAATTATTTGAAAATATAAAAGATTGCATGAACTAATAAATCTAATTGCTGGTTCGATTATCTTGTATGGATATTTATTTTAAATCTCTTTTCTTACTTCAATATTAATGATAAGGTTGAGCGCCTAGGGTTTTTACTTAAAAACAGCGATATTTGCATTTTTATATGTTTGAAATATTTTTGACAAAATTATAACAATTTCTTTAACCTTAATATATCTACATGCAATAGGAATCTCAATTTCCTACCTTTCGAATTTAAATAAAGCTATCAAATGCAGATGTCTTGCATTTTAATTTCATTTTTCCTGATCAAAATATAACTTCTGTGAAATTGAATCAAAAGGTAAAGTGATTCAGAAAATTCGCATATTCCTTGCTTAAATTTATGTATGGGCATGCTTCGTATTCACTTAACTCTCATGCAGGGTTTCTTAACTTTTCCTTTGACATATTCATACACATGTCGTATGAATGATATTCAAACATCAAATCGAAGCCAGCTGAGGCTAAAACGCCAATTGAAAGGCAAACTTTGGCTTCGACAAAACCAATTCCTAACGAACTATGTGTGTGTGTGTGTTTTTGTATGTAAATTCCGGAGCTCACATGCAAGACGCCCTGGAGTGTGCTATACATTTTATAAGTGGTGTCTTGTGAGGGGATTGCGCAAGGGGCAAATGCAGCCAATAGAATTACGTAGCATAAACAATACGGGACCCAAGCTGCCTATATAGCTACGCTACAATTGAGCGCTGGGCATTTGTCAACATCAATCCTTTACCCTACCCCTTCCGACCACCATTCATAACTATAAGAAAACCGGATACTGTGGCACTGACAAAATGGCGCTTCACGTGCTTTGCCTTTATTTGTTGCGCTCCTACTCGAGTGCCACGAGAAGACCCAACCTAATTTGGGTGCCGCCATGCACTGCATAATTTTAATAAAGCACAAGTTTGCGGCGGGTGGGTTTTGTTGCGAAGCTCTGCTTCTCAAATTGGAAGTGGCAGCGAAGGAGTGGAGTTGACGGGAAGTAAGCAAATAATGCCATGCAACGCTAAGCACAAACCCGAAAATACAAACAAATTGTTAGAGTGCCTTTTAGTGGGTTCATTCGACGACTGTATACGCTATATATCGTTATTAGATTTAATAAAATTATGAAATTTAATTGATTTCCAGATTTATTAATTTATTGATTTATTTACAAGAACTATTTTTTACATGCAATGCTTTACTTAAACCATAAGTAAATCTTGTTTAATTGCACATATGAATGTATACTGAAACACATATTTTTTATAGATTTGATTTTAGACGAAGTCTTTTATCATAAGAGTTTTTTTTTAAGCACCTTAAAAATATAATTTAATTGGTCAAACTATTACTGCTATTATTTTCAATTCAATAAAACTAAAAATAATTTTTTAAAAAATTCTGCCGAACAATATAATTGGGTTTATTAAACATTTGACTAACAAAATAGCCAGGAATCCAAAATAGTAACTAATAAATATCTGTTGTTGAACTAAATTGGTGGATCTTAAGTAAAAGCTAGTTAATTACGCAACTAGTTCAGAGCTACCCTAATAGTTTATTTTAGGGCATAATACAAGGCGAATGCTGATTTGGATGTTGATATTGTTGCTGGCGGTATTGTTGTTGTTATTGTTGTTTAAAACGGATGTTGGGCTAGGCAGAGAAATGTATGTGTGTGTGTGTGTTTGTCTATCTGAGAAGGGTTAAGAGGAGCAGGAGGGGTGAGCAAATTTTCCGTGCAGTTTGCATTTGCATTTTGGCAAAGAGGGTGGTGGGGGCGGGGAGATGAAGGGAGCGCGTTAAATTAGCAGTGCAAACAGCCGTGGAAGAGAAAGTAAAGCACTTGCCTCTCTCACTCACGATGACAATGCAAAAGGTTTATTTAATTTACCAGGGGATTAGCATTTGTTGCAACTCGACGAGAGATGGTAAGGGTGAGAGAAGGGGAAAGGGTTTGTTTTGTGCAGCGACTGCAGCTGGATTTTAATATGTTTACATTTTAATTGAGGTTAAGCGCAGATTTGCTGCTCTCTAAAGCGCTTGTGAGCTTGTCAAATATTTTATTTATGTCAGTTTGCCAAAGCGTTTGCATACTTCAAGGCGTTGCGTGCTTGACCGCACGTCGAGTGCCACAAAACGACTGCTTTGGAGGCGTCGCTTAAGTGCAACAAATGCTGGCTAAAACTGGCAACGGCAACGGCAACGCCAACTTTTAACAAAAGACTGCTAAAAAGAAAAGCCAAAGCACTGCCCAGACGAAGTGCCATTGTTAAGGCGTTGAGCAGCTTACAAAACGTGTTGCATACCAAAAACAACAACAACTGCTAAAAAAATAAAAACGAATATGAAATCAAGTTTAAATGTATGTAATCCCAGGGTGACTACGAAATACCCTGTACATAAATAAACTTGATTACAAAACTTGTTATAAAATTAAATCCTTACGAATCTAACAAAAGCTTCAATATCTTTTCAATAACTCACACTGAATCTATAGTTAAATTTATCACGGAAACAAATGTTTAAACTCTTGTGTCTCTTACGCTAATATACCCTAGCAAGATTAAGTAAGGCGTATGCAACTAAAAGTGACAGTAACACATGCAAGCTACCACAAGGCTACAAAATGCCAACTTGTCTTTTTATGTGCAGCACTAGGCAAGCGCGGGGAAAAAACGGTGAGATTCGCTAGCAGGACTTAAGACCAGTTGCTAAGTTGCTTTTGAGTTATGTGCCAGTTTTGCGTGGCTTTGTTTTCTTCTGGGCATGAAATGTGCAACAAAAAACTAAACTGTGTGAGCTGTCACTTCAAGTGCAGAACTCCAAGAACTGCAAGATTAAAGCCAAATAATCTTAAAAATTCGGCAAAAATATATAAAGTTTTTCAAACATTGCAGCGCTATTGCGATGACTATCAGGAGGACTTTGATTGCATTGGCTACAGGCACACATTTGCCACATTCTATTCGAAAACATGTTTTTGGTGGCTTACATCGTTGTTGTGGCTGGGCTATAAGGAACCCCTCGAATTGGAAGATCTGGGACATATGCTATTGGAAGATAGTGCCAGAGCGCATTATGATCGCTTTTTGTACATTTACACGGAGAAAAGGGTGAGTTCAAATATTGGCGAAAAATAATAGCAGTATGATTTTAACTTAAAAATACTCCCAACCATTAAGAAGCTGTTATTTTAATTACATTAACACAAAAAAGTATTCATATTATTTTCGTTTGATACTTATGGTTAAACATAATGACCTATTTATTAACGCAATAAATGAGAATGAGGCACACTGAGCGGCATTTAATTAAAAAGCATTAATTTACAAAAAAAAGAGAAGGCAAGTAATAATAAATAATTAAATGCCTTTGGCCGAAAAAAAAACTCAGTTACAATTGATACTTCTTTCCGGCTTGGCTGTGTGCCGTGTGCCTGGAACTGGCCAACTGGCTGCTCTGTTGAATTTCCATTAAGAAAATATTGTATTTAATTTGCAAAAAGCACAACAAGCAAATTGCTTAATTATTTATTTAAATGCAATGCCGCCGTTGGCCAAAAGCAATAAATTATCAATGCAAATAATATACAAAAAATATATATCTTTAAATGTATGCAAAGAGAGAGAGAGAGATGCGGCCATTTACTTGATAACAAAGTGAAAGTGTAGCCATTATAAATTTGCCTATTTTATTTATGCCCTGTACAAATAAAAGTAAAAGGGGTGAATTTTCTTATCTTCCTTTTAAGTTAATATCATTTTAAAATCGTAACTGTTTGATTTGGAAAAGATACTTTTATAACATAAAGCTACAAGATTTAAATGAATTAATCAAAAATAGGATAGCAGCAAGTCGAAATTGATTCTTTAACTCGAACTTTCTTACTTGGTTGAATTTTTAATGTTAATTTATTTGCCGCATTTTGTGTTAAATTTTAATGACAAAAGGGCAACTGGGTGTGTAAATTATTATAGAACGCGGCAGCCCAGCCAAAGCAGCAGCCAAAGAATATATTAAATGTCTGGCATTAATGAGCCTATTTATAACCCTTAATACAAACGAGTCGCGGCCTATAAGTAATGTGTAAAGCGATACATGAAATTGTGCGGAAGAATAAGTCATCTGAATGTATCGTTTGATAAAAATCGACAAGTGTGAAAATATTAATTAGTTGTAGTATATTGCGAAAAGGCATTAACAAGGCAACAAAATATACTTGGATCACTTTAATATTTTACTGAAAAATATAATATAATATATCTTATCACTGTTCAAATGACAAAATAATTATTCTTGTCAAATCAATAAATTTTTTATTAAGTTTTCTTGGCCAGCAGATAATAATTGCATTACATTAACCAAACTGCTTCTTTATTTAAAATGCATATTCATTAATCTTTGACTATTCTTTAATTTTTTTTTGTAGAAAAAATCGAGCTCGCCGCCATCTTTGTGGTATTGTTATATAAAGAACAGTTGGCGCATGTTTGCATTGGGCGGCATTTTAAAGCTGGCCGGTGATTTATTTGCATTGATTGGTCCACTTGCCATCCAGCAAATAGTGCAGTACATTGAGGGACTCTATGCGGCAGCGGCACAGGAACAAGCAAAGGCATCATCAATACAATTGGGAGTTGGGACGACAAGTAGTCAAATGTTGGGCCCTAATGCGGCCACAGATGGTCCAGCCGATGTTGTTTACTATGACGATGATGATTATGTTGGCAATGATGATGATGATGGGGTTTACAATAATGGTGGTATTGGCATTGGCGATGTGAGAATTTACTATGCCAGATGGTCGGATTTGTTAACAAATGGCTGGAGCATTGCTTGGCTGGTGCTGTTGGCTGCATTGGCACAGGCCGCATTGTCGCAGGCCTCCACGCATGTGCTCAACATGACGGGCATCCGGATTAAAACATCGCTACAGGGTCTAATTTATCGCAAAAGTTTGCTTCTAAACGCTAACAGCGGTTGTGCCAACAATGATTCCGCCGATGCCGATGATGACTCTCCTATTGTGAAACAAAACGGCAACATTAGGTTGACTACCAACGATAATAAGCCGCCTGCAGGGCTCGAGAAGGCCACACAACAAACAGAGCGTTCAAACGGTGAGTGTTTGGCTTTGCCACCAACTACCTTTTCCTTACCTCCGAACCCCCGAACCCACTACCCTCTAGCCCCTAACACCTAAACCTCAAACCAACTAACTTTGGGTCATACTCCATTTGTGTTTGACAGAGGTAAATGTGCGTTTGGTGTTAATTGAGAGTTTTACGGCTGAAGTGATTTTGTAGCTACATAAATATCCGGCAACCAACCACGTGCAATTGGCTTAAGTGGGCGTGGTCATTTCCCTTACTTTGGATAGTTATTTTTCTTCTGCCTCTGGTAAAGACAAATTGCTTTTTGATTGGCTTAGAGTTTGGCTTTATTGACAAAGTAGGTTTTATGACGAAAATGAAATAAGATTTAATAGTTGGACATGTGTTGGAACGCAATGGATTAATTAAAAATAAGATCAGATCAAATTATATAAATAACTTTTTAGTATTTGTTTTTTTTTTTTTCATTAAACAGACGTCTTTTATTGCAATAAATAAATATGCATTAGAAAGATTAGTTTAACTTGAACTTATAGAATAAATGGTTATATATTTAATGAAGCTTTCACAACTTTTGCTTTCATCGAACTAACATTAATTTCCAATGGCCCCAACATGCAATATTAAATGTTATTTATTTGCTATTGTTTCTTTGTGCAGGCCTCAGTGACATTGGCGCCATCACGAATCACATGACGGAGGACACACTCAATATTATGCAATTCTTTTGGATCGCTCACTATGCCTGGGCCATACCATTCAAGGTTCGTGTTAAAGGACATGTTATTTACGAGCATCTTGTGTGCTGCTCAAAAGCTAATTTATAACACTTGCTGCTTGGTCTTTTGTTGTTATTTTATTTTATTGTTCTTTGTGCTTTAATCACACTTTGGATTTATTTCATTTAATTGGCCGCCTATAAATTGCAACTGCATTTGATTTGTATTTGCATGCAACATTTTATTTGTTTTTCGGCATTTAAATGTCATTCGAAAAGCGTTGACCAAATATTTTGTATTGTCTCTTAAAAACACAAACTTATCTGAAGACTAAAGGATTTTTATGTAATTAAATACACAAACTACTATGATTTAACCAAATGCAAATAAACTTAACACACGCAGTTGGCCAAGTTAAATTTTATACACACACACACACAAGCAAGCATAATTAATGCGTATTAAATACATATGTGTGTGTGTGTGCCTGTGTGATATACGGCATAATTAGATATAAGGTTGCATTTACTGTGGTGCTTGTTGCTGTTCCAGTTCCAGGTACAGATTTAGTCCAAGCATGAATTGATTTGTAAATGTTTTGGCAACTCCTGCTCGTATTTGGCCTGCTTTAGGATTTGTGGTACAACGGTAGTGGTGGTGGGTGCTTGTGGTGGTGGTGGTGCTGCTGGTGTTTTGTGGAACGGTCATGGCAACAGCTGCATTATAATTTACTCGTTTGTATGCAGTTCAAATCGGATTTAGCAGGCAGGCAAATTCGAATCGCATCATGTTCATTGTGTAAAAAATTAATTAACATTGTATTGGCAACGTTCCCGATTGAAGTGTTGCCGTATGTCGTATAACAATAATCATATATATCTAAAGAAAACTCAGCCAGTATTCCTTACAAGATTAGGCTAATTCACCAATGAAATCCAATCATTTAGACAACGAATATTATTATATATGTAGCTCGTATGATTCGAAGACAATACGAATGGTAATTTCCTGTGAAGCACATTTATTATTAATAGCAAATGGTATTGAAACTTAATATGACTGGCCAGAAAATTCCTGATTAAGAATGGTCAAAGGTTTATTAAAAATTACAAAACTTTGATTATTTATTATCTGCTTAACTATAAAGACTATAAATAAAGTTCATAAAGCAACTAGTTAAAATATTTCACAATTGCTAATACCACAAACCAGTATGATTTTAATAAGACAAAACCACAAGCCAGTTTATATCTGTAAACAATTTATTAATATTGCGGCTGCTGCTGCTGCTGTGACGACACTTCGAGTCTTTGACAGGTTTAAACTTGTGTGTAGTCTGTAATAAAGCGTGACTTCTGCAATATCATTAAATTATGTAAGCATGAAACTTGTATGTTTACTGCATGCTTGCACTTTCCATTAATAATAACATTAATAATCTCTTTCATTTGGCACACAATTCAAGTTATATCTTATAATAATTTCAAATAACTTACTCACAACCTAATTATTTGCACAGACCAAAGCTATGCAATAAAACGAATATTGCAGTCACTGCATAATTTTGCACAAGTAAATCTATTGTAAACACATTGATATTTGGTGTTATTGTCTTACAGATAACATTGGTCATTTATTTGCTGTACCTGAAGTTGGGCATAAGTGCTGTGATTGGTGCCATTGTATGCATTCTCATTATGACACCGTTGCAGTTTCTCATCGGCAATGCCATGTCCAAGAATGCCGAAGTGATAGCGGTAAGTAACACAATTGTTTTCGAATAGAATTTAGCCCACATACGTTCTGCTTACTGCTGTTCAATTTAATCACTGCCAGGACATTGGAGTAAATTAATTTCATTTTCAAATGAGAAATGTGCAAAATATTTTCGGACGAAATATGCCAGAATTCGACTACATCACAATTTGTTGCTCGATTCTGGCATTGCGGTAGGTTTTAGTTGTGCTTGCCATTATTTTGATGTTACGAATTAAGAATTTGTTGTTTGAGTTTTGCTTTCTCGAACTACTATCTTGTTGGCTATTGCTGTTGGCTGCCTTAAAAGTTTCTTGTTAACAGATTTGTGGTCAAATTAAAAGCTATTGCTGGGCGGGCCAACAACAGTTAATTGAATTTCGGTTTATTTGGACATTTTGAGGCAGAACTTAAACCGCTGTCTTGTAATTTGACTATTTCCAAGCACTGAAAATTTGCAAGTTTGTTTCAAGTAAATTAATTGGGTTAAGCAAATAATAAGTGTGTGCAGAAAATCTGTGGTAAAACCTATGTTTTGTTTCAATTAAAGACAAACAGTAAGCAGTTGGATTTATTTTTGGTATTTGGGGTGTAAAAGTAAAACTTCGGAATTATTCTAACACTCTAAGCAAACACGCAATGTAAATTGTTCAGCTTGTAATTAAACAAGATCAACCTTTATTAACATTTTTAATTAGAATCATAATCAAAGTTATAATTTTTATTAAATCATTTCATATTATTATTTATTAGTTAGAAGAAGAGTACAGTAAAAATACATCATGATTTGGTTTTATGGCTATTTTTTAAAAGAAGTCAAATAATACTCCAAATTTACAACTCATTGATCTAAATTTTTTTTTTTTTTTTTAAATGTCATATTCTTTAACGACTAGAAATATACTGATGAGCGCTTAAAACAAATACACGACACATTGATTGGCATTAAGATAATTAAGTTGAATGCCTGGGACGAGTGTTTCTTGAGAAAAATACAAGCTGCACGCAAAAAGGAGCTCAAATATCTAAACAAAGACGCCATGTACTGGACCTTAATGAGTGAGTGATAATTTAAGTTACATTTTACTATAAATAATTTATCTAACTAAACTTTTGTTTTTTATAGCCATTTTAACACATATTTCCACTGTGCTCATCACATTCGTAACCCTGGCGGTTTATATTTGCCTGCCGCAAGGCTCGCGTTCGAGTTTCGATGCCAGTCATCTGTTTGCCGCATTAGCATTGTTCCAACAGCTAACTGTGCCTTTGTTGATCTTTCCCATCACAGTGCCCATTATCATTGCGGCACGAGTTTCCACACGTCGCTTGGAGCGTTTCCTGCATGCTCCCGAGATTAAAAAGCAATTTGAGGGCATTCGAAATATGGCACGAATTTTGAGCAAAAGTGATGCCTCTCTCGACATGTACGAAACGCAGGAGAAATCTAATATGACACTGCGCACTGCCCAGGCAGAGAACAGACTCAATGAACAACGAATGGCGTTGCGCATTCGCATTCCCGAGCAACAGGCTCAACCTCAGGCTCCGTCGACGCCGCCAGCTCCTCTAGCCCTTTCGGAACCAATAACGCCGCTCTTGCAGAGCAATGAAGAGCCAGCAGATGACAAATCACCCGCCTTCTTTGCACATGAGCTGGGCCATCACAAGCTCGTTCAGCAGCGTCGCGAACTGTTACGCAACACGCCCTATGTGGCAATAAGGCCACCCAAACTATTTGGTGGCGCCATCGATAAGCCAGTGGAGTTTTCGGTGTTGCGTGCGAGAAATTCAGATAGTTGGCGACGTGATTCGCTGCTGCTCAAGATGCCCGATGATATTGCCGTGTCCATCAACGATGGACTCTTCACCTGGCAGCCACAGTGTCATCTGCCCAACGTTCAGCTGCATGTCCCAGAAATGGCCATACCCAAGGGCAAATTGACCATCGTTGTAGGCAAAAATGGCAGTGGTAAAACATCGCTGCTGTCCGCTTTGCTCATGGAAATGCCGCTGCTGGCGGGGAATATGTTTTGGCATAAGTGAGTACACAAAACTTAAATAGAAAAACTCTTAAACGTATTTTGTAATATATATTCAAGAAATCTTAGCCGCTTCTTTACCCAAATAGTTAGAATATAGTTTTTGCTTTACATTGCTGTTTTTAAAACTTGATATTACTTTCTCTAATAAAACCATCTTCGAATGTATTTTATCGAAAGAAAAAAGAACATGCAAAAGCTTAAGTGAGCCGTATGTAAATGGCTGCTTAAAATGTCAGTCAGCCCATAAATAACGCAACTAACCAAGGCACTTAATACACACACATACAAGCATATACATATGTATGGACATATGTGTGTTGCATGTCGAAGTGCAGGAACCCATTGATATGAACTGCTTTTGCCTTGTTTGCATATAAAACGCATATTATGGCAATGCAGCCCAAAAAAAGTAGGCAACTCCAACATGGCGGGGAATCACCGAAAAATATATATTGAGAAACTTGTGAATTGAAATGTTTCACACACTCGCACATACACATATATGCATTTGTATGCGCAGTGGTATAGGAAAATTTATGAAGACGCTTGTTTGCTGGCTGTGGGTTAAAGCGGGGGGGGCTGTGGGCGGGTTGTGGAAATTGAGAAGACGCGCAGCGCTTATTGCATTTTATTTATTGCACAGTTGAAGGCCAAGAAAACTTACCCAAACGCCGCTTTGTATGCTTTACCAAATTGGCAGCACCGTAAGCAAAAGTGTTACGTATAAGAAGAGGACTCACACACACACATACCACACAATCGCTCAAATAAGCAATTGGAAAACTTTAATTAAATGAAGCCGGGTGTGTGTGTGTGGTTGAGTGTGTGTGCATTCTGGGAACCATCTCGCCCCACCTTTATTGTTGATTCAAGTGTGGGCCCTAAAACGAATTTTGAGTGGTTTTTAAGTTTGATGATGCGCCCAAAGCGATGACCTTGAAACTTTGCGAAAATATCATGAATAGTGTGTAGCTACCTAAAAGTCAGTTAACTAATTAATTTGAGCACTACCCATGAAATTATGCAATTAAATGCCGTTAAATGAGCAAACAAACTAAAAGGCAACTTACCTTCGGGGCATGCAACAGAGGAAGAGACAGCAGCCGCAGCAGAAACGGACTGCCTCTTGTTGACACACCTCAAAATGGCACATAAATTATTTAAATATTTACATGGGGGTTGGTCGTGTCAACGTTGCACAGGACTCTGGTTGCGCTGTCCTTGTTCCTTGTTGGCATCGCTTCGGGGCACACAACAAAACGTGCGTAATCTGACAAAGCAACTAAGCAACAGCTAAAATGGCCAATGGACAACATTCAACTGATAAAAAATAATTACAAAAAATAATATTTTTAAACACCCTAAGTAAATGGCAACTAGTCTAAACAAATTTTGTAGAGAAAAAAAAATAAGACGATTTGAAAACAATTAGCTGTTTTATTAAAATAAATTTCCATTTAAGTTAGCCTTTTATTTTTGCATAAGCCTTGGCCGAAAATCTGTTTGCGATTATAGCTTATTCAATCCATATCCAAATCGAGTGGAATTGATTTAATTTTCTTAACCAAATGTTCTTTGGCGTCTCAGAAATTAAAAATACTATAAAGCAACTTAAATCAAAATGAAAACATTTAACAGATTTGGCTCAAGACTTTAAACATTGCAACTGCAAATCAGCTTTAAATTGTGTATAATTAGTCTTGTTTGAGGTTTCTACTCTGCCTTTTGCATTAATAATCCATTAATTATTACAAAAGTCATTTGTAACAACAACAAAGTTATTTTGCTACGCTGCCACAAACAAAGCGACTTGCAACAAAGGTGCAACGCACACACACACACACACACACAAAACCATTTGTAAGGCACTCAGAAGCCGCATGACTTTTAAGCTATTAAAACGCATCACGCATACGCACCGTTGAGCAAATTTAAATAAATTGCATTGTGTGCTCAGGCTAAAAGGCATTTGTCGCAGTGTCGAGCACAAAAAGTTAAAAATCAAAAAGGGAAAACTCAAAACTGAACTGAGCTGGAAGAGACAATTGCAGTCAGTCAGCTTGTCGTCAGTGGCATGCATCTTGTGGCACTTAATGGCAGCCCAACAACTTTTTGCTGTAATCACAATTTCACTTTTTAAATGCTTGGGCAATGGGAAAAGTGCGGAGAATTAAATTGTGACCACTGCAGTTGCAGTTGCAAGTAGACGTTGCAGCTGTTGCAGTGCAGTGCAGTCGTCGTCGTCGAAGTCACCGCCGCAGTCATTCAACATATTTTTACAGTCGTTTCCAGGCACATCACGTGATGCGGTAATTTATCACAGAATGTCTGTATATGTTAATTTTATTGCACATAAAATAAACGAAGAGGCCGGGGCCGGTGCCGCCTCCTCAGAAACATGGTGTCCCGGCCAACTGGAGGCGTGGCTGCCATATAAAAATGCATTTAACAAGCGCAAATCGCACACAGCAGGCTGCAAAAAGAAAAAGAAAAATCAGCAAGAAGAAGTGCCACATCTTTGCCAGGATTGTGCTCTCTTTGCCTTTTGCCTTGGCAAACGCAAAATGTGCAATAATTTCAATTACTGTAATAAATGTCTGTGTTGTTCGGTTGTGTGTGTCTCCCTCCCTCTCTCTCTCTCTCTCTCTCTCTGTCTATTTCTTGTTGCTGTTTTTGGTTTGGAAATTTATTATACGAGTGCCCATGTAGTATACCACATCTAAACTATATAAATTTATATAGTGGTATGAATTGCAGGGGTCGCGTGAACTTAACGATTGTTAAGTGTGAGCAGTTTTGTGATTTTCAGCTGCCACGCACACGATATCACGCGATACGAACTTGCCACAAATGCTAAAGGCAAAGGCGAAGGCGAAAGTGAAGGCGAAGGCGAAGGCTACCCATCTATATTAGGAGGGGATGCCTAAGCAGACTGCGTTTGAGTCAGTTCTGCTTGATATGAGGTGCAAAGTGTGATTTAATGGGTGTGTGTGTGTATGTGAGTGGTGTGTGTGTGTGGTTGACTTAAACGGGTCAACAGGGCGCATACTTAATGCAAGTTACGTGCAGTGTTAAGCGTCAACAAGAAAACTTTAACTTAGTTGCATTCACTTAAAAGTATTTGAGAAGGCTGCTCAAAAATGTGAATACCTTTTATGGCCTAAACCTTAGTCGATTCCTACGATGAAAAATCATACAGCCAAGATTTAATTATGTAAAATCACAAATAACTTGAAGTATATTTTGTATATATAAATGCTTAAATTCAATCAAGATAGTTTAACTACAATTCAGTTCGAATCTGTGCCCCATATTTTGATGTAATAATAGTAAATTAAATAATCTAAGATTGGCCAAAACCGCATTACTACATATGTGTTAGTATTATGCATATGTATAGCTATAAGTGCTGTGTGGAACATTTAAAATGATTTAACCTATTGCAGTACTCCTCACAAGGCTACACAATTTTGTGGTCGACATGAAGAACCAATCATCTTATCTGCGTTTCACTGCGTGACACTAAATTATGCCGCAAGTATGAGTGTTTTGTCAGTTTGTGGCAGTGTGTGTAGATAGGTTGCGGCTTATACGCTTGTCGACCGAACGCGGTGAAAGTTATCAAATAAGCCGCTTAACTAAATTGCAGCTAATTAATTGAAGTCACTCGCATTTGCCATAATTAGCGATGTCATGTAAAAGCAAAAGCTAACATATGTATGTGTTTTAGCATTGAAAGGATGTGTGTGTGTGTGTGTGCGTTTGTATGTTTTTGACTACAATGATTAACGATCAAAGTTTGCAGCTTAAGAGCTATTTAGATAGAAGTGCAGGTTAGCAAAGCAGACTGAAAATGGTTTGTTTTTTATTTACATAAATCAAAAACATGAGCTAGTTGAAAAGCAGAATAATGTTTATTGTGGAACCATTTCACTCAATAAACTCAATTCCGTAAAAGTTTTTAATATAATTATATTATCTCATTCCATGTCACTTAATGCTTTTTTCTTGTATGTTTATAGGAACTGCACAATTTCATATGTGCCACAATGTCCATGGCTGTTAAATGACACCATACGGGAGAATATATTGTTTGGCGAATCCTTTCGTCCCAAGCGTTACGATTTTGTGCTGGATGCTTGCGCACTTAGGCCGGATATTGAACTAATGCCCACAGGCGATTTTACAATAATTGGTGAGCGAGGCATCAATCTATCAGGCGGACAGCGGCAACGGATTGCCATAGCACGTGCAATTTATTCATCGGCCAACGTTGTCATAATGGTAAGTAAGTAAACGCCAAGGCCAAAGCCAAGAAAGCAGTGCTACTATTCGCCTGTTAACTTCAAGCCAATCCAACGCTTCAGTGCATTTTATGCAAGTGCATCCGCTCATAAAATTCACGATACGTTTAAAGATTGAATTTGCTATAAAAAGCTCGACACATTGTGTCGTTTGGTAAACAAGTTTTATCGCAACGTTGTGACGCTTGCCCGAAAATATATTAAAAAGAAAACTTTTTTTTATAGTATGTGCCATAAACTAAAACAGTTGAGCTCTAAACTGAAAAAATGCCGTGCCATGAAAAACAATATAAAAATTTAGTTTTTTCTAATGCTTGCGTTCGTTAAGATTTTATGTTGAAAGAGCTAAAATAGAACTCAGAGCCGTTTTTGTCCATCGATTAAATCGATAAAATATTTGAAAAATAAATTAACGTAATACATTAAAGCGCGTTAGAAACATGAAAGATTCAAGAAATATGTAACCCTATTTGTTTACATTATTCGAAGCTTAAAATGGTTTAAAAACTATCGAAGTTTCAATACACCTTCCAAACTTAAACACTTAATAACAAAACAACCTTCTTCCAAAAGTCGGGCTATCAAAAGTATTTAAAAGCAACTATTTTCTCAAGTTGTTAGTTTTGCATATTTTAAAGGCATAAATAACCTCAATATTAAAATTAAATGACTTGTTATATTGACACTTTTCTTATGATTCTTGTCATCTGTGTAAAATTAATTTTGTTATTTTTCTAGGACGATCCGTTGTCATCGCTGGACAATGAGGTGGGCAGTCATGTCTTCGAGCAATGTGTGCGTCAAATGCTTTTGAAGTCGAACCGCAGCATCATTCTGGTGACACAGCAATTACAGTTGATCAGGGAGGCGGATTATGTAAGTGGCCCAGACAGCATTTCATATTCAAATATCTTAGCTATGTCAAACTGTCCGGTTTTTAGTGAAGTTGTGTTGGGATTCGAATTGGGCTGTGGTTGCCTGTCGTTTCGTTCGTTTTTTTTCTATCTCTTGTCCCGTGCTTTTTACTAGCATCCGTTTGTTACTTTGCCGGGGCCATTTATCGCCTTTTGGCCATAAATGCAATTGCCTGGAAAGACCATTTGTTGCCGGTCTACTGGTCCTCACTCCACGCCTCCTTTTCCCCTCTTCCTGAACACCCATTTTCACAATTATTTGAGCAGCAGCAGCAGTAACTGCTGCATAAGAAAAAAATACAAAAAACAGCAGACGCAAAAAAATTTCAAATTTAAATTTCGAAATTGAATTTATTGCCTTTTGTGCTGCTTCTCTTTTCTTTAGTTGTGTTTTGACTATTTCTTTTTTTTTTTTTTTGTGTTTATACTCCTTAAAATTTAAATTGTCCAAAAGGCTATTTAAATGTTAAAAAATATAGTAAAAATCAACTAAACTAAATATTATATAAACACAACCAATCGTTTGAGAAAATTTATTTAAAGATATTAATAATTTAAATTACTTTTCTATTGCTCAGATTTTTCTCAGATTTTATTTAAAATTATTTAAGCAGCATTCTGATCTATAATTAGTGGTATCTAGTCAACCACTGGTGTCCTGGCCAACCACTTAAATCAATATACTTTTGCTACTCGCTGTGTGCTTTATATTTGCCTCTTTCATTTTCGTTTCATTTTTGCGACCTTTCAGTTAATTGTGATGAAAGATGGCCGCCTACAAGCTTGCGGCAGTTATAAGGATATTGAGCTAAAGCAGCCGCAAATAATCGCCAAATGGAACTCGATAATTGCTAAGGCAAATTCAAACGCAAAGGACCAACAACAAAAGTGAGTACGACAAGAAACCAAAGTAAAATATAAAAAAAGAACTTTGTAAGTATGAGTGTGTTTTCGCTTAGCAAAGGCTTAGATTAGAATATGAATGACTGGAGAAAGCATTGTCATCGGCTTATCCTTTTGTAAGGGAAGAGAAGACTGAACGAATCCTTGCAACGCTTTACGTATACGTCAAGGCAAATCTTTTCTCTATTTGGGCCATGCTTTTTTTGTGCTTCGATTGCCTTAAAAAGTTCATTTATGACAAAGAAACTGCTTAAAAAGTTCAAATGCATTACGAAAGAAATTGCAAAAAGATAGAGGCTGGCAACAAAGTTAAGATACACTTTAGGCAAAAACCAAAAAACAGCAGCTGTCTTTGTCGTATTTTTTTAATTTGAGGTGCCATTTAAGTGTCATATTTTCAAACCACCCTTAAAATAGTTTAGTCATTTGTCTTGTGTTTGCTTAAAGTTAATTTACCTTCATTAGTCTTTCTTTGAGAAGTTACAATAAGCAATCCATTTACCATTTTGTACCTTAAGCATTTTATCGTTGCTTAATGTCCACAAAATGCTTTTACCTTGATTTAATGAAATATCACCATTAAACTATATCAACATCTGAAACTTAAAAAAAGTCAAATATTAATAATAATAAAAAAATTATTCCCACATTTTAATATATTATGCCTTCGCTTTTCTGTCGGGCTTTTTGCTCAATCCACTTTTTGTAATTAAAGTCAACATGGGAATTGGCTGCGCCACCGAGAATATAATAATAGCAACTGTTCTCGGTCTGTAAATGCTTATATTCAATATTGGTTATTTTTTTTTATCTTTCATCATCCTGTCCGCAGTTCCGACGAGCGAACGGCTCGCGAACGCTGGAAACTATTTAAGAATGTGAGCAAACTGGGTTTGCAGCGTTCAATATCGATTACATCGGAAGCAGGTGGATGCGGCGGTTCGGAGCTGGATTCTGGTTGCGGAGATGGCAGCGTCTCAGCGTCATTTAACAATGCAGTTAACAATCCTGTCGATGAGTATTGTGAGGACGATGATCTGCCGGCGGTGAGTAAAGTACTTAATGCAATACAAACATTGACTAAAAGTGGCAAACAATTCAAATTTATTGATGAAAACGTGAATAGAATGCAAATTTAAATTATAGATGAGTTCAACTTAAGAAAACAGCTAAAGGTGTAAAATGTTTTTTTGCTTAATTATATAATTAACATTGCACCATTGCCAAATGCCATAATTGTACCTTATTTAAACTAAAACATCAAAGCGTTCGAAAAAGCAAATTTTGATCGGCATATAATATATAAATTTGATAATAATTATGTGATGAAACACAATTTGGGTAGACGTGGATTAGAGAATTTATGGTGTTTTTGTAATTGGATGATTGTAATTGCTTTATAACCAAAAATCGATGCACAGCCGCAATTGCCAATTATAATAATGTTATGACATTGATAATAATAGAATAATGACATTAAGTGCATTAAAATCCTTTACGAATTCAAGCAATTTATTTTTACAACCTTATATACAATATTATTTGATTTACTTAGCGATTAAGTTTGTTAAACAACTTTTTTGATATATTTTTAATTTCAATAACTTAAAATCGTAATTCAGGCGCTTTCTATGGCCAGTGGAATGTGTTGTGGCCTGCAGTCGCAAGGCAGCTTTCATCTGCAGCGCACGCGTTCCAGTGTTTATGGCTCGCGCCATTTGATCTATGATGTGCCGCTGCCCATTGATGAGTGCCAGGGAGATGACGTCGTTATGCGACCGCGTCGTCGCAATACGTTGCAGCGCCGCGGCAGCAGCGCCAGGTCGAGAAACTCGTGGCATCGTCTCAGCGGATTGAGCACAGCAACAGCAACATCTAACTCCAGCACCAATAGTGGAGATCTGTTGCGTCGCAGCGTGTTGACTGCCAGCTGTAGCAGCTATGCGGAGAGCAGTGCGGATGGAGGAGATTCGATAACGAGTGGAAGAGTCACACCACCACCACCGGAGCTCTATCCACGTGCACAATCTTGGCAGCCGCCACAGAAACTGCATCAGCCCGTTACACGAAATGCCTCATCACCACCGGCTATGGAGGCAGCTGGAGATGTGGGCGAGGCACTTCCCGCTGCAGGCGGGGCAGTGCCAACGAGTCGCGGCAGTTTTCAGCAGTTCCTGCGACGCATGTCCATGCGGCGTTCCAACAAACCGAAACTGCATCATCGTCCGCTCAGCGCCGCCAATTCAATTAGGTAAATAATAATTGATTTTTTAAAGGAATAAAATTAGATAAATATGATATGAAAAAAAGACCTAACATTATGGAACTTGAAACTGACAATATATTGCTGACTTTTTAGTATTTTGAACTTATCTCGTTTTGTTTTTTTGTCTAGGAGCATCTCGGAGGAGTCCAGCGCCGCAGCTCTATTGCCAACAGTTGAGCTTAGTTCAGTACCTTCATCGCCTGTTGTTGACATATCCAATCCGCAGCCAACCACAAATTTACAAACAACTGCAGACTTGGATTTGCAGGGAAAGATGCAAGTTGAAGCTACAGCTCCTTCTCTATCTACTCCTCCCGCTGTGGGAACTCCAGTGAAGCGTAAGTTATGCATCTGGCATCTGTTGTAACTACTACTAGACTGCTAGCTGCCTAGTTGCCTAGTTGCCAACTGGCTAAAGTTAGTCCTTGCTCATTGGGCGACGCTTCAGCAACATTTGTATGCATTGAAAGTTGCTCTGCGCCATGTGGGTCAACTTAATCGATGGCAGACAGTGCGTATACGTGATTTTCTCTCTTTAAATAACTTTCGACTGCAGACAACAGCTGTACACATTTGTTATTATTGACTAATCTGACAGTTTGAGTTTCTACACTTATTTAATTTCATAATTTCAGTGAGTTAAAAATCTGAAAATTTTTACACGGACAAAGTATTGTCAAGGTCGAGCAGTCGGACGCTGTTTTTGTATGTGAAATGACCACAGACACTTTTTCATTTCCATCTGCAACCCTTTTTAAGACTATGGACTTGGCTGAACTTAATTAAAAAAAAAATAATGCACAAAAGACTGAGCCAATACAAAAAAGTTAACCTGACAGCTATTTGGCATTTTGGGTAATTAAAAACAACTTCAACGCTTCAACCATTTCTTTGGGACTATCAATAAAGGTTGAGGAATGCGCAACAGAGTTTACAACAAATGTTGAATGCGAAAACTTTTGCAAACTGTTTTTGGGCGTTGGCTCTGCTGCAGTTAGTCTCGTAATGAATATTGATCAGCCAAATAGTACAATAACTACGATAAGAGTATGCAGCAAAGATGTTTCATACAAAATATTTTCAGATTTATCAAGATATCAGCGTTCGCTGTTTGTGCGAACAAAACAATTCGCCGAAGCCGACGTCAGTTCAACCCGTTCGATATGTGAGCAAAACTAAAGTCAAGTTTGATTTTAAAAGTTTCGGTACTCCCAGCAGTGAGTCAAAGAGACATCGCGTACTGAGTGCGGGCAGCTCCCGATTTTGTTTGGCAGGGCGCAAAAGTTTGCTTAACTTAATGCATTGATCTATCTACTCGCTGTCAATATTTGGGTGACAACTTGCCGAGTTTTTGGGCCTGCAGCTCCAAACTTTCAATTTAATCAGATGCTCGAGTGTCAAAGAAATCGTTCGGGGTTGCGACCCTCGGAAAATTGCAGTGAAAATAGTTTGTGCTCGAGTTCGTGAAGCTTTTAATGGTGATCAAAAAAGCGCTTTAAAGTTCATTGTTATCATTTTTGAAGATCTAAATCCAACTATTTTTGCTTAAATTTAAATATTTTTTGGCTTTAAGTCAGAATTTTATTCATAAATATTTAACATCAAAACCTGTATTTCTGAAGCTTAAATGGATCACAAACCAAGCAACATTTAATATTATTTCATTTTATTTTCCTATGAAATCAATATATTTGAGGAATATATGAATGTTTTGCTTTAACTGGAAGCAATTAGTAAAATTCTTACCATTTTTATGTATTCAACACTGGACATAGTGAGTGCTGGTCAATGTTGATTTCGAACATGTTGCATATTGCAAAAGAGTTGAAATGCAAATCCACAAAAAATGTAGAAAGAAATACAGATAGCACAGAATAATAAAAAAACATTTTTTTTTTTTTCGATTTCTTTGCGTGCATGAAAGAGTGGGTCCATACATACATATGTATGTGTTTGCATATTAAATTGAAATTTTATTGAAACAAACATCAGCAAGGAAGCGCAATGATAGCCTGACAGGTGGAGAGAAACGCAATTTGGGGCCACAACTTTTGTATTCTCAATCGATGCAAAAAATAACACAAATATTTTATCACACAAACAAACAAACACACACACATTTTGTTGCTGCTTGTTTGCTGTTGCATGGTTTGTTGTTATACATTTATGGTAGAAGGTGAAGCAGTATGACGACCTTGAAGATATAGAACACACATGCGTTTTTCATAAAATAAAATAAAGATTGCGAAAACATTGTTTAATTAAAGCTTGTAATTAATACTTCACAATTAAAATTTAGCATTGACCAAAAACCTACGAATATAACATAAAATATATATAGTCAAATGCATCTTAGCCCTAAACGCTATGATTTCTTTGATGCAATTTAATTTAAATAATTAAACTTATCAATAATAAAGCTTAAACTTTATATGAATACTATGTTTTGGGTTTTATCATTTTATTTGTTTTCATATATTTTTATATATATGTATTCCTTTTTAATGGAGGAACTATAAACTATAAACCTAATAATAAACAATTATTTATTTAATTCTTGTTCAAAATGGGTCTAAAAATAGCAAAAATAACATACTATCACAAGTTACAAGACGTTGTGAATCCTATATTAGATTTATTCAAACTTCAATCAAATCACATATTTTATGCATTATTCTTTTCTACTTGCAGATGTTAAAATTGACTTCGATGCATTGCCAACAAATGGTCGCAGCATCAACAGTAACAACAACAACAATAACAAGCAATATAAAAGCAATAACAATGAGAACACTGAAAACAATGTGGATGGGAATGACGTGGATGACATTGTAGACGTGTCAGGCGTGACGGGTCAGCAGCAGCAGCCGCAGCAGAAGGAGGAGAAACAAGAGCCAGCACCGAAGCCAGATCAGCATCGGTCAGGTGCAGTGTCAACGACAACGGATTTTGAACGCAAATATGGCCAAATATCACATCACATATATGTGTTGTACATGCGCGCCTCCGGCCTGCCCATAATCATTGTCTTTTTTATTACCGCACTAATTTGGCAATGTTTGCGTGTCTACACGGACGTTTGGCTACAACATTGGAGCGACCATCATGTCGCACTGAAAGTGGAACATCAGGCCAAGCACACACACACAAACATGGATATGGATGTGGATGTGGATATGGATAGCGACGAAGTCACGTACTATTTTCGCATGTATGCAACAATTTCGTGTGTTTGCATTATAATGGCCATGATATCAACACCGGCCGGACAATGGGCCGGCTGTAATGCGCGCCGTAATTTGCACGATAAACTGTTGCAAACGATTTTGCATAAAACTCTGCATTTTTTTCAAGTAACGCCGCTTGGGCGTATTGTCAATCGTTTCAGCAACGATATGGCGATCATTGATAAGGTAAGATTTGTTATTGGCTATTTTTTGTTTGTTGTTTTCCTACACCCTTCCTATCTATACCTATGTATACATATCGATACATACAAAAATGTCTGCATCATTTTCGCTTAGCATTTTTTGCATTGTGCGTCGTAATATATGAGCATATTGTATGCTCTTTGTTGTTGCTGTTGTTTTTGTTTTGCATTCGATTTTACGGTGATAAGCACGCATTATGCACACGCTTGTGTGTGTGTGTGTGCGTGTGTAATATATGAGTTTGTTGACGCCATTCTTAGGGATGCTTTCATTATAGTTTGTTTGACTTTGTTTCCCATATAAATTTGCCAAACTTTTGGTGTTGTTTGGGTTTGGCTTGATTGAACTGACAAAGTTGATTGATATTCGATATGGTTGTTCTTTTAATAAATTCTCACTTATAAACTATAGTTAATTTTTAAATTTGAATCTTTTTTTAATTTCAATACAAACTACAAACCCTTTTAAACTTAGTCAATGCTTAAATCATATCGAAAGCTTTAACTTAGATTTGGGAACACATTTTATATAATTTTGTTTCATTTCAATTTAAATTAATTAAAAATTAGCTCATACCTTAAACAAAGGAATACAGTGAATTTTTAATTCTTATTATTTGCATGCTTTCAATTTATATTGGTTTTTAAATTTGTAAATTAATGAAAAAGTGGAATGGTAAAATAAAGAAGAAAAAAAAAACCAAAGGGCTTAAATCTGTAGGTTCAAATTAATTTTGTTTATGAATGTTGTTTGCGTTTTGGTCCATCACAAAATATTGAATGCTCAAAATTGGAAAAAGTCTTAATACAAAAAAAATACATTAAGTTAATAAATAAAATATTTAAGATATTTTTTAAGATTTATAACAAGAGACATAAATGACATCGTGTCTTAAATAACCCATAAATGTTCCTACTTTTTTTTTTTTTAATGCTATAATTCGTATAGATGAAGTTATTTAATATTATGTTCGCTTTCAGTGTAGGCGGCATATATTTTGTTATTTTAAGCATGTTGTAAATAGCATAGAGCTTTAATCTGAATGTGTGTGTGTGTAGTCCAACATAAATCTTCAATTATTGTTCACTGTTGTACAAGTGGTTGGGCACTTTGTAAAATCGCAGCCAGGAGAGCAAACAAAATTTGATTATGAAACATTGCTGGCTGAGCATTTGTGGCACACATTTGTCAAAACGTGAGCTGGGCGGGGATACAGATTCATTGGATTGGTTCTACGTTGCCTGACTGCATATTGTATATGTAGCATGTTTGTACTATGTATGAAGTTGTACTCGTTAATTTTGGCAAACGACATGCTTTGGGGGCTGAACCTGACCAGAAGGGGGCAACAGGAGCGGGTCGTCGCCTGTGGCATACACAAATTTAGTCATTTGTCAATTCGTGTTGCAAACGAGCAAAAGTCATTTAAAAATTTCTGTCAAAAGAGCCGCAGAATCTACCTGTCCTACCTGCCTCTCCAGTTGCCATCAGTTCATGCCCATATAAAGTAGCAATTTTTGGTCAAAAACACTAAGCAAAATAATCGAACTGAATTCTTTTTTGGGGTAACTCAAAGTTATTTCAAAGCAAATTATTTTTGAAATGGTATTCGTTTGATTTATATGTATGCAAGATTTTAGTTTTGAGCTTAAATTGATTATTCTTAAACACTTGCACTTAAATCTATTTTTATAAATATTTTGTTTTATGTAACATTTTATTTTTTGAGTGTACCCAGCCGTTTTTGCATACATAAATATCCAATATATATATACATACTATATAAATTTCCATTTACAGAAAATCGCTGCAACGAGTCAGCGCCTGCTGCAGTTCACGTTGCTCTGCCTGTGCGCAATATTGATAAATGTGAGCATTACACCATGGTTTTTGGCCTTCACTGTGCCCATTTGCTGTGCCTACTATGCCATACAGAAGTTCTACAGGTGTTCGGCGCGGTAAGTGATGTGTTCTTCCTCTTCCTGCTGCATAATAATAATAATAATAATAATGCTGACAAAGCGACTTTCATAATTCTTGAGTTAAGTGTCATAAATATGCATATGCCTTTATTGTACTTAAAAGTACTAAGTTAGCTTTTAATATTTCTTTTTTTGCTGTGGGTTGTTGTGTAGTTTAGAAAAGTTGAGAGACTTAGCCAACAGGGCGTATGGCTGCTGTCAACGTTTTGTGTGGCCCAAAGTTATTCGCCCATAAGCACTTAAACTTGGCCATAGCCAGTACGTATCGTTCAACAAAAACAAAAGATTTTTGCATTTCATACTTTTGGCTTAAATATTTGCTGCTCTTTTTCCTGTCTCTTTGGCCCTGTGTGTCTCTGTTGTTGTTAAGATAGTGCGAGTGGCACTATTAGCAGATTTCTATCTCAGTGTTTGTGGCTTATAATTGTCTTGCAAGCATAGTATTTTGTGCAGACCAAGTTTACTGTATTTTGAAAGCAATGCTGGCTGTCAACTGGACGGCAATTGTTGTGGTCTTTGCAAGTTGTTGCCAAAAGAAAGTAAAACACATTTTTAATGCAAAATATAATAAAGTTATGGCACTTTAAGAAAGCACTTTTGATATTTGGGTAACATTTACGTGTGTGTAGAAGATATTTGTAGATATGTAAGATATATAAACAATAAAACCCAATTTATATTGTATTCAAGTTTATGACCAATAAGTAACGCAATTACTATAAAACTTAAACGACACTTTCATCTTCAACTAAAGTATAAACATTTGAAGTGCTCTAAACAAATGTAAGAGGTTGCATTGGTCAAGAATGGAATTTAAATGCAATTTACAAAGGCACTCAAAGCGACTCGCACACAATAACAAAAGCTTATTAAAATTTGTCTGTCTGCCATTTCAGGGAGCTGCAACGTATTGAGAATTCAACAAACTCACCAGTGATATCGCATCTAGCGGAGACAATACAGGGTGTGACCACAATACGTGCATACAATCAGCAGGCACGTTTCACTGAGATACTCTTCAAACGTCTCGAGGCGAACACAATTGCATTTACCATATTGAATACGAGTAATCGTTGGCTGGGCATATCATTGGTAAGTAGTCCTTTGGCACATTTAACATACTCCTCAACTCCTTTCTCTGTCTGTCTGGGTCTGTGGTCAATATGGCAGCTATGCACATTTGATTTCTCTAAATTTTGTTTGTGTCTGCATTTCAATTGGCATTTCTCTTAAGACGCGTTATTTGCATGTGCATAGAACTTCTCAGATATTTCTTGTTGTTGTTGCCTTAGATAACAGTTGAGGTGATGGGCACAAACTCCACCTCAAGCAGCATTGTGTAAACCTAACTGCCTGTGGGGCGTTTACTGGTTTGTAATATAGGTTTACCCCTGTGTGTAAGTGTCTGTTATGGATCTTAAGTGTTCGTTGGGTGCATTGTATTGTGTGTGTGACATCTGACATTATGCTCCATTTTGGTTGCATTATTCAGTAAATTGACAGTGGTTACCTATTACTACATATATGCATGTGGAGAAGCATGGTTTTTAGCAATATGACATCTTAGAAAAGCCCCAAGCCGCAAGTACTTAATCATTAAAATATAAGCTGTGGCAAGGTAAAACACAAAAATAAAAACTACTTTCAGAGGCTTGCGAAATAAGCATTAAATTTATAAAGAGTCCTCTGGGTCATAAGGTTATTAGCTATTGCAATTTATAAAGCATAAATTTCCATAATTTTTTCTATTTATTGAAAGACAAAGTTGCAATTTACTTAAAGCACTTAGGGTATTAAATTATAATTTCATAACTGGAATAAGTTCTAAGAATTGTGATAACAAGTGTAAAATTGCAAAAAGATTTCAAGGCAAATACATTGTAAAATTTCTTATGAATTTCATATTTCTGAGGCAAAAAGCTTGTACGTTTATATATCCAAAAATCTGTCTGTATTAAATGTTGCCTGCGTGAATATATCAAGGCAAAGTAAACACACTTTTAAAGTTATTTTTTTCACCTTTGTTGGTTAAAATATAATTTGTCAACTTAAATAAAAATAATTCGGAATTTTTGGTTATGCTCGACTTTGTGCAAAAAGTTGTTCATTTTTTCCATGAATACCAAACTAAATTAAATATCCACGAAAATATTTTCGAAAGTCAACTGGCTTGCAAAAAATAACTCAGATGACAGCATGTAAAATAAAATTCAAGGTTGACACAAAAGTTAACTGAAAGACACGCGCACAGTGGTAGAAGTCATTGACTTGCCCCGCAAATTGTTCAACTAATGTAAAAACAAGTTTAATTTTGGTATTGGATCTCGCAAAGGATTGAAAATGTGCAGCTGTGCTTTCATTAATTTTAACTTAACGTAGAACAAATGCAATATTTTGACCACTATGCGAAGGTAAATATTTTATTGCGACAGATTTCAGTCCTTTGTTTTACAAAGAATTTACTTGTTCACTCCTCTATGTATTCAAATATATTTCCAATCAACTTTTGTTCCAATATTTTTACAGAAAAGTTATTGTTTCTCCAAAAGTTTTCTAAGCCCTTCAAACTCTTATGAACTTAATTGCTTAAGGGCAGAGCAGTCAATGAATTTGTTCTTTGTTTGTACTTAGATATATTTGCTTGAGAAAAAGTTTAGTTCGAATTTAAGTTGAACAAAAACATATAATTAGTAAGTAAAGGATCATTGCGAAAATGAAGTAAAATTTGAATAATGTGTTGTAGAATAATAATACATAATATAAAAAAAAAGTAATTTTTGTTGAACATATATCATATTGATTTACTAGTTTTACGATGTTGGACTTTTTTTTAGAGCAAGTCAATTGACTATTGTTTTCTAATTATTGAACAAATTGTGTGTGCAAATTGATCAAATATCAAACAAACTCTTAACCAACAAAACTATCAACGACTCACTTTAAAGCAAAGCGCCCATTGCACACACACACACACATGCATGAACTTTCGCACAAACACACAGACAAACACAAAATGGTCTGGATGCCAAGACCAAAGACCAAAAACTATGGAGAGCAACAAATGCAACAGCTTTGCGGGGCGCCCCTTTCGAAGGCTTATATACATTCAACCCCACACACACACAAACAAACATGCAAACATAGTGTATACAGACAATCAAGCCAGCGACAGCCTCAGTTCCGCAAAAAAGAAGCAAACAAAAAAGTTTTCAATTGTGGTTTGGCAGCTACCCCGTAAAACTTTCATTAAGATGAAAGAGAGTTAAGAGTTGAGAGCAAATGTAGACGGGATCCGTTAAGGAATCTGTTCCCACTAACGAAAAAAAAAAACAAAAACAAACGCACACGTTGGCTGACTAAAAAGTCATGTGGAAAAGAAAATCTTTTACCAAAATGCCCAACACTAACAAGCACGCCAGTCATGTCAGTTTGTGTTTCTATCTTTCACTTACTGCCTACCCCGGCTCTTTCACTTTTATTGCAGGATTACCTGGGAGGATGCATTGTTTTTGTGGCGATTGTAACGGCACTGGCAACGGCAAGCGTCAGTTGCAGCCGGTACGCAAAGGAGGCGACGACAACGACGACGATGTCAGGAACTTATGCCATCAATAAAAGCGCCAGCCCCAAGGAACTGACACCGACACCCTCACTGGTCGGCTTGGCCATCAACTACACGTTGTTGGTGCCGATTTACCTTAATTGGGTTGTAAAACTTTTGGCCGATATGGAGATGTATGCGGGTTCGGTCGAACGCATTGCATACTATGCGCAGGACAACAACAACACAACGACGACGAGGGAGATCGAAACGGATGCGGAAATCAGCAATGAAGTCGATAGGTCGTCCTGCACGAGCACCGTTGACAAACTTTACCCAGGCGCAACGTCAGCTGCCGTTGATGCCGCTGCCGATGAAGATGTGGATAGAGATGGAGATGAGAATGCTAAAAAAGAGCCAATGCCAAAGCCGGAGCAAGAGCAAGAGCAAGATGCTGATAAATTAAATGCAGGCAACGCAGGCAATCACTTAAACTTCCAGCATACGGCAGCAGCGTCAGTTGTTGACAAGCAGCTGGCGACGAGTGCAGCAGCAAGGGCGTCAATGATTAAAGATAAGAGAATGACATCGACACTTGGCGACAAGGTCGTCGCGACATCTAATGAGCCAGCAAGGCGCACCAAAACTTGTAAGTATCTGTGTGTAAACCTTTGGCCCTTAACTGTGTGCCAGGCATTTTAGACGGCTCATTGACTATCCATTGATTTAGGACACTTTGCCATCCAAAACATACACGCAGGTTGATCCAATTAGTTGTTTAGTAGCTTTATAAGCATTTAAGCAAGTCTTCCAAATATCATCAGCACATAATCTCCTGAAAGTAAACAAAAACAAACCACTTTTATCCAATTATCTTTAATATGCTTTTGTTTCTGGCATAAGCACTTGGTAACCGTCAAGGTTAAGTTAACAATTTGATGCGCAGCTAATATTTTTATTATTCTCCTAGTGTAGACACATCATTAAGTTGCCAGTTGATAACAACATGCCACAAGGTCTGTTAATTTGTTCACAATGAATTCAAATATGCAAATCTTGTAAGAAGCGACTTTTAACACGCTACATCTCCCATCTCTTATCTATCCATACACATATATTTTTTTTTATAGCGCTTGTAGTTTTTTCAACACCGCTACTTAAATTTTAAGCTCTGAGGGTAAATGTGTACTCGGGTTTTTACTTTAGTGTCATATGGGCATTAGAGTCCTTTCCAACCACACGCTCAAACTACTTTTGGAGTATTTGCCAAAAGTTGACTTTTAAAGCATGAGCTTAACTGCGTGCCACGATGACGTTCGAAAGGACCCTTTTTACATGAAGTTTTTTTGTGTGTGTGCCCTCATCACTTCTTGCTTAGCTGGTTTAATTTTCTCTAGGTTTTATTTTTGAGCAATGTTTAACTGACAGTTGCGGGCGTAAAATACCAAATATCCTGTTTATCTGTGAAAGGGTCAAACGATTTTAAGCTTTGTTGACTTGCTTTTAAACTTAAAATATAATCATTTGTTTACTTATATATATATATCGGATTCCGTTTTATTGTTTGTCTGTGCAGACCAAAGCGTTCCAATTTCCTGGCCACAACGCGGCGACATCAGTTTCCAAAATGTCAGTTTGCGTTATGAAGGACAAAGGCAGAATGTTATCAGCCAGCTGAATTTGACGATACCAGCGGGTCAACGGGTGAGTAACTATAAATATTTTTGCTATCTTTCTATCTGTCGTGTTTATTTGTTGTTCCCTGACCAAACGACGAGGGTTCAATGTGCACCGTACTGTAAATAATCTCACACAAAATGTAAGCAATAAATGAAATCGCATGAAAGATGCTGCAAGTAACCAACCCACAAGGGCTCAACAAACTGTAACGCCAGCTGCAAGAGCAACCATTCAATGAGTGTTTGTGTTGTGTGTGTGTGTGCGTGTGTGTATGTGTGTGCACTTTGGCCGCAAACTAACCGAAGCCACACAAATCTAAATCGGGCTACGGAATGGCAATCCCTGGCTAGACAGCGTAAAAAGTCAACAACTGATTGAATAGTCTACAAATAGAGCAGCAACAAGCAATATATGCAACATATTTATTGATGCTACACAACATGCACATCCATTATCATTATATCAGAGTGCACACACACACACGAACACACAAATGCACATTTATTGTCGAGGCGGAGGAATAGGTATTTGAAACTATTTTACAGCCAATTCTAAGTTGTATAGAAATATATCATAACAAAATTTAAATATTGTAAAAAAGTAAATTATAATTTACAAAATGCAACTTGATTTCCGTAAAAGTTATTTTTGACTTTGATTATGATTTTAATTATGTTGTATTTATTTACAAAATTCATTAAACTTAAATCACAAAAAAATAAAACAATTTCATATTGTGTGTTCTTTTTTTAATTGCATTGTTTTGTGTGATGGAAAGGTTAATTAAAGTTTGTTTGTGTAAATATTTAATATATACATATTGTGGTTTTCTCAAAAAGTAAATACTTTGAGAAATACTAAAATATTGTTTGATAAATCAAGCTAAAACTGAAATTTAATTATTTTTCGCAATTAATTAAATCCTAACTATTCAATAATATTCCTTCAACTCATTCCATCTTTAAGAATATTAAATAACCAAAAACTTAATTATATTTTATTTGGGTCAAATATCAAATCAAATTTTATTTACTTTGCTTTTGCATTCATTATTTACATATGAAAAAAACCAATTGCTTTACAATAGCTTCGATATTTATAATAACTGCATATGTGCGCAGAAAGTCGTTTAAAACAATACTCGGAATAAAAACTGAAAATTATTCAAACCAAATAAATATTCAAAACAAAACACATATAAAATAAACCCAAAAATGCATATGGAATTGTTTGTAGGAAAACATTTTAAGGTCGAATGGTAAATGCTCTATTGAAGGAACTATATAAACTATAACGGTACTATATACAACTGATTGTGAACTGTATTTAAACAGCGTCCTTATTAAAGTGCATCATATTGTGATTGAAAGAAGAGAAGAAAATAGTATTTTGTATTTTTGATTTTAGATGAGAAATTTTAGCATATTTATTTAAGTTGTCTAAGTGACACACAAATAGAATACAAATTTACATATATTTTTGTTGTTAGGAAGGTGAAATGCTGTGATTTAAAATATATATTTAATAGTGTTTTGCCAACAATCTCTGTTGTTGGTTTAATTCAATGCATTTGCCAAAAACAATACCATCTATATACAATAAATAAATCAAAAGTCATAACCTGCTAACGTTCGAATAAATGCAATATTGCGATTCAATTTGTTAATCATTTGGCACATTTTGTCGACTTTAAAACACAACTTTGGTACTCAATGAACATCAGGTTATTGTTGAAAAATCTACTCGAACTTATCAAACCTACAATAGTAATAACTTTTTGGTATTATAGTCAGTATATATTCTCAATGAAAATTCCATCTGGTCAAGATTGTCGAGGCCCAAGGCTGCAGCTGGATACTGCATAAATTTTATTTTTATTTGATTTTACTGCTGACGGGAATATGCATACTGGCATGAAGATAGAACTGGTTACATATGCTATGCATTTAGTATAGGCATATTATTTAAATTTCAAAGAGAGAAATAAACATTCCTCAAATTCATCTTAACTAACCTAGTCTATTACTTTCTCTCTATTTCTATTTCTTTTTGTATCCTTTTGTAGATTGGCATCTGCGGTCGCACTGGCAGCGGCAAATCCTCATTGGCCCTATCCCTGTTTGGAGTGCTGGAGACGACAAGTGGCCATATTCGCATTGATGATGTGGACATTGAGCGAATTCGACCAGACGAGCTGCGTACGAGATTATCGATAATACCACAGGATATGCATTTGTTCAATGCATCAATACGTGATAATCTCGATCCGCATGGTTATTATTCGGATTTGCAATTGTGGAATTGTCTCGAATTGGCACAGCTCAAGGAGTTTGTCAAACTGCAGCTGCCACTCGGTCTGGGTAAGTGTGTGTTAAATTCTGAATACAATACAAATGCATCGCCTTTTATGTTTCACAATTTCAACAGCTTTTTTTTTGTTGCTGTGATATTTGTTACGATTGCTGTTGTTATTGTTGCGTAAAATAAACCAACAACAACTGACTGTCATTTTGAGTGTACTGCGGCTCACTGACTTTAGCCAGCCAGCTAGTAGTTACACTAAAAAAAAAATAGTAAACATAAGAGTTAATAAATTGCCTTACTAATAGTTTTCATTTACGGATTTTTATATTTCGTTTTACTTTTTCTAAGCCTAAACAAAAATTTGTTTAATTTTTGTTCTACATTTATCCAAAATAGTTAGATTATTTTCCAAGTGTAGCCAAAAATAGCTGCATGTGTTTGGCTTATGAAAAAATCATGTTTATTTTTGGCAGCAAACATGACAGTTGGCTTGGCCGCCTCGCCAGCTTTACGAATCAACCTCTGGTTGCCCCTAACCCCGCCAGACATTCAGTCTCACATTTTCGCAGTCTAACTTGTCTGTTTGATGTTTGCTAAGCGCAAAAAAGAAATACGCTCATGCGTGTTTGAGTTTTTGTGTTGATTGCCTCACATGTGGCAAGTGTATATCTATCTATCTATCTATCTATCGAGTATGTTTGCGTTAACCGAAGTTGATTAGCCACTAACAAATAAACATATATATGACGATATATGGCGATTGTTGGCAAACAGTCTTATATATATATATATAGATATGTTTGTGCCATAAACCAATTAAGTTGCAGTTAAACGCCGACTCGTGGGCGCACACAAATATTAATATTGAGTTGAATGTAGAAGTTAGTTATTTGATATTTACATTGAACCAATAAATAAGTATACCCTAGACATTATTATATTCAGCTTTAATAATATTTGTTATAATAAATTTGAATTAAATTCTGTTTCGAATTTATTTAGACGTTCGTTCAGCCAGATAATATTTTATTTTATAAATCATTCTAATCGAGAAATATTTTGTAATCTATACACTATATTTTCTGATTTAATGAAACTAATCAACGGCAGTCATCATTTCACTCTGAGTGGCAGCCATGTTCTTGCCACACTCACAGCTTGCGTCCAACCCTTTTCACCCAGCTCCTTTCTTAATGCGTGCCTCATTGAAGCTTAAATGCGTACTTGGCCAAGCGGATTTAACGTCATGCTTATTAAATATAATTTTAATTACGCACTTAAACTCTCATTTTATAACACACAAGTATTTTGCTTTTATATTGTTTCATACCTTGTGCAGACACTGAAATCACTGATGGCGGCATCAGTTTTAGTGCCGGTCATCGCCAGCTTCTGTGCCTGGCACGTGCCATCTTGCGTGGATCCGTCTGTTTGGTGTTGGATGAAGCAACAAGTACGCTGGATAGCAGCACGGAAAGAGCTTTGCTCAAGGCAGCCAACAAGGCGTTCCAGGGTCGAACAATTATAACCATTGCCGTGAGTTGTCTTCATTTTGCGCTCACTCACTCTCTTTGTTGTTTATTGGCTATAATTTTTATTTACAGCATCGTCTGAGCACCATTCTGGATTATGAACGCATTATAGTGCTGGAGCAGGGTCAAATCGTCGAGGATGGCAATCCCCGGCAGTTGCAGCAGCAGTCAAGCTCCATTTTCCATGGACTGCTGCACAAAGGCGAACAGTTAAACTCATAGATATATATACATTTATATTTATATCTAGTATATATACACAATTTAATTGTCTGACAAGGGATTTCATAATTGTATTACTTACTTGTAGTTTAAGATCTGTGTGTTTTTGTGTGTGTGTGTGTGTTTGTAGCTTAGTCCTTTTGAAGTTGTGCGCTCGTCTGTGTCAAATGTGATTTATATACATTTATACTACAAATACTATATAGCATATATATAACTATATCACTTTTTATGTGTACGCGTATTTTGAGCAGTATTTTTTTGTCTTTTACTTAATAATAAATTGATGTTGTTGTGTCAAAAGCAAACATTAAATTTCCACCGCTATCCTTTTATGTCGTCCTTCTGGCAAACAGTGCGTATGAGCTACGTGACCACGTAACACTACGTATGACGTAAGTATAGGTATGTGTGCTTGTGTTAGTAGTAGTACATAGCGCTACCAAGCTGACAGCCATATGATTTGTGCACATACATTAACAATGCTCGCGTTTGTTCATATGCATGCGGGCACGGATATTTGATTTTCTTTTCCTTTACTTTTTAGTTATGTGCAACGGGTAAATATTACAAAAAAAGAAAAGCTAAAGTAAGGCTGTAAGGCTTTGGTTTATTTGTTGCAAGTCGCGTATAAGTATATATATATATATATGTACGTGTGTGATTGCCTGCAAAAAGTGAGAGAGGCGAACATGGGAACGTGACTTTGGCCAACTGAATAGGAAATTTTCAAGTCGGCTTAAGACTGCATTTGCATTCGCATTAAGTAATGGATACATAGTTTGACAATATGTATAAATAATGCTAAAAACATTTTGGAGGTTTTATAATCTTACGAATGAACGAATCAGAATTATAACCAAATAAGAATAACAAATTATAAAGAATATAGATATATAATGAAATAAAAAGTAAAATACTAAAGAGACCAGGCAAAATGGTGTTATATTCAGTTTTTTATTTTGCAAAACATAAATTTTTTTTATTTTAAAAACCTTTTGAATATTTTATCCATTTTAAACATCTGCTTAAAGTTAGTTTACAGAATTATTTCCCTTATTATTGCGATGAGTATTTTTATTTCACATTATACTAAAAGTGCCTTAAATCTACATAATGCATTAATCTGTATTTTTAATACTTATTGTAATCAATGTTTTCAATACTTTATCTATTGTATTCTTATGTCAAAAAAGAATCTAAAAAAAAAATAGATTTTGATTTTTGGCGTTTCAAAAGGCTTTGAATTCTATGTTTATATTTTTTAATTTAAAAGTAAAATTTTTGATTGGGCCTTATTTATCTTTTTCATGTTAATTGTCAAGTGTTTGAATGTTGGATTAAAAAAAAGGTTTCATATTGAAAATTCTATAAGTGAGGCGATTTTCTATACAAAATTAATTTTCATTTATTTGTACTTATAATTACATCAACTTTCTACACGCAATTTAATTATTTTTATTATTTGTAAAGGGTATTTAAAGAGCGATTCTTACCAAAATGAGAACTTGCCAAGAGTGGCAATCAAATAAGTTGCATTGCAATTTTCAATTGGGCAATTGCTATAGAAGCTGTGTGTGTGTGCAACAGTTGCAAAATAAAATAAAATGCAGCCAAACATTGCCCCACACACAATATAACAACACACAACAACAGGCAACAGTCGGTATCTAAATCAGTCCAATTAGAATCGAAATTGGAATCGGAATCGCTTCGGCCTGCACTCAATAATTGCATGAATATGCAACGAAATGTGGCAACAACATTTATGAATTTATGCCTCTCCCCCAATCCCCCCCACACACACAGTTGGTGTTCACCTCAACAAGAGCAGCGGGTCGATTGGTTTCGCAGCAGAGTCGAGTTTTGGCCACAAAAGCAATATTATTGTGGAATAAATTGATTGTTAAATGGGCCTGGGCCATTTCAGCCATCCATTTTCGGGCCGTCAGCGTGTTGGTGCGAGGAGGGGTGGGGGGATTGAAGCATTTTTGCGATTTTGAGCTCTCACTTTGTATGCATATTTCAAGTAGTTTGGCTTGAGGCCATTTAGCCTGCCAGGCAATTAAACTTAATTGGCAATGAGCTGCCTGCAAATGGGCGAAGGGATTTCTTTCTCCTCTACATTTGATATTTTTTTTCTGTTCAGCTCAGAGTTGCTTTGATTTTTGAAGTGGTGTGTGTGTGTGTGTGTTTGTGTGTGCGTGAGAAGGGGGCGTTGTTCGAAATTTGGTACGATTTAGCCAAAATGGGTTAATTGATATGCAAAAGTGGCAAGAAGAGAGCGATTTGCGATATGCAATGAATTTTTTTAAATATATTTTTTGTGTGTAATGCCTAAATGGAAAGGGCGCCATAATTAAAGGGCTTCAAGATTAAATACGTGTTTATAAGAGGTATGGAAGCTCTGATCTTGATTGTTGATTGTTAAATGCTGCTTGCTACATATTATGTAGTATATAACTACGAAACTTATAAGCAGAACTTGTGATATTGCATTCGTACCAGCAAAAATATATTTTAAAGCGTGGTATTTGTTGTTGTTGCTATAATTGCTGTAAATAAATTTAAATTTCTCATTTGATCAATTAAATGCAGGCTTACTTAAAATCAAATTATATATAGACAATTTATTACATATGGTTTGATAGTAGTACGTCGTTAAGTGCTTAGCGATAAATTATTTGCTACACACACACACACACAAACACACTCACACACTCACACACTTTTGACGCATTGCGCTCACATTAAGGGCGTGTTAACTGCTTTTGACTAATTGCCGAAGCGTCGCAAATCGCTGCCAAAACTTTGAGTTCCAGTCCCAGTGATGGCGTCGCGACGCCGGCCTCTCACACCAACTCAGACATATCAACCAACCACTATTGAGGCTAATCCACATAATTGGCAGTGCCAGTGGCTCCCCCATCAAGCTCAAGCTCAAGCCCATCTGCATTCTCTTGCTCATTCTTGTCTTCATTCTCGACGTTGCGTCGTCGTTGCTGCCGGCGCTGTTAATCGCTCATGCCGCTGTAACAGTTATGTGTACAGTTATGTGTATTGGTATGTTTGTATGTAGATGAATGGCTTCACAGCGTGCTCCTGCCGTTATACATATGTTTGTTCTTCTTTAAATGACTCTCACTCTTGCTCTCTTTACTCTTACTAACTAACATACATACAAACAAACAAACTTCTTTACTATGCATGGCTAGTTTATTGAGTTAGACGCGTCACGCGACGAGACTCGTTTGTTTCTTAGTTAAGTTCTTTGATTTGTTGATATGTTTTTGTTGTTGCTTAGCGTCTGCGTGTGTGTGCGAGTGTGCGTGTGTGTTTATTATGCTGACACAATCACCAAAAATCGCCCTTTTATTCTCCTATTTTCTGTGTGCCAAGCAAAATCAAGTTGAGCCCAAAATAAATATAAGAAGTCGAATAGACCTTGACTTATTTTTTTTTGCCTTGAGATATGCTACACTTTACTTTGCCTCGATTTGCTATTGTTCTTAATAAAATTAATTGTTTGCGTACACAAATACATATACAAAAATAGATCAGTGTGTACGTGTTTTGCGAAAAAAGTATGTGTTGGAAAGTGCTAGAAAAGCACTTAAGCAAAAATAAAAGTAGCAAGTTAATTATTTCATTAATTAGGCAACCTCACACAAGAGACAGACAGTGAGGAAGAGAGAGAGAGAGGGCTGAAGTTGATTGATTCGCATAACACAAGAGTGTTGAAAGTGCTCTATCTATGGGAAGTACATCAACTTTTGTCGGACACTGTTTTATGCTATGGTTTTTTGCTTGCGTTTCGCAAATGTTTTGGTTGCACTTTGAGTCCGTTTTAGGATTTTTTCGGATGCCTGCATCGAAGTGCAACACTGTTTTTTCTTTACTTCTTTTTTTTTGGCCAGTGTGGTAAAACGCGCTCAAGTGCGCAACGTATTTTATGACGTCTTGATGTGATTTGCTGTTTTCTTTTTATCGCCTCGTTTCTCGTTCGCTCTATTGCGGCTTGTTTTTATTAAATTTTCCACAACTTACACACACACACCCACACACATGTACTCCTACGAATGGCGGATACAATTGAATTTGATATGGTTGAGCGCCTGGCAGTGGCTTTCAACAGTATCTGTCGTCGCTTTAATAAAAACGAAATCTGTCAAATTCAAACGCTCGTAAATGTCTTTCACAGTCTTTCCAACAACAAATCAAACCTGTCAGCTATCTAGCCCATTCCATCCCGTTCCGTTCCGTTCTTAAAAAGTTCTTTGCTGTTTTCAAAACTGTTTGAAACGTTCTCTCATGTCAGCTAATCATATTGTTTGTTGCTTAGAAATATTTTTCACTTCAGTGCATTTGAGTTTTTACTCATTTCTTTTTCCCCCTCAACAATTTCAGCTTTTTTTTCCTTTGACAAATCTTATAACGCCGCATGTGGCATAAGTTTATGAGTCCCTGTAAAAGTGCTTCCACTAGTAGATTGTATAAGAATTGTAAATATTGAATTGTAATTTGTATTGATTTAAATATGATATAATATTTTTATAATAGAGCTTTTTAGTTAAGAAAAAAAAACAATTAGTCATAATAATTATAGAAAGTAAAACATAACAATTGTTTAGCGAAGAATATTTTATTTATAAAAGTAAATAATGAAATTCAGTAAAGAGCCATTCTTAATTTAATCTATATTTTCTTAAAGTTTTCTTAAGTAAATTATAGTTAAATATGCAACTCGTCTATATATTTTCCAAAATCCATAACTCCACAAATGCCTGGACGGAAATCCACTTAATGTCAGTTTAAGCATCTTAGCCCCCACCCCCGTCCTCCTTTTGGTCAGTTTTGTAGCTTCATTGATTGCCGTACGCAACCAAAATCCAAGATGAAAGCAAATTTAAGAGCACAATATCTTCATTATTGTTGTGAACGCATGATAATCAGGCAAAGGTCCAAACAAACATACACACATATGCATACATACATACAAAAGTAACAGTTGAAGCGGCAAATTCGTATCGGAATGACAACGCAGCGAATTTATTTGTATACGTAATATTCGTGTGTGGGTGTGTGTGGGATAGGTTACAATTTTATTGGTCAAGTGATTTTTACTTGAGCAATAAATGCTATTGATTTCATTTGCAGACTCAATTGGAACTAACCATTTATCTTCCTATTTTTTGTTTGCTGGCTTGTAAATGAACTTAACTTTGACCGCAGCTACAGTGGAGTCAAAAAGTATTTGTGTGTGTGTGGTATATAGTAAAATTAAAAGCCATGTGAAAGTTAAAACCGAACAGCAAAAACAAAAACAGGGAACAAATCGAATCAAAAAGTAATCCACAAAACCGGCAATGCATATGCGGCATTGACAATGTGAAGAGCCTTCTCGTACTACTGCAACTGTGTTTGTGCAAACAAAACTGTATTATGACCCAGTGAACGAGTGACAAACTTACCGGCATGTTACTTTCCATCCACACACACACACACACATGTGTGGAACCCATGCTCAGCGCTGTATCTGCACAGAAGAGCAAGGAGCAAGATAGAGAGAGCAAACATTTTGCTTAGCATCCGTATGTAGCCGAAGCTTACAGCTGCCAGCTGACACGAACAGTCCAAGCCGAACTCGTCCTTCGGCTGCACAACAGCCCTGTCTATGTTGCGTGGCTCCTTATGCTGTTGCGCTTGGCCCAGCACCAGCAGCAGCATCAACATCAGCAGGAGCATTTTGCTGTCGCCGACTTTAGTAGATTTAGTTGTTTCGTGTCTGCCTACGCGTGCGGTTATCTTACGTATCACTACGTCGCGCTTTCTCTGTTCGCCTAACAACGCGATTTATAACGGAATTTTCACGAGTTTTTCACTCGCAATTAACAAACAGTGTTTGAGTCTTTCGAGTGTATGTTAGTGTTTGTGCGGCCACAAAAATAAAAAAATTACACATGCAAATAGTGCGGCTCCAAAAAAGCTAAACGTGTAAAAAAATATATAAATTGTCACAGCTGCAAGTCGCGTCTTCGCTTACCGCCAATTTTTTTTCTTCTCTCGGTGCTTATCGCGCGCCACTTTATGGCTCTGACTCTGACCTAACTCAAGCGTTTGCTGCTCGTCAAAAAAGAAGCGTGACAAAAACACACACGCAGCGCAAAAAAAAAATTGCGTAGAAACGTTAAAGTGTGTGTTTGTGTGTGAATGTGAGGTAAATGTGACAACTGGCAGCTTTCGGTCTTTGCGGTCGTTTTGGGAAATCGCTTTCAATGGAGTTTCGGCTCGTTTGACTAAATTGTGTGGCACTGATTCGTGATTTGTGATTTGTGATAAGCGAACCAATCATACGGCCTGAAAAGAATTCTGACACACACAGGTAGAGATACATTTTAAATTGAAAACCTTATTTTATTTTAATTTAATCTATTTGAGTGATTGTCTTTTCCATTTGGCATTTATTTAATTCAAAAATGTGTTTTGACACATTTTAATTTTTTAATTAAATGATTGATGAAAGAAAGGTTTCGTTAAATCTATGAAAATCTTTTTGTTGTTTTGTCATCAAGTAAGATATTGTCAAAATATTCTTTGTTTATTTTCCTCCAGTCACTGCGAATTCATTATTTATGATTTAATGATACTGGGTACAAGCTTAACAAGCTTTTGGCTTGCTAAATAATGCATAAATTTATCACTGGTAGCACTTCATAATGACGCATATCATTTGTCATCACGTTTTAGCACTTAAGCTTCGGCCTATTCAATAAGGAATCCACGGGACACTTTTATATTTTCTCCTTATTGTCTGTTGTCTGTCCCTTTTTTTGAGTGACTTCAATAAATATGTTTACTTATCAGGTGCAGAATTAAGCTTAGAAACGTAAATGACAAAACTCATATTGAATTTTTTTCTTTTGTTTTCCTGGCATTCGTCTGCAACTTAAATATGTTTAAAGATACTAGGAATATTATTAAGATAAAACATGAATCTTGTAATTTAATTACATATATTTTGTGCAGAAATTTTGACTCCAAATATTTTTGTAGCTGTCGGAAAACATTATTCGAAATCACTCTGGACATATAAATAAAAAAAAAATTTATTTGTAAATTAATATTCTTAAAAATATATTAAGCTTATAAATCAAAATATATTCAGCTAATGGCATTGAACAAAAATAAATATAACTATGTTTAATTTCATATAAATTAAGCTTAAGGCATTGAACAAAACTAATTGCTCCACAATTTTAAATATATTTAAAATTATTTAACCTTTAATTTGCCACAAACAAAAATGTTTAGCTTTATTAAAATTACAAACTTATTTTTGCTAAACGAACGGCACACAATTTAATTAAAAGCGGTTTCAAACACAACGGCAACAAATCACGTTTTAAGTGGGGAAACCATATGCAAGTACTTTTTGTTGTTCCACACTCCCTGCCACACACACACACAGACACGCACACAAAAGTGCTTAACAATCAGCTGCTGCTGCTGCACTTTCGCATTAATCCACGACTAATTAGAATTGTGTGCTTAACCAATTATCAGACAAGAGGTTTATTGTTCCTGTCACTGTTTCGTTCTTATTGTGTGTGCCACACAGTTTTGCCACCGCTTTTCCAAAGTAAAAGTAATTAAACACTTGCACAAACACAAGCAAAGCGGAGATAAATGAAACAGAGACAAAGTTAGTTAACTATGTAATACTACTTGCATCGCAACAAGCCACACAATTTGAATTTTTAATTAAAGTCAACAACAACAACAGTCATGTGTGTGTGTGTGTGTGTGTGAAGGGTGCTGCACTAATTAATTTACTAGAAACAAGAAAAAACTATTTCACATCGTAGGGTTTAATGATGGCCCGACTTGACCCAAAAAAGAAGAGAATATAAAGAAGAGGCGAGGTCAAAAGAAGCCACATAGAAGTCAAAGAACTTTTGCCAGGTGACTTGAGGGCACCAAACACCTGTAAGGCACTCTTGTGTGTGTGTGTGTGTGTGTGTTAGGTTGCATTTTGCATTAGCATAATTAAAACTCAACAACAAATAGCCGAACAGCAAAAACACACACAAACCCAAGTGCTCATGTGTGTGTGCGGTGCGTGTGTTATTAACTGGGCTGCCAAAGTCAACATGGGCGCAACTTGACCCACTGGCAATGCGGCCGCAAAGTATGCAACAAACTCTAATACGTAAGTGTATGTGCATCCTTGAACTTTATTGTTTGCACATCAGTGGATTTTGGGCAATGCTCAGTGCGTGCTGCGTTTTGAGGCACACGTACTTGCGGGCCTGCTACCGCTCCCCTCGCTCCCCTCGCATTGTACACACGCCCTCTTTTATGTATTACCAACTGAGCATGTGTTTGTTTTGTGTGTGTGTGTATGTGTTTTTTTTTTATTGCATGCTGTCAGGCGCAGCAACATATCGGTTTACCATTGAAAAATATATGCGCGCATTTTTCAGACAGTTTTCACAAAATTCTGCAGAATGTTATATATATTTTTTTATTTATTTATATTTTCGCTGTGTGTGTGCTGCCCTCATTTTGGCACATACATATATGTTTTTTGTGCGTGGGTGTGTTGCCGAGAGGCTTTTCTTTCAATATTGCTGCTTATTGGGTTAAAATAAAGCTCTATGGAAGCTGCAGTTAATCACAACTGCGGCAACAATAAAACAATTTAAAGTTTTTCTTAATTGTATTTTAGTAACAATTTCAATCACAATGAAATGAATGAACATGTTGTAAAACAAGCGGAAATTTAAAGTAAATGAATTGTAAAAAGATTTTTGTTTATAAATTATAAATATTGTATAACAAATTTTACACAAATTCTTGTTAAAAGCATAAACTTCTTTGAAATATAAAATGTTCAACTAAACTCAACAGAGAACATTTGAATAAGCTTTTCATTTCTGTTGACTTAAAAATCAATTTAAATAATTATTTCAATTGTTATTTGTATGTTAAGCCAAGGAGAAAACTTGTAAGCCACATTGACTACAATTGCCATTGGCTATAGATTAAGAATCAAGTCGAAAAATCTCAGTTTTCACACTAGGTCGAGGAATGCTACAAAGTGCAAACAATGCTGTCTGATGCTAAATGCAATTTGAGAATAGTATCGATTTAACTCGTTTATTTCGAATCAAATTCGATTGCATTTGCTGCAAAGATAATTACACATTCTACGCAAAATTACAGGCTTGGGACATTGGCATTGATTGCCATAAATTGAATGCGAGCCCAAGAGTTGAAGGCATGCTAAATCATAACCAAATCCAATTGCCAAGCCAATTGATATGGAGCTCAGTTTTTGGTAACACTGCTATTCCCTACCTACTACGTAGTACTTTATACATATTGATGGCCCTGGGTATTTCTTTATGCCATTCGTATTATTTATGTATATTGTGCAAGCACATTTTTGAGTGCATAGTTTTTTTTTTTTCTATGGGCAAACTTTTACACACAAGGGCCGTGTGTGGAATATATGTATATGCATATATATATTTTTCAAGTATTTGGCTTTTATTGCACGGCTGCTCGTTTGTTGCACGCTGCTGCTAACCAGAAGTTGCACGTTGCACCGAGAGTGTTTTATGTTTAGCACACTTGCTGCGAACAGGTAGCGCTTACACCTTAAAATAATGCCTCAACTACATAACTATATAAAAGTGTATGATAAATATAGTATATACTACTTCTTCTTAACTTGGCAAGTAGCGTCAGCTTGACAGCTGCCTTAAGCACTTTGTGTACTGTGTAAACAAATGTATAAAGGGCTATGCAGACAATCATCAAATAATTGTTTAATTAGTAAATCAAAATATTTTTAAATTTTCGTGTGTGAGAGATGACACTTGTTTACGACTTATCACTGCTTTATATATGTTTTTTGTTCAGCTATAAAATAAATTGGGTATAGTTAACTTATATACATTTATTATATACATTTTTCATCAACTGAATTTTAAGCTAATTTTAATGGGATAAGGGAGGATAAGGATGATGACAGCTGCACTTAAGCACTTGATTACCCTGTATATCACATTTGTACAGAATATATAGATTCATTAGTGATTGTTCATGCAGTTTAAATTACTTACACCGCAGTTTTCGCATACGTCCTACTGTTAGATGTTTACTGTCATTTGTTTCAGGCTGAGATACTTAACCTAGTTAACTTTAAAGTCACATAAAAAATGCGCATTTGTGCGTCAATATATTTTATTTGTACGTATGAATATACTATTATTTTTATGTATTTACTTTAGCCACGGAGCATTGGCTTCCATTTGTTGTTTATTTGCGGTCAAAGTTTGTTTGCTGGCTTGCCAAAGTTCAAATGGTTCGAATTGTCTCATAACAAAAAAAATAACTATTTTAACTATGCAACTTATATTTATCGCTCTATCTTTCTCGCTCTCTCTTTCTCTCGTTATAGTTGACCCATAGCAATGCGAAAACTGCCTAAACTAAACTAAACGAAACTAAACTTTGGTATATGGCAAATGCATAAACAGGCAACGCGTGGCTTATTAAAACTCGCTTAGGTTTTACGCAAAAAGTTATGCATACGCCCTACCCTCCACCCGGCCCGGCCATCCACAAAAGTAACACACAAAATTAAATGAAAAACGTGCGGGCAAAAGAACAATACGAAATATGTGTATGAAAATTTAAAACACACCCAAAAAACAAAGAAAAGAAAAAATAATAACAACAACAACAAAAGTGAAAATTGTGCGAAACAATTTATATGAAAAGCAAACAAAGCGGCGGCGCCAGCTGCTGTTTAAGCAAACACAAAGTTACGGCTTCGGGTACTATATCTATATACATACGGGTATGTGTGTGTTCAAGTGTAAGTGTGTGTGTGTGACTTTTCGTGGTGTCCACAGTGAGCCGGGTACTTCATAATTACAGTTGCTTGTATTTAAATTTCACTGGCGGTACGCCACAGAAACAGAAACAGAAGCACCTCCACCAGCAGCAGCAAACACCAAAACCGAGGCGAAACGGCGATTGTGTTTTTGGGATCGGCAGCATACATGGCATACATGGCGTATGCTTAATGTGAGTAGTGGACCAACTTTGTACACTCTGGCTTATTTATTCTTACATATTCGGGTTGTGCTATCTGTGCAATGAAGGAACAACTAAGCAATGTTTGTGTAGTGTGGAATTGCTTAGTTTGAGTCTGGCTTCGGATGGTAGTGTTTGGGAACTCCAGTGGGAAATTTGACCAGGCAATCAAATGATTACAATGCTGTGGAAATTGCTTGGGGTCTATTTGTAGCTATTGTTAAACTATTGAAAACCTAACTAGAGGAAATCTAATAAAACTTTTATGCATCTACAAATCATCGACTCTGCGAAGTAAAATTTGTTTAAGCAACAAGAATTTGAGGCTTAGTTTAAGTTTGAACTTTAAACTATGGAATGACTAAAAATAAATGTTAATCTTTTTATGCTATTTGAACAATGAATTCGTTACAGCTGTATATTATTTGCTCTAGCCTTATCTAAAGACGCACTCGCTTAGCTTTTATTAGCTGCAAAAATTAGCCAAATGCCTTTCTCGACCCTTATCTAGGATCATGGCCGGCCATTTGCCAACCCTGTCTTGACCCCATGCCCATCAATAAGCAATTTTTATGTGTACAATAATAAGTATGGACGAAACAAACATTTCTAAATGCCATTCGCTAGCAGCCATGACAACAGTCTCTTCCATTCTGCGTATTTAGCTTTAAGTTTGTTTTTGGCAAGAAGGCAACAAAATTAATTATTAACTCCAATCGGGCGATGCCGCAGCGAAAAATTAAAGCCGAGTCAATGGACAACTTACAAAATGGTCGGCAGAAAAGTTTTTCGGCTTCTATTTAGTTCTACTTGGCCAAATTTTTTTGTTCATCTTCGTCTTAGCGCTGTTATTGCCGGTCTGTGCGTTTGAAATTTTCACGTTTTTATTTGTCATTCATTGCTGCAAAGTTTTGCCGTTTTATTTCTGAAGTTGGTGTTGCTATTATTGTTGCTGCTACTGCTGCTGCTGATGCTGTAGTTGCTTTGGCGATGCGGGCTTTTCGCATCGTCGACGTTATCTGAGCCCCTTTGTCTTTTTGGCCGCACTCACCAAGGGCAGTAGGGCGAGAGGAGGAACAGTTAGTTTGCCAACGAATTTTGTGCGAATAAGTGAGTTGAACGAAGAAGAGCAAAAAAAAAAAAAAAAAAAAAACAAACCAAATCAGCTTTGAGCAAAATGAGGCAATAAAGATTTATCTCGAAAGTACGCCAAAGGACACCGCGCCGGAACAAAGAGAAGCAAAATGAAAACCAATGCAGCAGATTTGTCAAGGATTTGCAGCTGACAATTTATGTTAGCCGTTGGCTTTACATTATCCCCCCCTCCCCTTGCCAACAGCAAGCAACAATGAAGCTTTACAACATATACTATATACATTGATCTCCAAAAAAACAAAAAGTAATCGTTGTAAAAAAATATATATAAATTTGCAATCTATATGCCGCATGCAACATTCATAAATTTTAATTAAATCGTCAACATGGCAAACAAATTAGTTCAGTTCTCAAACAATTGAAATATATTTATTTCATTTTGTCAAAACTTTAAATTTGCGTCCTTATAATTTATCAGTTGTTACGCCATGTGAATGTTGTTTATGCTTTATTTTTATTTGCTCGTATTTTGGCCATCTGTTCAATTGTTTTGGCTCAAAAATTATAACTTTCAAATGAAATTTTTGCATCTGGGCTGAGCCTTGACATCTTTAGGCTGCTGCCAGTGTGTGCTTTAGAAAATGCCACAGAAACAAATATACACACAACACACACCCACACCCACACAAAGCACAAGCAAACGAAACGGTTTATCGTAACAAAAGCAGCTTGCTGTATCATATTTGTTTTCGTATTTGTTTAACATCCACAAATAATTTTGTTTACTATCTATTGAAATTTTTATAAGTATAAAAAGTTTTATTCTTTGACATATATAAATATATTTTTTGTTTTACTTATATGTTGACATAAATATCTTATATAAATATAATTTAAGCAAATATTTAATAAATATTTCTGTTGAAATTGTGTTGTTGTTTTATCTGTTTAAAGCCGCTTATAAAGATTTAAAGCTGTTTAAAATGTGTCAAATCAATGTTGTTTCTACTTTTTATTTTGATATAATTCAAAACGGTTTGATAGGTTTGCAAAACTTCAGGCATTGAAACATCTTGTTTGCTTGTTATCTGACAATAAAACACCTCAAAACCAATTAAGATGCTGTAAAACATAATGAAACATGATTTAAACATGATTTGCAGCACTTTTTAACATTTAACCTTAATAACAAAATTTCAAAATATGTCTAGGTAATGTATATAAGTACTATTACTTTTTTGTTATTTGACCCATTTAAACAATAATATTTTAGCTATCAAATAAAGTGCTCGCTTTGAGTTCAATCATGGCCAAGGATTTATAAGCTTCCGCCAAAACCAAAAGAAAAAATGTATGTTATTTAATTTAATTTGCTTAACTGGCCGATAGTTGATGTACTCTGCAAAATACTAAAGCTTTTACCAACAAATGTAAATTTTAAAAATAAACTAGGGGCAAAACTTTTAGAAACTTAATTTAAGTGAAAGAAAAAAAAAAACTTTATCAAATATTATGCAGCAATCTTCAAAGTTAATTGAAAGAATGCGTACAGTAATAATTAAGCTAATCTTGCCCCGCAAAAGTTGTGCTAATATATAGTTTTGAGATATTTCTCAATTTTTTAGTTGGTTAGTCTTTCGTGGTTGCACTTTGGCAGCTGTCTGAAGGTGTTGCAAGTTATTCATTTAGACAAGTTTCATATGGAAAGCATTTTACAGGAACTTTCAATTACGCACTTAATGTGATTTTAAAATTTTGAAGTTCAGTCCGACAGATGGAAAAGTTTTCGCTTTTATTTTGTACCCCAAAAAGTTGTTGCAAACTATTTACAAATATGGTATGGCTAGGATGGCTTATTTTTTTTTGGACTAAACTGGTTATGACAGCATTAGAAAAAACTTTAAGGCCAACAACTGCTAAGCAATTGCTCGCAACCAGTTGTTGAAAGTTGTCCTCTTCTAGCAAGATTGTTTTTGCGAGTTTTGGCCGCGCTCAAAATTTGGCGTCACAACAATTTCAATTTCAATTAGAAGTGCCACAGAGTCCAATCAAGGGCCCGACAAAGACGTGTTAGAAAATGCCACGTACTAGAATTTGGAGTTTGGTATTCATCTTTTTTTTTTATCATTTTTATTTTGCTTTCAGTGTTTTTTTTTGTGTTTGTTTTTTGCCTGAACCGGAAATCTGGCTGCTGTGTTCGCTAAATTCTTTGTGGATTCACATGTTAACAAGCCGAAGCACTTTATGCTTTGCTATATTTTTCTCTCCTTTTTTTCTCTTTTTATCTTTTTGTTGCGGGTGACTTTACTTTGTGCTGTGCCATCAGATTTTAGTGAATTATATTCTTTCATACACGTGGCTTTGCTGCCTTTTAAATTCACATGAAAATTGCGCAATCTTTTCGGAATTTTAACAGTAAATCAATTTAGCGTGAAGAGTAAGTACCTAAAAATTGCCAATAAATAACAACATATAAGAAAGAATAGGAGTAAAGTGGTCCAATATAACTATCTTGAGGACAGGCAAAGAGCGCCAAACAATCACTAAGTGACCAGCAAAACAAAACACTAATAACAAATGAGAAGTGGACCAGTTACGAAATAAGCTCACAAAAATAAAGGATTGAGTGAAATAAAGTATGATTAAAGTTCAACTTAACTTATAGAACAATTGCTTATTAATTTAAGCATAAAGATTCTTTATTCAATAACTTAAAAAAAAAGTATCGCCGATCCTATCAAATACAGATTTAAAAAAAAAAAAAAAAAATGCAATCTCAAAGCCTTACCATAAACCATTTTTATTAAATTGTATCTGTTTTAAATGCTTTTTCGGATGCTTAAAGTATTTTGTATTATTTATATCGAAATTAAATATAGGATATATGTACCAATACATTCAAATCTCATAAAATTCTGACACAAAACCCTAACCAAAAGAGCAGAAAAACACTTTAGCCAAACCCAAATTTAAAGCAAATGCCAATTTATTTGGGCCACTGTGTTCTATGGGCTGCTTTGTAAAAGATAAAAACGTGACCGCGAAAGCATAAACTGTATAAAAAGCTGAAGCGAGCCAAATGAAAATGAGACAAAAGCACAAGAAAATGGCGAAGCCTAAGGACGACTCGTCAGTTGCTTTAATAGGCCGCGTTTAGCATAAGCGCAAACATCGAGAAAGATACACATAAAGCGAAAAGAGAGAGTGAAAAAATGTGGCGTACTTTGTGGCGCTTGTCAGCTGCAAGTGGCGCCATAAATCAGGGAAAGCGAGTTGGGTGCCAACCACAAACAAAAGTCAAGTCAAAGGCGAAGCCACAACAAATGCCCCAAACTTGAAAGCTATTTTAGTTTTAATACGAACAGTTTTGACGGGGTTTTAGTTCACAGCGAGGCAGGGCAGGCCAGACTAGACACAGAAAGCTAAGAATGTTGAAAACGCGTTGCGAATTATTGATGCCGCATCGCTGATTGCTTTGCGTTTGACGCCATTTGACACAAAATCTGCTACCGAAAAAACCAAACCAAACCTCCTGCCAGCAATTCTTAATTCTAACACGGTTTGCTATTGGGCATAAATAAGTGATGTTATTTGGTATGTCTGGCATGTACCCGACTTGGATCTCTAGCTGATGTATAGACGCAGCTTAGAACGCATTCACTTCCCATACCAATATTCTACCTCTCCTTTCCGCAAGAACTTCTCGTGTGGCATGTTGTCATTATTTTTGTTTCAGGGGGGTTGCGCTCCTACACATTGTCAGCATCTCAATTTTGAGGACGCCCACACGATATACAGTTTCGCTTTGCTTTTTTCTCATTCCCGGCGCATTAGCATCGTTTTCCTTATGTGTGTGTGTGTGTGGTGGTATCTGTTCTCAAAATATGGCAAAACAATAAACGTTATAACAATTGCGGCTGCGTCTAATCGCAGAGAAAGCGGCTAAAATGTTTGACAGCTTGGCCTAAGTGCTTTGTTTGGTTCACTTAGCATCCTGCCCTTTAGCTGGAGCTAAAGCTAAAACAAGGAGTGTTAAGTTTTAAATTATGCTCAGAGTTTTGCTGGTGTTGTTTGGAAAATTGCTTGAAGGTTTCTCATTTTTTAAATAGATTTAGGTTTAAGTGTGCATTGTTTTGATCCGCATAATGAGTTTAGGAACTTTTTGATGTGTTTGTTCCAACAATGACGATTACATGTATTAAAAGTAACGACAATAAAGTTGAAGCTTTTACGTTTAAATCTTGCCATTGAACTTAACGACATTCTTAGAAATAACTTAAGTATCTGATAAACAAACTTTCCATTAAGCAGCTGAATGATTTGATTTCCTTTCCTAACTAAATTAATAACTTTAAATTAGTTTTCATTTTCATTTTGTTTAAACATTGCTTTTAATGTTGATACTTTTTTGTTTGTTTTTTTTAGAACTTTTCTAAAGAAATAAGACAAAGCCATAACTCAGCTGCTCGTATTAATTACCATACTATTAAATTGAGTAATAGCAACATAATAATATATTAAAATAATATTTTTGTTTCATTTGTAGTACTCTTTCTCTATTGTCACATTCAATAAAATTCTATCAACATCTCACACTCAATTTACCTCCCCGAAAGTTTGCAGCGCATTTCATATCTGTGTCATTCATTAACCCAAGGAACAGCTTAAAGTCTTTGGCAAAGTTAATTCTGGTTTCTAGCTGGTCCACTGTCTTATCAACAGCGCTAGCCAAAGAATTTTGTTTTCTTTTGTCTCAGCGACTCATTCTAAGAGGCCTGCCTCGAAAAGGCTGAAGCTATTAATTTAGCAGCGAAATATAAACACAACTTGTTTTTGGGGCAGTAGCCGCGTCAATTTTCGGCAGCGACACTGGCTATTAATTTAGTTTATGGCGTTGTGGCACGTTTTTGCATAAGCCGTCGTCGATGTCCTTGTAGGGCGTAATGAACTTTTGTCCATTTAATGCCAGAGCTTGACGCTGAGTGGGAAAATCTTTTCAATTCCAAATGCGAAAAGTGAGTCATAATTTAATATTAAACGCAGCTCGGCCACAACGCACAAACAAAGAAAGGTTAAGATGAGGACTTGCAGTGTATGTTCCCCAGTTGACGTTTGTTTTTGTGCGGCCAGGCTGCCTGCCCCGCAGGACTCCCTTTTTATATGCTCAGGGGAAACGCATTTAGAAGAATTACGGGGCGCAGGTATTATATTTATGAGTGTGTTTATGTTTATGTTGATTATTAATATTCATACAAACACATTCATGCATTGAGCCCGGGCGCAAACAAACATTTAAATGATTTTTATGCTTGCGCACAGAAGTATGCCCAGCATCCAAGTGTAATGTTTTGTGCAAAAGAACTTTGCATAAAAACATAAATACAAAAACACACACATACATACACACTCTGTCCCAAACACACATGTGCTTGCATTATCAGTGTGTGTAATAAAAGTAAATTTTATTTATTTGTTTCTGGTCTTGGACCCAACCACATAACGAAAGGTAAACCATTTATTACGCTCTTTGCTTTTTTTTCAATGTGTTCCATATTTAACAATTTCCCGACGCTCATACTATCTAGTTTTATTGCCGTTGGGTGATAATTTAATTAGCTGCTTCAGATAAGCCAGATTTATAGACCAACTACAAGCATTCAATTCGTAAATATATATTTTTTTGTTGCTTATAGTATATTTAAATATTTTTTGAGCTATTAATTCAGCTTGAAATCTACTGTAACATTCAAGTTTGTTTGATTTTGAATCTTTTAATATTAAAATGCTTTAGTGTTTCAATTTCTTCTGACGTCGATCTGCTCGCGTCACTTCCATAGTCAAATCAACACAACAACACATTCGTCGGTAGTGTATCGATCCGTTTTACTACCACTATGAGCTTACGACAGTATAATATCATTTGTAAATATTCGCTAGAGCTATTTATTGTAGCAATAATAACACAATGCTCAACTAAAATAAATAAATATGATAATCTAAAGGCACTTAAATTTTGTATTTCCTATAATGATATACAAGTACTTATATAATAATAATTATTTTTTTGTTTAGCATTGTGTCCCCAATGCCCTTAAGGTGAACTACATTGAGCCTAGCCTAACCCAAGAAACAAATACACACGCCAAGCAGACAGACCCAAAAAAAAAAACTATTCAACCTTTCCACAGAAATTATAATGTATTGTATTATTCGTTAGGTCGTTTAGTTGTAAGTTGAGTTTAGACCATTTGGCCGTTTCGACGTTGCCTTTTTGCTTAATATTAATAATTTATGGAGGTATTTTTCCGCAAAATTTTGCTGGTCTGCTGCTAGTCAGTTTGCCTGCTGATACTTATAATTTGCAAAGGTATTTTGGACCATGCTCAAAGCAGAGCTTAGGTTTATTAAGTAAATTGTTTCCGTTACTTTTTAGGATATCCTTTAAAAAGACTGCGTGGATTTCTGTCCTCTCAACTCTCCACTGTCAAAGGCAGCATCCAAAATATAGTAATATTTATTATATATGTATATATCCGTTTTTAGTGGGAGCCATACAGGAAGTCAAGCTGAGAGGTCTTTTGCTTTGTGGCACTTTGCACTGACTGACTAGCCAGGCCGTTCATTAAAGCAATTTTCAGTGCCAGTTATTTATGTGTCAATGAATTTTGCCAGCTACGCCTTTGACATCAATTCTCTTTCTGTCTCCTTGGTTGGAAATTGAATTCACTGAACAGCCAGCCAGACTGTCAGACGGTCAGTCTGTCGATCTGTCAGCCAGTTGGTAATTCAGTCCGTCAGTTTTTCAGTCAGCCACTCTGCAGTTGTCGTCGCCATTTGGCTCGTAATTTTTATAGCCCGTTAGGCCTCATTTGGTCACGAAACTCAAATGCGGCGCTTTACGAGTATTTATTGTTTTGGTTTATCTTTTGTTGTTTGTATTATTGCTGAAATTTTGTTATTGTACATATTCATACGATTTTCATAGGCTGTCGCCATACAGCTTAAAAGTATATTACTCAAGGTCACTTGATTTTCTACACTGCTGTCAAAAAGCTAAGGGGTATACTCGAATGTTTTATTATTAAGAATTTAACATTTCTTACAAAAGTGAAGGATAATACTGAAGAAAGAAGGACAGAGATAGATATATTAAAGTAAGTACAGACTAGAAATTGGTGTAAAGTAAGAAAATATATGCCGTATTTATCTCGATTTTAAGACATTAATAAATAATTTGGAGCATTTTAAACAGGGCGTTACTTGGCCGTCTACTTAGTTATTGCGGTAAGTTGGCTTGTGAGCTATTTTATGACTGCTGCAGCACTCAATTTATAGACAACTGCTCGAGATGTGTGTGGCTGGCTGGCTGGCTGTTTGGTTGTCCGGGCAGCATGTGCAGCAATGCTTATATTGCTTTTCATAGCATGATGCTCTTAGGTGGTAAATAAATAAACTTAGTGTCTGAATTTTGTCGCAATTACCAAAAATACACATACACACACACACACACATATGCATGTATATGTTTGCATTTGCAGGCTAAACAGCTGTGACCATTCAGTCGCACATAATTTATGTGCTCTGCAATGGAAAGACAGACTCTCCCGCCGCTTACATAATGTGCTGAAAATGGGAAATCCATTTTGAAATTTAATAGATATTTAAGGTGCTGTAAGCAAATATGATTTCTGTTATCGTTATGTAAAAGCCAACTAACTAAATGCTCTATTTGCATACTATATTTGCATACTATATCATTTTGCTGTCCGAATCGTTAGTAGTTCTTGCTAACGGTAAATTAAGCAATCTACATATAAAAGAAAAATGTCGAAGCTAACAAAAAAACAAAATAAAATAAATAAAAAGATTGTACATCATGTTTTTTTTTGTTCATGGTTTGCTGTAATTTGAATTTATTTTGGTAAGCAAAAAAGTACGAAAACCATGTTGGCTAGAAATATGCAAATAACGGCAAAATGTTGCCGCTTCCTGTTGGCTAGTTGTGGTTGAAGTGGGGGGAGTAGTCGAATGGCTATTGTTTGCAAATTATTCGTATTAGTGTTCTTTTTTTCTGTTTTGTTTACGTTTTTTTTCTTTTTGTCTCGTCTCGTTTGCTTCGGTCAGCGCCTTGTGCTGGGACCCAAGTAACTTCCGTCTGCCGGCATATAATCTACGTCATTTCCGCTTTAAATTATTTACATAGGAAATATGCCAGGCTCACGTAAGTCGGATGGACAAAGTCTGGCTGAACGACGTCCTTTTTTTGCATCTTCAGCGCTCCTTCAATTGTTATGATTTTGTTTTGCTTTTTTTCGGTTGGTTGTGGCTAGCGTTTATCTTTTGGATTTCTTTGTTGGTGTAGCCGCTTTTATTGTGTGGCTCTTTAGGCTCATAGACGGACTTGACGGAATTGCAATTTATATTGCGCCTTTAGTACACTTTGAGCCTCTTTTTGTTTTTTTTTTTTTTTTTTTTTGTATCTGCTATGTTTGTATTGCAAAAGTTTTGTTGTTCTTTTTGGGGCTGGCATTGCATTTTTTTGATTTCGCACTTTTCCAGCTGTTGGCCATTGCTGTCATCCGGCGCTTTTTGTCGTAATCGAATTATACGCTTGATGAGCCCTTGTCCTGACAATGATCCTCCACAGACAGTACGATATACTACAAAAAAAAAAAAAAAATGTGAAACCCTCAGCACTGTTAAAATATTTATACAATTTTTGGGCCTGGCATTTGCATTAAGTTCTTGATAAAAGTTTCATTGACTTGTTATTTTTTCGAGTGCCTCAAAAGTTTTAAAATAAATTTCATGTATTTTTTTTATAGATTGCGAGAGGAAATCATTTACGTATTGCTATTGGAAATTTGCATACAACTTTTTTGCTAAAACATAATTTTTCTATCCTAATTGTAGGTTTTAGTATGTTTTTTTTTCCGCCTTTAAGTGGATAACAAAACTATAGTATATTTTTGGTGTGCCGGCTTAAATATCATTTGTTTAATTTAATTAATTGAATATACATATAACTTCAATATCATAGTCACTTAAAAAAATTTAAATTAAAATATTTCATTAATTGCACTGAATTCTTTGCATTTTAATTGAACAATTTATGTGCATACATTTTTTTTTTTTATTAAAACTCGCAAAAAAAAAACATTCAAATTGGATTAACGCAATTTTGTAAAAATTATTTGTCTGATATGAATTTTCACATCTCTTTGATTTACCTTCACATTTTATTTAATTTTTTTCACATTTAAAATCCCTTTTAAATGCTTTAAAAGCGTTAAAAAGAAGACAAAATAATAAAACTGCATTCATAAAAAGACGATGCTTTTTTTTTTTACCTGTTTTAAAAAGCTTATTAAATATTTATGACAAACACGTAACTAAATTAATTATTTGGCGCTTAAGCTGAAATTTATGATCACACGCTTATTAACGCTTATTAATCGTAAAATTATTATGATAATACATTGCATCCTGCTTGTGAAATTATTTGCGACGCAATTTCAATTTTGTTTTTCGATAATTCCATGTCTGTTTATATCAATGTATTAATAATTTCGTATTTCAAGTATTTTGTTTTTATCTATTTTGGGTCAATATTTATGAGCATTGACAACCTTTTGCCCAATTCATTAGGCATCAGTTGAGGATTTGGGTTTCTGCAATATGCCAATTTGTGACAGTCGACAGACTTTTCCCTTTTGCTAGGCCAATAGCAAACTCGAGAACATAAAAGACATTTGTGTCTCTTGTAATAGGTATCCGAAAACGCACAAAATATAAGCATTTGTTATGCCCCAACGCACAAAAGTATTCTAGCAAAATAAAAACAAACTGAAATGATTAATGCATGGCAACAGCTCAATGCTCATGGAGTTGAATTACGTTTAGTCCTTAGTACTTTCGCATTTGCAAAAAGAGAAGAAAACCAATGCAAATGAACACGTTTCAATTAAGTGTATTTATTTGAGATCCCTATTTTTTGGGAAATTGGTCAAGTTGAAAGAAAATTTAATATTATGAAATCAATTTTCATTATGCCATTAAACGGGTCAGTTGCTCTTCATCCGAAGAGTGTCGTTAAAAATGTTTTCATGCATGCGCCAGCACACATCCAAAGCCACGTTTGGGTCTGTATTGTGTGTGTGTGTGTGTGTGTGTGTGCGTGGTAAAATTTACTTTTGTTGGCCGCGTCCAGGGAGTCGTTAAAATGCAGTTTAGAAAAAACCCCAATGCCACCAAAGACAAAGTGCCTGATAACGAGCGCCCTGGACATTCTCTAGCCTGGCCCCAGCTTTAGAATTTTTTTGAACGGCTCGTTTCAGTATTTGTATTTGGTTTTTTTATGTTATAATAAAATGCATAGCTGCATATAAAATCAGCTTACTTACCAACAACAATACAAAAAGGTCACTGTTATACTCACATATGTGACTAAGCTCTAGCTGCAATGCACATTGAGCACGTACAATTTAAAAGTACTGAAAAATAATGTACATTAAAATTTAGCCATTTGAAAGTAGGAAAATAGTTTTGTAGAAATGGAAGCTAATAATTACGCTAGGACACGGTTAATAATAGAAAAATCGGTTTGTTACGGAAAATCGGAAGGGAATTTTACCAAAACCACAATATTTTGAAGTTTGCATTTGCATTTGCCATTTTCAAGCTATCAGCTGTAACTTTGGATATTAATCTAAGCTTGTTTGTGGTGTTTTTTGCTATGTCTTTATATATATTATTTATTATTTAATTAATTGTTGATTATATTAATTTATTTTTTAAAATGCATTTTCAAATTCACTTTGTGTTTTTCATTAATTAAACCTGTTTTTAAAATTTGTTTTTTTCTTTAAATAATGTACTGAAGTTTATCTAAAATCGTATTTTTTCGTATATATTTGACCCAATATTCCTTGTAGCTTGTCCAGTGTGCAGTTGCAAAATACACCCACACATAGTATTTTTTGTTTATTTTATTTTATTTTTATATACGTATTTATTTATATTTTGGCAGCTGGAGCCCAATTTGATTTCCATCGGCTTTACGCTAGGATATTCTTAACGCTTTTGTATGCTTTGGCAGTTTTTTTGTTTTGTATTATTAGTTTTATATATAGTATTTTTGTTCCAGTTAAGCTCGGTTATGAGTTTGGATTCTCTTTGATAAGTTGAGTTGCCGAAAGAAATCGTTACCTAAATATTTTGTTTAATGTCTGGCATTTAGTGTACCATACAATTTGCTGTTGCCTTTGCTTAAACATAGTTGAATCAAAGCAAATTCAGTAAATTATAATTAGTTTTGTTTGTGGTAAATTTGAGTACAAATGGAGCCTTTAACTAACCTGGAACTGTTTAGGCGTAATCAAGCGTAATTTCATATAAAATATTCAAATTCTATTACTGCTTTTATATAGAAAATACATTTATATATGTTCATTATGTTTGAGTGAAAGCAAATGACGATTTAAGTGGTGAAAATCTACCGCAATTAGACGACAAATCGTTTTGACTCTCTCTCTCTCTCTCTCTTTTTGTCTCTATCTCACGCTCTAGTTGTGACGTCAACAGGCTTGAACGTCTTTGTGTGGGATTGTGTATGTTTGTGTCTTGTGTGTTTATATGTGTGTAGAGGCATTAAAGCATGAAATTAATTCACAAGGCATAGCAAATAGTCCTAGGGACATGCGTGCCAAGCGTGTCAGAATGCGAAAGAGAGATAGAGAGAGACACAAGACACATTAACTTCTACTTGTATGAAGCAGCATTGGGCCACAGCAACCACAACCGACTAATAAAAATTGTCGAAAGTTAATTTTTATTTTTGCATCTGCTGTTTGTGCTTAGAAATTTAATTTGTCACACACATGGCGTATGCGCAATTTAATTAAAGTACGTATAAATGGATGCGAAATCTTCCTGAATTTTAATAAAATAATAATGATCACCATATACTTATTTAGCATGGCGCATTATTTAATTTAAACTTGTTGCTTTTTTTTTATTCTTTTGCTCGCCCAAGTTTATTGTGCCCCTGGCTGGAACTGAAATCTTAGCCACGTCAAACAACATGACAGAAAGTTGTCGGTGAAACATGTTAGATACTAAGCCGATGCCCCAAAACACATACGAGCTCGCACACACGCCCACATAAGCCGTATCCCAATAACATAGAAATTGCTTTAATTCGATATGCTCCGTTTTTGCTTTTTGAATAAGGCGACACAAAAAGCTAGAGATGACAACGTGAAACGTACAAAACTAGTGGTATACAAATAATAATAATACTTGGTTTGATAAGAGCAAAACAATATACATTATACGAACTTGTACAAAAAAATTATATAATTTTTCTCACAAACCAAACATTTCTAATAATCAACTTATTTTTGTAATTGTGTGAAAATTTAAACTTAAGTGCAATATTTATATTCATTTAAAAAATGCCATCACTAAAATCTGTTTTTGTCAACATGGGACAAATTTTGCTTTGACAATATTTTGAAATTTGTGAGTCTTTGAATTTTGATAACGTTCTAGAATGTTGAGTTGTTGATTTAATGATGGTCATTGAATTTCTTAAGTTTGCATGTTTTTGCAAGTTGATTGCACTTTTCTTTTATAGCCCAAAGTAATCAATCATATTGATGAATCGTTGTGGTTGACAGTAAGAAATATATTAGAATATTGAAATATTTATAAATACTTTTAATACCCATTTGAAACAAATTTTCTAACTGAATTCTCATTTGTGCATTTATAGAATTTTTTATAATCGTCAGTTGTGGCTTTTCTGGTTTGTTGACCATAAAAGATGTAAGTGTACGCCTGTGGTGTAAAGTGTAGTGAATTATGTTGGCAGATGCTTCAGAATAGTTTCGCCCATTTCTACTAATTTCTTTGCTCACATTTTGTATCTCTTTGGGTTAAGTTTGGCAAGTGCAACTTTTGTTTAGCCAGCTTTGTCTTGTAATTGCTCTTCAATACAAGCCCTCAACTTGAGTTTTGGGCAACTTTCCTCTCACAAAATGTTTGAACAAGTTTTAAAACTGTGCTCAGTATGCTCACACTTCCCCCACTCATCGCTTAACTATTTCCACTTAATGGCCGTTAGCAAAATTTTTAGAATTTCTATTGCATTTTGCTGTGGCTTTTTTATGTTATGTTATGTTACTTTACTTTGCATTATGTGATTTTCTCTATTTATCTTGCTTCTTTTTATTGCCGATATGCATGGCGTATACTTGATGCTGTTGGTTGGCAGAAAGTTTTGTTGAATGAAGTGCAAAGCACAGTTTGGCAATGTAAACAGAACATGATATGCTTTTTGTGTGGTTATGCAAATGTGGTCAAGAGTTTGTTGTTGTGTTCGTGTTGTGTTGGATTAGAATTGCCGAGTGGTCAAGTGGAAAGCAAATATAATTCAAATCGGCCATAGAATGCGGCTTTTAGTTCGTTTCTGCCAACAGCTAAGCTGACAGTAAGTACTAAATGCATAGGAATGCAATTTATTTTCTATTTAAATCACTGCAGTATAATAATTTGCTAAAGATACTCATAAAATATAAATTAAATGCCCAAAATCAGTTAAATACATTTATATACTCAAATGTGTGTGTGCAAAACCAATTTTCATAAAGCGCAGTGCTTCAACAACAACAACCATTCCGGATTTATTGGCATTAAGTCCACTTCATAGCTGTCAAGCGTTGTAAAGAAAAAAATTAACAAAAAACGAAAGAAAATAAACTAACGGAAATAAAAAGCAAACTGGCAAAAAAAAAAAGATGCAAATAACACGCACAAAAGTGCGAAAAGAGATTGCAAAAAATGGAAATCACACACATACATATAAATATTTGCATAATACTCCGTCGCATACATACATATATATATCGTTGACATTAAGTTGCCAGATGAAGCCGGCAAAGCGGAGCTGCGGCTTAAGCTCCTTTTCAGCCTGGCCAAGTACGAAAAGCCGCTGCACAGCCGATCACCTTGGCCATAACTCATTTCAGCAATTTTGATTGTGCGCCGCAGCAGGCCAGTTGAGACCCAAAGGAGCACACACCAGAGGCTTACAATAAATCACAGCTGTCTCTCTTGGAGCTTGGCCATTGCAAAATTAGCAGCTACCTGTTAAATGGTCACACACACACAGCACAACATAACATAACAGCACATAGCACATTGCATTTTCATTTCAGCTCAAATTCGCACTTAAGTAATTTTATGCGACTTTCGCACGTATTTTTATCTTTATAAATATTTGATCAGGCTGCTTTGTATGCGTACTTTGCCTCTATATAGGTGAAGGTGTGATTTTGTATGTGAGTGTATGTGTTTTATTTGGTGTTTCACAACACTCGAAAAACTACACTAAAGAGCTTCACCTACCTACGCGTACAATACATATTACATGTCAGCTTTGTCGAGGATTTCGCTTGTATGCTCTGTCATGCATATTTTATTGACCCCTCCTCCTCCATGTATATATTTTCTCTCTCTCTCTCTCTCTCTCTCTCTCTTTCGCTTCAGGCTAGACCTCTGAGTGCTCTGATTGCTGCACTTGATTATTGTAAAATATTTAGTAAATAAAATATGTGTTGCCCACTTGTTTTATAATTGTGTTTGCTTCTGTTTATGAGATGAAGCTCGATAAATATTTGAGAATATTATTTGGAGTGTATTTTATTTGCTTTATTCATTTGTTGTCCATGTTTCAGTATACACTATTATTTTGTCCTGCATGTTTGTTTAAGCTTCAAGGACGGTTTTATAAAAACGATTTCGAAGACATCTGTTGGCTTCTAAATAAAACAAGAAAATAATTATCCAAGTTGAATTTTACAAGAATAAGAACTTTTTGTGTTCATATTATAACTCAAATAGTGCACAATTTCTATATACTCCATATACAGGGTACACAAAACATGTTTACATATTTTTTGTCGGCAACAATGACTGCTGGTGTAAACTGTTTGATTGAAACAAAGGGCAATGGTAAGCCAACAAAGCTTATTAGTTCCACTTGACCTTTTTTTCTGCCATTTTGAGCACACACATTAAAGTCGAATTTATTAAGACTTGAAAGTTGAATGCTTGCTTCAATGGAAAGAACGCAATTTTTGCGTGGCCTTCTGTTAAGGGGTTTAGAGTTTGCTGCCTATTACAGAAAAAAAATAAATTTTTTACAGAGCATCCAATTTATTTTTAATATCTTAATACTTTTTTAAATGCTTGAGAAAAGTGTGGGTTTCACACCAATTATTTTCAAACTTTTTGTAGTTTAACTTCTACAAGTGAAATCCATTAGTAAATATTTACCACATGATATTCTTTTTAAATGATATTTTAATAGTAGAAAGAAATTGTTGAACTTTTTAAAACTTCCTTACAGACACCAGATTATTCCATATTCATATCGGCTTTTGTGTATGCTATATTGTTTTGTTGCTGTTGCTATAATCTAGTTGACCGCCATGACTTCATTTTCACCTTCGAGCTGGTTGGTCTTCTTGACCATATCTTGTCGCATAATCTGAGGCATTAGTTGCCATTGACAGGGCGACAACGAAAATAAAATAAACGCACACAAATCCCGGTTGCTTATTAGTTTTTAGTAAATTATGAAAACGATAAGCCAAATAGCTAGAGCACCGCATCCCACCAAGCACAAGTGTTGCATGTGGCAGCCACTAAAGACTAAAAGAAGATAACGAAGAAAAGTAAAATCAAATGGCAGGAAAATGTTAGGATTGCTTTAGGCATTCGATACGACTCGTCTAAGCTGTTGTACTGCATGCTCATTTGTGTGTTTTTTTGTGTGTGTGTGTGGGTGTGTGCGTGTGTGTGTCGACAACATTGTCTTTAATATGCCAGCTGGCTGCCACAGGGCACCGCATGCCAGCGATTATCTAAAAGACATTAGCATCCGAGCAGTAGGAGTAGCAACCCACAGTAATATACTGCCAGAAACATAGCATGATCTCTCCGTGGGTTCTCAACTACTCAAAGCTACACTGCTACAAATTTGACTTTGTCAATAAATTGAATTTAAATAAAAATCTGCTATTTTAAATAAAAGGAAATCATATATGTTTCTTAACTTTTTTTTTTTTTAGCAAATTTAGTAAGTTTACCCTTATGTTGTTATTTTTTAAAAATGTTTTAGACTTTTTTTTTTAGAGTTCAGTCTGCATTCCTGCATTTAAATGTCCTGTATTGTCTAGCAAATTCACACTGATGCATGAATTCCCAACTGCAATCGGCTTTGGTTTTGTGTTTTTGTTTGGATCTTTTAATTATTTGGAATGCCCACACGGTTGGGTTTATGCATCGTTAGACTGTTATGGTACGTGCTGTGCTCTCTTCAATTTGTTGGCCTTATGCATTCGCAACACTTTTGTGGCATTTAACAATGGTTTTTTGTATAATTTTATTTTGTCTTGTCGCTGATATGATTGCGGAATTTCCTTTACCCATACTCGTGTTGTTCAATTGTGACTGCGACAGTCTGTTCACCCCTTCGTCTAGTTAATGTTTTGTTTTGCAGCTGTTTGTTTTGCAATTTGTTATAGTTGAATTCGAAACTTACTTCCACTGCTAGTTCTTGCAATTGGCACGCACGCACGTTGACTATCTAAATCAGTGGATGGCGACAGTGTGGCAATGCACTTTATTTGTAGCTTAAATGAAAAACTTGGGTATACTTTACTTTACCCGCACATTGCATATTGCAGCAGGATTTTAACAGTTTACCTATGTTCTTTGAAGCTCAAGTCGATAAGTATTTTATAAATTCATGCATCAAAGTAAAAAAGAAAAGGTGCATAAATAACATATTTTTATTTTGTTTGATACATTTTTATGTTTAAAAATAGAGCATAAACATAAAATATAAGTGCCTCTATTAGATCGCTTTTTAGGATTTGTTTCGAAAATTTAAGCGCAGTTTTTTCTGTAATTACATTTCGCTTAGCATAAACTCATACAAATTTGCACAAATGAAACAAATCACACACACACACAACAAGCATGCACTTAACATGTTCACAATGTGGGAGCTGTAACATATCTTATAGAGCCGATTATAAGCTAACCATTTAAAAAAACAAAAAACCTAAAGTTTTGGCCATTAAAATCTGAATATTTTTCTCTGCTCATATTGCTTGGGGGCAAATATCTAAAAACAACTTGATAAACAATTTAAAGAAAAAGCATTTAATTAACACACAGCTTTTCAAAATATAAGCATATCATATATATGTATATCTTTTTCAAAATATATGCATAGATTAAATCAAAGTAAATTTCAAAATATATAGCTTGTATCTTATATGCACCATGTAACAATTTCTTATAGCTAAAATACAGAAGTATGATCATATTCCTTTGTGAGTTGATCCTGATCGGTTTCTTGTTTGCGTATAGTGTTCATTTACCCCTTATGATACTTGTTGTTTTCGTTGTTTCCGTTGCGGCGCCTCTTTATAATCTTTTTGCCTCCTTGCTTGATCAACTTAAACTTGTGCCTCCTCCTGGTCCTTTTGTTGGCATGGCAGTTGTTGATGGAGCTGTTGTAGAGGCAGTTCTTGCAGTTGTCGCAGCTGCTGTCGTAGTGGCTCCGCCATCAGCTGGTGCTGCTGTCGTCGTGGCGGCTGCTGCTGTCGTGGTCTGTCCATTGCTGTTTGGCAGGTAGGATAGACAAATGGCCAGGACGGCACATGCTAATGCAATACCTTTGATGCTCATCTTGTTCCAATAAGTTGGTAAAGGATACCCTTGCTTCGCGATCCATTTCCTTTTCTTGGGCATTCGCCAAGTTTACTTAGCTGATTTCGAATTTGCATTTATAATGTACAATATATCTGTTGAAAAACCGAGACAGTGTTTGTATAACTTTTATTTTTTGTTAACTTGTTATTAAAGTTAGGTCAACAAAATGTGTATATTTATATTGTTTTTCCTTAGTTGTTGGTGAGTAATTTGGATATTTACTCAGTTATGTTGAGTCATGTTTAGAATATACAAAACTTGACACATTTCACTAACAATTGGAGCAACGTTTGTATTAGGTATTAAAACTGGCATATATATCAAGGAGGCTGACCTTTTTGTTTATAAATTTGAAGTAAATAATGTACGAATTAATGTCGTTTTGATATTCGACACAGCAATGTTTATTCACAAATATTAACTTTCTTTATTATTTTCCTTAAGAAACTGTATGCCAGGAGGGCAATATAATCAAAAGTTAATAATATGATTTATTGTTAAGCTTGGAGTGTTAACGAATCGGTTGTCATTTGAACTCTATACTTTAAAGGCATGCTTTACGTCATAGATTCTAGGGGCTTTCGAAACATTTTACATGTAAACGAAAAGTTCTGGGCTGGCCAGGTAGCGCTATTTCGAATGATGCCGAGCATTCTCCACAGTGACATTTTGTTTAGAAATATTAAAGTTCAATTTGTTAATATATGCAATGTGAGTGTATTTAATCTTACTTAATCAAAAAGGTGATCTAGTTTTTCTAAATGACAAACATTTAATTTTAAGTTTTAGAGCTGCAAATTCGCGAGCAGCTGAGTAAACTTGGCGAATACCCAAGAATTGTTATAAAAGCAAATGGATCGCGAAGAAAAGGTATCATTTACCAACTTATTAAAACAAGATGAGCATCAAAGGTATCGCATTAGCATGTGCCATCCTGGCCATATGTCTATCCTACCTGCCAAACAGCAATGGACAGGCCACGACAGTAGCACCAGCTGCCGGAGCCACCGCGACGACAGCAGCACCAGCTGCTGGCGGAGCCACCACGACAGCAGCACCAGCTGGCGGAGCCGCCACGACGACAGCAGCAGCACCCGCTGGCGGAGCCACCACAACAGCGGCAGCACCCGCTGGCGGAGCCACCACAACAGTAGCTGCGACGACTGCAGGAACTGCCACTACAACACCTGCAACACCTGCAACAACAACTGCCATGCCAACAAAAAATTCAAACAAATGCAAGACCAGGAGGAGGCACAAGTTTAAGTTGATCAAGCTAGGAGGCAAAACGACCATCACGAGACACCGCAACGAAAACAACGAAAACAACAAGTATCATAAGGGATAAATGAATACAAAACGCAAACAAGAAACCGATCAGGACCAACTCACAAAAGGACATGAACTGGAAGTCGAAGCGGAGGTCGAAGCGGATCCCGAAGTGGATCCCGAAGCGGATCCCGAAGCAGTGGTCGCAAAGGATCCACATCACCAAGAAGACGCAGATCTGGTTATTAAGTGAGCGGAACTAGAACATGGACACCTTGGAAATGGACTTAATTAATGTCATCAATTATCTGTAGATTTAAGATTTGTTATTTAAAAAATATACATATATTTAAATGCTTTAATTTGAACGTTTTTTTTTTCTTGAAAACTTTGTTTAGATTTTGATTTGATGGGCCTAGAACGTCTAATAGCTCATATTTAATGCCATAAGATAAAAAATGCATTTTTTCACAATCGCTAGTAACCTTAGAACATCTGTCCAATCTTAGGAAGGTTTTGTGCTTTCATTAAGTGGCGGTTGTTAGTAAAATACAGTAGGTGATCGTAGAAGGCAAATGCAGAAATTTGAAAGACGTTACCAGGTAACTTCACATCAAGCTCAGTTACAGTAGATTACAATCCGTTAGATATGCATTTTTTTTTACAGATTTGCTGTAATGAGTTTTGCTTACATTGAACGAAAAAAATCATATATTTTGTTCATAAAGCCACATTTTAAACTACATTTTTCCAAAAAGAACAAAAATTTATTAAGTCATCGTTCATCGTTCTTAATAATTACTTTATTATATGCTATTTAAATTAATTCAAAAATTTTTATACTTAATCCTTAAAGTACCCTTGTGTGAAAAACCACACATCTTGAAATAACATTGAAATTTTTTTCACATTCTATAAGCTTAATCTGTAAAACATTTAGACTTTCCATACGTTTTAAATAAGCACATCTGAAATGGATAGCACAGCTCACGAGATCTTATAACCAGAGCAGCTACCCAACACTGTAAATCCATAAAAAAGGAATATTGATTTTAGGATTTTTTTACTTTACGAGCTCCGAACCACATTCGATAGGTACAAATTGCAACGCAGTTAGCCGACAGTTGACGCGTCATCTAAGCTACTAAATAGGTTATAGGTGAAGTTGGGCAGCACAGCTTCCGAGGCTCTTGTTAATTTGGCGAAGAAGTGCAACAAAAACGAAACAATGTGTTCCACAAAATCGGCAAATATTTTTGCAATCTCTTTGTTGTTCCGCCGAGGATCAATAAATAAACTGCTGATTTAGAAGCTCTGTGCTGAAATGTAAATATTTGCGACATTCGTTGAATAACGTGAATATTTATTACACTTGCGTAAGCCGACTTTAAGGGTCGTTTCTCAGCAAGAGCGCTGCTTTGGCCTGTCAGGCAAATGTGCACGGTAGTGATCGTTCCCAAAGTCCCCAACAACACACAGCATTGCCAGTTGAATTACCAACTAAGTGTAGCAGAAAAACAACAGCACCCAAAATACATCCATATGTCTATAGTATCCTTACTAAGTACGTTTAATAAGGCAATTAAATACCAACAAAAGTAAATACTAAAATCGACCAAAACATGTGAGTGTAATACCAGCAAAAAATGTAATTTAAAAGAGAAACAAAATTAGGAAAAGCAACAAAAAACTAAAAAATAACAAAAACGAGCTATCTACGTGTGTGTGTGTGTGGTTTTAAAAAGTACAAATTGATAGGATATACCCCACCGCCAAAAGTTTTTGACCCAAATTTCCATACTTTTATTTGTGTCATCTTAAAACATATATTGTAAAAGCTCTTACTGTTCCAGCTAAGTAAACATCCAAGTGAAATAAAGAGGAAGTCCAGACATATGTTTCAATTTATAGCTAACAAACAATCAAAATTTGAATAACTCCACTCTAGTTTTTTATCAAACAAGCCAACAAACTATGTAAACTGCAAATTCGAGAGCAGCTGAGTAAACTTGGCGAATACCCAAGAATTGTTATAAAAGCAAATGGATCGCGAAGAAAAGGTATCATTTACCAACTTATTGGAACAAGATGAGCATCAAAGGTATTGCATTAGCATGTGCCATCCTGGCCATATGTCTATCCTACCTGCCAAACAGCAATGGACAGGCCACGACAGTAGCACCAGCTGCCGGAGCCACCGCGACGACAGCAGCACCAGCTGCTGGCGGAGCCACCACGACAGCAGCACCAGCTGGCGGAGCCGCCACGACGACAGCAGCAGCACCCGCTGGCGGAGCCACCACAACAGCGGCAGCACCCGCTGGCGGAGCCACCACAACAGTAGCTGCGACGACTGCAGGAACTGACACTACAACACCTGCAACACCTGCAACAACAACTGCCATGCCAACAAAAAATTCAAACAAATGCAAGACCAGGAGGAGGCACAAGTTTAAGTTGATCAAGCTAGGAGGCAAAACGACCATCACGAGACACCGCAACGAAAACAACGAAAACAACAAGTATCATAAGGGTTAAATGAATACTAAACGCAAACAAGAACCGATCAGGACCATCTCACAAAAGGACATGAACTGACTTCTGTACTAAATTTAGTTATAAGTAATTGTTACATAGTGCATTTTAACAAAACATTAATAAACATAAAAAGAAATTATTGACATTGCACCGAAATTTTCTATTTTGTAAATCCTTTTTTGGTTTACCAATCATGGTGGGCTTGACTTACAATTCGTATATAAATACCTAAAGTTGATGTTTGGCTCATTCTCTTGGGTGGGCTAGAAGTGTTAAAAATAAACTTAATAATTGAAATGATTAAAGCTGCATTGCGATGTTGCCAAGCATGTTTCGTATGCAGTTCGGGCTAGAAATAAGATGACTGCTCATTTATTTGAAAATAACTCATTAAATATGGTTGTACTGATCCAAAATTTATGTGTGAAGCACTTTGATTTCAAAATTCATCAGCTTGAAATTAATACAAGTTGAAATTAATAAATTTAAATTTTTGTTCTGAATATGATTTTGATATAATAATATTAAATTCTAAGCATATCACTTTAAATAAAATAAGTACACAACTTTTTTATTTCAAATATGAATCTCAGCGGGTATAGTTAGAATAAATATTGTTTAACGTTAAAATTAATATGGCATTGTCATTTTAAGTTACACGCAATTTAATTTTAATATATGCTATTTATATCTATGTTTCTACTTGAATCAACATGCATAATATTTATTTCATATTTAAATTTGTGCTTTATTTCCATATAATTATATTGTGCTTAAAGCTAGCTTATTTAAATTACAGAGATAAGTTTTTTTTTTTCCAGCTGAGATATTATATTGTATTATTATAATATAATATATAATAACATGACTCAACATAACTGAGTAAATATCCAAATTACTCACCAACAACTAAGGAAAAACAATATAAATATACACATTTTGTTGACATAACTTTAATAACAAGTTAACAAAAAATAAAAGTTATACAAACACTGTCTCGGTTTTTCAAAAGATATATTGTACATTATAAATGCAAACTCGAAATCAGCTAAGTAAACTTGGCGAATGCCCAAGAAAAGGAAATGGATCGCGAAGCAAGGGTATCCTTTACCAACTTATTGGAACAAGATGAGCATCAAAGGTATTGCATTAGCATGTGCCGTCCTGGCCATTTGTCTATCCTACCTGCCAAACAGCAATGGACAGACCACGACAGCAGCAGCCGCCACGACGACAGCAGCACCAGCTGATGGCGGAGCCACCACGACAGCAGCTGCGACAACTGCAAGAACTGCCTCTACAACAGCTCCATCAACAACTGCCATGCCAACAAAAGGACCAGGAGGAGGCACAAGTTTAAGTTGATCAAGCAAGGAGGCAAAAAGATTATAAAGAGGCGCCGCAACGAAAACAACAAGTATCATAAGGGTTAAATGAATACAAAACGCAAACAAGAAACCGATCAGGACCAACTCACAAAAAGACATGAACTGGAAGTCGAAGCGGAGGTCGAAGCGGATCCCGAAGTGGATCCCGAAACGGATCCCGAAGCAGTGGTCGCAAAGGATCCACATCACCAAGAAGACGCAGATCTGGTTATTAAGTGAGCGGAACTAGAACATGGACACCTTGGAAATGGACTTAATTAATGTCATCAATTATCTGTAGATTTAAGATTTGTTATTTAAAAAATATACATATATTTAAATGCTTTAATTTGAACGTTTTTTTTCTTGAAAACTTTGTTTAGATTTTGATTTGATGGGCCTAGAACGTCTAATAGCTCATATTTAATGCCATAAGATAAAAAATGCATTTTTTCACAATCGCTAGTAACCTTAGAACATCTGTCCAATCTTAGGAAGGTTTTGTGCTTTCATTAAGTGGCGGTTGTTAGTAAAATACAGTAGGTGATCGTAGAAGGCAAATGCAGAAATTTGAAAGACGTTACCAGGTAACTTCACATCAAGCTCAGTTACAGTAGATTACAATCCGTTAGATATGCATTTTTTTTTACAGATTTGCTGTAATGAGTTTTGCTTACATTGAACGAAAAAATCATATATTTTGTTCATAAAGCCACATTTTAAACTACATTTTTCCAAAAAGAACAAAAATTTATTAAGTCATCGTTCATCGTTCTTAATAATTACTTTATTATATGCTATTTAAATTAATTCAATAATTTTTATACTTAATCCTTAAAGTACCCTTGTGTGAAAAGCCACACATCTTGAAACAACATTGAAATTTTTTTCACATTCTATAAGCTTGATCCGTAAAACATTTAGACTTTCCATACATTTTAAATAAGCACATCTGAAATGGATAGCACAGGTCACGAGATCTTATAACCAGAGCAGCTACCCAACACTGTAAATCCAAAAAAAAGGAATTTTGATATTAGGATTTTGTTACTTTACGAGCTCCGAACCACATTCGATAGGTACAAATTGCAACGCAGTTAGCCGACAGTTGACGCGTCATCTAAGCTACTAAATAGGTTATAGGTGAAGTTGGGCAGCACAGCTTCCGAGGCTCTTGTTAATTTGGCGAAGAAGTGCAACAAAAACGAAACAATGTGTTCCACAAAATCGGCAAATATTTTTGCAATCTCTTTGTTGTTCCGCCGATCAATAAATAAACTGCTGATTTAGAAGCGACATTCGTTGAATAACGTGAATATTTATTGCACTTGCGTAAGCCGACTTTAAGGGTCGTTTCTCAGCAAGAGCGCTGCTTTGGCCTGTCAGGCAAATGTGCACGGTAGTGATCGTTCCCAAAGTCCCCAACAACACACAACATTGCCAGTTGAATTACCAACTAAGTGTAGCAGAAAAACAACAGCACCCAAAATACATCCATATGTCTATAGTATCCTTACTAAGTACGTTTAATAAGGCAATTAAATACCAACAAAAGTAAATACTAAAATCGACCAAAACATGTGAGTGTAATACCAGCATAAAATGTAATTTAAAAGAGAAACAAAATTAGCAAAAGCAACAAAAAACTAAAAAATAACAAAAACGAGCTATCTACGTGTGTTTCAAAAAGTACAAATTGATAGGATATACCCCACCGCCAAAAGTTTTTGACCCAAATTTCCATACTTTTATTTGTGTCACCTTAAAACATATATTGTAAAAGCTCTTACTGTTCCAGCTAAGTAAACATCCAAGTGAAATAAAGAGGAAGTCCAGACATATGTTTCAATTTATAGCTAACAAACAATCAAAATTTGAATAACTCCACTCTAGTTTTTTATCAAACAAGCCAACAAACTATGTAAACTGCAAATTCGAGAGCAGCTGAGTAAACTTGGCGAATACCCAAGAATTGTTATAAAAGCAAATGGATCGCGAAGAAAAGGTATCATTTACCAACTTATTGGAACAAGATGAGCATCAAAGGTATTGCATTAGCATGTGCCGTCCTGGCCATATGTCTATCCTACCTGCCAAACAGCAATGGACAGGCCACGACAGTAGCACCAGCTGCCGGAGCCACCGCGACGACAGCAGCACCAGCTGCTGGCGGAGCCACCACGACAGCAGCACCAGCTGGCGGAGCCGCCACGACGACAGCAGCAGCACCCGCTGGCGGAGCCACCACAACAGCGGCAGCACCCGCTGGCGGAGCCACCACAACAGTAGCTGCGACGACTGCAGGAACTGCCACTACAACACCTGCAACACCTGCAACCACAACTGCCATGCCAACAAAAAATTCAAACAAATGCAAGAGGAGAAGGAGGAAGAGTTTTAAGTTGATCAAGAAAGGAGGCAAAAAGATTATAAGGAGGCGCCGCAACGGAAACAACGAAAACAACAAGTATCATAAGGGTTAAATGAATACTAAACGCAAACAAGAAACCGATCAGGACCATCTCACAAAAGGACATGAACTGACTTCTGTACTAAATTTAGTTATAAGAAATTATTACTCGGTGCACTAAAAATAAATTTCCTAATGAAATACCAATTGTACTGATTTTCTCAACTGTCTTTCAAGGAATATAATTTTCAATTAGAGACATACAGAAAAATGATTAACAAGTTGGTGAATAAATAAATAAATTTCCTAATGAAATACCAATTGTACTGATTTTCTCAACTGTCTTTCAAGGAATATAATTTTCAATTAGAGACATACAGAAAAATGATTAACAAGTTGGTGGTTCTCGCTTATCTCTGACAACATATTATTTTACCTGTTGAGGGTTTGTGGACTGGACAAACAGATCAAATAGAAAAAATTAGCCATGCGATGCATTAATCTTTGCTGATGATACTGCCCTTAACTCTTCTGGTACACACTATATAAATATTCACACATGTTTGCAACACTCTCTGAATTCCATTTCCGACTACTTCTATAGTTGGAAAATAAAGCTCAATGCTAATAAAACCAAAGCAATATTTTTTACCAAAAAACGAAGCCATGATTTCTACCCATTTCAGATCTTGAACTGAACGGCATCAAAATTACTTGGGGGGAAAATGTTAAATATTTAGGAATTAGTTTAGACAAAAATCTGCTATTTAGTGGCCGTATAAGTAATACTATAGACAAAATTAATAAGACTGTTCGTATACTATATCCATTTATAAATGGAAATTGTAAACTTTCAATCAAAAACAAGTTAACAATTTAAAAATCTATAATCTTAATAATGATCATACACGGAGCTGAAATATGGAACACCGCAGAAAAAAACCCATTTAAGAGAACTCCAAGTTGCTCAAAATAAAACTTTAAAAATGATTCTTAATTTACCCAGATACCACAGAACCATAACTCTGCATGAAATAGCCAATGTTAAAACGATTAATGACCTCATCTCTCGCGCAACCACTAAGTTCACAATCACAAAATCATATTTTCCTCAAGGTATGTGCCTGCTTTTATAGCATTAAATTAGCATTAAGTCACATTGAAAGGTTTTTATCCATTTTCTTTTGCCATACAAAAATCAAACAATGTCATATGTTATAATAATACAATATAATATCTCAGCTGGAAAAAAAAAGACTTAACTCTGTAATTTAAATAAGCTAGCTTTAAGCACAATATAATTATATGGAAATAAAGCACAAATTTAAATATGAAATAAATATTATGCATGTTGATTCAAGTAGAAACATAGATATAAATAGCATATATTAAAATTAAATTGCGTGTAACTTAAAATGACAATGCCATATTAATTTTAACGTTAAACAATATTTATTCTAACTATACCCGCTGAGATTCATATTTGAAATAAAAAAGTTGTGTACTTATTTTATTTAAAGTGATATGCTTAGAATTTAATATTATTATATCAAAATCATATTCAGAACAAAAATTTAAATTTATTAATTTCAACTTGTATTAATTTCAAGCTTATGAATTTTGAAATCAAAATGCTTCACACATAAATTTTGGATCAGTACAACCATATTTAATGAGTTATTTTCAAATAAATGAGCAGTCATCTTATTTCTAGCCCGAACTGCATACGAAACATGCTTGGCAACATCGCAATGCAGCTTTAATCATTTCAATTATTAAGTTTATTTTTAACACTTCTAGCCCACCCAAGAGAATGAGCCAAACATCAACTTTAGGTATTTATATACGAATTGTAAGTCAAGCCCACCATGATTGGTAAACCAAAAAAGGATTTACAAAATAGAAAATTTCGGTGCAATGTAAATAATTTCTTTTTATGTTTATTAATGTTTTGTTAAAATGCACTATGTAACAATTACTTATAACTAAATTTAGTACAGAAGTCAGTTCATGTCGATTTGTGAGATGGTCCTGATCGGTTTCTTGTTTGCGTTTAGTATTCATTTAACCCTTATGATACTTGTTGTTTTCGTTGTTTCCGTTGCGGCGCCTCCTTATAATCTTTTTGCCTCCTTTCTTGATCAACTTAAAACTCTTCCTCCTTCTCCTCTTGCATTTGTTTGAATTTTTTGTTGGCATGGCAGTTGTGGTTGCAGGTGTTGCAGGTGTTGTAGTGGCAGTTCCTGCAGTCGTCGCAGCTACTGTTGTGGTGACTCCGCCAGCGGGTGCTGCCGCTGTTGTGGTGGCTCCGCCAGCGGGTGCTGCTGCTGTCGTCGTGGCGGCTCCGCCAGCTGGTGCTGCTGTCGTGGTGGCTCCGCCAGCAGCTGGTGCTGCTGTTGTCGCGGTGGCTCCGGCAGCTGGTGCTACTGTCGTGGCCTGTCCATTGCTGTTTGGCAGGTAGGATAGACATATGGCCAGGATGGCACATGCTAATGCAATACCTTTGATGCTCATCTTGTTCCAATAAGTTGGTAAATGATACCTTTTCTTCGCGATCCATTTGCTTTTATAACAATTCTTGGGTATTCGCCAAGTTTACTCAGCTGCTCTCGAATTTGCAGTTTACATAGTTTGTTGGCTTGTTTGATAAAAAACTAGAGTGGAGTTATTCAAATTTTGATTGTTTGTTAGCTATAAATTGAAACATATGTCTGGACTTCCTCTTTATTTCACTTGGATGTTTACTTAGCTGGAACAGTAAGAGCTTTTACAATATATGTTTTAAGGTGACACAAATAAAAGTATGGAAATTTGGGTCAAAAACTTTTGGCGGTGGGGTATATCCTATCAATTTGTACTTTTTGAAACACACGTAGATAGCTCGTTTTTGTTATTTTTTAGTTTTTTGTTGCTTTTGCTAATTTTGTTTCTCTTTTAAATTACATTTTATGCTGGTATTACACTCACATGTTTTGGTCGATTTTAGTATTTACTTTTGTTGGTATTTAATTGCCTTATTAAACGTACTTAGTAAGGATACTATAGACATATGGATGTATTTTGGGTGCTGTTGTTTTTCTGCTACACTTAGTTGGTAATTCAACTGGCAATGTTGTGTGTTGATGGGGACTTTGGGAACGATCACTACCGTGCACATTTGCCTGACAGGCCAAAGCAGCGCTCTTGCTGAGAAACGACCCTTAAAGTCGGCTTACGCAAGTGCAATAAATATTCACGGTATTCAACGAATGTCGCAAATATTTACATTTCAGCACAGAGCTTCTAAATCAGCAGTTTATTTATTGATCCTCGGCGGAACAACAAAGAGATTGCAAAAATATTTGCCGATTTTGTGGAACACATTGTTTCGTTTTTGTTGCACTTCTTCGCCAAATTAACAAGAGCCTCGGAAGCTGTGCTGCCCAACTTCACCTATAACCTATTTAGTAGCTTAGATGACGCGTCAACTGTCGGCTAACTGCGTTGCAATTTGTACCTATCGAATGTGGTTCGGAGCTCGTAAAGTAAAAAAATCCTTAAATCAATATTCCTTTTTTATGGATTTACAGTGTTGGGTAGCTGCTCTGGTTATAAGATCTCGTGACCTGTGCTATCCATTTCAGATGTGCTTATTTAAAACGTATGGAAAGTCTAAATGTTTTACAGATTAAGCTTATAGAATGTGAAAAAAATTTCAATGTTATTTCAAGATGTGTGGTTTTTCACACAAGGGTACTTTAAGGATTAAGTATAAAAATTTTTGAATTAATTTAAATAGCATATAATAAAGTAATTATTAAGAACGATGAACGATGACTTAATAAATTTTTGTTCTTTTTGGAAAAATGTAGTTTAAAATGTGGCTTTATGAACAAAATATATGATTTTTTCGTTCAATGTAAGCAAAACTCATTACAGCAAATCTGTAAAAAAAAATGCATATCTAACGGATTGTAATCTACTGTAACTGAGCTTGATGTGAAATTACCTGGTAACGTCTTTCAAATTTCTGCATTTGCCTTCTACACCTATCACCTACTGTATTTTACTAACAACCGCCACTTAATGAAAGCACAAAACCTTCCTAAGATTGGACAGATGTTCTAAGGTTACTAGCGATTGTGAAAAAAATCATTTTTTATCTTATGGCATTAAATATGAGCTATTAGACGTTCTAGGCCCAACAAATCAAAATCTAAACAAAATTTTCAAGAAAAAAACGTTCAAATTAAAGCATTTAAATATATGTAAATTTTTTAAGGTGCACTAAATAACAAATCTTAAATCTACGGATAATTGATGACATTAATCAAGTCCATTTGCAAGGTGTCCATGTTCTAGTTCCGGTCACTTAATAACCAGATCTGCGTCTTCTTGGTGATGTGGATCCTTTGCGACCACTGCTTCGGGATCCGCTTCGGGATCCGCTTCGGCCACCTTTTCGACCTCCGCTTCGACTTCCGCTTCGACCACCTGTTTTACCACCGCTACGGCCACCTTTTCGACCACCGCTTCGACTACCGCCCGTTCTCTTATTGCTACTTTTGCCAGAATTTTTATTTTGCCCGTTCCTTCTTCTCCTGATGGTAGTTTTGCCTCCTTTCTTGATCGCCTTAAAACTCTTCCTCCTTCTCCTCTTGCATTTCTTTGACTTGTTTTTTTTTGGCTTGGCAGTTGTTGCTGCAGGTGTTGCAGGTGTTGTAGTGGCAGTTCCTGCAGTCATCGCAGCTACTGTTGTGGTGGCTCCGCCAGCGGGTGCTGCTGCTGTCGTCGTGGCGGCTCCGCCAGCTGGTGCTGCTGTCGTGGTGGCTCCGCCAGCAGCTGGTGCTGCTGTCGTCGCGGTGGCTCCGCCAGCAGCTGGTGCTGCTGTCGTCGTGGCGGCTCCGCCAGCTGGTGCTACTGTCGTGGCCTGTCCATTGCTGTTTGGCAGGTAGGATAGACATATGGCCAGGATGGCACATGCTAATGCAATACCTTTGATGCTCATCTTGTTCCAATAAGTTGGTAAATGATACCTTTTCTTCGCGATCCATTTGCTTTTATAGCAATTCTTGGGTATTCGCCAAGTTTACTTAGCTGATTTTGAATTTGGAAATTATATTACCTTCTATAAGTTTGATTTAAAAAAAGTCATTTTGGCAATATTGACATATTCGTTGTTCAAGTTTTCTCTTGAACATGAATATTTGCTCAGTTGGAGTTTCTTGTCAAAACTGTGCTATAAACTAGCCCAAGTTAACTGCATTGTTTTTAATTTGGATTATGAAGACTAAACACAACAACAAAGAAATATCTCTTTGACCTGGATACAATTTTGGATTATAATATTAAATATTAGTAAAATTTGTTTAATATTGAGGTTATCTTAGCTTTAAGCTGGCAAGTAGAGCGGACGGACAATAGAAAATACATCAGGTAAAGTGCTGACAGTGCTAACCAAAAAACCATCGCTAAAGCCATTTATCAAAACTAATAGCGCCACAGATAAGGCACGAAAAAAGGGCGCTGGCGAAACTAGAACCATTAAAATCAATGCTAATACTTAAAAAAAATATTGCATTCCCTACATTTTTTCTCGCTGCTGCGGGCAAAATTAAATTTATCGTTGCATTAAAGCCAAGAGCGAAAAGAAGTCAGGCTGAAAACCAAAGCAACAGCATTCACACAGCCATCGGGATATGGTTGGTAGCCCTTCGGAGCTACTTAATGAACGAAAAACAACGTGCATACACTGATAGAAAAAAGCCAAGCTAAAATTAAGAATGTACTTGAAATGAGTCTTCGCAATTCTATAACTTCATTCTTGATCTAAGATTCTTATGATAAGAGTTAGTGAGCTTGTATCAAATATAGCACCAGAAATACTTAAATAAAGTTTGAAAATTCTTTATTCAAGTACGAAATTCGGACTCAAATCCCACACGAACTTGAATCGTGTTCCGAAAAAAGATCGGAAAACTTGATTCAAGTTTAAAGAGTAATTGAATCAAGAACCATATTTTTTTCCATTTATTCTGTATTAAGTTAAGTACGAAGTTCTTGGTTATTTCTATCAGTGTATGTACAATTGCAAACATGTGTGTGTTTATTTGTGTGTGTGTGCATGCAGCCTACAATTGAATTAATAGCAAATTTATTTATGGCTCTCATAAGAGCATTTAAGTGCGACTCCTGCATTGTCTCTGTGTCAAATAAATGCGTTATACAAAATAATTGCGCATATGCCGCATCCTACCCCATTTCATATCTAAAGAAGTTGGCTGCAAAAGTGTTTTTTTATTTTAATGTAATAAAGAAAAAACCAAAAATGTTAAAAATAATTGAAGTGAATTATGCTTTTTATTTTATGACCTAAAAAATAAACAAAAGCATAAAAATAAAAGTATTTTATAGGTTGTCGCATTATCAGCAAGAGGCAACCAATAAAAAGTGCATCAAGTCAAACATAAAATTACTTTGGCCCATCACACAAGCAAGAAAGCCAAGTGAAACTTTACCTATATTCTTTTTTATGCACGAATATATTTTAGTACGTATTGGTAGATAGATACTTAAGTGTGCGTGTGTTACTTTCACGTAACATTTCGAAGCGAGATGGCAAAAAGATTTGGTTTTGGTGCCATGAAAACAGGAAATGTCACAGTTTTTGAGCTAGAGTAAGGATGATAGCTGATAACATCTCCTAAAAATATGCCTCACAATGCGGTGGCTAAGCCAACCCCAGCCACTCCGAATATATCACATCATTGAAGCTAGAGTAACGAAATTTGGTCCTCGAATCATTTGGCCATCTTACTATCTTTGGTATTAGTTTTACCTGCTGTAGATTCGTATCGAAACACTCGTAACAAATTACCTCTTGAGTTCAATAAAATTAAGGCTAATAATTAAATTGAATTGATGCGTTTTGTTTTCCCATTTTTTTGTGAAATTACTAAACTAAACAATATAACTCAATTTAGTAAGCGCAACATTTTTATACGAGATGCATTTGTATTCAAAGAACACGCGTTTTATTTCATATATTGAATTCTATTAATGTTGCAGCAGCAAAAGTAATTGGTTATTTAATGTCAACTGCATTCTCACGCTCAATGACATTCGTTCGAAATTGCTCTTGTCTGTTCATTAATGGGTCTTGTGTAATGAAAATATTGAAAATAAACAGATAACTAATATAAATATATAAATAGACGCCGGAAGCTTTGTGCAAAATTCAATTAAAATATAATATAATCAATTTCCTGTACGTAAAAATAAAAACAATGAATTATCAAAATTAATTTGCATGATTGCTATAAATATAGATAAGTTAACCTGAAAGTTTATTGATACGCTTTTAGTCTAAAACTTGATAAATGCTTAAAAACCCTAACAACATGTACCATGCATCCAAATTTCAGCAAACCGATGCCTTCTTATTTTAAACATTATCTTCATTGCTTATTGATCTTGATAGGAAAGTCTAGGGCATAAATTCAACATATCGTTAAAGTGGCTAACTAAGACCGAAATTGCTGGCTATAAATATCAATAATGACTCAATAAAGCAAATGCATGTTTTGGCAATCCTTGATTCTGGGCTCGGACAGGACATTGCTTTTAGCTAACAATGTGGCACATTAAGGCTTTTAATCGCCGTTGCCATTGTCTAGAATAGCAGCTGCAAATAGTGTGTGAAAAGTAATAAACTGATGCAATCACTCTAATACACAGAAACAAACACACACACACACACATGCAGTATCATAATTATCTATTAGAGTGGACAACGAGCAATTTGTTGGGGCTATTTTTTGGCTGTTTTTTTTTGTGTCTTTTGGTTATGCAAGGCCATAACTGCGGTTTCAGCTCATGGCTAAAGAGCGTAATTTTCATGGCTTATGGCGTGCTGTAAAAAATAATTATACATAATTGTGTGCAACAGATTTAGAGGCAAACGAGCAGCACACACACAGACATACGATGCTGCTGACTTAAGGGGTTTTTGGTACTTTGATAATTTTATGAGGATTTGGGACAAGCTGAGTCAAAGCGTTTACTCGCAAATAATATCGCTAAATGGGTTTAATTCATAATATTTTATTGATTTGCTGAACGTTTTATTAATTTTTCGTAACTGACTTTGAAAACTTAGACAGACTACCTATAAATGGTGGATAATTTTGGGAAACTAGGGATTAAATTATTAATATAAATTAAATTCATCCCAAACAATCGAAAGTCTGTTCAAAACTCAATTAAGATTTAATTCGTTAGATTATAAGTAGAGTAAACATTAACTGTTAATTAAATTGATTGTATTATCATTGTGGGTGGAGAGGAGAGTAAAAGTATTTCATTTGCAATAGCTCAGAGTACAATTGAATGAACTGAGTATTAAGCTTTAAAGCGGACGTGGTTGGTTTTGTTTTCATATATTGTGTGGTCTTATGTTGCCAGCACTTTCAGGCAGCTGACGCAAAATGTATTTCTTTACATTTATCTCTGCATTTTTTTCCACTTGCAAATGTCCGCACGCATACAATTACAAATGTTGCACACATGCATGTATGTTTGTATGTATGTGTGTGTGTGTTTGTGTGTATATAGTCACCAGAGAGTTCGGTTCAGCTGCGTGTGCATTCATGTTCAAGTGTACACATGTGAGTCTCGCATTCAGGGCGCAAATTTATTCATTTCAGCAGACAGGTTGCTCTAATTATGCATGCCATCTACGTTCAGTAAGGGAAAAAGGAGAACTACCATCATCCCTTGCATCCTTGTTGTCAGCGTCAGTGATTTATTTTTAAATTTGTTGCATAGGCCTAGGCGGGCGGCATCGTCTTTTGCCTCTTTTCCTGTACTCATTAAATTGCTTAGAATGGGGACTGTCATAAAGTTGTTGTGTGACATAAAAGTGGGAAACTCTTTTGATTATATACAGAAAATCCGAATACATAGTAAACAATTAAGTGTTCTTTTAAACCTTCAAAATATTGTTTGTAAGTTTTTTACAAATTAACATTAACATTCTTCATGAAAATTAAAGTTGATTTTCAATAAATATTCCAACAGCTGAGAAATACTGCCATTAACAAAAAACCAAATGGTAGTCTACTCAATTTATATAATGTCAATAAAACGTTTCCAGAATTGATTATGTGCTATTTTTATTGCATGTACACAATTTGCACAGCTAATAATAAGTTTTGATATCTGAATTATAGAAAAATTTATAGGAATTTATGCAGACTCAAAGTCCATTAACTTATTTAGTCACTAAACATTATTTTTTGCTGTTTATGAAATTATTAATTAAGCAAATGCGTTTCAAATGTGTTTCAAGGTTTGCTTAGGAACAGTTTCGTTGATTTTATGAGCGAACCTTAGCCCTGCGTACAGGCATAAATTATGACTGGGGCGTGGCAGCATTTGGCTGTGTATAAATCATAACGCCAAGAAAAACAGGAAAAGAACAAAAACAATTTGCACATAAACAACATAAAGCATTTGCCAGCCTGTAGGCCTGTTCGTTTTTTATGCATTGCAAGTTTGTTTTCCTTCCTTTTTATTTCTCCACTAGCGCAAATAATTTATTAGCTGAGAGGGAGAGAGAGAAAATACAGTCTTGCCACATTGCCGTGGCCGACCAAAAGCCGACAACCATGGCTTATTTAAATAAATCATTCAAAGGTCAATTTTGTCTGCTTTGTAGAATTCCAATTTGGTGGCCAGTCAATTAGAAAATTCCATAAAGATATGAAACAGAACTCACCATTCACAATTGATCCAAATCGATTTAATTGACCTATCGGAAGTGTTGTTATTCTTCAACACATCCAAGCAATCATTATTATTGAAAATCAAGGGCAAGAATCTAACAAAGGTACAGCCGCAATGGCATCCAATTCTTCATGCTGTCAGTTTTTCTCTTTCTGATGCGTGTCAGAAGGAGTTTATATATATTTAAGTCGTTTCTTATGCATATTGGCTTTTCGTTTGATTTTTGCCAATTTTAGCCGAATTTATTTATTTTTTTTTGGATTTTGTCTGCCTCTTGAGCCATACTTATTACCAAGGCAGGCTGCGCATTCTGATTGATTAGCTTTATTCTGTTGGCTTAATAAGGCCAAAGCTCAAGGTTGCTGAAAATTGATTTTGAAATGGATTGGCGCCGTTCTTTTTCGATTTGAAATTGTATGATTGAAGAGGATTTTTATGTCCCAAAATGTTCTACATTTTAAGTTTAATTTAAAATTTCATATTTTGTGTAATATTCAACTTAATGTTGCCATTTAGCACAATATTAAGCCTCGCTTTTGAACCCTTTTTTAACGTTCGCTTGCGTAATTGAATAATGCAATTAGGCTCAAGTAGCCTTAATTCATTGAAGAAAGCGCAAAAAGAAACTTGATTTAATTTTAAAATAAATAAAGTAACCCATACAAATTTAAAACCCAAATGCCGTTGCCAAATTCATAATTTTGCAAGCCACCAAAAATGCCTGAACAAATTGATAGCCCGACCTTGCCCCGGCTTGGGTCAAACCTTACCTTATCAATCAGTCCATGACGCAAACAATAGAAAGTGTGCCGGACAAGGTGCGAGTTGGTTTGCCGCTGGAAAATGCTTGTAGATTGGTCCTTATACTATACATTTTGGACGCGCTCAATCAAGCGCTAAGCCCGCAACAATTGAACAATGGACCCTTTGCTAAAGTTTCCTTTGCACCTTTATCTTTTTTGTGTGTGTGTGTGTGTCTTGCCCACCTTTTGACTTTTTGAGGCCAAGACGCAGTGAAGAAAAGTTTTGTGGCTCTAATTTGTTGTTGCACGTGGCGGCGCATGGTCCCAAATGGAGCGCGTCATTAGTTGGGGCAAGACAGGCAGCCTTCTCCATTTGATTTTCAGTTACAACAGCAGCAACAGCAACAGCTAAAGCTCTTTCTTTGACGCACGATATATTATTAATTGGCCACAGGCAAAAAGTTTTTTCGCTTGCCTATTTGTTTAGCAAGTTGTTCTTTTGTTGGCCAACAACAGCAACATTTTAGCAGCTACGTGTATTTCAATTATTAACACTTGTGCGGCAACATTTCTTTCCACCTAATTGTTTAATATTTTACAGCAATTTTGGGTCGTTCTTGTTGTTGTTTTTGTTGGTTAGTGCTTTTATTATTTGGCATAAATGCTGCATAAATATTTTCTATTTAATTAAAACTTTTGCTTCTTTCTAATTGCAGACACCAAACCGGGAGGAAGCCACATAAAATTCCCGCTTCTGAGTGCCAACATGATTGACGGTGGGTTGCAGCTCAAACACATAAATTTGTGCACATTGAGAGCATATTTTCAATGTGTGTGTGTGTGTGTGTGTGGGTGTGTGGGGGCACGATACCTGTGCATATATATTGAAAATTTTTGTTGACGATTGCGGATTGTGTTGGAATAAATTAGAAAAGAAGAATACCAACTAATTTGACAACGGGATAATCTAAATAGAGAAAATAGTTAACAAGATTGTGTGAAGCTTATAAGTTTGATTAATTCCAATGTTTAGGTACCCATATCGGGAATATGGCTCCTCTTATTAAATTCCTCAAACAATGTATACATAGGATTAATTTTCAGTTAATATTGTTGCTGAGAATTTTTTTTTTTTTTTTTTTTAGTTTTTATTATTCAATTCAGTTCAATAATTAATAATAAACATCAACAGCCATATCTATTTATTGTTTGTGTTATACTTATGTTTAGTGACTTTTTTTTTAACATGTAAAATTTATGATTTCACAATTGATATATAAATAAAAAAAAAGGCTAACAGAGCTCTTAAATTGATTTGATATTTATGCAAACGATAATAAAGGCTTTTTGAATGAGAAAACATATTATTAAAAAAATATAAATATTGCATAGGGCAATTAAACTTTGTAAAAATGAGTCTGTAGATTTATTAAAATATTATTAATAAAATATGCAAATAAAATCAATATACATTAAACTGAAAAAAAAAAAATTGACCGAAATAATTAATTATGACAGCCTTATTGGATATTAATTAATTTAACCAAACATATTTCAAATACGTTAAGTTTTTTAATATTTAAAACGCTTAAGCCCATACAAACCGATAGGCGCACAGTCATACACACATACTTTCACATATGACGCGGTGGCAATAAAATTAAAGCTTTTTCCATATGCGGTTACAAATTGCATTAATTGTTGCTGTTGCCGTAACAACTGTTATTGTTGCTGTCAAACTATGCATTAAATGAGGCTAGAACAACAAATGGCATATGTGTGTGTGCACTTAAAAACAAAAAAATAAAAATGTGTATTGCATTTAAGCGGATTTGCTTTGGTTAGCCCGCCGATTGTATTTGTTTATGCTTTAATTTAGCATTGAAAATGCGAATCCAAAAGGGCAACTGCAATCTGCACATAGTTAAAATAAGTGCAGCCATGACCCCCTCCCCACTCCAACCACACACACTCACATATACCAAACATCAATTGCCGCATGCAAACAACAGCAGCGACCCATCCCTGGTTTCCGACTGCCTCACAATGCTCTGGGTTTTATTATTTTGTAGCATACTTTTGTGCTGTTTGCATTTTGTTGCTCATCGCAGCAGCCGAAGCTGAGAGCAGAAGCTCGAAGCAGAAGCAGAACGGAAAAAAAGTGCTTTGTAAATACGCAACGAGTCGCGTCTTGTTCTATTGAAAGAGGCGCAGTGCCTCTCCCGCCTACTACACTTGCTGTTCCTTCCATCATTGTATACGTTTGCGTATGCGTTAGTGTGTGTGTGTTTGTATATTAGCGTCTTTTTATGAACTTGCTAACAATCTAACGACCTTTTCTGCTTCTGCCTCTTCTTCTGCTTGGCTGCGTGTGAGGCTCTAGCTGCTGCTGTTGTTGTTTGTGTTTTTGTTTTTGTTGTTATTGCTGTTGTGGGTGCAAACGTTTGCTCTAACCGGGTGGCGAATCATATGTTTGTGCATTACAAATATTTGCATACTCATAAAAATAACATAATTTGATTCCAACAAGTGCCAAGGATGTGGTAATGATATTAAGTGCATATGTGTTTTATTTGTGGGTGTGTGTGTGTTCCTGAGTAAGAAACCATGTCATTGTGTGTGTGTTCAACTGCGTGATTTGTTTGGATCGCAAAAAAAAATTTAACTTTAGGAAAAATGCATGGTTAAAGGTTCAAAGATTCGCATAGCTACGTTTTAATTAGAATGCAACTAGCAAGAAAATTACTTTAAAAATCTCTCCCAAAAATCCTCTTCAAATCATCAATCGAGTGTCACCCCCTCAACTGCATTTGGCTAATAGAAAAATGTCATAAAATGTTTGGCAATGTATTTTCATAAAGTTTCCGCTTTTGAGCTGTTTGACCAATACAGTAGACACTCGTCTTAAATGCCGACAACGAATACTGCATGAGCCAATTGTGTGGGCAGGGGCTAAAAGCATGCAACACAAAAGCATAAAAAGAACACAGCAATTGTTTGCCAGCCTGTTTAAAAGTTCCCAGCAGCAGCAGCAGCAGCAGCAACTTGACCAGGCGGCCAACGACACAAAACACAAAACTCATTAATTATTCATAGTGTTCAGGACGAAAGTGTTTATGTGGCAAACGCCGCTCAGCCGTCGCACAGAAAATGAACGGCCCAGGCAAGCAGGGCAACCAATGCCTTGCCAGCAGCAAGGACACAAAAAGGGACTCCAAACAACCTGGCATACAAAAAAAAAATCAAAAAAAAAAAAAAAAAAATACAATATATGCAAATTTAACTTTTTCTCAACATAAAAATAAACTAGCTGTCCCATCCATGGCTCCAACTGTGTGTGTGGTCACAAAATTGACAATATTGTCAACAGCCTCGCTTAGAACGAAGCTGATTAGATCGAAATCGAGCAGCTCCGAGCCCAGGCCGTGTGTTGTCCTTGCTGCCGTTGTTGTTGTTGTTCTTGTTGTGATACTCAACAAATCCATACGTGCTAAACGCACATTTGAAAGCAGAACAACAACAAACATTAACAACAACAACTTTGCATTTGCTTTTGCTTGTCGATTGCCATTTGTAAACATTGGATGGCTGTTAATGGTAAAATTTTAAAGCTTATTTGCTTGGACTGCACACGTACGTTGTTACGCATGTTATGTACGCGAATTGTTGTGTATGTGTGTGTGTGTTTGTGTGTATTTGTGCCTTTTGTGTAAATCGTTATTGAATGCTAGAAATTTGCAATTGCACCCAGGGCGGCCATTTTGTTGTTGTATTCTGAGTCTTGTGTAAATGGTCAACGTTGCAGCATTTATTTGGGGAATGGAAAGGGGCAAAGCGGCGAGGTCTGGGAGCGATGATGATTTAGATGATTCAGCAAAAGGATTTTAAGCTGACTTTCAGCACATCAGCGGGCATACAAATGCCAATTGGAGAGTAATCTTGATTGCGGCCTTACTGATGGTATTTTGTGTAAATGATCATTTTTAAGCAGAGTGGATACTTACAAATCTTTTAAATGTGGGTTCTATTTGATCTTCGAATATTAAGCAAAATATTATTATTATTATTAGTTTGCTAGTGTTTTTGAGCTTGAAAAAAATTAAACATTTTCTAAAGCAAATCATATTTTATTAAACATTTTTCTCTAAATGCCAGAAATTTACATTTATTTGCAGCTATTCACTGGGTCATGATAACAATCTTAGTTAACAGAAGCATATGGTAAATCAATACTTATAATGGGCTTAAGAAAGATGGAATTTGTAACATATTTTTGCATAGTTGGTTGTTGTTGCTGTCATCAGATGCTATAAAAGTGTATAATGTAAACAATGGTCGCACTGATTGGGGTCGCAAATTTTGTTTATGTTCTCCCCCAAATCAGATTGCGGACATTCAAGTTACAAAAGATGCTGGCAAGTCCTTTAACTTGGTTTGGTCTCAAAAAATTTGCATTGTGAGGTTCAAGTTGTTAAGCGGCTTTTAGTTTGCCATGTACGTCTGCATATATTAGGCCTATACTATACTTTTGACTGTGTTTGGCCAAGAGTTCAAAGTATAATAAAAAACATTTTCTTTTGCTCTCATTTTGTGTTTCTTGGCACTCACAAGAAGTTTTAAATTGCTTGTAAGGACACACACACACAAATGTGACCTGAATGGAACTTGCTTGTATTCAAACTTGAATATTTCTTAAAGTTTTTTATTTCGAAAAGGGTTCGGGTTGAAATCGATGTACAAGAAGCATTGCCTAACCACCTTAATCGAGCTCAATATGAATTCAACTTATTCCTATTTTATGCAAGCATTTCTAAACCTAATGTTAATATTTTTTGGGGTGATCATTTAATTATTATTCTTAGACTTGACAGTTTTGCGTGACTTAATTGGCATTCAATTTGAGTAAAACCAAAGGCTAAGCACAAACTCAATTCCGATTCAATTGAATTGCGAAATTGAGGAATATATATAGATATACTTATATATACACTTTTGCTGACCAAACGTGCATGTCGAAAAAGTTCCTTAATCAATAATTTAGCACAAAATGGTAAAGAAAGATGAAAAAATGGAAGTTCTGCTTACTCCTCGCTCCCCTGCCTGTTATGTTGCAGACATTCGCACTCATTTAACAATTTCACGCTTCGTTTAGGAAATCGTGAGCGGGCCTCCGGGCCACGAAATCGACTCGCTACATTTCGTAGCTGCGTTTTTGTCTCAATGGTCGAAATTTATATACATATGTATGTACTATATAATTTTGAGGCTTTCTTTTTCTTGGCGGGCAACTGAAAAAGGGGATTTGCATGGTTCGTTCTCTTAGTTAACCCTTTTGCGAACCGGTGTGCGAGCTCTGTTTTACTGATAACCTAAACGAAAGGACGCCCTTCGTCTCATCTCCAGCTTCGTTGACGGTTGAGCGCGCAACGTTTCCCCAACGGAAATGATGACATTTCGTCCAACAGGGTTCGCTGCGGCATTTGTGTGTCTGTGTGCAGTCGCATAGAAATGCTGGGAAAGGCGTTGTCTGAAGGTGTCTAAGAAAATGTATGGCAAAAAAACATTTTGCGACAGTTGTGAAAATGAAAATTTACACTTGCTACCGTCGCCGTTGCTGTCACCGCAGTCTTTGGGCGGAAATTGTTGAAATGTTGCTGCTACCACAAAATTGAAATTGTGGCCAAATGTTGTCGCCATCAGTTTTATTGATTTCCCTTTACATACTTTAACTTTTTCCTTTTATTGTCACTCGCAGCGAGGCAGCAAAGTGGCAAACCGTTATTATCAATTATCATTTATTATTGTTGTTGCTGGTTGTTATTTTATTTTTCCTCAAACCGTTTTGTCTTTATTTTCTTTGATCATTTTTATATTTGTCTCTCGGAGAATTTTGCTATTTTTCGTGCTTTTTCGTCATATAGCTTAGCGATGGAAGAACGAACCTTAAGCTATTTGGTTGTAGAACGATTGTGATTTTTTTCTTGTGTTTCTAGAAAGCAAAAATTTAAAAATTATATATTTTTTATGTCTTAGTATTGCTCAGAACAAGAGAGCTTATTTTATAACTAACATGAAAAAAATAAAAAATGTATTATGCATCGGCCGGGAATCGAACCCGGGCCGCCCGCGTGGCAGGCGAGCATTCTACCACTGAACCACCGATGCTTGCGAATTGATACAAACAAATTGCGAATTCAAAGAAATATGTCTTTGAGTTTTAATTATAAAAATAAAATATGTGAACTCAGATGTTGATAAGCAATCTTCCTATTTATAAATTTCTTCCATGGCATAAGAAAATTTGCATAAGTATATTTTAATTTACTTATACAGCTGCTAAGACATCTGACATTTAAGCAAGCCTCAACTTGGAGTTGTGCTCGTCGAATATTTTGCTTAAATAAGATACATTAAGTTGACAGAATTGCACTTGACTCCGTCTCATATTTACACAATGAACAAGACGAAAAGCTCAAGTCTGGTTTGTCAGCTACCAACTGGAAGGAAACCTTTATTGTTCGTAAAGCAGCTGCTCTCTATTATTATGTTTGAATGAAACAATAAAGTTTGTTTCATTTTCATATGCAGAATGTGATGCCAGACGTTGCTCAGTTGTACTACGTTGAGAAAGCCACAATTCACACGCAATGCAATTATGTTGAATGTGCTTTTTAGCAGCATATCTCTGTGTAATACAAATGAATGTCAACGGTGCATGTGAGCAAAATAATGACTGATGTCAGTTAATGCTGACGACAGCACAAACTTGTGAGATGCCAGACAGACACTATTGAAATGTCTACAAAATACAAAGCATGCTTAAGGCAACCAATTCAACAATAGGCTTAAAGCAACGATCAAGAAATTAATGTTAATCTACTTAAACTTAAGTTATAATTAAGTCTGATGCATTTGGCGCATAGTTCGTTGAACGAATGCTTACTGTACCTACCTATGATTATATATAAAACTTTGGTCATCATAGTTTAATCGTAGTGTGTGTGTGTGTGTGTGTGTGCAATCTTTGCAAACATTTCGCTGCGAGCCATGTGAAAATTTTGCTGAAAGCGCTTAATTGAAAATGTTTATTTATTCTTGTTGCTTGGCTAACTGGAGTTTCGCTGTATGTGTGTTTGTGTGTGTGTTTGTAGTTACTGCAACTGCGCTTTGACAACTCGATAACAACAGCAACAACAACAACAAGTTTGCGCTTCTAATTGAAGTAGCAAAAACAAATAAGCGGATGATTGAATACAAAAAGTGAGAGAACGAAATGAAGAAACAAAGAAAAATAGGAAGTTAGATTGCAAAATAATTGCAACTCAAAGTGCTTCAACACAAATTAGAACTTAGATTTTAAAGTTTAAAACAATTGTAATATCAGTTTATTTACAACTTAGGACAAGTATTTAAGCCATAGCATAATCAATAGTTAAGAACTAGTTAATTATATACAACAAATATCTGCAGGAATATAATAATATTATTGTTTTAGTTTAGACATCCTAAAAGTCCTTGTCCCAACCGCTGAGCTCCTCGGGCGGCTCATAGTCATCATTAGCGCCCACGGGCAAAAAGTATTGCAAATCTGTGAGGCTCTTTAGGCTACGTTTAATCGGCGACGGCATCTGCTTCTGTCGCAGCTTTATCCAATCTAGATTGTCAAACCAACTGTGTCGCTTAATATCCGCAATGCCCTTGCGCTGATAGCCCAAACGCTCGGCCGGCAACTGTTTGCACAAATGTCGTATCAGATGTTGGGCAGATTTGGGTATGCGCGATGGCATATGGATAACATCGATGCCACTGAGGATATTCTGATAGATCTTGATTTGATTGGCGCCCCGAAATGGTGTTTTGCCCACCAGCAACTCATACACAAGTATGCCCAATGCCCAATAGTCGACGGAGCGATCATGTCCACGATCCAATATAATCTCGGGTGCCACATATTCGGGGGTGCCAGCAAATGTGTTTGTCTTCTCATTGGGACGCACATATTTGGCAAAACCAAAATCCACCTGAAGAAGGATTTGGGTTTGTTATCTATAATATGCCAGTTATATTTTTAGTTCTCTTACGAGTTTGCAGTAACCATCGCTGGTTAGCATTAGATTCTCTGGCTTTAGGTCCCTATAGATGAAGTTGTGTGCGTGCAGGAAATCAAAAGCTTCCACAACGCAGCCAGCTATAAATTTGGCAGTCTTATCATCAAAATACTGACGTTTAGACATCACAGTCCAAACATCGCCGCCCATGCAAGCCTCCATCAGGAAATACACATACTTCTCATTGCGATAGGTGCGATAGAGTCTACAAAAAAAAAAATAATAATCAATAATACTTTTGATATTTCAATTTAACTTTTACTTACTGCACTATGAAAGGTGAAGCACGGCATTTGATCATCACATTCTTCTCGTTGTAGACATGCTCGATTTGATCCTGTTTGATCACTTCGATCTTCTTGATGATTTTCAATGCGAATGTCTGATTGCTGTGTGTGACGAGATCCACTCGCCCGAAGGCGCCAGCGCCCAAAGTAGCCACCTTTTTCAGATCCGATATGGCAATGTGTGCATGCTCGTTGTCAAACTCGGCGCTTTTGTTGCTCGAACGTCCGTTCTCGGTAGACAGATTCTCAGGCTTTTCACTCATCTGTCTAATTGTGCCCAGATAACTGATGAAGGCCCTGCAAAAAATGGATTCAATAACTGTTTGTAATTGCATTGCTTCCCCTCTAGCTCACTCTCTCTCTAGCTTAAGCACTTCGGTGCCGGGGGCGTCTGCATAGACGCTTGCTTGTCGCACATCGGCATTCATTAGCGCCTGCTCTCCAAAATAGTCGCCACGCTTTCTTTTCGCCACTATTTGCTCCTCACCCGCATCGTCCTTCTTCTTGATGGTAACTGTACCGCCACGTATTATAAAGAACTCATTTCCCACCTCGCCCTCACGCACAATGCAGCTGCCGGTCTCATAAAATTTCTGCAAGAAAATTACTTAATTGAAGTAAAATTGTCTTAAATATGTTTCTATATAATAAAATGTTACTCACCCGCTGCAGTAGATCCACAACTTTGAGCAGTAGACTCTCTTTCAGCTCCTGCAAAAATGGAGCCGATCGAAGAAACTGTAAGTTCTCCTCCCGTTCCTTGGACCCAGAGATTTGCATAATGGCACGAAACGTTTCTCGTGCAATCTTCCAAACTCGCGCATCGGTGGCAGCTAACAAAAGAGAACTACACTTAAAAAAAAAAAAAATACTCAGCACTTCCAGAATTACCTTTTATGGTTGCTTTACGTGGTGCATTGTAGAGTATTGCCAGCTCTCCGAAAACGGTGGCTGGCCCAAAGTTGCCGACATGTTGACCTGCTTGTATGACATCATAGTAGCCCTCGGCAGAGACGAAGATCTCGGAGCCCTCGTCGTGCTCATTGATGATGTAACTGTTCTTTTTATAGCTAGCGGGCGCCATTGCATTGATGACCATATCCTTGCGCTCTTTGTCCATTAGATTATTGAGGAAATCATTGCGTTCGATGGCATTTAGTATGAGATTGCGTGTACTGAAGGAAAAGGAATAGAATAGCATTTGAAATTGTGGTTCGGTTTTACCTTGACCAATCAACCGAAAAGTGAAACGCAGAGAGTTTGTTTACTCAACTTACGCTTCGTCCTTTGCATTAAATTCGATTTCAATGTTCTGCTGCACGGGCAAATTTGGTCGCACATAGATGAGGCCACCTTCCACGCGATGTGTTTTCGTTGCTGAGCCACTGCTGCTGGTTCTCCTTCTGCTTCTGCTTCTGCTGCCTCTGTCACTGTCCTCCAACTTGACCGTTTCATCCTAATTGATGCGGTTGATTTCGGAAAATATTTAACAAATAAAACCAGAAAAACATCGACTGATTTAACTGCTTGTTTATCTCAATGTTTTCGTTATAATGGTCAACTGGTTTTTGTGGTTTCTATTTTGACAGTTGAAGTTGTGCTTCGGAATTAAGCTTGACCCCCAACATGATACTGATACTTTTGTTTGTACAAAATACTTTCCTCGATTATTTTTCCTATTTCTTGTCAAACTTTTCCGCTTCTATTATCTGTCTTTCTGTCCTCTAAATGTTTGATTTTCTATAAATCACAAGATAACCAACTTAATTTTATTATTTAATTATAATTAATTAAAAGCAAATTCAAATAAAAATGTGAGCTGTATTAAGGCTATAAAGAAATAAAAAGATTAAGACTGACTTGCTTATCTTAGCTTGCTGAGCCAAACAACAGCATTTTCCCACTTGAGTTGGGCACACTGAATATTTAGCGAATTAAAGATTTTACGAGCGACGAGTAACGCACTCGACCATGCCCATGAAACAGATTGTTTACCCACGAGGTTTAACGGACACTAGCAATTAAATATTTATCTCCATTTACCAACACGCAGCGGAGTCGCAGCCCATTATAAGCATTTCCGGAGGACAAACTATCGTCGCCGCCACAGTTGGTGCACGTAGGCGGTTCGAAGGATGAGGCAAAGTCGTATAATCTATAAGGCTGGCAACTTACAAGACGCTACATCAGCCAAAAGTTAAGGTGTAGGCTGTGGGCAGTGGGCTGGCAACAAAATTCGATGTCTCAGCAACAGTTAGCCTTGTAAAGAGGAAAGAGGAAACAAGTTGGATAAGGACTACAGTTAAATATCAAGGGACTTTCAGCCATGTTGCTGCCTGACAGTGTGTAGTAAAAGCGGAGTGAGAGAAATAAGGGCAGCTGCATCTAAAACAGGTAAAACGTACTCGATGGCAAATGGTAAGCAACAGTTTTATCTGTTGCCTTGCCTGGACTAGTTGTTATTGTGTTTCGGGCAAAAGTTAGAGTTCATGTCGGTAGCCAACCAATTAACATTTCGTTTGTAATTAGTAGCATGTCGAGAAGTTTGTTTCCTCATTTCCTCTATTCTTGTTCCCTTGATCTTGGTCCCAACTACGGGCTTTGTTTTTTGTAACAAACAATAATATGCAGACTTTTGATCAACTGTTGCTCTTTTTGTGTTTGGTACATTTTTGTTTAGTTGTGTTTTAATTAATTAGCAGTGAGTACCTAGTTGTTGAAACGCCCAAGGTTAAAAATTAAATGTTATTTGAATTTTGCACAAATATGCAACTTAAAATGGAGCCTGGTTCTGAACGCAATCGAGGTGGGAGTATGTTTTAGGAATTTGCATAAAGTGGATGTTAAGCTTATTAATCAATAGACAAGATACAAAGGGCTTCACAATTTAGCTTTAATCAAAGGTTTTCCGATTAATATATTGTACACAATTTCTTTTGTACACCTGGTACAAATTCCTTTTTCATTGTTTACCACATGTATAACTATCATTCAAAAGTGTACTTAAGAGTTTACGGAAACAAAAACAATACTTAGAATAGATCAAGTTTGTTTAGTCTGTACACTTTCAATGATATTATTAACTTCTCATTTTTAAAAATCAAGTTATTTTCATACACTATAACTACACTTGACGACATGCTCAAAATACACTCAAAGTTTTCAAGTATCATTCAACTGGTTTCTTCTTTCAAGCATGTCTGAAGTTCTGTCAACCAACCACAAAATTCAAATGACCTTTTTACCAGTTTTTTTGTGTTAAGCCTTTTTAACTGGTTCATTACATACTTGACTGTTTGAAGCATCCAAAGCTGCGGCGGTAGACGTTTGGGGCTCTACTCGACGCTCTGCGCTACGTTTCTTGCGCAAATGCAACGGTGTTGCAGGCTTGAGGAGCTCTAGGGGTGGTGGCGGTGGTGGTGTTGGTATGTTAAAGTCGGGCATGGTTGAAACACGTCGTCGTGTTCCAGTGTTGGCTAGTGGTGTTGTTGGATCCATGTTGCCAATGGTGCTCTGGGATCTTCTTAGATAATTGAGTGACATATTGCAGCAGCTCTTTGCATAAGGAGACTTCGTTGATGTTGTTGTTGATTCCGTCAACCGTTGTCCAAATTCGTTGCCTTGTTGGTTCAGTGGTAATGTGCCATTTGTCATTTTGTTGTTTTTGTTGTTGTTGGCATCGTTACTATGCCAGGACAGAGTGTCATCAGAGTGCTGTTGCTCGGTATTTAGTTCCTGTGTATGACCAATGAAAAATTTTACATTTGCCTTTGCTATCGTTGGTGTTCCTGCCTCTGTTCCTGTTGCTGTGAATATCGAGGGCGTTGATGTGGATGGCGTGATGCTGCCAGCCTCATTGTTGCCACTCTCATCAATTATGCCATTCACATTCACTTTGAGTTTTGGCTTGCCGTCCACAGCATTGGTATTCACCTTCAGTTCCAGCTCCAGCTCCTCCCTCTCTTTATTATCATCATCGTCATCGTCACCACATTGGGCGCCATTGATGTTGGGAGCTTCGGTAGGCAATGCTGTGGGTCGCCGTTCTTTGACGGGCTTTAATTTGGAATTGGTACGTGTGACATTAATTGCACTACCACCAACTGTCGCTATCTTTTCCTGTCCCATCTCTTTTTCCTCAGCCCGAAGTCGACTTTTGTGCGAGCGAAACTTCTTTGGCTGTTGTTGTGGTTGTTGGGTTTGCTGCAGCTGCTGCTGCTGCTGCAACTGCTTTTCCCCCAGCTGGCCACTGTCATTGTCACTAGTGTTAACCACATTTTCGGTTACTGCTTGAAGCGACTGAAAGTTCGAGGAGGAGCTGGAAGGCTGGTGTTTTAGGCGCTGCAGTTGAGCCTAATATGTCCCAAATGGTTGTGGCAGGCGGGTACGGCCATTAACCCAAAAACATTTACAAAGACAAACAAAAATGTGCGAAAGGTGCATTGTTGTGCATGGGGTGTGTGTTTGTGTGCGTATGGGTGGGTCCATTGTATGCATTGTTTTTGTTTACAAGTGTTTTTGTGTCAATGTTGTTGTAGTTGGTGTTTGCATCATTTTCGTTTGAAAGTATAAGAAACATTTGTGCAAATATTAATTGAGTTTGGCAAAGACAAGCAAGAAATTCGGTTGAATAGATTGATTGGTTTGCGAATGGACCCTTGAAAGGTGCTGTGGCAAGAGTTTAACTAAAAGCATAGCAACAGAAGGAAGAACAAGACTTACCTCACTGGCACTGGGCGTTATGATGGGTGAGTAAACTGGCTTCTCCTCTCGTCGAATATATAGACCAATTTGCTGGAAATTATAAACATTGATTAATATAAATTCGCTTATTTCGCTTCGTACGGTTAAACGCTAACAGCTAACAAAACGAATAGTCAAAATATTTATTTATATGACATCAAAAAGAACAACAACAAATGCTAGTGCTTGCTACTCAACAAACATTGCAAACACAAAATGACTCAACCAAAAATGAAATGAAAGAATAAAAACGAAAAAATGACAAACAATCTGTGAAAGCTAGCAAATAATGCTGGTTGCTTTATTTGTTTGTGTGCGTGTGCTGTGTTTGTGTGTGTGTGTGTCCGTTAGCATCGAAATCAATCTGCTGCTGACACTGCTGATGAATGCGAAGAGCCATGCAATCCAATGTCGCCTATAATTGCCAGTTTATCCCGCCATTGAGCCTCAATAAACAACAATAAATGGCCATTGTGCGCTCTGGCATTGTTGAAGTATCTTTGTATCATTTTGTATAACTTAAAAATATGTTTCCTTATCGCCGCGTTTTGTATTCGTATTCGTATTGTGTGTTTGCGCATTAGACTTGTATGTGTGTGGTGGGGTGTGGTGTGATGTGATTTTTCATACTTTTGAGCCTTGCGCTTCAAAAATGTCATTTGTTTGAATCCGACTCGCAGACCAAGTCGCCAACTGTCTTTTGCTGAAAGCTTTTCCACAATTTTTGACTTAAAAGTATGACAGCTGTGGATTTTCAGCTTAATAAGTGTTGAGCTGCTGCCTGTTTAATATATTTTTTAAAAGTTTCTCGTGCATATCATTTCTTTTTTTCGTTTTTAATTTCCTTTTCTCAAACTCAACAAAATTTTATTGAGCTATTTACTTGGTTTCTGTACAAATGAGTCACAGTACTATTTTAAACGAATATTTAATTCACCGCTATTGACTTTTGCCAGCCACAACTTGATATCATCTAGACCCCAACTTGGCACACAATTTTATCTGCATCGGTTTCTTTGTTTCTCAGCTTTTATTTACACACACGTTGTTCAAAATAAATAATAAATGTTGCTTGCATATATGTAAATATGTATATAAATGGTATTTCTACAGATACGTATGCATGAATGGAAAGATACGAATACACTTGTTCTTTAGTTTGAATACAGTTTGCAGTAAATAAATTCTGCTTATTTAATGTTCATTTATTATTAATAAGTAATAATAATTACTTTGTAACCTCATTTCTTATTAAACTAGTGGCCTTTTACCCTATGAATGATGAAACATATCATAAAATCTAACTTTTTTTCGGTATGCTGAATTTGTGTCAAATTTCCAGATTGCATCTATAATCTATAAAAAAGATGACGGCCTGCATTCAATAAGTAATACTTAAAACTAACTCATGAATCGAATCGTAGTTTGTAACATCCTGTTAGTTCTTGCCCCTGAACGTATTCAACACCAAAGGATATAACGTCTGTATGAGCGCTTCGATCTCGGAAACTTCAAAATCTACAGACTTGTGTTTTGGTCAGGTCAATTCAGGGTATCTCCTAGTCGAGCTTTCTCTTACTTGATCTCATTTAATCATAAGAGCTTATTTTTATATTATTTGTATGCGCAGCCTGCTGCTAGTCTAGTATGATGTGGCAATAAGAAGTTGAATTGTGAAAAGAAACCAATTCAAATATAAAAATATATTCTTAATCCTTAAATACTCCAAGAAGAAAGACTTTGTTAATGCTTTAAATACAAAAAATTTTTTTTCAATAATGTCGACTTTCTAACATCATATTAAAATATTAACGTAAATTATGTAAACAATATATGTAAACATATTTATTATTCCCGTTTTGGTTTTGTCTCAAATCTAATTCGATCAGCTAACGCAAACGATTAGCGACTTATCCATTGGCTTTGGATTGTCTTTAAAAAGCTTTATATTCTTTTAAAAATCCCAGCCCGCCCACAAAATAACAGGTCGTCTTATCGCTCAATTGGCAGACAGGTATGTGGGCAATAAAATATTCAAACCTTTTGGGGTTGGGTAATGGCAACAATGTCGCAACATTATTGTCGTTTTTGTTATGGTTGTTGGTGTTGTTGTTGTTGGTGATGTTGTTGTTGTAACGGCAGCCGGCAGAGAAGCCGCACATAAATAAACACATGTCAATATGCAGGTCGCGTGGCTTGTGCGTTCGTCTCTCTGCTTTGATATGCTAATCAGCCTTAAACGACGACATTTTGACAGGTTTTCCGTTTTCCCAGGAAAACCGCCAAATGTCTCGATGTTGGTGTTAGGATGGCAATCGTTAGGCAATCAGTTTGCGTTCTTTTCCTAAATACAAACACGTTGAATAACATATTTTTCTATGTCTTAATCGTTGCTTAGCAAGGGCATCGGTTAAGGTTAAGGTTAGATAAGAGTTTGGAAGTGGGATTTAAGGAAGTATGAGCTGAAGTATATCAAAAGGCTTCGCAAGACATGTTCTAAAAAATATACTGGCTATTTTTTATTGTCAAACTGTTTTAAAATGTTAAACGCATTGCACTTATTGCCCCCTGGGGCGTTTTTTTTTTCTTTTTCATGGCATTGACTTTGAACTCTCGCTTTCACTCTCACTTTATACGCAGTGGTTATTTTGTGCGTGGCACAACGTGCAGGTTGTGACGATCCTTATCACGTTGTCAGCTCCTGACAGACATTCTCGCTGGCAAGTACAGACCGGGGGACGCATCTACAGTTTGTGCATATTTATGTGTCATTTGGTGTGTCTTTGGTTTCGATACACTTACGACTTTATGCATGAGATTTATCTCGCACCTAGCAGTTGCTTATCATACATCTGCATATATAATGTGTCCTTGTGTTCCTTGCTGGGATTGCAAATACTCAACCGACATTTGAGAATTTAATAAATTCAATTTGCAACTGAGTCGCATGCAAATCAAAATTGTTTGACCATAAAATATACCTATCTGAACTTATATCTTAAACTAACTTAACACCCAGCATATGGCCAAAAACTAAGCTATCAATTGTAAAGTCAACATAGTACCATATTCTTATATGCTTATGATGTAGATATGGATATGAGAAACGCGTCAGCAGCTGATAAAAATTGCCACTAACAATTGAGTTTTAAATGACTAATATAGATAACAGAACCGAACAAATTGTATTATAATTATAGCTCCTATTTGCTAGTTTTTGATAGTTATGACTTATTAGGTTGACTAGGCGAAGTAAGAGAGCTTATAAAATAATTATTAACACCATAAATGTATTTTAATAAATTTTGCACCTTAACAAATGTTTTTTAAGTTAGGGTTTACCAAAAACATAATATACAATATTTTAATAAACATTAATAACAAATAATTGTGAATGTTTGATATTAAAAAAATTTATTTTTAATTCGTAATGTTATTAAATTTAATATTGATAATTTTTTAGTCAGTCTTAATTGTTGGGAGTTTTACGAAAGCTTTAATATTATTTTAAATATTTTAAATTTTTTTGCTCACGTTAGATAATTCCAAAAATTGAAATAAGTTTATTAAACCTAAAGCACTTTAATTTATATTTTAATTTCTTTAATAAGCTTTTAAGAAGTGAACGTCCTAGACGACGGAGAAATTGATAGGCTTAACAAGTTTGTTGCAGCACACGTGTTTTTTTTTTTGGCATTGTTTTTAGCCAGCTTTGGTAGTATTTGGTTTGCTGTCGCGTTCAGTTATAACCATTAGTTGTCACACCTGTTGCCTGCCTCTCCTCCGCGCCTAACTTAATTAAGCACTTGATCAACTTATCAGTGCTGCTTATCGGCGCAACAGCAAGTGCAACAACAAAATGATGTATGTGTGTGTGTGTGTGTGTGTGTGTTTGTGTTTGCTCTCTCACTCTCTAAGAGCCACTGTTACTCACCACGGGGCTATCTTGTGTGTTGAGTATGGTGTCGGTGTTCTCATCTTGTGCAGGCGTAAATTTGTTTTTACTCCGATGATGAAAGATACGCGGAAAGCAGGCCATGTTTGCGGGGCGATGGGTCGATGGGTCGTTGGATGTGTGCGGTGCAATTGGTGTGGTTGGGTGGGTAAAACCTCACACTTTGGCAGGCACTACGTGCACGTTTGTGTTGGTATTTGAATAGTTTAGGCACTGTGTTTACTGTTTGATGTGGCTGGTTGTCAGCAACTATTTAAGCATATTTATTGCACACATATTTTGTTATTGTTGTTGTTATTATTATTGTGATTGTTGCCTGCAAATAAAGCAGAGCATTTAACGGATACTCTAACCCACTTTTTGATAACTATTGCCGGCATCGTGATTTATGGCCGCACATTTAATTGGCGCTGTAAATTTGCTGCGGCTGCAATTGTTTTGTAACTCGCGAGTAACGCGATTACCATTTTTAGCACCCAATTTCAATTCAGTTGTTGTCCCGATTTGAATATATATGCGACTTTCACACACACGCACACACACACACTGTCATCGGAGTACTTTTGCGCGTTATCTGACCAGGCACAGTGCCCTGGTCATTTTATATTACCCACAGATTTGTATGCATATATTTTGTGTGTGTGTGTGTGTGTGTGTTGCATGTGTGCTTTTGCAGATATACAATTCCTTTTTAAATTGATTAGATTTATGTCAGCGTATTTGATTTGTTGCGCTTTTACGTTCCGAAACTATGTAAATAAATATTTACATATACATACATATTGATTCTTTTGCGGTTTAATTTGACTTTAGTGCAACTGTCGTCAATTATAGTTTGTATATTATTTGGTTGTAGCTTATTTATTTGTTGCATGTAGCACACAACCAACTAAGGTCGTTGGCTGTTTGCTATGACTTTATATGTAAACAAATATGCATTTAATATTATTTGCAAACTTTAAGTGCTACTCGCACATTTCTAAGATATTTCTTATAACACGATAATTAGTTTTTATATTTCTTGATTCAATTTATTATTGTATTCAAAATAAGATCCACCAAAACAGACATACAAATTTTCTTTATCATAACATCATAAGTTTCAATATATTTTTGCAAAGATTAAGTTTAAGTTTATTAAATAATAAGGGCTGGGCTAGTACAAAATCTTAAGAATTTATAAAGCCTCTTACAAGTTACTGTATAAGCCAATCACATTTAGTACGCGCAATTTTTCAAGCCTTAGCATTTTTTTCATGTAGACAAAAAGTAAACTTTTTTGAAGACTTGGACTTAGATTGTAAAAATAAAGTTCTACCAATATGCTTTAAGGCAATATTAAATAATAATTATATAGAAATAATCATTTTGACATATTTCCTATTATTAACTTTCAAGTATTTTTGATGACCCCATCGCTTATCGTACTCATTGTCAGGGCATGCAGAAAAGTAAAGCGAAAATTCGCTTTGCATCAGATATATTTGTTTGTTTGTGCTTATAGACAAAAGTTGTTTAGCTAACAATATTTCACGCTTTGGCAAACGGATGGGGCTAATTAGCCAAAGACAGCGAACCTACTCTACCCCTTTGGGCCAGCTTCTGACTTGGCAGTTCCGCTCCCGGCGGCAATGAGTCATTGTGGAAGTAAGTTTTTAATAATCGTTTTTATCGCGAGGGTCTTATCGTTTGAAATGCTTAATTGTTTTCTGTTTATGCGGGGGGATTCCAATGTTTGGCCAATAGCTTTGGGTCACGAGAAACGGACAGCTTGGCCTTTTGGCCGTGAATCAAACTGGCTTGTTATCAGCTCAGCAGACTCTCTGGCCAAATTCCACACTGGCACACCGCCAAGTTTTGTCTGATTTAAGCAAATGTGCTGACTTGTACGAAGTATACATATTTCTTGAATCCATACATCTTTGCTTCTTATTTATATACTATATATGGTATTATCAGTTCTGTAGTACACGACATCTATATAGATAACAAGCAAGAGTGAAACACAACAATTGTTTATTGCAAATCGAAAACAGCAAAAGTAAAGATTTTTTTCTTGTTTTGACAACCATTTGTGTTTCACTTTTCTTGCCAACGCCAACCATCCACAAAAGTCACGAGTCCGTCATTTATATTATTTTATTGACATTTTGTTGTTTTGCAGTTATCAGCGCAACGTTTTTTACTTCTTATTATTATTGTTCTTTTGTTGCTTGATTTCCACTTTATATTTTTCTTTTGCATTTCCACGTATTACAAGTTATTATTATCATAAAGTATTGTTTCTTACTTGACCTCATTATTGATACAAAAGGTTTAAAAGTCAATAATCAGAATTCCAATGACTTATGGGTTTTTTTTGTTGATGTTGTTGTTGTCTTTTAATTGTTGATAAGCTAGAAAACTTTTCAAGCTAAAGCAAATTGTATGTGATTTTTTTTTCTTAATAAAACACTTGAATTTTTTGTTCCAAGTAACAGAAGAAAAAAACGACAGTAAAAACATTAAGTTTATTTCTTTTTGATAAGATATCCATATCTGTAGCGTAATGTGATTGATTTGCACGTTGCTCGATTTGTTAGTTAAAATGCATGAAACACAACAATAACAACAACCAAAAATCATTTGACAGCACAGATCAGAGCTCTAGCAGCCAAAGAGAAAAGATTTTCTTATCGAATTTGCTTTTTAATTTCATGGGCACCAGATAAGCAAGCGTTTAGGCACTCGTAGCACACTTTTATTTCTTGTCGAATTTATTTCATTCAGTTTGGAGGAAAATCACTTGAAACGGGCAAGCCAAGCAGTCATGGTCACACTAGGTATATAACGATATATAACGTGCATGTATAACGATATTATGCAAACTTTTCCGTTGGGATTAATTATTTAAAAAAAAAAATTGCACATTTAAGCACGTTACATATTGCACTTCACGAGGCCTAAGATGTGATATCAAACAACAATGAAAAACTACAAAAATAACTGTTGCTGCTTTTTACCGATCCGATCCGTATGCTCTCACACACTCAGTTTACCCGTATGCCATACACCTGCCGCCGTGGAGGCTGATAACTCGACTAATTTAACGCGGCCAATTTAAATTGGAAATTTGCTCGAAGTGCCATCGCCGTCGACGCCGCTGCCAATGTCAGCTGAGCAGCTGGCTGGCGCTGGTGTGGGCCCTGAGGTTCTTTATCGGTAACTGAGTTGAGTTGTTGAAGTGCCGCCTAGCAAAAAAAGCAAAGTGCTAAACGCCTAGACCGCGTTGTTACCCGTTATCATCAACGGACAGGTGTATGCAAGGCAGGTAACGCGTCACCGTTTTGCCGAGAAAATTCGACTTTCATTCTCTTTGGAGATTTGATCTCAGTGATAGGTCAAATCTAACACAATCCAATTGATAAGGTTGGGACCTGAGAATATATCAAAATGCATGTAAATAGATCATATTCATTTAATAAATTAATTGGAGAGGAAATCCAATGATCTCTTTTTATTGAATAACGCAATACTACAGAAACCCTCAAATTCAAAGGGTATTCTGTACCGGTATTTTATAGGACTGCCAGAAAGTATGCAATGCTTTATTTTCACCATTAAGCCATAACTAATTTTCCAAATAGCAGACTTTATTATTAACTCAAAGACGAGTGGCAGCTGGAGCCTGTCTACATCATAGCCATAATGAAAGGCAATAAAATTATAAAAGTCTCTAGAGTAAATTTACTTTTTGCAGACGACACACAATATTGGGATGCCAACCAACAGCTGCCGACAATATTATTCATTATGCTTAAAATGCGTAACTAAAGTAATTTGCAAGTAAAATCGCGCACTCTCACGCACTCTGCAAAGAAGAGGGAACAGAAATTAGGGTGGGTCTTTTCGGGATTGGAAGCCTACAACTTTGCAGGCTCACGTGTGCCGCCAGGGTTAAAGGTGCAGGCCAAGGTACTTATTTTAGCCAAAAGCGCCGTCTATGACTTTAGGGTACTCAAAAGCTCAAATGCATGCACGTGTTAAGACATTGTCATTTGATTAAACTTGTTAGGGCACGCAGCGTCAGCATCAGCATCAACATAAGAAGCTTTAGCATCAGAAAACATAAACAAAGTTTAGAGACCATTTTTTTTTTGAGGCCAACTCTCTGCGACTGCCTCAAAGCCAAGTGCGACGTGTGGGTATTACATTTGGACCTGGTTTAAGAAGACAGGTGAAATTTTGACAGAAATTGCACAAACAACGAACGATACTTTTTTGTCGTCAGGCTTAATATCCTGCAAATATTTGAGAAAAGGTACATTGTTCATATATTCGTATTTATTTATATGTAGTAAACTTTCTTCTTTCGTCGAAATTGAAATAGCTGAAATTCTTTGCAAATTGTTCATTTTATTTATATTTAATGCAAACGCTTTAAATAAAAATCAATGTAAAATACTTGGCATTACTTTAAAATTTAAAATTTTTAATGAAAAACTTTGAAAAAGATTTAAATATTCAGAACATGACAAATGGCTGCGATAGTATAACAGTAAAGTAAATTTACACGGCAAAAATAAGTTTTTATTAAAAAATAAATAATAATAAAAAATAGAAAATTGGCTTTTGTTTTCTACTAATATTGTTTCATTCCGATCTTATCAGCCAACTCTCTGTCTCGTAATGCTGTTTGCTTCATTGCCACAGCTCAAGTCTGTCAATGATTATTTATGGTGCAAATGCTCACACACACAAATTTTCGTTTGACACTTGAGCCACAAGGTATTTGCGGCAGGTATTTTGGCAATTTATAATTTAATTTGGTTCGTGACAGTTGTGTGTGAGTGCATTTTGTTGCTCCAATTATCTTTGGAGCTGCATCGTATTGTGTTTACCAAACAAACATATATCATTATGCATTTGGATATGGCTTACTTTTTGATTTGTATCGAGCTTTGCATTTAATTGCATTTAATATTGTGTTAATTACATTAGACGCATGCTGTTTGATAGATTCATACATTCTCAGTCGATAAAATGTGCTACCTTTAAATTTAGCAATGATGACTTTAATTACTTTACTTTACTTTAAACAAATTACAAAAGATAATTGACTTTATCTCCCCATAAAATCACTAATTTAATGTAATTGCTTTCTAATTTTGGCAATCAAATTTATCCATCCCATATTTAAATTGAATGGTGTAAACGAAGTAAGGTTCTTTTCTGAATTAGGTCATTACAATGAATTATTTTATAGTTCAATCTAAATATATTGGTGCCGTTAAACTTTTTTTCAAATGTTGATGATGTGTTTGAAATTAAATTTTATTGATAAAAAATTAACCATACAAAATCTCTCAATTTTATTCCAAACGATAAAAGTCTACGTTTAATATTTTGTTATTTTACTCGGCTGGCTAGGTTTGCAATGCGATTGTGCAGCCACAAACATTCACATAGTACCTGGATGATTGTCACCCCTGCTCTCTTCGCCCTTATTTTTGACTTTAGTCTTCAACAAGAGCTCACCAGAAGCTTTGTGTGTGTGTTGTTTATGGGCAAATCCGGCACAAAAACTACAAAAGTCATCCAGTTGAAGAGCTTTCGCAATTTGGTCGCTGAGAATGCTTCGCAGCCTAGCATAACGACGGGTGCACAAATTTGTGTGTGTGAGACTTGAGCAAAAACAACGAAATATATGTAGAAAGAATGCAACAACAACAACAACTAGTTCACAACACAAAATATGGAAAAACAATTTGAAAGTTGACAAAGAAATGCGAGCTCGAGTGTCAAGCGAAGAGCATTTTGGGCCTTTGTTTTATGAGCACGGCACGCTGCACGGAAAGCCCAGAACAGGACCAGGAGCATGATTGATGCGTGGCGTTGCGCTCCATTTTTAGTGGATTTTCAAATTGCTTTTTCACGCTGACAGTTTACGATTTTGCCAGTGTGCCAGTGCATATGTGTGTGTGTTGGAGAGAGAGGTGTGGTGGGGAAGGCAGGGGGGTTAGGGTCAGTTGTTTGAATTGGATAAAACGACAGCGGCAGTTATTCAAATGCAAACGACAGCTGTCAAAATGGGTCTTTTAATCTCTAAAAAATATTGTACTTCATCTTACTTATTTGATCTATATGCGTGTGTCTAATATCGTTATCATTCTCTATTCTATATCTTGCAGTGGACCTAAAGCCAATGATTGGCTATAACGGAGCGAGAACAAGAACTACAACTCAAAGCATTTTGTTATTGGCCAAATAATGATGAGGCGACATCAGCCGAAGTCGAAAAAGAACATTGAGAGCGCTGTGAGAATTAATATAGAATTAAAACAATAGATCTCAAATGTCGCTGCTGACAATTGTCAGATTGTTAACAACGACATTGCTGCTGTTTATGCTGCTCTTGCCATCGGCAGCATTGTTAACAAACCAGCGACAACTACTACTACAGCAACAACATGTTCGCCACAAGCGTGAAAACAATGCGGAGCAGAAATTTTCGTTGCCTGCGGTACCGTTGCCACCACCGCCCCCCTTTCCGGGAATCAAGCATAACTTTGCCTTGAATGCATTTGCCGAGCATGGAGCTGGCTCAAGCTTTAGATCTAGTTCGAGTTCTAGTTCCGGCTCAAATTCATTAAGTTCCTCCTCCTCCTCGTCTGGTTGTGGTGGTTTGCTTAATTCACGCTATGGCCTCATTCAAACACCGAATTTTCCACATCGCTTTGCCACGCCCATCGAATGCGTTTGGATTATTGATGCCTCCGAGCTGCCAGCAACGTCTCAGGGCAATATCTCGATTGTGGTCTATTTGACGCAGCTCTATGTGCTGGGCGGGCTCAAGTTTACGGAATACATGTACTACTCGGATGACTTCAAGGTGCCCGCCCATCGAGTCTTCGTCCTGAACGAGGACGACGTCACTCAGGTAACATGGATGCAGTTCAATAGTCAGTATCTGGAGATACGTTTCACAATGTCCACGTTGGATGGCACACATTTGCGTGCTCTGGATCGATTGCTCGACGTTTATGGCTTCAATATCACCTACGAAGTAACCCACGAGGTGAAGACGACACAGTGCAATACTCTACAATGTCGTTTTCTCGGCGATTGCTTTGCCAGTGCCGACTTTAGGTGAGTTGATATAAATGTTCCTTAAGCCATTCCAAAAAACTGCTATTTCCACTTGTACTGACAAACTATGGATGAAGCTGCAAGCTTAACGAGCATTTATCAAGCAATGTGTTAACAATCGTAATGACTTTTACCTTTTGTCTGATTTCCCATTGTGAACATAACCATCTTGCAAATATTTCATCAATCAATCAATCAAAGCAGCAGTCAGACCCAGTATCCCCACCCCCCAGTCTGCAACACAGCCCAAGTTCAAAAGTGCACAATTTTCCACACCTTTCTACACAAACTCGCATATATGTCAAACTCAATTGCAGAGGTTATTCATATAGCTACTACTAGTTTGTTGTTATTGTTTTCAGCTGTAGGGAAACAGGGAAAAAGGAATATACTAGGACAATGCATCAAGTGTTGTAGTTGTAGTTGCTGCTGTTTTTAGTGTTGCCTTTCAATTGATTTTTGGCGTATGTATAGTTTTTTATTCACGGTTTTTTGTATTTAATATACTATATAGAAACTTGTTTTAGTACTTTTATTGTTTGGGGTTTTGGGCTTTACACTGGGGAATCAGGATGCGAAGCACAACGAAATGAAAGTTATTTTGGCAACAGCACCAGCCACTGAAACATTGCAAAACGTATGGCTCCCACTTGGTTTAGGCTGAGACAGAGTGGGAGAGCGAAAGAGCTGAAAGCTTAAGGCCCCAAAACAGTTTGTACCAGCATCTGAGCCAGAAACACAGAGCAAAAGGCGAGTTAAGATTGATATGCAAACATTTAAGAGTTTGCATGGTTAGCTGCCTGTGATTTTGTGAGCGACTGTTGAAGGCTACTCGATGTTCGCATATGTTGGCCAATGCTGGTTGCCATTGGCCCAGTTAATATGCATTGACCGGAACTGAAGCGGAAGAGGGAAAGCACAATTTTGAAATCAACAGCAGCAGTAGCAGCAGTTCCAATTCGAATGTTTGAAGCAAAAGGACTCGAAATGAAAAGGCAGGGTGAGGGAGAGGCGCAGAAGTTTTGGCATGCCTGTTTAATATGCGTGGCATCCGGACGCAGGTGCGGCAGCTCCCAGATCTCAGTCCTCAACACGACTGCCGCCCCTCAGGTTGCCACGTTTAGAGCTCTCTCTCGCACTGGCATGACTTATAAATGGCAGCATGTGCAAACGGCAGCAACACTAATGTGCGCCCATAGTTGGCTAAAAGCAATAACATTTGTTTGCCAATGTCGAGGCATTTATGAAGGTTACACGAACGACTCGCGTGTTGCAAAAACCACGCTGAGCATACTCAACCCAGTCATAAAACTAATGAGACCTTCATCAAAAACACATTTTAGCAACACCAAAGATGCTTGGGGTAAAGAAAACTAACATGTGTAAAAGTACTTTAATATTTAATATTGTTCATCTTCATATAAATATGCCATTAAAATAATTTCATATAGAAAATAGAGCAAATAGTTGCAGTTGATACAAAAGAAGAGCTTGAATTAATTAATAATTTATAATATTATAATAATATTTTCCTTTTCCGATTAAGAGATGCGAGCGAATGTCGTGGGCATGACTCGTAAAAATATATTCTTTAAAATGTTTATTGTCTATCTTTACCAACTTTTGACAACAGCCGCAGGGTGAAGACTGTACAGTTAATTGCCGCAAAGCAGTAGCCCAGCAAAATGTCAGCAGCTTCGAGACACGACACGACACTCAATTAGCATAATAAACAGAACAGAAGCGAAAAAGGCAGGCAGGCAGCCAAGCAAGCTCTGGGCCGAATCGAATAAGTTTTTCAATAGCTTTGTTAATTTGAATTTTAACGCTTAAGAATTTGACAATTTATTGGCAATTAACAGGCCACGCCATTGCCATTTAAGTGGAACAAATGATATTAAGGACTCACAGCAAGAAAAAAGAAAAAAAGACAAATCAATTTGATACTTTTTGGCTTGGACTGGGTCAAGTGTTGGGATATAAGGGGCTGACAATAAAGGCGGATATAAAAACCTGTCAGCAATTTTAACGAAAACTTCCAAGTGGCCTTCTTCTACTTAGCATAATTAACATTAATTGGACAGCCCCTAGGCTGCTGTGTTGTCTGTTGGCCTGGCTAATTGAATATTAATATTAATGTCAAAATTAAAGCAAAATGTGTTGCCAAGAAATTTGATATAAAACTGACAGCCGTCGATATGCAACTGAGAAATGCGACGTTGAGATGTAGCAACGCCTGTTTCCGCCTCATCCAAATTCTGATTGTGGCACGTAGACTTCTATGACGCCAACTTAATTAACAACCGGAGGCAAATGAGGCACCAAACTTGGCTTTCTTCCTGTACGTGTTTGTAGTAAGATAAACAACAAGCACAAACAAACAAAGAACGCTCAGAACTTTCGCTGAAGTTGCCCGTTCTTACAGACTCTATAGTTTATGCCACACACAGAGCTGCCATCTGTCTGTCAGCTGAATTCCAGCAACGAAACATGTTTGTTGTCAGACGACAAGCCCTCAAAACAGTAGCACTTACCCCCCTAGTCACCCAAATTTCCCACTCTCACTCGCATTTCATGCTTGCCACACAATATCTCATTGCATTTTTATGACTCTCGTTCTCGGCGCGTTCGTTGAGTAAATGTGCGAAAAAATGCATAACATTTCGAAATGTCAACCGGCTGTTAAGAGGCGGCGGGTGTGCGTCGAGGGGTGCACCACACCACCACAGTGCGTTTGCTTGACAATCTTTTTACTTTCTCTTTTCTTTTTTGTTTGTTCAATGCACTCGCTTGGCTTTATGTGAAAAATGTTAATAAGCGGCGACACGCGTGGAAAATATACAAGAAGGAGTAAGCGTTGCGAATGGTTTTAAGTAAAGGGGAGAGGAGAATATTTAATTTCCATGTTTGGCTTTCTCCAAAGTTAATGAGCAGTCTTTTATGGTTTATACATTTGAGCAGCGATTACACGCAACAACGCAAGCATAAATCAGCTAAAAAATATCTTTTTTGACTAAAATTGTTAGCTTCGCAAAGAATAATCCATGCTAAAAATGTAAAGAAAAGATTTTGATAAATATATCAAAAATAAAGAACTCTTGAATAAGCCAAATTTTTATATACAAATTGAAATTTATTACAAAGTTATATTTTTAATTAAATTATGAATTGTTTAAAGGACAAGTACTGCAACTGTTTAGCAGTTTTCAAGGCAATGCTGACTTTTTCACTGTTTTAGTGTTCCACTTGTCCATTGCCCTTTTGTGCAGCTCATTACAAGTGTTTGGCAACGAACTTCATTTTATTGCTAATAAACTTTTGGATAAAATATTCAAAATGTTTGTGAATTTCGACTGGGGTCCTTGGGTCGTCCGCATGGTCGGCTGTCTGGCACTTTTTGGCGCTTTGGCACCAAAGCGCCACAAAAACTTCCACAAGCACAATCAACAATAAGCCATAAACAATTGGTCAGCCAGCCAGCTGGGCGACTCTTTAGTTTCGGGTTTTTTAATTTTGCAGTTGTTGCTGTTTTCTGCTGCACATAAAATACAAACAGGCGTACAACAAATAAATAAAACCAAAACAACAACCAAAAATAAAAACAAAAAAACGGAGAACAAATTTTATTTGGCTTTTGGCGTATTTGCCATTGAGAACATAGCCGTAGAGGTTGCATAAATCTGTTGCACTTCACCGCAAATGTTTGATTCAGCTTCAAAACAATTTGTGCTCAATTATTTTGTGAGTGATTCTTTTTTATCGCCACAACATTTTGTTAAGGACAGTTGTGCAGTTTGTTTTTGTCTGTTTTTTATAAGAAGAAAAATTTAATTGAAAAAGTTTTTCACTTTGAGACGCCTCAAAGGGTTGTTTTTTATTGAGCTGATGCGGGTGTATTTTTACTTTCTCTCTTCTTTTCTTTCTTAATGCTGCGTAAGTTAAATTTTGAAATGAATAAAAGAATTTAATTGGCAATGGCACTGCTAATAATTGCAATGAAAAACTTAAACAAAAATATTTTGAGTAGGCATTGAAAAGTTTTAAGCTTTCAGAAACATTTCAACACAATCAATTTCTTCACTTAAGAATAATAAATTAAAATTCACTTGAAAATGTGTGCATTATTTAATTTTCAAAGCTTGCTTTCGATAATTCTACTACTCATTTGCACCTGCGCCTATTTGCGGCCAATGTTTCCCAAAGCATTAGATCGCAATACTTCCGGTTTGAGATGCAACTTGTGGAAGCTTGCACGAATTGGGGAGCGGATGTCGCCTTGGGTTTCAGCAGCCTGCGTGATAATGGCGATAATGGAGCTGCTATCGAGCTGAAACAGTAAAAACGTTCGATAAAATTGATTAGTAGCTAAAATGTTTGCATCAATAATTTGTGAAAATTATCAAACGTGTCCATAAATTAAAGCTACAATTGAGATACTTTGTGTTGAAATTTGACATTTATTGTTAATTGATTGACGTTTCTGAAAAACCCTAAGAAAAAGAACAATTAATATTCTGATAACATTTCCATTTTTAAGTGGAAGTCATCAGCAATGTCAACTCTTACCAACTTTTTGCATCAAGCACTTAACAAATTTATGAGGCAGCCACAAACAGAGCCACAGCCAGTCCCCGTAGCCGTGCATCGTACATATGTTAGCACTAAAAGTTGCATGAGCACAACAAAAAAAAAGGAGAAGAAAAAATAAATGTGTAAAATACTCACGTCAACCCGTCAAAGCCAACCAGTTATAACCTGACCCGGACGACAATCAAAGTGCAGAAGGACAAAAAAACCAGTGAACAACTCAAAATTAGGCCACGTTCAAGCGGTGGCAAATTGTGTGTGTGTGTGTGCATAGGGATGGGCGACGTGTGGTTAGGGGGGCTGCTTGCGGCAATCAATGTGCAGCACAGCGACGTCTCGGAGTTTTCCTATTTTGTCGTATTTCATAACAAAAAGCGCTGCTGCTGCTGCTGTTGCAAGTTGAGCAAACAAACCGACAGCGTTAAATGAGATCAGGTTCAGTGCGAGAGTAAATAGATGCTGGGCAACGGGCAGAGGCAGGGGCAAAAGGGCAGGGCTGTGGGAGGTAAAAGCAACATAATGGTAAAGAGGACAATGTTGTTGGGCGTTGCATGTGCAATGAGTCGGTTGACATCCGCCTACCATCATCCCTCCCCTGCTCAAGCCCTCACCTCATCTCAGTGAACTGTGTCAGTGTCATTCGCATATGGCTAGCAGACATGAATGATTAAGAGACAGAGTAAGAGAGAGAGAGAGAGAGAGAGCGAGAAGGGAAATGCGTATATTGTTTGCCCTGTCAAACATTGTCATTTATCCAAAGTCGTCGAGGAGGTCAGCTGGGATTTGGATTAAGAGGGAAATGGGGGCTGTTGGTGGTAAGGACAGATGCTTTGCATATTGCAATTAAGTTTTGTTTGGCCAAAATTTTGACCTGTCTTTGTCACATCATCTGACTGATTCACTCACACACACACACACACGGAGAGAGAATTTGGCGTCCCACCTTTTGCTCAATTAAAAGTTTGTTCCCTGTGTTTACAATGTTTGCAACTCTTGTGTGTCAGTTTTTGTTTTAATTTTCCTGTGCCTCCAATCTCTTGCGATAGTAAAATTGTGTGTGAGGCTGTGTTTTACCTCAACGACAGACTTCCACATTCTTCTTCTTCTTTTGGTTTGTCAGCAGCAAACTTCACAAATGTTTATAATTGGCTGTTGTTATTTCAGCAACAATTGTTGCTTGCCCTTCTCACTTACACACTCTCTCTTTCTCTTGCTGGCAAACTCGTTCCCAAAAGTTTTTTTTTTGCAATTTAATTTCTACATGCGTTATATTTGAAAATTAATTTTTATAAACACACACAAAAGATAAGGACCATTAAAATGCAAATGCGACTTTTTTTTCAACATTTTCAAATATAAAATTTTTACGAGTGTCTGCCCATAAAAAACAAGCAGCCGTCAGGCAATTGTTACAGCCAGGTACGTACTAACGTTTACCCTTTTTTCACACACACACACACACATGCTCACGTCGACGCACCTATCAAATTAAATGGCATTTAATTTGATTGCATTAGGTGAATAGGTAAATGGGGGAAAACCACCTTACACACACATGCCCTCGTCCAAGCATACGTGGAAAACCCATTTGTTGTAAATTGCCATATCAATATCCTTTTCATTGTGCGCAATGAGAAGAGAAATCGTTTGGTAGTCAGAATAATAAACTTTTTTTTTTTATTTAATGCATTTTTAAAAATATCAAACAAATATTTAAAACTTTTGTTCACGATACATTTTTAAACCTTTTTGCCAAGATCTTTATCGATTTGTAATATAAAATGCTGTAACACAAACATTTTAAGTGGCGCAAATATTCTTTTCACAGCTACCAAGTTGTAATTCCATGCACCCATTTGAGATATTATTGGCCGCTTTTCATATTTTATATGACTCTTGGCACTGCCAAGCGTTTGGCGTTGTGTCAAGAAGTCTTCTAGAAATGTTTGACAGTGCTTCAACTCAACCCTAAAAAGAACTGCACTGCGGCAAAATGTTTTAAAATAAATAATGATAATCTCATTAAAAAAACTAGAAGAGGTTAAAAATCCATATAATTTGCTTGCAACATACATAAGATATGCTTTTTTATTGCATACTTTTAAGAGCTTAAATATAAATATAAAACCTATTCGTGTTAAATTAAGCGTTTAAATAAAAATTAAAATATTTGTTGGCATTTAAAAGTTTTTAAAAAAAAACTTTAGTTCAAGCAAAAGATTTTTGTGAAATTTGTATTTGGAATTCAATTTATTTCCCAGTGTATTATTGAGATTAAATTTGTCTGTCTCTTTTGTCGTCTGCTAACTGTCTGCTTGCTCGTAAGTGCAGCTCGCAGAGTGAATCTTGGCTGCTGTTCTAAGTATGGCATGTTCATGGCATCTACGCGCCATTGACTAAAACACACACATACACACACACACATATGTCTGTCATGAAAATTATTAGTCCTTTCTGGAGTTCTCAGAGTGCAGTCAAGCAACTGCAGTCTGGTCTCTGTACTCTTCTGTCAGCATTTTTTCGAGTTGCAGTCCATAAAATTCAAATGTTGAAGAAGCTTTTGGCACACAGTTTTAATTGTTAAACAGCATTTGAAATTTAAATGAATTTAAAATCACTACGCAACAAAAAAAAAACTCGATTTCGTAATCAAAACAATGCTAATTTTGTTTACAAAGAAGGGCCGCCAGGCAAATTAATAGCTAAAAACATGCACGCACGGCATGGAAAGACCCTTTACAGGGCTAATATTATTTCCTTACTTATAAAATGATCAAAGGGTGCCGTAGCTTAAATATGAAAATATCTTTGATTATTAATTTTTGTTATATTTTTGTCTACAGCCCATCTACTTTCAGTTGTACAAATGAGGGGTAAAAAAATATCAAAAATACAAAAAAAAAGTATTTAAATTTTGTGTGGTGTAAAAGAATTTTTGTCTTCAAAATAATAAAAAATTTTTAATATTTGTCATGTACGCAGAACAACTACAGCGCACTGTACAAAGCTTCAGGTGATTTTCAATGATTATAAAATAAATAAAAAATACTAGTTTGACTGATAGCATTTTTTCAATAACAATGCTTTGTTAGACACTTCAAATAATAAAATTTAAATGTATTTCAAATACTTTTCTTAACACCTTCTTTCTACTAGTTGAAATGTTAAAAAGGTCCAACTGTAAGTTAAAGTCGAATTCATGTTTGCCATCTGTTATTTTTGATCAACTCTTTTTATTTGGGTTTTCGTTTTGTTGGTTTTTTTGGGCAGTAGTTTTTGTTGCTCAGCCATGTGGCATTTATTTGGGCAAACGTTTCCGTCACAGGCTGCTGGACATGCAAGGACGTTTTGGTTTTCGAACGCGTCTTGTACTATTTGTATTCGTCGTTTTGGGGTTTTTTGTAGGCAACGCAGATGCCCGAACATAAAAGGCAATTAATTTCCGCTAGACAAAGGCACAATTACTTATGTACTTGAGATACACAAGTAGATGAAGAAGCAGAAGAACCAGAAAACCAACAACAACAAAAACATCGCTGCCAGTAGGTCAATGTGCATGTGTGTGTGTGTGTGTTTAACAATGGGCGTGTGTCCCTTAGTCAGGCATGCATATATTTAACATACACACAAACAGCAATGTATGATATATTGCAGTTGCAGGCAACAAAAGCAGTTGCCTTAAGCAGTTCGAATTTGGTTCTTTGTGGTTGACAACAACAACAACGACGAAATGTGCTTTTAATTTATACCTTGAAGAAGCAGCACAGCCAAATGAAAAAAAACATCTCCTCAAAATAATTACAAGGCCTGATTCGAAATTTATCGGCCCCAAACACAAATCAAGAGTGCCCATCAAAGTGCAAAAAGTCCAAGCAGTTCAAGAAGTCCGAAAAGTGAAAGTTGTACAAGAAAAGAGAGGAATGTGAAAGGAAAAGTTTTCTTGTCGCCTTTCAGTTTTGTTTTGTTTTAGATTGGCTTTTTTCTTGCTTTAGTCGTACCCCTGGGCACGTTTTGATTCCTTTCGTTAAAGTTATAGGCATAGAGGAAACTTTTTCGCTTTCACTTCTTTTATGGCATGTGGCTAACTCGGCGTATACTTAACATGCATTGACTATACACCATATGCTGCCAGCTATTAGCTAATGTGTTTTGCTGTTAGCCCTAACAGCCGATCAATTAGTTAGTCTTTTATTACGCTTCGATACCTACAAAGATAAACTTTGAGCTCGCAACAAATAAATTATTGACTCTTTATTTGCAAATGGGATGTAAATACTTATGTAAACATGTTCCTGAAGGGGGAAAAATGAAAATGTGAAGATGTATATACAATATTCCGGATTTGTATTTAATTGTATATTATGGAGAAAAAGTTTAAATGCTTATTTCTATTTAATATATTTGAATACATTGCTTTAATATTTTTTTTGCTCATGCACCTAAACAATTTAAAAACATTTCTATAAATTAAATTCTGTTGACATGTGTCAGCGTCACAAAAACAACATTAAGCGAAACAAAAAATTGCAATTGTTGGAGCTAAAAAACGCGCGAAAAACATTTAAATGGACAGACAGACAGCCAGACAGGGGGAAAAAAAACAAATCGAAAAGGATGCGCAATTATTTAGCAAACAAATTGTTTTTATAACTTTAGCTTAACTGCGCACCCCAATTAAATTGTCAACGGGAAATATTTTGTTAGCGTGAATTAATTTCAGTGATTTAAAATGAAACTGGAATGCAATTTGCAGCCGATTAGTCGGTTTTTATTCGTTGAAAATTCAATTGCAAATTGAAATTGTTGAAGAAGTTAATTAAAATGTTTTGGATTGATAAACAAAATGAAAAACATGGATTAGAATTGCATGCTGCATAATTATAAAATTTAAATTTGGAATTGAAAAATTCTTGCAACTTTTCACTCTGCTCCCAAGTAGACTCATTTATTTTCTACTTATTTGAATAACATTCAATGTAAACATTTTTCGGCTTACACTTTGAAAATTGCCTGGGGTTGTGAACTGTTTACATTAATGAGCAAAACGTTAAGAAGCTCAAGGACTTTCACAGCCCGTATGCGTAATTACTCATAATTGAACCCAACAAGTGTTGCAAAGCTCTCTTTCAAGGCTGCCCAAATGACGTAGGCGATTTTTCTTTGCACACTTTATGCGTCTGATGTTCACTTGGCGCCAAGTTTTTTAGAAAAATTATTTGCCTGGGGTTAAGTGTGTGTGACCTTAGAGCATTTAGCTCTAATGATTTCAAGATGCTTCAGCTCTGATAGCACAAAATGAGCTTATACACAAATTTACTCTTAGGCACGTATCATGCAGCAAAAAAATTAAGCTACAAACTTTAATTTGCCACACACTCACTTGCTTGAATATTAAAATGAACAAAAATAATAATGGAGAAGACAACTTATGTGTGTTTGTGAGTGCGAGTTTGTGTCTTGGCAGCTGACAAGTCTCAGTTTGATGCCAAGCCGCAAGCTCAAAGATAAGCAGCTGCGAATCCTGCTCTGACAACTGCGCCAGTGCCTATCTCGAAGACATGACAGCTTATCTGAGCCACCCAAAAATAAAAGTCAGTCTTAAACTTGCTTAAGCTAGTACATACAATAACACAAACAACAAATATAAAAGTATTTACAAACATTAATATATCATTTTTCTATGCTTGCAACTATATCTCATTGCAGTTCTTATGGTTGTACTTGTTTTGCCGGCTTCAGTGGCAGCGATTGTGGGCATGGCCCACTCTGCACGGATGCGCACACAAACATCTGCCAAAATGGTGGCACATGCAAGTAAGTAAAGTCAAACGCCGAGCGCACCTACATTTTATTTTAACTCCAGAACTATTTTAATAAAAAGATTACCAAACTTAACGTTAAATGAATGAAATACTAAATTTAATAATAATAAAAAAACAACAAGTGAAACATATTGAATTGGGGCTAAAAATTTAATATAAATTATGATAACTGAATAAATAAACACATTGGCTAAATTAATCTGTGCACATTATTAGAATATTAATTATCTGAACGTAAAAGAGCAATAAATTATTTGAAAGTGTTTAAAAAATGATTTAATTTATTTTAATTTTGTTTTATTTCCATTCAATATATAAAACATCATTAACTAAAGCTAATGCTATGAATTAGTTTTAGCCATAGCTTCTCAACGCAAATTGAATATAATTTATTTTATAACTGCATTTAGGTTAGGTTAGGTTGGGTAAGGCTGGCTGACCCTCTCAATAAGTGTCTCGTGTATGTTTTTCCATGTTGGATTGTCCGCTGGGAAATGGGAACACCATTGCACTTTGCTTACCTAGTTCGTCTGATATCTCGTTGCTTTCAAAACCCTGCTGGCTCGGAATCCAGTAGATATTCACCTTTGCTAAGTGATAAGTGCATCTAGTTTGTCTCTGCTCGCCAGAACATTCCGAGAGCTTATACAGTGGGCCTGCAGGGCTGGACTGTCCACGAATATGTTTACTTTCTAAGGCATTTTTCTTGTTCGTAAGACCGATTTTTCCTCTGCGGCTTTCCTTATCTTTGCTAGGAATATGCTGCAACGGTCTGGGAGTTTGTATGGCAGCCTCAAGGGTCGCTCGGCGCAGTACACTGCTGCGCCATCTCCATCCGTCATTTTTGAGCAGTCTGTGTATATATTGATGGACATCTCTGCTTCAGAGTGCCGTGTAAATAAAGTTATTAGCATAAGCTGAATTAGTTTTACTTAACTTTGCTAAATGCTTTAAAGTTTAGCTATTTTAACACATAATTTATTGGCTTGATAATAAAACTGTTTTTATTGATAATTGCAGGCACATTGGCGATGCGGCTATAACCTGTCACTGTACAGCTGGCTACAAGGGCACCAAGTGTGAAATACCCGAAATAATCGAGTCAACTCAGGGTAAGTAAAGCAACTGGAATTTAATTAAACGTAACAAGCAATAATAAATCGACCATGAGAAAGGTTATTTTCAAAAATAGTTGTTCAAATGAACAACAACACAACAAGAGATAAAAAGGAGAAAGATTCCAGCTAACAAAAAAAGGATAGCTAGAGATACAATTTAATTAACGAAATAATTATGCATTTAAATCGCACTCAATGCCCGCTGCGAGACAAAGAACAACGCACAGAGTTCAGCCAAAAGGACTGTGATAAGAGTGTTGGATAAAAGGCAAAAAAGGGAAGAAAGGGCAATCACTTAACGAAAAATTGTATTCAAGCTGCTGGCTGTCTCACCGGTAACCATGTGACGCCCATAATTGACTTTGTTGCAACAATCCAACTGCACCAGTCGCAAACACGCAACAATTCAGAACAATGTAGAAGGCAATTGTTACGCTCAGAACAATTAGGAAAGCTTTCTTTTTTTAATTACTTTAAGTAGTTATATTAAATACCAACAATGATGTTGGGTAAAGATATTAAGACTGTAGCCCGCTCTTGATATCATTTAATTTCATTAATAACATTTAAAATTATGTTGAGAATTAATCTATAAGAAATGCGATTGTAAACTAAAATATTGTAGCAAAATAGACTTCAGCGCACTTCTTTGTTCTGCATATTGATAAATAACACAAGACTTGACATTTTGAAAGCGCAAAAATAAGAAAACAACTCCAGAGAGTTTCTTGTACTACAAACAATGTCATAAGAATAGTAAGCGCATCTGTTTTTTGTTGTTCTTCTGGCAACGTTACCCCAAAATGACATTGTCATCGAATTTGACATTCGCTTTTGCCAGAGCTCACCAAGGGTCATTGAGGTGGGAAATGCATAGTAAATGTGTTAGACACGCCGAAACCCTAAGCGAATCGTCTAGCACCACAAAAGTGGGTTATCCTTTGTGCGTGTGTTCGTTTGGAACTTGCCTTAAACATTTTTCACATTCTTCATGTGTGCTGTAATGTCCTTTATTGCATTTTTCCCAGACCTCGAAGCGGTGTGTGGTAAGAAATCTTCAACGCTCTTTGTGTAACGATGACAACGCATTTAAGTCCACCCCTCCCGATATACATATGTGGTTAAACATTATTAAATTATTCCAGACGGGTTTCTCTGTTTAACATCATGTTAAATAGTTTAGTTTGGTTCTAACAAAATTAGGTAGCTCGCTTGAACTTAGTTTTTGTCAAAATATAAATTGCCCCATAGTTATCATTAGATTTTGTCATGCTTTTTAATACTCTTTAAGGATGCATCGGAAATGCCAGCGCCAGTCTATGCCATCGTGCATGTGAATTTGACAACAACAACAGCAACAACTTTGGCTCCAGTTCCACTTTTGGTGGTAGTTCTGGCCATTTCAACGTGAGAGGCAATCGCAATGCGGCACGTAGTGGCAAGACACGGTATGAGGTGACCATGCGACTGGGCGCCAATCTCACCGGATACTATCGCAATTCGGAGCGCGAACAGTTGGCTGGCGTCATGGAGCGACAGGTGAGTGGCTTATAAAAGCAAAAGTGTGTGTGTGTGTGTGTACAACTAATGGAGTGCACTCTAAGAATTGAATTAGGATACGACATCCATGCACATATATGTACCATTGAACATTTATAGGAATGTGTTCGTATGTGTGTAGCACTTAGCAGGCTCGTGTCCAACGTCACTATTAACGTTCCAAATACCTGTTACCGTTTACGTGACTAAAATCAGTTCATACTGACACAATACCTGAGTTGACGTAGTGAGTCTATGGATTTTTATACGCGTGCTTAAAGCAGTGCATTTTACCAGCAAGCAGTGCATTTTTACCAACAATCTTACAATAAGGGCAATGAACTTATATATAATTCTACACTTTTCCTTAAAATGCTTGACAGCTTCTCAATTAACATCCAACAACAACTTGAGTGCCAGCACTTATCATTTACATCCCACTGCATTAGAATTTGTGTAGGCCTGGCAAATTTTGTCATCGTTGCTGCCCGACAACCGCAAGTGGCAGACAACTTCAAACAGCTTCATTATTGTCTGCCTTTTGGCCATCAACAACATCAGTATTCAGCTCGTCCAGGGAGTGTAAGTGTTGGGTCTGTGACAGCCTGCAAACATCAACACAGAAATCATCATCACTCAACGTTGAGTTCAGCTCCCCTTCAATTGCGCACCCCATTCCCCAAAATTATTAACTCTCACTGTCGGCCAGTTTACATTTAGGGGCGTTGTTAAGTGCTCCTTGCACGACACTTGCCTCTTAAGCGGTCAAGATTAACTTAAGTTTGGGGTCTGCAAAAGCATGGACGAAAAATTCAAGTAACATAAGTGGAATTTCTGACCGTTTGACCTCGATATTCAAATTATTATAAAATATCTTACTGGTTACTTAAAGTAAAGATAGCTTTGTTGCAAAAACGATTAGGTTTAATAAAAACATCGAAACATCAAATTGTACAATATTATAGCTTGGTAAATTTGTTTTTTACCTTTTATAGCAATTACTAATTATTTATTAGGATTGAATATATTCGTCTTAGCCCTTTGGTGTTTTCAACTTATTAAGTAATTTTTCATTTGCAAATAAACTCATTATAATACAAGACAAATGTAATATGTATGTGTATTTTAGCCCACATAATTTTGTGTCAAGTTAAGCTCATCCTCTTGTTCCGCTGGCGAACCTGTGGCTGCCTGACCAATGCTATGCAACATATTCCTAACAGCTCCAGGCGTGCGTTCCAACGAGGCAGTCCAGTTTATATGCGATGGCTGCTGACCCGAATTGTTGGGCACTGGGCTGCCAGCACTGCTCTCCATGATTGTGGGCATGTTGGGTGCATGCTGAGCCAGCGATGGTTGCTCACTGCGCTCCTGCAGAGGCGTGAAGTTGCTACCTCCGTAGTCTCTGCTGCCCCCACGTTTGAAGCTGTGTGCCGAACGGGACAAGGGACGCCAACGATTCAGTTTCTTGGAATGCTTTCGCTGGCCACCTGGCGGCGTTCGGGTGCCCGCTTCCATATCTTTGTTGCCACTGCCGGCGCCAGCTGCATGCTGCTCCAAAAGGCTGCTGACCAGTTTGTCCAAGACCTTTAGATCGACATTCAACTGGGAGTTTGGTATAGAGTTCATTCGACTTCCCGCCAAGCTACTCGATCCGGAATGCATGGCAGCATCTCCATGACGCGGATTGAGTCCAGCAATTTTAGCAAGACGTTCCGTAAGCTTTAAGAAATGAGACAGATATATGAGAACAAAAAGGTATTTTATGGGGTTAACGGCATAATGCGGGAATGTCAAGATCGGCTTATTACAATCTTGAAAGAAAAAAATAAAGGGCATTTATTTAATTCTGTATTGCATGTTCATCCTATGAATTTCACAAAAAGTTTATGGCTGAATGCAACTCTTTTTGTGTTTGTAATTAAACCAAAATATTTATCTCAGATACTATTTGGTTCGTCCTTGTGCTGCCGCAGTGCAGCCAAGAGAAAACAAGCGAAAGCCGCATGCCGCATTTACAATAAAGCCGTAATCTAACGAAACATTCGGCCTTTTGCACTCCGAGATTTTGCACAAACTCACAACTTACGAGAGGCCGCCCGGAGGGTAACACATTCGGTACACCCATTTCCATTGCCATTCCCATTCCCTTTCCCAGTTTCGCTGCAATGGCAGTCGACTACCACAAGGATTAACAATGGCGAACGAAAAGCAATATAAGTATGTTTTTTGGTTTTGTTTTTGGTTTTTTTCATTTGTGAAGGGGGTGTTGGTGGTGGGTGTGTGTCCAGCATGTAGGGTTGGCAGCGTCTCTCGCGCGACTTTAATTGATGTTTCATTTCCGTTGCAAAGTGCTTCCGCTTTCCTGTGCTCAACATCCGACGTTTGTTTTGTGCTCACTTCAGCTGCCTGCCTGTCTGCCTGTTTGCTAAGGTTCGAGTGGCAGAAGCCGAGTAAAAACTCAACAAAACCCTGGTAACCTGGCAACCCATTCACTAGTAATTGAGTATCAATGCGGTTTTAAGTGAAAAATGCTGCAAGAACGCCTTCCACATACCACATACATTGGAGCTCTTCTCCCTCCTCTTGCTCAACAGCCGACTCAATGGCCTGCCATTTCCGTTTGTAATCTTTTGCCTTGATTTCACTTGTTCGTTTTTCACGTCTCAGTCTCACTGTCTCTCTTTTTCTATCTGTTGCTGTCTCTGTCTTTTTCAATTGCCTTGTGCTTCGACAAACGAGGTTAATTGAGTTTTAGTGGCCGCGACTCACTTTAAATGGATTACCAGCCGTTCAGAGTCTAAACCGAAGAGCTCTTTTCGCACAACAACTTATCAAGTTTGTTTTGCACTTTGCTCTGTGCCAAACGCCATAAATATTTGGAGCATGTCTCGTCTGTCACTCACTCAGATGAGTTACTTTTTGTTCCCTTCACCCGTTTTCGATCTCATACTTTTTCGCGACCTCGACTTTCATCTTTCCAAAATGAATTATTGTCGAAAGTTGATTTGTGGCAATTGATGCTTGTTTGGCATTTGCCGGTTAAAAGTAACTTTTAATTGAGTCATTTCGTAATTTTTACTTAACAGGAAATTACAAAAGTTCCTTACAACTTTTTCGCGTACCAGTTGCCATTGATAAAAATCTCATTTCGCGTTTATTTATGCTGTTGTTATGTTTATATAATATCCTATTTAGCATAATGTTATTTCCTTATGGAGATTTATTATACTTTACACTTTCATCTTTATCTACTCATCTTGACCTCCAAAGTTACATACCCTTGGATTAGCTCACGTCAATTCTCACTCACTTTTCAAGCTGCAGCTCTAAAATTCAATCTTCACAGCGCGGACGCAGCACATCAATCGCAAGAAGCCATGCAAAAACTGTTATGGGGACACTTTTTCCCCCGACTCGCATTGTAGATGAACTCGTTGCAATTGTTTGCAAGCGTTTGCTTTTGCTAGCTGCATTGGCTTCATCTGGTTCTACCATAAATCTTAGACGATTCTCGGCTATAAACAAGCAGTCTGCAGTTTTTACTTCGGGACAAGGGCGTTTGCCCTGCTGTTGACCTTTTAGCCCCCCGTTTTCGCACTAAGCATTGATTTATGAGCGACCCAAACTGCTTGATTATCCTGTATGTGTGTGTGCGTGTGTTTGTCCTTGGATCGTCTAGCCTGGCAGCTTTTGCCTGTCGCTTTTTGCTCGCGAGTTAGCTCTTATTTTTCCAACTACTGCCACGCTTATCAACAAATGATTGAGGTCAGTTCTTAATGTATATTCCATTTAGACTTCTGTAAATAGTCGTAATTGTGGTTCATTTACTTTATACTATGCTGCCATAGCCCATTTCTGTTCTTGTGTGTTTTTAGCGACTTGACAAATGCAATTAGTGAACATTTATTGTTTTCCCAATAGGTTTGCTTGTTTTTCTTAAGTGCTGCTAAGAAAATTTAACAACTTGAAGTTAAATGTCACTTCGAAAGTAAAATATTATATATAATATATATAAGAATCCCAACTACAACTATTAATTAAATACTTTTCCAACTCTTCTTAAGTAAACGAACATTATTTCTTCCCTAGTATATAACTGTTTTATAGATCCTAATGCGCTTAGAATATTCTTTGACCAAGAGTTGTAATTTTACAACTAGCAGTATGTTGGGACTTTCGCCAATTGAATTCCAGATGGAATTTTTGAAATTGTTAGACTGTTTAATCATATTATTTTGCATGACAATCAGCTAAATATGCAAATATGAAATTAAAAAATATTCGATGCAATTTATTACATTTCTTGAAAGTATGTTTGAACAGCGAATGAAATTTTTTGTATGCGTTCGAAACAAATAAAAGCGTTTGTTCATCGATTTTATATTAAATCCAGAATGCTCCAACTGAGTAAATAACAAACGAAAAGTTTTGACAAACATGACTTCTTCATTTTGAGAATAACAATCGAACAGACATTGCAAATATGTTAACTGCTAAGTAAATTTATCAGAATATATTTGAATATCAAACGAAAGAGCTATAAAAGCCCAAAGTATAATTCAAATTGTATCATTCACCCAACGGTTCAGTCAAGATGCAAGTAATTACTTTGAGCTTTGTCGTTTTGGCCATGCTTCTAGCATTGGCCAATGCACGTATGTGTTATAGCCCTGACAATCCCAAGGGTTGCACCGACTGTGACGATGCAAGGAACGATGCCCATCCTGACTGCGTTGACGCTATGGCAGCTGATACGCATAACGGTGGATACAGGAGACGGAGGCACTTCCGCGTAACAATTGTGCAGAAGCCTGGTGTTGTTATTAGACGCAAGGGCAATGGCAACGATGGCGGACACGATGGCGGATACGGTGGCGGACACGGTGGCAGAAATGACGTGAACTGGGGAAAACCTAGCCACGGTATCTTTAACTAAGCAAATAAAATATACTGCAACAACGACCTATCTGTTAAATACATATCGATTAAATTAAAGTTTCTTGAGCACTTATTCAGTTCCTAAGATAAGCAACGTATTAGCCAGATCTGGTACTTGAAGATGAGTACAATTTGATCAAGATCCTTAATGTTAATGAAAATAAACACTTACTTCACCAGCCGCATTGCTTGAGTAGCTCATTCGTTTGACCTTCTTGAAAGTAACATCGCTTTCGGCCTGTGCAAGAGCCCGCTCCAGGGCTGTATCCATTTTGGCACTACGCGCTTCATCCAGGCCCTGGTAGTTGGCACCACTGTTGGGTTAAGATAAGTTATAAGGAAAAGTTTTAATTGCAACAGTGCATGCTGTTTTAATGTGCATAAACATTTTCTTCGAACTGTGGCGAACTGTAACTAACCTGCCAAAAACTTATGCTAATCGAGAGGCTTACATTTTATACTAGTAAAGCTTGGATCAAATAGTAAGTAAGAACATGTTGGTGCAATATTTTAAGACATGAAACAATTTATTTAAAGCCTATTGTACAAGTTTATGTTTTAATAATTTATATGTAAGAGCAGCAATCCTCTTCTACAAATTTGCATGCAGTGTGAAAATGAAAAACTTTTGTGCAAAAATTTGTTCAATGCGCTTTTGTTTGAACCACGGGGCCATAGTTTGTATAAATTGTGCGCTTACTGAGCGTTAAATTAAAAACGCCAGCAGCTGCTTTACTAATTTTCCATATGCCTTTTAATGGCTGATATTTTGAATTGTTTTTAGAGTAATTTTTTGACAAAGAAACCGTTTACAATAATACAATAACTCGCGGTCCTCCTTAAATAAGGCTAATTGGTTACACGATGGTGTTTGAATTTATTTTCTATTGTTTGATATTAAATACTATGAATTGAAATTTACTGTTTATTTTAACAGCTTGGCCGTTTCTCATCTGAATGAATGCATTTCATAATATGTACAATCTTTAATATTTTTTTGATTGTATTCAACGATTTTTTGGCACAAAAATTTAATAAATTTTAGCAAAGATTTCAATTATGCGATAAATACTTTTATTGCCGCCATTACAATTATTTATACCGAAAATACAAGAAAAAAGCGGAATGAGGCCGAGCTCCATGTGCATAAATTCTTTTCTTATTTACCTTTTGATATTGTTTTGTGGTCCCCATGCTAAACCTCAGTAAAAGTAAAGTTGGCCCCGGGGAATGTCATGTGCAGACATAATCACCCTTACCCCCTTACACACATACACACAAAAGCACACACACATTCACAGCATCACACATGCACTCAATTACCGCAACAACAATAAACAAAAATTGGCAAACCATAAATTTAAACGATTCCGAGATTTGAAATTTTGAGCAAATCATTTTTGGTTCCTCTTGCACTTACCTCATAAGCTTGTCGCTGCCCCCACCTCCGCTCCGGAGTGTTCCTTGTCTTTGACGCATTGTGGAGCGATTCGTCTTGCGAACGGTGCGCAGATCTGTTTCCCAGAAGCTGTAAAACAAAAATAAATTGCCCAATCATTTCAATGAAATCCAAACAACAAAGATGATGAATTAAATTTAAATATGCTCACAGGATAATTTCCTTTTTATGTATTACAAATTAAGTTTGCATGGAAATGCTAGATGATGTGATGATGACAAAGAAAAGATAGTTCTACCTTAATCAATAGGATAAATCATGCAAAGAATTTCCCATTAAAACCTATTTACTGTTCGTTTAACTGTATTTCACTGTTTTTAATACCAAACAAATAAGCCATGAAACAACAACAATATGTTGCCAAAAACAAAGCGCAAACAAAATATTAAATCGTATACTTTATGCGTATTGCAAAAATCCAAATCGAAATGGAAAACACAGTGGCATAAAAAGCCCGCCGGCCATATGGATGCGCTGCCCACTCTCAGACAACTATTTGAACAGTGCGTTCGTTGCACCCAAGTGAAGAATGCAAACACAAATATTGCATAAACAATTGTTGCAACTAGCACAGAAAACAGAAAAAACAATGCCTCAGTCGGAGTGATTAACTAGGTAATACCCTGTAAATGGGTCAAAATCAGCGAACGTTTAATTTTATTTAATTTTTTTGTATCAATCTCATCTAACTGAACGAATTCTTGAATGTTTCTGTCCAGCAGTTTACAGGGTACAAGGCCAACTCTGTAGACATTTTGTGCTATACAGGGTATGACAAAAGCGTTAGGTGGCTTGGTGAGTGATACGAACGTGCTCCAGCTTTAATGCGCGAAATTGTGCAGACTGTAACAAAAACTATGGCATATAATTTTTGCGAGCAGTTTATGTTGACAAAGCTAAAGATGAAAAAAGAAATGAATTGTTTAGTGCACGCTTCAAGTAATTTAATGCGTCACTTTATGAGATTGAAGGCCACTACAGCAGACCAGACCAGACCAGACATGTGCTAGCCTCCAAGTGGCGGACATTATTGCCCGCTGATTCTTAGAATCAGTCGAGACTGAAGGAGGAAAAATACAATGTCCTCCTCATCAACTAAGAAGGCTATTAATAAGAGTAGAGTATTAGCACTCGAAGAATGAGTAATTTCTTATGAATTTCATGAAATAAGTCTATTAATTATGCGATTTGTTAATTTCTAAATCTTCTTTCTATGCACTTAAGGCTAATTTAATAGATTTAATCAATTGGAAGTCTAACAAACATTTCAGTGTGCTCACGACTTAAACTCAAATATACATTTTAAAGTTAAATGCATTTAACTAAACTATATATTTAAGTTCTCTTATACAGATTTAAATTCAGACTAATTAACATTAGTTGACTTATGTAAATGCTGTGTGCACTGCTTGCTTCAACACTGCTTGCTTTAAAATTGAACAGCTTAAGCAAAGTCAAACAGACATTTAATTTTATTTTCAATATACAATAGTGAGTTTAATGAACAAAAGTTTAATTCACGTACTTAAAAGTTTAAAGTATATGAAGCTGTTAAGCACTTTCAACATAATTCAGCTTATCATGCTCTTGGTTAAACTGAAACTCGACTCTTTATACCAATTAAATGACTGGCCATTGAATATTATTTGTGCTTGTCTTGTTGTTGCTGTTGCTGCAGATGCTGTTATTAATTACGTTTACAAATGGTCGACTGGCCATAATACAACAGGCGCACATAACGGAAATGATAAGCTTAAAGACAAGTGTTCTGCCATTAAGCACACTTCGGTGCATATCACAGAGTCAAGCGGATTTTATTGCTACCGCCAGACCAAACTGGCACGTACTATTTTTGTGGCATGCACTGAATGAATGTGCCACTGAAATCTCTTTTTGTTAGTCTTTTCAAAAACTTGCTCGCTTGGAATTGAGGGGTGGGTGGGAAGTTCACTTACCGCTTTAGATCCGGACTAGCCGTATATGGTGCTGATACTTCTTTGATTTTCAGCACTATAATGGCCGTGATAAATATGCATACAACATTCACAATTGTCAGACAGGCGGATACAATGCCATTGATAAAGAACTCGGTAGGCAAATAATCCGTATAAAGGAAGGGATAGGCGCTCGTTGAATTCATTGACTCGTTTTTCAAGTGCGGTATACGCTTTTCCGGATAAATGAGCCATATGCAAGCCAATGACCAAAATAGACCCTGTTTAAATAAAAATGACAAAAAAGGCAAACCAGCGTGTTAAGTATGTGTGTATGGCAACTCTATTTATGAATGCAGTATTTATATATAGTGTACATTAAAATAGAGAACGCGACGCGTTGACTTTTTCGAGGTCATAAGGTCGTTGCGTGCCGCATTGCCAAATTGAAATTGAAACCGGCTCGGGCGTTGCTCTTAGCATATTAAGTAGTGATCACGGCCTTGAATTGTTATAAATCTCGACCAACACACACACACACGGAGTCAAACATTCGTAGATAAAACTTTATTGTCGCATTGTCTGCTCCAACAATTTCATTTGCTTTTCTTTTCCGTTTTCCCTTTCAGTTTTTTGCCCATGTGCTTTTGCTCTTATATATTATAATGACTCAGCGCCTGAGAAACACACTCCGGATGTGTGTCTGCGTGTGTGTGTTTTGCTATTTTTCTTTCATTTTATTTTATTTACTGGCGTTTTCTTGTTCGTGTTTATTTTCTATTTTTTTATATTTATGGCAGTTTTCTGCTAAGTTATTGCTACTTCCAATTGAACTCGAACGACAACAAATAATGTGTGCTCGCTCCAAGAGTCTATTAACAATTGAATGTTTAAAGTATATACAGCTACAATTATTCATTTAAAGCCAACATGTTTTAAACATTGTCTACTGAAAGTCAAAATGAGCTTAAGATAAACTTATGGTTTTTAACAAAATTTGTTTTAGTTGTTTTATTGCACATTCAAAATTAAGACAATGGTCGTACAACGGTGCGTATGAGTAATGTGAACAGCAAATAAATGTAATTACTCATAACCTCCGTGTCTGCGTGCATACAATTAATTGTGGCACGCTCTGTTTTTGGGGGCGTTGCAGTTAGCAGATTTTAGGTTTTAAACCGTGCAACTGCTGGCTGACAAAGCGACAGAGAGGAGAGATTTTAAGTGCGTGTCTCTGATTTATGCAGCTCATATAAGCCAACAAAAAAAACCAACAACTATGCAGCCAAAGGGGCTGCGGCGGCAAGGAGACGTTGCTGGCAGAGGCAAGCACACATGCACACATGCTCGACCACAGTCGTCGGCATGATTAAGCGATCTCAGCGCCATTGTTTCGGCACATGCAGTTTGCCCAAAAGAACCCAAAACCAGAAGTCAGGCAGCAGCAGCGGGGAGCAGTGCAGCTCCAGTGAACGTTTCCATAATTTGTTCTCTTGCATCATTTTGTCATGCTTGTGGTCGCCATTTCGACTTGCCCGCTGCTTGTTGCCCTCTGCCTGGCATTGTCTCTCCTTCTCTCTGTCAGAATTGATAAATGTCAGAGAGAATGTCGTGTCGCCGGGAGTTTTGTTTGTTTGTTTGGCTGTCGGCCTGCCTTTTCCGCTATGCAAGTTTTTGCATGCATTTCCCTTTCCTCTCTCACCCATTTCATTCGCTTCTTGCTTAATAATTTTACGCAACATCCGTTTGCCTGAGTTGCGCTGGGCCTGCAGCGCAATTCGCACTTGAAAATTGGGTCGAAATTTATGCACTCGTTGCGGCTAGCTGCCACAAGCTAGGCAAACAGCTGGGCCTCTGACTTTAGCCGCAAACAAAGCCAGAGAGGCTGAAGAGAGAGCGCTTAAGCCATGGCTAAGTTACAGGCAGCTAGGCAATCGGTCGGATGGATTTATGACCAAAAGTTTTTGTGCCTTGCACTTCAGATTAATCAGCAAATTGTATTTTGGCCTAATTTATGTTCAAGCCACACAACTTTATCCCCATCCCCCCATCTCATTCGTTTGGCACTTGGGACTCGTCCCAGTCAACATACTTTTGTTATTTTTTCGGCATCAATTCTGCAAAATATTTTACCACATTTTTTTCAACTCAATCCACTTTTACTTTACCATGGTAGTAATGATGCTGCAGAACTTTGCATCAGAGTATTCGCAAATATTTGTGGTAATTGAGAAAAAGAAAAGCACTTCAATACAAATATTATCGCAATGAAGGAAGTTACTTCTTAGGCATGCCGAAATAAAAATACACTTTTTTATGCCAATCTGTATAATCTAAATATAAATACATATGGTGTTAAAAATGTTTAGTAATTCATCAATTGAGAGCGGCTGTGGCGATTTGGCAGAAACTTTTGTTCTGTTTAAATAAATTTACAGCTTTATATTTAAATGTCGTACGAGACAAGCTGCAATTCACATATCAACTTAACAGCTAGGCTCACCTAGTTTTTAAAGCTGTTAGAGTATATTGCAAGCATTAATCATAGACCAAGTAACAGTAGCAGTTGGTTACTTAGTCTATGGCATTAATAAAGCTGTGTAAACAATTTGAATTGCTGATGCTGTTGCCTAAGCTCAAAATTATATCACAAGGCCACTCTAAAAAGCAGCCCTTTAATTGGGCGGGCGAATTTAATAGACTGAATTGCCTGACAACATGGCCAATAATATTTGTTGCCATCGGCGACCTTCAATAGGAAGAAGATTTGACGTCGAATTCTATTGTTGGCAACGGCATCAGCTTACCAATTAAATAATAATTTCTGTTGTTGTACTTAGTCTGTGGGCTGCAAAAGATACTCACACAATTGACAACGGGTGGCAGCAGCGATGCTGATATGGCAACGCCAATCAATGGTCCTGCCGAACCCTGGAGTAGGGCTACGGCAACCCCAGTGCCAGATGTTAAGGCCCAGAGCACGCCCATCCACAAGGCACGCACATTGCCTCTGTATAATATAACAAAATTGAAATTTAAATTATTGCAAATAGAAACAGAACAACTGTGTCATAAAAAAGGAACACAAAAATTAATGAAAAAAATCCCAAAAAGTGACCAAAAATTACAATTCCCAGCTGCGAGCGACCGAAGCGTAACGGTTAACAGTATACGGATATATTGAATGAACATTAAAAACTGGCTGGGCAGCTATGCTTCGCCAACCCTGTCAGCTGGATATGCCGCCAGGTGGTGCCACTTTTCACTTGCTGTTTTTGCAACTTTGTCAACTGTCAGCGGCTTTTGTTATCATTTCCGGCAGAGTGACCTTGCCGCCTTGTCTGCCTTTGGAGTCATTTTGTAGTGAAAAATGTTTTAGAATCTTTTCATTGTGCTGTTTTTTGATTCATGCACACCTCATTTGGGTGTACACGTGAACAAAATCGTACTTTCGATTTTTTGTTTGTTTTTATGTTTTTATTTTTTACCATTGCTCCAACTTTGCTTGATTAATGGAGTTTGACTTGGGTTACACACCTCACGGTGGGGGTGGAAATTTGTACTTTTTGTGTATGAATTTCAGCTAAATTATTTATTTCTTTTTTTTTATCAAACAACAACTTAATTATGCGTAGCAATTTACGCTCAGTAATTGTGGAATTCGGAGTTAGGAACATAAATTAGAGAATGCATCATTATAACTTTCTCAGCGGACTTTACATTCATATATTAAACTGTGCTGATGAAACTTAGGGTGCAATGTTTCAATTTTAAGCATTTGGAATTTTTATATAGTTTTAATATCTGTTGCAACTTATGAACCATTAAAGCTGCAAAATAATTAAAAATGACATTAACACCAAATGCCAAATATCACACAGCGACCGAAATCTGGGCGGGCTCATTATCACTAATTATTTTTATTGCATGTGACATGTGGGCGGAGCTTTCAACTGTCAACTGTCTAGACTTTCGCCCAAGCGTTTATGCCAGACACGTTTAGAATTTAAATATTTTGAATTTTGCACAAATTTTATATGTAAAAATTTTTCAATGAATTTTTATCTGTAAAAATATCAGCGAAAAACATTAAACGGATTCAGAACAATAATGATTATTGTATTTTTGTTTTTATTTTCATTTACACAAAACAGTGAACATAAATCATATAATTTTTTTCATTTTAATTTTTTTTTATATATTTTCTTTTGGCTTGACCTGATGTCGCCAGTTGCTGATTTTCCAAACAATTGGCCCTAATTTAGTGAGCAATGACAAAGCTATTTTCACGCGCAACGTGCCACAATCACCCAGGGAGAATGAGAGAAAGGGGAAACGGGAAGGAGGGATGCAGCGATCGAAGCGGGCCTTTCCTGCAGGTCTACTGGCCATTAGAAACACATGCGCTAGATGAGATATAGTGAATTCTAGCTAAGGCAATTACGCAATCAAAAGACCAACGCGAGCTTTTTCGACTTTCGTTATTATTATGATGATTTGTATTTGCACATTTGTCCATTTGTTCATTGTGTGCCGGCTTTGTTGGCGAGTTCAACATTTAGCTGTCAGATTTGGCGGCTCTGTCGCTCCGCCTGTTTGTGTGTCTGTCTATCTTTTTATGTGTCTATTGTGGACTTAGTCTGTCCTTTTGTGTTATAATTTTAACAATTTATTTTGCGCAATTAACACAATTGCCGAAACACATTCACAACACCCCCCCAGCTTCCGGGGAAGTGTGTCTGAGCTTTATTTATTATTGCTGTGTGCGTGTGTCTGTGTTATGGGGGGAGATTGTAGGCGTGGCCATAAGCCTACAATCGGCCCACAGACTGGTGAAAGAGATTTACGCAGGAGGCGCGTGGCAAACTTCAAGATTTGCGCTTTGTTTTGTGTAGGCCTGGCTGGCAAGTGGGCAAAAAACGTAATGATAAATGTGTGGCTCATATACAAAGCACTTGCCAGAAGTCTTTGCCACAGTCTTTGTCTGAGTTTTGAAGCGCGTAGAGTGGCAGAGGGAAGGAGGTAATCCGTGGTAACCTAAAGAGTGTTTGCCTAATGAGCGCACGCCTCACATTTCGGTCGAACGGATCAGATTATTTGAATTATTTGCAGATAATTTATAATTTTAACGTTTCGTTTTCACTCATTCAGTACTAGATTACCCAGCTGACTTAAAGTTGCAGCCCAACTTAAGCATTATTTGCATGAACTGACGCGTAATTAACACACTTAATGGATTTTCAGTGTGTCAAAGTGAAAGCTTTTCAAATGGATTACCTTCAATGCTTAAAAAGTTAAAGAATAAACAAAACTGAACTTTTTAATGTAAGATTTAGAATATTGAGACTGTAAGCTTAACTTTTATGCTATAGAGCTATAAGTTGAATAATCACAGTTAAATTCCAAATAATTATTTTTAAGTCTCATAAGCTTTTACGTTTTGTTTGACGACATTACTCATTCAATTATATATAATACGTATTATTGTATTTAATGTCAAATTTATATCAATTTTTTTACTTTCTTGAGTTCAAAAACTATGTTTAATATAAATCACGTGAAAACAGCTCTTAGCTTTATTGTTTAAGACTGCTAATACACATAAGTAATGGCCAATAAATCAAAAAAACACGTGCCATAGAGGGAAGAAGTCCAAATGAATCAAACTTATCTACTTCACATGCCAATTTGCATTTCGTGACAAATTTCCATCAAATCTGATCCTGTTGTTTGGGATTGATTGGGATTAATTGAACTTGAGCATTACTTACCTGCCGCGCATCTCCTCCGTTGGCCAATCTGAATTCTGACCCCAAGGCATTTCGGTAGTGCCCAGAATAAGACCAAAAAAGAAACCGAAAGCGCAAGAGATTAACATGCCTAGACCCAAGCATAAGAAGCCAACGCGCTGAAAACAAATAGATAAGCAGATATGTAAACTTGAAAATACCCTGTAATTAGAAAATACTAAGTACACACAATTTAAACACCAGAATATTTATATTTGGTAAATAGCAGTATACTTTGGGTTATTCACAAAGTTGTCGTACGCCTCAGTTTTATTTGTATTTGTTCAGCTGGTAAAGTTGTGTAATTGTTCTGTTGCTTCTGCTTAAGCTTTCAATTCCGCGAGTCATACTTCGGACTTAAGCAATTCACTTTAAGTACCAAAATAATAACAAAAAAAATTGGCTTAACACTTCATAAAGCAATGCTCGTTATAAGCTGTGACAGCGAAACAAATCTGACAGAAAAATATTATAAAATATATTTGTGATTTATTGAGCTTGTAAAAATAAATACCAGAAAATGGAAAAATCTGTGGTCAAACGATGTGTGTTTTGAGGTTTATTTGTATTTAAGTTTGTTTAACATTTGGAAGTAGATGTACGAACAAACATTTGAGTTACCTGACGATATCAAGTTTTATTTTCAACAAAATTCCTGAAACTTTTTAAATTTGTTTTCGTAATTTGGTAGTCAATTCAATTTCAATATACAACAATATTCTCTGTCCATTGTGGACTATTATAAATTCATTTTATGTGTGTGTTTCAGATTTAACTTCAAGCATACATATTGAATATATACTTTATACATATGAATCGATCAAAGTCATCTCAACTCTCGATAGTGATTAGAAATTTGCATATTCGTATGCTTCTGCTTCTGTTGCTACTGCATTGTGTTTTTTAAAGACGAAAGTTGGAAGACAGAGAGTGAGACGCGCGAATATACAGAGAGACAGAGAGAGAGCGCAAGAGTTTGTGGTTTGTGTGTTGAATGCCAAGTGGCGTCAGTCAGCGACACTTTAAGCGATAATGTAACATACTTTTCAGCGTGCATAGTTGACAAATGAGATGTAGAGAAGAAAAGGAAAGAGAGTTGCGGGAAACAGCGAACAAGAACAAGAAGCGAGTGGGTGCGTGACATGTTAACCCAAATTTGCAGCCACGCAGCGTAAACTGCTTTTGGCAGCTGCACACAAAACGAAAATGTTCTAATGTCAGCCAGCTGATGTTGTCTTCGTTGTCTTCTTCGTCTTAGAGTGTCCCAACCCCAAACCCAACCCAAAACTCAATTGATGTGAAGCGCATACAGGACAACTTGTCCCCAACAACAACAACTTGACAACTGTTTAAATTTTATGGCAGTAAATGCAGTTTAAAGAGTCGGCCACAGCAATTTTGGCAACGAGCAGCATTAAAGTAAAGTGCAAAGATAACTTCCAAGCGTTGTTTGTTTGAGTTTTGTTTTTGGCATGTTCCCCTCACTTCTACCTTTTCACTTGCAGATACGTGTTTGAATTTTAACATAAAAGAGAGGGGATCAACTCACTGGGCATATGAGTAATGTCTGAAACCAATTGCATCAACTTTAAATGGCGTGCAAATGTTTTATAGCTCACATTCAATGCGATTGCAGTACTTTTTTCACATTCACTTTAAAAAAAACGTTCATTTCAATAATATTAAACGACTTTTGACAGATGGTACCATGAACCTTTATGCATATAGACAAAACATTCAGTTTTCGTTTTGCAACTTAATTATTTTTTTGTAGTTTTTTTTTCATTTGTCAATATTCATTTTCTGAACATTTTTCGGAAAGTTGGGAGTTGGGCTGAGTAATTGGTATTTTGTGTGTGTGTGTGTGCGTGTGAAATGGCTTAAACAATTTTAACAGCATTCATAAAATTACTTTAGCATAGTATTTTTACTGAATTTATATTTTTCTCTTTAATACCATTTATTACTCTAATAGTAAAATGTTGCCCTTAAATTCAAATAAGCTTGGGTAAGGGTGCGGCAGTATTTGTGAGACACTCTGCTGTGGCATAGATTATGCTGCAACCAGAGCTACTTCACATAAATAAGGCGACAAAAATATGCTTTTAGTATATTCATTTCAATTAAAATTTAATTGAAGTACACGACACCCGACAAGACATGTGCTTAGACAGCAGCTACACATGTATCTATCTATGAGAATGCTTTGGGTCTGTGTGTGCAAAGTCTGTTAAATTGTGTCAGCAGACACCGCGTTGCTCCCCCGGGAGCAACATCAGACCGAACCGGGTTCGTTGGTTTTAGCTCTGACTCTCGCACTCATTAAAAGTGTTAGCAAAAAGTGTTTTCCTTATAATTTTGTTGTTGCAGCTTTTCTTTTCTTTTTTTCTCTTTTTGGTGTGCTTTACTTTGACCGGTTTTATTTACTTTCAATTATGATATCTTACACGATTTGACGATGGAATGTTTTATCATAAAGAGCACCTGCAAAATTTATGAAGTTCCGCTTTGCTTTTGAAGTCTAATCTCTTCCATAGAACTATTTGACTATTGTTCTTACCTTTCTGCAGCTGACAATTATGGTTTCCTCTTAAAACCTATAGAATGTGGAAGTAGAGGCAAAAGCGAATGCAACTGCTGCAGTTGATGTTAAGTTTTATACGCGAGTCGAGTTTTGGATAATTCTTGGAGTGATTCTTTCTTGTAGTTTTAAGTAGCTTAAGTTTTGTTTGCCCACACTTTTTGTTTTGGGCTTTTGGCCAAATGGTCGACAGACAGACGAAGAAGATGAACTCGTAGACCGCTTTTATTTATAGAAAGCACAAACAGGAAGTTGAGCTATAAATAGCAAGATTTATATGAAAAAAATAACCTTGCTAAAAATGTCTTAGCACTTGTAAGGAGCAATGCCTTGCCGCAGCAATGTGAGGAAAGGTGTGAATCTGTGTCTATGAAAATATAATGAAAATAGATTTAAACACGTTATTAGTTTTTTGGTAGGTCTAGTCAAGTACATATACATATATATTGAAAAAACTCCTTTGGCAATGGGTCTGTCATTTAATGAACTTTGTGTAAATGTTTCTATGCACGTTATGTATCAATCAAAATACTTATACACCGTAATGTAAACAAGTTCTTAATGTTAACATTCAAAGGCATATTTTTTGTAAACGAAAAACCATTTAAACACACATCATCGAACTGTCAACAAAATACTCAACAGCTCAAACCAATTTCCATATGCACAAAAGTGTTGAAAATATGTTACAAATTCGCATACGAAAATGTTGTCGTACTGCATTTGACTGCTGCAACCAGGAAAGTGCGGAATAGAGAGAGTTCTTTTGGGAGTCGAGCCATTCAATTCCAATTCCATTGAAAAGTTTAAACTGTGCCATGCGACAAACGAACGACTGACTGTCACAACAATTTTCGGCAAAAATGGCTTTTGTTATTATTATTTTCATCTGTCACTTTTCTCATACATACATAAATCACACCACAAAGCGCAAGAGTGTGCTGCCGCCAATGGGCCCCAAAAAAATGCATTCAATTTTTGACTCGTAACGTTTTTTTGGCCCAGTCCATTGCGATGTTTTGTTGGTACTTCTACAGGAGAGTTATGCAATTTGTTGGCCCCGCACAAACACAAAAGCGTAAATCGCAATGGTTTCGGCCAACCGCAGACACAGCAGCAATAGCTGCAATATCTACAAAATAGCTGGAATATAACAGCAGCAGCTGCTGTTGCTGTTGCACACCACTTACCATTAACTCTCTGTCCGAGATAATTGCGCCGAATGTAATCGACATAACGGGACCCATAAGCGGCGAAACCAACATGGCCGCAACAATATTTGGTGCATTATTCTCCACCAGACCCAGTGCAGCCAAGGAACTGCAAGATATCCATAGAATGCAATAAAAAAACACTTTCTTTTAAGAATCTCAGCAATGAAAATCATATTAAAACCATACTTACTCGGCGGTCACAATTAGCAGAAGGTAGTCAAAGGATAAGGAACCACCAGCTCGGACACCATCGACCACCTGCTTAACGGTTAGTTTCGACTTAATTGATTCCACAAAATTGTTCCATTTCGAAGCTTCCTCGGCATCGTCGCTGCAAGTAGTTACAATAAATACATACAACAATTGCACAATCATAAAATGCAATGGCCAATAGAACTAATGTGTGTGGCTAATGTGTGAACTTTGTACATCTGTGGCACATAATTTGACAACTTTTTAATTTAACAAACTCATTTGAAAGCAATTTTCTTTTGATCATAGCTGCCTATTTTATTACAGCCATTGGAAATTGTAATTTTCTGCATAAGCAAACAGACATCAAAATCACAAAATGTATTTAACGAAAATCATAATTAATGTGCAGTAGACAAATGCATTCAACACTTTGATGGGCTTAAAATCATAACGAACATCGCTTTTTGTTTTAAACTTGGGCACAGGCCAAGCACAAGGGGCACGAATGTGGAAATACGATAGCCAAAACATGTGAGAAGTCTTACCCACCGGCTGGATAAACAAACACTGAAAGTGTAAGACAGCGAGTGGAAGGTAATAAAATGACATATGCCTTTGAATGGCGAAATAAAACCAAAATACAAGCTCTAAAATTAGTTTCTTGACAAAGGAGCAGTCAACTTAAAGGGGCCAAAGGGTCGGGGGCTCATAACACCTACTCAGTTTTCAGAATCTTCCTCATACATACAATATTAACTCAAACACATATTTACATACCTGTAATCATCTTGCATGTTGGACGCATCTGTGATGGCATCATAGCTCACGCTGCAGGGTAGAACACTGTAAATGAAAAAGAGACCAGAGCATAAGGAAAGTTCCACGCACAATGCATTTTAATATGGAAATACTTTCATTTTTCGCCACATTTAAAGCAAGTCATGCACACATTGCTTTGGTGGTTTAGTTGACTTGCTCGACACACAATGTTGGGTAGCAAACCTGACACCCTTACTCCCTTACCTTCCTACACTTAAAACAAAAATGGTGTAAGCTAAGATTACTTTTGGCTTCAAATGGTTTTTTCACTTTTCATTCAAAGGTTCGAGTTTTCATGAGGTTTATCGTAGTCTTTGCCAAACCTAAGATACATTTTCTTTTTTGAGTGTGTCTCTGCTTGTCTGCTCTTGGCATATCAATCTGACAGCTTTGAGATGCTAGCTAGATTCTGCTTAATCCCGTAGCTACTTTTAGTTGCTGGCCAGCAGCTACAGTTTGTTCACAGTATTATTCACTGCATAGCTAGTATCTCCATTCTCCTCTTAGCTGGAAAGCTTAATTGCATTCCGTGCACATTAAACAGCTTAAATATCACTTTTCTCATCGAAACCGCCCTCCGCTTTGGCATTCTTTGACCTGCCAACCCAAGGTAAACAGATGCACTTTACAGAGCTGAGCTACCCCGTACTTCATCATTGCCTTTGTCCGCCTCGCCTCTTTTAGCAGCTGGTCACGGTCACACCTTTAGCTGCATTTTAATGAAGCTGCTTAATGCCATTAAATGATTATCACACCTGCTCGTCGTCCCTGTCTGTCTATCGTCTGTCCGCCTGGTTGTCCCCGCTCCCAGCATGCTTACTGAAATCTTTTCTCGTCTTTGGCTGTTCATCTTTAATTCATATTGTAGGGCTACTAAAGACCCCTTATTGTTTTTGCTTAATGCCAAGGCAGCAGAACTGTGCCTTAATTCAGTCTCAGGAGAGATTGTCACGCAGCAAACAAAGTGGGAGTTGTTGATACTTATCTGCCTTATAATCATTTGGCATATACAACTTCACGCTCAAATATAAGGGTTTCCTTTTTCAATTGCCCTACTTGGGACGTTGCCATTACAGAAAGCTAACAAGACGATTACACTTAACAAATTTCCTTTTGAGACAAGGCTCTGTCTACTTATACATGACACACACTCTATAATAACCAAAAGCACGATTAATTTTCTTATAGTGAATATTTCTTTACTAAGATTAAATTCTACGTCCGTTGCTCCAATGCTCATCCGTTTTCGATCTCCCTACAACGATTTTTATTGTCATTATTGTTTCATAAAGTGCACAAAAACACTTTCCATACATCAACCAAATTAACTTAGCTTCGCACAGCTTTCGACATTTGTATTATGATGCTTGAGAATAAATTTGCATTTTAGCTGCATTAATAGACAGAAAAGGTTCATCTCTCTTTTGTTTATGCGTTGAATCCACTCTTTGACCAAGTTTTTTTCATACCCTGTTGCTATCCAGCTGTTGCATAGCAAATCGATATGAGCCCTGCCTTTTGCTAAATCTTCACTTTTTTAACATCTCGCTGCTGCCACAATTTTCGCCCGGAGGCAATCAAAATATCTGAGCTTGCCGCTCTAAGCCCTTAACACCTTAACAACTGCATGGCCCAGTACCCTGTGCTGCATGTTTTATTAAAAACTAACCGATATGGAGCCAGGAGTCAGGAGTTAGGAACTAGAGCAGCTGTTGCTTGAAGTGGCTGGCGCCTTGTTGTCTTGCCCGACACGTTTGCCGTTTGCCGTTTTCTGTGAGCTCTTTGGCGGCGCTCACTTTCAATGTCTCAACTTACCTGACACTGGAATTCAATTTGGTGCCAATGCCCAGCTCCGTTAGACAGTGGAGTGTTGTCTCGCAGGCATCGCCCGCTTGCAGCGGGAAAACGACGTGATGGAAATAACCTTTTTTGCTCGTCGTCCAAGTAACGTGCTCAATTTCAAGCTTGACAAGTAACTCCTCAAGTACCTGAAACAGAAACAGTATTAGAAGTAGAACCATAACAAGCCCCCAGCGAGGGAGCTTAATAAACGATAGCTTGAACCTTAACTTATGCATCTAATTGGATTGTCTTCAGAGTAAAGAGAGAATGAGAAAGTCCCACTGTAATGATATGGTCTTTATCTTTGTGGTTTTAAAGTTGACAGTCATCAATCTTAATTCGCGCTTCTTCATCTTGCTGATTATGTTGGTCTCGGATTCAGTTGTCTGTCCTAGCTGGCTGACCCTCATTCATCAAAACCAGCGCATGAGTTTAAGCTTTGCGAATGGTCAACCACTCAACCACACACACACACCCACACACACAAAGACAATATAGCTGCCATTTTACATTGTTAAGACCGCCCCCCCTCTCTCTCTCTATCATTCATTCTGTCCATTTCCCCTATAAGTATGCATTGTGCTTCAGTCACGTTCCTTCTAGTTAAGTGCATGCAACAACAACAATAGAAGTCAACTTTTAAGTGTTGCGTGGATCGCTTGTCTCAGTTGAGTGGGGCACGGTTAGGTAGGTTAGGTGGTTGACTCACCTTTTCCAGTGGCACCACTAAATTACTCCTGTCCAGCGGCACAGCCGTTGTTCCTCCATCGCCTCTTCCACCTGCTGGTGCGGCTCTCTTTGCAGCTGCCCCTGCTGCACCACGTCCCGGGCCAGCACCACGGCCAGCACCACCCACACCACCACCACCACCGCGTCGATATTTGGGCCCATTCTTGTCACGTAATTCAACTTCGAGTCGTAGTATTGCGTTGTTATTTTCCGGAAGATTGATGTTCAGATTATTATTACCACTGCCCATCGGATGATGTTGGCCATGGCCAACACCACCCACCACCAAACCAGCGCTTGCAGCCGACGACTCAGTTAAAGTGCCTGCAAGTAAATAAAACATAAATTTGATAATGGGATTTGTTTATAGATTCATAGTCAACTTATGATTGTGGATTGTTGTACAATTGAGTAAACAGACAAAAATGATTGTCGTAATTGATTTTAGGCAATGTTAATATTGACTTTCCTAGTCAATTTGTCTTGATGTGTTTTACTTTTTATGTAATTGAATTTAAACAATATTTACTATTACTTTTAACAGACAAGTTTCTTTTGTTTTTGTTGGTTTGAAAACTGAGCTTAAAGCTGATTTTACTAAGCAATGCTACTTATAGGAAGTTCCAAAAGTTTCTGTTATGAATCAAATATGTATCGCATATTATGATACTGTACAAATAAAATATGCTGCATCTCTACAACAAATTAATATTGATTTATTGAAACGAATTTATTTGCTCTTAAAATTCAATTTTTGTATTGTAGTTTGACCCAAACACAAAAGGTTAATTTGTCAATAAATTATATAAATTCGACACAATTTATGCGATTCATTTTCTAATTAGCAAAGTTCCACAACTAAGCATTTAATAAATATTTACACTATGAAAGAGTGCGCCCAAAAAAAAAAATAATAATAATAATGGAAGGGTTGCTAAATTGTGCGCTTTATTTAAATAGCATTTGACCACAGAACTGGTCGGCTGCTGCATAGCTCTGTAAATTGCAATAATTAAATTGATGGCTTAAGTTAACAAACGGCAACTGTTAATTATGTAATTTATGCAACAATTCGCTGCAGATCAAACATCCATTTAATAATTCAATTATTTACTTTATACTTTTACTTAATTTTTTTATTTTTATTTTTTTTTTTGCTAAGCTGCAATTAATTAAGGCACTTCAAAGGGTAAATGTGGGTTAAAGCTCCACTTGGGCTTAACAAATAAAAGAGACAAAATCAAATCAAAAAGCTTACACAAAAACCACATCAAGTATCACAATTTATTACGCCAACACACACACACACACAGAAAAGGGATATAAGAGCAAGAGACAGACATTGAAATGTTATATAAATCGCCGCGTATTGACAAATGCCAAAATAAAGCTTAAATGAGCTTATGTCGGGAGACAGCATCAATTTTCGGCTATAAGTTGCCAAGTCTTTGCTTTTGGCATAGTCACTTCCAGGCCAACTGGCCACCTTCTCCCACTCTCTCTGTTTTTTCTGTCTCAATTTCACGTTCCTGAACTTGAAGACCTTTCCAAATTTTTGGGCAAACGTTTGGCATGGCATTGAGCCCTGTGATTTATGTCTGACACCTTCAGCATGCTCCTCAATGACTTGACACAAGTATATATGTATGTATGTATGCTTGTGTACATGTCAAGTTGCTGTTTCATTTTCGTTTCTATTGATTCTTTGGTTGTCACTACTTCTGCTACTTCGACTACTTCATCTTCTTTTTTCTGCGTGCTGTTGTTTTTGCTAACATAAAGTTGGTTTTTGCACATTTATTGCCTATATTTGCATTGGAAAAAGTCATTTATATAAGTTTGACTTTGACTATACGAAACTTTGTTCACGCCCATCAGCAAATGCCACAGCTCCCATCCCCCGTCACTTAGAAGCTAAATTGTCATTATCGACTAGGAATCTTACCATGGTGACAGACAAAATTAATGATGATTCACATTGATGGCCAACTTTTCTCTGTGTGAGTGTGTGTTTAAGTATTTAAATAAATATTTGATTAATAATCGAAATTAATGCTGCACACACATCGAGCCAAATCGAACCTGATATGCTGACATTTATTTTTTTTTTTTGGGTTTTCTTTTTGGTTTTCGTTTCCAACATTATTGTATTTGATATGTTTTTATTGTCTTTGATTATGATAAATGCATAAATGGTTGTTTGCGTTTGAACCAAAAACTAATACGTTGCTCAACATGTTTTTTATGTTTTTTTGATTGGGGTGACAAGACGAATAAACAATAATAAATAAAGCCATTTTGATTGACACACTTTCCAAGCCTAAAAAAATGAAATATTTATTTTCTTTAAAGTTACTTAACATTTACTTGTATCAAGTAAATTCATTTAAATTTATTTCGCTTCATTTATCAAACAGAATTTTGTTAATCAACTTCCCTTAGTTGTAAATTTGACTCCGGTATTGTAAAGGTGCAAAATAAAATTCAAAGCACACCAATTCCGATCCCCAACCAACTCTTTCAATGTGAAAAAAGATATATACGCAAATTAGCTTGATGTGCTTATGCAGAACCAAACAAATTTGATTAAGTTTCCCAGTGCAGTGTTTTAAACAAGTTCGCTTTGCCCTGCAACCCTCCCAGCCTCGGACTAAGGACTGCTAAAGTTTTAACTCCTCATCTACTTGGTAGCTTGATGTTTACACATTCTGCTTGCGAGCAAATAAACATGCCACATGCCCCGTGTGCCACAGCATCCATTCCACTTGCCAACACTTAACCCCACTCAGACTGGCTAATTAAAATTTAATATTCAATTTTTAGACAGCAGCAATGTTCTGGCGTGTAAACCTCTTTAAACGGACGAACAGAAGAGCAAAAAAAAGAAAACAGAGAAGGGATGTAAACATGTATGTATGTGTGTGAGATTATATGTGTGTGTGTGTGTTGGTTTGTATAACTGTGTGGTGTGTGTTGTGGGCAACATTCGAGGCATGCTTTTAGGCGATGTTAGAACAGTTTTCCATTTACGTTGTCATAAAATAATTAATAACGCCACTAAACAACATAATTACGCGCCTAAGCACCACCACATGAAGAGCCAACGGCACAGAGGGTGAGCGTCAGGGGAATGGACTTATTCTGCCACTAGTAGGCATGCCACATGCTGCAATATTGTGCCGCATGTAAGGCGACAATGTGGCAAACAAATTTGTGACTTTTAATTTAATTAGCTCTTCAGCGCTTATTCAATTTCCCGCTCGCTTTTTGCCTACTTACCGTAAATCAACTCGCGTTCAAAATTCGCCGTCGGCACAACGATTAAGAAGACAACGCCTGGCATTTTTGGAATGATACGATACGATGATTCCTCTTCAGCGCTGCTCTCCTCTTGTCCTCCTTTTTTCAAGGTGTGTTGCTAGCGTCGAAACTGTGAATGGCAAAATGCAGATAGACAAGTGGCCATTTAAGTTTACAAATTGTGTGGGGTGGGCAGACTTTGTAACTGGATATACAGCGTCCGCTTGAGTACATTAACATAAAAGCCAACATTTGAGATGGAAAACGACGCCTAAATGTAGGCAAAACCAAAAACTTGGCAAGCTTCTGGTGAGTGACGTGGAATTGTCAAAGCCAATATGCAAGATGTGTTTGCATGCGAGAGTTAATCAAAAAGTTTATTTACCAACAAATATATATGAAACTACATTTCAATAACTTCAATTTGGAATATATTTTCACTTAGTTAAGAAGGACATTCCTTTCGATTAAGCAAAATAAATTCCATGGTCATAAAAAACATAGAAACTTTTGTAGATGGAGTAATTAAAGGACCCTCGAGAAAGTTGGACAGCGTTGACGGCTCTAAACTCTTAACTTTTTGCCAGTTAAGTCCTATTAGGTAACAAGTTTGCAGACAGGTAATGGCCAAAGAATTTTTGTCAGTTGCACAAAACAAAACAAAGTTGGCATCAAATATCTTGCCTTACACTTTGCAATTCTTGACTGCATTTTGTTCCAGATGTTGCCAACTTCGTGCCCAAAAACCCAACTTTGCTGTTGCACTCTTTTACACTGCACAAAAAAAAAAAAAAAAAGATCTTAATTAAAATAACCGCCATCGTTTAAATGTACATTTTATGCTTTCTGCACTTCACTTCTTGTCTTAATTATTTCACTTGGCATATTTCCATTGGTAATTTTACTTTATCAAATATCCGGATGCTGTTACTGAGAGCACACACACACACGCCAATCTCCAGGCAACTGATTTAACTTCACCACGCTTGCTTGCCCCCTTTAGATGTTGAAATTAAAACGTCATTAGCACAGAGTTCAGATAAAAACGATACGAGCCGGCAAGAACTTCGTTATCAAGCTGAGTCCCACTCCAGGGCTAAAGATTTCAGCTGCCAGGAACTGCTTGACAGCTGAGCGTATAAGAAAGCAGTGCAAGCCGTTTGAAAGTAAAAAATAACGCTAAATAATCTATTGAAAGAAATTGAAGTTGAAGATAATAAAAATACTGCTAAATTTCTATCATTACATGTACAGTAAGAATTTAATCTATTAATAATTGAAGTATAGAAGAAATTAACTTTTCTTTAACTCTTTTTAAAATATTAAAGAACAAGCAATTATAGTTTTGAAATATATTTTTCATTGCAAAAGCTACTTTAAGCTGATTGTCATTTGTATTTGAGCAAGCGCGAGCGAAATAAGAGCATCCGCAAAAGTTGCCAGCCGCTGTTGAAAGTTTTGAGTGAACAATCTGCTTATTTTATTTTGCATGCTTTTAACTTGAAACATTTTGGCCAACAGGCGCAAACAAACGTCCTGGCCGTTTGGCAGGACACGGAACCAAGCAGGATCAGTCTGTTCTCACTTTTTCACCCCCTTCTTGCGAACTTTCAACGCCACTTTTCAGCGCATTGACTGTTGCACATTTTGTGCCGCTGCTCAACGCTTGCAAGTTTTCACTTTGTGCAATATTTATTAAAAAACAACGGCGAGAATGCACACAGCGGCAAACGGGAAATTCTTTTATATTAACCGAAAATATTTATTTTCTTACCCGCTGCTCTGCATTCGTTGTTGTATTTTTTCAAGGGCATTTCTTTATAAATTATTTTACTTTTTTTTGTGGTGCATTTTTTGATTAATTCCATAACTATATATTGACATAAGTTGAGTACAGTTTTTTCGCCACTGTTGACGAAATTGTCAACCGCTGCCGATGCGGACACTCAGAACGCCTTCTGTTCTTTACTTAACACTTTAGTGTGGCCGTTACTGTGATGTTTTTTTATGTTTCTCCCACAGCATGTTGCATTTTTGATATTTGTGCGCTTTTGAACAATGGGTTCCTTGAGAGAGGAGGAGCTAATTGGTTCGCTAAGACAGAGCAAAAGTTGTGCCCCAATTAGAGCAACAAAATTGCATTACTTTTGCACTTGTGCGATATAATTGCAAAGTGCACAACAACAACGAACGTAATAGTTATAATAATAATTATAATTATTATTATCAGAAAGCAAACGTAGTAGAAAGCAATTCAAACGCCTCTCAAGGGCACACGGGGCACGTCGTAAAGGCGTGAACTCTTTAAAAAATAAAGTCAAGAACATTTTGTAATAACTACCAATAAACGGATGATTGCCACCACGTTTCGCGCAGTTTTAAGTTTTGATAGAGTTGATTTCACCTTCCCTTCCTCACTTTGTTTTGGCCTTGCAAGTCAACTTCTTAAAAGGGAAGCCAATTTAACTTGTGTTGTCAGCTTTGATTTCATGGCTGACCTCATTCTGTTGCAGTCTTAGTCTTTGGTATTTTTCTACTGCCACAATTTTTGCACTGCTTTAATGTTGTGTTAATTAAAAGTGCTAATTGCTAACGTCTGCGTCAATGCTGTTTGTAAAAGAGTGTGTGTGGTTGTGTTTTAGAGCTTAAGGTGCTTAGAGAAAACACACACTGTGAAACCTTACAAAATGAAAATGAATGAAAATTTAGAGTTTAGAAGAAAATATTAGTTTAATAACGTCACACATTTTTTTAAAGCGTATTTTTGTAATGATAAGATAATCGTAATAAGCAAAGAGAACAACCGAAAAACATTATCATTATTTTGAGCTCAATTTAAGAAAATGCAAGAAGTCTCTCTATTTCTTCGGAACAAACTATTTTTAGCTGTGTTCTTTTCATTTTTCTTGGTTTTCTTTTAAACCAGCATTTTTCTTCATTTTTAGGTAGTTTTGCAGTTGCCTTCTCTTTTTTTTATTTTGGCTACTGTAACATTTTCACATTTTACCCACTGCAAAATGCCTCAAATTGCATTTCTGGCTGGCTTTGGGATTTTTGGCCGTCCGCTTTATGCTGCTCTGGTGGCAAATGAAGCGTTGCCATATTGGCTTTAACTTGTCAAGTTAACAGGACTCCTAGTGACAGTTACCACTTTAAAACGAACTCCCATTCTAGTGCCAGCAAATATTTGGAACATTTTTATACAAACATCGCTGCAACACAGTGAAAAGCAGATAGCTCAATAATATTAATATTTAAGTAGACCGATTCGGTTCTATGGCTCTCGAGCATACACTGCAGGAGTTAGAAAAAACGAAAAACTTTTGGTCAGAGCACTGACCTTTGGAATGGGACCAACGACCAGAGGGAACAAACGACTTTAACATAATGCATAATCATTTAAATAAGGATAAGGCAGACAGTGCACAATAACCTACACTGGACCCACATTATGATACTCGGTGGTGCAACGAGCACTAGAAAATGAAGCAAACTTTCTTTAGGCAAAAGCAAAATTGCATTTCATAGCCAATTTCAGTGGGAAAAAGAAAAAACTTTGAACTTTAAGTTGGCTAGATAAGCAAAAGAGCTAAAGAAAAGTACGCAAAGGCCACTTCAAGTGCTCTCATGTGTAGCGAACTACCTCTTAGTTATTTTTTTAAAAACTTTAACTTTAATAAGAGAAACAAATATGAAAAGCTTGTTAATCTATGTCGAGCGTATACGTTATATTTGATTAACTTTGTCAAAATGTTATAGTCTAAGGTATTTAATAAGAGCATATTTTCAGCTATTTATCTATCACAATTTTTTAGAGATGGCAACTTTTTACCTTTTTCTGTGACATTGTGTATTGTATGCTTGTCCAATGCTCAATGGTACCATTTACCAGAATATATTATCATTTATTTTGTATGATGAGAATCTTGTGAACCAAAGCAAAACCCAAAGCATTTGGACAAGGACCAAAGCTAGTTGGGTAATAAAAATCAATGTCATGTGCTTAGAAATTCGAATGCTGTCAATTTGCCATAATGGCCTGCTGACTGAGTGCGTTTTGTGTGTATTTTAAGACAACATAAATTTAATAAATCAATGCAATTTATGATAACTTTAATCAAGTATCATTTGTATTCAATTGTTTATTTGCAGCTAACACGCGTTCTGCGCAACTTCAATATAACGAAAATAAGCGATTTAGAACTAATATCCAATACCACCGATCGCCTGGATATAACATTTCATTTCTTTGGCATCAAAAGCGATTCGCAACGCATTCGAGAGGCCATTACCCGAATGGTCGAACGTGGACGTATTGGAAACTTTACACTTGTCTCCAATTTTCATCATTTCGACGAGAATCCACCGTTAAACATGTTGGTGAGTATTCTTATATTAAAAGTACATATTGATATTAAGAAAAGTTACTTTACTTTACACAGCTTAAAAATAATTTAAATTTTTCAACAATCCATCCTTAACAAGAAACTAAAAACTCAAATGACATCACAGAAAACAAGGTGCAATAAAAACTCTTCGCTATCATCATTTTATACTTTAAAATACATACTTTTTTAAGTGCTATTCAAACGAGCTGTAGTCGGCTTAATTGAACTTAATGTGTTCTCAATCAAACCAAAACTGGCTCCGTTTCCAATTCACATTAAGCATGTGACAATTATTTTTAATTCCACTTCATGAAATGCTGTTCAATTAACAATTTAACACCTTTTTTTATTCAAACATATACGTATTGGTATATGATGTCATCTGAGTTGGGTCAATCAATCAATTGATGCATCACGTTATTGATTTCTGCTCCCTGCGTTTTTTTTAATAAGCAAAATAAAAATAAATAAATAAATATCCTTCTGTTAATACGAATATGACATATATACAAGGTGTTTCTGCTCGTATTGCCGTTATAAATTAAACTTTAATTTATTTACTGTTGCTGCCACACGTGTGACAGCCACAGACACGCAGACAACAACAAAAACGCAAAATAATAACAACAATAATAATATGTAATAAAACAATGCAAGTGCAGTGTGAATAAATATGCGCATAAACATGTCAACAATGCGGCACTTACCGCTTGCCACTTGCCGGGCAAACAGTGTAAATAATTATTTATTAATTGTGGCAAGCGTATGAACAATTGGCCTCATCAAAAGGCCGGACTGCCACTGCTACTGCCGCTTCCACTGCTGCAATTAGGTTTGCATTAACATAACCGACAAGCCGGAAATCCCTTTCCTACCCCCTGACCCCTGGGGCTAGAGTTTGTGTCACTTGACAGGGGCCGGAGGACCGTAGAACAGACAAATACACACATCTTTCTACTCTTGCACCAGCTCCGACGGGCTGTCTAATTAGTGAACATATTGTGGTACTGTGAACTGAAACCAGGTTCTGTGGTTCGCTTCTCTTTGCAGGACCTGAGCGTCAATCAACCGCAGGCAGCAGTGCGCGAGGACAGCGAATTCATTATATCCTGCACGGCCCAGGGCTCGCCACGCATGCATTTTCAATGGTTCAAAGATGGCGCTGCCGTAAACGCCACCAAGGCAACAAGGTAAGTCAAATCTAAGGTTGTAACCTTCTATTTCGCCTTTACAAGAAAGTCAGTTGACCATTGAAACAGAAATCGGCAAATTGTCATGCCAAATGCATAGATTTTTTCTCTTTACAACCGACAAAAAAATAACTCAAATAATATATGAAAAATGCTGGTTGAAAAAATGAAATAACATAATCGGAGAATGCGCAGGTTTTTTATTAAGAATGTTAGAGTGGAATTTTTTGCAAACACAAGTGTTCAATTTGACTTTATGACTTTTACACATCAATAAACATGACGTAAAAATTTGGGGAAAAATAAAAAATGAAACGGCCAAAAAGGATAAATAAATCTGGGCACACAGATAAAGATTTGTCGGAGACGAGACAAGATAAGTCGCTAGTCAAACAGCAAACGAGAACGAGAGAGAGAGAGAGAGAAGGCTATAGGTGAATCAACCATTCCAACCGCAGTCAGCCAAGGCAAATGATTGATCATAAACTCCCCGGAATGAGAAGGAAAAGCACATCTGTATTGCATACAATCATACAAATGTTACACACACACACACACACTCAATGCCAAAATCGCACAACCTTTGAGCTGTTTTCCTCGTCTCTGACTTTCTCGTTTTGTTTGTGGTGTATTACATAAAAAGCATATGGCCGTAACTAAAGAGTGGTTGTTACTCAGACGACTGCTCGACTATTGGAGGCAGCTTCTAGAGGGGCTAAGGCCCCTTCAGCCGCAACTAACGGGGGCCATCTAGCCTTGACAATTTAAAGAGGGAGACACATAGAAGGGGGCCTTTCAAAGCACGATGCTTAACATTTGTTGCACAACAAACAACGAGCAGTGCTCAAGCAATGCCTAAAGTGAAAGAGGTTTGTTGGGGGATGGCAAGGGAGGGTTGAAGGTGCCGCGTACGGTGAAATAACAAATGTATTGAAGCATGGTGTGAGTTGCTGCACGGTTTAAAGGTCATATTTGCCACACCATATATATACTACATTAATGATTGAGGTAGATAAAAAAAATATAAAATACAAACATGCATTTATTTATGCCTTATACACATTTTCTAGTTGTTTCAACACATAAAGTTGAGCTGAAACTTCAACTAGAGCATTGTTTAGTAAATATTAGTAGTTCCGAAGGGGAAGAAGTTTAACTGGGGGATACTGTACGGCCTATTTCAGATTTTTTATACAACGACTCGGCTAACGTTGGCTAGGGCTTAAATAATAATATTAAAATTAATCGTTAAGATTGATAAAGAATGCCAAAAATACATAAATTTTACAGAATTTGTATATAATTTATAGTTTAAAGCAAGAGAACAACCAAAATTATGAGCTCAATTTATAAAAGAAAACAAGGATTCCTAATTGATTTGGCTGGACCTAATGAAACTTTAATAAACTACATATATGTTTTTTTAGATTAACTGTATGTGATTAAGGAATTTTCAGAGGGCTGACAAGAGCAAATCAGAAATTTCATTTAACAAATTATATTGGATTATGACTCGGCTAGCAGGAATTTTGTGAAACCTTTTTTGCATTTTTTAATTGGCAGTGCTCCTATTTAAGGATGAATGTGTGTGTGTGTGTGTTTTCAACCCAAACTTTTTCTTATCGTTGTCGTATGTGTGGGGTTAGCAGTGTATTACATGTGCTTGGTGGTTGAGTTTTCTCATATCATCCGACAAGTGAAACGCATTGATGTGTAAATAATTGCTGTTGTACAACAAACCCACACACACAGAGAAGAGAAACACATGTTTGCCGTGACTGGGTGTGCAAAATATGAGTAAATATTGTTTAACGAAAGTCAAGTGAAGTCATTCATTTGGACATTTACTAACTTTGCATTACACAATCGACTAAGCATTGGGTCAGTTCAACAGTTCAGTCTTAGCTGCTCGTTAGAATGGCTGACTTTTGCTTTTGCGTACGTAAATAACCGGAAATAAGTGAATTTTAAATGCATGATTTCACTTTGGCTGAGGGGCAACTCAAAACACCTCCTTTGTATTTTGAAATGGGTTATTTATTATCGCTGTTTTCCACACGCAGCTATTATTTTGCATACCTGCTCGATAGTGCTTGACTTTAATCCCAGCTTCGATTGGCTTAAACTGCCCAATTCTGACCCAGTTAGGAGGAGCTGTTCTGCTATATGGAATATACTAGTAGCTTGAGCATTCAGTTTGAATGCGCGCGAGGGGAAATTAATGCAATTAGTTTCCAATCACGTCGCTAAAGCATCTCTCAGCTATCACAACTTAGCCAAGGCCGACACTTTAATTAACATCCTGACACCCTATCCTATTATCCCATTCTAACCCTTCTCTCTCACACACATTCCGTCTAGTCACATATGTAAAATAAGCTATGCTAAACGACATGGTCATTAATTTTGCGTTTAATCTTGTGTCCTTTGTGTGGGTTAAGGGAAGGACTCCGATAAGGTGCCACCAGCGAGCGCTGTTATTCTGTTTGTAGTGCAAAACTTAAAAGGGTTGCCCAAGGCATTTCAACATATCGATTTAGTACCGTCGGATAATTCTTTGGTAATTGGATTATTAAAATCAAGTTAAAGTTTTTCAATGGGTGAAATTATAGGTATTTATGCAGTAATTAAGTTAATTTCCACTTGCGTCAAGTTTAATTTATTTTAATTGAATGATTCCATTGCAGAATTATCCTGTTTTTAAAAAGAGCTCACTAACATTTTCCGCGAATGTATTTTGTATTGTGAATTGCTTTGCAAACCGCAGCAGACTGACCGCGATTTACAATAAGACTTGACTGGTTAAGCTCAAGATGATAATATCCAATGGCTATATTATAACAAGATGATGCTAATTTTCCAAACACGTGTGGCAAAAAGGAAAATCTGAAGGGAAAATAACAAAAATACAACGTCATTTGTATAAAGGCGTTAAAGATAACACTTTCAAGATCTATCCTGTTTACTTATAAGAAAATCGTTTAAACTAAATTATATCATAACACAAATTTGATAAATTGACAAAAAGTTAAAGACATTTAATACTAAAATATAATAAAGTTTCAAGCTAAATCTGAATGAGTTTATTTATAACTGCTTGAAGCTTTAGACAAGGTTTATGTACTTTTAAATTTTTATACAAATTTCATCACCAGAATTTCTTTCGCACTCTTTGCATTGCTGCATCTGTACCAGTTGTTGTTTGACTTGCAACATTTTTAATTAACTTTAAGTAAATTGTGTTTCCTGGCATAAGCGCTAAGCGCAAGAAAAAATAAATAAACAGCTTTTGTTTTAGTTAATACTTTCCGACAAACCCGTCAACACCATTTCCGTCTTTTGACTTCGGACTCCCTGCTTGCATCTTGCCACAGACAATCTGTTTAAAGCACAAAAAAAAAGATATGAAAATAGCTCTCCAGCTGCATTCAAGAACACAACGCTCTGTCATTTTGCTATGTCAAGCTGTAGTCACTTTTGGCTCGTTTGCTAAAAATTTGTCAAACTGTACAACTAACAGCAGAAATTCAATTTTCAGCAGCCAAGTTGCCAAGCTGCACAACACAGCCTGACCCCAAGCACGATATACGTATAGTTGTATATATATAAATATGTAATTTGTTATTTTACAAATTGGCTCAACCCCGGGGCCAACAACAACAACACTAAAGCAGTAAATGTCTTGACAACACCAATGTTGTCTAGGACAAAACAATGCAATGTTTTTCTTTATTTGGTGTTGTACTCGAATCTTTTATACTTTCCCATACGTGTCGTAAACAACAGGGTGTATGTCGAATTCGAAAACAATTAGTCAAAGATTATATATAAATAATATTTGTAAGCAACATTAAGCAACGTTTAATTCTGCAATTATTTGAAAAATTTTCAAATCTCATCCACTTTGGAATTTAATCTTAGAGTTAACCTCCGTTTCATATGCTACAATTTGGCGTGGGTTGATAGCAATCAGTCAGTACAGTCAGTACAAAGGATAGTTTAAGTTAAATCACACTTAATTATAAGCTGCAGTACCCTGTATTTGTTGAACATGCACAAACTTGCTATGGATGTGTCAAATTCACTCTTGCTATATGAGAGACGTGCCGAATGGTGGGTCACGATTCTCATTAGTTCCATTTGCCACAATGCGTAGACAGAGCTCATGCTCATGCTTATGCTCAAGCTCGCCTTTTTGTGTGTACTAGCTGGGGCATCGAAGTCTGTCGACAATGCCACAATTAGTTGCATAAAGTCGTTGTTCCTGCTTCATAATGTTACTGGAGCATTATCGCATAACTGTTTGGCTTCGCCCGGAGTAAGTTTGTTTCCAACTCATTGGCGTCCTATTGTTGGTAAAAATAGCTGCAAGGGTTGCGCTTGACAGTAGTACTAAAAAAGTATTATTGATCAAACAATTCGACGGAGGGGTCGCTCTACTTTTTACGCCATTGTCGGGCAATATTTATGCGTCCCTCGTTGGGGGAAAGGGGGATGGTATGTATTTGGAATATTTATGCGAGGCAATGGAATGATTTCAGCAAATGGCTTGGCGCAGTTGCTGCCTGGCGCAGGGCCCTTTCGAATCGTATTGTCTTGAATAATTTTGCATACACTCGAATCAAGCGAGTTGTGTCTAGTTAACCAAAGTTCGTTGGTTAGTTAGTTAGTAAGTGCCAAGCAGGGTGGAAGATAGCCGAGGACAACGGTTTTTTTGGCGCACCTAGCCAAAAATCAACGCGTTTGCTCCGTGTGCAACGAAACAACACACACACATCACAACACACACACTAACACATCCACACACACACACACACAACGAACAGAGTAGTAACCAAACAACAGTTCCCGACCATGCCCATACACTGGGATTGGGACTGGGAGCACGAGCACGAGCATGGCGGTGCACATTATCACTTTCCGCCGCGCAGACATTGGTCGGCTGGTGAGCCAAAATGTCGACAGCGTCGCTACTATTTGTCCCACGAGATGGACGTGTGCGCCAGAGAGTTCCATTTGAGGGTCGATGACAGCGCGTGGTGTCATGGTTCCTGTCTGGTGGGTCGTGTGGTCATTGAGACTGGTACGGAGCCCGATTCGCTAGGACGTGGCACCTTCAAGGTGGTGCTGGATGTGCATCACTTCCAGCTGGCCGAGCTGACGGTCAAGGCTAAGAACAGTGACACCATTTGCGTCGAGGGCCAACAGTCGGATGATCGGGCCGGCAAGGGACAGTTGTGCATAACGCGTGAGTTTACTCGATGCTATAAGCTGCCACGGCACTATGATGCAACACTGGCACGTGCCACATTCTCGGCGGATGGCATATTGATGGTGACGGTGCCAGCACCACCCAAACTGGATGACGTTGAGCGTGTGGTCGAGATTGAGTCCACTGGTAACTACTTTGGCAGCATTGCGGATCCCAGTGCGGCCAAGGCCATTGAGGCAAACGCCTCATCCCAAGATGGTGGCGAGGAGAATCCTGCTGGCACAGCGACGGACAAATGAAGCTGGCGACGTCTGGCGGTTGTGCGTCTAGCCTGGCGTCCACTTTTCAAGTGGAAAAAGCGCCTTCTGCAACGCGCTTAGCCCGTCAGAGTCAGTTGCTAAGCTTGAAAGAAGCCTTGGTAGAGTAAAAATAAAATAAACTCTTATATGTAGCAGATGCAGGCAGCATTTCTGGCTAAGCCAATGCTCCAAAATCACACACAAACACAACTCTGCACACAACTAATCTAGTTAATTGAATTGTTCATTATGTTCTTGTTAAAAACACACACCTAGTGAAATTGTTATAAACGTTATCAAATATGGCCTCTCCCCCCCTCTCATAGAATCTATAACTATAGCTGCATAACATTTAAGATTTTTCTATGTCTTTGCTCTTGGAATTTGCTTAATGCCAATAAAGGACTTTATCATAAGCACACCAAATGAAGCTTACACTTATTTATTTGAATGATAGCTCGAGTAGGTACTTAATATACTTAGTTTGTTCCTAGGCAAAATCAATCTAGTCAGATTTGGAGTGTTTTTAACTTTTAAAGCTCATTCAACAACTTTTACTAGATAGCCGAACTCCAGAGTAATTTTATTTAAATTCAAGTGAAACTCTCAAAAAATGATTGACATCTGTTTTCTAGCTACAATATTGCATTTTTTAATTAACTTTCGTTAAATATTCATTTAGATTTTTTCCTAAAGTGTTTCTAGTTTTAACCCTTTTTGCAATTTTAGTTTGAACTTTTTTAGTGCGAAAAAATAAAAATTATTTTCACAAACAGACAGCTTGTCGATTGTCTCGATACCATTTGACAAACCTGTCACGTGCCATTTCATTAACGTCAAATTTGAATAAAATTCACTAAAACCTATTTCCCTCCGCAGGCGAAAAACAAAAAACAGAAAATAGCCTGTCCCAGTAATAGGCACATCAATACAATTTGCTAGTCGAAAAAGGCAGCTGCTTGTCAGCAAAAAAAAATAAAAGAAAGACAGAAAAAACACAAAACGAGAAAAAAACAAGTAAATGCTGCAGCAGGTTTGAACTAAACAAAAAAGGCAAATGGCGACGGCATGATAGCAATAACAAAAAAAATATATTCGCCGTATGACAGCAATATGCCGAGGGGCAAATAATATGAGAATTTGTTCATAAATATGTGGGGCAGGCAAGCAGTATGTGTGGGGCGTTATTTTAGGGACGACAGCAAGCAGTGTGCTTTAAAGCTTAACAGTCAGCTGTAACTTACCAGAGTTATGTAAAAGCCTCTGTTAAAAGCCAATCAAGCCTTTGTCCATGACTTTCAGCCTAGTTATGTGCAATTGTTTTTGTCTTTGCTTTCGCTTTTGCAATTTAGTTGTTGAGACACGTTTTCTTGTTACGATTGTAATGAAATTCGTAACAACTTGAAGTGAATTGTGCCGGGTCCAAAACCAAATCTGAGTCTGAGTCTGAAAAAATTGCAAACGTCGGCGTCGCAGTCACGCACAAGGACAACAAAAAGCGAATAGCGACGCGTACTTTGTCATCGTTTTATTTTTATGTTTAGTTGCGTTTAATAAAGTTTTTATATGGCTTGTGGACCGGCCTACAAATATATTTGTGTCCATAGAGTATTTGTTTCGCACTTAAATTGTTAAGGGTAAATTGTATCGTATTTCTAATCAAGTTACGATTATGGGTTCCATGCTGCTTTAAACCCATTGCAAAAACGAAAGAAGTCTATAACTGATATATTGGATTTATTCATATTTACGAGCTTTACGCAACGCATAAAATATTCAGCACAAAAGTAAGTTCACAATTTCAATTTCCCACAATAACTGGGCCACAAAAACCAAAAAAAGAAAGAAAACAATGAACAAATATATACAGGCAGAGTAAACCAACACCTATGTATAAGCCAATTTTATGAACTCATAAAACCATTGCGATGGATATGTATTTTCAAGCCCAAAGGCTTTTTGCGGTGTTAGTCATATAAAAATCTAATCCCTGTCCCGGCTTTCGTTCATCCGTTCGACAACATTCGGAAAGCAAAGGAAAAAAGTCGACACCGAAGATCGCTCACAGCTATTATTTATTGTTTATTTTTTATAGGTCTGCTTCAACATATTGTTTTTATTTATGCATACTTTCTCGTCTATATCGCAAAGAAGCTAATTTTTCATGAGTGTGTGTCGCTTGCAAGGACATACATATACTAAAGGGTTTGTGTGTGTGTGTAAGATTTATTTTATTGCAACTCGCATTTTTCAATCAAAGTCAAGCGATACTGCAACTTACAAGAATGCGATAAACATTCCGTGTTGCACTTGACTTATCAAAAGATTATGCAATCACAAAAGATTGCTTTGGTATTTGTTATGGTTCAGTCAACTGTATGGTCAATGCCTTTTTATGAACCGCTCGTTCGCTCGTTCAGCAAGCCAAAAATCACAGCAGCTCTCAAGTAAAAATCAAAGCAAACCCCCTGGCAACGGCACAGGACGCTTAAGTTGTACATGCATACATTTGCTCAACTCTTTCATCCTTTCATCCACACACTTTTGCAACCATGCCAATCGTTGCATCTGCCTCAACACAGCCCAGAATCTTACAAATGCAGTCAAGCACCATTTTCAAATGGTGATATTGTTAGGGAAGGAACTGTTTTTACAAATAATTATTTAAGCTTTGATGCTTTTTAATGCTTTTATTTTTTCGCGGCTTTCCTTTTCATGAGCATTACTTATCGATGGATTTCATTATTTTCGTAACGCTCACTTGAATTCTTCTCACGAGCTCATCTCTAATGGTCTATTAACTGTTGTTGTTTGTTGGTGCTTCTGCTGTAAGGGGCTGTTCACTTTATCTTTGTGCTATCCATGGCTGTGTGTGTGTGTGTGTGTGTAAGTATGTGTATGTATATTTGCGTTACAGTTTAGTATGTAATTGTATTAGTCGTGGAGTAACCAGCGTTAAGGCAGCTTCCTGTGCGTCAGGACAGCCATTGTTGTTGTTGTTGCTCGATTGTTGGCGCTGCTGGTGTTTGAATGGTTGTTATTGTTGTTGTTGGTGTGTTCGGTGCTATTTGCTCATTTTGGCATAAACGAGTAGCGAGCTTTGCTGTTTTTGCGGTTGCCGCTCCGCTCCGCTCAGCTCAGCTCTCGGCTCTGCTGCATTTAAGCATTACGCACTTCCTGTAGAGACTGTTATTACTTCCGTTGCCTTTTAATTGATTTTGAAGTTGCATAGCAACAGCATCAGGTACAATCGCTGGATGCTGGCAAAATCTGTTGGCCCCTTTGGCCATTAGCAAGTTGTGGGTAAAAGGAGCTTTGTACGATATGCCACGCCCAACTGCCTCTCCGAACGCTGTTTTGGCCATTGCACCACCTGGGTAAATTGCTTGACGGCACTCAGTTTTTGAGGCCCGGCCTGTGGTTTATGGCGTTGCTTTAACCGCACTTTCGTTTTGTGCGGTTTTCGGAGAAGGGGGGGGGGGGGTGGGGCCACAATTTTTCCAATGTTATGAACTTCTGTGTTTTATCCTAGTTGTATCCTTGTTCGTCGCCTCATCGTTATCCATGCGTAAAAGTTGTTAGTGGAATGCACTCACTAAGCGGTGCGTTCGAGCACCGCCCGCAACTGACAGGATGCGCCTGCTCCTGGATTCCGATTCCGCTCCCCCAAAGGCCCCTTCTCTCTACTGTTTGCATGTTTGCTTACCAAAAAACCCCAAAACAGCACTTAAGTTGTTGCGAACTGCACGAAGTTTTGGGTTTTGTTTCTGGTTTTGCATTTAGATTTGGGTTTGGGTTTGAGGTTGGGCTGCTAAGTGGCCAGTTGTTCTGTGGGATGTGGGAGGAGGGAGGGCGGAAGAGGGGGGAGCCACCTGAGCGCAGGTAAGCTAAGCATTTCTCAAACGGTGCAAGAGCAAAAGCCTTAATAGGCTCGGAATATTTAAGTTATTTGCTCTACTCTTTACTGGGACTTATCAAATGCTGACGAAAGAGAAATCTCTGATTAGACTACCAGCAAACTTACCATATGTATATGCATGGATGTATGTATTTCTGCTGTAGGGATTAAAAAAGATTAAGTTGTGAATTGAAAACTTTCTCGTTGTGCCGCCAGCAAAAACATATGTTTTATATTTGTGTGTGTGTGTGTGTTTTTGCAGATTAGCATGCATGTATTTTGTTATTCAAATAAGTTTTTCACAACTTCAGTTATTTATTTAACGTTTTGTGTTTTTATTAACTTGCATTCATAAGTTAAAATGACGTTTTTAATGTACTCTGAGTCATTTTTCACACCCGACTTTGTCTTTGTTGTATTTACACTGATCATCACTTCACTGCCGATGAATGTAGCGGTATGGCGATGTGGCTATCGATAAATTGTATTAATGACACGATAATTATAATAAGATCTGTGGTCACAATAATTTAGAAAAAGCGACGCGTACAACGATTTTGTAGTAAAAGAAAAATAAAATATTAAAATATATTAACCCCAGCTACATTGTGCAACGATTTACGTTATCTAATTCCAACAAACTCTCTATTGTGTCTGTCTCAATAATTACGCGCTGCATCTAACCCAACTAATTAAGCACACATATGCAAAATGGGATCAGAAATCAGACAGCAAAAACAAAAATAAAAAAACATTTACATGTGTTAATTATGTCTGGCTATACAAATGTTTTGACCCAGTTATCCAAATCCTATTCTTGATTTAGCTCCAATGCCACTGAAGCGTCACCGAAAACCATTTTCAAAAACATTTCACACACAGAGAGAGAGATGAAATGAAAGAGGGAGTGAATCATTCTGTCTGCTAATTGACTTCGAACCACAGCATCCGCGATTGTTTTCACATTTGCAATGATTTTTCACACAAAAACTAAAGTGTGTGTGTGTGTGTGCACGATAGTGATAAGTGAGCTGCTATTAGTGGGTCAATTAGCGGGGGAGCTGCATACGCTCTAATTCACTTTTGCGGCGGCTTCTGTGTATTGGGTGTAGACCGAGACCGAGACTCGAGTGCAAAAGCTAAAATTGAGCTAGCTAATTAACTGACAGCTAGTTGGAATGTAAACTGATGAATGTAGTACTAACACATACTTAACTCGTTGCAGAGAGATCTGGACAACTGTGTTGCCACCGGAAACAAAAGATGTCTATACAGCTATCCTTGGAGTTACCAAAGCGAGCCGGATCGATGAAGGCGTCTACAGTTGTAAGGTAAGTCGGAATACTATATCCTTAAAGTTATATTAACAACATAGTGTATATCTTTGCATCTGATTTGATTTATAAGTGGAAACCGAGAAGCTAGCCCCCCGCTAATCGAATTACGCAGTGATTTATAACTTACTCCACAAAAGCCAAGGACGAAACCTTTCTGCTTAGTGCCAATAGCATACAATATCCCACCTCAAAGTCATAAACATGTTGTTCATACTTGTGTACAATGGCTTCCTCCCGCTGCTGCTATTGTTGTTGTTGTGGCATTGCTTGTCAATATTTTTTACAAGCCATTTGCGTACTTTGTTATTTTGCCAAGCCATAAACAAAATTGGTTACCGGCCCTGCCTGACAGCTGCTTGGTTAGCAGCATTTCAGGTTTAATGGCGTGGAACAGTTTAAAGACTTAACAAGTCCTACTAAACCAAAAAAAACATAAAATAATGAAATTCCCAGCCATTTACTTAGCAACTAAATATGCGCAGCCAATGAAATAAATCACATAGATTAAAATTTAATTGAATGCTGCATAAAAAATAGAAAAAACACACTCGAATCAAAGTAGCCAACATTCCAAATAGTATTCTTCTCTTTGCCGCACGTTTTGCAAATTTTAATTTGGCTAATTAAAAGCGCAAAATAAAGAACTGAGAACAAACGAACAACAGCAAAAAGAAGAAAGCGATAAATTAAAAATATATTTAGCGGCATTTTTAGAAGGATTTTGTTTTGTTGCTTCCCCCAGAAGGCTGACTGAGAGACAGACAAAGCGAGTGTTTGTTGATATGGCAGCTTAACGCATGGCAATTAAACTGATTAGTCAGTAGAAAGTTATAAAACGCCGGAAGCCAATCTAAACTGAATTAACAGCAGTACAATATATATATACATATATAAAAAGAATTAACCAACATTTTCCCAAGACAATTAAGTTGACATTTTAATTGGGCTTATGAATGGATTACCTGACAAACACACACAAAAGTGTATGCTTAGAACTTCAAAGAGTCTTAGACAAAACAAAGTTATAAGCTGAATAGAAAAATATTTTCCAAACAAAACATGCAAAGACTGTAAGCTGCTTAGCAAAGGAATTGTACTATAAGACGATTTATCAAGTGTATATATGTTAATACCTTATCAGTTTTTGCACTTGTTCTTCTATTTCTATATACATATAAGCATCAAAAATTAATAACAGATTTTGAGCAAATTATGGCAAAAGTTTTGAAATATATACATGTTAGTGGGTTGAGAAGTATTTAAATTTTTATGTGATGTAAATACCCAAAAAAAAATAAATCAAATGTGATAAAGTTTTTTTGTTTTCTCTGACTATTTTATGCCACTGGATGTTGTGGCATGCAGCCTTTAAGCTGCAATACTTTTCACTGGTTGCGGATGGCTTGAGCTGCAATTTGGAACCAGTGCCATAAATTTCCCTACTTTAAGACCGCAAAGAGCAGCAGCTGTTGCTCTCTCTCTCTCTCTCTCCCTCTGTGCCAGTCGAGTCGAGCGAGCGCTGAGCTAACGAGCGAACATTTTGTTAAAGCCCCAACACCAATTGTATTTAATGCCTTGTCCGAGCAACCCAAGGGTATACGCGTTAAATTGCTTCTCCCCTCAATGTATGGCTGGGCTCCACCCTAACACTTTTTAGCTTTGCTGCTGCAACCGCTTTGTGCCTTTGGAACGCCTAGCGACTCTCACTTATTACTGTCGCTGTGTGGTCCACGTAATGGGCGCCATTACATCAAAAGCAAGTGAAAACGCTGCTGTTTTGGTCCTGAAAACCCTTCGCTTAACGTCTGTTACAAGCTTGAAGAATTTTCACGTTAATCAACGTTCTGTTCTCGCATATTTTTTCTCTCAGTGGACTTGTCTAATGCACAATCCCCAAAGGTTGATTGTGGCTACCGTACTGTTGACTTAAAAACTGGAAAGAATAAATCCTTTATTTGCCTCAAGGTCCGAATATTGTGCGGCACGTCAATAATTTGTAAGAGTCTCTCTGTCCATTAGGCGCTGGGGACCAGATATTCATGTCAATGACTCGAAATACACAAAAGCATGCCACAAATGCCCACGGGGCTGTATACAGCAAAATCATTACTTATTTATTGATATTAAGTTGCATTAAGCTCATTAGCTCCAGGCAACTACTGATGGCATTAATTACTCTATTGGTCTAGACAATTATATTTATCTCACTAGTTTCTAGTTAAGTCATTAAAACATTAACCAGGAATAACACCACATATTTTGAATATTTGATACGCCTTAACAGGTTGTTATTAAAGTTTTTACTTACTACCTTATTGGCTTAAGGAAATAGAGCGCGTTTGTGTTCAATAAAAGGGATAAATATGTACATTCGTCATATACCAAAAGTAAGATTGGGTGGATTGAGAGTGATATATATATTGTATTTTTGCATGAAACAAAAATGAATGTGTCTCAGCTCAATTTTCCTTTATGAACATCGCAAACGAATAAATTTAAAAGTTACAATTGCAGATGTAGCCCAGAAATTGCATTATAGAAGCTATATAGAACGAAGTTGATAAGAGAAGATATGAGCTTTTGGCTATCTTTCAGTTTCAGTTGATATTTTGCACTTTTCGGTTCGTAAAAAAAGACTTTTATCTAGCCGAGACTATAAAAGTCAGCCATTTTCAACAGCGACAGCTTCATTAAAATTGCAAATTTTGGTGTGGCACGAGTCTTGCCTTGTGTCTGCACTTGAACCATTTTGCAGCGCTACCACAAATTTTATTGACTAGATAGAAACAGAAAGAGGGGGTTGGATAAATGGCATTAGCCTTAGTACTCGTACAATGTGCTGTTTAACGACTTTGGCTGTTAATGAGTAGCGCGACTTTTAGCTCTAGTTGTTGTTGTTGGGGGCAGTATAATCACATTTGGCCATAAAAATGCTGTGTGACTTAAATGAGCTAAGGCGTCTTAATGAATTAATTGCCAATTGGATTTTGTGGCTGTCTTGGATTTGTTGTTGACGTTGCACAGTCGTAAAAACAAAGGCATCACCACAAAAATGTGTTAAAGCCAGCGCCAGCAAACTAAAAATGCTATAAAATCTGCAAATATCTTCGATTTGCGTATAGTCTGGCAAAAGTTTGTGTCTATCAAATGTTTCCGGCACAGTTGCAACAAAGTGCTGCACAGCTGCAGCATGCCAAACACAATGGCAACTGCCACATGCAATGAGGACCCCGAGGTGTGATCGTGACGTTGCTGCTCGTTAGTTTGCCTGCTTGCTTTTTTTATGTTTGTCAATTTGAAACGGAAGTTCAACCGCCTGACTAACTGAGTGACTCACTGCATCTACAACATAATCATCATCATCATCTTTATAATGAATATTATGCTAATGCCTGTTGTTGTCGTCAGTGCTGAATCTCTCTCTCCTTTTTTACACATTGTATCCCCATGGTGAAGTGCTTTGCAAACTACAAAGTTTTCCCTTGCAGTAGCCGTTATGTGTGCAACATATTTGCGCCACATGACAGTTTGAAGCTGCAGCTTTAAGTAGACACAGCATGTTATCCATCCCCTCTTCGAAGCGCTGTAAAGACTTTAATATCACTTGTCACACAAACATGTCGCGCGCAATCAGCCAATGTCATATCCAATCAGCAGTTGCAACTGCCTAGTACAGAACACAGAAGTGCACACAAGGCGATAGCAAGGATGTGAGACCCGGAGAGAAGTCTATTAAATTCGAGTAAATGCTTCAAACAGCAGCTTGCAACAGTTGTTGACAGAAGGCAGACGCTTCGTAAAGGACACTTGCACAATGTTCAGTCTGACAGTCACTCTGTCTCTCCGTCTGCCTATTTGTGGCCGTGTGCAAAGCCTAAACAATTCAGTTGTTACATCTTGTACCCTTCACATACAAGCAAGCAGGGTATATTCAAGCATTGCAAAAGTATGCAAGATACATGATCTTTTGACATTTTATTATTATATAAAATATCTTTAGCTATGTATGTGTTTTATATGAAACTCTATTGTGAATACTTCTTACATGTGTTAAACTTTGGTAAGTTCAAAGTGAAGTATCTTTAAGTAAAGCAATCTAGACTCAACCACTCCAACTTGTTGTTGTTGATGTTTATCGGCTGTAGTAATAGTGAGTAGGGCTATCGAAGCACGACATAGCTGGAAGCAGTCTGACGCTGTTGTGAGTAATGAAGCCATTGCCATTGTGTAACCTGTACTGTCATGTCAGCCTGGCATAACCTGACTTGCTCTGGCTCTGGCAGCTTTTGTGAAGAGACGTTAAGGCAAACCAACACTGGAATTCTCAAATATATTTGTTCTCTTTGTCCTCTTACAGGTGACCGATTGGGGCGTGGAACAGTGCCGATCCCTGCACATTCACATCAAGTCGCCGCCACGTTTGCGCGTTGATCCGGCAAGTGTGACACTGCAGCGAGGAGATTCACTGCGGGTGCGCTGTCTCTCGCCAGGCAATGATGATATCAAGCGTTATGCCCAACTGGGCTATAGTTGGACTCGCAATGGTGTGCTCTTCCAATCGGATGCAGCGACTGCCATGTGGGAGGATCTCTATCCGGATGGCAGCATTCTTAAGATCAACAACATTCAAAAGTCTGTTGAGTATGCTTGCATTGTGTCCAATAGCGTGCGTCCAGTCTCCAGGAGTGTCTACATCAATGTGATCGCACGTAATGCAATCCACGTTTGCCTGACCGAGTCCAGCTACGGCGTTCACTGGCCCACTAGTGCACCTGGTGCACCCATTATCACCGACTGCCCTCGTGGATTTGAGGGTCACTCGCGACGTATTTGTGAACAAAGGGATGCTGGCAACTCCAGTTGGTTACTCCCCGACTTCTCCAGCTGTGTTCGCGATGAACTGCTACTTATTTACAATAGGTTTCGAGCATTAAGTGCAGGGTTTCAGCAAACCAATTCATCAAATATATTAAAGGCTTGCTTTGATTACACGCTACAGCGACGTCAGAGCTTTCTGCCAGGCGAAGCGAGTTTCCTTATCGATATGCTGCATGAGGTGAGTATTGTTAAGTAAAATAATTAAAATGTACATACGTATTTTTTATTTATTTCCCTTTTCCAAATATCACAGAGTTAATTTGCTTTGTTGTAAAAAATAAGCAAATACAAATTTACAAACTTCTTATCGCCTTCCTTGGCTTGACTCAAGTTTGACACTTTGCTTGCTATCCGCTTTACCCCATTAAATTTGCATAGTAATGTAAGGAATAAGAACGAAAGCTTTCACACTGGTTCCCTACGTATTCCCAAATTCAATTTAAACAACTTTGTAGTATCAAATCTTGAAACACAGACCGCAAAACTCTTGAGCCCATTTAAGCCACGAGTCAGACATGCGCGCAAGCCAGCTCAAAGCATAACAAACTACCTGCACCTGGACCAGGACATGAACCATAAGATCCATCTCTTACTCCACTTGAGCGAGGTTCTGGCCAAAAGGAAGCCGGCAAACTATTTGTATGCGCAAATAAATACAAAAATGTGGCGATTGAGAGCGCCTTGCAATTTCGCACACAATTTTCGGAGCCAACTACACAGTCAAAGAAAAGTTTTACTCGGGCCGCATGGCAACAATTTTTCATTTTAATGCGCACACAAATTTTCCCGGCTAACGAATGGTTTTGAGATTGAGTTTTCTTGGAACGGCTTTTCCTCTCACTTACTTTCGCTCTGTTTTATTTTGGTTTTTATTTTTTTTTTTTTTTTCGCACGTTTGCTACGGTTTGGAGGCACTTGAACTGATGTTGGAGTATTTCTACTTTGGCTCTTTTGCAGCTCGACACCTATTTGCAACTGAAAGGCACACAATTGGAGCGTGAAATGGCGGCGGAGATAATATTGCGCATTCTGGATAAAGTCATGCAGAATGCACAATCCCTGAACAGTCAACAGGTAAGAACGAAAGAATGAAAAGAAAGCAATGCCTAAAGCACTGATACTACCATGTTCTTCTATTATGTTTAGCTCTATCATACAAACAGACTATGAAATGTATGTATGTTTCAGTGTGCTCTCAAATTTGTGAGCTGCCTATTTGGCTGCAGTGGCGCATAAATTATGCGAAAAGAGGCAGTCGTGCGTTTGGGTGCCATAATTTATAACCTTCAGCCATATTCAATATTTGCCAGCCGGGTTTTGTGCGGCTCTTTCCAGATTTATTACACACACACACTCACACATGCATAGTCTCTAAATTGGACTGAAGAGGAAGGAGGATTCATAGATGATTTTTTTTTGTATGGTGGTTAGTTGGTTCTACTTTTATTTAGCGTGTAGTTGGGCTGTCATTGGGCCACAATTTACATTTGTCTGCCGCTGAGCGAGCGAGCGAGCGAAAGAGTGTGTGGACTACTAAACCAGCCACAGAATTGATGTTCATGTTTGCTGGTAATGAATACCTTTTGCAATATCGATGTATTTGAGTTTCTGTTCTTGTTATTTTTTTTTCAATGGGTTTTGGGCTAAAAGGCCAATTTGTTCGTTTGGCCAGCTTTTAGTTGGTAAATGGAGCATATTTGGCATTGAGATAGTGCTGAATGCATATGTTAGTTACACACATTCGGTCACAAATAGGCAAATGTGGCTAAGTGCGAAATCAATAATATATAATAGGCTTACATTATGCTTTGAGTGAAAAATAAATCAAAAATAAACTACAAATTATTCTTTCGCAATGAGGTTAATTAGCAATTTTGCTTACAATAATTGACATATAATATGAATACAAATTTTGAAGTACATTTATTCAAATAGTTATAGATAATTATATCGTTTGACTGAATACTAAAATAAAGCATAAATGAAGTTGATTGAAAACGTTCAGGCATTGGGGCATACTCTTAAAGCTTAATGAATTTTCCCATTAACTTTCCCATTATTTTATTTGTTTTGTGACATTCTTAAAATATTGTAGAAAACTTTATTTGCTTTGTCCCATAAATTTGACGGATTTATATTTTGGGGTTGCTAGACAAAAATTAATTAGATTTTGAAACTTTTGCTATTCTTGTGCCCTTTATTTTAATTGTCAGGGTCTATAAATCAAAAGACAATTTACAAGAGTTCAGAATATAAAATTTCGTTTAATTTCTGCAGAATAAAATGCTGCGGATGCCTTTCAGCATTACTTTACCATCAAACCGATTTTTTTGATTCATTTTTATAGTAATAATAACTATATTCCAAAGTTAGTTATAACAAACATATGTATATCTTCTATTTAGGCACACATTCTTTAAGTTATCTGTATAATATTTTACTGTGCTAACATAACAATTTACCACACAAAAGCATTCTAAACTTGGCCCTAAACTTGCTACTAATTAGCAGCCATCAAACTGCACACATATGACCTGAATAATGAACTCTCTCCACTCTATCTCTGTCTCTCTCACTGACACCTGTGTGGACCACAAAACAAGCCACATAAATATGGAAGTCCTTACGGCTGGCCACAGACAATAACGGAAGCTACTTATGACCCTGTATTTCTGGTTGAAAGTACGTTTTGTGTTTTGGTCCTAAGGCGTTTGCAAATTTCCTTTGGGCGATGACTCCTTGGACTGGGTTCCTTCATAGCCCTATCGTTCGTTGTTACACACTCAACTTACTTAAGGTTTTAAGTGGGCTGCAGATAGGGGCTGAGGCTCATGTTTTATTCCTTGAGCACACTTTGTTTTCGCGAAGTGCGGCGTGAAAGTAACAGCAGTAAGAGCAGCAGCAGCAGCAACAGGAGTTGTACGCCGCATGCATCAGACTTAAATATTGGTATGCAAATTTATGTAAGTGTTGATTGCAACTCTCGTTGTAGTATGAAGCTCCACTCAACTATTCACCATAAAAGCAAAGTCAACTTTAAAGGAAACATCAGTCTCAATGTCAAGGACCTTCAAGGCGTAACTTTTCAAATGAGCCAACTTAACAGCATAATATATTAGCTATTGCACACTAGCCTCCTTAAATAATCATCTCTTTAGCAAGTTTTTAGTTCGCCGTCTGCTTAGCACATATATAGTTGACTGGAGACGATGACGTAATGGGTTCTTAAACTTTATAATACTCGGAAAATTAATTTAGTTTTCCCTTGGAGTTTTGGCTGAGTTATGGCATTTCAATATATTATGATCCATGTGAGTCAGCGATAGAAAGCGGGTTCGTCGAACACTTTTATGTTAAATTTTTTATTAGCTGACGAAGCGACTAAAATGAGAAGAAGAAAAATACAGAAAAACAGAAAAACTTCACCGTCATAATTGGGTCGATTAAATGCCGGCATTTCAACTTTTCTTAACTTGCCAAATAGTTTGCATTGTTTTTGTTGACTGAGCTGAAACTTTGAGGTATGGCGTAATGTTTTTAAGTGCACGGACTTTTAATTGGCAAAAGAGAAGAATAAGTGTGTTAGAGCGGGCGCGATATAAAAATTTATTGACAAATAAATTCGATTTTTTTTTCCTAAATTATAACTTAAACTTTGATAAACCAATAAAAAAAAATGAGAAAATATTTAATAATAAAATAAAGGAATATTTTTTCATTTGTGAAGCATGTTTAATAAAGTCAAAAGTACTGTGAATTAATAATATAGCAAATTAAAAAAGCGGTACACAGAATATGTTGATTAATTTTTAGGTAAATTAAATATTTCAATTTATTTTATGTGTTGCAAAGTACGAAATCTTTTCACACATCGTTATTGTGACAAACTTTATTGTTTAATTTTTAACACATTCGTTTTGCATACATTTTTTATATAATCCCCAGAACAATCGATAATTTCGATTTTCATTACATTCCCTCATTACATTATTAATATTACAACGCGGACATGTGTTCAATACAAAATAAAAATGCCAGACTTACATATATTCTGTGCAAGGGGCGTGCCATTTTGTGAATGAAATTAAAATGAATGAATTATCGCACATTATGCCTTATCAATAGTTTGTTGTTGACAATGCGCAATGTCAATGGCAGTGCTGAAATTATGATTGCAATTCATTTGCTTAAACAGATTTCCATTTACTTTGGCTGATTAACATTGATTTTGGCTTTGCATTCAATTTGGCTCCCACTTTTGTGGATATTGCAATTGAAAAAGTTTTGTGGGGTATAAAAGTTGCACAGTTTTCAATTGCATTTCAATATTAGAATCCAAAAGTTTATTAAAATATATACGAGTGCCAGATTCAGTTTCAATGCATATTGGCTCATTATAGACCAAGCCAAAACCAAATGGCAAACAAAGTTAAATGACCTAGTTTTTTAATGCTTATTTACATCCAGGGCCAGATTTGACAATGACTCTCAACAAGGCAATATCTGCTTAGCCAAAGTTTACACTTTTGAACTGTAATACATTTTTTTAAATAAATTTTCTGTCTGTCATATTTGTACATTTTATAAATGGGGCTTTAGTTTGTTGCTTGTGGGTAATCCGCTCCTGTTTAACTCCACACACTCATTGTGCAGCTTGACCAAAAAACTTTCAACTGGAATGTACAGTCTGCAGATATGGGCTATTCAAAAGTCAAATTTGTAAAGTTCACGACAAATCACTTAGCAAAGAGAAGTCGCTAAAATGAACGTGCTCCAAAGACCTCCGGCCAAACTTTCAAATCAGCAAAAAAGTTTTACAAACACACACACACACACACACACACATAGACAGTCTGACACATGTGCAGTATTAAATACCAAGCAACCACGCCCACGCAGTTGAACGCCCCAGTGATTTGCCGGTAAACTGTTAAACGTGGCCGGGTCGGGAAACAGGTCGCATTTTGAAACTTTTTTGAGCAGACTTTTTTTTCTCTGAATGCCTTGTCTTTAAAGGAAATCACAAAAATGCCACAATTTGCATAGACATACGTACTAACGAATACATATGTATGTATGCTTGTTTGTATCATCATCATCATGCCTGACTGATGCTTTTTGTTTCATTGCTTGCAAAGTTATAACAGAAAAGTTTTCCAATTGAATATTTTTTGCTCTCGATTTCAAATGTAGAAGAACATAGAACATTTATGCTTTATGTCCTGCTTGTCGGGCCTGGCCCATTGTAATTTTTGATTTGCACAGGAAATTGCGCCATGACAGCAGAAAATACTATCAACGACAAATAAAAAATACACAATCCAAAAAACAATCAAGAAAAATCGCATTGTAATGGACAACGCATTAAAAATTAAAAAAAATTGCAAAGGAATCGAAATGGTTCGTTGGCCGCTTGGCTGCTGCTGCTTAAGCTTATTGGGTCAGCTTATGAACCACCTACCCACTCTTTATTCCATTTTCTTGTTTGACCCCACTTTTCCCCCTGCTGAACCGCAGTCAACTATGTTGAACTTTATAATTTCATGTTGGTTCATTGACTTTAGTTTCATATTGTTTTTGTTCATATTGTTATTGTTGCCAACATGAGCACATGGCCGATTGAGTTTGGCCAACTCCCCGTTTTCCGCATTGATTTGTGTGCAATATGGCTGACTTAAATGCAATTGTGTTGCCATAACAGACAGCACTGTCTCAAGATTTGTGTAATGGAGTTGAAGAAAAAAGTCATAATTCTTAAAATTGAATATTCTTAAAGCAAAATAGGTTTTTTTTACACACATTTCCGACCCTGGCAACTAACATCATCGTTAGAATCATTACTACCAGACAACATCTTAACACTTCAGTTTTTATATATATATATATATATTATGTTAAAACCTCATTGTCAAGAATACAATACCCACTGGCATGTACATACACTCAAATGCTTACATAAATCTGTTGACATTTTGTAAAAAACATTTATAATGTCATGGCAACATGCCGTCATGCCACATCCCACATCCCACATGCCCATGCCAATTAAATGCTTTCACGCCAGGGACCCCAAAATGTCTTGAAACTTGATATGTCTGAATAGGCCTCAGTGGCAACAATGAAACACAATTGCGGCACACCAAACAATGATGGCCATGAAAAAATATGTTGTCTGGGCAGCCAAACGACTTGTTTACGGTCATGGGAATGACCTTCAACTTTTAAAACAATAAAAATGTTCAAAGCTCACATTTGAATGAACAAGAATTTAATGTGTTTTTAAAATATTTGCATCCCTTACAGCAAATTAAAAAGTTGCAACTTTTAACACAATCTGCGGCACTGAACCGCGAGACAATTGCGGCCTCGCAATTGGCCACATCAACAGGGAGCAGCAGTGGCAGTGGCAGTAGCAGTGGTGGCAGCAGCAGCAACAGCCAAGCGACATCCTCAGCGACCGCTGCTGACAGTTCGACAACTTTGACCGCACACGGCAGCAGTAGTAACGGGAGAGGTAATGGAAATGGAGATTCAAGCATTGCGACAGGCAGCGCTGCAGGCAAATTGCAGGCCAATCGAGTCAGTGGTGATGCTGGTGGTGTTGGTGCAGGTGGAGTCGGTGGTGCTGCGAGTATTTTAACAGTCGATGAGGATACATTGTCGTTGGATCGACTGAATTCACTGCGCATATATATGACCTCCGTGAAAACATTGCCTTTCAATTTACGCATTTATGGGTGAGTTGAAAACTGAATGGAATCGTTTCTGCTCAATTTGTTCAGATTGCATGCACTAATAACAGAACAGGTAGTCAATTATTTAAGGTATACATCGTATCTAACTATTTTACCCATTTTTATTTGAATTTATCATATTTAGCTTAATCAAGTTAATTATAATCTATTTTGCACTGCTTCCTTTTTGCACTGCTTCGTCAGCTATAGAAATACATTAAATATATTGAAAACAGATAAGAACTTTTAAAGAAATTAAGTTGGATATTCTAAGTAGAGTTTAGTCACATGTCAAGTTCTTTGCATAATTTCATAATTAGATATGAAGGCAAAATGCAAATTGCGTCGACCAAGTCCAAGTAAACAGGAAACTTCGCTTTTACGCCCGCTTGATTAATATATTCTGGCAAGGGCGAACATTTTTGCATTTGCTTTTAATGGAAAATTTTACTTTATGGCCACACATAAATAAAAATAAAAATAAGCGCACGCGCTTGCTCACTATAAAGTTTCTCATGAAAATTCAACTTGGAGTACTCTTTAAACAGCTCAGGCTGTCTAAGGTGGCAAAAAAGAAAATTATCTTGGCACACAGTTTTGACTTCTTCAAGTGTCTTATTAAGCTAATTAAGTTTGCCGGCACTGCCTGTCACGACTTAATCTTTTGTGTGCATGGTGTTTTTTTTCACAGTGAGGACTTATTTTCTGATCAACTTTATATGGACATTGGACTGTCCTCGCGTCTGCTGCATATCATGGCCAACTCGACAATATTTGCATCTGTGATCTCCTATAAGAATCTAAAAAGTTTTTTACCAAAAACTTACTACACACGCGGCAGGTGAGTGGTTTAAAATATTGAGCAAAAAATAACAGCAATTATGATTATTATAACTTCGACTATCCAACAAGTTTTAAGACAAACTAGAAATAAACCCAAAACTGTTAAAATAATCTTTGTTTGTTCTTTATTTTTTATCTATCCTATCTTTCTTAAACATTAAATATTACTTTACAAATAGTAAATGTTTTAATTATGAAACAGCTAAAAAGATATATATATATATATGTATATCAAATTTCCGCCTCTTGCTGACTAAGCCTCTTCTAAGCTCCTAAGTAAAAAAGCATGTTTAATTTCTATGCATAACTAATTCTCGAACAAAGTCCTTGAAAAATTTGTGTTTGTGTGTGGGTGTGTGTAATACCAACTGTTGCCAATGCTGCGAGCGACATGCCACATGGCCAATAACAGGACGAGATTTCATTCTCCATGTCTCATAAGCGCATTAAAGCTGCTGCAAAACTGACATTCACAATGTAATGCTGTTATATTGTAAACAAAATGCAAATACGCAACATGCAGCAAGCATGAAGCATGCAACATGAAATGCCAACAAACACAAAGTATTTGTGAATATGTATGGTCGTAGATGGCAAATCTGAAATCTGGTTATGCCACCAGAATAGTTGTCAATATGCTGACAAATGTTGATGTAATTATAATACTCCATCTACTATGTATATACGTAAGCGGGAAGTATTTATATGCGAATGTGCGTGTGTGTGTGTGTGTGTGCGAGATTTAATGAACATGCAATCTACAGTTAAACAATTTGTCCTTGTGAGCGTTGATAAGATTAGAATATACTAGATGCTGAGTGACGTTTGCAATTGGAGCATCTATAGCAAAAGTTACACATACTATAAGATAAAATAATATGTAATGACAGTTAGGGAAAGACTTTAGTTCAACTAGTTCTGACGCTGCTTATTTACAATTCACAGCGATCCCAAGGACTCGGACTATGTGCTCGCCTCACGCATCATACAAACCTGGCTATTTCAATCGAATCGCTCCAATGACAATTTTCGCGAACCACTCGACCTACCCTTTGATGCTGGACACGTGGAGATTATTTTCCAGCATGAAAGTGTGCCGAAATCGGGTGATTGGGCTGCAGTCTGCGGGTAAGTTGTCAACAAAGCTAACAACTGAGATGCATAAGATAGACTTTTGTTTAATGTATTCACACAGTCACGACTACAAGGCTTCGTTTGACTCAACTTGGCGCTCGGATCTGTGCATCACAAAGCATCTAATGGAAAATATAACTCGTTGCATTTGCCCCCTATCCGGCACCTATGTCGTCATGCTGACAAAGAGGCATCCTCAAGTGAGTGTGGTCGGAAAATAACAAATATTTTAATAATATTTCAATAACTTTGCAAACAAAATTCACTATTGGTTTATGGTATTTTCGATACCCAAAACACCTGCAGGCCATGTTTATTTTTTGAGTTCCTTATCTTTTAGTTAGATACGTATTTCCGCATTCTTTAGTCAAAGCATTTTAGATTTTTTCCTAATTGCCCCTAGCAGCGTTTTAATATTAATCCAATTTCCAATTTAAACTATTTTTGCCCTCTTTTATTGTTGTAGTCAACACAATCGCATGCCCCACAGCGTCCAATCTTTGTGATTGCCAGCTGCGCCTGCTGCTTGCTCCAATGCTGTTCGGCCTTCCTAATCCTGCTGCCCATCTGGTGCAATCGAAAGTGTGCGGTTACCTTCCTTAAGATGCAGTTCTGCCTTTCCACATCGAGTGTGATGCTCATCTATGTGCTGGGATTCACGAAAATGCTGCCAGAAGTAAGTACATAAAATTTATTTTATTATACGTATCTTATATTCCACACATACAAGTCTCGAACACAATTATAGCAATTCATTGTTACCATTTTCAAAGGGGGCAAAAATAACCATAAAGCACATCCTTCAGCTCAACCCATTGCGTGTTGTATATTTTTAATAAAATGAATGTTAATATTGATTAAACGAAACATAATTCGAAATCGTTTTTAATGAATGTGTCCCAAACAATATAAACAACTTGCGTTTAATTGTATTGCACATTTTACTTTTTAAAACAAATGTTGCGCTCCCGAATGTGGTTCCCTTGTTGCCACTCCCTCTCGCAGAAATACGCATGCTTTCGCCCCACCACAGTTAACGCAGCCAAAGCGTAAAATTTAATTACTGTGAAATAAATATACAAATAAATTGAGGCAAAACCAAAAACAAAAGAAACCGAAACCAGTAACCAGAAACCGAATGAAAAGGCGAAAAGCAGAGATGTTTTAAAAAAGAAAACATTGAATAATAAAAAAGTGTTGCATGCAGCAAATAAGGACTCAATTTCAATTTGCCCCCGTACAACACACATACAGTGTTCAACGAAGCACCAACAGCACCTGTTAAACCATAAAGTCTAATTGAAATGAGTTTTTTTTGCAGGCTCCTTTGTGATTCAGAAAATTTAAAGCCCATTCTGTTCCGACTCACTAATAACTATCGTCTGTTTGTCAGAGGCACGCCACAATACTGTAATTACTAATTTTCGCAAGCATTCAGGCTTAAAATTAATATCAAAATCAAACTGTAGAAATAACAGCCGATATAATCATCAGCAGCAGCAGCATCGTCAGCAAAACAAATTTACTTGTCGTCTGGCCAAGTAATGAGCAAATAAAAGCCACAAATTTTGGACGGGATTTGCGAATATTATAATTTACATTTTCAGCAGCAACACAAATTCATGAAATTAAAATTCCGTTGGCACACCCACCTGTTGCCACAGCCCCGACGACCAGCAATTTGGCAAGAAAAGGAAATTAAAAGTCAACAAACACACAGAGCCAAAGTTTTCCCGCGAGTGAAATCGCTAAAGTCCAAATTAATATTAATAAATGCTCAAATTTTCAATTTACCCAAACTCCAAACACTGGAAGGCAGACTTGTACCTAGGAGTATGGCAGATTGGATGGCATATAAAATGCGAGAGATCGGTTCGAAAGTCCTAAACAAAAAAAAAGCTCCCAATACCAAACTCTAAACCTATGCACAAGCGTGAAATCCCCAAAAGAATCTGACAATCTGTTAAATTATAAAACGTAAAATGCGCGTATAAACAAAATGTAAAATTTTTTGAGCTGTCTAATCTCAAGGGATCCTGAACGAAACCGTAAGAAAAAAGAAATAACACACAAACAGCAAGAGAAACCCCAGTAAGCCTCTAACAAGATGTAACATTTTTGAATTAGTAATAAACTGGGCCGCAGTGGAAACAGCAGCGCAATAAATGAATGAAAAACAAATACAACGCGACAAAAAGCAAGAGAAAAAAGTAAAAAGGTTTAAGCAATTGAAAAATGCGAACGCAAACCGAGTCGCGGGAATTTTCTTTAAAGTTGACAAAGGCAAAGAACTCGGGTTGAGGTAGCCAAAAAGGGAAAAAGGAAACAAAGGCAAACTGAGACAAAACTCAAACTTACACTGAAAACTTGAAAACAATCATCAAAACTACGCCAAGGACAAATTGCTGAAACACAACACTAACATATTTCTTCATACCATATTTCGCTTGGCTAAACAAGACAAAGTTTCAACTGTATCATCAGAAAACCAGGATTGATGTTGGGGTTGTGGGAGGCTTTGTTGATGCTCTAGTTAGGCGACTCTTTTTTTTTAACAGCTGCACAAAAGTTGACACAAGTGTAATTGAAGCCATAAGTGTCCAATGATGCCTTAAGGCTAGCAAATACTTCCACAATTTTCCATCTCTCTGTCACCTTTGTGTGTGTGGAAAGGCCATTTTATGCCACGATTCTTAATGAGCAACTTACGTAAAAGGCGCTTGTGGCCAGCAGGCAAGTTGCACAAGGCCATTTTATTCTTATTCAATGCTAAATGACTGGAGGCAAGAACATTGACTCAATAATGCAACACGCACATATTTTTGCACATTAATTGCATGCAAATGCGATAGCGACTGCATAAAAATATATGAAATAAATTAATAGGAAGCAAGTGAGAATGCTTAAGGTCACAATAAGAGTTGGACTGCTCGATACCCTGTGCACAATTACAAGAAGTAAGAACAAGTATAATAACAAAGCATATTCCTATTTAATTTCCTTAAATGTTAGCTTTTAGTGCTAGCGGTTATCGATTGTTGTCGATTAATGAAGGGGCAAAAGTATGACATACATATATATATTTTGAAATTTATTGGCCTCTTTGTCTTATAGAATAGACGAAGATACTTGCTTCCAACAATACTTATAGTTCAATAATCGCAGCATACCCTTCCGAGCTATTTTTAATGGGTACAGGGTATTGAAAAACAACAAGGCAACATGAACGCGACATACCGCAAGGACATATACAAATTGTATGGCTTTAAACACGTGTCGCAGTCGCAGTCAGAGTCACAGCTATGAGGAAGCCACAGAGAGCCGCGCCCAACGCCCACACACAATAAGCCACAATAAATAAAATTAAAATATTCATTTTACTTATTGCATATGTATTTGTGCATATAAATAAATACAATTTCAGCGCCAGTTAAAAATACATAATGAATAATATGAGAAAAAATAAATAACATACGCCACAGTTTCCCCCGCGGGACAAACAAAAGAGGAAGGGGGTAGAGAAAGAGAAGAGCAGACTCGTATATGAAAGGCGAAAGCTTTTAAGCGCACTTAACTCATAATTTCACAGAGAAAGAGAAAAAACAAAGCGACGACGCGAAATATTTTTCGCGTGGAGAATTGAAAATTAAAAAGTTTACAAATTTGTTTTTGCTCCTCTGACTCAAACGGGGAAGGCAGCAATGCAACAATAAGCTGCTGCTGACCTCCAAGAAGCCAGGAGCAACTGTTTCAAAGTAAGCGAGTGCTGAGGTCTTCCCTTACCTGTAACCGCGTGCTGTATGTGTGTGTTTGTTTAAGTATGTGTGCTTGTGCATTAAAAACGAGTACAAAGTAGAATGCTGATAATGTAATGAAGTGTGGTAGGAATATATAAAAGCCGCAACGTCTTGCTTTACAGAAACCACTTCTCTTTTGCATCAGCTTTTAAAAACATCGTGCACATAATATAAACGTATATTGAACCGGATGGTTAAATACTCGTGTATTTCAAGTGTATTAGCTTTCAATTTGGATAATGGTGATGAAGTTAAACCGCAAGCAAAACCCAAAGTTAATGAAATCACCTTGTGGCTTTGTGTTATGAATATAATGAACTAAGCATCCTGTTTTCGAAACAGGACACATGAGAAATGTCAAGTTTGATGTGTGGGCTTAAAAAATGAAATCAGATGTTAATAATGCATTCATAAACTTAATTGTGTAGCAAGGAATAGAACAATTACTTTAAATGAGCAAGGTATAAGAGTTGTTAGGCAAGCAGTAACAAATCGCTTAGCAAGCAGTTCAGTTTTACAATAAAGTATTAATATATACATAATTTTATCTAAATAACAGTTAATCCAACTGTATAATACTTTGACTGAGCTTATGCAGGCATAAAAACTTAAATTGCTTATTTTTAGGTTTCTCTCAGAAACAGATTACATTTACATTCATGCAGCTAACAAAACATAATAAAAAGCTACTAACAAAAGTCAAATATTTTACAGGGAAGTTTTATAACTTTATAATGAGTTATGTCCAGTGACTGGCACGTAGGCAATGCATTGAAATTATTTATGCTTCAGGCATGCGTCAAATATTTTGATGTCATCTTTATGGCTCCCAGAGCCGTAGATAGCTGTGAAATACATTTATTAAAAATAAAATAGATATATATATCTGTAAGTACTTGGTCGTAAATGGTATGCTGGTTACTTGTTGGTGTTGCTGTAATGTGATGACAACTTATATTTTTTATATTTAATTAAAAATAATGATGCTGCAGCAAAGTGGCCGCCAATCTCTCCCATTTAGTGGAGCATTATTAATGTGCCTCATAAAATCGTCTCTCTGTCTCTTTGCAGAACTGGCATGCCATAATCAGCAGCACGCTGGCATCGCTGCTTCTGCTGGGCATCTCTACGCTCATTGCTGTTGCGCTGGTCATACACACGGAACTGGTGCCGAAGAAGTATCTGCAAGTCGCTACCAAACCCGCCACTCCAACCAAACCAAATAAACGCCGCGAGAGTCTGAGTAACATTACGCAAATCAGCGCTCAGTCTCCCGAGGCGACAGTCGTGAGGAGCAGGAACAGAACGCAACCCAACAAATCCAACACCAACGCCAACTACCGCTCCTTGGCACTCCAGAGCGGCTCAGCGGGTATACGGGGCGCCATCGGAATTAGTTGGTTGCTGCCGCTGCTTTTTGCAATTGCTGCGCCGCTTATCTGCAGCATAATGGACAAGTGGCCGCGTCACTGGTGGCTGGAGGTGCTCACAGCTCGTCTAGCGTCGGATGCTGCCAGCGATGCGAGCGAGGATGAGTTGCAGTCGGAAACGGAGACGGAGTATGAAGCTGGTAGTGGTGTCTATTATGCAACGCATACGCTGCTCAATGGAGATAATTTACTGCTGGAATCGGAGGCGCTGCTGGGCAATGCAACGGGCAGACGGCGAACGCCCAACCTAACTGAATCATTATCAATGGATAGTAATAGAAGGAGCAGCAGCATTGACGTGCCCACGTCGGCGTCATCAATCACAGATAGCAGCAGCAACTCCTACTCTTCTTCTTCGACCTCAGACTTGGCTGCTGTGACAGCTGCGGCTTTAACTTGGCCACAACAACAAGCTGACGCTTGGAATCGTCGCGCTGCCTCTGGACATGCCCAGGCAGCAGCATTCACTTCCGGTTTGGGCGTGACGTCAACATCGCCTTCCTTGAGTTTCATTCTGTTCCTTTGCATTGATGTGCTTTTCATTCTGCTTTTCTTTGGACTGTTTGTCGTTTTAATGAAGAAACTTTTGTGGCTGTGGCACAAGAATCGCAATGTGCACACTCATCCGTTGGATAAATTCAATATGGCGCTGCGCAGGCGGTAAGTAGCACATACATAGTTAGTTGATACAACCAAGAGTTTGCATAGTTTTGACGACAATTACAAATGAACGATATTCAATTTAATTTACACTGCTTGCACTGCTTACTTCAACTGCTTTTCCAAAAAAAAAACCATTAATTAAAGTAGAAATTTAAAGAAAGTTATCTATTAGATTAGCACTGTGCAGACCTTTTCTATTTCGGAACATACCATTTAATATATTGATTTATTCAACACTTATGTCTGTCACAGTACCGACTTTAACTATTTGTGGCTTACGCCAAAAAGCTAATTTCCCATTGCTGTCTAAGATTACTGTGGCCAGGACAAACATCGAAACATAAAATCAGTTTATGTGCCAATGAAAGCGCTTTTAATTTCCTATATCCATTCTCTGTTTCTTTCTCACACACACACAGACTTGGCCTACTTTATCGGGCGGGCGGCGTGCTGATCATAAAACTTTGCAGCGATGGATGCTTTATAGTCTACGTTAATTCGACGCCAGATACTTTGTGGGCATATCCGTTTGGCATATCGTGCATACTATTGGTAAGTCTTGAGTTAAGCTAACACTTTGTTTACTGCAAACGCCAAGTCGCCAGCCAATTAATATTTAATTAGAAATAACTGCGTACCACGTGGCGTATGCGTGATTTGCTATGCAAGTTTTAAGGCATTTGGTAAATTTTATGCTGATTGAGTTGTTTGAGTTAGGAGCTCAAATTTTTGGCAACTTGTCAACAAAACTATTAAGGAACAGCTCCCTGCTGGCTTTTAGCTCTTATGCAAATTATATACTTTCTTTTTCGATTCGAGGATTTTGCTCAGCTTTTCGTTTTATTTCGCGTGCATATTTCATCAAAGTGCAAAGCCTGCATATTTTTACGCCACACAGCACCCAAATTATGCATGCAAAATCAACTGAGACTCTTGGAGCAGCATTAGCCAGAAGCCACTTTCGCTCGTTGCATTAAGTTTTACCTGCCTGCTCTGAGGTCGCCACAGTCTCTTATCAAAGTGGCTAAAGAAGCCTTTCTTTTATTTTGGCTGTATACCCTGAACCCATGTAATGGAAAAAAGGGAACAATGGTTTTGTGCAAAGAGATTAGGATTAGGATTTGTGTTAGAGAGATTAGGATCTTAAGTTTATGTATAATAGCCTCAGGTCAAGTGTATTTCAACTTTCAAGTTGCACAGACGCTGATGCATAGAAACAAATTCTGTATCCTTGGGTTAGGGTATCTTCTAGTCGAGCATTCTCGACCAGAGCCTTCTAACTTGTTTTGTTTGGTTGTTTATGTTTACTTAGCACTTGACATCGGCTCCCTTTACCCCTTTCTGCCACTGTTTCACTCCTTCGTCAAGCTTCTTATGCTGTGTTTGTACTTTTGCTTCGTTTGCTTTGGTTTTATGCCTTTGTTTTTGTTTCTTGCTGTTTTATTTTTTCATTTGATTTATATCTTAAATTACAAAAGAGCTGTTGTATTTTTTCCTGGGGCACTTATTTTACGCGCATTTTTACGTATATATTAATGATTTTTGTGGCAAGGCGATTTGTTAATTTATTTATTTGATAAATGACTTATACAGTTCTTAACTCTAAAAACAGTTTTCCAAAAAGCTTAATTAAAAAGAAAAAGTATTTAAACCATGCTTAGTTGTATTACAAAATTTCATATTTAATACGGCAATCTTCATCAATTTTCTTATAACTCACAACTTTGCGGTTAACTTAAAGCCGAAATGTATCTGGTCTTTTTTGCTTGCATATTCAACACATGCCTACATTAAGTCATACTATTAAATAACGAGGCTTATAGAATTACTATGGCTATTGTTTTTCTCACTTGTTGTACGATTGTAATTAGCCAAACGCAAAAATATTCACCCCTACGAGCACGCAAAGAAATGAGGCTTATAATCGATGAGGCTGGCAGCCTCATGGGCTTGGTTTGTTTTGTGCAAACTAAGGCTATTAATAAGGCCATCGATTGGCATTCGGAATTGAAGCTGGCTGGGATCAGATAAGGCTTTGTGCTTATATATAACGTCATTTAAAGGGCTGAGACACGCACGCAGTAAAATTCCCTAGTATAGGATTAACTGACTGTTGGGACGCAGATGTTTAGCTTGGAATACTGTTTGAACAATTTTTGAACTGGGTAAAGAAAAGACTGCGCTAATTATGTAATCAATTTCGCAGAATGCCTGTGCTCCGCACTGATGTGGAAGCAAAGCAAAATAAATTGAATAAATTATAAAAGTTAATGCCATCACATAACGGTTTATTGTTATGTAGTAATTTATTAACATATTCAACTATGGCATAAAATCAAACCATCCACAAAAGAACACAGTACCATAACAAAAATAATGTTATAACTTGCCTATATTCAAAAGAAAAATAACAGCCAAAAAAAATATTATCATAATTTTTGTATAAGCTTAAAAATAATATTTATGCTTAATATAGTGAAGGTTACCATACTTGCCATGTAGTTTATTGGTTAGTAGATAGTAAAATTACAACTGGTGCTAATTTTTTGAATCCGTTTAATTTATAACGTTGGTGTGTATCCATCCGGGTTATATCGTTACTCTACTGATACATGGTGCGTATAAGGCAGAATAATCTATAAGACATTTTTAGGAACTAAAAAAACTTTAAATATAAATATCAATTGGTATATAAAAGTCCAGATCAACTTACCATAGTCATAGTTTCCATAGAGATATCCAAGAAAACAGTGGCCTTTAGGCAAACTGGTTTCTGAGCCCGACATGCTATAAAAATAAGCATTTTATTAAATCGCGTAGCGCCATGTATCCAATTCATTTCATAGACCGCTGCAGTCACACCTTCGCTCTGCAAGTAAAGTTTAAGAGAAACATTATCACTTTTTGACTTTTTTATATGTTATAAAATCCCAAACAGACCGATACAATAAGCAAGTCACTGAAATAGCAAATTAGATAGATTTCCGATACAGCCGATATCAAAAAGAGAGCCAACTTCACAGTATGAACGGCACTCAAACCGAGTGTCATTTGAAATCCCACAAAGCACACCATCACAGAAGAAGTGAGAAAATTTAAGAGCAAAGGCATTCCAAAGACAGAGTTCATTACATCCGAAAGTCTGTGAAAGTGCCAAGTGAATTATATAACTAATCAAAATTAAATGCCAACTTACGCCAACAACTTATTGTGATATGAAATCAAATCCTGCAGCTTTTCTTATATCCTTTGTATTGCCACTTTTCACATCTTCGTCTTCGTCTATCTTAAACTCTTTAAGTGCCTTTGAGAGATAGTCAAAGTGCATGACAAGCTGCATGTTAACCGCATATATGGACAAATCAGCCGAAATATGTCCAGTTGTTGCAGTATAGGCGCCCCACACCTGCAGCAGATACATCACATAGAAGCTCCAATGATCATGCCAATCCCATGGGGATGTGGAAAAATATGGCATTGCCTTCTCGGCATCGGGCGAGTGAAGTATCCAATGGTGTATGGCATATCTAACATAGATAAAGAAACTATATGTGATAACCAACACCAAATAAAGTCCACTGAAACCCCTCATATAGTAACGACCACGCTTCAGATAGTAATCAACTTTATATTTGTCCTGCTCCTCACGCCTTGCAGCCGGAAAGATTGATTCCATTTCAGCCACCAAACCATTTAGTTTGGACTTGTTTCTCCAAACGCTGATTGTCTTTAGTTGACTGACAATAATATAGCCCAGATAACAAATTGTCATACAGACTTCCACAATATTATCCGTGTCCTTGTAATACAGCACTACGAACATGAACTCCATGAGGAAATTAAAGTTCAAATTGACAACATGTAACAGAAAATTGACATAAAGCCAGCGACTGGGAACTGCCTTGGAGCTAGGTGATTCGTAGGGATCCACTCCAATGGTGTGATAAAAGAACACAGGCAGACTCATAAAGTCATTGAAAGTAACAAATGCCTTTGGCATGTCTGATTTAGTAAATTTGACTTTCATAGCCTTTTCAATTCAAGTTATTTACTGATACTAACTGATGTCGAAGGCGGCATATTTATATGCGTTATAATTCTTTGATTATTGATTCACAAAACCGCAAGCTATATAATGCATCCAAACACGTATCGTGACTAAAACTATATTTATTTATTTATTTTGAAAAGTTGTCTTAGTCTTTTTAAGCGTACCATAGCTGTTGAAGACTTGTAGTTTGGCAGTAATAATAAGCAATTTCGTTTCATATATGCAAATACTAAAACAAACTTTGAGAATAAATGTTTTTGCAAGATATAAACTCATAATGGTAATTAATTAATAACATAGGTGTTAAGGCTGATGTCATAAATAACCTTCCTACAAACTTTGTACATTCTTCATTTAAAAAAAATTAAATGCCCCAGAAATATGATTGTATTAGAAAAGTTTGTTACACATTCTTTATACAAATTATTAAACCCATAATTTTGCATATTCTCTTCTAGAACAACCACAGTAGGAAAATGTGGTTCCCACCATAACATTACAAGGTACTAGTTAAAAACAATCTGCGGTTGAGGTTCTTGCATTATTTATGCCACAAAATTATTGTTGTCGTTAAACGTTTGCAATGTTGAGCAAGCTTTGGAAATGAAGTCATTTCAAGCAAATTACACGGTTACCTTTTGATTTATGAATGTAACCAGTTTGATGGCTATCTGAAAACATTCAGCTGTCAAGGGGTAATTTTATTAATCGATGTACGCATGGTTAGGTTGCCATTTGGCTATATTACCTAGGGCTATTAACAATCAGAGTACTAAGGCAAACAAGCAATCAGATTGCAATTTTGTAGCTCAAAATAAATACTAAGAAATATTTTGCGAAGAAAGACTCTGCCTCGGGACCTTCTATGTAAATGTCACCTAGTAGCCCTTTTAAAATACTAAAAAAAAATCCTTTAAGCAATAATCATATCTTTAATATAATAAAATTGTTTGTGCAGCTCGATGATATTGTCTATTATACAACATCATATAATTGAATAAAAGTGCTGCATAAATCGACTAATATGTAGTCTCCAGCAGAAGGCATCTTCGTAACGTTTACAATAGCCAACTCCAGTTTCTTTAAACAATAAAGTGTTTATTGATACATAGTACGAATGAGGCAAAAGAATCTGTAGGTTATTTGCAGGAACTGAAAAGTGAAATTATTTATATTTAATTACGTGGTGCGTTCTAAAAACAATCTCACCATTGTCATAGTCTGCATTGAAACATCCAAGAAAACCGTAGCCTTTAGGCAAACCGGTTTCTGAGCCCGACACGCTATGAAAATTAGCATCTTTTTAATTCGCGGATCGGCCTCAATCCAATTCATCTTATACACAGCCATTGCCACACCGCCACTCTGCTTGTATTAAATAACCGAAATAAATAAACGTTAATGATAATAATGATATAATTACATACCGCATTGATAAGCAGTTCACTAAAATAGCATATGAGATAGATTTGTAATAGTTGGGCAAACAAGAAGAGAGCCAATTTGAACATTTGCTCTGGACTTAATCCCAGAGACAATTGAAAGCCCACAAAGCAGACGAGTAAAGAAGATGCCAAAAAGTTCAGGATCAGAGGAAATCCGAAGACCTTATTTATGACATCTGTAAGACTACCAAAAAACACGAGAATAATTTTAGTGATTGAGGTTTACTTGGTTTAACTTACCCCAACAATTTATTGTGATAGGAGATTAATTTCTTTAGCAATTCAAGATCCTTGGCATAGCCGTTAGCCACTTTGCCTGATTGAGTTTGAAACTCAACGAGTTGCTCGGACAAAAAGTCATAGTGCATAGTGAGCTGAATGACCACAGCATAGATGAGAATATCACTAGAAAAGTGTCCAGCTGTGCAAGCGTAACCACCCAAAGCCTGGATAGCATACATAAGACCAAATCCCAGGATGTTATCCACACTCCAGGGCGTTACTTGGATAAAGGGCATAGTCATATGTGCACTTGGAAGGTGATAAACATATTTCTGTATGAGGAATTGAACAACAATAAATAGATTATAGGTGGCAATGAGCACCAGATAGAGGCCAGTGAAACTCTTGGTAAACATTCGACATCGCTTCAGATATAATTCAACCTTATATTTTTGTTGATCCTCTTCTTTCGATGATGGAAATATTGATTCCATTTCACGCACCAAGTCATTCAGTTTGGGCTTCTGCCGCCAGACAGTTACCATCTTTAGTTCACCCGCCAATACAAATGCAATGTAACTCGATACCGTACAGGCCTCCACAAAGGTCTCACTGTTCTTGAAGGACATACTTATAAAATACACCTCCAGCACTAGCATGAAGTTCAGAATAATCACATCCAACAAAAATATGGCATAAAGCCAGCGAAACGATTTTGTCTTGTTGCTGTTCGATTCGTACGGATCCACTCCGATGGTATGATAGAAAACCACAGGAAGGTCCATAAAGTCATTGAAAGTGACAGAAGCCTTCGACATTTTTGGTTAGTTGATATAATTTCAAGTTCTTGTGCGCGCTAAACAACTCTGTCGATTGACAACTGAAATCGAAAAATATATATTTTATACTTGCAATCGCTGCATATCCTTTTGCATTACGTGTATCGTAATGGACTTTTAATTACTGAGTATTTCTTACAAGCAACACAGCAAACAGCTTACAAATGACATTTATAAATAAACTGTATAAAACTATCCAATCAGAGGCAAAAATCGGAGTATGAGGAATATACATCCTTTAACTACATATTGAAATTAATTTATGGTAATATATTAAGATCTCTTTATTTATAATTTTAAACATTTTTATTTTCAGGGTTTTGGCATATTATTCTGTTTTGTGATTAAGGCTGAGAGCCAATTGCGAGGGCCACCCTTTCTGAGTAGCAATGGCAGCAGTCAAAGTAGCTCGCTTAAACAGACCAAATTCAATACGAGCAAAACAAGTCTGGATGAGAACTATTGCCAGACGACGACGACGACAACGACGGCTAGCATCAATAATCCACTGAGCTGTAAGTATACACAAGCTTAGATGGCTGTACCTTCTCCGTAACGAAACTTTGTTTCTCCACTCCATTAAACATCGATTGCAGTCTATACGAACCATGACAAGGAGAAGGAGAGTGAATGCATGGCAACATCAGCATCAGCTGCTGCAGCAGCTGGATATGGAGCTGGAACAACATCCGCAGGGATTGCTCCGTTGCAGCAGAAGCAAGGACTTGAGCTGTCAGCGGCAACTGGAGCAGGTGAAGGAGCCACAGGAGGTGTGGGAGGCGTACAGCTGCCGTTGACAATTATCTCGACGGCGCCGCGTTGCCAAGCTGCCGTTGTCAGCACAGCAGAGACCCTACTCAGTGGACATCCGCATCCACAACATTCTCAACATCAACAGCTGCCACTGACTGTGGCTGCCTCGCCGGCCACACGCTGTTGTGCGCTGCTGGGTGGAGGGAATGCGGAGGCAGCAAGTGCCCTGGGCTATGCCTACGATGCCTATGCGATGGGTGGATTGACGGGCAGTCTGGGCAGGCGTATGCTGCACCATCCACAAGTCAACACACACTATGACGAATTTGTGGGCGTGGAGACACTGGACATACTGCAAGGTCTGGCGGCAGGTAAGTGCATGAGCCAGCTAGCTGCTGTTGCATTTTAAACGAGCCTGTGGCTAACCGCAGATCAACTTTTAGACAGCATCATTGGCATACGCACCACCAACCCATGTCAATATGTGCCACTGCAGCATAATCCATATGTGGACTTTATGCCCAGCCAGCTGATGTTAAGCATGCCACAGCAGGGACCACAATTGCCCCCGCCACCCACCATTAGTGGCAATCTGAGTGGTGCTGGTGGCGGAGTCATATCGAGCGCAACACTGCCCATTCCCAAGACACAGAAGCGAGTGACCATCATGGAGCCAACGTCACGCACCACTTTTGATCCACTGCTGCCCACTATGGTGGCGGCCGTTGTATCCACCACAACCACAACGGTCTCGGTGACGCCAGCCACACAGAGTGCAGGAGTGGACAGCAGCAGCGGCAGTAATAATGCCACATTGGATCGCATTACTCATGATCTGGACTATTTACTCAATCGGGGTGGTCTGGATGTGGATGGTGGGGCGACACCGCCAGCACCACCACCGCCAGCTGTGGTTAGTAAGAAATGTGAGGATGCCAAGCAGAGCAACAAGTTGTAAAATGGTTACTGATTAAACTATAATAACTAAGTGTACAATACTTTTGTGGATTCTTAACTATAAGCAGCGGAATTTATTAAGGGTATTCAAAACAAAAACAAACAAAAAACAATAGAGTATTGTGTAAATATTCATATCTCTATATATACTATTTATTTATATATTTCAAATTAAACATTTAACTAATTTAGTATTGCGATTGAGAAAGATTTGTTGTGAAAAGTTTAAGATATCAAAAAGAAATAAATATTTTGTTAAAAAATTATATGTGTTCTGTAAAAATCTATTATCTGTTAAGATCATATGTTTATGTACCATCAGAAAAAAATCAACTTATCAACTTTGTTGTGATTAACTGATTTAAGGCATCGCTCAAACTGCATAACTAAAAATCCATTCAAAACTTCAACTCATATTAATAAAATGAAAGAATTTAAAATCAACACAATTTTTAAGCTAAACTTACAAATAAGATCAAACAAAACCAAAACAAAAAGTAACTAATTATACATATATATTATATATTAACGTTAGGTTAATTTCAATGTGAGCACACCGAAAAGAAGAGTGTGCTTAAGTTTTTGATTCCATTTAAAAATTTCCTAGACCTAAAGACAAAGATAATTACAATGTAAAACTCTACAAAAATACAATAATTGTAAAACTCAAATCAAATGAAAATATATAACAGAACTATTTCTGCAAACAAACAAATTATACATACATACACACAAACATACATATATATCTTTGAATAAACTCAAGACTCTTGTTATAAAAAAAATCTACAAATAATTAACGGTATTATTTTGGTTTTTATTGCTGATGGTTTTTTTTTAGTAAGTTTATGACAAATTAATTATATTTCGTTAACAGTATGACGTTCTTAGTATTATGGCTGACTCATCGCTGCTAAAACTTAACCACATGACCCATTAAATGGGTCACGTTCTCCCCGCGAATGGCAAAGAAAAACGGATGATCCGCACGGAAGAACTTTTGGCGCGAGGAATTGCTAATCACAATCGGCTTATAACCTGCAACAAAGTAAAATTGAAAAATATTTATTAATCTAAATTGGCTGTGGGTGGCGCTTACTCACCAGCTGCCGGCTGAGGTAACTCCGAACCTGAGCCGGATTCGTTTAAGTCAATACGCAGCTTGTGGAGCACATCGACAATTGGCAGGTTGGCAGCTGAATGCAAATGTTTAAAGTTTGCTGATGTACCGAAAATCTCCGTAAACCCCAGCTAAAAATACAAATGTTGCTCAGTTTAAGAGGCAATATTTAAATCCAAAATACTAAACTTTGTTGTTGTTCATATGCAATTTTGCATGTTTGTATGTATGTATGCTTGTGTGTTTAGCTAAAGTACCAGAATTTCTGCAGGTTTTTACACATTTGACCACGCTCAAACACACAAGCATACATAAAAACATACATACGAAAAGTATCATTGCAAACTTGTGTGCTGCCAAATTAAGCTGCATACTCTTGTGCTTGGGAAATAATTCAGCGAAGTTTTCAACCAGTAAACCACTTAATTTTATTTTATTAAGCAAAAATAAGGAAAACAAAATAATCAAAATTGTTAATTTTTTTTCAACTTCTATAGAGGATTTTAACTCGAAATTGTCATTGAGAAAGATGAAGGTGCATGCAGTAAAAAATATCGTTACATTAACAAACTGAGATCTTTTCAAGTCAATAGATAACGCATATCGCATTTTACGCACCTGTTTTAGAGCCTGCCTCAAACTGCACTCAAAGTCCATGCTAAACTTGGGTAACAACACTTGAACGCTTTCCATTTGCATGCGTTGCTGCAATGCGCCTAAATCAAAGGTAAGAAGTTGAGTTTCCAATTCCGCCAAAGCCGACGGATCACGCTTGTTGGGTAGAATTAGGAGCATGGCCAATAGCTCATCAGCATGTTCGTAGGGCAATTCAATGGCACGAGCGTCAAGTTCCCGCAGCTCGGCGTACTTAACGAACATATCATCGTCGAAGAGCATGGGAACTTGTTTGGGTGCATCGGGGGCGTTGCTGTGGAACTCGTAGAGTCCTGTGCGATAGGCACTGAATGGTAAAAACCATTTACTTTGTAGCCTTGCAGCGAGCAAAAGCAAAAGCTGCGATTCCTGGCTTAGATTAGGTGGCAGCGACTGCTGCCAGTTGCCGCCTCCAGTGCTGGCCAAGATGTGATCGGTAATGTAGCGCCGCAGCTTCTCGGACTGCTGCAAGTCAAGGCACTCGGCTGTGGCATGAAAATATGTTTGGGCAATCTTTTGAAAGTCATCCGCAATGTTTGTGCCAACGCTTGCCTGTACCAGCAGCCTATTCTGCACCTGAATACGTGTATCCTGGTCACCAGTTGCTGCACTGAGTTCAGCGGCATAGAAGTTGGCCATTTTGGCATTGTTGGCAAATCGCTGCTTCAGCTTCAACAGCCTCTCCAGCTCCGCAGCTGTGCCACCATCGGAGCCCAGGTAAAGCAACGCCAGACTTGCCTCCAGCAGAAGCGGCGATATGATTATATTTTCATCAGCTGCTGCGGTTGCAAGGCTGTGAAAAATCTCTGCACCAAGATTGATTTCGTGTGGCTGCACGCCAGATGCTGTGGCATTGAGCGCAGCAGCACTCATATTGCTACCGAGCTACTGGGCCTGACAATGGGGAGCTGTAAGAAATGAAATCCAGAAACTGTTAGTTGCAATACGAAATCCAAAACAATTTAAAAGTCTAAGAGTCTTGGCTCGAACATTAAAATAACCCTATTTACTAAGTTATTAACATTTTAATGACTTATTAAAAATCGTATTTTTTAATCGCCGAAACAGATTTTTACTACGCAAATTTCTTGAAATTAACCTTGATGAAATTTACTATTTTATTAGCTTATAAAATTTGGAAAAATTATTTTTTGTTCAAAAACAAAGTAATTTTAATCGCTGGATCATATTATGTAGATAGTTTCGTTAGTTTATATCAATATGCCCTTCAATCATAATGCGAAACATCTGTGCTCACATTCGATATCCAACTTTTAAATCTAAACATGCCCAAGTGCTTTTTGATACAAGTTATATACAAGTACCAAGATGAACACAACATTTAACATTGTACTTTGTTTATACAATATACTATTTTTATATATTTTATCATATTGAACATTTCCTACTGCGTACTGAGCTTCTTTAGACATTAAATGCCCAAATTTCAATTAAATTTTCTTTTCGAAAGCCAAAAACTTTGACCGTGGCCTCAAATCGCTGTTTTCTTGCAAACAATGAATTTTAATTTCTTCCATTTCACTGATTAAGCCACCCAAAACAATAGAAAATATGTTTACTTAATATTGCTTGACTTGCAAATACCCTGTACCCAAGACCTAAGCAATTTGACAACTTGTTTTATTCATAAAAAAAAAACTGCGAACTTTGACAAAGCTAAAATCAAAGTAATTTAGGAGAAAACAAGAAATTTGTTAAATATTTTATTGTCCCTAATACCCCTTTCATAGATAAATAGGGTACATAAAAAGATTACCTACAAAAAATAATTTAAGTAAAATACAATGGGCCAAGAGAATTGCCAGCAAACACAAAAAACTTGACACTATTCTCGTTTAGACAACAAAATGCACAACAAGCGGAAACTTAAAAACTTTTTGACATTGCTTGGCTAAACAAACGTTCTTATACACATTTCATATTTACATACCATATGTATGTATGTGTGTACATACATTCGGCAAGTTTTAATCCCACGAGAATTTCTGTATCACATTTTACCGCAATATGAAAAGCTCGCGTGCTATGACGCCTTCGCAAACACACACGTATTAGCACACATAAGAATACTCTACAGAATCCACACAAACTATAAAGCTATTAACACTTTACACAAAACTCAATCAAAATGATTTATGTGTTAATACAAAAAAATATCGAAAATCTTAAGAAGCAATTTCATTTTGTTAAATTTCACATATGTGGTATTTATGTTAACATATACATATCTGTTCGAAGTGTTACAGGGTATTGGTAAAGAGTTCTCCTAATGTTTTCTTTACTTATTTTCTGCTCGTGCCAGCTGCACATTTAGCTGTCTTTATAAGTAGCGCTACTCGGCGTTCACTTTTAAATGTTTATTGTTTAGTTTTGGGTGTGCCAATTTTGTGTTTTCCTTTTGGAAATTAATTACATCATGAATTTGTCAAAAGTGTTTTTCTTGGCATCTCAAGCGCTAAACAAATGTTTCGCTATTGTTGTTGCAATGCTAGTTTTGCAAAATTTGGAGCATATAAAAATTGATGCTTTTGACCAGAGTGGCACCAGATGGTAAATGCTCAATAGACCATTTTTTTAATGGTCAATGAGGTCACAGCATCATTTTCATTGTAATCATTATCATCAAGATCGATCATTATCTTGATTGTTGGATATTCAGAGCGCAACATGTGTTCAAGATATTTCACTATACAGAAATCAAAACGGATTTTGTATATATTTTTTTTAAATAAGTCATATTTTTTGTATTATTGAGTTGTGATTTTTTGCAATTTATTTATTTATTAAATATCCAATAAATTGGTAACAATTTAAATTTTCGTTTCACTTGATTTCCCTAATTACATATTTTAATTTTCTGTACACTTTCGCGATCCACACCAACAACAAAAAATATATTACCAAATTTAAATCGGAACAATTTACCGAAAAATCAAAATGTACGGCGAAAAGGCAAAAGAAAATAACAAAAAAAAGAAGAGGAATCGAAAATAAATTCTCGCCCGCACGCAGCTTCGCACAGAATGGAACTAAATGCTGCTCAGTTTCTCTTAGAAAACGTACCAAATGATATGAAAAAGAATCTAATTAAATTGGCCGCCGACGCTGTGTTCATTGATGACGACACTGGGACGGACAACAACACAAACGGTCGGACGAGTCGGGCGAGTCGGAAACGGAAAGCTCTCTCGCTAAGTTCGAATTTTCTGCAACTACTAACAAATTTAATCTATTTTTATAATTTCGACGCTGGTGCTGCTGCTGTTTGCCGCTTTTCGCTTCATTCAAACGGACGCTAACGACGCGATGCGAAAGATGAAATTGTGGAACTGGAAAAACTGCGCGTTTGCTGCTATCGCCGTCGCCGTCGCCGTCTATTGGGGGATGTCAGTTTCTGGGGGCTCCATTTAGTGTGTTGTTTTGCTGCTGCTGTTGGAACCACTAGAATTGTCGCTGATTGGGAAGCTGCACGATGCTTGATTGAATTGAGTCATCCTCCACAGCAAGTGAGCGAAAGAGACAGGGAGAGACGGAGCGCGCTTTGTTTTCATAGTTCTATTGTTTAATCAGCTTATCTAATCTGACGCAATTGGGTCGTTATACTTATGAGCGAAGTGTACCAAATAAACTGTTTCATTTTAATTCTCATTATTTTTAATTGCATATGATAGATCGATTTCACAATTTCTATTTTCTATTTAAAATATTATAATTTTATAACAGTATCTTAGATGCATAAACTGGGACACATGCTTGTCCCTCACAATTTTTTTCAGTTCAAAGCTTCAATGCATTTAATAAGTTTGATAAAATGTTTATTAGGACGAGGACAAGTTGCAGAATGTTGAAAAGTGTGTAGAGAACATGGAATTCTTGTTGTGTGTGCTGACGAAAGTGATGGCGACAATAAATGCAATAAATATACGTACAATAAATCCCTAACAGCCTAAATACGAAAAAGTGTAGGAGGCATTGAATATTAGCAAATATGGCCATCGAAAACGCAACAGGCTGCGTATTCATCTAACATTATGTATACTAGGGGGGGGGGGGAGGGGGTGTGTGTGTGTGTGTGTATCCAAGTGTGAGTGTGTGTGTGTATTTAACCAGCACAGCTGGGCGGGCAAACGAGAGTAAATTATTATTATTATTTTTTTGATTTTTTTTAGGGGATTGGCAAAACAGTAACGCGCCTTAGATGCGTTTTCATGACCATATTGCCAAAAGGCAATGTGAAATGCACCACAAAAAAAAGAGTGTTAAATACGCGTATAGGGAAAAGCGTGTGTATGTGTGTGTGATTCAGAGTATGTGTGCTTGCTTGCTTGTGTTTTCTAGCATTCTTGGGTATTAAGTTGTTGTTGTGTCGTTGCGCGGTCGTAAAAGGTACACAAATTCTGCATGATTAGGTGTATGTGTGTGTGTGTGGTGGGGCGGTGTGTGTTGGATGGTTGGCACGCGAGACTTGAGAATTTAGAAATTAAAGCCGCCCTCCGGCACATTGGACTTCTTGGCATTGAACTCCAATGCGCCGTTAACCTCCTGGGGGGCTAGCTGCTGCTCCGACTCATCGTCGCCGGCGCTGAAATAGGTATCAATGATGGCAAACGCCTTTTTGTAGACCTCTTCGTTTTCGTGCTGCTGCAACGCTTCCAGCTTGTCAAGGCCACCGAATTCCTCGACCATCAAGCATAGATTTTCGGTGCCGCCCAGCTTATCGGCGAGTGCAAATAGATTGGAGAGACCCGTTTGCACCACTTTGATTGTGCGTGGATCCTTGGCGTCGAGCAAATCGATGAATGGCTTAAGTATCTTATACTTTTCAATAAGATCCACAATTTGCTCCGGACTGCCCGAGGTGGTGGTATTGGTCACCGCCCAGGCGGCCTCCTTTTGTGCCTTGAAATCGCCCTTCTCCAGCACAAAGCGCAATGGCTCGAATATGCCCGCATCGATAACGGCCTGAATCTGTGTCTGATTGCCGGCCGTTATGTTGCTCACCGTCCATGCAGCCTCCTTGACAATATTGCTCTTGGGGTGGTGGAGCAACATGCCGAGCTTTGGCAAGCCTCCAGCAGCAATGACGACATCAGTCTGCAATCAGAACGGAAAACTAGGTTAATTATACCTATCCTACTATATTTCTTGTCTGTCTGTCATCTTAACTGACCTGTTGATCCGTGCCGGTAACAATGTTGCCAACGCTACGCAATGCCGGCACAATAATGCTGGGCTCATCGGTTTGCAGTAAATGGACGAGGCGGGGCACAGCTTCAGTATCGACGACGGCCTGAATTTTGTGGTTGTCATCGTCCGTCACATAGGACAGCGCCCAGCAGGCATCGGCCAGCACCTGTATGTCCTGGCTGGTCAACAATTGCGACAGCACCGGCAGCAGACGCTTCACCTGCTCAAAGGGCGGCGATGGGTTCTTGTTGCGGCACAAATTCGACATAAGCCACACAATGTTGCGCAGAAACGAGAGGGGCGTCTCCGTGTTGATCAGACGCAGAATGCCATCGATGACATTGTGTTGAATAACAATGTCACGTGGCGCAGCGCCATCGCCGGCTATGTTGCCCAGCGCCCAAACGGCCTGCTCCGCCAGATTAATGTGTTTCGACTGAAGGAGGGCTATAAAATGCGGCACTGCATTCGCCTCGATGACGCAGCGCGTCTGTTCTGATGTGCCCGATGCAATGTTGGTCAAAGCCCAGGCGGCCTCAAACTGCAGCGCATCACTAATACGGACAAGATACTCTTTAGAACGGAGGTACATACACTTAGCTGGGATTAACGTTAACTTACTTGTCGCTGTCTTGCAGGAAGCGTATGCAAATGGGCACGATGCCATGGCCAATCATCAGATCAATGGGTGGATTGCGTTCACGGCTAAGCATCTTGCGTGCCTGTTGCATGCCCAGAAACTGACGCTCCGCATCCTCACTGTTCATCGCAGCGACAATCTCATCGACCGACAGCTGCACCGGCGACTGCCCATTGAGCTCCTTGAGGGGTGAGGTAAGATCATCGTCGTTGATGTTTCGGCGCTTGAACATCTGATCTTCCTTCTTGGATTTGCGCAGCTCAATGGTCACCTCATGGCGACGCATGCGTGAATCCTAGCCACAAAAAAAAGCCAAAAATTTATTTTGAGGTTAAGTTGGAAAAGATCGCGCCTTTTGCGTACCTGGGTATTAAGTGTATTGGCTTTGTAGTGCCCTTGGCGCGCGCTAGCCTCCGATTTACTCATGTTGATTTTGTTCAAAAATAATTTTTAATTATATTGAAATTTGTAAACAGCTGTAAAAAGAAAAAAGATTGTTGGTAAGATATGCAAAGGCAAAATGCCAAAGGAAATTATTGAAGGGCTGCTTCGATGGCCTCTCACACACACGCACACACACACACACAAACGTGCGTTTGTGTGCGCTCTCTTGGCATTTCTTTTGTGCCTGGCAATATTTTTTTTGCTTCTTTGTCTGTCTACCTTTTTAACGCGGTCCGTCCGTAGAGCCGGCTTTGCAAGGCCAAACCAGCAACAACATCGGCAACAGCTGCGGCTGCTTCAAAACTGCGCTTCGCCATTAGCGTGCCTTAAGTTGCTGCTGCTTCTTGCAAAGCAAACCATTTTTATTTGCAGCGCACTTACCTTCTTTTTTTTATACTTTTACAAATTTGTTTCACTCGGTTGATTTATTTTAAAATTGTAACTTAAAATTTGTAGATTTTCATCAAAATAAAAATTTTGAATACAACACGAAATTTCTGGGCGTGTTAACACGTTAAAAATCGGATTAAAACTGAGAGATTTTATAACTGGAAAACACACAGTACTAAACACAGTAAACTTTGATCGCAATGCCTGCTTTGCGCTAAAAAAGTTCCGTTTAATTTGAACAAGATGCTCGCTCGACTTGGTGAGAGATGCTTGCATCTTATCGATACTTACTCTTTCGAAGCAGCATTCGATATTTACTGCTGAAAATTTTTATTTGCAAAAGGTTTAGAAACAGCTGTTTAGTTTTGCTTGTGTGACAAAATGCAGCTCTACTTTTTTGGGTTCACAACTTAAATTAATCGTGTTCTGTAGACTCTGAAAAAAATATTTGTAATAACAATAATGTTGTACCTGCTTGTTTTGATTATGAATCAGCTGATTCAAGTTGCCGCCATAGTCATATGACTAGAAATATCCACGTGAACGATAAAGCGAGGCATGTTGATCCCAGGCCAAATAGCCACTCTTGAGATAGTTTGCTGAGCTGCCAACGGTACACAGGTGGCACTCATAATTTACTGAACAAGCGATCGTGCGGTAGATGGTGCTTTGATCAAACTTCAAACCAAATAATATTGCAGTAGATGGCGCTTTTCGACAGTTTACATTATTTACAATTGTGCCATCTACAATTAAACTTTTAAATAAAAATAATTATATGTTGTATAAGATATTACTTATTGGCTGAAAATTATTTATTAATTTTAATTTATTCGGAACAGGCGCTCAATTTGAAATACAATCCACACGTTTGCAGCGCAGACACATACCATCCACATGATGGACCTGCTTGCAAAATTTTTGTTTAACAATCCACAACATTATCAATCATAACCAATCAAAGAAACAAATCAAACTGTGCGTATAATATTGTAGGTTTTTAATTTTCAATCTCAACAAAATGTGTGCAGAAGTCAATGGTCGGTGAATGGAAGAGAGCTTAGGCAGACTTCTTGTCCTGTTCCTTGCTGTCTGAAGCTGGAGCTGCTGTGGTGCTGCTTGACTCCTGGGCGGAGCGTGCCTCAACCACATCGGAATCAGAGTCACCGAACGGAGCCGGTGAAGCTGATGGATAGGGTGGGAATTGCTGATCCTGTGGGTAAATCTGTTGCTGCTGCTGTTGCTGCTGTTGCTGTTGCAGCTGCTGAAGCTGTTGCTCCTGCTGCTGCTGTTGCTGTTGCAGCTGCTCGGAGTAATCAATGGGAGCTGGTTCCTGTTGGGGCTGCTGCGGTGCCTCCACAACTTCGCTCTCCTGCTGAACATGGATTTGTTGTTGTTGCTGTTGCTGGAACAGATGTTGCTGTTGTGGGTAGTAGACGGGTGCGGCCAAAGAAACAGGAGCAACAGGAGCAACAGGAGCAACAACAGCAGCACGGGCAGCCAGAATCGGTTCACGTTGAACCACCGCATTAAAGCCATTAATGTCATCGGCTGTATAAGTAACGGTTCTCTTATAGCCATCGGCATCGAGAACGCTGTAAGAGCCAACCACATTGCCGCCATCACGGCTCTCCACCTGACTCTTGACATCACCGGTGATGGAATCATGCACACCATAGGAGAACTCGTAGCGAGGCGAGGATTCCAGCTCCACCTGCTTGACAAGCGGGGCAACAGCCACAGGCGTAGCAGCCGCAATGGTTTTCACAACGGGTGCAACAGGAGCAGCATAAGTTCTCACAACCGGAGCAACTTGGGCAACTGGAGCAAGGTGTTGCACATAGGGTGCGGGATGAGCATAGGTCTTGGTGTAAACGGGTTGTGCCACCGACTGGTGGTAAACAGCAGCGGGTGCCGCATGGTAAACGGTTGGAGCTGCATGATAGGTGGCATAACCAGGTTGGAAGCCAGGCTGGTAGGCGGAGTAAGTAGCCGCAAAGCCGCCCAAACAGCAGCCAGTCAGCGCCAAAATCGAGAGAGCTGTTAAAAACTGTCACAAAGTAGAAAAAAAGAAAATGTATAATTATTAAAATTATGTTTAATAAACTTATTGATACAAATTCGAATAAAGAATAAATCAAAATAAATATTCAGACAAATTATATATGCCCCGAAATGTAATCCAAATCTCAGGCAACAAAAATTTTATATTCTAAAATAAAAGTTTATTTATTTTTGATTGATTTTTGATTTCCCAAAAAAATTTAACTTAAGTTAAATAAATAGAATTTAAATTCTGGAAAAATACCAATCTATGTTTATCCCTTCTCCTTTATACATGACATATATAAGGCAAATTGTTTAAAATTGTATCGTGAACCAAGCCAATTGATAGTATATTATTTTTATCATCCGCATCTGTCAAATATTCCATCACATATAGATTGCTTTAATTTATTTTTAAAGCTCAAAGAAACTTACTTTGCTTGCCATTTTGTTGTTGTTTTGTAAATCACAAACACACGCAGTATTATTTAAGCCCGTCGCGTTTATTTGTTCTTTTTTGTTTTTTTGTGATATCCTTCGACGTCTCTTCACTTGGCGCTATGAACGACGCTGGCCTAATGATGTGGTTTGAACTGTGCGCATGTCACTTTATATGGAAGGCGAGGCGTGTGTGCGTCCAGAATTGGCAGTCAGCCCAGACAAGCAGACAGACATTCAGACATTGTCCAGTTGCACCCACACACAACCACAGCTGAAACCGGTAATAAGTACCAACAGCACGACAGCACACAAAAGATACAAATGTATCTCACAGATGCCAGTTGACAATTTGACAATTGCAAAGCAAACTGGTTTTGATTTTTAGTTCGTTTTCGTGTTCGCTTTGATTTTTCAAGTTCAGCTCTAGCGGCGCTTCCTTGTAGGCCTATTGGCTATACCATTATCTAATTAATCCGATAATGGCCAACAATGAAAAACAACTTCCCTCACCCTCATCGATCTGTCATATCGCCACCCAAATTCGCTATTCAATTATCCATTCTTCATTCAACTTTACAATTTTCATCGGCTATTTTTGTTACTGTTTTGCATTTTTGCACTTGAAATAGAAAATTTACGGCATTTTGTGCTGTCACAAAACATTGTCTACCGTTGAGGAACTGTGCAGCCGCCCCCCACACCTCACCTTTTAGTCACACCATCCCCTCACTCCGGTTGCCGAAAGGTTATTTGTCACCTTGTGCTCCGCCTGTCAATACCTTTAGCTCTTGTTTTTGTTTCTGCTCTTCTCTCTTCCCCCTTTGTATGTCAGCAACATTTGCTGCATGAGTTTCAGTTTCAGTTGTAGTTATGTTTTTTTTAGGAAATGTATTTGTATCATTTTGGTGGTTTGGTTTGTCCATGCTCCACATGCAGCAGCAATTTGTTTACTTACTTGTTAATTGTTGGGCATTGTCTGTGCCTCCGTTTTGAATATGCCAAACGTGTGGCAATCAATACCATAAATACAATCAAGTCAGTTCAAGTTTAAGCCAAATTATGTATTTTGCAGTAGGTTAAAACTCTTTCAATCAGTATTAAGGAGAGCTTCCTTAGTGCATTATAATATAATACCGAAGGGACCTATTTTATTTGACCTAAATAATTTGATTCTTTCGATGAGGATCCGGACGGGGGGCTTGACAATAAAGTTGACAATATTCGAGCCTATTGAGGGCAATATTAATTAAACATCTAATTCATTAAACACAAAAGATCGAAGGCTGACCACCAACAATTGTTTGACAATTGTATAAAAAGGGCAAAAACACCAAAGAAGAAAAATACCAAAAAAAAATGTCAACTCATTTCTTGGCATTATAAAATTTAATTGAACAAGAGACAAATTCAAGGAATTTGATTTCGAGCCTATTCAATGGCATCGGCGTTGGCATCTCTTATTCTTTAAAACAACCTGAAAGTCGAGCTGTATTTACATTCGGTTCATTTACAAATTTAAAAGTGCGTTAAGCGTTTATAAGTGGATTTCATGTACAACAACACAATAACAACTCCGGAGGTTGACGCTTTCTACTATTTTGCCAGCGCATTAAATGGCAATTACGGTGTCCAGACACGTAGACCCCCCCCCCCCAATGCACCAAAATAAAGATGCGTAGGTGGATTCAGTTTTTGTTTTGCAATATAAATAAAAATAAATACATATATATTTATGTGAGAGTAAATGGTATAAGATAAATAGCAGAAATTTAAACAAAGGTAAATTTGTGTAAAAGATAAAAACTGAATTGTTGAAGGCTTGAACTTGAACTTGAACTGAAAAGTAAATGTAAGAAAATTGTGGAATTGCTGATTACTTAAAAGTTAATAAAAATTAATTAATTAATTGTGATTTATTTTTATTATATTTATAGTATAGACCAGAGCATCCTTGTCAGATACTAAATATACTATATTCAGCATTTTAATTAAAATGAAGTGAGCCATCCAATTTGATATTGTCATTAACTACACACACACACACACACACACACAAACACACAAATACACTATACTATATATATATATATATCCAGATTTTAATTCATTTAAGTTCGATAGGGGAAAAAAAATGATTTCATTCAGTTTGATTTGCTGCAGTCGTAGTAAAAGGAAGCTGCCATTAATGACTTCTGCCAGGGCATTTGCATTTGCATGGAGAAGCGGCCAGATGCGGAAATTGCGGCAACGGAAATGCAACGAATCAAAGAGCAATGTAACGAGTGCAGAGCGAGTGGGGCTAGAGACCACTGACATGAGTAGAACGGGTAGACGTAGACAGACAGACACTTTGACATTTGACAAATACTTAACACTATTTGCCTGGCTTAATAAACTCGTTTTCGTTGACTTTGCCATCGCCAAAGAAGTGGGTTGGGGGGTGGATGGTAAAGAGGAATGGCACAGCACATAGTGCAATAAAAAAAGGATTGTTAGGGGGCTGGGGGTTGGGTTTGTGTCGAGCTGTAAAAATAGTAGAAGATACGAGAATTGCGGCAATGATTGATTGCACGTTAAAGCTCGAGAGCATCACATCATTTCCTTTTTACACTTGACAGGAAATGCATTTTTAGCTAGCGAAATGAGCAACGTGTGCAAGCCAAAAGAGACAGAGATAAAGAGAGTGTGAGTGTGAAAGAGAGATCAACGAGATATACAAAATCACAGCAAGTGGCGTGAAAAAAGGTTAAATACAAAAAACCTGGGCTGCAGTTGTTGCAGTAACTAAATAAAAAGTAAGTCCCACAGACCATTTACACACAAAAAAATCACACATACAACTGTGTGTGTGCGTGTGTGTGCATTGAAATAGAAATGCAGTCAAGGTGCTTTGCTGCACAACATAAAAAAGAGTAAAGTTAAGTTGCATGCCATTATCAAACGTGGAACAGTGGCAAGTTCCTGATGCCAACTTCTGATGTTTGGTCAAGTTAAGCCAATTAATTGTCTGGCGTTAATTTAGCTGCTCTCAAATATCAAAAACTTTTTGTTCACCTCACAAAATTCAATCAGCCCATAAACACCTTTCCGCATTCGCAGCAAGTGAAGTGAAGTGCCCCATAATAGCCAGCCAGCTGGCAAAGACAAACGACCTGAGACGAATCGCATAAATGGCAAACTTTGTGTATAGTCAACGAATTATTCGACACTACCACACCCTGCCCCCTTCCACTATACACACAGAGATTTGTTTGTCACCAAGAAGCCGGTCGAAATAATCCATCAAAAATGTCGTTAAAACGAAAATCCAAATATGCACAAGGAAGTGTGGGAGGAAAAAGGAAGGCTTAGTGTAAGATTTTGATTGGGTTAAAAAAAACATTGGTTTTCGTACACTCTCACTCTTTGGCCAAACAGCTAAGAATTTGGGTCAACAAAATGGAAAGGACAGAAGCTTAGAAAATGAAAATGAAAATACAGAAAGATGCTGGAATTGAGAGGTTTCACAATTATCACACTTTCCCTATTATCAATACTGGCACAAAAGCTTAGAGAATTAGGAAAGAAGAGCTTAAAACGTTTACATTAATAGCTTTGTACGCAAATTAAACAAGTTAAGTTCATTGTATGGCATCTGAAGACCAAGTTAATTAAGCAAGATGTCAACAGAGAAATCTTCACTCCTAATATTTTGCTCGCACAGCTAATTTAATGCCTTATTATAATCATAAATACCATTCGATATTCTTAACGATTCAAAAATACACAGGCTATAAACTTACGTTAATAGTTAATTCTTTCTATATTTTATTAATATTGTTGCGTTATTGCGCCTAGTTTTTCTGAACAAATAGTCAAGTTAAAAAAAGAATTACCATCATAAACAACACACTTCGTTTCCCATCCGGAAACTATTTGATTTGAATTTAAAAAATTATTATAAATATATGTTACCATTTTTATCAACAATAATTATATGTATAAATGTGACTTTCGCTGCTTTTTGTAATATTTTGCAATCCGTGCAAAAAATTATATAAATTGGGACAGAGCTTTTTACACTAAAGCATGACATGAATAGTTCAAAAAAAAAAAAATTAACTTTCACATCATTTACAAATAATTAAATATGAAACTAAAATATTGAATGAGAAATAAAGTATTTCACTCAAAAATAACATCTTTTAAATATTAAGATCATTGACGTTTACTTATTCTTTGACAAAGAAATTTAAGTTTTTTTTCCCTGCATACAAGGTTTTCAATCAATCTAAAGTCCACCGACAGAGACACAAACAAATTAATCAATTTTTTATAGAGATACGATAAGAATCGAATGGCGTCAACGAAGTTGGGAAAAAAGAATAAAAGAAAATTTACTTTAAGTGCGCCACACGATTTTGGCAGATCAATTTCAAATGATATAGTATATACACACTCATACATCTACGTTTTTGTCGCCTGCTGTAGCCAACTAAGCTTTTAAGATAATGCAATATAAAAGAGATCAACAAAAAAAAGAAGCCGACCATCGATGTCGACGACTTTTGTCTCGAGTGCTGTGAGTTTTGAATTAAATGTTAGTCTATGAGTCTTTTGGCTGTCGGCACCCACACAAACACACAACGAGGGCTAAATATAGGGTTGCTAAGCGGATTTTGTATTCAATTGTTTGTTTGGTTCTCCACAGAACGGTAATTGTTGGTATTGAAGTTGAGATTGATACAAAACAGTTTGGCTAAGCAGCTTAGCATACTTACTCCACAGTAAATCGAAAAAGCATAAAAACACATGGAACCATATGATATCAAGACTGACTATTGCTAAAGAAACATTGCAAGTGCTTAGTTTATTGTAGAGTTTATTTTTATTTATTCATTCATTTAAATTAAAATAAATTTGTACAATGTCAAACAATGTCAAGGCACATCGCAACGCACAGCTTTAAAGTTGCAGGATGGCTTACCCCGCATATGTGTACATAATAAGCAGCCCGTGTCACGTATTCGTCACGTGGCCCACGAGCAGCTGCTAAAGTGTCAACAAGTTGACGATGTACATAGGTGTCGCTGACTGAGTTGTCGGCTGTTCGAAGTACCAGCAGGAGTCACATTAAATCCTCAAAATCCAACTGGTATTAACTCAGAACAAAACAAAAACCCAATCAATATGAAGAATAGTCAATATTTGAAAATGCCAAAAGTGCAGTGCAGTGATTTCCACTTGACTCAACAGTCGATTGGGCGTCTGCACCTAAACTGCTATTGTTTGACTATTTGCCCGTAAATAGATGGCACCTCCGGGGGTAAGAGCAGGTTCACAGGTTCACAGGTTGCACAGGATGCACGGGATGTCGACGCCGGGCCCTCGAGTGGCAAAAAGGGCCCTACAAATTTTTAGGCATTAGCAAGAGGAGTGTTGTACTCAGTCGCTTCGTTGTCTGTGCACTTGGAATGTCAACGGCATTGTTAAAATGCTCCTCTTGAGCTTGGCGTTGGCGTGAGCGTGGCTGTTGCCAGCCAGACGCAAATGCAATCAATGCACCCACTTCATGTTGTTCTTCATGTTGAATTTGTTATTGTTGTTGTTGATGCTGACACTCAAAACAATCAGGCAAGCCAAAACAGCATGCATGATGTGCCAGACAACGCGTATAGTACTACATACTGCACTTTTTGCTGGCAGCACTTAGACGCCTTTAAATATTTATGCAACGTTGTCAAGTGAAAAATCGTACCAGGAACAACTGCAGCAGCAGCAACTCCAGCAGGTGCCACTTTGACAACCACTTCTAGCACGGATTTCACAATGCAATACGTACATAGTATGTTAGAACTAAGCAATTTAGCAAACTCAAACTGAAGTGAAGGAAAGTCAAATCAATTCCAAGTGGAGCTAAATCCTAAGCTTAATGCTTTAAAGGCTGCAAGTGAGAACATTATTTTCATAATTAATGACTTCTAATGTAAACAAAATCAAAGTTAAATGCTAGCATTTTCAATAAGATCAATTTATTGAACTCTGCTTTGAGCAAAATAAAAATGATTTTTGATTTTAATAGCCAAAGAATTCATGGAGTAAGCCATAAGTCAATTTATTGCTGATTTCGACTTGCCTTCAGCTAAGATAAGCTGAGGCTAGCTAGAGGCTAGAGCAGAGAACTGTGTGTATGAATGGAAAGCACTTGGGTAGCTTGTCACACAACTCCAGCTTAAAGGCGCTTGTTAGGCGTTTTTCTTGTTGTCACCGTTTTGCTGCTGCTGTTGCTTTTGCTGCCATTCGCTATTTTGCCATTCATTTGATTGAGCTGCCAGCATAAGCACGTCGTCAACTAACACGCGTGACTGTTCTCACGCCTTCTCCTTGGTAGTACTGGTAGAATACTGGTAATTATTGTTGTTGCGTCACAGTTTATTTTCAGGATAATAAGAGTTGGTCGATTTTCGGACTATGATTATGTTATAATAATGTGTAGATCATGTGGGAGGTCTTTGCGTTTGCAGTTTCCTTTCGCTCGCTTGGTTTTTACATTGATGCGTAAAAATGAATGAGCAAATATAAATAAAATATATTCCCGATCACAATTAGCGTGTCGATTGAGTCATTTTTTATTAGTATGTGTGTTGTATAAATAAGCCACAACTTGCAAAGCGTTGTTACATTTTACTTAAGCAAACAAATCTTGGTGTTTCATATTTTGACGACATACAAGTCTTATATTTGCTTCCGTTCCATGCTGCTGCTGGACTCTTTGAGAACTGTTACTATTACCTGCTCTATTGCATTACCGCCCTCACTACGGTCTTCACTGCAAACACAGATTGAAGAACTGCTCTCTAAACGAGTTTCAATAACTTCATCAGTTGTAGAAAAGCGAACGTGGTCGTAGTTTCTGTTGTTTGCGCACGTCGGACAGCTGTGAACAATGTGGCTTAGTGCTGACAAAATATATATCAGTGAAAATTAGTAGACTTACGTTATCGGTGTCGGATCTGTGGGATTGGGATAAGTCTTGTTGAATAAGCACATCAAGCGATGTGTGACCCACAGGGCTGGCAAAAAAAGAACCCCGCTTAAAAGCATACCGAGCGCCAAACCATTCTTGATACATAAAATAATAAAAAACAATATAAACAACTTAAACTGTGCAATACTCTGATACGAGCATGCCGAAAGATGTGTGAGTACAATTAATATTTTTTTTAAAAGCATTCGCCTGTGACCATTTTGGGTTAGCGTGGCATCAATACTAATCTCTGCCAAATTGCTGGCATCCAAACAATAGATGTAGATTTTTGGGGATAGTAATACCTTATTTCGCCACAAAACTTGGTGAAATGTGGATAATATCTTAGTTTTGTCGCTTCGCACCTCGAGGTGTATCGATATATGTTATTGATATCCCAGCCCCCTAGTGGGCGTCGGCCCCCCTATACGAACACCATGTCGGAAGCAAAAATGGACCAAAATACATTTTGAAAATATTTCAGGACTCTAGCTTGAAGGGTGTTCAAGAAACGGTCGTTCATGCACACAGACTGACAGAAAAACAGACGGACGGACGGACGCACAAACCCAATTGCTCTTTACCTTCGGTATAAAAAACTAGGTGCTATTGATTAAGACAAAATTAAATACTTACCAAAGGATCAACTACGCGATGACATATTGAATTAGAACTAGTGGCAAAATTTTGAGAAATCGGTGCACACTTTCCAACATTAGTTTTACTTTCTCTAACGATCATTTTAATGTAATCATGAAACTGATCATCCAGATGTACAGGGATTTTGCTTCGAAGTGCTACGTTTCTCTCTATAGCATAATCGCGATTTTGCATTTCTGTTTCATAAGCGTTATCATGTATTTCTTTAAGTGATTCTCCAAATTCTTTTCTTTTGTACAACATGTTATCATCAATTTGTAATATGTTGTTTGTAATTTTCGTTATTAAATCTATGACTTTGAAATAAAACTCATCTTGGTAGTCTTGTAGGGTAAGGATATTGTCATATAGAGCGATTCTTGCCCATTCATAAATTCCAAAGGGAGTCCAAAGGTTCGAGCGTAAGTCCCTCAACTCTTTGATCATATAAGGCAATGGAACCGGTGTCACATTGGTGCACAAAATTTCCGTATAATCCTCGCCTGTATATTCAGACAAATTCCCATCATAAAGTTCTTCGATTCCCTCAATTGGACAAAAAAATTCCGCAACTTCATAATTGAAATAATTGTCATCCGGTATATAAATGTCCCCTATAAATTCTTTTTTTTTTAATAGTTGATCAATATTGTACACTCCGATATCTTGGAGTAGCTGAATAATTGTCTGGTTTTCCTCACACTGCGTAATTATTGCTGACGCTCGCACATGAGGCAATTCTTTTAATTGAGAATCAGTATTTAAATAAAATCTACTGAAATCCATTTCGGCATTCAGTTGTGCCAAAGAGTTCCCATTTGGATTCCTAAGCGGTGCACAAACACCCATGTAAGTGATAAGGCCCAACACCAAATAGAATAGCCCAGCCAAGATTATTAAAGAGAATAGGCTAAACATAAGAATTATACCTCTGAAAATATGAAGGTTATTAGAATGGAGAATACACCAAATATAAAAGGCTATGCAAACGGTTATTTTCGATATGCCCTGCATTTTATAAGTTCATGCACTTACAGAAGCAAGCACCTGGCTCCTGTGTATTTGCTACATATACCATCTTGATAGCCACTCCTACACGAACAACAGCATCCAAATATAAGACCAACACTTAAGACCAATATAATCTGATATTGGATAGCAATTTAGGACATATAGTAAGGGTTGCTTATTAAAGTGCTTACAATCAAGAGAAGGCCACCGACAACGTAATTTACAACTAAGCGATGTGTACTATACTTTTCAGCAATGTCGTCTAGCGATCCGGTCGATGTTATTGCCTTCGCATGGATTTCAGAGACCACCTGATCAATAATGTCACGGAGGGTGTCAGACTGCATACGAAAATAATCCTTTCCATTTTCAATATAATAAATCAAAGGTTCGATTATATCCTCCACACCAGGTCTCCACTGCACATCCATCAAATGTTCGTCGCAGATCAGTATGTCTTTGGTGTAATAATCTTTATCAGCCACCTCTCTTATGGCACTCGCCCAATAATCGGAGTCAGGTAGCTGTAACATAGCGCAAGGGTTTTATTAAAAATTCGCAGTATTATTTTCATCAACTCCCACCTCGTCAAAGTGAAGACATTCGGAGCTATCAAGTTCGCTAAGATCTGTTTCCTGAAGGAAACTTAGGCATGCTTTATTGCCGCAGAGAACAGTACAGGCATAATTTATATCACGCTTGATGGAACGCAGGCCTATAAAGCGTCAAGAACACTAAGATGTGAGTAAAAAAAATCAGTTAAGAATTATCAGGAGTTTTTTTTACCGTCGCGCAATTGTCCGCCATAGAATAATAAATCATCGTGCCACTCTGCCACTTCTGCCATGAGTCTCGCTGATTCGTCTATTGTCGCAAATACTTTTGTTAGGTTTTTTTCCTCTGTATCTCGCGTAAATGTTGCTTTCCACAAATAACGATTTATATCTATGAAAAACAAACGGTGAGGAAATAAACAGTTTAAATAGAATGAACTGCATACTTTCAGCGATATCAGTTAAATGTTCAGTCAACTCTTCACAGTTATTTTTAAACAAATGGTCAATGTGATCTGATACTTCCCTGAGGTAAGAGCAAAAAGTCTCAGCGCTTCTTCGTACAACACTGGTTGTTTCACCAAGACCATGATCTAACATTTTACTGTTTTGAAAAATAAAGACGGCACCAAATCTATAATAATAAGATTATATTGCGTATTCACTATTATTCACTGGACTTACAGCATGCCTATAAGTAGCACTGCGAGAATAAAGCCAAAAGTGCACCGTTGGCGAGCGTCCTTGTATGTATCGCAACGTGGACATCCTTTTGAACATAGATAGGGTTTAAAGCAACAATAACATACACTACGGAAATGCATAAGGTTTTGCAAATTAAAAGTATTTATAACAAATGTGACACAACAAACTTGATGGGTTATACTTACGCTATAAAGGGAATAGTAATTATGAGTAAGAGTAGAACAAATGCAAATAAAAGGAACACCCAATAATGCGCCAAAAGAGCTCTCCAGTCATTATTTTCAACATTAGGCCCTAGGCTGAGCGTACCCACCGCTCCTTGTACAATGTAGCCTTAAATGATAATGTGTCGATTTTGTAAGTTACACTCAGAGAAAAACGAACTACTAATAAGCACAATCGAAGTTGAGGTCTCTTGTTCACTAAGCTGAAGCTTTAGCCGAATATAAAGTATTCCGTATGCAGTTGGCTTTTAAGTTAAACAAACGCTTGGGACAGAAGTAAGCTGTCTTGTCTTAAATTTGAATACGGATCATACTCGTTCAGAACATGAAGATTTTTATAATTAAATATGGTGGTATGGAAAGGCACATTTTATTACAAATGTTAATTTTTGAATATGCGTGTATATTTTAATTGAATAGGTTCAACGTTTCACTTTGATCTAAAAATGTTTCAATTTCATATTGATGTTTTTAGCTAAATCAAAATTTTTTATAGTTAAACGTTTCTTACTTAAAACCCGCATAGGAAAATCAGCTATTTTCATAGTTGATTTTCGATTGGTTTTTTCTTTTTGTATAGCAATCGAAATTTCGATGTTACTTACCAGGGGGTTGTCCATCATCATCTTTTATAAGGAATTCGTATATGAAGTGTGATACTTTGCTCAAGAAATCCACTGAAGTCGTTGGGTAGCTTGGTTCCTGCTGTGCATAAACATTACTTGGTATGTACTCGGTGAAGTTTGTATATGGATACACATCCTCCGCTTCCCTGTTTCTACCGGGCTCAGCGTGAGTCAATCTTATGAAAAAGTTCAAGCTAAATATTGCTAAGAATGCAATTTGACGCTGCCATATTTTTTTCCAGCTTCTTTTGTGTGGCATAGTTTTTGACTTGTGAGGTTTGACTCAACCTGTATTGATGTAATAGGAGTTGATGCTGTGTTTGTAAAAAATTACGTTAACTTTTTTTTTAACTTTTTATGCAAACTTTTTGGTAAATTTTTGATTTCTTTCCTCGGCCGGATTAGAATTTTTTATGATGTTATTTCTTTTACCTATTGTAAATAAATGAAATGTTTAATAAATATAACAAACAATTTTCAGACAGCTGCGACACAACTGATTTCACAACAGTTTGGTGACAGCTATAACAGTATAGCTTGGAACTAGAAGTATTTGCTATTTCTGTCACTGTTCATTATTTCAACTAATGATGTCAACAATTTATCATCATCATTTTGTGTCATCATTGATATAGATGAAACGAAGCTCATACGATAACCAGATTATAAAGTTACTTTGAATATTTTGCGTTTGCTTGCTAACGATTATTGGGTTGTAAATGCTTCGAACGTAATAATGCAACATGATATTCTAGACAGCTTTTAGGTATTTCCAAAAAAAATTTTCAATTTGTTGCCGGAAAGAAATCGTTTGTCATATAAATGAACGATTTGATAAGTGATTTCTCATCTTTGATTTTGGCTCGCCGGCAACTTGCGACTGAAATCAACAAGATAAGAAAGGCTTTTTCAAATGAAACTTCTTACCGGACGAGCACACTAAATAGGCAAACGTGCAGAAACGCTAATTGACCAGCTCGAAACAAATGATGCCAGTTAAAGGCGACTTAACTTAGAAGGTTAGAAGTCGACCATCGGAAGAATCGTGTAAAGCGTTATCGAACTTGTCAACATATGAAAAAACGACGACATTGATTCGTTTGTTTTTTAATTCGCTTTTGTTATGCCAATGTTTGTAGTGAGAAATAAAATGAAGATATTAAGGTACAGTAGACGCTCACAAACTAGAACCTTCAGAAATTAGAATTGTCCTGAAATTAGAATCAGTGTTTGCAATGCATTACATGCTCTAAAATGAGAAATTAAAATTCAAATTTCAGAGCGTACATTTTTTTTTTTTGGTTCTATATTGTTGTTTTGTCGGATTTGTGTTCATTGTTGGCTTATTTCTGTGTGAAATTTGATACGATTGACCGAATTTTGGCAGTTTGTAAAAAAAAAAACTTTAAAAAATACATTATCGGTTGAAACCAAAATTAAAATCTTGGAAAAGCTTGACGAATTCTAGCCCAAGATTTAAATTTGATTATTTAATTGAATAAATATCGTTTTTACTTTTGCAAAATATATATGATATATGTAATTGGACTGAGTTTATATTTTTTGTTTTGTTACATCTGTTTTTGATATAATGAATATGTACATATATTTTCAATAAAAAAAGAAGTTATAACTTTTGTTTTCTTGCTTTAATAGAATTAATAAAAAATTAGTTTTATCGCAGCTTTTTACACTAAATGTACTCCAATTTTGTACATTTTTGTATACAAAAAAAAGTCCAGAAATTAGAATAATTCAGAAAGTAGAAACACCCCGGGAACCGTCAGGCTCTAATTTCCGAGCGTCTACTGTACAGCTTTAAAAAATATTTTTTAAGTTTTTTTTTACGCTTGCTAATCTAGGCTACAATACTGCTATACTTATTGTTTTGACAATAATTTCAATGCTGCGCAACAAGAAATAAATAAAAATGTACAAATTAATTCATTTGACACAATTTAAATAACATATGTATTTTTGTTCTTCAAATCAAGCCGACTCGATCTGTAAGGCCTAAGATCTGTAAAATGAATTTGCTTTGAGTCTTGTGTGTGGTGACGGGCGCTGTACGGGCATCTGCGTATGGGCCTTTAAGATTTTTAAGTCTAGAATAAAACTTAATTTTTATATACAAAAAGTTTTTAGTAACAAGACGAATTTGTTCAAGTTGATGAAGTTTTAAAAGGTATCAAAACAAGGCTTTCTTTAAACTTTCTTTTTATTCAAAATTTGATGCAACTTATTTATATTTTTAACGTGGTTATGATGTTAATAACGCACAAATCCCCAATCACAATTACCATAAATGCATAAGCCAAACGGCGTGACCCTGCCCACTTTTGGTCAACTAATCGCCCAGCTTGCTAATTGCTTTGAAAATTATTTCTCTTTTTGGCGGTATTCACGTGGGGGCCTGTGGAAACAAAACACAGCGGAGTTAATTTTATTGCTGCATTATGACTCAAGGGCAATATTAACATGAAAATTATGAACATGACAGACAATGCAAAGTGACAGAAACTCAAAAACAACAACAACAATTGAACGACAAAAAGTGCAGAGCTAGATTGCCAAAAAATAATTAAGAAACAGAGATAGCCTGTAAAAAATTAATATACAAATAAAATAAATTAAACTTCGTTTTGAAATATGTTAAGTTCCATTTATTTAAGGGCCTTAGATGTATAAATTCTAATAATTATAAGTCAAACTAAGGAAAGTACCACATTATCCCTAAAAAAAATCTAGGGTATAATGAAAACACAGCACTAAAAACAAATTGCGAAACCGACAGCACAAAGGGCAACAACTGCAGTACCAAGGGATAAATGCTTGCTCTGAGCTGTCTGTCTGTTTGTCTGTCTGTCTGACTGGTTGCCTGCCATCCTGACACAAAAACAAGAAAACAATTTTCATCCAACAACAACAACCTTTTTAGTGATTTTTCAGCAAAGAACCCAACACAGAGTGTTTGTGTGTGTGTGTGTGAGCAAACAGTGTGAATATTCGTATATGGTCAAAATTGTTCAAAAATTGCGCCGCTGCGGTGCATTTTGGAACTGGCCAAGTGATGACAGCAAATCTAGTGTTGGTTTTACTAGTTCTGGGCTCTGGGTACAGGTTTGGGGTTTGGGTGTCTGGTCAACGTTTGGGTTGACAACTGGCTGCTTGCATTGCATATTTTGCGGCGTTTAGAGTACGAAAACAATGCCCAACCAAGAGAAACGCACAAAAACGACAAAAATGAAAAAATGAATAACAAAACGCTGCTGCAATTTTATATATGGAGCCCTTTGATTTATGCCATCATCATAATAAATTCATGTGATTTATCTTGGGACAGAACCAGCATCTAGCAACTAATTTTGCGGCGGTAACTGTACCACGATGAAAATTGCCTGCACTTTAATTAAAACCCAATTGCCTTAGCCATGTATTAATGTGTGTGTGTGTGTGAGATTGTATATGTTTGTGAGCTTTGCCAAATTTATAACTTTTGACAGTTTTGGGTTGACATTTTTGGTTCAGCCATCGCTTTGAGTTATGCAACAGAACACAATTTTGACCATTGTTAAACACTTATTTAGATCTAGATCTTTTACGATTAGAAAATGTTAATGCTAAATATGTGTTGTATGTATTATATTATATATTACTTATCACAACAAGAATATAATGAAATTCATCCAACTTATGACACGATTTATATGGCAAAGTTTTTTTTTATTAAATTAAAGCATCCTTATAGCAATTTGCACAATGCTGTACGAACTGAAGTTTCAACTCGTCTAGCATTAAATCACAAAAGTGTCCAAGATGCCAAAATGATTCAAAAGTATTTGAAGTCAGACTGTAGCCGATGTTGCGCTAATGAATATGCAAATCTCTGGCAGGGCACGAGATGTGTCAGGTGTGACCAGCCACTGCTGGTATAACCAGTTCATTAAACCCGGCCAGACCGAAAGTGTGCAGCACTCAATTAGCTAACGGGCTATGTGTTATGGGCCCCTACAATAGTTTAATGAACTTGGGCTAGCTGTGAGTAACTCCAGCTAAAATCAAACCGTTGGGTACAAGGACAGCGCCCTAAAGCGCGTCTGCATAAAACTTGTTACAGAAGCTATGAGCGCAAAAAATGTTTGCAAAAGTGGTCAACAATTACGCAAGCCATAGAGAGGCTGGAATCCACTGATTCAAAATCGGAGGCGAAGGCAAAGGCAAACAGTCAGCAGATGCTGCACAGCCTAGACGCCAAAGGACCTCAATGAATGACATTTAATTATTTCATCAAGAAAGCAAATAGCCTAAGGAGCAAACAATCATCTTCTGCCCAGCATAAGGCATAAGGCATTGGCATATTCTTTTTCTTCTTTTACTTTACTTTTCTCTCCCCTTTTTTTTTGGCTAGTTGTTTGTGTTTTTGTTTTTGGGGCGTGCCCACATCAGGCAGTAAACAGACGTCGCCACCAGCAGCAACATTGCCCCAATGGCAACGCTGGCTCGCTGCTTAAGATGTCGGTTCAACGTTTTGTCTCGAACATGGGGCAAACAATGTCTTAATTTTTGGATTTCAGCTCAGAATCTTAGCACCAAAATGAATGTAATTCGCTAGTTTATTAATTGCAGATTAAAGCAGCATATTAAATAATGATTTATTTAATATTTCTTTTTTTTAACTTACTACTGAATTTACTACATCTATAAATATATATTGGTAACAGAACTAAACTTAATATTTTAAGATTATGACATCAATAAATCCTCAAATATATGTATAGTAGTAGTCTTTTAGAATAACTGAATAAAAATAATAAGGAATACAAATGTTGTATAAATGATGTTGTTTATCGTTATTTAAAACAGAACACTTTCTCAAGATTTTTATTAATTTCAAATAATTGCAGTCTTGAGTTTTAAGCCCTGTCTTTGTATCTATTTAATTACTATATCATGACGATCTGCCGTAACTCTCCCTCGCTTTGGTCACGCCATCAATTAGTCAACTCACGCCAGCAAACTAATTATGCAATACGACAATCAAGATTAAGGAAAGAGAAAAAAGGAGAAAAAAATCAAGCAGACACAAAGAGAATGCGTCCCCCGGTTAAGAGGTTGACTGGTGATGTTCAGAGAACAGGAAACAAGTTGAGGGCTGGCAATATTTACGAATCAAACTCATCGCGTCGCTTGCTGCTGTCGCTGTGACAATTACGCAAATTGTTGTTGCCATTATGTAAACACTTGCTTGTGTCAAATTTGACATTTGATACGAGCACCAAATGGCAAAAAGGACCCTTTCCTCATCTGTCTTGTTTGTGTGTTTGACTGTTTACCGTTAACTGTCCATTTTTGAGTGTGCCCAAAACAAGAGTTGCTTAATTTTCGTGATTTTTGAGGACGATTAAGAAATAGTAAAAATCATCCAAATTTAACATATACATATAAAATTGCTTGATTGAAAATTTCATGTAACAATTTACTTTGTTTAAGATATTTAATTAAAACCGAGAAATAAATCGTATTTTACAATTGTTCAATGGTTCAAAAAAACACACCACGTGCACATCTCTAACGTCCCCGAGCAGATAGAAATAGCGAGACAGCAGACACTTGGAAAAGAAGGGAATGCCGTGACGCAATATGTCAGGCGATAGGTGGGCTCTCGGACATGCTCATGTTACACTTGATTAAGTAGGCGCTGAGTTCAACGAAATGCTTTTTAGATGGCCCCATAACAGCAGCCGCAGCAGGTGTGCTCTGCTCTGTCCTGCGACGGTCGCGTTGAAGTGGATGATGGAGGAAGTGGGCAAAAGTGGAACAGTTAAGCGGGTCCGAGGGCGTGCCAAATAATTGACAGCGTGACGCCCGTTCGCACTGTGTGGCATGAGTTTGCTCTGCGAGTGACTGGCTGGCAGCCAGACTTGCTTGATTAATTAGAAGCCGAAGCCTACGGGCTGACGGGTTTCCTCGTTCGCTCCCTTCGGTTGGGCCGTTGTGCGAGCGCGAATGACCGCGTCATAAGTCGCCACTGGGTGGACGCCAGTTGAGTTGAGTTGTGTTGAGTTAAGGTGAGTTAAATTGAGTTGTTCATTAACACCAAACAAAGATACATAGATACGTGCGGTGGGTTGAGAGCTGGTTTTGGTTGAGGACTTTATACATAGTTGGTCAACACCACGTTTTGGTTAAATTGTTTGACACGCAAGTGGGTAAATTTGTAGTAAGGAATTTAATGGAGCAGTTAAATCTGTTGGTATTAAATGGAATGTATTGTAAATGGTTCAAAGTAAAGTTAAAAAATTCTGAATTTTCTTGTTCATTTTTATTCACACAATTTACGGACATTAAACTTAAACTCAAATTTAAATGCACAACTATGGAGTTTATCAAGTTCTTAACTCTCTTTCTCATATTATATCCGATGTGTTATAACCTTGCTAGCTGGTAATTCAATTGCAATTCGCAACTAGTTTCTTTGATCATATTACTACTACGATTTCAACATGCATTTATTGTTATCAATTTATTCTCTTACCAATGCCAATTGTCCTACAATGGCAATGCATAAACAAATGCTTTGGCTTTGCCAAGGGAAATGTCTTATCGTTGTCGGAGTTTTTACTTTGCTACTTAAACAATACAATTTACGATTTCCCCACTACTTTTACTCCCTCTTCACAACCACTTTTACACCCTGTTCTTATCCGCACTGGTAATGGCAATTGTAAATCTCGTCTTTCAACTGCTCACAATTCTCCCACAATGCAATTTCGATGCGTTTTATCGAATGCTCCTTGTCTGCCAAATGTCATACACATGTCCAATGCTTTGTTTGTAAGTAGTGCTGTCTGTGTGCAAAGAGTTGTTTGCTATTCTGTTGCATACTTTTGAGCATGCTCAACAGCAAATTAAATTTATGCAAGAGAGAGACAGAGAGAGCAAGATTGAAATGTATGCATTGATTTTGTTTGGAAAAACCCCAGTGAGTTAAAGAAAGCGTCCTTTTGAGAATTGAATCCTCCTTGTTGTCGCCTGCTTGCGCATACAAATACTGCCATTTTGGCAGCACTTCTAATGGTGTGCTCAACGTATTTAAACTCATTTGGAACTCGATACTTTTTAAGAAGTTGTCAAAAGGAAATAGACAGGAAAAAATATCTTGGCATCAGCTCAATCAATACACAATGCGAGAATTTTCATAAACATGAATTCAATTTAAATATTAATTAAAAATACAATGTTTATTCATTTCACATCTGCTTTAATTTCGACCTTTGTGTTCAATTCAATTAAATTAAAATGTTTAAGTTTATGACAAAAATTCCAAATAAATAATTTGCATTTTTCGATTGCCTTGTTTTCGCAATTTAACATTTTTTATTTGTTATTTGGAAAGACATAACTTAAAAACTATACAGTCGACACTTAAGCCAGCTACTGTCACATTTATTCCTCCTCTGGCTCCTCTTCTTTGACCACCTTGGCTTGTGGCTTGCGTCTAGCGGCGCCACGCACACGTGCCGGCCTCCTGGTGGTTGTTGACTTTGGTTTGGGATTCTCTAGCTCATCAAGCTCGGCATCGCTAAAACGATCCTTATACCAGTCGGCACTGAAACCATAAATATACAGCTATATGTTTATATTCTTCATTTGTTATAATCATCTCATTCTCACCAATCTGGTACGTGTCGCGACCAATTGCACATTTTGTTATTATCATCGAACACTTGGCCCAGCTTGCAGCCATTGCGACGAGGCAGATCGCCATTCACGCACACATAGAAGAACTGACAGTCGTCGGGATCTGCATAGCGTGGATGTGTCACAGCAATGCTCTCATTCACCTTGGGACACTCAAAATCAAATATGTCCTCCGTTTTGCAGCCAGTAACGCCCACTTCTTCTGGCCATGTGCAGATGCCCGTCTTGGGATTGAAGACCAGACCGCCTGGACATGTGATCATATTGAATTTGCCATCAACGCAGAAGTAGAACTTGTCGCATATGCCTGGCTTTTCATGGCCAAAGTAACCATTCTTGCGTGGACAGTGCTGAGAGGATTGTGGAGTTTCTGTCAAAAATAATATTTGCTATTCATTAAAATTTATCATAGACGTGTATTTGCATCATAAATTCAAAACAATTCAAATGTTCATTAAATTTGATATTTTTTATTTTAGATGGTAAACATAAGTTGCAACACTTTAGATATTTTATTTTTGTTTAAATATTTTCTCATTTTCTGGAAAACTTATTCATGCACACTCTGTTAGAACTGTTGCAATTTTCACAAGAACTCGTTTGTGTAACATTTCTAAATACGAGCTGTCCCGTTTCCGGTGTCCCAGCCACATTCCATGAGAGCACTTGTTTATGGTCTAGAGTGGAAGTTTATTGCCACAGTTGGTTGCCAACAATGCAACGTACTAGTACAATAAAATGGTCAATTGTGTGCACATAGCATGGTGAAAGCTGAACACTTCTTTAGACTCAAACTGGATTATGTGGGGAGACTCTTAGCACAAAGGAAGGAATTCTAAAGACAATGGCAAATGAGAGAATACTAATAATATAGAATTCGTGCAGATGCTACGCAGAGCTTAAAAGAATATTGTGTCAATAAATATTTGCGTAATTAAGTAGAGTAAAATGGCCGTCATGCAGACAGACGCCAATAACACTTTAAGAGTACTATACTATATAAATGTGTTGAGCGTGACAAAATTAAATATATAAAATAGCAAATAAAACAAGTCTACCAAGAAATGGCTACAATAAAGCTGAAGCACCAAAACGAAGACTTAAACCCTAACCTCAGACCAAAAACCTTTTGACGACAACAAATTTGGGTTAACCACCTCGCATGTCTTTTGCATAATAAATAAGTTTGCCTTTCATGTATTTTTTGTATTCGCGTTTATTGGTCTGGTTTTAGCCAGGTTTGAATTGTACGCTGGGTTTGGCCGATGAGCAACACGCTCTGCATACTTAAAGAGCACGGAATTTAAGGACAAAATTCAGGTTTTATACTCACGCAGCTTGGAACGCTTGGTGCAATCAATGTTATACGGCAAATCACATTTCTCCTCGATGGGTGTGTAATCATTAAAGACCATACCATCCGCGCATAGCCTTTCCGTTGGCTCACCATCTCTGCAATTAATTAAATAAGTTGTTTTAAATATTCAGTAAACTTAAACAAAATCCAAAATATCAACGGAGTATCTCAATCTCCATCATTCTTAAGCATTACATAAACCTTTCATTTTAATGTCCCCATAGAGCTAACACATCATCTGGATTTAGTCATACTTTAACACTTTCGTAGCTTGCCTGATTTATTGATTACGCTCACTTGAGGGCCCAATGGTGCGAAAGATGAGCAAAGCGCATTTATACGCATCATTGGCGCCACGAAGCAAACAGTGGAGTAGTCCCTTAGGTGCTCAAAGTGATAGGCAAATTTGAGTGTTAGGCTGATGCCAAGGATAAACAGCTATTAACTTGGCTATATATAGCTCAGCATGAAAGCAGTTTTTTTTTATTTGGAAAAATCTCTCTTGCAATTGACCCTAATACGTTGATAATAATATAAAATCCTATTTAAAATATTCCAGTCACATAATTAGGTACATTTGAGAAGAAACTTACAAACACGCATAATATTTATCGCACTGCTTGCTATCCGGATAGAAGCCATTTGGTTCCGGGCACTCCTCGCTGGGCTCATAATCTTTTGCAGCCTGTGCCTGCTTCCGTTTGGGCTCAACGGCCGCCTCCTGGACGGGATCTCGTGTCCTGGGTGGAAAGTGACGTTGGGATGGCGGATGACCCGCTCCTGTGCGAAAATTGGCACGTTGAGCGAGTGTTGTCCCTGCGCAAAAAAAGAGGAGATTATTATTTAAGCTCAAATATAATATTTAGGCCAATAATTAATCAATAAGCATAAAAAGTGATTTTAACTCTTTTTGCAGCTCATTACATTGATGACATAAAACTGCTTGTTAACAGGGTGTTCCAAATTAATACATTAAAGCAGTGCAATTTGTTGTAAGCTCTTATACTTTTATTGAATCTTTTATTTGACTTACATTACTTATATTACCTCAAATAAGTATCTTATGATGCATTTTATTACTCTTACTTTGATTAGCTAATACCTTTATTGTTGTTCTCCTCCTGTTAGTTTAATTACTTAAGCCTTTCTCTTAAATGCCGGCCGGTAGCTTTACCCATAATTTTGTTTGAAGTGTTGGTGGCCGGTATTTATGTGTAAAGTTTTCGTTTACAAACGAGTTATGCGAACTTAACTGTATTGCGGCATAGGCAAATTGTGTATGCGACCTTAAAAGTGAAAGTTACGTTGATCGCTTTAATACAACAAAAAACAGCTGTTTTAACAAAGTGAACCATCAGCTGTTGTTTGGCAATGTAAAACTTATATTAGATACAAAGCCAAAGCAGACGAGAGAGAGAGAGAGAGAGAGACTGGTTTAGCTCAGCTCAATCAACAGCAATGCAAAGTCAGCCCATGCACTTCCGACAAGAGTTGCAACAACTTGCATACTAACACTTGGAAGCACTTCCAAGGTGAACCACTTAATTCAGCAACAATGCGAAAAACACGATCAACTCATTCAGTTGCAAGAAAAGACGAATTCAATTATATTTTGAGCCAACATACATACTACAGCACAATAACAATGGCACGCCAAGTTGCTTTTTGCTTGAGTGCAAGTACGAATGCGGCTCGGCTCTCTGACATTCGATTAAACGTAAATAAAGAAACAATTCCACATAGCAATTAGTGCGTAAAGTGTCAGGCAACATTTAAGCCGATGTCGATGTCGATTTCGACGTCGCAGCCGCAGCACCAAGAAACAAGTTGTTGTTGTTGCCACTGCAGATGCCGCTTGTCATTGAAACACGTTTCGTATACGACTTGTCCAAAAATCCGTAAAATACAAAAACAAAAAAACATAACGAAAAAACTTAAAAGCAGAAAGAGTCGCTGTGACTTTCGTAGTTGAATTTGGTTATATACTCTAGTTGTGTGGCGGTTCGGTTAGTTTTGTCAGCCAATATACGACTATGGCATTCCGTACAGTACGCGCCCAATTATGTACACTTTGTTCACATACAAAAAATATTTATAAAAGTTCTTTCTCTACATAAATGTACTATCGAGAGTTAACTGTATTTATTTGTTGTTGCTTTTAATTTCCATAAGCACCAACTTAACATACTTAATTTCTTTGTGTGGCCTTTAAAATATTTTTTACAGAGTCGCTTAGTTGTCGGCTATGCCTGTGGTTTGTGTTTTTCTCTTTTAGTCGACTCAAGCGTCGGTCTGACAGTTGTCAACAAGTTTGTCATAGAATCCCGGTTACCGACAACTCTGTCTGACTCTGACTCTGACTCTGTTCTCGACCCCTTTGATTCGGTTTCCAGTCCGGTTAAACTAGATTAATTGAGTGCCTTTGCCAGTTGTCGTGTTGAAATAGGCAAATGTTACAAAAAATTTCAGTTTTTGTGTGCTCTGCATCAAGCTGAACACAAAAATAAATTTGTGAAACTTGCATGTTAAGTTCATTGAACATTGAATGGATTATAAATAAGCCAAATCGCAAAATACTGTTCCAAGTCAAAGCTTGTTCAAATTAATCGAGCATATTTTAAGTTGTCTAGACGGCTTAGAGAGAAGCTCCAACAACAACAAAATATTTAATTTATTTCAATTGCATATTGTGAACACTGGAATATATTTGCATATAATTGTTCTTATGTTACAATTCCGCACAATCCACACACACAATATTGGCTTGTAATTAAACACAGAAATGTTCATGCGTTTGACACCCACACTCGCCCCAAAAATGTTCGCATATTTAATTGGGAGTGGCACAAAACAACAACAACAATTGCCAATAATTTCATGGCCATTTTAAAACATAATTATAAAATATGTTTAACACTCCCATGTGCAACAGTTGCCAGCATATCAATTCAACTTTGGCCACAAAATTAACAAAATATAATTTTATATGGCTTTCTGTGTGTGTGTTGCACACTCGGTAGGGAGGGTTGGGGCAACGGCAGCAAATACTATTATTTAATGAGCTGGTGACTACATTTTTGAGTTTCCAAACCAAAAACTGTGCGCAAAATTGTGAAACAGCAATGCGACGTTAGTCAAATGTGAATGAAAATAAATATAAATTCATTGTGGCATTTCCAATTGCAATTGCAATTGTAATATAATGCGTATATTAACAACAATTAAAAACATTTAAGCCAATCTATTGCTTGAAATTCTGTTGTCGACAGTTGAGCTATGCAGTTGAGTTATGTTGTTAAACGTTTTCACACTTATAATTATATGCATTTAAAATAACAACAACAACAAAAAAAACTCCTGTTTCAGCTGGTGTTGAATTAAATGCAAATTGTTTCTGTTGTCGACAAAACATACTTATTTGAATATGTTATGTCGATGTCAATTTTTATTAATTGGCATATGCAATTAACTGTTGCCACTTACCCACTAATAAAGCAAATATGCATATCCTTAAAGACGCCATTTTGTTGTTGTCAGTTTAACCTGTGCAAAGAGAAGTTGTTTTTTTTACTTTAAATATTATTATTTTGAAATAATTCACTAATGCCATTCGCTTGTATAAGTTTTGCTTAAGGTTATTTTCACATTGCTTGGCACTTTTCAATTACACTTGTTTCACCCTTAAGCTGCACTAAGTTTTTACCGTTCGGTCCGTTTTCGTTGTGCGCACGCGTCACTGTCTCAGAGCCAACTGTTCGCTTGGAGCTTGTGGAAAATACTTTTTAAATGTGCTGTTCGACCCGTTTCTGTTGTCGTTACTGTTGTTGTTCCATCCGTATCCAATGAAGCAAAAACCAGCTTTATGCAAAATGCATCTTGGCCGACGGCGGCAGTGGCGTTGGCGTCGGTGGCGCATGCGCAATTACCAAAACCGGCTTTAAGCTAAAGCTTAGCTTATGAAAGCTTTACACGCATACTGATATCTTGGTTAATATTTATGTTTATGCTTTGACATCGTCTTCAATTAAAGTGACAAGTGAATCGTCGTCGAATTTTCTTATAACGAATCTCAAGGGGACAAGAATAAAAGATAAAATTCGTAATATGAAATTAATTTTTGATTAAACCAAATTGCAGGATTCTGGAATTAATTTAATAATATAGAAAACTTCCATATATGTACGCTGGAAAGCAGCAGTATAACCCTACATTACCAATTGTCCTTCTCATAAATATGTTAACTAAGCTCAATATGGTAATGGAGAAATGAGTATGCTCATTATCAAAAACCAAAAGTTGAATACTATTGAAAAAAGAGAGAATAACTTTGCATTATGCAACACAACCAAAAGTCTATAGAACACAACAATTTGAATATGTTAGCTTGAAGAAACAAAATGGAAATTTAACACGAAACGACCCATGAAATATTGGACATTTTTAACGAGCGTGAGCCCAATGAACAATAATGCCAGAATTTGTCAAAAGGCTGACACTGCACAGAGGACAGAAGACACAGGACAAAAGCACGTATACGGTCTGGGCATCGATGATTTGCATTTTTGAAATTAACTAAAAATTATGACAAAATGTTGCAAAGCAATGGAGGAGGAGGGGGGATTGCTTCAGGTGTCGTCTCCAGCATACATATGATATATATAAGTCGAGCATGTTTTCTGCATTATTGTGCAGGACCAAGAACATCGTTAGGACGAGAGAAAAGTAACCAACCTTCATCCAATCAGCCCAACTGAGTACGCCCTAAGGCTGACTTGGCTTGTTTTCCAGCTGCTTGCTTTTCATTTGCCTGTCATTTTCTGTGTGTGTAATAATTGTGATTGTGACAAATTGACATTTTGTGCTCCGGTCACAGACCAACCGTTCTGGGACCAATAACATTTAAAGCACATTTCTGGCCACAAATTTACCAACAAATATTGTTTATGCAAATTGTTGACTCAAATGGCAATGGATTTATTATGTAAATACTGACAAATATACATACTTATATATCTTTAGATAAGTGATTATGGGTAGAAAGGCAAAATCAATGGGAAAATCAACTCAAAATTTATTCACCAAGATTCTAAAAATATTTTTGTTGGTATTTGGTGTCAATTGTTCTATTTGTAATAAATTTAAAATTTACTTTAAATGGTATTCTTATTGAAATCACAACAACTGCTTGAAGGCTTATATTATCTGAAATATCTTACCTTGGTTATTATATTATATATTTAGAGTATAGTTCGATTAACTGTTATCTCAACGATTGATTTTTGAAAATGTTTTCATTTCAAACAGACAAAAGCTGTAATCCTGAAGCCTGTTAAACAAAAAAAATAACAAAGCTGCTGCATTGCATATGGAAACTTTGTCATAATTTTGGTGGCATTATGAAGCGATTACACAAAGCATCCGACACACAATGCGCCAACGGCCGACCATTCGACTGAAGAGTGAAATTCAAACGTTGCAGAATTTAGACTCTATAGTCACGGAGTGAGCATGTTGAACGTTGCATGCGGCATGCTGCATGCTGTTAGAGTTGTCCAGGGTTGTCGTGTACGCTTGAATAGCAACGAAAAGTGTTTAGTGTGGCAGCTTTCAAGTGGCTTGCTGACTGCGTCGAAAACTTTACCAAAAGCTAATCATAATTTCTAGCTGATAGTTGGTGGCATTCTCTTCCCTAGTCTGCCCATTTTCATTCTTGCTCTATCACTCTCACTTGTGCACGCGCCGCAGAAGCTTTAGTTCAGCTTTGCCATGCAGTTTTTATCAGCAGCAGCTTTATTTTTATATTCAATTTTTTTGGTGGACCGCAGCGCCATAAGCGCCACGTTATTGTCATGTAATTGAATATAATGGCAACACTACAAATACGGATCCGCATCCGGGGGTGTGACATGGTGCGGTGGTCATTCATTGTATTAGCCGGCGATTATCTGCCACTTTTGTGCTGCGCTTGCAACATTGGCAACAATGCTAGCGAGCTCTAGCCTGGGGATATGCTGGGGTAATCCCATTTTATTTTTTATAGTTTTATTAAAGTCATCCAAAATGTTGACAATGTTTTTGAATAAAAACATTTAACTTTATGTTGTATTAAATAAGTTTTTGAAGCAATATAATTGACTTTTCCAACACTGAACAAAGAGAAATACAAGGCTAAATGCATAATCCTGTAATTTAATTTAAAGTTGTGTTTAGCTAGTTTAAAAAATTATTACTTTTCCAACATTTATGCAGTGTAGAAGATATCTAATCGAGTTAGCCTCGTTCATGATTTGTATATAAGGGCTATAAGTAGTTAAATCGTGTCATATGCTTCACTGATTTAATGCATGAACTTTGGATAGGGTTCGGCCCATCAGCGCCATCTGCGGCAACTGCGGCAATCGCTGCATGTCAGTCGTCAGTCGTCGGTGCTGATGAAAGTGCTCAGCCTTGTGTCAGCGCCATTTTACACACATGTCATGTGTGTGTGTGTGTGTGTGTTTGTGTGTGTGTCATTGTCATGAAGCAACCGCCATAACATTGCAACAGCTTGTTGTTGTTGTTTTCCCAATTTAAAATTAATGAGCAACGACAGTGCGTGGCACACATTTTCACATGTCATCGATGCTACATGCCTTCAAAATCGCACGCATCCTCATCATCATCGCCGTTTTACTCGTCCTCCATCGACACAGAGATAAACGAACGTTTTAGAAACTAAGCGGCTTTCTGGTCATGTTTGTCATCCATTTTTGTCGATTTTGCGTTTGCCCTTTGGTTGGCAGGGCATCTGCATTCTTAATTGGTTGAGTCTGTTTGTTTTCGATTTGTTGCATGCACTTAGAAATGATTCTGATAAGTTAGTTTATGCTCTGTTAATCAAAGTTATATAGGTAATGCAAGAATAACAAATTTGGAGACTGTAAAATAATATTCTTGTATTATTTTATAATGAAATTTCTTTTTACCTAAAGAAAAGTATTTATATAAATTATTTTTTTTGACTTAGAACTAAAAGTATAGTTGAATAAATAATTATTTACCTAATTCCTTTCTTCACTCTAATTTCAATTGAGTATCAAACATTTTTTTTTCAGTGTAATCAGCTAAACGAAATGGCAAACTTAAAATAATCTACATGCCTCGTGTTGGTAAACAGATTCAATTCATTATGCTGTAATACGATGAAAGCTTATTTTAGGCTTTAAGTCGAAGCCAAAAATGTTGCACAATTTCTCGAATGTATTCTGATTTTAACTTTAACACGAATTTATAAATAGAATATACCAAAACAAATGACAATTAGAAATTAGCTGAAAATACAGAGACCAGCAGGAGACGAGTAAATTTTCATAATGGCATTTGCATTTGTAAATGAAATTAAATTCAATTACGCAACTAAATCGCCGCACAGACTTGAGTGAAAAGCTAAGCGACTGTAGCATGATCTGAGAATAGCATTTGATGTTGTTGTTGTTATTGCATTTGACTTATGGAATTGTTTGTACTTAAAAACTCATCAGACAAAAGACAATGCGACGGAGTGCAACAATTGCAATTTGCAATCGCCACTAGACAGCAGTTAAGAACACAGTTTTGTCAACTGCTTGCCAAAAGGCAAATACAAATATCATTGTTGTTGCCCTTGCTGTTGCTGTTGCTTGTTTGTTGTTGATGTTGCCTGTCTGCCCAGAGGCCCAAATGGAGCGAGCATTTCTTCAGTTCAAGTTGACAGAAAACGTGGCAGAAAGCAAGTTTTTGAAGTTTTTAGTTCTTAGTTCCATCCACACCCACTAAATTGCCTGGCACCCAACCGCACTTATCAAGTGTCACTTAAAAGCCACTAACAAAAGTATTTAATCAACACACACTAAGCAGTCCTAGACAATTTCTACATGATTGTAGTGTATACAGATAAAGTTTTAAAAATCTACAGTCTGCATACAAATTAAGCACGACAAGCACAACAAAAAATTGTCGCATAACTTTCCTAATGTGCCTGATGAAGTAAAAGCCAACTCTGCAGCAAGCAAATTAAATATTTGCATTTGAAATGGCGCCTAAAACTAGGCAGTCATTAAATTAAATTGCATAACAGATGGCTAAAGTTTGTGATTTAAAGTGAAGAATGTATATAACACTTTTAAATATTTCGAATATATTTATATACAACAAGGCTCCGAAACATTTTCTTTTCCTGTGTCAGTAAACCACTGTACGGCTTTAATCGTAAGTATTAACAGCGATAAAAAATTTTATTATTTGTTTAATGTACTACAGCCTTTAATACAATATGAATAATGCTTAGAGTTTAATGATTTTTAATTTTATATTTAACGATGCATTTTTTTGCAGTTTAAGATACCAGTGACAATAATTTGTGTAAATGGAAAAATTAGACTGCTAATTGAGTACAGAATGCCTCTCAGAAGCGGTCAAAACAGTGGCCAACTTGCCTGGCTGCAGGAAGAACAGGACCAAAACCAACTACGGTTAGGACAGCAAGGGAGCCTGGCAGACGGATCCCTGGCTCGCCCATGCTCGCTGGCCCGGAGCCCTGCTTTGAACTTAATTAGCTGCACATTAACGAATTTTTACTGCATGTGGCAGTTGCTGGCGGTAAATGGTAAAAGGTAGTACAGATAGTTGTAGTAGTAGTAGCAGGGTAGGAAGCGTTGTAAACGGCTAGATTGAGAGTAGTGGGTAGCTGGCAACTGCAACAGCAGCAGCAGCATAGTAGTTACTTGCCACTTCCTTTGGCCATTTTACTGCACGGCTAATTTTTGTTTTCGACAACGGCAAAGGGCTGTCGCCGACCAACGGGGGACAACGCGCTGGCCACTGCAAGGAAATGTCATACCTCAGGCAAGGAGGAAATGTTGCCGAGATTAAATGCCCGACAGTTGCAGAGCTTGTCGACAGGGTGGCAGCGTGGCAACAAGGGGCTAACTGTCAGGGCGGACAGGTGGGCTAGTCTCTCTGTATGTCTGGGTGGCCGCAGCGGGGCTTTGGCTTTTGGTGTTAAAGTTAGTGTTGCGTGTCGTAATAAGCGAAATTAATTTACATTTCACAAATATTTTTAGGACAGCAGCCACTTTTTGTGCTTTTCTAATACCATTCTATATAATTTAAGCTTTAATTATGCTGGAACACATTTAAGGTAATCAGCAAGTACTTCAGAAATTCTTTTAGTAATTTCAAACAGCACGTTAAAGTTTAAGGGCTCTCTTCCTTAAGTTCTTCTATCGGTTTTTATGCTAGCAACAAAACTTGCTGGACATGATTTATGGTGCTTGAGATTGAGCACTTTCCAATATATAATAACCAGATCAAAGGCCACATTAAACAAGAGAAGAGAGAGAGAGAGAAAGAGAGCGAGAGCTCTGCACACAAAACAAGACAAAGCGATAAGCATTTTTGCCACTGGGCCATCCCAAATGTCCATAAAATGTTGGCTTAAAATGTGTTGAAAGAAAAGTACAACTTGTAGTGTCTGTTGGTAAATATCTAGGTTGCAGCAGCATGTTGGCTTGGACGCTTAAAGGAAGGTGTTGGCTTCTAAATAAATATTGCATGCCCCACAGTGGGGTTGACTTTGGTAAAACAATTTAATAATAAAACAAATTTAAAAGTGAAGTGCAAATATTGATAATGGTAAATTTTATTTGGCTCGAAAGCAAACACAACTTTAAATTAAAGCTTAGAAATTTTTTATTCTATATTTTAAACAGTGAAATTAACTGAAAAATGCCTGCAAAAAATAGTTTCCATAAAGTGCAGCTGTCAGTTTTTTATTGCAGATAAAATAAAGAAATTTTAATTCGCTTAGAAAAACAGGAAAAACCAAAGCCAAAAAAATAATATATGTATTTATAAAAAACAATAATAATATATATAATTTAAGGTAAGTAAAAGTTAGGAAAAAGAGTTAAATTGAAATATACGATAAAATGCAAAGATATTTTATTGAACCGATGTTGTCAATTATAAACCAAATTTTGTTTAAATTAATAATGTTCCTTACTAAACAGCAATTCGTGATATATATTTAAGCGTTAAGGACAATGAACCAACTAGTAAATTAACTTCCAATAAAGCAAAAATATCGTTGCCTTTTTTGTCTGTGCATTTGTTGGCCACAAAAACAGCAACCAGTTGCTTTAAGAGCATGCAGCTAACCAGCAGTAAAGAGAAAACATACACATATATATAAGTATATATTTGAAGTCAGTAGTATATCCGTTTAGGAAGCCAACAACTTCCTGGTACATAAGTAGTAGTGGTAAGCATATACAAACACCAACTACTGACAGGCAGCTAGTAGGAGTATTGAAATTGTTGCCAGGACGCACGCCTTTTTGCTTTGCCTCCAGTCAAGGGGCTGCATTTGATCAGCTTTTCCATAGACGTTAAGGTAAGGCAGTCAAACAGACTCTCTCGCTCCATCACAGCTTTTCCACATCGTTGCAAGCACTTGAAGTTTTCATAACAAATAAGCGTGGCTCGATACTGTGAGTAGCCGAAAGTTAGGCTAACTCCAAGCCCAGGCAGACAGATATGTAGTTGAATGCAAACAGCTCAAAAGCCAGCCCAAACTTTATGCTTAAGTAAAAATTGCGTATACACCGCCATAGTTCAATGCCAATAAAGATGCTTAAGTTCTTAACACATGATAAAAGGCGCTGCACTTACAATAAAAAAATAACCGAGAACAGTTTTCTTCAGAAATCAAGCAAACTTTCAAACTTACATACATACTGACAAAGGATAGCCTTTTCAGCCACTGTCCATTGAAAGCCCTTTTAAAAGTGAGTTGTAAAGAAGAAAAAAATCGTATTTCTATTTTTGCTTTTAAGGCTTTGATCAAACTATTTATAGTTACTCGTTTTATGAGTGTTTGCCCTGCTCACTCTCAACTTATGGCATAAAGATATTTTAATTATTTTTCTTGGCTAAATTAAAAATGGATTTCCTTGAAAAACTTTGCCGAGCAAAAAACTCGGAAAAAGTACAGAATGTAAAAACATAAAAAGCTGCTAACTAACGAAAGGGCCTTAACTAAAGAATGCGTAAAAATACACGAAGTTTTTCACAAAGTTAAGGTACGTCATTTATTAGCTTTTGACGTAGGGCACCAAAAAACCTTTTAAATTAATTTAATTTTACAAATTTTCAATAAGCCCCTGAAATGGGCGAACAAATAGTTAAGCTTCAAGCCTCGAAAAATTGCCATCAATAAGAGCAATCAATTCAGTTAGCTATGAATATATGTTTGCTGTTTTAATTTACTTAAATATTTTGTATTTAACTTCTTTTGACTTTGGAATTTTTCTACAGGCTATTTTGAGGTATCCTTACTCTAAGTATAAGTTTGCTAAACGGATTCCTTATTATTATTATTAATATTATCATATCATAATTTGTAGATGTCTCAATTAACATTAAACTGAATTTTAGTAATTGATCTTGTTTAAACAGGCATAAGGTAAATGGCACTTAAGCCAACTAGCAACTTTCTTAAAGTAACTTTTGGATTAGCATGCCAAGTATTTTCAAAGTATTTCACACACATATTCTTTTTGACACCCGCTCCAATGTTTATAGCCCAATGTGGATAGGATTTCAGTTCATGAGTTGCTGTCGTTGTTGTTGTTGTTAGATGCTTGGCACTTGGTCAGAGGACTGCCAGAGCTAAACGCGCATTGCAGCCACCTTTTTAGACACAATAAGGGAGACGCCCCGCTGTTCTCTGTACTGTTTTGTTTTGTTTTGTGCAATTTAACAGCTTTTGGCTAAAATAACAAGCCAGGCCAGCAACACAACACAACACAACAAAACAAAACAAAACTTCAAATTCCAGGCGCGACCAACAAAAAGTCAAGCTCAACATTGCGCCAGTGAACAATCTAAACGGGATGTAAGGGACTATATATATATTTTATACGTATATGTATATGTGTGTGTATGTTTATGTGTAAACAGGGCAGGACAAGGGGAGATTGTGCATATTTTTGCAACACAAAATAAACCGCAACAGCAGCAAATTTTGCTGGTTAGTTTGGAATAGTTGCTGAAATTTACATGGACATGTTCACACACATAAACACACAAACGCACACACTTGACTAGACAGACGATCTATATGTCTGAGTATGAGTGTGTGGTGTGAGTAACTGTGCAGCACTGCGCCATAATAGAATGAAATATATTTTTAAACAATTACCTTTCGAAGCGCTTTTATAAAAGCGGAAGTTGCTGGCCAACCAACAAAGCCTCAGCACTTGAATGCCTGGCAAACTAGGCAAACTAGCATAGCCCCAGGCAAAAGCCATCGTTCCATAAAAATGGCAAAAACAGCATTAAGAGTACTCTATAAGCACTTTGGGTGCGCAATCACGACGCTTTTATATACATATAATATTCGGGCAACAGAGGAAACTGAATAATGAGCACATTACCGCATAAAACAACAGCAGATCAGAGCGTTATCCTAGCTTTTATTTATTAAAGAATAGCAAACATATTAATTTCAGTGAGAAACGGGCAATTTTCGCATTCTTCATAATATTGAACTTACTTTTAAGACAAAACAATTTAATTAAATTAAATTACATTTTTTAAAACTTATCGGGGATTTTCTAGTGACTTGTTGTCTATGCATTTTCCTTAGCGTCATTGAATCCTGACCAGATTTCTGTACATTTTTTAAATGTTTTATTGCTTTTTTGCCCTGTCCATTTTTGTGGCCGAATGTTCTCATGACATCTCCACACTCAATGTAATTATGGACAAAGAACTTTGAGCTAAAAACTCTTTTGTTTGCATTGTAATAAGTGTGTGGGTTAGTAATGATAGTATGTGTTTGTGGCATTATTGTGGCATATTTGTTGAGTGCTTTTCAAGGTTGCCACATCGCACAGGAGACGTGGGTGGATGCTTTTGGTGCACCTTTTCAAGATGCCTGACAACACTTTCCACTTACCGAAGCAAACTTCGAATGACAGTCGGAGTCGAGAGTCACACAAAGCATCACCCAAAATTGCAGTACCTGCATATAAAATTCCATTAAACAAGGAACATCAGCTAAGCCCCTTAAGGCGTGTCGGCTACGCATGCGTGGCAGCAACATTTGCCACATACCAAAACAACATTTCCCCCAAACGAAAGCTCGCAGCGTCTTGAATTATGAAATGCACAAATAGTGTTAAATAAGTAAACAGTGAGTGCGTTGCACATGTTGCACACACATATGCTCTCTGTTGCATGTGCCACATGCCCAGACACAGACACCGACACCGACATACACGCACAAGTCACGTAGCAACAGCAGCAACTACAGCCACATTGAGCTGAAAACTGACATTTATATTTCATGGCGCTTCAGCCAGCTAGCCAGGCAAGAAAAAACCTGCCAGACCGCGCAACTAACCCTGTGGGGTTGCTTAAATAAACTCTAGACTCTAATACAGATGTACACTATATACACTAAACAAAACAAAATGCCACCAAATCCGATTTAAAGTTAAGATAGTTTTATGTCTAAGAGATTTTCATTGAACTTTTTTTTTCATTTCCATGAATTTGAAAAAATATTATAAATTCAATCAATTTAAAAACGTTTTGCAATTTAAACATATTAAAAGTTTTTTTTTTTTTTTTTTAAGGCACTATTGTTAAACCTTTATTGACCGTTAACAAAAATTTAATACATATTGCCAATTCTAATTAAATATGTTTACTTGACGTTAAATATAAGATTTCAAGTATTTATTTGTATGCATTGTAAGGTCATTTAAATATAATTTCAAACTAGATTCTACGTTTAATTTTTCTAAGTGCACATTGCTTAAAATGTTCGCTTAGCCAGGACGGAAATTGTTTTGGCTTAAAATGGTTGAATTTTAAAATTTCAATTAAAATTCAGGCAAAGACTTGAGGTGCACAACTGAGGCTTGCCGTGGCTGATTGTTGCCAGTTATCGAATATTTATTGATTTATTTTAAATACTCAGAAAATGTCATTCAATATTGAGAAACAATTCAACAATTTCAAAAGATTTTTATCTTTGACCGCTTCGCTTTTAAAATGCTTTAACATATTTTTGTTGGCTTCTTTTACATTGCGCCGATTAAATTCATTGCCAGACCATTGACCACGCCTCTTTTGTGTGCGCGCGTGCCTCAAATAGCTGGCGCACATTAAATTACTGCTGCCCCATTCGCGTTTTAAATGCTGGTCAAATGCAATAAACGCCAACTAAAAGCCACGCCAACAATATACCGAAAACCTACCACCACCAAAATAAAAAAAAAAATAAATAAATAAAAGCACAGCCAAAAGGAAACATACTGAAATACCAGGGCAAAATAAAAATGGCTGCAAATTAAAAGAAACGCCAAAAGTATTGCAATGAAATTGCATTAAAATGCCAGCGCTCGCAACCAAATACTTTGGCCAGCTATATCGCCAGCTTTCTTTGGTCTGCTCCCAATTGTAATAGTTATAGTCACAGTAAAATCAATTATAATAAATACAATAGAATGCAACGCACAATTTGGCGCCATTTTAATATGCGTACAGACACAGTCCACAACTAATATAAGCCATATATATATATTTTATACAAAAAACCAAAAAAAAAACCTATTTTATGGGAAATAGCTCTTATAAATCCTTGACAGCCCGCTTGTAATTCAAAAAATGAATGCACGAACGTGCACAGTGGACGACCACAACGGACTTGCCTTAATAATTTATAGTAATGCTTGATTTGGGTACAGACTCGAACTCAAACTCGAGCTGGAACTAGAACTGAGACTCTCTCAATCGTATATAAATTTTCCGATGCGCGCTCTAAAGTATGCAACGCCTTTTGCTATCCAATGAGCCGGAAATGCACCACAACATTTCGCACAATGTCTGCGGCCAATGCGCTTTTAATGCGTTCTTTGACTTTAGACGCGCTGCAAGCAAACGGAGGAACATTTTTGAATTACTCAGACCTATCAATTGGCGAATTGGCATACCTAATCGAATAAGAAATGCATTAAAGCTGCATTTCATTTTGTTAAAATTTACAGGAACACTAAAATACTTTCACTTTTGTATAGTTTCCTTTTTATTAAAAACTCATAGCGTTAACTTTGCTCTCAACAAGAGAAAACACTTAGATTGACACGCAACTGTTCGTAGCTGTGGTAAAGTATTTTCGTATCCTAAAAGTAGCCCAACAATGAATAAAAATCAGTACAACTAAGAGTGTCCTTTGGTTAACGTGTTAGTTTCTGCATTTAAAAAGAATAAATATGAAAACTGTTTTATAAATGAAAACAAATTGCAATTAAATTAATAAATCAATATGCAAGTACATATAAGCAAATTTATTAATAGATTAATTTATGTCTAATATAGTTTTGAACTATAAAAAATAACGAAAAATGTGTACAAATTCAAAGGCTGGCTATTCTTCAATATTATTTCTGTATCGTTAGGGAAAAACTCATTTACCCATTGCCACAAGTGCATATTTTCAAATGGACTACGTGCTTAAGGTGTTTCTCTTGTTTGTTTGACATGTCTGTTTAAGGTATGTATGTATGTGTGCGTCGATTAGCTGCTCTCGTCGCCTCTTTTTTCGTCGAACTTGACTGCTTGTAGCGAATTCGCCGGCTAACAAATTCGCTCTCGTCGTTGACTCTTCACGGTATCTTGTTGTTGTTGCTTGTGCTCTTCGTTGTTGTTGTTGCTCTTTGTTCCTACAATTCTGGATAACAAAAGATAAATATGTTTCACCATTAAAAATTTTGTAAACATTTATTTAATTTTGCGCATCCCTGGACTTAAGTTTAACCTTGTTGCATGGGCAGCACTGTCTGCACTTTTTTCCAACACTGAACCTATCAAGTTGAGTTTTCGCATAATACTTCAAACGCGTCACGCACTAGCACGGAGCTACAAATAAAAAAAAAAGGGCACAGCAACCTATTCATCTAAATACAATTCTCTTTTCAAATAAAGTAAGCATACAGCCGAGCTCTGAAATTATCACAAAAGTATTGAAAAATATATTTATAGCCTTCGAATTATTTTCAATTACCCGTCAATGTTTCGTTTCTACGAAATCTACTCGCTGTATCTGAAGAAAATGGCCACCTACGGAAATTCGTCGACTTGGTGTCTTTGCGACAAATTGCCGCGTTCCATGCTGCATGTTGCACCGACTCCAGATGCTTGGTGCAAGGTGTGCGGAAAACGTCGGCGACCACGCGCCTGCGTCACCTCATCCAGCGAGGAGGAGGAGCAGGCAGCTGAGCTACGCCAGAAACAGCTGAAGGAGCAACGGCACGCCGAAGATGAAAAGGAAGTAAACCAGAGCTCAGTGCGTGTCAATGTTGCCACAAACGCCAAGAAGCCACATTTCAAGTCTAGGCCAAGCAACAAAAAAGTATTGGTAGGTCACATTGGACAATCTCACAAGCCGCAGGGAGCGCTGCCCAAGTGCAAGGATGCGATTGAGCCAGTCAACCTAGAAGATCTCAAGCTGGACATTCAGACTGATTCACATGCACCCACACCACTACCATCACCCTCACAATCAGTATCACCAGCACCACCAGAAGAATCATTGTGGGAGGAACCCAAGGATGATGTTCCCAAACTCGTTGCACAATCAGGAGAATCGTTGTGGGAGAAACCCAAAGATGATGTGCCCAATCTGGTTGCCTTGGCACATGAGGTTTTTAATCGTCCGCAGCATGTGCGCCAACGCCAGCTGGGCCTCTATGATCAATTCTTCGTTAGCGATTTTATACCGCTAAACAAACCCATTACAAATGTGGAGAGTGGTGCCATTTCGAAACGACGACGACGCCCGTTTGGCCGTCCGTTGGGTCACCATTACAGTCGCCCACTGCCACCGCTCTCCGAAATTATAAAAAAGAAGCAGCAGCCGCAGCACGAGCGTGCCAAAGGCGGTGGCTTGGCACCCAAGCTTCAAACTGAAGCTGGTGCAGTAAGTCAATTTGAACCGTTTGACCGCTACGACGGACCTTCGGAGGACGCACTAGTTGTGGAAAGTGCTTGGCAAGTGCTCCAACAGCCCAAATCTCTGCAGATTACGGCACGTGATGACTTGCCAAGCACACAACTTTCGAGCTTTGAGTCGGAGGGGACAAGCAGCGACACCTCTTCTTCTTCGGCCTTTCAGATGCCCTCGGCACCGCCAGCTGAGCTGAAAAACTTAACCTTAAGTGTTCCCTTGCGCTTAGAAACGGTAATGCGGACGGTGGCACAATCAAATCCATCGGGTATCAGCGCTTCCAGCGGCACCACGAGCAGCCGAAGCAGTGACCGCAATTTAGCATTGCTGCCTCCTCGCTCAGAATCGGTTCTCAGTCGTGGCGGTGACTTGCCCACATATGGTGGAGACAAGATGGGAGCTGACGACCTGGTGACCATGGAAGTAGTGGAAGGGATCGTCTGGAGCGCAGCACTCAAGCCCGCAACATTAGTGGAATTGAAGGAGAAGCCCAACAAGGACAATGAAAATCATTGGGATTCGGATAAGAATATCGAGCAAATAATGGGCCCGATAAATGTAACGGAAGCCGGTGACAGCGACAAGAACCCCACTAAAAATGATAATGATGAACACGAGGAGTTTTGGCGCATTTTTGATCCCGTGAATCCTGTGAATGATATGTCAAATGAATTGCCTGTAAATTCAACAAATAAATCAGCAGGTGATGCAAACTATTTTCAGAGTGTCTTAAATAGATGTAAGGCATGCCGTAAGCACTCTGCCCTGCATGCAAAGGGGGATTTAGTAAAGTCAGCTGGGCAGACAATCGATAGACAGTCAATGTGGTACATAGTAAGTCGTCTATTTGTACGTGTTTCAGCTCAAACAGTTGAAGAAGAGCTTAGGCCACTGAAAAGTGCCTCAAAACTACATTATGGCACAATGAAGCCATCGAATCTGATCAAATCGAATCAAATTGAATCCAAACCGAGCTGCCAAAAGTGTGGCCTGCGCAAGAAAAATTCGCAAACTGGCAACGAGAATCTTAAGCCAAAATCAATCCACCAAAATGTTAAGCATAAGCCTAGCTGCATTTTTCACTCGCCTGCAAATTCAAATACAACCATGATCAGTTCGAGCAATATTAATCATTTTAAACCTGGCTCGATCAAAATCAATATCAATTCAAGCAATATCGATCAGTCCAAATCTTGTCCACACACAATCAAACTTAATCCGAGCAATATATATAATTCAAAAACTAATTGCAACACAATCAAAATCAATTCAAAAAAAGGAAATATTGAAGAAGTATTTTCTCAAGGAACTCCCAAAAAACTTCCGACAGCAAAACAATCTTCTACCAGTTCAACATATAATAAACCATGTAACGGAGGTGCTAAGCTTTTAAAAGAAACTGAAGATCCGAAACCAGAAAAAATAACAATAAATAATAATAAAGAAACGGCTGAACCGAGCACACGATTAGAATACAATACTGATTGCAGTTCCAGAGCTGATCTTAAAATGAAAACCAAAAAATATTCAAGAAAAAATCAGTTTTCGTCTAGGAAACATCAAAAAGATCGACTTTTGAAAAATACAACGGAACTCTTAGGAGAAAATAAGATAACTGAACCCGAAATATGTTCAATAACGAGCCAATCAACAACTGGTTCCACTTATTACGAATCATGTTTTACAACCTTACGAAATCGGAGAGCCCAACAGTCAAAATGTGCAACATTAAAACAATTCTCAATTTGTTCCTCACAATTCGAATCATGTTTAACCAATCCATCCGTAGACAATGTCAAGGAAATTGAAAAGCTGCAACCAAAAGCGTTGATCGAAAATATGAAAACTGATGAGCAAAAGCAGCAAGAAGTTAAATCCTTTGAACAAGTTCGTTATGCAAGCTGTGAACTAACAATATCTAGAAAGTGTATCGTAGATGAACCACTGGATATCTTTGAGTTTCGAACTCCCGACATTGAAGCATTCGAAGTGATTGATACTCAGAATGTTATTAACGGTTCCGTGTCAGAAAAGTGTGAGTCTACTCAGTACGACACTTCTAAGCATAACGAGGAATCCTCTACAAGAGCATTATATCTAGAGCATAAAAGAAGTATCCGCAAAAAAACAATTCGTCCCGCCTGGCCAGCTCATCCTGCGAGACAGCTAAAGCGGCATACTAAACACAAACCAATGCAAAAAAGCGATCAATATTTGTTAGCTGAAAGCAAAGATAAGATCACAATGAATAGTCATAAGCTTGAAACTAGTAATCAAATGTGGACAGGAAATGAATTGGTGCAACAAAAAATCAATGACATGATGACAAAGCCTATCAAGCTGCTTAGCATAAATCAAATAACAGCACCACAAGCCACCTAATATATTTTATAAATGGACATTGGCCAGTAGCTTCCATCTTTCAGACATAGCTAAAGATAAACGATTTTAACTGGATAAAAACAAAACAAAAGGTACGATAAGAAAAAAGATTACAGTTTAAAAGAAATTTATATACAAATGTGCTCAAAATAATATTGCGTTTTTGGGAAGATTTGAAAGTGGGTAAGGAGTCTTTAGCCTTTCCTCAAGGGAAGGACATGGTTTTATTATCCAATGAATATCAGGAATTGCAAGAGCTATAGGCTCCATGTTTGAAATTTACAATCGGCACAATAAGTTTGCTTTAAATTGTTGATGGCCCTTAAAAAATATTAACGAAATTGGTCAAAAAACAACTTAGATAGCAAAATGAAGTTGACTCAACTTGCAGTACATTTATCAGATAAAAAATTGTATCTTATTTATTTTTCAGAACATGTTTTATCACCAGTTTCTGTATACTCAATCAAAAATTTAAGAATGCCAAGACCAATTGAAGTACGTTATGGAAATCCTGCAGCTGCATTTCTTAGTGCTTGTGCCAGCTTAACCTTTTGGCTTGTTTATTGTTTAGCATATTGTATTATTTTTGTGAGTAAAAATAGAGTATATCCTATTTGCTGATTTAAGTTTGGTTTCCCTTTTTGTGTAGATGGCTGGATTGGTTGTCATCTTTGGTTTGGCTTTTCCACGCCAAGCCTGGCGCTTGCTGAATTATTTCCTGGATCAATACCATATCGAACGACATTTTAGAGACGAGCTGTAAGCACGATGTAATTTATATATATTTTTATTAATAAAGGTTTTTGTAAGTGAAACGAGCTGTTTGTTATTGATTTGTCGCATCAGAATTGCCTAGCTTTATTTAATTTAATAATTAATTAGATGTTTACACTACTAATTCAATGCTAATTTGCTTTAATTACATTTAAAGTAGATGATCGTACATTAAATATATATTGTATAAGTATATTTTGTATAAATGTGTATATGCATAAGTATGTTTGTAAGTATGTACTATAATCATAATCATCATCAGCACATCAAAAACGTTATTATCAATATCAATCTTTGCTTGCACTCAATAAAACTAAAAACAAACACTGAGCTGCACGCAAAATTCTATAGAATTAAAAATATATATATCTATATATATAATGGTGTGTATATGCTAAAAACAATTTGAGAACTCATTTGCCATAAATTAGCAATAAACAATTACAGCAAAACCATAAATCAACTGCACTTGTATTTAACTAAAATGCTTCCTTCGGGTCTGTATTTTTTGTTTAAAAAATGTCGTATGTATTCAGGCACAATATCAAAAACAACAAATTAATTCATTTACATTTAAACAGCACAAATAAATCTGAGTTACTTTATTTGTGGTCTTTAGCGTGTGTGTGCGAGGAAAAAACACGTGGAATCAACATAAATTGCTGTTTGGTTTTTGTTAGTTTGCCTTATCAATGAGCTAGAAATGGATGTGTTTTATTTAAGATACAGTAAATGTAGAATTGTTTTGAGTTGCCTTGTTATTTTTCTTTTTTAATTCGTCACTCTCAGTTGCCCGCAACGTTTTGCACCTCACTTGAACTTATTATTTCGTAATCTTTGCTCGAGCTCTCCGAATCCGATTCTGAGTTGCGTGGCGTGCTGTAAACAAAAGAGCGTAGTTTAATTATTAACAATCTGTCCACAAGCGAACGCATTTTGAACAAATCAAAAAAATCAATAATGCTAATTATAATAACAATTTTAAATAAAGTGTGTGTGTATGCGTGTGTGTGTGTGTGATTTGTGAAAAAAATAAATTTAAAAAAAAAAAAACTTACTCAGTTAATGGGTTAATCTTTTTACAAATTTACAATCCACACCTTTCGAAGAAGCTCAAACTCATGTTATTCGAACAGTCTGTAATCAAGCTGCTTGAATGCGTTTCAATGGCAAATGAAATGGATGTGAATTTGAATGAATTTGTCTAAAGTTTTATCAGCCACAATAAGGCTTAGGTTCAAAATTACCAATGTTTCTGCAAACATGTTCAATTTGTTTAACCCTTTCGTGGGATTTTGATATTTATATAATAATCAATGTGCTAGTATTCTGATCAATCAAGGAAATTCAAGCTAAACTTTGCGATACGATATTTATTTAAAAACTGAACCAAGGTGAGTTTCCGTGAGTTACCAATGAATGATATGCTTTCAAAAAATAAAACGATAACCAAATAATAACAAAATGAGTAGTAAAACTTAATGCGTATTGGAAATTATGCAATATATAATTTATTAAGGAACATAAATTTACACAATTAACATTGCAAGTTAAACCGACTTGACAAAATCAAGACCAATTGTTTGAAATTATTTAAAATTCGAGCAAATGCCTTATAAATGAGATTCGATATATAAGCGGCCTGCTTACCCAGCTTTGGTTTCCTTAGCTTGCGTCGCTGCATCTGTTGGTGACGCTGAGGATTCCGCGCGTTCACCCTCAGCGGCATCATCGTCGTCATCCTCATCGTAGTCATCGGCACCGACCTTACGACGCTTGCGCACCTCCATGTCGGCATCGTGCTCCTTGATTAACTCAATTTTCTCGGGCTCCAATGGCACTGCATCCGCGTCCGCTTCTGCATCGCCATCGGCATCGGCATCACCATCGGCATCAACAGCTGTGTCTTCTTCAGCATCGCTGTCTTTATCCTTTTTCTTTGACTTCGATTTGGATTTCTTGTCGGATTTAGAGCCAGACTTCGATGAAGACGTATCGGTGACATAGTTACTCTGTGGAATTAAGCAATTAGTTAAAAAATTACTCAAATTTAACTTGTTAATCGATTACCTCATACAGCGGCCAGAAGGAGGCAAAGAATCCAACATCTTCGGTCAGATTTGGAAAGACCCAGAAATGCAATTTGCCGCCGGTTAATGCCCAAACGATAGTAAACACAATCAGGCGGACAATAGTCAAAGCCAATATGAAGACCAGGAAGCCCGCGGCTGTTATGGACAGATAGTAAACGCCTTTGCGCAGCATCGGTGGCCACAAGGGGAACATGCAAATACCGATAGCGCCGAGCAGCACTATGAAACCAAAGATCCAATAGTGCAATGGAATGGGATCAAAAATCCAAACATACGCTTCGGAACCGTCAACGAATATCTGCTCGGGATGCATGTCCAGTCGAATTTTACGTTTTTTTTTCTCTTTCTTCTCAACGGCAGCGGCGGCTACTTGTACTGCATCGCCATCTGCTTCCGGATCCGTGTCCTTTTTATCTGAGGACGATGACTTTGCATTGCCCTTGCTGCTTGCCGCTTCTGTCTTGTCCTTTTCTTTGTCCTGCGCTTTCGTCGACTCGGATTTCTTTTCGGGCTTGCCACGCAACTCTTCCAGTGTAAAAGGCACCTTTTTGGCGCGATGGAAGAACTTATGCTCCAGCATAATGTCCAAAAACTCGACGGTTTGCTCCCGTGTTGTAAACAATGGATTATCACCCTCGGCGAATTTGGATTTCATCAGGGCATCAATGGCCTTACTCGATGTAAAGTACTCGACAACGTGACTCAGAAACTTTGTTTTCTTTGTCTTAACATTCTTTTTCAGCCATTTAGCAACGTTTTTTTCATCTTTCGACGGCTTGTCGACCTTCTGCTGTCCGGGCTCGGTGTATTCCTGCAACACACAAAATGCACTTTTAATCAAACAAATATACTTTATATTGAATTAAAACTGAAGCAATAGATTCAACGATTTCAATGAATTTCGTCATAAGACTTTCCATTGCACGCCTTTACTTTCAACCAACGGATTTAGGCCACGACATCATTTTTGTATTTTATCACACAGTCGACACACTTAGCATAATTTTTTAACAACAATTATAATACCATGCCGTCGTCAAATATTTCCTGTTCTTCTTCCGCTTCGCCCTGTTCTAGCGCTTCATCAGACAGAGGCTCTTCGTCGCTCATATTTGTCGATTATATTCCACTTGAGCTTTGTTTTTAAAGAAAATATATTGCATATAATCAATGCAAGAGAGCCGTTTCTATTATTATTTTTTTCTTGTTCGATCCGTGACGTGTTACAATCGCTAAGCGAGTCTAGAAAGTATTAAATCTGAGTAGTAAACAGGCAGCTGGCTGGCTGTCTGGCTCGTCAAACGAGTGCCGATCCACACACAGCTCACGATCTTCACACACATCATACATACATACATATGTGTATATGTGTAGGTCTGCATGTGGTAGAAACTTTCCCCAACACCAACAACAACAAAGCGTCAAGTACAAAAACAGCCACAACAGAATACTAGCTAAACCGAGAGAGAAAAAGAGAGCAAGCGATCAAAATTTTACAATAGGGCAGCTCCAGCTTCTGAAGAGCTTTACTAACACTTACGACAAAGTTAACATTGGCTCACACTGTGAGAATTGCTGATTTACAACGCAAGCGTCTCACCTGACGGACCGCGTTGCCAGACCTGCAGAAACATTACAAGCACAGCTGTTTGATTATGCGAAACATGCGAACTACGACTTTCAGCTAATGCAAATAAAGCCGTGTAAATAGAAAATTGTTGGACGTAGAGGCAAATAATGGCGCTATCGAAGCAACAATTGAACACACAGTACATATTTACAACTTAATTATAGCTGGGTGCATGCGGGGGTCACAGTGCACAGAGCGCCCACGCATAGATTTAAGTGTATACACATCACAACATCCAAATGCAGACACGCCGAATGGCGGACCATTTCACATAATATTGAGCTTCCCCCGCCCACTAGCAACTAATATGGCCTTACTTAAGTTAACATTCATAACAGCATAATTCTCGGTCCAGAGAACGGAACGCAGCAAAATTAAAACAAACACAATGAGCGTGCCAATTGGACTGTGCAACACACACACACACACACATTTACACACTAATGTATCCATTCTCGTCGCGCAAGACGTAAATTTTGTACTTTTTACAAGGTACACTGTGTATTTACTACCGGACTTACATCTTTACGGCGACGTGCACGTTTTTTCTCCGACATTTTTAGTCAAGCACTACGAAGTTTGCAAGATGATCAATTGATTTCCAGTAATTTAATATTTAATTTATCTGCCACACACGCACGACGAACTATCAAAAGATGGGAAAGAGGAAGAGTAAATATGAAAGTAAATATCAAATGTACCAAATATTACCAACAAAAATACTGAAATTTTAGCATGTACATAAGCTGCCAGTAGAGGTCGCAGGCAACTTGTCACCAACAAGAATCTATTATTATTATTATTATTATTATAGCGCAGGGCAATTGGAATCCAACAATATGTAAGAATTTCGCCTCTATAATAATAGATTCTTGTTGTTGTCACCTTCCAACTGCGCTAAAGTTCTACAGATCGTCGGTAGAGGTCGTAAATTGCTGGTCTGGCAGCACCAAAAATATACCAGATATTTGTGTATATTTGATTGCATATACAGTATTATTTAGGCACTTTATTTTATACTTTAATATGTACAAGCAAATTAAAATTTGTTCGCAAAAATTTACATGTTTTTTTTTTTGATAATACTCAGCTCCAACAGATACTGGGCTAAATTGGTTAAAACGAAGCTAATCATAAACATCTTAATTAAGTCTGGGTAATCAACAACTTTTTTCCGTTCCGCAAAAAGCGTTTCAGGCGTTGTTGGTCCCAAATAGCAAGCACATACGCAATAGACAACCATAATTTTGGTTATAAATATGGAGGCACGCTGGGCACGAGTCATACTGTCATAGATGGCACTCTCGCGCCAACTGCCCGTAAGAGGCTGCCACAGACCCCAGTTGACCCACTGGCGCTCGAATTCGTATCTAAAGCGCTCTCTCCATGTCTGATAGTTACTGTGATCGCTCACACGGAACACGATCGTGGAGCTGAGTATCAAAAACTTATTTCGCAACCAGCGATGCACAATGAAGACCTGCACTAGTTGCTCCTGCAAGTCGACCAGCTCAATCCTTCTCAGAAACCAGGATGGATACCGTCCGGAATTGTCGTGGGATACGGCGACTCGAGTCGGAATGCGTATGTCACGCGTTCGCAGCCATAATACATAGGTAGAGTTACGCTTCAGCTCAGGATGTTCCGGATCCTGCATCAACGTAAAATGCAACTCTGTTCGCTGTTGCGTCTGAAAGATTAGACGAACTGTGGCCGTTGTCATTGCATTTGTGCGTCCGCCTGTCTTCAAGTACACATACAGATCATGCACTTCCCGCTGCGAATCATCCTCCAAGCCGGTCATATCGCAAAAAATTGTCTTGCTGGGATGCTTGTTGTGCCACTTGAAAAGTACGAATATCCAAACGAGCACTAGGAACACCACTAAAAAAAACAGAATCGCATACCACCAATTGATCGCAACTGGCATATGTTCATTTTGGGGCACTAGTGTGGCAGGCACATGGAACACATAGCTGGTGAAGGTTCCAATTACTTTGCATGTGCAATCGATCGAGTCCTTTTGTGGAAACCCCAGATCGGGCAGGCAATTGGCGTGTGACCAACGCTGATTATCCCCGCCCAGCGAATACATCCAATAATCACAGCTGCGCACTTGGAATACAAACGAGAAAGTGGCCGGTCCGTCGGGCACAAAGGAATAGTTGTGTGTCGTGCCACCATCAACGTGCAGCGCCAGAAACACACGATGCCACCTGTTGCAGTTGTTCCGCATCACCAGCGTTGTATTGAGCGAACCTGCTGGCACAACACAACCCAATTCTTCAATGGTCTGGCTAACTTTTTTGGGTAGATTATCCATAAGAAGCAACGCTCGCAAACGATGTGTGGTGTGCTTGAAGCGCACGACCAACATTGAGTACTCATCGAGATTAATGCGATATACGCGAATGCCCTGCATTCTTTTTATAAGTCCATGCTCCAGGCAATTAAAATACTTGCCGGTATCACCCACTGCATCGTCATCACCTTCACCTTCATCAGGACTATCCGTTCCGATCCGTTGTTCACGTGCAATATTTTTTCGAGGATGATCCACTGGAACAACAAACGAAAAATAATAATTTTATTATCAAATGAATTAAAGGTAACTGGAAATTGGTAAGATTACAGAGCTAGTAACTACTTACAATCGGTACCCGTGGCGGGCTTGTATTTGCCAAAAACCGTCCGGTGTTTAATTTCGCTGCGTTTCAAATAACGCTCTTCCTTAAAGTTGTCCTCTCCGGTATAGATATGGACCGTGAGCAGCACAGAGCTGGGCTGCCTATCTTCCGGATACCACCAGTTCAGTTCACGTTTGGTCGATATGACCTTTAGGCAAATGGTCTCATTGTCCGGATCCCTGGTCTCCTTGATCAGCTCCGGCGAAAAATAAACGGAATGCATAAGATCAGTTGTATGGATTACATACGTCGAATTAATATTGGCGTCTATGCAACTCATCTTTATGGACAGACTCTCTGCCTGGACAGTAGTTTGATCGAAATCGATGCCATAGTCGTAGGCAAATTGCAAAAAACGGAAGAGACGCTCCGTTTGCCATGTGGAATTTAGCCAGGTTAGTGATCGTTTCTTGATACCCTCATCGCTGTATTCATTGATAATGTTCACAAGTTTATCAATCAGAGGCTGTTGTAGCGTGTTGTTATTGAATGCATTTTTATACATATCGTATATGGCTTGTGGTGGCCGTGTTAACTGTTTGTTCAACTTGTCCATCATGGTAAAGACAGATTTGCAGGTTGCGGTCACATTGATGTACGGCTCCTCGAGAAGCCTTCCTTTCTGATTGTCATCATGAATACGCTGAAAAATATCATTCACTTTCAAAAGTGAACGTATCAAAATATGTTGATCTTTTGAATCAATAGGTGCCAATTGGAAGCCTAATGTCTTTGTCAAATTGGCCAGCTTGCCAAGTGGAAGGAACCCTATGGGATGCACTTTGTCATAAGCACGCAACAAAACCTCGGCCTTGTCGGGTTCACCTTTGATTCGTTCGGCCAGCGCTTGAACGGTTGCCATCATTCGTGGTGTTTTCCCCATTTCTGCTGGGCCAACCACATCGTTGGGTGGCGTTGTTAAAAATTCCCACATCTCCTGTGGAGTTTCCATTTTAATATTTGCCAATGGATTAACCTTCACTTTCACATAGGTTGTGGTACATGTCATCTCACTATCACAGATGAGCACTTTGACGGAATTTATATTTAGTGGCAGATGCGAGGCACATTGAGAAGTCTGGCATTTCATCACGACGATTTGATTCGCATAGTAAAAATACGCTAGAGGCATATTTTCCGTCTCAAAATTCGTACAGCTCACAAAGAATTCAGTGAAGGCTTCCATACCTTCTGTTGGCTTAATTTCACATTTGCCAGGAACTGGCGGGCGACGAGCCATATAGTTCCTCGACGCAATTCCCTGGCGGCCATCTTCTGTTTTTACGACCAGTCTAACTTCTATCGAATCCGTGTCTATGAGCGTGGCCAGGATCTTATTGTTGACTGAAAATTTGTTTTTGATATACCAGGAATAGGTAGTCTTCATTTTGTTACAGCTGTGGCAATCGCCCTCGAGCACCAACTTGGTCCCTTTATTGTACAAATTGCGATCACAATTAACTATGCATAGGATTGTCACGTCCAAGCGTTTTGCTTCAACCATAACGACTGTCTGAGCTACCTGATCCTTTATTTCTGAATTATCATCCGCCAAAACTTTTAGCTTGAATACATAAAAATGGTCTAGCATTAACGCATTTTTGGGGATTGTGAATATTGGGACTGCAAATTATCGAGAGAAATTTAATTTTATAACTATAAAAAATAGAACATTAAGTTTATAAATTGTGCTGAGCTCTGGTCTAATGATCTTATGGTATAGGAGGGGGGCTGAGCTGAGGCCACCTGCAGGTTTTTTATAGCATAAAGCGTAGCTTAGCAAGGAAAATAAGTATTTTTTTGTGAAAAAAATAGAGACTCAAAAGGTTCGACTATCAAAACTACTTTGTGCCGACATGGGTCTGATAGAAGAAATTTAGGCCCAGAAGGAAGCACAATAGTTCTTTCAGCTCGCAGTGCATTCATCTTATCAGTGATAACCTATTAAATAGATTTTAAATATAAGACATTGTCAACCTAGAGAAGGCGAACCGGTAATGTTGTGTTTGCTCATATTGACACTTTGTAAGCTTTAAGGATAACTGACGGACCGACAATGATTGACAATAGTATAAAGACCCGTCTCAATAATGTACAAATACAAATTTTTTGCACTTACGTCTGGAAATATCTTTCTGGCAATATGGGTTGTATGCACCAGTTGTTTTACAACTCCAATAGTACTCTTTAAATTGCTGTATGCCATTTTGTTTTGTGCTTTTTGGTTTTGAATAATCGCGACTTTCGCTGCCATCCATGTATAGTATAGAGTTATAAGATGCCTCCCTCCATTCTCCACCACTTATGACCGCCTCAACCTTCTCCTGTTGTATCTGCAGGTAGCAGCGTCCTGCGAATGTCACACCGTTGTAGTCGCCTTTGGTAAGAATCACTACTCGATTGCGCCACAATTCGTATTTGGTTGGATACGTCAACGAGAACGGCTTTACAGTAAGCCGTATACCCTGTTTGTCGGCAAAAGTTTCGAGCTCGCCTATAAAAAACCATTATAAAACCATTTATAACGCTTACACAGAAGTGAAAAGTAACCAACTCACTCTCCATCAAATCCATAACTGTCCAGTTTAACTTCACGTCAGTCATGCCACAGCTGTTATTAAATTCTAAACGCAACTCGGTGCCACGCTTGAGGACCACAACACGTGGTTTATCTGGGTTGGAGCAAACATACGCGCTCATATCTGGCACGCACACGGATAGCTGCTTTACGGACACCAATATACTATCCATCTCGATATTTCTTTGAGTGTGACGGTGCACAGAGCCTTTCAAAGTCAGCCTTGACGTAGAAAATTTCCAAAAGGTTGCATTCACTACCACATAGTAACCCCTTTCGTAAGAAACACGCGTGCTTGGAACTATATCATGACGCTTTAGTTCCTCGCTGATTTCAGAGCTTAGGGAAAATTCGGGATGCATCTTTTGAACTGCTGTGCCCACTTCTTGGTAGAGAATCAAATACTCGGTCGTTTCCAGTTCGATCACAATTGAGTCGCTTGGATATTTTTCCATTGTGACCATAACCGGAGTTTTCTCCCCGTACGGAAGCTCTGCGTTGGCATACACCTTTAAACTGGCGTCAGAAAGCTGGTCAGCTATGCTACCGTTCAGCACAAACAACAACAAAAATACTATTTTAGGCTCCATGATTGTGCTTTAAAATTCGAATTTCCTAAATATAAAATTTACTTATGTCGATCTGGAAGTCTACATGAAACTGTTGGATATTATTTTGTCTCGAACTAGGTTCGCCATCCAGAATGGCTGCCTACTTAGATCTATAATAATTTTCTAAGCAAATGGAGAAAGCTTATGTTCAAAAATGGTTAAGTTAAGTCCACTACAGAATATAAAGCAAACTTTTTTAGACTAAAACTAAAAACATTTCCAATAATTGAGCTATAGCTTTTTATAGTAGATAAAAATTAAAGTTGAAACAAAATATTTTCGCCATCGTAGTTAGGCACTTTTGTTTAATTTTAAGCCGTATATACTGTGGCTTTAACAAACTATTGAAATCTTCTGTCATTTCACAATTTTGGTGCAGATAATAGGTTTTTCACTATTGTTCCACTCTTAGGTTAGGATAGGTTATGTAAAGGTTGCTTCACCGGGAGGTTGTAGGACAGATTTATCAGCGACATGCGACTGTCAACGCCAATCCCGCTGAAGTCAGGTTGACTGCAGACAGTAGATGGCTCCATTTCCCGGAAAAAAAGTAACAAATCCAATATAAATAAATAAATAATTCCGGTTAATGTATAGCCTATGACACTTACATATAACGTGGCTTTCCATTTTCAAAATCGGTTCAGTAGATCCAAAAATTACCGCCCAACCATACAAAATTTACGTTATTATAATATTAAGTATGGATAAAATAATTAAAGGTGCGTATAAATGTATAAAATGATGTCCCTAAGTACAAATAGTTATAAGTAGAAGGCCACTGATTAGAATGCCTTGGCATTTAAATAAAGCGCTAATTTGCAGCCTAAAACTGTTCAAAAAACCAAAACTAAAATATTTTCGATGCTAAAAATAATTTTTAATCACTTTCTTTCATTACACAAACAAAATTACTATTCCTTACACAATTTCGTTTCTTTTATTATGTATAATACACCGCTCCAACAGAAACTGGGCTAAATTGGTGAACACGAAGCTTATCATAAACATCTTAATTAAGTCTGGATAATCAACAACTTTTTTCCGATCCGCATACAACGTTTCAGGCGTTGTTGGTCCCAAATAGCAAGCACATACGCAATAGACAACCATAATTTTGGTTATAAATATGGAGGCACGTTGGGCACGAGTCATATTGTCATAGATGTTAGTCTCGCGCCACATGCCGGTTAGAGGCTGCCACAGACCCCAGTTGACCCACTGGCGCTCGAATTCGCTTTTAAAGCGATTACGCCAGCTCTGAAAGGATTTCTGCTCGCCCGCGTGAAATATGAATCCGGAGCCGAGTATCAAAACTTTTTTTTTCACCCAGCGATTCACAACAAAGACCTGCGTTAATTGCTCCTGCAAGTCGACCAGCTCAACCCTTCTCAGAAACCAAGATGGATACCGTCCGGCATTGTCGTGGGATACGGCGACGCGAGTCGGAATGCGTATGTCACGCGTTCGCAGCCATAATACATAGGTAGAGTTACGCGTCAGCTCAGGATGTTCCGGATCCTGCATCAACGTAAACTTTAACTCCATTCTCCGTTTCGTTTCAAAGATTAGACGAACTGTTGCCGTTGTCAATGCATTCATTTGTCCGCCTGTCTTCAAATACACCAACAAATCATGCACATCCTGCTGCGAACCATCCTCCAAGCCCGTCATATCGCAAATGACCGTTTTGATGTTTGGCTTATTATGCCACTTGAAAAGTACGAATATCCACAGCACAACTAGGAGCTGCACAAAAACGAACAGGAACAAAAACACCCAATTGATCGTAACTGGCACATGTTCATGTTGGGGCACTATTACGGCTGGCACATGGAACACATAGCTGGTGTAGGTGCCAAGCACTTTGCATGTGCAATCGATCGAGTCCTTTTGTGGAAACCCCAGATCGGGCAGGCAGTTGGCGTGTGACCAACGCTGATTATCCCCGCCCAGCGAATACATCCAATAATCACAGCTGCGAATTTGGAATACAAACGCGAAATGAGCCGGTCCCCCTGGCACTGTGATATTGTCGGATGTCGCGACACCGTCAACCAGAACCGCTAGATACACACGATGCCACTTTGCGCAGTTGTTCCGCATCAGCATCGTTGTATTGCGCGAATCCGCTGGCACAACGCAACCCGATTTTCGAATGGTCTGGCTTAGTTGTTTGGGTAGATCATCCATAACAAGCAACGCTCGCAAACGATGTGTGGTGTGTTGGAAGCGCACGGCCAACATCGATTGCAATTCGAGATTAATGCGATATACACGAAGTTCCTTCATCGTTTCAATACTTCCATGCTCCAGGCAATTAATGAATTTTCCGCTGTCAGACACTGCATCGTCATCATCAAAGTTACGATGCAGATTTTCATGCCCACCACTGTCAAGGGCACGCCGAGATCGTTGGTCACCCACTGCAACAAAAAATTAGGCATATGAGAAAAATAATTGTAAAATGTATATTTGTCAAGTAAACTGGCTTAACCTTGAATAAAGTTGAAAGAATAATCCGTTAATATTTTAAATTTGTAAATTAACGAATCGCATAGACACAAATTAAAATTTTAAACCAATTTTAACATTTCCAACTTTTTCGGAATATACATGAAAAATAAAAAAAAACTTTCGATTGAATGCCCGCAACTAAAATAAATAATCTCAAGCAAACTTTTCTTTTTTACAAATTTCAAAACAATAAATTTAGCCGGGTGAAAACCATACATTTTCAAGTGTACTCTATGAGGTCTCTAGAGGAACAGATTTTATTTTTCTGTGTGTGTCTGAACATTTTTATGTTTTTATAAATCCGAGAGCCACGGCCTGCTTTCTGAATTATTTAACACTTTCTATGCAAAACATTCAATTTAGATTTTTCTAAATTTTCTGAAAGTATTGAAAGTATTTGCTAATGAAACCTACTGAACACATGTACATTCAAAATTTCATTTGAATCGGTCAAGACGTTTCAGAGGAGTATGGTTACTAGCACTATGACACGAAAATTTAATATATATGATATTTACATTTATAGTTTATAGTGGCATCCAAACTTTTGATGTATATTTTTTGGGAAAGTAACAAACCATCTTCCCACCATATTTGGTGGCTTTAGTTGTTGATACGTGGAAAGTATTTGTGTTTAATCGATTTGAAGCGCGAAACTTATCGACTTATTATGGATTTCAAAGCCCCCCAGTGGGTGTAGTCCCCCTATATTGACAAGTTGTGTGACACTGAAATGGACCAAGATATTTGCCAAGTTTCAAGTCTCTAGCCTTAAAGGTGCCCAAGAAAAGCGTGTTCATGCAGACAGACAGACATAACATTAACCCACCATAATTTTTATCTTCGGTATCGAGTATAAAAAGAGACTTCTTTCTTACTTGTTATATTCAGATCAGCGGGCTTGTATTTGCCAATGACGGTCCTGTGTTTTATTTCGCTGTGTTTCAAATAACGCTCTTGTTCAAAATTGTCCTCTTCGGTGTAAATATGCACCGTGAGTAGCCGATTGCTCGGCTGCATGTTCTCCGGATACCACCAGTTGAGTTCACGTATGTACGATATGACCTTAAGGCAAATGGTTTCATTGTCTGGATCCCTGTTCTCCTCGATCAGCTCCGGCGAAAAATGAACAGTATGCATATAATCGGACGATTCGATTGTAATTGTTTGACCAGGTTCTATGGTATAGCACTTTCTTGTTGACGACATACCCACTTTATTGAAATTACTGTCTTCGTCCTCGATGCCATGATCGCGAGCAAATCTCAAAAAACGATAGAGACGCTCCGTTTGCCAAGTGGAGTTTAGCCATATAAGTGATCGACGCTTGATACCCGTATCGCTGTATTGATTGATAATGTTCAGAAGATTATCAATCACAGGCTGTTTAAGTTTTTTATTTTTGAATGCATTCATATACAGGTTGTATATGTCTTGTGGTGGACGTGGTATCTGTTTGTTAATATAGTCCATCATTTTAAAAACGGTAATACAGGATAGAGTCACTTTCTTGTTCGGCTCCTCCACAAGCAAATTTGCGAATCCATTTTTAAAATTACCCAGAAAAACTTCATTCAGTTTGGTAATAGAACGTATCAAAACAATTTCATCATCTGAATTTATGGGCATCAACTTCATTCCCAATGTATTTGTCAAATTAGCCAACTTTCCAAGTGCAGATGGCGTGTTTAGCTTAACATTTTCATAAGCACGCAACAAAACCTCGGCCTTGTCGTGTTCACCTTTGAGGCGTTCGGCCAGCGCTTGAACGGTTGCCATCATTCGTAGTGTTTTCCCCATTTCTGCTGGGCCAACCACATCGTTGGGTGGCGTTGTTAAAAATTCCCACAGCTCCTGTGGTGTTTCCATTTTAATATTTGCCAATGGATTAACCTTCACTTTCACATAGGTTGTGGTACATGTCATCTCACTATCACAGATGAGCACTTTGACGGAATTTATATTTAGTGGCAGATGCGAGGCACATTGACAATCCCGGCATGCAGTTAACAGCACTCGATCTGCATAGTAATAATACTTGAGAGGCTCATTCACCGACTTAAATTTCTGGCAGCATACAAAGAACTCTGTCTGGGCCTCCACTCCTATTTTTGGTGTTATTTCACATTTGCCAGGAACTGGCGGAAGATGCGGCTTGAATACTTTAATAGCAGTGCCCTCGCGTCTATCTTCCGTCTTACCCATCAGTAAAATGTTTGTCAAAACCGCATTAGGTTTAATGATTTTAAGATACTGCTCATGGTATATATCTTTATAGTCCACGAGCCATGTGTACTCGGCATTCATATTTCTACAGTTGTAGCATGCGGCATCGAGCATCATCGTGTTCTTGGCATTGTACCGATCGTGAGCACAATTAGATCTGCATTTGATTGTCACTTCCAAGGATTCATAGTTCGCAATTTCGACTTTCTGAGTTTTGGTATGCCATATTTTTGGATTATCATCCGCCTGCACGCGCAGTGTGAATATATATTTCTTGCCTTTTCGTAACGACTTCCGTCGTATTTTGAATGTTGGGTCTGCAAATTGACAAAACAAATATGTAAATATTTCCTCTTTTGGGACGTGTTATTTATGATGATTTTTTCGAAATAGCGTCTAAATCTTTTACTCTTACCATTGGACATATCAGGGTGGCAAGCTGGGTTGCGTTTATCTTCAACTGAGTCACAGTCCCAGTAATAATATCGAAATTGTGGTGTGGAACTTTCCGGTTTTGAATAATCGCGACTTTCAGAGCCATCCATAGTTACGTCAGTATTATACTTTACCCTCCTCCATTCTCCACCACTTATGACCGCCTCCACCACCTCCTGTTTTGTCTGCAGATAGCAGCGTCCTGCGAATCTCGCACCATTCTTTTCGCCTCTGATCAGAATCACGTATTGATTGCGCCACAATTCGTAATTGGTTGGAAACGTCAACGAGTACGGCTGTAAAGTGAACCTTTGTGTTCTATTGGAAAACGATTTGAGTCTTTCTGTTCAAAATAATGTAAAATAATTAATGAAACTAGGCCATGATTGCAAATCAACCAACTCACTCTCCATTAAATCTGCAATTGTCCAGCTTAACATCACTTTGTCAAAGTCACAAGCCTTATTTAAAACTGGAATAAAGTATGCCAACAAGTCGATGCTTTGCCCGATGACAACAACCAATGGTGTACTGGGATTTGAGCACCCCTTCACAATAAGATCTGGCACGCACCTGGCTGGCTTCCTTATCGTCACTGTAATAGCATACGTCACTAATTGATGTTCATTGGCCATAGAGCTTTTCAAAATCAATTGTTGGGTCGAGAATTTCCAAAAGGTGGCGTCAACCACCACATAGTAACCACTTTCGTAATAAACAGGCGTGCTTGGTTCTATTTTGCGAACCTTTAGTTCCTCGCTGATTTTGTCACTTCGTGTAAACGCGAGAGGCATATTTTTAGATTTTGTGCCCACTTCTTGGTAGAGCAGCAAGTATCTGGACGTACTCAGGTGGAGCACTATTGATGTTGTTGGATATTTGGCCAGTGTAACCATTACCGCCGTTTTCGTCCCGTACGGAACACTTTGGTTGGCATACACCTTTATATCTGCATCCGAAAGCAGATTGCCTGTCTGGGCAACGTCTAACCTAGCGTTCAGCGCAAACAACAATAAAAATACTATGGTGCGCTCCATGATTGTGCTTCAAAAATTTGAATTTCGGAAATATACAATTTACTTTTGTCAATCTTGAAGTCTACATGAAACTGTTTGATATTATTTTGTCTCGAACTAGGTTCGCCATCCATGATGGCTGCCTACTTTGATGAAATTGTTGCAGAGTTTAGACTACTACAGAAAATAAAGCAAACATTTTTTTGACTGAAATTTAATAATTTTTGTCAATAATTAAGCTAGCGCTGATTATAGATAAAAATTAAGGTTTTTATTATTATTCGTTTTACAACAAAATACAGACTAAATAATAAGTAAAATATATTTATTTATTTATGTATATATCTTATTATTATAAATATAGATCCCTCGAAACTCTCTTGGCTCTAAATGTTTAAACTATTTATGATTTGTTTTATTAATTTTTTTTTTGTTGTTTTTTGTTAGTATTTTTTTGTTGTTGTTTGTTTTTTTCCGTAAATTTCTTGTTTCGGTTTCAGTTGTGTCACTTGTGGTTGTTTGTTTGTTTGTTTTATGATTTCGAACAATGAAAACTTCTTAAAAGGTGGTTGGTATTGCAGTTCTTGCATGGAGCAATATGCGTATTAGATTTAACGTGCAGTAAAAGTAAACAAATTATATAATGCACGTTCCGTATTTATAATATATGTATATATATATATTAAAATCAAAGTGAAAATTGCAGCCAGCGCCGTACACGAGCAAAATAATTTATCAATTTGTTCTTACTTAAGTAAAAAAATTAAATGTTGCACATGTTTCACATTGTATATATTTGTTTTTACAATTTATTCGCATGCTATCGCTATCGGTCTAATATACATTTAGATATTTATAAATTGTGTGTAATCATATACCTATATAAGGGTAGGGGAGCAACATTATAACATCGAAAAAGAGCGATGCCCATGCAGCATGAATTGAACAAATTACAAACATTTGCATCTTGCATTTGTGTCTGCAATCTGCGGGGGGAATTGTGTCTGACTGCTGCTCGCGCAACGGCGTCAACTGACAATTGGGCCAAATATGTAAATGTATATATATATAATTCAAAACAATAATTGTTGGAAAAAATTCAAAAACATTTAAATTGTATAATTTAGAACGCACAAGGAGCTATGAAAGCAGACCGCTGACACACTTCTTCTCAATCAACTTGGCTCTATACATCACGAGATATATATATATATTTGAGCACAATTTTGATCGCGTTTCTTTCTTCATGAATACTTTAAGCTCAATCTCTTTTCTGCTCGTCAAGTTTTCTGTAAGTTCACATCACCTACTCTCCATTCCCTTTCCCCTTTTTAAATCATCTTGAGCGCTGGCCCAACGTGTGCGCCTTAAGCATGTCGTCGGAGTTTTCAAGTGAGAGGAGAACGAGGAGGAACTTGACGTCAAATTATGTAAAATTTTAATTGGCTTCGTGGCTTGCTTTAGTTCTGCATAGAAGTTACCCTAGTTTTGTGTGCGAATGCAGTTTTTGGGACGAGAGTAAAGAGGCAGTTGCGCGGGAAAGGGGGGCGGCAGAGATATGAATGGATTAGAATTCGTGTTGCAATAACAATAACAACAAAAATGTGTCCGCATATGATTTTATATTCATTTTCGTATTGCGTACGAAAATTTATAAAATCTTTAGCCTACATGTTGTATTGTGGTTATTGCCGTCAACGCGTCTTTTAAAGTGTCTGTGTCGGTGTCTGTGTGTGTTTGTATGTAATATGGTTATGTAATGTTGTTTGTGTGTGTGTGTGTCTACGGTTTAAACTAAATGATAAAGTATAGTTTAAATGGTATTTGTGTTAACTAAATGTTAAAATCTGGATCTTACGAATACAGCACTTGAGTCGTGCTCACTGTATCCCAAGCGTTTTGTATGCTTGAACACCTCGTTTGTAATGCTCGTCACTGGCATCGACTGATCCAAATTCTCAGCCATGTTGAGCACCAAACGCAAATCCCTTTGCATATGACTTAACGGTTGCTGCGGATTAAAATCGCCCTTGGCCATTTCTGTAAAAAAAGAATTATACAATACATATTAGATACAAGTAAATATGAAATATTTATAGCTAGAAGCATTAACCCTAGAATGTTAATATCTAATAATTATTGGGGCCGAAATCAAAGAAATGTATTTACTTAGTTAAAATTAAAGCAAAAATTTCTAATCGAAATCCTTTTTAATTCCGAATCTAAGTCAGAATGGTTATATTAAATTAGATAGTTGTTTAACTTACCTTTGCCTTTAGCGACTAGCATTGGTGATTTCATAGAAGTTAAATCAAATATGTCTAAGATATCGTTTAACGAAATAGAAAAACGATCAGCTGGAAGAAAAACACATATTCATTTTAGACTTCATTCAAATAAATAAATATAAAACATTAGAACATACCCAATGCTAACGCCTCTGCCAAGCCGACTAGACTGACGCCCAAAATAGTTTGCAAAATTAGGTTCACTTTACAGGCGTTGCCAATATCTGCTAGAGAAGAACAATACAAAAGAGAAATTAAGAGATTCATGAATACAAAAATATATTATGTTTATATAAGATTAACATTTGTAACTTACTGCCCAAAAAGAAGGTGTTCTTGGCAATAGTCTTGAAGCAGGAATGGCACTCTTCAAAGACTGAACGATCACCACCGGCCAATATGATAAGCATGCCTTCGGCAGCTTCTTGTCGCGAGCCATGGATCTGTGCCTCCAAATAGCGACCATTACATTGCTTGATGCCCTCACCAATATCCAGGGACGTTTCTGGATCCACTGTTGACATTTCCACATACGCCTTATTGCGCAAATCCTTTAATGCCAGAACGCCGCAGTTCCCAAAAACCAGCTGTGCAGAAAGCTTAGGTATTATTAGAATAGGATAAAACACTCGAAATATAATATAACATGTTTATACATATTTTAGTTATTAATTAATTGTGCGAGCAAAAAATAAATACAAGTTTGTTCAAGCAATATATTAAATAATATGCTTGAACATAAACTGAGCTAATAATAATTGACGATAATCAAAAGGAAAAATCTTTAAGTTGTATTAATTTGTAATATGTTGAAATTAACTGTGTCGTAACAGGAATACATTTAAATGAAAATAACAATTAATAAATACATATATGAAAGAAGAAATCAATGGAAGTAATATACATTTTAATCAGTCTAACAATAAGTTTGATTTTCTAAATCGCAATGTGCTTAACCTAGTTACCTTTTGAGAAAAAGAGAAATTTCCTCTATTTGTTATAAAAGACAAACTTAAGCTTCTATTTTAAGGGTTTCAGCATGTTTTAAGTGATTTTATTAGCTCATTTACTCATATATATTGGTTTTATGTTCAAACAACCGACACTAAAACAATTTATTTTGTAAAAAACTTCCCAAATAATCCCCTAAGGTTTTAGTCTACCAAAATATTTATCGATTAATTGCAATGGCTTTTTAAAAAACAAATTATTGCGTGTGATATGATTTGTTCGAAGCAAATCTTTGTCAACTAGCTAAACTAAGCATCTGGTTATTGCAAGGAATAAATTTGCATACAAAACGAAGCTAAAAATGTTTCAAAACAATGCAATACAAACATAATTTAAACTTACGTCTTTGGCACCCTTAGGATCCGATACACAACAAAATATGATGTCTGCAGCTTCCACAACGTCCATGGGTGTGTCCTTAACCTCAGCGCCAGCTTCCACAAAAGGTTGACACTAGGTTACCACAAACAACAAAAGTAAGTAAAGTAAATGTACGCAAAGAAACTTAACTCACCTTGTCAATTGTGCGGTTCCAGACCACAATTTTGTGTCCCGTATAAATCAAGTCTTTGACAATGGTCGAGCCCATCATGCCCAGACCGAGAAAACCGAATGTCAGATCGGACGGCTCGATGTCGCGATCAATCAGTGTGTTGGAACGTGAATGCATATCAATGGCCTTGGTCTCTGGCCGCGTGACAACTGGTCGATCCAGCAGCGCAATTGCGTTGGGTGTGCGCTTTGTTACCGTGCCCAAAAAGGTATCCGGATCAATACGCGTCCGGACAGCGTTCGAGGACGAGCTAGCGCCTTCGTAATCTCCAGCTGGGCTCTCATAGCGCACCAGATCACCAGATACAGCGCGTCGGCCACGTTTAGCGCTTGATCCACCAACGGGGGCATGGTGTGCCGAGATGCGTCGCTTTTGTGCTGCGGCTGATTTCGCCGATGCCGCTTTCTGCGCTTGTTTGCTGCTGACTGCAACGGCAGCGCTGGATTTAGCTTTTGGTGTGCGCTTTGCATGGCCCTTGCCCGTTGGCGTTGTCGCAGCCGCAGCTGGGGATTTGGCAGCCTTTGCATTGTTCTGTACAGCAGCAAGCGGTGCTTCAGATTCATCGGGACTGCCAACGACATGGGGCACAACGCCATTGTTGCCATCCCCAGTCGCTTCATCGCTGTCGAGGCCATCGCGAATCTTGTCAAAGTCTGCCTCGGTGGCATGATTCGACATGCCGCAGCTCTCATCGACTTGACTATCAATCTCTACGGGATTCTCAATATATTTGTCAATATCGGCCATGGCGTGCCTAAAGGCAGCCGGCTTGCTAACCTTCGCCATATCATCCTTCCACGGACCCTCAAAAGGCTTAATGTTTGGCTCCTCAATCCAAGCGCTGCATATATATATATATATAAATATATATTTGTGAAACGCTTCTTTATTAATTTATTTTTCGCTACTTACAAATTACGCGAGCCAAAGAAGAAAACACATTTCGTATTTGCACGTCGCTGCTGGCTGAGCAGATCTAGCGGTGGCTCCACAATCTGTAAACAACATTATAGAAATTATTTAACCCTTTACGTAGATATCCAAATGCTCTGAGCATTCACATATAACACTTTATTATGGAATATGCCAAGAACTTTCTATTGTTTTTCTACATGAACATATTTTAAATTATTTTTATTCAGACAATCGGACATTACCGCACATATTGATATTAACTTTTTGGATCTTTTTAGCATACCAATGGTATAAAATAAGCACACATCCATTTATAACGCAACGCACACACACATTGTTTCAAAGTTCAAGCCATTTCAGCGTGAATATTATTTTTTTCTTTTCTATTTGGTTGGCTGTACGTACATAAAAGAAAGCTGCGATATTTAAAACTTATAGCAAAACAAGCATGCTCTGTTGATAGCAACGCTATGCAACAACAACAACAACAGCACATACACAAAAGTACACACTCCATTTACAAAAGAATATTCAAGCGGGCAAGTGCGTTATGACGTCGACAGCGGCATCAGCGCACGTCCGACGCCGCTGCTCTGCTCTGCTCCGTTGCTGCTGCATAAAAAAGTACAGTCGAAAACAAACACGGCAGCGGCAGCGGCGTCGCTGTTAGCAGCAGTATACACATTTAGCTTACCATTCCTGGCCACGGTGTGAAGCCCTTCATTTTGGCCCTGTAATGTACAGAAATTCATTTTTTAGAGCTAAGTTTAGTGAGTTTGCTAAGTTTATATTAACTATGTAACTAAAAACTATAATAGACGCGCGCGCGCGCGAAAAAAGCGCCAACGCAGCGACGTCGACGTCGCCGCAACAACACAAAACGTCGACAGCGACAGATGAAACTGCAACAAAATCGTTGGTAAAACGTTGCAGGACACTATATGTAATGTTTTTTTTCTTTGAATGCTAATTGTTTTAATGCATTTAGTCTGTATTTTTGCAACTTAACGCTTGCTCAGCGCAGCGGATATTGAGGTTATGTATGTTTTCTTTTAATTTTTTTTTAGTCACAAAGAGTCTTTCAATTTACACGAACAGTGTTTATTGCTTATTGGTTGGTACAAGGCACAGTATATGTTTTGTTTGCGATATAAAAAGCGCGTCTTACCATATTAAATCCTTTGGCTTGTAGATAAATTTTTCTGTTGGGTCGCTTGTTAGCGACAACTTTTTATTTTTCGACATGATGTTATCAAGGCGAATATTAAACTTGGTTATTTTGCTGCTGTTTTTAGGACAACACACACAAAAGACTGGTCTATTTGCTTAAGCACAAACTCGTCGTAGAAGCACTTATTAAATTTTCTTAAATTCGTTTGCAGCCTGATTATTTTTCTTTTTGCTTCTATGTGTGTGATGCGCTTTATTATGTCGATTATAATATTATCGAAAACCAAAATGGCGCCCCACATGTGATGCGTGTTCATATCGATTGCATTGGCATATTTCTTTAACTCAAGTTGGCAGTCCCTTAAATGAAACCATATATTTTTCGACCTTTTGCCAGATACGAATCAAAATCATTATAAAAAATATTTGATATTGAAATAAGCAAAAGGTTGCAAAAAATATTTAAGAAGTAGGGCCATGATATAGACACTAAGCAAATGCAAATATCGATATGTAGCGATAGATTTATTTCATTTTATTTTATATTCTATTTGTGGTGGACTATCGATCTGGTGTAGTGAAAGGTTTAAGCTATCGGCGATAAAAGTGTAAAGGTATCGAATGCTTAGCATCGCGCGCTTAAATTCAAACAAATTTGTACTTAATTTATGTTAATTTTATTTTGCATATTTTGAGACAAGAAGTCCCGTAATTGTTGATTATTTTTAAAATTGACACGTGTTTAGCTTAACTTTTATTATTCATATATTTTTGATGATATCTCTTTAATATCAACAAACCAATTTAATCGGTTTCCTAAAATAATTGCACTAAAATTTTTCAAAAGTTTTAAAGTCGCAAAGAGCATCAATATTTATTTAGCGCAGCATGTGAACATGCCAAAAATATATAATTTCGAACGTGTCCCATTTAGCAAAAGCGCATTCACAGATTTGCAAAATATACAAAAATGCGTGCCAAGTCCTTGGTCCCCCTTCAACCTACAACCCCTTAAGCTGTCAAAGGCTTTTAACCCGCGCAGCAGCCCGATTTGTTTGCATAAACGTTTGGCAGACGCAAAGCGTGTCGCAAATGCAACATTTCAATTCAGTTAGGAACTCTGCACTGACCTCATCCACTTTCGTGCAAAAAATAGCAAACACAAACACAATTGCTTTGTTTATCTTTTGCATGCGATCTTCCTGCATCCTTCACAATTTGGCAAACAATGCGAAGTAGAACTTTCACTTAAGCCCCCAAATGCGAATCCGTCAGAAAAAAGAATATAAAAAACAGAGTCCTTAACCGCAAAATAAATTACCACACGTAGCAGCCACTTGGCAAGAAGCAGAGGGCATTCCCCGCACTAAACCATAATCCTCATAAATATGAAACAATCAAATAACAAAATAAAAAACGGAGTAAAAGCCACACAATGATAAAAGGGTTGGGCTAAAACGACCCACTGGCATACAATATTTTTTTTATAGGCGAACGGGACTGAAAAAAATGGAAAAAAGAAATGAAAAAAAAAACGAGACGAAAAAGTGAAAGTTGCCGGTGGGGTGAAAGAGGGGTTTTTATCGCAAAAGTATCAACTTTTTTGAGGGAAATTAATTGTTCGCACTTTGTTTTGAAATTAGCCAAAAGAAAGGGGTTGGGAAAAGGGTTGCGACCCGGCTCCGATTGCAATGATTTATATGTACGGAAAAACATGTACATATATATAAGTTTAGTTTTATGTTTACATTTAATTTTAATATTTTACTTTAATATTATTATACAAAAAAACCTTTTTAAACAACGAATTTTCGTGTCCCCTTGAGATTCGTTATATGGAAGTTTCACTGTATACGTTTTAAGAAATTTGTATGTATGTGTAATAACAGCAATAAAATCTCTTTGCTCGAAACTGTAATGCGAGCTGACCTCTTAGGCATGCACTTGATTTTCATTTTTTCTCATTTTTCTTTCGAGGGGTTCGAGTGCAGCAAATTCGTAAGGCACCGCGCTTCGATTACCAAAGGGCTTCTTGAGTAGGTTACGCGATCATTTTCTAACGCCAATTGTAAAACTAGAGGGCCCAAATTTGCATACAAACAAGCCTGTGAGCCTGTGTGTGTGTGAGCGTGAGCTCGGCTATTTGCTGTAAATTCACGAGCGAGAAATGCCTCTTTAAGTCAGTCGATTGCAGGCGCGCTTTTCGTTTGGATCGGGGATTTCGTGTGTATGTCCAGTGTTTTTTTTTTTTTTTGTATGAAGAACTCCTTTGCAAGTTTGTGCAATTATGTAAGTGTATTTTAATATGAGCAAATAAAAATGTGTATTACCTATGTATGAGTGCTGCATGAAGAAAAATAAATAAAATTAAACTTGCTGTGATTTATGTGCATAAAATAATAGCCATAAGAATGGCTAGTACATATATAAGTATGTATGTGAAAACATACATACAAACTCACACTCGCATCTACACAAAATTCTCAGCGTCCGCCGATGTTGTTTTTATCGAAATTCGCTGATGCAGTTATTTTGAAGATTTCGCCCTAAGCTTTGTTTACATTTGTCGGGTAACAGCTAAAAACCAGAGATGGACATACTGGACAAACATATTTTGCAAAACATCACAATATCGCATCATATTATATACATACATATGTATATAGACACAATTTTTGATTTTATTTTTTCGCACATTGAAAGCTGAAACTATTGAAGTTTCTTGCAAAATAATGTATGCTGACTTAACGTATATAAATTTGGTATTTTTTATATGCCAATGTCAGCATACCAAGGATTTTGATATCTAATGGCAACCCTCAACAATGGCGGTTGGTGTTCAGTGATGTTTTGTAAAAATTTGTGTTCGTCTCGACGTTAAACATTAATGCGAATATTTTCTTCTTAAAGCTTTTTGTAAACCCAACGAAATTGTGTCTGTCTAGTGTAAGATGTCGTCTTCCCGCTATTATTACAACAAACGGAGCCCAAGTAAGTAAATGCAATGTTTTTCGTTTCTTTATTTTATGGTAAAATTAGCACGTGCTTTTATCTGATTTCGAATCGAGTTTTACGAGCAAAATCACTTGCTTTTTATAACACCACCCTGTAGTTTATTCACCCTTGGCCAATTTGTTTCGGTTAATGCGCTTGAATGGCGAGCATTTGATTGATCTCTCAACCAACCCCACCCCGCCTGCGTTGCGCACATTAAAGGGAGTAATTTTTAGTTTTGCACATTTGCATATTGTTTGATTTTTTTTGTTGCCATTGCAGCTCAACAATTAAGTAGTATTTATACGATTTTTTTAATGCGATAATTGATTGGTTAGGTCTATTTTTTATTGGCTAATTTGTGCAGCAAGCGGAAAAGCCTACTCCTAAACTATTAAAGACGCTAATAATTGAGTAATACGTAAATGAATTTTATCTAGAGATTTATCCTTGCCTCAATGGGTTAAGTGTTGGGCAACTTACTCAATGGCCGTCGGCTGCAGTAAAAGTGTTAATTCAACAAACAATATGTTCGCCAACTGTGGGCAGAGAACGTTGCAACCAATGTTGCACAAACAAGTGGCAAATAGGCACAAGGACCTCCACTAGACGCTCAAGTTGCAGCGCCGCTTGGTTGCACAACAAAAGCAATCGCTAGCTTGATGTCAACAAATGAAAGTTGCCAAGCCTTAAATTGCACTTGACCCATTTTTAGTTGCTGTGTTTTTAGTCTATTTGAAGCGTGAACAGTTTGTTTAATTTGAATTGAAATCCATCTTTACAGACCGACCGAAGAATAAGGACGAGTCACTGGACAATAATGCAGCGGCAGAGGCGCCTATAATGATAACATTCTATAAGAATCCTCATGCGTTCTACTACATAAAATGTGAGCAAGTCTGGGCTGTAAAAGATTTTGTATTGCACGTGGAAGCGGAACTGGAGCAGCATTGCCAGCGTGCCAACCAGCAGGTTGTCCCGCACTTTGTTCCGGGACAACTAGTCATTGTGCGCTTTTGGCCACTGATGAGGCACAAACTAATACGTGGCCGGATATCTGTTGGTTGCGATGATAACAAGTATTTGGTGTGGGCCTTGGACTATGGCTTCCCCATCATTTGCAGAGCCGATGATTTGCGGCCGCTGCCACCAAATCTGTCGGACAGGTACATTGAATTCAGATGGGGCTGCGTGGAAAGTGTGACGCCGCAATATGACACTAAATGGTGCAACAAGTCATTTAACTTATTTCAAGAACTATGGAATACTGCCAATCGGCTGCATTTCATTCAATCAAACCGCAACGAGCCGGCAACAACAACACCCTTCGATGAGCAGTATACTTTTGGACAGCTACAGTTTCAGTCTGGTAAAGATTATATAGATATTGCTGTGTTTTTGGTTGCGAATAAATGTGCCCGCTGGCAACCAGTTAAGAGAGATGCAATTATTTCCAAAAACCCAAGAGATGCCTGCGACCAGAGTTTGGCCGTTATGAATGGTTCACGTTATACTCTTAAGAGACCATTTCAAGATATTATCAATTTCGTTGAAAGTTGCCCCATTTCTGTGCCAAAGCGCAATTTAAATTTGACTTCAACCAAACCTCGACCAAACTCCACGGAAGACAATAATGTTGCCAAACAAAAGTCGAAGGAAATGGATTCGCTGTTTAATAACAAATATCACAAATTGGGCGCATTGACACGCTCCTTAACCTGCCCTTTGGAGCAGCCAGCTGGAAAGCTGGAAGCCCTATTGCAAACCAGAAAAGCGCCGCAAATACCAACATCAGCAATGCGTCTGAGCAAGGTGGAAAATAGCACTGAAGGTGTTGTGGAGACAGGGCTCAGACGTGGGTCTGGTAGCAGCTCGACACATCTTGGCAGTAGCAGCAGCAACAGCAGCAGTTGCTCCTTCGAAGGTTTTGATGATTCAGATGATCGAATTCCACGACCAACAACAAACAGACGAAACATATTGGAACTGTATAGGAAACCAATGGTGCCGCCGACAATAAATCATTGTTTGCCCATACTAATGGAAGAAAATGCAAAGATTGAGAAGACGCCGCAGGAGATATCTACACCTCAAGAGCAGAATACAACTCGACAGCATATTGACCACCTATTCAAGCAAGAAGACTTTAAAAAGGAACCGGAAATCCATCCAGTCAATAAGAATAAAGTCGCATTATTGGAACAGCGGGATCTTCAAAAACAAGAAACAATGATTGAATATGCAATAAACAAATTTAGAAAAAGTATTTCGAAGACCTCAGATAAAAAACAAAAACGTAATTCAAATGGAGCTAACAAACCAAATAAGGATGGGAGTAAAATTACAGGAGAACCCCCTTCCACTGCGATGGAAAATCTGAATCTTCAAGAGAAAAAATCATTGCAATCTCAATGTTGTGAAGCTTCCGATCCTAAAAAGGAAGTCAATCAAATTAAAAAGCAACCGGAACTTCATCCAGGTGAAACAAATCCAGTCAAATATATGGAAAAACGGGATCTTCAAAAGCATGCAGACAGTTCACTATTGAAACATAACAGAATACTTGGATCTAATAGGAATACTGATCAATTAAACGAAAGATCAACAAATGGATCTGATATGCCTGTCGAAATCACCACAAATAAAAACATGTTTATAGGATGTACATACCTAGCACACAGCAGATCACCAGTGATACAAAGTTACGCCGAACCATTTCCGTTATCCATCGATTTTATAAAAAACGAAACTGTTGAATCCAAGGCCTTCTCAGATGTATGCTTGGCCCCATCTAATGGCTGGCAACTCGCTGATGGCAATCGATTGCGAAGGATCGATGTACTATGTGCCCGCTCTCTGTGGTCAGGTGATGCGTGACATGCGAGCTGGTACTGTGCCCGGCATAGGACCCTTAGCTGTGCTATTGACAGATACGGCGATCAGCTCGGATAGACTATTCCATCAGTGTAATGACATGATGTCAGCTTATGAAACGAACATGGTGAAGGTGCTCAACACCCATGCGCATAGTATGAATGATGTGGCCTCAATGCTACTGAATTCGTGTGGCATTTTAGTCACCACAGCGACACATTTGAGGGAACTGCTGCTTCATGGCCTTCAGCTAATAAATTCGCAACGTTTTAAGTACTTTATTCTGGATGAATATGATGGCATAAGGTCTAGGGTGCCCGATCTACTAAGTGAGCTGCTCCAGTTGCTTGAAAAGTTCCGAATACCCCAACGCATTTTCATCGCCCGACAGTGGAATGGACGGGTTTTTCTCGATGCCCTAAAGCGATTCTCTGGCAATCCTATGATTATTTTTAACGATTTCCTGGAGGCAGCCTTGTATGGCGGCATCAAACTGAGCGGAACTGTTGTGTCCAAGGAAAACAAGACACAGCAGCTACTGAATTACCTGGCACTGCAACAACCACTAAAGAAACGAACAGTTATATTTTGCCTAGATTTACCAGAGTTGGAAAATCTAAAGGATGCGCTTAAAGCAGCTGGTTATGAATGCATTGATCCAAACAATGCAGTGAATCAGGTAAGAAAGGACGGAAAAAAAAACAATTTTTATTTATTTCCAAAATCGCCTAATTTTATTATTGCATATTTCTAGCAACGTCATCAATTGCATTTGATTTACGAACAGACCCAGTTGCAGTTTCGGAACTATGAGATTGTGGTGCACTTTGGCCTGCCGAAGGCGTGGGATAAGTTTTCGTATCGTTTCCAAGCGATCAGCGATAACATTCCCAACTATTTGGCTCCAACAAAAACAAAGCCCGACATTGCCTCCTATATCATGCTGGACCAGGATAATGAACGAGAACTGTGTCGACTTGTACAATTCTTTAGAGCCCACAACATTGAGTTGGACAGGAATATCCAACAACTGTATGCAAATTGCCAAAAGCTGACGGAACGCAGTCGTCCCTTTTGTCAAAATATGCTTAGGAGCGGCGACTGTTCCTTGTACTTCTGTAATAGACGACATTACACACTCAGTGATGAAATTCAGCTACCAACTTGTGCTATGTGGCAGCCCGGAACCGTACTGCATTGCAATCTGCTTCAGATCTATGATCCGGTGCACTTTGCTTTCTTGCCTCTCAAATACAAGTGTGAAGGCAGCACCGCCTGGCAAGAGGCAACAAATCTCTCAGCACTTCGAAAACTAAGCATGTCCCTCCGCATGCATATGGCCTGTGAAGAGAATCAACGCATCAAGCAAGATCTTAAAGTGTCCGACATATGTGTTTTACGGCGCGGTACAACTTATCAGCGAGTGCGTATCGTGCATTTGTTGCACAATCGTGATATTACCGTCCGGCAAATGGATGAGGGCACATATCTGCTGTATGCTAGGCGATCTGATTTGCTGGAGTGCGATGACCGTTTCAAAGTGGAACCTCCTCTAGCCATGGATGTGAGATTGTGCGGCTTGGCGCCGTCTACTGCTGAGGCTGGTTGGCACACGGATGCAACAAAATTGGCCAAAGACATGCTCAATGGTCGCAACGAGAATCAGAAATTGGAATTTATTGTCGAATTTGCCATGCTTGATGTCGTCTATGTTAAGGAAATTGCTGTGGTCCAGGACTGTCCAACAATGCGAACTTGCGTGAAAGTGGCGCAACTACAAGTTGAGCTTATTCGCCAAAACTTTGGAACGCCAGACGTGCACAGCATGCAAAACTTAGTTAAATTGCATGAACAGATAGTTGAAGAGCAAGTGAAATTATTAAAAAAGGACGTATCCGAAGAGGAGGAAAATGAGCTTGAGGAGTTGCCTCAGAAAACGGCAAATACTGATAAACTTGATTCCGAAAATGAAGATGAACAAAATGAATTTAATCCAATGATTACATTTGACGAAGGTAAACTATGCCAGCTGTTTGGTGTATTGAAAAGATACTTGATCCAACAAAATGAACAACAAAAAGGAGTGGAAAAAAAGTCGATACATACTGATAAAGACAAAGAACTAGCAGAGATGATCGTTAATGATGTTAGTGTAGAAACGTTTCTTAATGCAATTCTACAAGATCTGTACAGTGATGATGTAACAGTGCAGCAAGAAACTCAGAAAATGCTGCAAGGTATTCTCAAAGACGATGAAGAACCAACTCCCACAAAAATCACAACACCAAACGCCACCACAAAAATTGCGGAAGCAAAGCCACAAATCAACTTAAATGCTCCATTTTGTGGTGCTATCGCTGGAAATGCAGTACGACCCAAGGTTCGTTGGCATCAGACCCAACTGCAAATTGAGCTAATCTTTGAGCAGCAAGTGACGCAATACGAACTTATGCACCAGGGTAATGTCTTGATATATCAGGTCACAGAGACCAAACCAGCACAGCGCTGCATTCTCAATCTGCTTGGCGAAGTCGATATTCTGTCGGAGCGTCAGCACGGCTATCAACTGCATGTGAAGCTGGCTAAGCGGGGCTTAAATGTGTTTTGGCCCACATTGCTCAACTCGTTGCATTCGCAACAGCATTGCCACTGGCTGGTCTACGATATGGAGCGCGCCAAGCCAAAACAAAATCATATAGGTCTTATTCATTGGACGCGTTATGAGCGCAATCAGTATGTGGAGGAGGAAGGCGAAGATGACGCCAGCTTACACTCTTCGGATGAGCTAAACGATGTGCTATCGGATGGTGGATTTTTGGAAAACGATGATATTTAGAAATATGTTTTTTATTTTCTCATTTTTTTACTGATTGTATTTTAATATATGTTATAATGGTTTTGAGAAAATGTATGTTGCAGGCTTCTCCAATGTCCGATTTAAATATGTCCAACCTCTGTCTGTATGAAAGTGTCAAAATTAAGATTTTTTTACTGATTGTATATTTTTATATAATGTCCGATTTAGTCATGTCCGTCTCCCTGTCTGTTTGTCTAAAAAGATGTGTTAGATTTTATTTTAAATTTAGGTTTCTGATCGATAACATTTCCAGTGTCGTCTTATCGATTAGAATAATAATTAAATATGACGTTTTTAAAATACAAAAAATGTTCCTGTCTTGCAATTTTTTCAAATATTTTATTAAAAAAAAAAAACAACTTAAAAATAAACATCTTAAACATTTAATCATTCGAAAGTGCTATTTAAAAAATATCTTAAAAGGGCAGAAGAGTTGTAAGTTTTATTGGCTGACAAGTGATCTCCATAAGAAAGTCCAACAACGTCTGGTTTAAATTGGCTATTAATTGATCATCAGGGATTCGGCGTTTTGGCTTAGTAACATTGCCAGATTTGCTGGCCAGCACAAGTGTTTGCAAATACTGCTCCAGTTCTTTGATTAGAACTCTGTTTCTAATCTTCTTCCCGTTGTCGAGCGCGGGCATCAGCAGTGCGTTAATCTTAAACGGTCCCAATCGATCAGGTAAGACACAGCACACCCACATATCAAGTCCGTGATGATGGGTGCGCTGTATGCGCAATGATCTACTTGCGAATTTCTTGAACATCAATTTCGTTGGCAGCATGCATACCTCTAGCTCCGGATTAATAATGGGATGCTTTTTCTGCGGCGCAAACGTATGCAAGCCGGACTGTTGAATTATTGAAGGGAAATCTATGCGCCACGGCGAATCGAGTTCCACTTGCATATTAGATTGGCTTCCAATGCCGCCCAAGTGAAGGCACGCCAACGTACTGTTGAACCTGAAGAATCTCAGCAGTTGCATGGCATTGTAGTCCGACAGTTGATACTGCTCCCTGGCAACGTGCAGAAACGCGGATAGATGAAGTGAATATGTAGATTCAAGCATGCCCGTCGTATAATATCCTTCGATGTGTCTATAGCTTTTGCCCAACGGATGCAGATCGGGTATTAGAGCCAAACCCCACGTGCGTTCTGTATCTGCCGTTAGAATAATGCGAAAACGCTTGCATACGGTTGTTGGCGTTGGCGATGCAATCGACAGTTTGGTGCACATTTTTTTCGCGGATGGACCGCTATATTTATCCAAGTAATAAACGCACCTTTGCATTATTTGTTGCAACTATGTTGTACATGCACTTTGAGTAAATACAAAATCAGCGGTTCATCAGTGCTCGAAAGCACAAACATAGACATTTCCCCACTTTGCATAATTTGCAGCACTGAAAACCGATTATTTGCAACGAGACCACCTTGTACTTATTTCATCATGATTTATAAGTTCTCTTATCGATAACTCTTCCTGTTTTCGATTGTTGTTAAATAAAAACGGAATGAAAAATCATTTTTCTTGGTTATTGAACAATTTTTGTATTCGACAGATCTTTCTTTGTTTTTAAATGCTTTAAATATATTGATTACACTTGTATTTGTATTTTTCAATTTGACCTACGATTTATGTATGCTAAATAGTTGTATTATCTTATGCTTTTATAGCCTAACAATTACATAAATATTGTTAAGTTAATTTTGCTTAAGTTATTCGTATAACATATAAACTGATTTTATATATTTATATACACAATTATAATACGATAATTTTTTCCTTAGTATAAATGAAATTGGTAAAGATTAAAAATTAAAATGGGTTGAGGTAAAACAATAAACAGAATTGGTACATAGTTTTTTTCCCCATTTTTTCTTATAAAATTATAATAATCTCTTTAAGGTTTAGCTGTTACATAAAAAATAAATTTAAATAAAGAATCCCCTGAAAAATATGAGGTAGAAAAAATAAAACCGAAGGGATAACAAACCAAAAAAAATAATATACAACAACAAAATTGTTAAACCCGAAATTCTGTAAATATATTATTATTTTTAAGTATTACTTGATTTTCTGATTTCAATTGAAGGATTTTGTACGTTTTCGAAATTGCATGAGTTATTGAAATCACTAAACTTTGATTAGATATAGAGTTGGGCTAAGTATTATTTTAGTTGGTATTGAGTTGAATATTATATGTTATGGTTATCGGTGTTATCTTAGTTTTGCATGTTGCTAGGTGCGAGTTCCATAAACTTTTAAAAATACATTGTGGCTACGATTCGTGTTTTATACTTATAACTTTTATGTCGAAATTAAAAACTGCACTTAACTGTTGTGTGTGATGATTAGGTTGGTAGGTTGCTTTGGATCAGGACCAGGACTCGATAACTAAAACAAACTGCTCTGCTTGGCTAGACTGCAGCTGTGCAGGGTCATGGTGCCCGTGGGATGAATTGCTAAAGCAGCGTGTATTGTTGGCGGCGGCGGCGTTGTAACGGGGCCCCAAGACAGCCGCTTTCAGTTTGGCCGCAACGGCATCATGCCATAATGTTGCTGATGTGCCTGTTGCTGTTGCATCATCATTTGTTGTTGCTGCTGCTGCTGCTGTTGTTGCTGTGTTGTTGTTGTGACCGTTGTGGGCACCTGGGATGTGGTATAGGTGACAGCACAGGAAGCCGGCTGTGAGACAACAACGGGCGCACTTACCTTTCGCTCGGATTGCGTGCGTATGGGTTGGGGATGTGCTGCATTCGGTTGCGGCGGTGGTGCATACATCAGCATTGGTGGTGGCGGCGGCGATGGCTCCACACTGGGATGACGTGCCGGTGGTGTGACTGCCGAACCATGATACGAGCCATAGGAGCTATCGTCTGACTGTGCTGACTGTCCACGATTTCTGGGCCCAGTCATGCCATAGAGCTGATCGCGTCGCTCGAATTTGTGATTGCCATCGAGTGGTGTGGGATTGTTACGTGATCCGTAGACCGGTTGGAAGCCCTGTGGTTGTGGCTGTGCCGCCTCTGACATCATTTGTTGTTGCTGTTGTTGTGCCTGCTGCAATTGTGGCTGCTGTAATGGCTGCTGTTGTTGTTGTTGCAGCGGTTGCTGTTGTCCCCGCATTGAACCGCGCATGCCATAAATACCTTCGGTGCGCTGTTGCAATTGATTTTGCACGTTTTGGTTTTGTAAATGTGAAGATTGTGCTGCTGTGACTGCCTGCTGCTGTTGTTGTTGCTGCTGATGTTGCTGCTGTTGCTGCTGATGTTGCTGTTGTTGCTGCTGTTGCTGTTGTTGATGTTGCTGTTGTGTGCGCATGGGGTACAGGCTTTGGGCAGGCACCAATGGCCCAGGACGTGGCACAATATCACGATTAATCGCTGTGTTGCTCTTGGCATAAACAGATTGCGAGCGATTCAAGCTGCTCCTGGTCAAAGTTGGAGAGCGGCAGTAAAGTGAACGAGTGCCACCATAGAGTGGCTCCTGCTGCTGCTGCTGCTGCGGGTCATACTTGGAGGAGAGCGGTGGTGCAGTATACAAATTCTGACAATAGTTTCCAGCCCCAGCACCAACAACACCGCCCATCTGTGCCATGTTGGCGGCAGCAGCATGTTGAGCTGCAGTTGCTGGTCCAACACCAGTCGATTGGCCACGCGGATAGCTGGCCTGATTTTGTTGATACTTATTGGGGGGCTTCTCCATGTCCAGGTCGTAGTTGAGCTCATCCTCGGAGTGTATTGAACTGGAGTCGTTGTCAATGCTGCCTTTGGCATGTCGCACGCTGCGTCTTGAGCTAAATATGTGCTCATAGACCAGGCCAGAAGCCATGCCTCCAACGAGCGGACCAAACCAGTACACCCAATGATTATCCCATTTGTTAAGCACAAATGATGGACCCAAAGAGCGCGCCGGATTCAGATATGGCATCTGCAAAAGGTTCAAATAAATCCAAGGTGTTTAAAAGTAAGTGTTTTTATATAAATATTAAAAAATAGTATGTTTTTTTAAAATAATTTTCAATATTTTATTTTCACACGATCCATATGCGAATTTCTTCTAACCAAGATGGGCATTTCTTAATCAATAAATTGGCTTGACTTTCTGATTGCTGCAATGTTATCTGTAAGGCAGAAATCGTAACTCCAATCCGTATATAAATTTCATTTTTATTGTCTGGCTTAACAATCTGGCTAAATATTTGCTTTCAATTTCTGGACAAGGTCTGGGAATGAGACTCGAACGGTTATGAGCATCGTTCGGCCATGACTTGTGCTAAATTAATTATCTCTCAGCCCAAATTCTCGGTCCCTTTGTTGACTACCTGAAAGAGTCGGCCTTAATGTTGACCGCTGCGCAGTTCCCGCTGCGATTTTTGCACCATACAAATGAACCGAAATGGCAGGTGCGTTTTTTAAATCTTGAGATTTTGTGTGTTGTGTTGAAGCATTCCTCAAGCATCATTATCAATGTCAAACTTACCGACACAAAGCAGCAGGCGCTGTAGGCAGCACCGATGGCAAACGCCGAATTGCCCATGAACTTCTTAATGGCATCGGTCGATACAAAATAGCAGAGCACCACAACGAATGTCAGGATGAATTCCACACCAAACCTTTCCCATGCTGCCAGAGCGGCGCTGTGTGAGATTGCCGCTTGCAGATTGCCTTGGTAACCGGGCACAGTGACACTATATTAAAAAGAGAGAGAGAGAAAACCATTTACATTGATTACTGATTTACAGATTGTCACAAAAGTTTATTTACATTCCAACTACAAATTAAAACCTGACGTAAACAACCTCGAACACTTAGACGCCATCCGAAATGATAAACTTTAAGTAACTTCCCTTTCAAATAAGTACTTCATGGCATAGGTAAAGTACTAAGGAAGTCAGCCAACATTATTTAGATTGCCAAAGTTTCTATTGCCAAGTGACAAAAGTTGTTGCCTACTTCTAGGCTGTGCAAAGTTTTTCGGTCTTCTTTATGATTTATGAACAATTAAACTTGTGTGATAGCACTAATGAGCTCATCCGCATGCAGCTGATGTCAATTTAGCAAGCTGAGGGTAAGTGGAGCACATGTGGAGCACACCAAGTTGATAATTGAAATAAATCCTTATGAAAATGGTGTGGCATACTTTGGGGCACATGTGCTAATATCCTGTTGTAAACTTAAGTAAATAATAAACGAGAGTTGATGTTTTTTTGTTAAGAGTTTTTAGTTAAATATCCATGAGAAAATGGTTTTTGTTTCATAACAATTCGATGCTAAACATACATTTTAAATATTCTATTCGGTCCGACATATTAAAATCTATCAAATATGCAAAACCGCTTTTCAACCAAAACAAACAACAATTCAATTTGAAATGCAGCACACTGAAAGTTCATATAAAAGGTGCTGTTAAACTTATTTGCTTTCACACATTATGAGTGCGGTTGGGTAAATATTTGGTAAGCTTTCAATAGACATGCAACTGAACAGCGCAACGGCAATGGCATTCGCACATCATCAACACCGGAACGAGCATTGAATAACTGGCGAAAATCCGGAAATAAATGCACTCCAAAGTACTTGAACAAATACAAAGAAGAACAGTGAGTGAGTGGGTGAGCGAATGAGTGACAAGGACAGGCATAAAGTGCTGTCTCGCTGGCATTACCAGGTGCACAAAAGTTGAAGAAATATCCTTTGCCAGCTTAGCAGCAATAAGCACCGGCTTTGCCATAACAACACACAAGTTGTGCCAATAATAGCAAACTATAGAAAGTGTGAAAAGCTCAAGGATTTGTAAGAAAAACGCTTTCAGATAGGCAAGTGTGGCACATCATTTCGCTGACCCAACTTAAGGTATTATTATATTTGTTTGTTGAAACTGTTTTAGTTTAATTTTTGCTTTGGCTTGTTTGCTCATATATATTTATAGTGCTAATTTAACACAGCACAAAAATAAACAAACACTTTTACACTCAGGCCACTGCCCGCTAAGTAGCAGGAAACAGTAGCAAAAAACTTTATGTGCCGTTAAGCTGTTCAGCTTCTCTTCCTGGCGCAAAATTGCTTGCACACGATAAAGGCAAACAAAAATCCAAACACAAAAATAATACTGAAAATAAAATATATATAAAAAAAAAGCCAAAACATATATTAAAAGCTTACAACAACTGCAAACTTGAACTGTTAGCAGCACTTCTCTCAAGTTTCCGTGTGTGTGTGTGTGAAAAGTGGCCGGTTTTCAAAAAAATACAAAATAAAATGGAAACACATTTCCTCACACATTTGTTCGCCACCACATCCTGCATGGCATGTGAGGTTTTGTGTGTTGAATGTGCAGCACGCTTGACTGCTTTGTGGTCTTTTGGTTTTTGGGTTTTCGTGCTTTCGAGTTTTGGAGTCTTTGGGGCTGCGTGTGAATTCGCTTGACACCAAACTCTGACCACAAGTTTTGTGATTATGGAATGCCAAATCAAAACTGTGCAATTCAACATTAAATTCCAGCTAACAATTTAATGATATAAAACAAAAATTTGGCTTTACTTTAATTACAAAATTTATTGCACATTTTGCACAAAGCAATTAATTATAAAATTTCGCACGAGCCACAGAATTACAATTTCGCATTTGGCAAAATCCCATTTCGTTTTATCTGGCTGCAACATGAAATAGAGCACAACAAAACAAGCTGCTTCAATGTTTGGCTCACGAGGTGAGTGTGTCAAAAGCAGACGACACCTTTGATAACTGGACCAGCTGTGCGGAGAGAGCAACGACCGGAAGCGCTAACAGGATGCCATTTTCATGTTGCAAGCGATAAGCCCAAAAAAAGGCGGCATCAAACACAAAATACAAACACAACAATTATAAAAGGAAACTGTGCACAGATTTTGTAATTGAATTGCCTATGTGACACGAATTGATTTCGAATTTCGATTTCGATTTCGGTGCAGGAAATGCATTTCCATGCTCGCCAGCTAGCTAGATATAAATCGATTGGTAAGAAAGAAGAAACGAGCAAAGGCCGCGATTTGAAACTCATCTGCATTTAGTAGTTTTTATGTGTCATTTAAAATTTAAATTTCCAACTCGAAAATCCTGTTTTATTCTTGTACATTTTTGGGCGGCAGGTGCTCGCTTCTCGTTTCTGTTGCCGTTGCCGTTGCATTTATTTATTATTCCAGCTGCCGCTTTGCAGCCGCTGGCTGACCAACCAGAAAGGAGCAGAGCCGGCGACACGTGTTTGATTTCAAGTTACCAACGCATCCTGCGCAGGCGCAACAACAGACACAAAACGGAGTTGAACAAAGAAAAAGCAGAAGAAAAAGATATATATATTGTATATATAAAGAAGCAGAACCAATGGCAATGTTAATTATGCGCATTTTGCTTTAGCGGCCTCTACCTGATTTTTATCTTCTTTTTTTTTTGTAAGACATTTTTGTGGAACGTGCTTGGCGCACGCTCAACGGCCAGCGGCCAGAACTCACTGTACTCAATCTGAATTCTCGTTGAAAATCCTTTCAAGAACGCACACAACCGGCATAACAATAACCGACTGCCAGAACATATCACATAGCCCGGATATCGATACTTAAAATATTCTGCGGGCCTGTCTTACAATTTTTTGAAGCGTTTTTCATTCAAAGAAAACATGAAAATTATAAAATAATAAAGCGAGCGCTTCAAGTGCGTTTTTAGCTTCAGCTTATATACATATATTTGTCTTGGCAACGTTTCAAGGAGCACAGGCGACACATGTCTGCCAATTAAACTAGTGACAATTGATATGTGGCAGTGCGAGAAATGTGTGCAGGGTTGGATTATAGCTCTGTACAAGTGGCAGCTGTGTATGAGAGTTCAAAATTATATTTAATTGCAACTTGATGCAAGTGCATTAAACTTAATTTGTTGAGTTTAAAAAGCAATCAAAGAGGTTACAAAACTCCCTCAGCGAATTTTATAAATGACAAAAACTTCGTTTTCGATTTTCTGCAAACACATCTGAGTCTGTTTTTGATTGGTGCATTAATTTATTAGAGCTTCATTAAAAGCCTAGAAAGGTTCTCTCACCGTTTATTAATGTTTGGAAAAACTCTTCTTTAACTTCTTACACGATGTTGAGCCTGTTATATGATCATCTGAAGACATGCCAAGACCACCTCGGTGACAATAAAACAATATGTTTGATCTCAGGTTTAAAGCTAATCCACTTTTTATCGTTTCTTTGAATAATCACTTTTTTTGTTGGTTTGAATTCAGTTTAAGGTCGTCGTTAAATTCTTCTGAGCTGCTTTCAATCTCGGTGTAGAACTCATCAATCTGACAATCGAACCCGAAAACTAATAACCACCCGAAACCACAAGATCTAAACCAATTAATCAACACACACGCAAACACACGCACACACACACACACACACATAGTTACATACTAACAAAAACACAGAAGAGACTTTTTGGAAACATATGTTTCAAGCTAAAACACAAGTTGAACCCGTTGCAAGAACCCTTGGAAGATATGCTGAGCACCAAAAAAAAGCGGAGCTAAAAAAAAATAAAGTTACGAACCTGATCGGAGTGGCAGCTGAAACATGTTTCGGTTCGGCAGCGGCTACTCGGATTGCTGGCTGTAGAAAGTAAAGATGCCAACGCACTTAAAAAAAAAATACGTATAATAAAAAGGAGCCAGGGGTAAAACTCAACAGCCAAACAGATGTTGAACAGACTAAGTGAGCGAGGGAGCGGTAGCGGGTGAGGGTGAGGGAGAGCGAGAATGGGACAGGGGCAAGCTGCGCAGGCGCATTAACTTTCCAAAAAGGAGTTCAACGGCAACGACAAAACAAAATTGGAGCGAAATTTGGTTTTCGAAAAATGTTGCGCAGCCGCTAAAGGAGAAGAAGCAGCAACGAAATAGACATTCTGCTGCTGCATTGTGTTTTTAGTATTTGTTTTTTCTTTCTTTCTTTTTCTTCTCCTTCCCCCCACACCCCTCAGTTGTAAACGAAGACAAAGAGAGATATTCCACACGCATATCCTGCGTTGAGTTTGCGCTTCGCTATCTAGGCATAAAAGACGCTGACAGGCCCGTAGAAAGATTTGTGCGTATCCTCGCACAATGTATATACATGTGTATATATAAAAATATATATCTAGGCAAGCACATGGCACGTTGGCCTCGACAAAGGAATCCGGTCCTGACAGCAAAGGCATTTTGTAAAACGAAAATTAAAAATGGGAAATCACGTTGCCAGCAGCAGATGTTTTTCTCCTAGTTTGATAAACGTGGAAAGAAATCCTAGCTACACGCACACACACACACACACACACATGGAAGTATCTACCTGCGTTCTATGCAGGTGCTTATGCGTAACGGTCTAAAAGTGTGTGTGTGTGTGTGTGTGTGTTGAGGACATACAACGTTTACCTGCATATCCTATCCAATACATATATTCCCATTTTGCACATTGAAGTATTTCGTATTTCCTGTAAATGGTTTCTTTTTGGTTTTTGTTGTTTGGTTAAAGTGTCCTTGTACAGTCACCACACAGGACTCGTTCGAATGTCATTGGACGCACCTCGTTAGGAACTTAATTCAAAAATGGTTTAGCACCAGCTGCATCCAACTAACACACAAAATCCGATTTCCCTGTCCATGCAAATTTGCCTCGTTAACAATGTTGAAAAGTTTGCCGCCTTTAATCGAAATGCATTTTCAATGCTCAATTGAATATTCGTAGAAGTAAAGCTTAAAGAGAAGAAATCTTTGTTGCAAATACTTGGAAGCTGCGGCAACAACAACTCCAGCTCTGCAAAGATTCGCAAAGAAATTTAGCTGATAAATCTGAATTTTCAAGTATGCCAATTGAAAAACAAAGAGTTGAATGCTTGGAAAATTCTAAGAAAAAACTACCCAACTAGCCCTATGGAACGCAAATGGCACAAAGTAAAAATCAATTATCTTAAGCTCTTTTGAAACGTAAGAAATATTTGTTATTATTTCTGAGCTATGGGTAGAATAGTTGGACCTAAACTAGCTCAGGTTAGAAAAATATTTAGATCTATGCTAAAAAAAACCACAAAAAAAAAATATTTCTGTTTTTCCTAAAATTTGCTAACATAAGCCTAATTTATCATTATAAATTATTCTACAATTGGAAAACATTTTTTAAAGCTTAAAAAAGAAAGACCTTTAGATACATATCTAAAAAATTATTAATGTAATATTTTTAATGCAAGAAAAATATTTTCCCAGCTAAGTATAACTAAAGTAGCGTTAAGTCGAGTATATAAATAATATCAAAAAAATATCTATCTATAAAATTTCAGTTTTTCACACTGTATCTCGTTTGACTATTCATCAACTTATCTATTAAATTAATGAATAACCAGATAATTACTTAACTGCATTTGTTTTTTAACTTACCCATAGAGGAGGGCGGCGCCTGCAATTCCACCGCCGCACTGGGCGGTCATGTACATGGCAGCCCGGATCGGGGAGATGCTACGCACCACACAACAGGCCAATGTAACGGCGGGATTTATGTGAGCTCCTGCGGAGCGCGTAAGAATGAAAGGAAACGAAAGGAAAGGAAAAAACACAGATAGTAAGTGGATTAATCATTAAATATTTAACACGCAGCCAAAGTTGTTTCTCATCTAGGTTAAAAAGCAGCTAAAAGGTTATCATTTTTTTTAAAAGGTTTTCAATTTTCAGTTCGTAAAATATAAATATTTATAAAAGTGAGCTTATAATAAAAATAAAATAAGAAAAATGCGTTTTTTTATATAAAGGCGTTAAAGGGTCGACTTTTTTCCAATCTTTAATTGTTACACCTAAATGGTGTTCACTGTAAAAATTATAATTTAATGCACTCGCTTGAAAACCGTTAAATAACATTTTGACACTTTCGTGGAAAACATCATTTGAAGGGGGGGCGGCAGAAGTCAGACATCATAACTTAATGCTTAGCCAATTGGCTGTGAAAAAGAAAAGATACGAAAAAAAAGTAAAATGGAACTGAAGCTAAAAGGCAAATCAAGAACACATGTTTGCTTAAGCGAAGAATGTTCTGCTCTCCCCCAACTTAGACACGACAGAGATATATCTACATATATATGTATATAGTAGTACTGCTGATGCTGTTTTTTGTGGAAACATTTAATTGCCCTGAATGTCAACGGAGATGAACAAAAAAAAAGAAAATACACAAGGAAAAGTACAAAAGTACAGAACAACTTGAACAGAGAGTCGGCGGCGTCGCCAATGCAAGTGCGGACTGAAAAAGATAAGAGGAGGACAAGCGAGGAGTAGGAATGTTAAAAGTGATTGTGGTGGGGTGTGGGGGGGTAGGCGACAACCACAGTGCGTTGGCTTTTCGAAAATTATTAAGAAAAAAAAATGGAGAAACAAAAATGAGAAATGAAATGGGGTTCTTGTGCCGACTGTCTGTGTTTGGTGGCAACGAAATTCCCACGCGCGTGAAACTTGTGTCCCCAACAACAACATATAACATGCAACAACAACAACAACATGCAACACTTGTCGCCTGTCTGTTTGTTTTCTTTTTCTTTTTGTTTTGTTTTCGTTTTTGCCTTACCCGATATATGCAGAAAGCACTGCGTTAGCGTTGCCATTGCCAGGCCGGAGGCAAGAGATGTGGCCAGCAGCACGGAGGAGACACTGGCACCCACACCGGCGCCCGCTGCAGCGCCACAAACGATGAACACATACAGGAACGAGGCTAAGCACTCGCTGATGATGGATCTGCAAAGAGAGAAAGAGAGATGGGGAGAGGCATACTTCAGTTTGGGGCATGTCATTTTCATATGATTAAAATAAATATATATGTATTCCAGAAATTATGTTGCTCTTACAAATTGCACACAATGTCAGCCTTGTTTGCCTCATGACAATTAAGCAAACAGAGATAAGGAGGGTGTGGGGGATGGGGGGAGTCACAGTCACAGTAACAGTAACAGTCACAAACTCAAAACTCAAAGCCAAACCCTAAAGACAGCAGGGACAGCAGCTGCTGACTTTGGAGTGCCGATTGCCCGAGGCTGTCGTCGCTGGACATAAAGAACACCAACCTCCCCTTGCCGCCTTATTTCCAAGCGATAAGACAGAAAGAAAAAAAACAAAAAAATCACACTGAAGAACAGCTGCAAATTTTGGTTTTGTCCCCAAACTTCATTTCCATAAAACTTCTTGTTTAACTTTTGCATTCTGATGAGGCTTAATTGGTACTAACTATTCTTATGCCATACTCCTCCTTTGTTTAATGCTCCTGCTGCTGCTGTCATGGACACGCAAAAGTCATTAAACACCAACTTTCCAGTTTTACATATTAAAATTTAATATAATTTCGTGAAGGAAAAAAAAGAAACTTATTTAAACTGCATTCGACAGCATTTTCATTGAGCACAGATTCAATTAATTAATATTTACCAATATGCAATATGAACATCAATTTTAAATATGAACAAAGAAGCCTGTCATTGGATATTTTTTAATGAAAAATTACATAAGTGCGTCTTCGGGCATAAATAATCATATTTATAGGGAACTGAAGCAGGGAGAATATTCGGGATGCATAAAAATATGTAATCTTTCTTTTAAAAGGCAAAAATTACCAAGATAATTCATTGAACCAACTTATGTTAATCTTTCTTTCTTATCCCTTTGCTATCGTTAACGAAATGTTGTTCCAAACTCAAACAAGAATTTTATTCTCTTTCAAACATAAACACAAACCACTTAAATTTCACTAAGTTAAGCATTCTTAAGCCGGGCTTCGTCTGCATAATGCACAAAGCCACAACAACTACATCAAAATAACAACAGAAAAGAACATAAAACAAAGAGAATGACTTAAGATAATGACAACGACTATGACAACGTATAGTAATTGTAATGTGCAAGTTGCTTCTTTCTCATTAATGTCCCACCTCCAAAACTCGAGAGTGCGAATCTCGGCCTGCATGCTGCGCTTGGGCGCCTGCAGGGTGCTGGAGAGACGATTGTTGATGGCATTGCCGTGCGAATCTTTGCGCATCGCCTCCAAGCGCTCAAATAATGTGACAATGTGATAGTCTATGTTGTGCTCCAGTGGCACTGTGTGCAGGCTTTCGTCGGCCATAGCTGAGAGTCTTTTGTTTATGTTTTTTTCGATTAGAGTTGAGTTGATGGAAGCGACTCTGTTTTCAGATTACACACGAAACGCAACAACACACACACGCGCGACAAATTAATTAACGAAATTGTCTTAGGCAAACATTTTGTGTTCAGTTTCGCTGGATAAACTTTGCACTCGCAAATTGCACTCAATTGATTTAAATTGCAACTCTGACTGTGACGACAACGTCGACGATGTTATTTTTGAACTGCTAACCGTTTTCGAAGATTTTTTTATTTGTAAATTCTACATTCGACGCGAAAACACGACCGTTCACAAGTGCGATTTGCGACCGAATGCCGAACAAGTTGAAGCTGAAAAACTCACCAACAGACAAAACACCATCTTCACCACCAACGTACTGCACAACAACAAGCCACCACCAACACCAGCTGCTTGGATAACTGCCCACACCACCAACGCAGGCAGCATTGTCTGTGGCCTTACCATGTTGAATAAGCAACCCTCAAAAGAGTGCGGTGAAGTTGAATACGGAAGCCGAAACTGGGCAACCTGTTGGTCAATACACACACACACACAACATCCAAAATGTTATTGACGATGATGATAATGTGGATGGTGGTGAAGATGATAATGTTATTGAGCTTGCGGTTGATATTGATGTTGTTGTTGTTGGTGGTGGTAATGGTGGTGGTGGATGCTTTTTCGGCAACTGGCAACATAATGAAAAGCATCGGTAACTTGATTATACTACAGCCTATGATCAATAACACTGATTTTACGAGGCGGGCGACACGGAGACTCAAACTAAAAACTCCCAGGCTGCTTAAGCATCTGCTGGATGCTGGTTTTTCGGATGTAAGTTTGAGTGCGTCTCAGTTTTCATTAAATATAAGTATTATGGTCTTTGAATTTTACGGTACATTAATAAAATTAAAACAATATTTTGATCAATGGAAAGTGCAGGACATCATTAGGGTGATTCCGATCCAAAGTTAAAGTGTCAAAAGTTAAGAATTGTTTAAATATAAAATCAAAAGTATTAGATAAGAAAATATAAAAAATAAATAAATAATATTTATAACGCTTTTACCTAAAACACATGATTAAGATTAAAAATAATTATAATAAAATAAAATTTTTAGTTTTGTATTAAATTAAATTGTTTTTGATTAAATAAAATATTTTATAATGAAAAAATGGTGAATTAACTAAAATTCATACAACTTGATCCCATAAAAAAACCACGAAACTAATGTTCTTTCGCATGAGTATCCCTAGTCAATTATTAATACAACATTTTTTGACAAAAATCAAAAAAAAAAAAAACTATATCACATTTTACGCACCACTAAATACTATAATTATGAGCACTCATCACTTGATACCTGTCGATATTCAACCTGTATCGAATATGGATGTGCATGTGCATGTGCATGTGTGTGTGTGTGTCTGGATATGGAATCGTGTGAGCGACATTGCAAGCCCAATGAGCTGTGAAAGTCAAGAAATGATGCGCAAGAGCCATGACCAAAAATTCAAACTGAAATCAATCACAAAAAAACCCAACTAAAGAAACCAAAACTTTTGTTTTGGGGGGCGTTGCAAGAAAGCCACAGATATATTTATATATACAAAATATATATTTTGTTTGGCAGTTCAGTTCAGCTTTCACACAATCTTTGGGATGGGGGGCGGTAAGGACGTTTCACAGATTGCGCCTTATATGGGGACGAACGACAACAACGACGATGACGCCGACGACGCCGACGATGTCGACAAAAAGGCAGCCTGCCTCTGAGCGTGGGAATTTGTTTTTGCACGCTCTTTTGTTGTTGTTGTTTTTGTTTTTTTTTGCTTGTTGTCCAGTGTCAGAGCTTGGACCATGTTTCCAGGTCCACATCGAGGTCGCACGGGGTCGATCTTTCTGCCGGTCGGTCGTAGGTAATAATAAGATGTTTTGTTTCAATCACATCGTCGCATCATCATCATCATCATCAACAACATCATCATCAGCAGCAGTGCAGTCCATATGCATATGGACGAAGGTGAAGCCGATCGTCGTGCTCGAGTAGTTGGGATTCCATTACCTTACCTTTACCTTTACCTTTTTATGCTGTTCTTTTTCCTTTTTCTTTCGACACTGCCAGTGCTTATGTTGTTGCTGTCTTTTATCTTTTGGGTTGCGCAAGTCTCTGTTGCGCTTGGCGGTGTCCAAAAGATCTTGTTTATTGTTGCTGCTTGTAGATTGTGTCATGATGTGAGAAAGCCCTGCCCTGCCCTGCCCGGGGGGAGAACTTTGGCAAGAACGGCTTGTCCAAGTAGTTAATTGAATGTTATTGATTGGATGCAGTTTAACACTTGTCAATATCCACTATGTTAACAAACAGTTGAGATTAAAATTCTCTATGAAATACATAATAAAGTATGATTTATTATTGTTAAGAAAATATATGAATTTATCAAAAGCTTAAAAGAAATACTCATTGATTTAAATACACCCTAACAAATTAAAAAAAAAAAAAAGTCTTAAATTAAATCACAGTTTTTCAAAAGTTCAATCATTGCAAATTAAAAAAAAAAAGTCTTAAAAATAATATAAAATATTTCAAAAACTAAATATGTACTTCAATTAAAGAGTCAAACGTTTATAAATAAATTTTATTTTCTAAAACAGATCATATTTTGTTGAAAGAATAAATTGTTAAACTAAAATTACAAACAATAATTTATAATAATTTAATCCACAAATTAGTGGATATTAGAAAGCATTAATATGTTAAATGTTTCAACCATTCCGTCAAAGTTTGGAGCAGCCGTTTTCACGTCAACCCAACACCAAACTCTATATCCTTCACCGAACTATCTTTCTGGCAAAATTTCTTGGCACTGCCAGCCAATTTTGAGCTCCTCCTTCGCCTCACACACACACACACACACACACACAGGAACACAATTAAGCTTTCGTGTGGATACAAAACGACGGCGTGACTTATGAGTGGATTAAACGTGGATACCTGTCCACTGCATCGCGATATTCGATGCTGTTCTCTGGATGCTCGGTGCTTGGTGCCGGCACTGCCCATTGATCACCTACAAAACTGAGGTAGGTAACTGCCTTGTCGACGGACGGCAATGTGAGCTGGCCATAAAACAATGCTGGGAATATCTCAGACTCTTTGGGTTTTCTTTTACTTTTTCTCCCTTTTGCTGTTTTTGTTTGTGCTGGTGTTTTGCGGATTGTTTGTGCAAAACTTTAACAAGGTCAAATTTGTTGTGGCTTAATTTGCCGTCTTTGTGTGTGGGAAAAAACCCGACCAGAACCGAAAACGATTGCAGGAGGCGTTTAACATATGATAAGCCTAAAATTTGAGGCTGAACAAAGTTAATAAACTAGATTCCAAGCAGGGAAATTTGGGGAAGTTAATCGAAAAACTATCTAGAATTATTAGCATTCGGGATAGTAAAAATTGTAAAAAACTACAGAATTTTGAAAATTTCCATTCTAGCAAAGTTCTTTAAATGAAAAATTCACAAAAATTACTAAAAGCTTAAAGTTCAACATTCTTTGTACATTCTATGTTTAGAAAAATATATATATAGTATAATTTGGCACTCATTCTTCAACCCTTTTTGGACCCGACGCAGCCGAACCGCAAACAGACAAATGGCTAAAAACAAAATTTTTCCATATCCATAGCTCACTAATCGTTGGGAACAACAACATATGCAAACACAAAAAATGGAACCACATGACCATGGTAGGTAAGGTCACAGGTTCGTTATCTGTTTTCAGAGTGCAGTTCAAAATTAATTTTCTGTCGGTGCTTTAGACACGTGCTCCACGCAACCCTTTCCGAAAAGACTGCACTTGCACTGATTCTGTTTTGGATTTTGCAATGGCGATTGTGATTGTGATTTTGATTTTGTTCCAGATTCAGACACGCACTAATGATGCGGCATTATTTGCATATGCCGTTGTCCAGAGACAGAAAGGGTGCTGTCCGTTAATGAAGTGAAATATATGTATGTGGGACTGATACAGTTACAGTTATACGATAATTTATTCATGTTCTAGTACTACAACCATTGACTTGTTCTGTTTTGTCGTTTGCCACGTTCCGGTACCGTTTTTTTTTAATGATATCCCAACCAAAAAATTAAAAAAAAAGGCGAAAGGGTTAACACAACTTGCACTTGATAATGCGTTTTATTTTGATTGTTTTTGAATAGTTAATACCGCAAATGGGGTGGATTTCAAGTTTTGAAGAACTGCCAGGCGAAACTCTTTTTGCGGTTCGAAACTCAACGGGCACAGGTGCAGAAGTGTTGATTGTTGCGGTTTGTGCTCTGAGCTCAAAGCATTTCGTGGGAATTGTTTTGATTTTGAGGTTTCGAAAGCGATTCCTTAGGCGTGAATCCGCTTGGGCTTAAAATTTTCAAAGCAAGACATCAGAGAAAGTTTAAACAAATACAAGAAAAAAACTTTTCGACATGCTTACAAATGAAAAAACCTTATTTTATGGTAAAATATAAACGAATAAAATGTGGATAAAAAACATTTTTCTAATTTCTTGAATTTTTCCGGATAAATTCTTTTTTTTTGCAAATGATTTATTATTTGCTTGGAAAATATTTTAATAGATTCTGACTAAAATTCAACGAGCATAAATGATTTTTCAAACTGCCCACATGTTCAGATTTTCTTTTTAAATTTAAAAACCATAAATGGCAACAAATCAACCACACAGAGTCAGTTTGTTATTCGCGATTCGCAATTCATAAAAATGTTCACAGTATCATAAAAAAAATGAAGGAGTCTTGAAAATTGCAAACAAAATATCAATATGCCGCCGCGCCTCGAGCAAATCGATTTTCGGTTATTAGGCGTCACACAGTCATTAAAAATTTTGACAGCTTTTGACAATTTATTGATGTTTCCACAGAGCGCGCGACAAATGACAACAATCAAAAATTTCTCAAAAAAATAAACGTTTGGGCCGCCAGCAAAGTTTGACCTCTACAAATTGCGAATGAAATAAAAAGTGGACAAATGTTTGCCCGGCTGCAATTTCATATTTGAAGTGTTTTTGGCAGAGCAGAGCAACCGCCCCGTCCCGCAGCCCTCAACCCTCCTAGCGATAATTTGATTAATTGAAAGTCAGGCGACCTTTTTGCCGCGCGCCGCTTCTAGGGGTTGCCCGGGGGTTGTTGAACGGCCCACGGCGTGATTAAATGATCGTTTGGCTTACAGTGGATAGAGAAAAAATCGAGTGCGAGGAGGGTTAGCTAATTCAAGTAGCTCTCTATTGTATTTACATTTAACAGGTTTGGACAACCACCCAACCCACCCATACATGTTACAAGCCCTCATACCACATTGTCTGGCAATATCATTTTCGCTTTAGTTTATTTTTTAACATGCGTTTTGTATAAAATTTAAATATCGCATTACATACAGACACTTGATTTTAAAGCCGACCGCATTCAAATGTTTCACTTGTTTCGGCTCGTTATGGGTGGGTTCGGGTGTAGTATGTTTTTTTTTTATGTGTTGTGGTCTCTGGACAATTTTCGAACATGTGTTTTTTAGTATAAAATTTAAATCTGTCTGTCTGCCGTTGATTATGCGATAAACTCCGATCTGTTGGGACTTGCGTTTTTACCATTGCTTTTCGGACAGTTGTATAATTGTTTTGCCCTTACAAATCCTGTTGGAAAATTGGCCTCATTGTTTGTTTAGTTAAATGTGAAAGCACTTGAAAAACTTTGCTGTTGGATTTTTGGTGCAATTCTTTTAGGTTGAATTAATAAAAAAATCACTTAGCATTATCAGTTTGGTGTTTAAATTTTAACTTATATATGTATGTAAGAAGTCTTTAAACCTATATAGAAGATAGACTGACTCCAGTTAATCGCAGTGAATTCGAATACATTACTAAAGTTAAATATTTGTTCAAGCTTAACGTTAATATTATTTGATTATCTGATAATCACGTTAAGACAGCATTTAACTTTTAAGGAAATCTTTTGAAATTTGCATTAATGTTCAATGTTTAAATTAATCAATCATTCAATGACTCACCTTGACTCGCAAGTCATAACATTCTATTTCTATTTGAGTTGAAATTGTTTAGCTAAATTCTCGGAAATTGCCTATCAAATACATTGAAATGCTTTTAGTTTAGACACACGCCCACAAACACAAACACTCACACACATACACTCACACATGTCGCTACATAGACACACACACGCAAGGTCCTTTTGAATGCTGCCACATTAATTATCTGGAAACTTCGTAGTCGGCAGGCTAAGTGCAGCGACAGGCAACATTTTGTAATTTTCTGGCACAATGCCCCAAAATGTTCGAGTAGTCAGCAATGTTGTTGTTGTTGTTGTTGTTAGTGAAACGCCCACATATGCAAATTGATTTTGGCTTGCAGCTAAGTGTGAGAGGTGTGGTACCAGGCCATTGGCACGTCAACACCGAAAGGACATTCAACTTGTCGTCCGTCGTAGGTAACATAACAATTGTTCAATTCAATTCAATTCAATTTACAATTTCATACTGGGACCCACTTCACTTTTGAGGTTTCCCTTTTTGAGCCCGCAGCTCGCAACTATGTATCTCATTTGCATATTGTTCGCCAATTAATTTTTTTGCATATGCAAAAACTTTTCCAGCCTAATGCAATTTGAATATTTCACGCCCATTTGTTTGATTCGCCTTGCAATTTGCGTTCTTTACGATTTGTTTTGCTAATCCCGCCGCCCTCTTAACATTGATCTCATAATCGAACGCGAGTTGTGGCCTTTTGATTGGCACCAAATAATAAAAAAAAATAGCAACAGCCGGCGCATTCTTTACCAGCTGAGGGTCCTTCAACTACTCAAAGCATTTGCATTTTTTATGCCATGCCAATTTTTGATAGATGAAGCGTGCAAATCTTAAATGGCTCCCGATCGGGCAACGCAGGGGGAATCGACTATATCATAAATTGCGCATTTCAAACAAATTGTTTGTAGTCCTAGGTAAGTGTTATTCAATGTGGCTGTGTGCCTTCTGCTTATTTGCATATTTGATTAATATGTTTTGTTTGTTTTTTTGGGCTTTTTGTTGTCTGTTTTGGGTGATTTTTTATGGAAAAATAATAAGCATTTTATTAGGGGGTAGAAATGATGGATGAGGTTTTTTTTCTATGTTGACCAAATCAAATTAAACTGAGTTTCCACTTAATTTTATATGGAAATTTATAGTTTTTGGATAAAGTTTGGATAATTTTATAAATTAATTGAAGAAGACTCGTTAATATATAGACAGAAATATTAAAGGATATTGACTTATGTAGTATGGATTATTTATTTGAGCTTTAATATTAAGAATACTGATTTCTTACAATTTCTATTGCCATACAAACTGTTCAAAATTGAGCTCATAATAAATATTAATGTACAAATGCTTTCAATCGATTCGAAAGCCGCCTAAGCTATGCATCTTTCAAATGCAAATGCCTAAAGGGGCCAGGGCCTGCCTTTCAGTGTGGTTGGGGCTTGCTCCTGAATCTGGTATGTCTCTGTTTCTATTGCTGGTGCAACTGCTGTTGCCTGTAAGGCACGCACTAATCCAATTGCTGCCTGGATCATTAAGCACTGATTGCGTTTATGGTGCAGACACTCGAGCACAAACATACAATATATGACATTTGTGTACCCATATATATATTCTCACATGCATGTATTTGTAAATTCCGCACATATGCAGATTAACCCACTGGAAGTAGAGAATCGGTCAGGGTTGGTTGCAATTGCTTTGACAACAATTATGAGAATATGGTGAAAATACAAAATTGATTTAAAATATACATTTTGATAAGCTAAAATGCATTTTTAATAAAATGTCAAACTTATTTGAAAACTTTCTCGCATTCAAATGAGAACCAACCAACACACACAAACAGCGAAAAAGTAACCCAGATCTGCATTTGATGGGTCTCGCGCACATGTTGCAAAAAAAAAACCACCAAAAACAAAAAAATAGGTAAAACCGAACACACAAACAAAACCGAAAAACAATTGCCAATTACGGATGGTGTCAGGCGTACTTTCGTTAGGTCGTTCTGTTCGCTTGTTTACCGCTGCCGACGACAACCATCGACGACGACGACACCCTAAGCCACCAGCATGACAACAACCACAAACCAAAAAAACGAAGGAAGGAAAAAATAAAATTATTGGTTAGAGGGCAAAAACTATGAGGAAAATCACTTTTGCGCTCATAAATTTCAATAATAAAAATTTGAATGCATTTGACACAAAGGCCGGCAGGCGACAGTGCCGAAAACAAGGTTAAATCAAATAAAAATCATTGAAATGCATAAACAAGGTTCCAAGGTGCGGGTCGCTCCGCTCGTTGCTCGTCACAAAAGCATCCTTAGCCAGATAATTGAATTGGGTCGCAGTTGGTCGCAATACAACAACAATAATACATAGTAGCAACCCTTTATTTTTTACACACAGAGAAACACAACAGTTTTCCTTTTGCATATGTCGCACTTAATGTCTACTCGTTAATCTTTTGTAGTTGATTATAATTTCTCTATGAATTGTGGACAATGCATATGTTTGCATTGCACACGGTAATGAAATTATTTTTTTTTTTTTTGGAACTTAATTGAAGTGAACTTTGATTTATAAATCGTAGGTTGATCTTGAAGAATTTTCGTTATTTTTTTTAGCTCCAAATCGATTATTTGAAGAAAAATAGTTTCACTATGGTTCCCGTTAAATTTAAGTAATTTTATTAATTAATTTAACTAACTCAACTTATTTCTTTCTGTTTTTTCATGAGCCTAAATTCGTTTCAAATGACACCGTCTTAGATTTAACAAGAAAAACACTAGTTTAAGCTTCAATACAGTCTCCCATAATATAAAATGTTTTTTGTTTTTACCTTTTTTAATTTGTTAATCAAATGAACCCAACTTTCTCTTTTAGGCTTAAATATATTAATTTTTTTCATAAAGATTTTAACAGATTATTTCTAACCCACGAGCACAATAAATACTTACTTGTGATTTTTAACTTTACCTTTTACTTTAGGAAGAGCTCATTTTTCTAAACTAAATTTATTCTCAGATACACAAATTTGTACTTACGGCAAGCTTCGAAAATATCTATAGCATTTATCAAATCTTGTCCCTTCGGACTGTGATTGTGTTGCCATTATGATGTTACATTAGGCATCAGCTGTTAATAACAATACAAATAAATCAGGCATCACCCACACAAGAAATTGTAACTTCGATTTCTGTATCGACATCCAAGTGCAGAAGGCCAGGAACAGCTGCAAAAGTAAATCTGTTTGTTGATTCACGAAGCACCTTTTGTTTAAGAAAAGACTTTGTTATAAGGAAATCCGTTCAGCGAATGTTGCACAACTAGAATAAATATATTGCATTGTGCCGAACACGATCCAATTGACATGGGGGCAGCTGTTTGTGATTAGGTACCGATTAAACCCAATGTGTAGTAGATGCGCACACTTTTGTTTTACAGCACATCGAGTTGTGTTTACAAACATGACAAGAAAAAACAACTACAAGAAGGTTCAAGTTTATGAAAAAACTAAAATTTTATTCTGTTTGTTGTTATTGTAGTCAGAATATGCAGGTCTTGTTTCAGTTTACTTCTTGGCCTTCTTGGTATCGGCACCCTTGGCACCCTCCTCGCTCTCAGCTGCCTCCTTGGCGCGCTTAGCGCGAATGCCAACCAAACGAGCATCAGTACGTGCCTGCAAGACAATTGCAAGAGATTAGTAAACAAACAAAACAATAATCATTTAATAATTTAACGCACCTTGCGCAGAGTTGCGAACGCCTTGAACTTCTTCTCGTCCTGTGTGACCTCACGGAACTCAACAACGGGCTGCTCCTTCTTGACGGGCATAACGCGTCCCTTGAGCTGTGTAGCCAACTTGCACTCCTCAACGGTAGATTCGCCCTTGCGGATCTTCTTCTCATTGATGGGGAAAAGAATCAGTTTGCTTCTGTATTCCTTAAGGCGCTGAATGTTGCGCTGACGGGACTCCAGAGACTTGTTCTTGCGACGACGATCGACAGCAATGCCAATGGTTTTGGCAAAAGCAGCACTGATACCAGCACCCTATAGAAAACAATATTTTAGCTTTAATATAAATAAATAAATTTAGTTACACAATGAACGCACCTTCAGTTCCTCAATTGTGAAACCGCGACCGGTACGCAATTTGGTGTGGTAGCGGATGGTGGGGCAACGCACAACTGGACGCAGGGGACCGCTAGCAGGACGAGGAAAGACAGCCTTAGCTTTCTTGACGCGGTTCTCGTGTCTGCGGACCTTGCGCGCCGGCTGGTTGAACCAGGTGCGCACATGTCGCTGCCACCACTTGTGGTAATGCTGGTTTGGAATCATATTATTACCCTTACCCATCTTGGCGGTTTATTATAGCTGCAATGAAGATAAGACACACATACACGCACACACATTAATAAATATATGTATATAAGGCATTTACATTTTAACCAAATAGCGGCCAGCGTTCACCACGTGGCTGGAGCATATTGGCATGTTTTAATCATAATTAAACAATGTTTTCACAAGTGTATGCATGCTTTATAATCGCTGAATGGCAGCTACACATATAACGCCATCGTTTGCAATATTTTGTGTGTCACTGTTTATCTAAAATTATTATTCTTAAGCGATGTTAAATTCCACACACCTTTTGCTACCCAAGAACGAATCAAAAAGGAAATCGCAGCCAACTTCACGTCATAAGCATACAGCAATATAAAAAATTCCCTCTTGAAATTTCCCATGCTGCCGCCTAAATTTCCCCAGCTATCGATTGGTGATGCAATCAGTGTTAACAAAAACTCCGCACAGTCAACAATTAAATGCCGAACAAAGTCTAATTAATGTTGAAAACTGACCGATAATTAATGTACTACATTGAAAAATTAATAATTTGCATCTTGTGCGCATCTGCTAAAGTAAATGTGTCCATTTTCCTTATCGATTGACTACTCTGTCGCGTGGCAACTCTGAACTGTACTTTCTGATACAGATAAAAAAAACTATTGACTATTGAACTGACTATCTATAATCGAGAAATTGCGCGCTAATATATTTGGTGGCATCGGCAATCAGATATCAATAAACAGCTGAAAATAAACATAATCAAAACAACTGCAAAATGAATGACGGTGTAGCCAGTTCTCCAATGGTAGTCGAGACCAAATACGAAGATGTCTCGCAACTCAATTTTTCCAAGCTGTATTCGCCGAAAATGAAAAGCGTGTACTGGCGCTACTTTGGCTTTCCATCGAACGATAATGACGAGGTAATTACCAAGCAAAATGTTGTCTGCATTAAGTGCCACAAAGTTCTGACCAACCATGGCAATACAACCAACTTGCGTGCGCATCTGCAACATCGCCACAAGGATTTGTTCAAGGCCCTCTGCCAAGAAAACGACATCCAAGTGCCGCCGCGCAAAACCCCGCGTAACCTTAACCATCCACCATTGTCCAAGCGCAGCGTCTCTTCGCGTCGTGTCAAATTGGAGTTTATCAATAATCGCTCCCACCACGACAATGACAACGAAGATGACGAGGACATGGATGAGGCTGCTGTGGCCGCTGCCGCCATGCAAGCCGAAGATGATGCCGCATCGCAGACGATGCTATACGAATCGATGGTTCCACTTACCTATGACGATGCCGACAATTTGGTCGAGGAAGAAGAACGCTCAATAAGCATCGAACCACGTGAGCTCAAGTATGGACGCAAGCGCAAAATTACAGCGCCAACGACGGGCACCATGCATTATGCGCGGGCCAACATCAAGCAAGAGGGATCGAGTAGCGTACAGGCCGGCCGCAGCTACATTGCCAATCTGCCAGAGGCCTTGGCGGATATCGTTGTGCGAGACTTGCGCAATGTGGAGACGCTGTATGATACCGGCATCAGCGAGTTTATACGTCTCGCCATGGGCAATGTGGCATCGCTGCCAATGCCCTCAAAGGTTGACGCGCTAATTACCGAACAACATGCGTCCAAGTTCTTGGAGATGAGCGATTTTGTTCGGGAGTTTACCAACGACAAGCCCTACTCTTTGGCCTTTGAGCAATGGATTAATGTGGAGCAACGCCGCTTCCTGAGCATCTATCATAATTATCTGAACGATGAGACGCAGTGCGTGCGCAGCGTCATGTATGCGACCATCGAGTATACGGATTACATACAATTCGACGAGCTGCTGTCCGATTTCTTTTTCCCAAATTGTACCATGGCAATTGTTAATTATGACGATGACGAGGATCTTTTGCAGACCTTCCTGAAAGACAAGCGTAAGTTAAATATTTATTTAAGTACAGTTTACATTCAGTCTTACTTCCTTACAACGAATCTCCAGGATAAAAGAAAGAACTTTTACACAGAGAAAAAATTCTTAATATAAAATGGGTGTTTAATTGAAGCAAATTGCCGGGTTCTGGAAATGAATTCATAATATAGAAAATTTCGATAGGAAGTTCGTTTAATGGAAGGTCGAAGGTATCATTGATAATTTATCAAGAAAGAAGAAGATACTCTGATACTAGTAATGAAGATTTTTGGAGAACTTTATCAGCTATCCACCTAAAGGTTTGAAGTTGTGGGAAATATATGGCTATATCAAAATGCAGAGTATCGTTAAGTAAACAAATCTTGAAAAATAGGCCACAGGTGTTTCTAGAAAGAAAACTAGCTAAATATTTTAATAACCCCAACAGATATACCCATTGTACTCTGCTATGTGTCGGTGATTGACAAGTGTCTGCGACACGTTTTTGAACTGGAGGATGTTGCCTCAGCATTGGAACAGGTCAAGGAAATAATACAGCGCCACTCGGCTGAGATAAGCTCCAAGGTATCGGAGCTGCCGGCGTATAATGAGCATTTCCCCTGGACTCTTTATGAGTTGCTCAAGTTCTTTGCTGAATCCATATCGTGGTCCGAGGACATGGATCAACTGGTCATCACGGCCAAAACAGTGACCGAAGCGCTTAGCGCTCTAGTGGTAAGTCGAACAGGATAAGCCAAAATATGCCAGTGATAAATACAATTACTTGCAATCCTTAACTAGATTGCGCTAGATACTTTGCGTGGCGAGGATATGCCACTGTGCAGCATGATATCACCGATTACATCAAAGATATTAATTAAGAAATTGGGCATTGCCGAGCAGGATGAGCCCCTAATGATGAACATTAAGCGCACCATTGCGAGCGTCTTGCAATCCCAAATAATTGCCAATGATACGTTCACCAGCGCTGCGCTGCTTGATCCACGTTTCCATCGCTTGACCACCATTGAAAATTTGGAGAGCTGCGTCCGTATGCTGACCCAGAAGTATAACAAGACGTTTGGCGGTTTGACTGAGACTGGTGAGCCCACTGAAGTGGCAGCCACTACTTCGTCTGCAAGCACTGCAAACGTGACCATTAAAACGGAGCCAAATGTCAAGTCAGCAACAGCTGCTACGAACAACGCTAAGAAATCAAGTAAGTTTAACACTGGTAACCATTTGCAGGAGTAGTTAATTAATTAAAAATTAAAAAAAAAAAACCCCCCGTTCTAGAACTGGAACTGCTGTTTGATGTTGCAGAAATACCCAATACGCACAAACGGGATGCCGACAGCACGGTGGAAACAGATCTCAAGCGCTATCGCGACGAGGTGATTGTGAAGTTGGATGAATCGCCAATTGAATGGTGGAACAAAATGGGACATATCTATGGTACGCTGCGCGACTTGGCAACACTGTATCAGGGTGTTCCTGGTGTTGTTAATCTGAACTTTAAGAAGTCGTTGCGTGAACAGATTTATGATTATAACAAGCGGTTTATGCTTACTGGCAGCCACACTCAGATCGATGCGATGCTCTTCTTGCATCGTCACAGCAGCTTAAAGGACACCATATATGTGTAATAACATGTAATCAATTTTTATCTTAATGGGATATGCAAACTTTTATTCTATATCGTGTAATTAACATAAACAAAATATAATAATAATCAAGTAAACACAAATTCTTTTGTTGAAAGGGCGCATAGTGTGTCAGTGTTTAATTGAGGGAAATTATTATAGCATTCATTTTTAATGTGGAAATAGCAACCCTGCACTTACTAGTGTTGCAAAAGTATGCGAATGTTTTAATAGCATCACTAGATTGTTTTCAGTACTGCCAGATATTTACACTTTTCCCCTTATCAGACGATTGTCGCACACAAAAATCGCAAAATTAACGAATATTAATTTGCATTCCGGAGTTTGGCCTATATTGTTTTTGTGTGTGTGTGTGTGTGTGTGCGTATGTTTGTTGGTCAAACAAACAAAAATGTACGCAAAACGTTTGGATGCAGTGCGTGGGTGCATGAACTGTGCCATATAAAAGCCAGAGAAAGAGAAAGAAAAACAAACGTAGCAGCAAACGAAACGCAACAGCCAACAATAACGGGGCGGTGGCAACAATAACAATAACAACAACAATAACGACGTCGTCGTTTTTGTTGCTGCTGCTGTTTTGCGGCTTTGTCTTTGTGACGAAAGCAAAAACATTTTCAAATACGAACAAATACATAAATAGTATATGTGCAGGATGTGCCGCCTAGACATACGCCGCTTCTGTGAGGAGTGGCGCATCTGGATACGTCCACTGTTAATTGTTACCTACGCCATATTCGCCATTATTGTTGTGCCCCTGCTCATTGTGAACTCAGTGAAGGATGGCTTCAAGCAGAACGATCAACTCATACTGATTGGCGGCCTGTTTGTGCTATCCGCTGTGCCCATTTCCATTTGGCATATCATCCAACACGTCATACATTTCACAAAGCCCATACTGCAAAAGCACATCATTCGCATTCTGTGGATGGTGCCCATCTATGCGTTAAATGCGGTAAGTGGGTCAATGGAAAAGTGGCTTTGGTTTTGAAACCACTGAAACTTATCTAATTGACAATCAATTGATATGAAAAAGTTCCATAATTATTGAATGTTAATTTAATTAAATTAATTTTTTTTACAGTGGATTGGTTTGCTATTTCCCAAGCATTCGATTTACGTGGACTCGTTGCGAGAATGCTACGAAGCATATGTGATTTACAATTTTATGGTTTACTTGCTAAACTATCTAAATATCAGCATGGATCTGGAGGCAACAATGATATACAAGCCGCAGGTGCCCCACTTTTTTCCTCTCTGTTGCATGCGTCCCTGGGTCATGGGTAGGGAATTCATCCATAATTGCAAGCACGGCATTTTGCAATACACTGTGGTCAGACCCATAACCACATTCATTTCAGTGTAAGTATCAATCCAATGATAAGGTGAAGGCTAAGATAATCAAAGGCTAGCGAACAAAGCTTTTAGCTTACGCTCTTATCGCTTTCAATGGAAATATTTGTGCTTAGCTCATGCAAACAAATCCAATAATAATTCATATACTATATATTTTATTATACAGCATTTGTGAGCTGTGTGGCGTCTATGGCGAGGGCGAGTTCGCTGGGAATGTTGCCTTTCCTTACATCGTGGTCATTAACAACATCTCACAGTTTGTGGCCATGTACTGTCTGGTGCTCTTCTATCGGGCCAACAAAGAGGACTTAAAGCCAATGAAGCCAATCCCCAAGTTTCTATGCATCAAAGCTGTTGTCTTCTTTTCGTTTTTGTAAGTACAAAATGCTTGTTAAATGATCAATATTAATTCATAATTTTTGGTTATAGCCAAGGAGTGCTGCTCAATGCGTTGGTGTACTATGGAATCATTAAGCATATTTTTGGCGATGTTGGCGATGCAAATTTGGCATCCGTGCTGCAGGTGAGTCAATGCATATTTGTACTATAATATTTAATTTAATTGTGTCCTTTGGTTTTAGAACTTTCTCATTTGCATTGAGATGTTTATTGCGGCCGTTGCGCACATTTACAGCTTTCCGCACCACCCATTCCATATTAACTCACCGCAATATTGGAATAATCCGAATCACAGCTGGTGCCGTGCCTTTCTCTCCATGATGGACATCTCCGACATGCAGGAGGATGTCACGGAGCATTTGGGTGTTGTCAGCAGCTCGATAACTCGACGTTTTCAGGGTCGCAGTACATATCAGCCACTGCCACGTGGACCGCGCCGCTCGAGCAGCGAATCGGAGTACTTAATGGGCAAGCGGCAGGATCCGTCGACGCCAGGGGGCAGCGCAACACAAGCAGGTAACAGCCATGCCACATACGGCGCCACAACGAGCCGGCTGGTCGTGCCCGTTAATGCAAGTGGGCAACTGCTAGGTACACTCAATGAACATCAAACTCATTCCCCATCTCGATTTCCCATAGCAGGCGCCGATGTGGCTGGTGATAATAGCAACAACAATATCAACAATTACCAACAACAACAACTACACTTGCCGGGCTCCAATTTGAAACAGTCGACGCGTCAACGCGAAACCGTTCAGAATCTCCGCGAACGGGATCAGCAGCACTTTCTCGGCGGCGTTGGTCCGCCACAAGCTGCCGGCAGCAGTTTTCTGCAGGCGCGTGCTGCCGCATCCGCCGCCGCACCTATACCCGAGTCCAACGATGATTACGCGCTGCTGTTGGGCGCGGGCAGATGACATCGCTATCAACAACAGCATATCGATGTGTTTGAGGATGGAGATGATGTAGAAGTTAGCCAAAATTTGAATGCATCATCACTGAGCGCATCGCTGTCCGTTTCCTTTGGCATGTCGAGTAGCTTAAAATTTAGCGCCACGTGCAGCAATCAAACTGCATCCGAGTGGTCGAACTCAACGGGTGGGGATGACGACAACGACAATGACGACGATGATGACGATGACGACGATGACGACGAAGACGACGATGACGATGACGAAGATGAGGACGACGATGATGATGTGAATGTAGAGAATGCAGAAAATGTTGAGCAGATACCTGTTGTAGTTGTAGCTTCTACAACGCGACGTCGTCGCGACAGAGAGTACATCACCTAGACCCATTGATAATTGACGCAACGATATTTACGATTTCCACATATATACATACATATACATACCTTTTTAATTGACTTTACTCAATTATTATATTTTGCTTGGCGAACATAAATTCCATTAGCTCAAATACTCACTTACCCCAAAAACTGTTCAGGCAGCCCAATCAAATTGGGTTATTCTAAATTGAGTGGCCTTAGTTTTCAAATGCGAAAGCAACAATTGATTTTGTATCGTTGCTACCCCAAGATTCATATTGTAATTCCAACGAATCTTCAATATACAACAGGTGTTTCCATGCAAATGGCAACAGCGATAGGTTTTTTAATATTATCAAATTTATAGATTAGGCTCGGAAAGTTTTTTACATTCAACTCCAAAATCAAATAGGCAATTATATAAATTCTTCGAAAACTACGTATACTTATACATATATACAAATGCAGATAGTTATACAACTTTGCTATGTGACTGTCAGTAGTTTGTAGTTTTATTAGGCTAGTTTTAAACTCCGTACTCCGTACTCTTACTCGTATGTTGCATAGTAGAACCAATTGATACATATACCCCTTAAAGCAAACAATTGTGAATGAAATATGACTGCCGGTCAGAAAAAGGCGTAACTTATATTTGAAAACATATATATAGTATATCTATTGTATATTAACTAATGTTATTCTCAATTATATAAATATGCAAACAAAATTTTAAATATATTTATTTTGTTTTTATTATTTACTTTATTGTTATTATTTACTATATTGGCTTAACAAAAAACATATTTTATGTTTATTTGTGGCCAATTTATTTTCTTTATCATTTTTTATTACACCTTTACATTACAAAAATCAATAATATTTTTTTAAATTTTCATGCTGTGCTAAATAATTATTTCAAGTATTATTTATACGAATACATCTTCCAAACTGACTCTTACCGAAGACAATATTTTAGAGATCAAGATCCATTCTAAATTAAAGTATTATTTATCGACCGATTCTCCATAATTTTTTTATTAGATGTGATATAGATAATCAGCCATGAATTAAATCTTTTTTCATAGCTGTGATTAATCATTCTTTAAAATCTTTTGACACCCAATTAAGATATCATTTTTGCTGACGACCCGCGACAATATTAAGCACTTATTTTTATCAAACTCACTTGGGCAGATAAAATGTTGAAAACAATATGATTCATTGTAGACGCATTCGTTTTATTCATTTGAAGTGCTTAGCTGATAAGCTTCGTTAAATTACTTTACCTGTTTCGTTTAGCAAAATCAGCGCCCAGCCATAAAGAAAAAGATTTAAAAGCTTTTGTTTTGCAACATTTAATTATGTTTTTTTATTTTAAGCATTGTTTTATGTCTTTTCGTAATACTTGCATTCTAAGATTAAAACAAATAAAAACAGAGTAAATAGAAGGAAAAACTTAATTACCTGACACACAAATTTGCAAGAGCAGCGGACGACGATTAGCAAAATGATAAAATTAGAGAACTGGAGGAGGACAAGGACAAAGTGTTTTAAGTACAGACAAAAGCATAATCAAATAATATAAATTAAAATGGCATTACGAACAATACGTACAAATATCAATCAAATCAATTTCGAATGAGTCGTTAAAACTTAAGAAAAACACATCAAACAAAATTCGTTAATCAAATAACATCAGAATACAAACAAATTCAGTCCTGGGTTAATTCATATCGTGATGCGCGTAAACGAATCAATTCTAATTATGTTAATATTTCTTTTTAAGGTAGATTTTTTTCCATTAATTTCCAACGCGATCTCACCAATTGCTTTCGAATCAATACACGCATTTATTACAACAGCAATCGTTAGTTGTTGTAGTTTTGCCTGCCGCCCAACTCGAGAAGATATCGATCCGGATGATCCATCCAATCGGCGGCTGTTAATTTGACTGTGCGCTGACGTTCCGCCTCCTTGATTTGCCATTTCTTAATATCCAATTGCACTTCACGTGATGATTTATCGCCGCAGCCCCACACCTGTAAAACAAGTGTGTTTGTAGTGTGTTGTTGTTGGTAATATTCAGTTGAGTGTGTGAGAAATGTAGACTTGATTTAAATGTACAGACACTTTCGCGCTCTACTGTTAAGTCTGGCTTTAAAGCTATGTTAAAGCTTTCAGCTGACATTGTCTTAACAGCGGCTTGAAAGTGTTGTTTTTAAAATGCTTAGACTGGAAACTATGCCATTTATACAAATATATACTACATATATGCGATATGTACATGGGATAGTTCTATGAGTTTTTATACCTTATAAAAATATATACCATGTTGACTAAGGCTTACTGCACATAAAAATATAGCAAACAAAACAAATATACAATACATACTAATAATGAATTTGAAGTGGTTTGTTATTACCTCAATGGACATGAGACCCGCAGCGATGCCCTTGCAGTCTACGTTCTCGAAATGTTCATCAACCGCTATAATGGGCTTCCGGGGATCAGCGCCCGCTCGCAAACCTTTCGGATAGCCGCGAATGGTTGTGTTAAGGTACAAAATGTTGGGTTTCTTCTCCAGTATCACAAATCTGAAAAAGTATTACAATCACATCTCGAGCCTACAGAATTCACGATACAACTTACTTGGGCATCAGCTGTAGGACACAGCTGCCTTCGCCGCCGACAAATAAATGTGTTTCCTTCCACTCGCCGGGCGCCGCAATGCAATACGTTTGGTCGTCCTTGGTGTGCAGCAGGACCAGTGTTGGACCCCGATAGCCTAGTACATGATGCAAAAATCGATTGGCACCCACGCCATGCTCATTGGAATCGTACAGCAGTGTCCAGTGGGATGGCATCATTGAAAGTTTCTCCTTGAATATCTGCACAGCTGTCGAGGCGCTGCTGTTGTTGCTGCTATTTGGTGGCACAATTGTCTGCGGCTTCGAATACAAAGGGGGCAGGGCGCCAGCTAGTAGCCAAGCTTGTGAGAGCGGCATTAGTGATTCCATGTGACTCGTAAGCGCACTGTGATCCGTTGCATCTTGGGTGGTGGTGGATCCAAATGGATTGCGCTGCTCCAGCACCGGTGTTTGCAGCTCAATGCCGCACGATTGTGACTGTTGCTCCAGGCCACGATATGCTGTGGCTAACGTGTGAACACAGTATTTGTGCACCAGCAGGACAAGTCGTATCAGATTCTGTTCGAACCAGCGGCAAACAAAGCCCAGACTAAGGCTGTCGTGGCTAAAGAATATCGACTTGGTCACTGAGCCAAATGTTCGGTTTATTGATGAACAAAGGACAGCGTTTCCAGAGTGCTGCATGGCAATCGTGTAGCAGATGTGCAGCAGGCGTGTAACACCTTCTTTGTCTATAAAATCCGGGTTATCGTCCTGGGCGTACATCTTAATGTAACACTCCAACACTTTGCCATCGTCCATTATGCCCAGAAATCGTTCGCATTGCTGTCGAAAGGCAACGGTGCCCAAATGCTTTGTTGTCGCCTTGGAGCTCACGTGCATAAGATGGAACAGACGGTTGCCCAAATCGGCGTATTGCGGAAAGACTTGAGACTGTTCACAAGTGTGTGTGTGTTTGTGTGTGTGTATGTAAAGAATTGCGCTATAAAAATTGTTATCAGCTAATTAACTGTGCTTGCTCACCACAAAAATATCTGATGCTATGCCATTAATGCCATACTTGGCGCTTGTCTGTTCTCTTAATATTTCAGCCAATCGCTCCACAGGAACCAGCTGCGTCAAGTACTTTTCCGTCACATCGGCGCCTGATGCGGACCTGGTCATTGTTTGCTTTTGTGACTGCACCTTGAGACTGTTGTTGCTGCCACTGCTGTTACTGACAACAACAGAATCGCTGCCATTGTTGTTGCTGTTCGATGATTGTTGTGTGTTCGATTTGTGATGATGTTGATGATGATGTTTATGTTTCCCACCATCCAGCGGGGGTTCGCTGCCATCGTCATCAGCCTTGGCACTCAAATTGTTGCCCATTTTGATTTAAGTGATTGTGTTGTGGTCGTGGGTCCAAACTTCGACGCAATTTAATTGCACAAAAAATTTCCTCAATGTTGAAGTGGCTAAAAAAAAAGGCCCAGAAACGCAGGCTTGCACTGAAACCAGTACAACAGGTGCAGGGAAGATTTTTTTTGTTAGCTACGCGACAGTAAGAAACGTGTTATGAAACAAGTAAGCACACACAACTGCGAAGTCAGTGCTAATGAATCAGTTAAATATATATTTACATAATTAATTTGCCAATCAAAAAAAAAAGTTAAAAGCCCAAACAAAAAACAATCACGATTGGTATTTTTGATATCGATAAATTACTTTGGCCATTTGAAAATATACTGCAGTATGTCCATCTCTAGTTTTACGCATGAAAACAAATTATTTTGATTTATTTATGTCATAGTGGCGCTGTGGAGCTCGGTTGCAGTAATCCGCCGATAAATTTTGATTTGTTGGAACGGCAATAATGCAAAATAAAATAATTTTTTAATGATAGCGACTTAATAAGCTGTGCGATCAGCTGTTCGACACTCAATCAGCTGGACACTATTTTCAACAAGGAAATTGATAATACAAATTTGAATTGTGAGCAGCAGATAGTAAACAAATGGTAGCGCCTGTCAACAAACTGCAGGGCAGCACTAACTCCGAGGATGATGAGCCACCAAGGCCAGCAAACGTGCATGCGCCCACTTCGTCGACGCTGCATGGGTCAAGTTTATTGCTCGATGCAAACTCAACAAAGCGCAAGAGTGCATTCTTACCATATCGACCGCAGTCAACGGTTCTCACGAATCTGCAGCGTGGCAACACTGAGGCCACCTTCTGTCCTGTGGAGGTGTCACTATCTTTTCACGAACGCACCGGCCAAGGGGAAATCACGGAGGAACATGTAAAGGCAGAACTGATGCGACAGCAGCACATTGATATTAAGGATCAACATGGTTTTACGCCACTTCACTGGGCCGCCTCCTATGGACAACTAATCTCCGCCCAATTACTTGTGGCAGCTGGCGCTAATGTTAACAGCATGGCCCCCGATATGGTCACTCCACTTCTACTGGCCGCTGCCGGCGGACACAATGAAATTGTACGTTTCCTCTTGGATCGCGGGGCCAGTGCGACACATATGGATATCGTTGGCAATACGGCTTTGATGTATGCAGCAGCTGGCAATCATCCACATACGTGTAATGAATTGCTTGCCAGGGATCTAGACTTTAGTGCAACCAATGAGAATGGGGAGACCGCTTACGCGCTGGCCCTTGAGCATGGCTCTCATCTGGCCCAAGCGCTTTTGGAGCAGTATATGACCGCCGTACTTACGAAGGGTTCCCTAGGCAGCATTTAATAGTAGTAATAATTAGTTTATTTAATAAATATATTACAAGATATTTAACAAAAATTTGATAAAAATTGCTAGTCATAATTCGCTCATCCGAGCACGAAAAGATATATAAAAAAAGACAGCTTCGAATTTAGAATTCAAACATTTTATTTTTGCTTTTCCGCGTGTGTTGCTCCTTACTGAGGCTGCTTTCCTGCGATTGCAGCGTGGACAGCTCTTGTTGGTGTGCCTGCAGCTGCAGCTGCAAACGTTTCTGCAGCTGTGCATCGATGGCATTTCGCGCCAGCGATTGCTGAACCTTGGCAATGTCCCGCTGCTTTCGTCGAAGTTCATCGGCAATGCGCACGGTTTCCACATTTAACATTTTATTTGAATGCTGCTGCAGATCGTTGGACTTGGCAATCTTGGTGGTGTTTCGGCTTTGGCTCTGGCTCGGTCCCTGGCCCAGCACCGTGCCGTTAAGGAAGGCAAAGACATCTGTGCGATTGGATTCGCGTGCATAAGCTTTCTCGTTTGCCTTCTGTTGGCGGTGCTGGGCGCGCTTAAGCTTGCGTTCGACACTGAAGTAATCCTTGTCACCGTTGGCTGCCTCACGCAGCTCCATGCAGGCATCGAGCGAACGTCCCTGTGGCAGTATTTGTGCACTCACAGGTGTAACTATTCCGCGGCCATCCGAGCCAAGTCCAGTGCCATGTATATAACCCATATTTGCCATCAGCTTTGAACCTATGCCCTGTAATTGAATGCATTTAGAATCAAGATGCAGATCAGTTTACTTATATATTTATAGCTTACTCGAGTATACTGTTCCCAGGCACCCAGTTTTTCGGTTGGCTTGAACGTAAACAAGCTAAGCTCCACCATGCGTGATTGTCGTGCTGCCTCGAAGTCATCCATATCGGAATCGTTAGCTGCATCGCTGTCCTCAGTGCCATTGGATACGCTGCTGTCGCTAGATAATTCATCATTATCATCGTCAGCAATCAGCGGAAAGAGTTCCTCGAAGGGAAAGTCACGCTCGCGTTCCTTGTGCTCCTGACCATCCAAACGCACGCGGCACTGCTGCTCCACGAAGTTAACGCACAGAACACGACCACGATGCCACAGGCGATCCTTTAGCTTGGCCAGCACCGGGCAATTGCGTGCCAGCCTGTGAAAATCGGGCGCACTGTAATCTTTTATCGATGCTCCAGGCACTAGAGCGCCATGAGAATAGCGACATCGAATTTCATCAAATCTACATTCACCCTCCAGGTAATAGTTACAAGGCAGCATCTCGCGATGCGTTGGATTTGTAAACAGAACACGTAGCCGCACGTCCAGAGTGCCATTGTCACCCACAATTAGTTCATCGTCCACGCCACAGATGAGCGCATTATGATAGCTCAGTGCACCCCAGCTATGCTCGTGCGGTGCCGAACATTTTTCACCCAACAGCGCATTGTATTTAGCCCGCAATACGTCCAATTGCTCCTTCTCAATTTTGGGATCCGTAGGTTCCTGATCCAAATCATTTAACTCGTTTTGAAAACGTTTCAGTTCGTCATCAAGGTCGTCAGTAGGCTGTGGTGTTCTTGTGCTATCGTTTGCTTGTGTTTCACTGCTTGTGGTCAGCGCTAGGAGCTCCTCTAAGTTTGTACGCAGTGCGCTTAGCTCTTCGCGCTGCTGCTCGTCAGTGGTTACAAGCAGCGCCTGGTTAACTAACCGTAACTGAAATTAAGTAAAAAATGATTATGCGGCTTATGGCATCAATATTCAAATGGTCAGATACCTGTGCTTCGTATTCGTCCATAATTTAGAGCGACGACATTATTTTTGTTTATATTTTCCTCCGTGATTTTTTGCCAGGCATCAAAAACCGGTGACGCTTGAGGTTGGTATGCTGCTCACAAAGTGGACAAACACAGAGACAATCAACTTTATACAAAGCTGTCCTTAATAAGTTTTTTTTTAAGCAATTAATGCACTTATTTTATAAATAATACCAACTGCGAATATATTTATATGTGTATAGCTTAAATCTAACCAACGAAATTTTCTCAGCTCTCAATGCCTGCATACAGCGCTTAATAGAAGTAGTGTTGGTAAACGCGCAAATCGTGTTGCACAACTTATTAAAACATTTCACGGTTTGCAACGGGCTCCACATGCCTTGAGTTTATTTACATTATCTGCAATTGAAAGAAGACCATAAAATATGGCTTCACATTTCATGCGAGACACCGCTGGACACATAATGCTTGCGCCACGGCTCTTCCTGACCAGCACCCACCTGTTGCAGCGATATACCTGTAAAATCAGCGCCGCAGTAGAGCCGGCTGTGCTTGCCGATTTGGAAAGAGAACACATAAAGCCCCGCAAACATCCTGGCATTATTAAACCCAATCACGTGGAGCTACCCAAACAGCTGAGTGATACGTTAAAGCGTATTGTAGGCGATCATCCAGTGAGAAAAGTGCTGCGCGACAGTCAATTGCTCAATCAGTACATAAAATCACGACACCCACCGCCCACGGCGGGAGAAGTTGAAAACAAGAAACAACTGATTATTGAGGAGGTGAATGCAAAGATGTCACTGGATCGATTAAGCACACTCAGCGAGGAGGAGGCTGCACGTTGGCAACGTAAGCGAGAACTAGAGATCAACAAGCGTCTGGGACAGCGCACCTACGCCTGGAAACGTATCGAATATGGTGCTTATGAAGCTATCGTTTATGCCGTTGCCAGAGCCGCCCAAGAGTATGCAGTAATGAGACGTATCCTAACAGAGCTACAGTTGCGTGATGCACAATTTAAGCCACGCAGTTACATTGACTTTGGCTCTGGCATTGGTACAGGGATGTGGGCCGCCAGCGAACTGTGGCGTGAAAGCATCTTCGAGTACTACAATGTGGACAGATCACGGGAGATGAACGAGCTATCTGAGCTGATATTGCAGCAAGGGCAAGAGAATAAGCAAATTACGCTGCGCAACGTATTCTATAGACAATTTTTGCCCGCAATTGATACCAAATATGATTTAGCTGTCATTTCACATACACTTTTTGAGCTGGCTGACAAGCAGCAGCGTCAAGAGATTCTGTTTAATTTATGGCGCAAATGTGACGGCTACATGGTCATAGTGGAAGAGGGCACACGTCGCGGTAGCGAGCTGGTCAACGAGGCTAGACAGTTTCTGCTGCGTGCTGGAGATGAACACCAAGGCCAAACGCTGGCACCAGTAAGCACTATTTTATAGCATTTGATATTTTTAATAAATCAATGTCTTTATCATTTGCAGTGTCCGCATGATCTGCGCTGTCCACGCATCAATGATCCGGATGATCGCACACCCTGCAATTTTGAAGTTTCGTATGCACCGCTGCGTCTCAGCACCGATTCGGGCTCGGATCGTCATTCTGCAGTGTATAGTTATGTCATTTTGAAAAAGGGAGATATTTCCGATGCCACCCAGCAATGGCCACGCATTGTGCGACCCACATTGGTGCGCTCGAAGCATGCGATTTGTCGCCTTTGTACTCAATCTGGAAAATTGCAGGAGGTTATCTTTACAGCAGCGAAACACGGAAAGTGAGTATAGAAAAGGTTAATATGCAGCTGTTTTGCTAAGTTTCTAATTTTATTACAGACCCGCCTACGGCTGTGCCAGAGTTAGTCGCTGGGGCGACCGGCTGCCCATAGCTCTAGGCACGCCACAAGTGAAGCAAAACAAATCAAAATCAGTGCCGACGCAACAAACTGAACAAACGTCGTTGAATCATAATGTTAATGTTACACCCATCCCCGATTAATTGCCTCTAAAAATAAGCAATCAATTTGTTGCTTTAATTATATACAAACAAATCGTTGCGCAGCGTTAATTTTGTTAATTATTTAGTTGCATTTAATCGGTGTTTTCATTGATAGTTAACGCTGTTTAAACAACAAGCGCACCCTCTGCGGGATTTTAATGGCGAGAACAAAAAGCTACAAAAAACACTATAGCTTTACGGAGCAGCAGCGCCAACGAGCTCAACATTCAAATTATATCGAATAGTTTCGTTTCGTTAATTTACCAAAGTATGTATATTAGCTTTATTCTAAGCCGATGGACAGCGTTGACTAAACGACCAGTGTGTTTAATGTTCAGGTTGTTTATAGATTGCGGTTGGGTAAAGAAGAGTTTAAGAAAATTTTTAATTTTGTTATAAAAAGGAACATGGTCAATAGAAAGAAAGATTTAATTGAAAACCTGCCCTACTTCAACACAAAACTGGACCGAATACAGAATCTAGATTCTAAACTTTTGTTTCTACTCATCGGAAACAGTTTATCCAAATTACCAAATTACAGAAATCTCTAGGAATTTTATTTTGGTAATATATTTTCTATTTAGCCTGATCTAACTGTTGTTTTTTTTTCTATCGTTCATAAGTGCCGTTAAAAATTTTAGAAATATAAACAATTTGATTAAAATAATCTTCCTTATTCAAAGCAGGAGTTAGCCGGTCTTAGATAACGGAATTATTTTCAATTAATATTTTTTTGCTCCTGCTGCTATTAGGACATTGAACAAGCTCAGTTTCCCTAATGAGTATAAAGTCCTTTCAATTTTCAATTAGGAAAACTAGCTGCCCAGAGTTCAAATGTTAATGGGAAACGGTGCCAATCCCAGGTTAACACTGTGACTGCGTGGTGTAACAATACTACTACATTGCCAGACTGACATTTGGCTAGGCGTTAATATAAAACGCGCCCTTTTTGTGACCGCAGATCATCCCTGGCTAGTGTCCTGCTCCTTGCGTGGCCATTTGGCATAACGCTGCGAGCAGCACAATGCCAAAAGCTAGTAGAGAAAAGGGCAACGTCGCTCTTCTTCAATGTATTTTAATGGGTGTGTCGGCAAACACCGCACATAGCACATAAGAGTATTTGTAGCATGCTTTTAAGGATTGGCCTTAGAACAAGGTGTGTGCTACTACATTATGTAGAGCAACGCGTACTGTGGATACATAAATGTGGCATATAAATATTGGTTGGAACTAATGGCTTGTAAACCACAGAGCGGCTCCAGAGCGTCTCCCTTTTGTGCTTTTCGATAAACAAATTGTAGTTTTCCATATATTATGTTCAAGGTTTTTGTGTTAGTTTATTCCTTAGGTAAAAAAATTCTAAGTTTTTGTAAAATACTATCTTGAAAGTTAATAAATAAATGCAACTCAACAAAATTGGGAAAGGTGTTGGGAATCTGTGTTGCCGTATTTTTGTATCTTTTTGTAAACCATTAAAATCTGTATTTAAAAATGTGATATATTTATGAAAAGGTTTAAAAAAAACTTTTATTTATTTATTATTTTCTAAGAAAAAGTCTACAAAGATATTTATCATTAACATTCGTATATATAAATAAGAAAACACAAAACCCATTTTTCACACATTATAATTTTTTGAAAATCCTTTAAACCTAAAAAAAACATATACCTTTGGCAAAAGTATAGTTGATAATTTCGTAAGTAGTTTTAATAAATCAACTAACAAACTGTTATTATTAGTTTACTTTTTAGCAGTACATTAATAATAATTTTAATAGCTACGTCTGTTGTATTAATTTAATTAAGGAATGCATTTACCAAGTCATTAACCCATTTAGTTAAATACATATGCATATATAGAAATTGATATGACAGGACATACACACATACATACATGCATATAAGGTTATATTGCTGCGTCCAATGATAAACGGCTATTTTATATGCTGGCCAAGGCACAAAGCTACCCCCGCCCTATGGGAGCAGAACAACAACAAGCAAAAAGGCAATATAACCCCTCCCCATGGGCTGTGTGGCATCTCCGAATACATATGTATGTATATACTACTAGGTGGGGTCACCTTATTAAAAAGGCGCGTTCGCTCGCTGGTGTCAGCTGTCGCTCCATCTCTATCTGGCTATTTGTATTAGTAAGGTGCGTCCCACAACAACAGCAACAACAACGTTTAGAAACAAATAATAAAAAAAAAAAACAGTGGCGTTTAGAAAGCATGCGCCGCTGTTGCAACATTCTGAGTGACCCACCCAGTCAGTCAGTCAGCCAACCAAGCGGCCAGCAAGCATTGTTGTTCCTTTTGTTCCGAGTCTAATTCTAATGTTGACTCCCCTGACCAAAAAAAAACACACACACTAACAACAGCGAAGGTTCTTTGTTGTTGTTGTTGTACATACGTATGGCACGGACGGGGCATTTAGTTAGTTAGTTTGTTAGTTGATCAAGTGGCATTTTTTTTTGTTTTTGGGAAGGCTACCTATCGACTGTTGGTGTCGTCTGTGCATCAGTCGAGTCCGGAACGTTGTCAGGAATAGTTGCGGTTTGCGATTACGTTGCCAGTTTTGAATCAGGTTTAATCCTTAACCGGCATATTTCATTCGCGCCTGTATCTTGCTGAACCGTTACTTATTTTGACATCCAAATCCGGTTGAGCAAAATTTCAGGTGTGTGAGAAATTTGTTGCGGTATCATCAATTGACAAATGGAATATTGTTTTAAAAAGAACTAAGGATCGTGGCTAGTTATAAAGTGTGAGTTAAAGGTAAGTATACAAAAGTATGAATATTTCCTAAGGACATATTATACGTTCGGCAAGTCGCTTGTTAGGCAGACAATAAAACATAAAATGTTCCCTCATTGCTCTTGTTTGAATAAGACAAAAAGTACATATTTTTATACATAATATATTTAGCTGCAGCAGCGTAATATCGGAATTATTTATATATATAAATTATATAAATCGGATATTGTTGACTATAAAATCGGTCTGAAGAAAAATAAAAACTGTAAGGCTCAAGTCAAGAAAGCTCGATTAAAAGATACCCTAAACGTTCGTCCAAAATTGCACAGATTTTTATTTTGCTGTCAACAGTTTCAAAAGCAATTTCAAAGTATTCCGAATTATAGATTTTGATGGTTTTAATTCATGTCAAGTCGATTGGAGAAAAACGCGCTCAAAGTATTATGCAACCAAAATTAAATTATTTAATATCCGATCGCCATCTTTGAAGATTCGTTTTTTGATTAATCGTAAAATTTCAGTGTTGGAGAAAATAAAACTTCCGCTTGGTTGGCTTATAAATTTTGTTTTAGAGCGAGATTTATTTTAGTCTTGCCTGCAGGATAAAAAGCTGTGCAGTCTCGCAATATGTTTTCGAGCAATAAATCGTTTATAGGCCTAAATAAAAATGAGACATTATTATTATTATATGGGATAAGGATTATTCCTTACTATGTGGATCAAACGGGGTTCCTAAAACCACATCATCAGCATCTATGAATTATAAAATCGGTCAAATGTTGAGTTTCCGGTATAATAAACATTTCAAATTAATGTCTCACGACAATACAATGTAACTAATTTATAGTTATCAGCTTCAAATAACCTACAAAACAAACAATGAGCAGCGAAACCCAAAAGAAAACAAAAGCAATTCCTATCGCTTTGCTCAAACACCCACAACTCAACGCTGTGGATGACGTCGACAACTACTTCGACTTTGACTTCAGATTCGGATTTCAAAAAAGCTTTCGAAAGATTACGCACACACACACACATACACACATGAATGTATGAGAAATATGTACTTGGACTTTGGTTTTTCAGCGAACGCCTCGGATAATTGATATGTGATAAGAAACCGAGTTAAACGCGATGACAAGTTCGGCAAATCGGTTTTAAGTTTTGGTCTTGAGGTACTGAACTAGTATTTGCCAAGAAGTTCCTTCGAATTGTGTGCCATACACTGTTATACAATAGAATTTAATCTTATCATTTTTAACAAACAAATTTGTTAAAATCTTATCAAACACACTTATGTAAATTTCACCTTTTTAGGAGGAGAGGAAACTGTAGGAGGAGAGGAAACTGTAGGCACATCAACAAGAGAACCCCGACTCATCTTAAATACTCTTACAATCTTAATACTTTATTAATGTGCTATGCTCAATTACAATATAATTTTTGTTTTATTTCTTATCTTTATTCAACTATTAGAAACTACTTCAATGAAAAGCGTTTCAATTGGCTTTTGTTTGGCTTGCTTCAAAGTTAAATCAAATGCAGTCCAAAGTCCAATTAAATTACACAACGTCAACAATTACGATAATAACTAAATAAGTACTCAAGATCTAGTCTCAAACAATTTAAAACAAAGCAAAAATAAAAAAAATAAAATGTATGCGTAATATTTGTTGTATTTACTTTGTCATTGAGTGTCAAACGTAAAGTTCTACAATATTTTTTTTAATAAAATAATTACTATTTTTAGCACCTTCGTCGCTTTAAATCGCCTATATGTCCTAGGGGATTTGAGGTATTCTAGTATTAGGTAATTATTGTAAACCTAATCATGTTTTTGTAAACACGTAAGCACAAGAAATAATTGGTTGAACTTTGTTTAGTTGATTCGCAAGCATTATCTATGCATTTTAAACAAGTGAATAGTATATACTGATATGACAATTATTTCATGGCTGCGTGTTAACTGGTTTTGATAAGAACCCATGCAGTTTATAGACTCATAAATTATAATATTTGTGGTGGGAAAAACAAATTTAATAAAAAATTGTTATTTTTTTTATGATTTCTGCAAAACAATTGATAAGAATGTTCAATATTTCAATTATTATTACATAATCATTTACGAAAAATGTATATTGTGAAACAACTCGTAACAAAATAATAATAGAAACTTAGTAATTAAAGTGAAAGAATGAATAAAAGAGAGATCAAGAAAATCGCAGATGGATATATTTAATTGGCTTAAGATCTTAACGGGAATTCTCTCGATAATTACTTTTATATAAATGCTAATTAAAATATTGAAAACAACCATGATTCATAAAATGTAACGAAACAAAGAACACGTTGGTTGGATCGACTGTATTGTAGCTTTTGTATAGTATTGCACGATAATTTTGTACGTAAGTAAAAAAGCGCGTTCATTGTTTAACGTTGCGACAGTAAAGAAAAAAGCGTTAATAAATTATGAAAACAGCAACAACAAGGGCAATATACATTTTTATAACGTGGTAGTGTTACGGCCGAGAAATGCAAGAAAGAAATTCGATATTGTGGACTTCTGAACCGTTGTCAACTGAGCGAGCAAAGCGATCGAATGACCTACCAAACATTTCAATCAGCTGAAACAGGTAAGTGTGTGTGTGTGAGAGAGAGAGAGTGTGTACCTTATCAATAAAGGAAATATAGTAATGTAACAACGCTAAAACATTAATAGCCAATGCGAAATATACGTTAATAACATCTAGCAAGAAAGACGAACGGACTTCGTTTCGTTTGCGATAGATAAAGCTTGCATTTCACAGGTTCACACACACACTGGCACACAATCTCACATAGATACACACGCACACACAGGCGCACTGTCAGCACAGCTGAGACGCTCGATCGTGTCTTTGTATGAGTCTCAACCGTCTGAGGGAATCAGTCAGTCAGCCAGCCAAGCTAGCTGGGTTTATTGTTTGTTTGCTGGCCGCCAGTCGCCGATGTCACATCGAAGACGCTGTTACGCGGTTTTGTAGAGCGCGCACAATAAAAGCACGAACAACAAAGAAAACAAAAGACTGTAAACTGAATTCTTTAGTCTTTATAACAGGGGTAAGAATCATCATTCAACTGCTTGTTGGATGTACAAAATAACGCAGGAACAAGATCGAAAAATACCTAACAAAGTGTTATGACAGCGAGACCAAAAGGTCAAAACAGCTAAATAATTGTTTGTGGATGTGGAGCTAATTTTATTAACGAATAAACAGTGAAATCAAAGGCAGTTGCAAAATCCTCGAAAAAAAACTCATTAAACAAATACAGAAAATAACAAACAAACCAAGCTAAAATAAAAACAAAAAATATTAATTAATTAGTTAATCAACATTAAAAAAAAATAATTATATATGTACACAACAATACGTTATTAATAATTATTATATGTGCAGCTGGTAAATTTTATGCAAACGCTGCATTAACATTAACTAGATTACTCAAAATATGGCCAGTTAACAGTTTATAGTTATCTAAAAATAAAAATGTTGAACGAGAACTGTATCTAAAAACTATTTCGTTTACTTACTGGATTTACTCTTAACACAAGTAACTATTTATTAATTACTTAGATATGGTCGGGCTGTTAAATGACCTATCTACACTTAAAACCGGAAAAAATGCTTATTAATGAAAAAATCTAATTGATTAGCTGTTCAGTTTTTAAACTGATTTACTCAAGATTATCGCTCCTCAAAACTTGGCATCAGCCAATTTTTTATTGTAAATGACTTTTTGCACTTTACATATGATCACACGATTAAGCCATGTTCATTACTGATGCTCTGATTTCAATGGAAGCGAATCATGGAGCAGCTGCTTGATTCTGCTCTTGAATCAGTTCAGCTTTGGGTTTCGATGCTGCAGTGTAGAATCTCTGAACCGGTTTACTTCCCAACGGAAAGTATAAAAGCAAGACATACATACATCATTATCAGAGATGCATAAGAGATACATACATTAGTGTATATTTCATGGTAAATGATAATCGGAAATAAATTTTGTAATTTCTTACATTTGTTTGACAGTTTTTGAATATGTTTTTCGCGTGCAAATATTAAAAGACAAATGAAACAAATCAGTGTCAATCAATATTGAAATATTGCTGATAACAAATAGTATGAACTTGTTTGTTATTTTTGTTGAAAACAAAAAGGGCATTGACATTGTCCATATAATAGTTTTTGTTGTGCTAGTTCAAGTGCAATATGCTCATTAGTTGGGGAGCTACAAAAAAAACTGTATACACAACTCTTTACAACGGAATATACCTTTTCAATTGCTTGTCACTTGTTTTTGTCACAGTTTACGAAGTGTCTTATGGATGGAATAAGATTAAGTGTGTTGATAAGGTCTTCTGGTTGCGGGTTAAAGATGACACATTTGCAAATACTTCGTCATAAGTCAACGCCGATTGTATTTGTTGTTTAATCCTATAGTATTCCATATACATATGTATATTAAAACAATGCTTTTGTTGTTTTGATTAATGCCTTTACAATTTTTTCTACAATTACATATTCTGCATATAGTATGTACTATATAATTAATTGTGATTTGCATTCGCCAGCTGTACCTTGATCTTACGGAATATACACACATATTTTCTATTCGAATGGGAAAGAATTATTTTAAATAAATAAATCAAATCTAGAGTAAATTGCGTGCTACATTCACTTATGTAAATACTAAATATTTTATTGAGGTTGTTGTAGATAATTGAAATATATTTTATATATTCAAATACGTAATGAATAATTGTGTGTTAAGTATGTTAATTATTATGTGTTAACATAAAGAAAACAATCTTCAAAACAAAAATGTAAACAGATCAACGTTTGTGGAAGCGATATATATATATATATATATATAGCATATATATATTCGTGATCTTCCGCATTCAGGTACTTATTGCACTTTGATTTGTGATCGCGACCGCAAAATAATCAAAAATAAATAATAAAAATAATAATTTTGTGACAAACCCTTTTTGATTTGCTTCTTTTGTTGTCAATTTGCCATGCGCCACGCCAATCGCCGGCTCGCAATATTATTATTAATCAACAGGTGCAAAGGTGAGCGACTTAGTCGTAAACAGTGGCTGGTTGACACCCACACACACACACACACTTACACACACATTTAGGCGTTACATAGCAACAGACATGTGTTGACTCAATGGTCGTCTATGGACCGATCAGAGTCCATTTCGATGAGCGCGGGCTTAGTTCCCTGATGCATGACGCCGCCCGTTGCAACATTTTGAAAATCAATCAAGCGATGGATAATTGAAAAACGCGTTGCAATCGGCTGCGAATTTCTAAATTAAGCCAAACTTGGTACGCTTGGACATTGAGTCAACAGATTATAAAAAGTGATTTAAACATTATTAATAATTTTATAAATAAAAAATTTACTAAACAGAAAAATAGAAAAATATGTAAAATATATTTTATATTTAGTATATCAGTTTAACTTTCTGTCGATCTTCATATTAATCTATTTTAGAAAACCTTATGCTACTATATGTACTTTTAATCCCATCCATATGAGCTTTGTCTAAATTTATTTAGACCAATAAACCATTTGAAACGCTTTCTTTGATCATCATTAGTTAATAATCATAATTATAATTATGTTACTATATTTGTTTATAGCTGATCGATAATAATGTTATCGGCGCGGCAGCAGTTCTTTAACGGCGATGGCGGCACCGCCGGCGTTGGACTTGGCATTGAGATTGGTGAGGTCAGCGAAGCGCAAGCAGGACGCGGTGTATACAATGCCACCACAATGCCCATGACAAATGCGACCAGTTGGCACAATGGAGACAAGAACACAGCAAGCACTTCCAGTCTAACTGCCACCAACACACCGATGGTTGCCGCTAAGCAATCCACGCTGAAATCTGTGGTCGAGGAAGAGGAGGACTTCAACATGGATTTGGACGCTCTGTCCAATTTGCCAGCACGCGAAGCGGTGGACATTGAGTTCAAGGAGCTGTCACTTACAGTCAAATTGGGCTTCAAACGCGGTAAGTGTGGTGGTGGCATTTATTACGGCCGGATAAGTTCAATCACGCCCCTTTTCCCAGATAAGATTGTCAAAATATATATAGAAAATATAGCATTCGCTTTTATGGATTCCATTAGCAGCGGCTTGTGTGTGTGTCTTAAAAGTTTAACAATCATTCAATACAATTAACTACCTGTAAGCTGATTCTATTCTTACATTTTGGCCAGCTCTTTGTGTTTCACCATTGATTAGATAGCGCCGCCTTTATACCCTTGCCTGCCCATCAATTAGTCACTTCTATAAGAAAAGTTTGCTGATCGGAGCATAAAAACTTAATAACGTAATTTCTGCAAAGCTCAAAGTAAATATTAGTAAGTGTACTTAATGTTAAATGAGAAATGTTGAAAGTATTAGTTTTTTTTTAGTTAAATTTAACTTTTTAAATTACTGTGTAGATCTTTATCAACTAAAAAGGCATTAAATATTCGTTAAGTTTCAAATAACATGTACAAATTTTATTGATATGCCTTTTCTTTTGCCATATTAGCTATAGAACTTCAAAGTCCACGCATATAAATTTATATGTTAACTTTGATAATGATATTAATTTGTCCCTGGTAACTTGATTACTCGTATGATTATAATGCGTTGGCAATAACTTTTTGTTTGTATTAATTTTCTGTTTAACTTACCATAAAAAAACGTGCTTAAAAATGTTGGCAGTTAAGACTGGTGGCTATTTTTTGTGATATTGCCGAACAATAAACATTTGTATAAAAGTGCAGCACTTAGACAAAGGTCAGCAAAAATATACTGAGCTTTTGAACTTGTCTAAGAAATAGTCGACATCTGACCAAAAACTTAAAAAATAAACATTTATTAACTAAAGTAAACTTTGTTCCCTTTTAAAAATATTTATAACAAAGTATTTATTTAACGCTTAAACTCATAATTTAATTGCTTGGAAGTTCGAGTTGAATTAAACAAATTGAACTCAAAACCATTAAGTAAACTAGATCTAAAGCTAATAATTAGTTTGATTTTAAAATTGTGAAATCATTTATAAAGTAAAATTCATTAAGCTGTTGTCAATTAATAAGTACTTTGTTCCCCGAGTTCTGGCTTCATTAGCATTTAATATACAGGCTCGTCATAGTAATTAATCGTATATATCATGTACCATATATGTCAATGGTTTTATAGCCAGTTGATATTTCCTTGATCTTGATTAAAATGTCTTGTCAACAGGTGAAAAAGAGATTTTGCATAATGTATGCGGTAAGTTTCCGGGTAGCCAGCTCATTGCCATAATGGGCCCATCTGGAGCCGGTAAATCCACATTGCTCGATGCTTTATCTGGTTTCAAGACCACAGGCGTAGATGGTTCCATATTGCTCAATGGAAGACGACGTGATTTGCGTGAGTCAAGGAATTAAATCCGAACGAGTTTCATCATATTAAAATGTCAAATTCCAAACAGCTTCCTTCCGTCGCATGTCCTGCTATATCACACAGGATGATCGGCTGCAGCCTTTGCTAACTGTAAACGAGAATATGCACATAGCATCTGATCTAAAGTTGGGTGATGTTGGCTTCGATGAGAAAGAACGAAGAGTGAGCATTAAGAGAGGTTTAAAATTATTCCTTAACATCATTTTTAAAACTTTGATTAGATTGAAGATATTCTGTTGCTGCTGGGTCTTTATGATCATGACCAGACGCTGACAATGCGTCTGTCTGGTGGCCAGAAGAAGAGGCTATCCATTGCCATGGAATTGATAAATAATCCCACTGTGATGTTCCTGGACGAGCCAACGACGTAATTGCCTGAAACCCCTTAGGATTTTAAAGGTTATTAATAATTTTTCATACTTACAGCGGTTTGGACAGCAGTTCCTGCACCAAAGTTCTGGAACTACTCAAACGACTAACAACCCAGGGTCGCACCATTATTTGCACCATTCACCAGCCCACTGCGAAGTTGTTCCAGATCTTTGATCAGGTCTATGTGCTCTCTGCCGGCAATTGTGTCTATCAAGGCGACACTCAAAAGCTGGTGCCCTTCCTGCATTCCGTTGACCTGCCCTGCCCCATGTACCACAATCCAGCGGATTACAGTGAGTACCAAGCATAAGCTAAAGCAAACAAACTCGAAATTATCCCTACTCTTTTGATTAGTCATTGAGTTGGCCTGCGGCGAGTATGGCTATGACAAGATTGATACTCTGAAGAGCGCCTCGGAGAATGGCCGTTCTTGCAAATGGTTCAATGATCCTGGCTCGGTTCTGCGAGCTGAAACCCTTATGCGCAAATATCCCATACCCAGCCGCAAGAGAAACATGACAATGGAGAACACCAGCTTTACGAATCAGTGCTGCGTGCTGCTCCGACGTGGCTATATCAAGACTAGACGAGATACGACAATGACTCATTTGCGAATCATTGTCAACATTGCGGTGGCTGTGCTCTATGGTGCCATGTACGATCGGGCGGGTCGCGAGGGTTCCAGAGTTCTCGATAATTATAATCTTCTATTTGCCATATTGATGCACCATTCCATGACAACGATGATGTTGACGGTACTAACATGTGAGTATAGTTTTCATCGTTTTATGTTTATTTTTCAAATTTTAAATCATTTTAGTCCCCATTGAGATGACGATATTAATTAAGGAGCACTTTAATCGCTGGTACTCCCTCAAGGCGTACTACTTTGCCATGACATTAATAGATATACCCATAACGGTAAGTTTAGCATATAGTATCTTTCGAAGTAGCTCGATCATAAACATAATCAATTTGCAGTTACTCAGTACCATGCTGTTCACGGTCATCATATATCTGTGGAGCTATCAGCCGTTGGAATGGGTACGCTTTTGGATGTTCTTTGTGATCAGTTTGTTGGTGGTGTTTGTGGGTCAGAGCATTGGACTTATAATTGGCGCTTGGTTTGATGTCGTCAATGGCACATTTTTGGCTCCCGTGCTGACCATTCCGATGATGATGTTTGCCGGCTTTGGTGTTACACTACGTGATCTGCCCAGCTATCTGAAATGGGGTAGTCACATATCGCATTTGCGCTATGGCTTGGAGGGCTTTATAGCTGCTATCTATGGACTGGATCGTGGAGTTTTGGCTTGCAATGAGGCGCCATATTGTCATTATAGGTAAGTCCGATTACATTTGCACTAAACTTATCCAAATTGTTGAGTTTTTGTATAATTATATTGCAGATATCCAAAGAAGTTTCTTGAGGAGATTACTATGCGTGGCGATCAGTTCTGGAAGGATATTATGGCCTTGTGCATAATGATGTTCTTGCTACGATTGGGCGCCTATCTTGTGCTCAAGGCCAAGATCAAGGCGATCAAATAAGCGCCGAGCGTTTTGTATGAAACAAAATCTTGCCCCTTGTATTATATATAAAACTGTTGTTGAACATTTACGTTTAGGGTTATTTTTACTAAATTAATTAAATTTAAAAATGAATTGTTAAATAAAGCTATCCAATGACGTAGCCTCTAGTATATGTACATCACACGTTTCAATTGCTTAGGCTTTGAGCTGCATGCTTTGCCTCATTTTTGGCCACTGTCGTCTGCTCCAAGAGCTGTTGTAGCGCCTGCGCATTGGTAGCCATATTGCCCGAGTGCAACTAAACAAAACAAACATACGTCAGTTATACTATAATATATAATGGGTTGCAGGTGGATAGCTTACCAGCACAACGCGTTGACCCAGCGATTCCAAGAGTCGACGCTTTAGACGCAACAGCGACGTCGCCGTTTGACTAAATTTTAGTGTCTGCTGCGGCGTCAACAGCTCTATGTAATAAACGCTGGACTGCTCACCCAGCGTCTGGACACGCAAACTTGGCAAATTGATGCCAGCAATGGGACAGACGAGATCTACGCCCTCCACTTCAGCATCTGTGGCCAGTTGCTTGGCGTAGGCAGTGAGGTCTTCACGCTCCTGCAGCAAGTAGCCGGGAGCACGTGTGAACTCCTTAAAGGCCTGCTCCAACTTCATATTAGTCCAGCTCGACTGCTCGATGGCGACGGCGGATCGCAGCACAGTTAGCCGACTGTCAACTTTGGGTTGCGCGCGCTGACGCTGACGTTGCACATCTTTAAGTTCTTCGGCTGCATCAAACAGCTGCTTGGAGTGATGACCCATGATGCAGAGTGAGAGGCAAGAGTCAACCAGCTGATCGGCAAAGCGATCATATTCGCCTTGATCCAATTTACGCAAAGAAATCACTTCAAGCTGTCTTAGCTGTGCGGCGGTTAAGCTGACATTAAGCTGGGCACAGCTCCACAGGAATGTGGCCAAATCCTTAACACGCAATTCACTTGGTTTCAATTGCAACAAGCGTTCCACCAGCACTTGCAGGCAATCTGCTTGATCCCAACGCATTTCAGCAAAATAGGCAAAGATGTGCGCCAAGCCTCGTGGTTGCAGTCGCTGCAGCTGTGCCGGCTCCAGGCAAATCTTTTGCAAATGCTGACAGATGCCTTCGTCCTGGACGCGCTGCAAACGCAATGCCTTTACATAGCAAACGAGCAGTGCATCATCTGAGTAGTTGTCGGGTTCAAAGTTAAGGTTTAGAACAGCCTGCACCAGGGCAGCCTCATATGCTGCACGAACGGAGCCGGTGACCAGTGTGGATGTCTTGTAGGCTGCATTGCTTATAAGAGCCAAATCTAGCGGACTTAAACTCTCCAAGTGATGGGCAAGCTGTGTGGCCAGCAGCGTCTCTAGATCGTTTTGCTGCTGTTTCTTGTGCAAGCCCAGATAGAAACAGATTTGCATAAAACGTTCCCTGCTCCCAGCTGTATCCTCTGCGGCCAGTCGTCGCATGGCAGCATGATAAAAATCCGTGCGTCTCATCCAATTGGGAATGAGAAACAGAAATGCATACAGTGTCTCCAGCACCGTTGTGATGTCCATCTGCTCCAACTGTGCCACTGCATGTGCATCCAATGCGTTTAGGGCCATGGCATACAGGGGTCCTGCTGCATTCGGGCGATAGCTAGATGCGAAGATTATAAGGGCCGGCAACTGCGAAGCCTCCGTCTTTTCCACGGAGCGTCGAAAGTAACGTTCATCCGATATGGGAAAATAGTCCGAGTAGCGTACGCTTGTTTTAGGCAGCACGTGCTCCTCGCACTTGTAGCGCTCAATGGCAATGTGCTTGGCAAATCGACTGAGCAGCGTACCGGTCTCATCCGACGTTTCGCGCATCACATCCCTAACCGTGAAGGAGGCATAGCGACTATTGTGGCTATTTGTGATGGAGGCGCACGCGAAGCGGCGCAGCAAGGCAAACATTTCAATCACAGTTTATTTTAGGTTTTTATATAATTTAACTGGACACAACGTGCGAGGCGAGTTCGATGTAAATCTGACTGACTGTGTTGGTAAACTCGCAAGTTTTTTGGTACACTTTGGTACATAATGGTACACTTTGCTGTCATAAATAGTATGCTGTTCACAAACACTGCGAGTCGATAGAAAATAATTTGAAATTCGTTGAGATATTCGTATAGACACTTTACAGCACTATTTACTAATTAATAAGAAAGATGGGCAAGCGAGCTGCCGGATTTGTCCTTTTTCGGCGCCTTTGCGGTGAGATCGAGTATCTACTATTAAGAGCTTCCTATGGTGATTTTCACTGGAGCGCACCAAAAGGTCATGTAGATCCCGGTGAGGATGACTTTACTACAGCGCTGCGCGAAACCAAGGAAGAAGCCGGGTAAGTTCATAAGAGTTCCAACAGGTGACAGGCAATAACAAATATTTTGTTTGCAGATATGACGAATCGGATTTGATAATCTATCGTGACACTCCATTAACTCTTAATTACCAAGTCAAAGGCAAACCAAAGATTGTAATATACTGGCTGGCCGAGCTTCGGAATCCAAATAAAGCTCCGGTTCTTTCCGAAGAGCACACAGAACTTAAGTGGCTGGCTAAGGAGGCGGCTAAAGAATGTGTGGGCTTTAAGGACAACCAATCAATGATTGACAGGTGCCATGAAATGATACTAGAAATGGACAGGAAGAAACAAGCCAGCTGTGATTGCCCATAAAAAATAACGAAAATACAGTGCTGCAAACAGTGTCAATAAAATACCACATTTCAACGTTAGGCAACATTATTTTTAAGGCATCATTGGATTGATTTTGTTGTGAAAACTGAGAGCAGGGCGGTCAATAAATTTAGTGAAAAAGAGGGCGAATTTTCATTAAATAGATTTATTTATATAAGTATGGGTTCACGTTCACGCAGTCCGTCGGTGAAGCGTCGTCACCACAAAAGCAAACACAAGAAACGCAGCAAGAGTAAGTCACACAATCGCGACAGGGAACGGGACCACGAGCACGAGCGCAGCAGCTGCATACGCAGCAGTCGCGTTGATAGAGACAAATCGACAGAGATTAACCAACATGGTCGGCGAGAGCGCGACAGACATCGCAACGACAGGCACACAACGCAGCACCTGCACACACACACACACTCTGAGCGTGATTATCACCGGCACTCGCACTCAAAGTCCCGCAAACGCTCCAGCTCATCGAGCAGTGATAGCCAACAGTACTCGGACCACGAGACGCAGCGTAGCCGGCATAAGCGCAGTCGCTTTAAGAAGTTGGATGAGGTTAGCAATATCACGACGACAGCATTGAAAAACAAATGTAACTTGAACGTTTTTTTTACAGCAAAATTTACTGCAGGTGGAGCGTTTGGCCGAAATGGAACGCCAGCGTCGTCAAAAAGAAGCTGAACATAAAACGATTGAGGAGCAGGCGGCCAAACGCATTGAAATGCTAGTTAAGAAACGTGTCGAGGAAGAGCTCGAAAAGCGACGCGATGAAATCGAACAGGAGGTGAATCGCCGTGTCGATACTGCCAAAGCCGAAATGGAACGTGATATGATGCTCGAGCTGGAGAAGCGGCGCGAGCAGATACGCGATGAAGAACGACGTCGCGAGGTAGGTGCTCGTATTCAGATTTCGCTGGACGACTGCTGCTACCACAATACACAAAAATACAACTGCCACACGCACAATAAACAGCCAACGACTAAAAACAAACCAACTACCGAAACAACACAAAACACTCACGTACAAAACCAACAGCAGTTGCAAACAGTCGTCTTGAACAAAAAAAACAGTTACCCGAATTTGTGTAGCGACGTTACCAATTGCCAACTGCAATTGCAATTGCTATTGCTAGCTGCTAAATGGCTCAGTGTACCTATGTGTGTGGATGTGTGTGTGTGTCTAACTCCCATTACTACTAATCTTCATTTGATCATCAAACTTAAGAAACCATAAAGCCATGTTCTTGTTTATATACTCGTATGTCGTTACACCTTCTAAACGTTAATCGGTTTACCTTTGCAAACTACTTTATTGCTAACTTTTTACGATTTATTTGATTCTTGGATATTTTAGTATATTTGTAATCTATTTTGTGTAACATTATTATTTTTATTCAACATTTCATTTTATAGCAACATTGATTTATACAATTCGACCTCAAGAACATGGCTTAAACACAAAGCACAGCTTAACACTGAGACATAATATCCTATTACTAATATTTTTTTTGGTAAATAACCGCAACACACACTCATGCACAAATACACTGAGCCTTTCGGGGACGTCGCTGCACATTTCGCCTCTATCTTCTTGCCAACAAATAATTTTTGTAATTATTATTTATTTTTTTCTACCAAAAACCAAAAAAAATAATTTACCAAAAACAAAAATGTGACTTGCAGTTTTGACGCCCCAATGTCCAAAATGTGCATAACTCTATTTTTGCATTACTTTTAGATTCATCTTATGTTTGTTTGCTATCATTTTGATTGGTTTCTGTAACTCGTTGTTGTTGTTGTTACATAATAATGCGCGATATAAAATGCTTCTGTCGTTCGAATAATGTGTGTAACAGAGCGTGTGTGTGTGTGTGTGTGCGTGTGTGCGAGAGGGAAACATAAACAAGTCTATATAAATATATAGTATATATTTATATATGCTCTTAATACGGTACATGTAGCCCCGCCCCAACCCCAACCCGAAACCGAACCCAAGACGGAGCCCAAACTTTGAAGAGAATTCGGCCACACACACGGATGAGAGCAACAACACAGCTTTTTAGGAGACCATTGAAGATGTACCGTACCACACACACACACAAACATATACACACACATACACAAACGTACAGTTGTCTAGTCGTAAGGTTAGCAAAAATTGTCAGTACAGTTGGTCTAGTCTAGTTGGGGCGGGCTTAGCATAGCCTAGCTTAGCTTAGCTTAGCTTAGTTCCAACTGTACGCAGCATGCCAAAATAAGAAAGCCTGAAAATGGTTCCTAAAGCGATCTATCAATAAACCAAACGGGTGAGTGAGTTCCTTAAAGCATATGCAAAAATGTGGCAACACTATGGATCAAACGAACTGAAAGTGTGTTAAGTGTGAAAATAAAAAACAAAAAAAAAAAACAAGAAAACTAAATGCAAACAAAAAAATAGACTCCAAGAAGACATAAAAGCTTTCCCTCTAGGAACATTCGTCACATAGGAACAACATCAAAAGCGGCTTCAGTCCCAAGATTGTTAAGATCGTAACTCATAAGCCGGATTTCCATTTGTCAAATGGGTATGACTGTACTTGTTGTTGTTGTCGTGCCAACTTTAATTTATGTGTGTGTTTGTTTTCCCAACACTTATGGTTTAATCGTTAAACGAAGCGCAAATTAATTTTTTTTGTATTTGTTAATTTGTTCTCTAAACACAATATGTAATGTAATCTTGATTAAACAACTATGTAGCTGAATACCGTAAATCTAAAGGCAAATTCGCAGCAAAGCCAATAATTAACAAAATGATTTAGCCATTAAACTGGAAAAATGAACTATTTCAAATAGTAAGTAGCAACAAAACAAAAAACAAAAATCCAAAACAAAAAAAAATTTTATAATAATAAAAAAAAACAAAAAAAAACGAACAAATTTAATCCAATCAAGTTTTAGTACATTTGTTAATGTTGTGTGCTCTTATTGTTAAACAAAATTTAATTTTATGAAAAAAAAAACCAACTATTATTTATACATTTTTATTAGACACTACTAAATGTTTTTTACTTTCTACCAATATCTTCTATGTAATTTATTGTAAAACATTAAATAAGATCTTAACTGTCTATGCAGCCCATCACAAAAAAGAAAAAACCACAAAAAAATAAAATGAATTCCGTCCAAAGTCGCTCAGTTTGCGTCATCGATGTTAAAGCAACCGTTTCTATATATCTATATATATATAACTAGCTCTAAGCCTTTGGTACGGCACTAAATGTGATTTATTAATACGCAATTTTATTTGGGTCTTATAGGAGGAGGAGAAACAGAAACGCGAAGAGCTCGAAGAAATTTTGGCCGAAAACAATCGCAAAATCGAAGAGGCGCAAAGAAAATTGGTAAGTCCGAGTAAATTTTAAAATTGTTGTTTTAAAGTTGTTAAATCAAATATTTTTATTCGTCATAGGCCGAAGAGCGTTTAGCTATCATTGAGGAGCAGCGTCTCATGGACGAGGAGCGTCAGCGAATGCGCAAAGAGCAGGAGAAGCGGGTCAAGGAGGAGCAAAAGGTCATATTGGGCAAAAACAATTCAAGACCCAAGTTATCGTTTTCCCTGAAACCGGGCGCGTTATGAGACGTCGTGCAACATGTTGCTGGCGTGCCTTTTGTCTTTCTTGTTAACAGCTTTTGCTATCATTTTATACCTCGATTCGGCGCTTTGCCTGCGCTTTAAGCCATTCGAACGGGTTTCATTGTTGTAATAATATTCATTTTTTTTGTTTTATTTTTGAAGTGCGTTTGAAAGTGTTTGCTGCAAGCAGAGTGCTATAAGGTTGAGAACTTTGTTTTCCGCAACATGCATATATATAAATTCATCTTCGTACATACAAACATTTTTCCATATATATGTGTATACAGTTGGGTTCATGAGAAGAGTAGTGCCGACTGATATGTATGAGAAAATGCATCGGTATACGAGGTATGATACATATTTTAGAATGTATTGCTACCTTGAAAACTAAGGTTAGAACAGGATAATTAATTTATTATATTTTAACGAAAAACCTTTAGAACCATTTGCTACGCTCAAGTATACCCGAAACAAATAAGGGACGTAAATATCAGGCTCATTTTGAAAACAAAAAAGACTTTCTCACAATTCGTAGCCCAATTACCAAAAATTGGAATACGATTTTGATTCGAAAACTTTATAGTTAGGACACAATGGTGCTGCTCTAATTCTTTTGAACTCTTCTGTATATAATAATAGATTCGTTTTGATTAATAATTGCCAATTTCATCGATTATAATACAATATTATACAGCTCTTATACACATAGTACAATATGCTAGCCATATATTTAAATTTTTTATACTAGTACATACAATGTGAGATAAAAGATTATGTGTAGTGCCTCGTATTGTTCCAATATGCTGAAATCAACAAAACAAACATTAACAAGCAATCGCGATTTATGTACTCTCAAATTTTTGATAATGCTTAAAAAATAATAAACAAATAAATAAAGCGTTTCGTATCCATCAAAAGTATTTCATTGTATAAAATTATTTATAGAAATGAGTAAAAATCCAACTGCAACAAAGATTTCTCCATCTGTGGAATGTCAGCATCTCCACACCCCGCTGAAAACAACAAATATAAGAAACTATTAATTCTGTTTTTATGTATAATTTTGTTTTTGTTTTGTTTTATTATAGCCTTGAAAAAATTAATTTTATTTTGCGTTCTTTTTGATATATGTTTTTTTTTTTCTGTATATTTTTTATAACATTTAATAAGATTTGATCGTTTTTTTTCATAATTTTTCCAGCTTGCACATCTGATATAGGTAAGAATATATATGTATGTAGGCATACGTTTGTAGTATATACATATTATTAATTTATTTCGATTCGTTATGTTTAATGCAATGTTTGCAAACATATATATGTATGTATATTTTTAACTATAATTTTTTATTAATTATTTTTGCCGATTGCTAGCACAAATTAAATTTCCATTCACACATCAGCCAACATTTTTCGGTATCAAGTCTTTCAATTTGTAAGTTTTTCTGCCAATTTCGAACGTTCATTAACAGCTGAAGAAAGCAGAAAGTTTTACAGCTTATTTAATTGCACTTGAGAGTTTTTTTTTTTTTTTTTTTTTTTAAGTTTATAAGAAAAATAATGAAAGAAACACCAAAAATAATAGAAATACTTTAGGACGCATTTGTTGCTTGCGATTTTTGTTTGGTTTTTTTATTTTGAAAATAATATATATGCATTTATAAAAAAAGAACAAATTAAAAATTAAATAATGATGTATATTTCTGAAATGATATGGAACTAAAAACAATAAATAAATTGCAAACATTTCGTCAAATGGCATAAATTCCGCTATGAAATTATTTGTGTAGTTCATAATTGTATGGAGGAAAATAATTAAATGTTATAGTTATATAATAAATTTAAAAGTTATAATATATACAGCTTCATTCGTCAACAATCTCAATCTCAATAAATCATCGCTTGCTTTATCCATTAATTATTTATGTTTTTTACATTATTAAAGTTGATTTCCAAAATTGTTCTTGCTTGGTGTTTTTTTTTCAGCCCCACTGAATTTTGTGTTAAGAAATAAAATGGTTTTTGTGTTATTTAACATTTTGCTTGTGTTGTCGTTTTAGGTCCCACATAATTTCGCTAATTATACAAATACAATTTCTTTTGTTTAATAATTATTAAGTTGCCCTTTTTTTTTATTTGTTTTTGTTTTGTTTTGTTTTTTTTTGATTAGCTTGCTGACTAAGTTTAATGTTCAATTGCAAATAGGAAAAGTTGTTTTTTTTTGTCTAAAATTTGCTTCTTGTATTATAGCCATAATTTAAATATATGTATTTATATATGAGTGTATGAAATTATGTATGTATGTTTTTGTGTATGTGTGTAAAATATTGATAATGTTAAAGTGTAGTTTAAATGGTATTTGTTTACATTTATTAATGTAGTCGTAGTACATTACTTTTACATTAAATGTGTAGAAAAATTCGTTAAATTGATTTGCGTATATTTTTTTTTTTAAGTTTATTTTTACTTTTACTATTTCTGTTTTATTTTTCTATTAGCCACAAATATATATATATATATATATATATAAGTATAAATATTTTGGTTGGCTAGCAAATGGCTTTTCAACTTTGATTTATGCAATGGCTGCCATTTAATTGTTTAAATATATAATTTTCTACGATTTGTGCATTTTTAATTTAAGTTTAGTTTTAGTTTCTTTAAATTTTTGTTGTTGTTTCATTTTGGCTGCAGTCTAGTGTTTAATTCAATTTGTTGTGTTTATCATACATATCATAATATACATAAAGTATTTAAATATATATAGTATAAATTTAAATCTGTTTACTGCAAATGCTAAAAAAATTGTTAGCTTTAGCCGCGCTCAAAAAAAAAAGAATCCACCACACAAAAACCACAGCAGCCACCCACTGCATGCCAAACTGTAAAAACGTTTGCAAATTCACCACAAACACAGCACAATGGCTTGTAAACTGCACGACGCTGACTGCATGTGCACAGTGACTCTAAAACCTCAAAAGTCTTGGCTGATTTGTGGATTACTGTTGCTGTTGTTGTTTTTGTTGTTGTTCTGCAACGATTTCGTGTGATTTGGCTCATCCGGCGCTAGATAAGCATCTTGACAAACAAAAGCGCCAATAGCACATTGACAAACAGCACGAGCAGCATCAGCTGTTGGCGCACAAACCAATCCTGTCAAGAAAATTAACGATTAAAAAAACGGATAGTAAGGAATTTATAGCCAAAAACACTTACCTTAACTTGCGGACTAACCAAATAGAGCAAGGGATTCGCCCGGAGGCGTTCGTTGACCTCGATTTGACGACGCACTGCCTCACGCCGGGCCGAGCCCAAGGCGGAAACTTCCTCGCGACTCATCGCCTCTGTGGCACGTGGCAGCTCTTGAAAATCGGGCATAGATTTCTTACGCTGCAGCGTCACATTAATGGGCACCGTCTGCAAAAGTGAGAGTGAAAAATAATTTAGTCATGCAACCAATTTGGAAGTGACACATTTTCACAAACATTCTTCTTAAGAGGCACAAATCATAACTTGTTATTTAACAAATATATTTTTAAGTTAATTTTGTGACTTCTGCCTCTTATGGTATATAATTCAACACAACTCCACCTCAACGGGCGGCTCGACAATCCAACTTTCGCTGGCACGACGCGCCAACAAAGCCGGCGAGAACATCAAGTCCTCCTCATCCTCCTCGGGATACCAGTCCATGTTATGTTTGGTTGTTTGTGACTAACTAACTATCTGATTATGACAAGTGCAAGATAGCTTGCATAAGCGTCCTTCCTCAGTCTGTAATCTCTAATGGCGCCACCTCCAACTTGTAAACGAGTTGTACATGATGCCACAATTTGTACCGAACAGCCGAAAGTCGTCGTTGTTATTTGCCAACAATGCGCCGAATGGCCAAAAATAGTACACACAACGAGGCACGGCAATGAGCCAAGCCAAAAAAACAAAAACACAAAAAAACAAAAAACAACAATAAAGCCCGATGCTCTTTTAAAAATTCTTCAATGCGAAAATATATATGCTAGTTCAAATATGAACAACATATAATATGTAGAATATATATTTTATTTATTTTGTTTTGTATTTTTGCCGAAATCTTTCTTAGCCAACGCGTCTTTTGCTACTACCAAAGTGCTTTGAAAAACTGTCGCCAATATAGCGACGAGCGACATTTGAGCGACACAACGACAAAACATTCAAAATTCCTTCCAATGAATGGCGGACCACCACTTGTGAAGTGTTCATTTTGAATTCAGCAGAGATGGTCGCTCTCTACTTCGTCGGATCAGCAGCTACACACAACATGCATTCCATTCTGCGCCAGGCGTGCACTCAGTTCCGCCTAAAAATAGCCAGAGAATGGGCACATGTTCGGACCAACAAAATAATGCTCTTGTTTGCGTCCGCCGCCACCTCTCTCTTTGTATAGATTAAATATATTGGCTAGCTATTCTTGTTGGGCCAGATTCATACGAATTAAGTTAATTGTGCGGATTAACTGTGTTATGAAATATTTGGGAAAAGTACTAGCTGCCCCCGGGCTTCTCACAGACACAGACGCGTGCAGTTTAATGGCCCATATTAAGCTGCATATAAACTGATTTGATTTCCATTAAATGGATAAGCACATTTCCTTAAGTGCTTCAAAGAGCCTTATAAACATGAAATGGGAATTATTAATTTTAATGAGAGCTGAATGTAATTCAAGGAATACTTTTAATAACTTTTTGGCTTAGTTAAGTGAAACTTATACATCAACTCACCTTCATTTTCTTGCCACCGCCGCCGCCGCCGCCTCCACCGCCACCGCCCTTGGCCATGCCGACTGGCGTTGCTGGCTTGGCCGGCAGATACAGGCTCTCCGTGCGTTTGGGTTGCAAGAGCGAGGGAATGATATCCTGACCGAGCGTACGCTGACGCAGCAGCACATCCTCGAACGGTTGATTGGGTGACGAGAAGAGCGGCTCCGCAGCATTGCTCTGGCTAGGCGCACGCCCACCAGAACCCAAACTGGGCGTGCCAGCGCGCGATAAGCGTCCGCCGGTGCCGGAGGGCAGCGATCCGTTGCCGGTCATTGTCGAGGTTGTGGTTGTGGCGGCATTCGTTGTATTGCCCGGCACCGGCGTTGTGCCCCGGAATACTGAGCCGGCACGTGGTCGTCCATCTGGTGTGCTGCTGCCATTGGGCACTGCATCCGCCAGACCTGAGCGATCTAGTGAGGCCTGCCGAGAACCGGCAAATCCGCCGCTCATCCGACTTGCAGCACGAGCATAACGATCGATCGAGGAATCGCGACTTGGAGGCCGTTTATAGTGATCGAAGTGATCAATGGACGATTGTTGACCCATCTGGCCCAGCATTGGAGGTCGTTGTCCACGTTGTTGCTGTTGCTGCTGCTGCTGTTGTTCCTGTTGTTGTTGGTGTTGTGCTGCAGCCATTGCTGCTGCGTCTGACAACTGCTGCTGTTGTGGATATTGCTGCTGCTGTTGCTGCTGCTGTTGAGAGGCACGTCGCAACAGGCTGGCGGCATTGTGACTAGGCGAGGCATGCAGCGAGGGTTGCTGCTGTTGATTCAATTGCTGCTGTTGTAGCTGTTGCTGTTGTTGCAGCTGTTGCAGCTGCTGGTGCTGCTGCTGATAGAGTCTTTGTTGCTGTGATTGCAGCTGCTGTTGCTGCTGCTGCACCGATTGCTGATGTTGCTGTTGCGGTGACATGTTGCTGCTGTTGTTCATGGTGTTGCTGTTACTGGCATTGCCGGCACCAAACGGTGTCTGCTGATTGCCAGGCGGCTGTTGCTGTTGGAACTGATATGCAGGATTCATTTGTGGATTGCTCTGTTGCTGCTGCTGCTGCTGCTGATGTTGTTGCTGGTGATACATTTGGTTGATGGCACTAACAACCTGCGCATGACTGGGCTGCCCATGGCTAACCATGCCAGAGAGATCCGTCTGCGGCGAGACGGGCAACTGTTGCGAGTACATGGACGAGGGTACAGGACACTCGGCGTCGTGTTGCTGTTGTGACATGCGACGCTGTTGCTGTTGCATGTTAAGATATTGCTGTTGTCGCTGCGCCTGTGTGGCATATGCATCCGAACCGGAACCCGAACCCGAAGCAGCACCCCCACTACTCGCTGGAGAGAACTGTTGCTGCTGCTGTTGCTGCTGCTGCTGCTGCTGTTGCTGATGTGTCGTAGAAATTGTTGGCTTGGTAGGCATACTCATACTCAAATCCACGTTCGACTGACCCGGCCGATAACGTTCGCGTTCGCGATAACGCAATTTCTCGAAACGCTCGAGTACAGACGGCTTGAAATCGGGGGCAAATTCACGAGCCATTCGCACGGCATTCTCGCAATCGATGCGAGCCTGTTCGGCGGCAACGTCAGCGTTCTGGGCCTTGGCAGAGGCGGTGGCCATGCGTGAGATGGCCATATCGGAGCGTTGCATGGCCATTTTGAGAGCACGCTGCGCGGAATTGACGGCGGCCGTGATGCGGTCACGGAATTTGCGCGAACGTGCCAGGAACAAATGCTTTTTCTTCTGGCTGGTTATCAATATGTTGTTCTTGTATTTGCCCTCCTCGACGGTGCCATCACGGAAAGTGGTAACACCATAGCCATGCTTGCGATTATTATACCATTCGCCTTCGTATCTGTGCGTCAAATTGGATAAATTAGTTTTGGTATTTCTCTTATATGATCCTAAGACTTACTTGAGGCCATCACTGCGCTCGGCAACGCCATGACCACACCTCTTATCCTTCTTCCATTCACCCATGTAGGTTTCCACCACCGTTGGATCCAGCTGCTCGTCCTCCAAAGTAAAGCTAGCATTGGACTCCGTATGCGCAGATCTGTGATTACAAGGGATTGTTATTAACACCGGATCTTCTTCGACGATCAAAATCAAATATTTCTTATGCCACTTACTTTGTTGTCAAATTGGACTGCTCGGAACCGGTGCTAATCCATGAAGCCGACGACATTGTGGATCTTATGCTGCCCGAGGCAATTGTGCCACGTTTCTCCAGATCGCCAGTGCTGCGCTGTTTACGCATTTTCAGACCCTGCAAAAATAGGTTATTTATAGTAAATCTTTGTAAAAATGTATGAAATTATTACCATCAGAAATCCCTTCTTCGTCTTTTCGGTGAGACTGTTGCGTCGCACTGGCAACTTGTCTGACTTGGCGGTAAGCACAAATCCACCACGGATCTCTTCGGTCTTCTCGGCCGCTTTGGCAGCACTGCCATTCTCCCCACTGCGCAGGGAACTTAGTGAGGCGTGCAGATTCTTGCGGCGATGATGCGAGGCGAGGCCAAAGGGCGCCGAGGTTCGTATGCCATAGCCATGACGCTTCCCCTCCTGCCACTGACCCTGGTACTTGCCTGTAACAAATTAAATAAATCAGGCACTTTAGATTCTCCGGGTCAAATACTGATGATAAATGCAGCCCGCATTGTATGACCTCATTGGAATGCCTTCCAAGAGGAAGTCCAGGCTGTCTGCATCTACTTAGCATTAAATACATTCATTAGCTGGTACCCCATTCGTAGGCATTGCTCGATGTAACTACTAAATAGTAGCAGTACTATTCTATTAATGGCTCCACGTGTCTTGCGACATTTACAACGTCCTACCTTAAGCAAAGGGGGCGGAATGTGGTTGTAACAGGTTGGGTTATTTAATTAGCAAATGTTTTGCTCAGTCTTGGCAAATGACAATTTATAGTTGTTGACGGCCAACACACACACACATACACACACAAAGAGACGGCTAACAAGCATTTGCATAGTTAACTCAACTGAATTAAATGTTACTGCAGCTATTTGCAAACTTGGCCACAAGAGAAACTTAGGGCCAGCTATTGCCTTCCTGAAAAGTAAGTAAAAGAAATGTTTTCCTAAGAGCCTGAGGGTCCCAAAGCAGGGACAGAAGGTTGTATTTCGTTTGACATTGTAATGTAATCGCACTTTTTGTATTCGTGTTTAGTATAAGACTTGTTGCTACTCTCTGAAGACCTGTTGCAGTATCCCAAGTTTTCAAGAAAGTTTCGTTCCTTCAGCATTCAGAAGCTGAGAACCTTGAGGATAAAATCTGTAACTTTTTTCACATTAGGTTTAATTAAAATAAACCTCAGCTATAGCATTGCAATACTGAAAATCGATGAACCACATTCTTGTGTGTGTATAATAACCTCAATAACCACAATAAATGCAGCAACTCATTCATTCACAATGACATTTTCTCGAAACAATGCACAATACAAATAAATATATATAATATTTGCACAACTTATTTGTAGACAGACAAACATACATGGTGCATTACACACCCACCAGAGAGAGAGAGAGAGAGAAAGAGTGGGAGAGAGCCAGATGCTGGCCAGGCAACCTAACCGAATTTCCCCAGAAAAAACCCACTCATGTTGCAAAAATGTTTCAAAAGAATAACGTTAAAAGACTAAGGAAAATATGACGTCAGGCTCGTTGGTCATTCTGCTGTGGCTGATATACTACATATATACATTTGTCTTTGTGTGCGAAAGATTTTGGCTTACCGGCAAGGCAAATACGCAACAACAAAAAATACAAAACACTGAAATGGCCTATATATGTATGTGACTACAAACAAAGACATGCGCCAAAGTATTACAGAAACGTCAAAGAAGCAAAAAGTTAAATAGAACAACAACAAATTGATTTCAGCTGCCTTTATGCTATTGTTGTGGTTGTTGTTCTGGCATAAAATGATCTCATGCCTAAAGCAAAGTACACATTACGTATACGCAATGTGTTATTGTTTCGCTTACCGCCATCCGCATAGGTCTCGCAGCCGGAACCATCCTGATAGCCCTCGTTCCAAGTGCCCTCGTACTTTGCTGTGGACACAGTGCTCTCGCGAACACCATAGCGTCCCTTGTGGCCATCCTTGGACCATTCGCCGCGATAGATCTGACGACCAATCTGTTCCACGCCCAAACCATGTCGACGTCCATTCTGCCATTGGCCCTCGTAGTGTGATCCGCTGCGGAGTGTCAGAAGCGTTAGAGATTGTAAACAGGAAGGGAACGGTGCTTAAATATTATCACGCCCCATAAACAATTTGTATATTCTATATATAGTATAAAACTCGGTGTATATTCGTACCTTTGAGCGATTAATTTTGTCTGTACTAAGAACAATACATTTTCTTCTTTCTTTTTTCAAAACTAAATTTTCATTGCGATTTTCCTAATTGCAAAATCAAATATTTTGGCTTATATTATAGATTTTATATAGATGACGAATTGAAGAGGATTCATTCATGGGTAATCAAAGATATTAGAACTGAGGGCTGGGTATATCAACTCGAACCTACCTGGGCCATATGTACGATCCGGACACCTCAAAGCCATAGTTCCAGGCACCGGCGTAGGCGCCCTGGTGTTTGGGGCCCGTGCAGACGCCATGTCCGTGGGCCTTGCCTTCGTCCCAGCCGCCGCAATAGGTGCCGCCATCCTCGAAGTCAAAGCGGCCGCCGCTCATTGGGGCACGCTTATTGCCGGCGGCGGCGTAGGCGGCCATGTCGCCGCCATTTTGTTGCAGCTGTTGTTGTTGTAGCTGTTGTTGTTGCTGCTGCTGCTGTAGTTGTTGTTGTGTTAGTTGGTCGCCCTGTTGCATACTCGATGCTTATTGTGTTTGCTGTTGTTGTTGTTGCTCCTACTTTTAATTCTTTTGGTTCTAGTGTTTACAACTTAACGTTGTTGCTGTTGTTGTTGTTGTTTGTGTCGCTTTGAGCTTTTTATGTTTTCGTATGCTGGGCATTGATTTACTGCTCAATTGTTGCTGTTGTTGCTGCTGCTTCATTTGCATTTGTTGTTTGTGTATTTTTTGTTTTAAATCTAAGTTTTAGTTCGTTTCGCTTAGTTTCGTTTTTTGTTTATGTTTCTTATTTGTTGTTGTTGTTGTATTTGCTAAGTAATTAGTTGATTTGTTGTTGTTTGTTTTCCCTTAACTTAAAGTTAGTTCCGCTACGTTGAATTGTTTATGTGGTTAGTTTTGTTGTTGTTGATATTTCACTGAAACGCGAAAATTACAACTTATAAAATTCTCTTTTGGTTTGCTTTTGATTCTCTGTTTGCCTTCGATCAAGTTTCAATTGCTGGCATCTCAAAGTTTTGGCTCTTTATGCTTATGTCGTAGGCCATCATTGGGTTAGCTGTAAGGCTGTCAGAAAGAGATCAAAAATTAGTAAAGTTTATAAGAAAATCCATCAAACATAAGATAAAAGTAATATTTATTTCTTCTTCTTTTTTTTATTTTTCTTTTCTAGTTTTTCGATCAATATATATTCATAAATATTTTAGATTTGTAAGTTTAGAAATTATACACATTTTTTTTTGTTGATTTTATCGATTATCGCGTTTATTTATCTTGCTTGAATTTGTTTCGGCGTTGCTAAATTTTGTTTAGATAATTCTCAATTATGCAATCAAGTTAATAGGCACTATCTATTCATATATCTGCTATAGATGTATATGTATATTAGTTGCCGTAAAAGCTCAAAAATGCAGCACAGTCTTTGAATAATTTCCAAATTGATTTATAGCGCGCATTTAATTGATATTTATCAGTGGAGATTTTTGTTGAATAATCTTAAAGGCACACGCGCCCCGAAATGTTTATGATGTAAATAAAAATGTGTATGAAATGGAAAAATACCTCAAATGAAGTCGCTACAAACGATGACAAATACGATGATATTTGGTTGTTGTTGTTGTTTGTTGTTGATGAAGATTTAATTTGATGATGTTGAATGTTTTAAGTGCAATTGCCAAACTGCCTGTTGTTTGTTAATAACAAAAACGATTTTGCATTTTAGTTTTTGCTTTTGCTTTGGCACCGGGGCTAACCAAATTTATAGCCGCAACACAGCTATATACAATATACCCCCAGCTATATCTATAGATATAGAATCGTTTGTTTGTGTGTATGTGTGTGAGCAACGTCAAAGGCCAGCAACAACAAAAGTTCTCAATGGCGCTGTTTATGAGTGGGCGGAGGTTGGCTGCAGGTTGCTGCTGCTCAGCTGTTGCCCGGTGGCGAATACTCGCCGCTCTCTCTGCTTTACTCGCTGTTGGCTCACTCGTTCATATTATACGCTTGCATGTATGTGTGCACGATAGTAGTAATAAAATAATATAAAGATTGCATAGCAGCACACAAATGCCATGCACAGCACTTGCAAACTTTTCATTTTCTGTTCAATTTATTGCGGCTTGTTTATGCATTTGGAACAAAAGTTTTTTATCTCTTGTTGGTTTGCTGCGGATTTTTGTGGTTTTTGAATTTTGCTTTTTTTTGTGTGTGCCAAGTAGTTTTTGTAGTTTTACTGCCTCGTAATTATTTATGATCTTTAGCCATTGGTTTTTGCTGTTCTTAAGAGATGTGTAATTTGTGCGGCTGGGCCATGTGTTAATCATATTCATTGGTATTTCTATTGTTTTCGGTTCTTGAATTTCTGCTGTATAAAGTAGCATACATAATTATGTATGTTTGTATTAGTTTAATGGCTTAAGCAACTTATTTTCGAAACAGTTTTTTAGTTTTAATTTCGAAATGATAAATTCGAATCGGCAAATTGGTAAACATCATTTATTGTTTTTATTACTTTGCCAAAAATTAGAGAAAAAATTCCAATTCTCGAGAGTGGAAGCAACATTGTGTGCAGCAATAAGGAGAAAGAGAGAGAACAAACAACAACAGCAAAAATATCAACGGGCAGGAAATGTGCGCTTAACACACATTGTGTATACGCCATGTGGCTACCACAGCATTGCGATATCGATATAGGAAGGTTCAACCAGAGTTCCCAACGGAAATTGTTTATTTGGAAATTCTTCACTCTGTTGCAAATAATTTACAGTTTTTATTGTGCCTCTGCACAAACAACGAAAGAGAGAGAGGAAGAGAATGTGGTAGAAAAGAGACTGAACGGAAGCTGTGCATTGGCAGGCTTATCACATGCTTGACTGGAATTTGTTGTGCGTGTGGCAAATGCTTGGATAGATAGGCCCACCTATTCCACCTGCTGGCACTTTTAGTACAGGAATAAAAAAAAAATAGGATTTAACTACAAAATTTACTCATACGATTATACTTTGTGAGTATTTCAAGGAGCTCAGAGTGAAAAATAAATTTTAAAATGCATTTCAATATAAATGCAATTTAAATGTAAATTAAATGTTTTAAAAAACAATAGACAATAACTAAATGTGAGGAAGTTTCATTGAGTTTTAACTCAAGATAAACCAGATAGGATTGTCTGGCACTTGGACCGTCAAATTGATCCTCATGGCGGATGCTACTAACCAGTAGCTGGAGTACGCAAAACTTTAGACTGGAGAGCCTGAATGATTCGCATGTTAGAGTTAGCCGCGGTGCCCACAGCTAAATGCCGCTTGTCCAGATCAGCTTTCGGATCGCTTTATAGATTAAAAAACTGTTGCAAAGGCTAAGCCGTGATCTCGGTCTGAGCAGAGAGTACAATCGTTTGAACTTTAATTTTTTAATATTAAATAAGTTATTTACAAAAGCCTAGATAGAATTTTTTATTTGTTGGCATCGTAATTTATTATTTCAAATTTATTCCAATTCCATTGATACTTTTAGAAGTTCTTTTATTGTTTATATTATATTGTTTATAATGTACAATGTAAATACTCTTTTTATCTATTCCCATTTGAAATGCTCTACTAGTATTTTGATTGGAATCGATCGACTGACTGAGTATGATTCCGATTAAATTGCAGCACTATTTTCTTTTATATTTTACACATATAAAACTACCGCAAGCATTTTTAGCTACATTTTCGTTTCATTTTTGGCATTTGGTGCTTTGTTGTTCGGTTTATTGTTCTCTTGCGGCTGCCGACACAAACGAACCGAAAATTCACATTCAAATTTGAATTCTTCTAAAGCTTTTGTTATTAATAGCAAAGTACACACACCGAGCGAGCAGAGCTAAGAGCTAAGGAGGGTGGGCAAAGGGAAATTGGCGGGAACAACGGCGAGGAATGTTGCCAGTGTTGTTGCCTGCCGTCTCTCTAGCTGCCAATGTTATTTTGTTTAAACATTAATGATGATGAAAACACACGCATCGCATCCCAAAGCATCCCCTGAGCATCCCCATCGCATCTTAGTACACTGCATGCGCTTGTATTCGCACTTGAGCAACATTTATTTCATCTGTTTCAGATGAAAATTCAATTACGCTAAAGAAACTTTTTTTAGTTCGCAGTGGCGAAAGAAAGCGTCTAGCATAAACAGCAACAGGCAGCAGGTAAAACAAAAAAATGCTTCAACCCATTTTTCTTGTTTTTTAGAATGGATGCCATAAATTAAGGTAGTCACACCTACAGCCACTAATGCCACCCAGCATAAAGAAGGAAAGTAAACTGCTGCTGCAGCTATGCAATTTATTTTACGGCAACATTGCACATAATATTATACATTTGTAACTCTAGACAGACATTGTGTACATAACAGCAAAGTTTTAAGCACTCGCGCTGTTAGTAAGTATCTCGAGTTTGTAGTTGCTTTTCTCATAAAAAAATGTGTATATATTAGCAAAGCAGTAACTCATAGGTGCTATAGGTAGAAGTACCTAAGGATTTGTAACTTTAGCTAGAAAAAAGATCTAAAAGTAAATAGTTATGCAGTCGAAATTCCATTTCACGAATCTCGAAGGGTCAAGAAAAAACTTCAATTTGTTGTATAAAATGGGTTTTTTGATTGAACCAAGTTGCAGTATTCTAGCGCTCAAAATAAGAAACCCTATTTTATATATTTTGAAGGGACAAATATTTTTTGTTCTTTGGATGTCAGCAATTAAATTAAACATTCAGTATTCATTTCTTATGTTTTCAACTACGGTTTGAAGATTGTCAATCCGAATATGGTTGTCTTTTGTTGACTTGGATTTGAAATGCTAAATTTGCAAAATAATATTTTAAAAATGCACAAATAATATAAAAATTATTTCACAACTTCTAATCCTAGTTTGGCTGATATTTTTTAACCTAATTTAAACAGAAACTTTATTTCTCTTGGGCAAGAATATTTTATGTTACTGTAAACATCAGTTAATACGATTAAAAAATTCGTAGAATACTTCCGCAATATATCCGATAAAAATCGAAAGCCTTTTTCTAAGAAAGTTTTCATTTAAAGGAATATATGTAAATTGTTTTGAGTGCAAGTCAACTTTATCAGAGAGCTCTCTCGAGCTGGGCTGATAAAAGGCATTTACGTATGCGCATTTATTTATAAACAAGCAGCAGCAGCAGCCGCATGTATCATTGTTATTTTAAAAATTTCTGCCTGCCAACGAACAAAAAGGAAAATAAATAAAATTTGCCTTAGTGAAATGAAAGAAAGAGCAAAACGACAACAACAAAAGTCCAAGTAGAAGAATGAAGAGAAAGAATACACGTAATATTGTATTGTAGCTGTATTTTAGGTGCTTTGGCAAAGTCTATTAAATTTGTGATTCTTTTTTTTTGGTTTTTTTTTGCACAGCGGAAAGTGTCTCTGTCCCTGGTTGTGATTGTGATTCTGTTTCTGTTTCAATTTCTGCCCGCCTGCCTGCCGCTGTCTCTGGTCAACACGAAAAATTAAATAATAGTCCACTGACTGACGTCGCTGTCGATGTGAATGCGAATGCGAATGCGGGGTGGATTGTGGGCCGACTGACAGTCGTCAGTGTCGCCAGCATTTTGAGTGCGTTTTGCATTTTGTTTGTTGTGCTGGTTTTTGTTTTTTGATTTCTTCTCTTATTTTTTTATTGTTTTTTCTTTTGGCTTAGATGCATTTACTTTTCGCTTTTAGCTGAGAAAAAGTCGACTGCATTTCAATCAATCTTCACTGCACTTTCGTGCACGCACACACACACATATAGACACACACACACACACACTACGCTACACATACGTAGACAGCGACACGCAGCGTTCAGTTTTTGATATTTTTAGCATATATACATTTTGCTTCTATTTTTTTTTGGTTTGGTTTGTTCATACAACGCGCACTGTTCGTATATTATAGTATGTTGTAGACGAAAGGCAGGCAACACATTCTCTAAATTGAAATTATTTATAGGTTCACATAAATTAAGTATTAACACCCCAACAGCCTTCGAGCTACTGTAGTTAGTTATTGCCCTTTTGGGTTCATGTTTAAGCCTTTTTCATACACTGAATAATATGTTAACTATATATACATTTATTGGATACACTTTGCGGGCAAGTTTTGGCTGTAGCCTTTTATTGACTTATGAAAATGGTTAAATGAATTAACTAAAGAATTTCCGTTGGAATATTGAGCAACCTACTAAGGGATATATATATTTTTAAATATTTGTATATCCTTCTGGTAATTTTGTCATTCAAACCTTTTTCTTTATGCACTATTTATAAGTATATTTATTATAAATTGCTTAATTTGGTTTTTTTTTGTTTAAATTATTTATGTTTATTCGTTTGGCTCATTTAAACATTGCTGCTAATGGTTGCAGCTATAAATTAAATTCACTAAATTTAAAAATTTAAAATTTCGAGAGTTTAATTTCTGTATTTCTGTATTTGTCACAAACTTCAAACTTATAAATTCGAACTGATGACGTTTGCTGCGTTTAATAATATTGTTTTATAACTTATTTTACGCATTGAAATTTTCTACACACACACACACACGCATGCAAATTCACTTACACACACATACACACACGCACACATTAAATAACTCGGGCAAATTGTTAAAAAAGATATGTGAAAATATTTGTGTTTGGCCGCACACACACGTTAAAAATAGCAAAATAGGCAAAGGCGTCGGTCGCGTCGTTTCGTTTCGAGCAAAATAATAATGTTGAGAAAATCCCGTGCCTTCAAAACGTTTCTCGAGTTCCTCCAAACCGCACAGCGCGCAGCGTCGCTGACAGCTGGCAACGCGTATGGCAACAAATGGAAATGACAACGGCGGCAGCAACGGCAACGACGTCGACGACGACGAGCGAGAACACCGAACGGAACGCACGAACGGCGGATCAACGACTGGCAGCAGCAGCAGAGATCGGCGGGCAAATGAGAAATTGGGAAATTTCTTTCTATTTTTTTTTTTTTTTGTATTTTTCGGTCAAAGCGATCGCTGAACTCGCTACAAAGTAATGACAAGAAATCCGCCGAGTGAACGGAACGGCAGTAAAATTTGTTATTTGGTTTGCCTGGGCACAAACTAAACTGCCACAGGGCGTATGTTTTTTTTTGGTTCGTTTTGACGTTGCGTATACGCCTAGTTGACACTAACTTTTTGCTCAGCGCGCTGAGTGAAGGCGTCGCGACATTTAGCGACACACGGACACGTCCAAACGCCAAACGTTCGCAAAGCGAAAAGAAAACGCCAAGCAAAACAGCTCTCCCAAACAAAAATTTGTTTCGGGGATCCGCTGAATTCATTTCTGGAACGAAGAAGCAACACGGCCACAAAGCGTCGAAAGCGACACAAGAGCACAATTTTAATGAGTGCTCGCCCGCTAGTGTTCATTTTCTCTTTATCGCTCTCACTCTCTTCTCTCTCTCGCAGAAGAACAGCTGTTGCCGATTGTTGTCTTTGCATTTATTTGTATGGGCAATTTTTGGGCATAAATTAATATGTAAAGAGAGGCATTAAAAATATGAATGAATGGCCGGTGGCATTCACCGATCGTTCACATACATACATATATACACATACAATATGGCGCTTTTGTTTGCCTTACCAGGTAATTGGCTGAATGACAGGCAGGTAATGTGGGCGCTGAGTCATAAATAGATATTTGGTCAATATATAACATCTATATGAATGTAAAAGAAACAAAGTTCAAATAGTTTTAAATGTTACACAAATTAACCTGAACACGAGCTGCTAAATGGCCAAATGACTTGGCTGGCATCAGTAACTGCAGTTAAATGCACAAATTAATGGAATTTTTATAGCTGCAAACACTTATCCTTGTGCTTATCACGCTAAGCTAATGACATGACACACTTTTTGTTGTGTGTGCAGTGAAATGCAATTACGTCTCGAAGCGTGCCATTAAATATGTAAGCCACAAATGCTGTTCATAATACGAACTTCGCCCATTCGACCATACTAAACACTTTAAAACAGACAGCTTCGTATACTCTTGATTCCCTTGAGCTATGGACGAACGAACCAAGCACGCAATAAAGTGATCCGGGAGACGGAGTCTTTGGCTTCTGTTACGTATTCTTCTTGACGTGGCGGTTTGCTGCACGTCAAAAGCCATTAACTGAAGTACAAGTTGATACACATTGAGACCAGGAATGCTCCTGAGTAATCAGGTTATAAAATTTCTAAATTAAAATACAAATAACTATAATATTTTCAACCAACAACGCCATCGTTGTGCGCCAAAGCTCTTTTGGTGTATTGTGAATATTTCATGAAGTTTGCCGAAGTTGAAGAGTCACAAAATGTAATTAAACTTCTTAAGGTCAACTTGGCCGGCAAAGCATTTTGAGAAAGTTAAAATGCTAGTCGCGAAATGGTTTCTAAAGATAAGAATTCCTTGAACAAAGTATCATTATTAAAAGAAGGCTTTTCTGTCGCTCCTTCTATTATCATTTAAGTTACAAAATACATAAAGGTGTTTAGTTTTCAGGCCCCCAATGACCAACAGCTGCTTTAAGCTGAACATCAATAAGGCACAAGGAGAAAGGTAGGTTAATGCCAAGCCATCAATAGTTAGAGAAACTTTTAAAATGTATGTTTGTTTGTATTATAGCCTGCCCAAGTCGGACAAATGCGACAGGCAAATCCCTGGGTGATTTGGGTGTTAGGAAGGATGTTTGGTGCGGGTTGACAGGATGTCGATTTTACGGTAACAGCTATACACCTGCCTTTTAACTGTTTGCCTGCGTGTCAGGAAGTGTCAAGTTTCGTGGTCGGTTTTTTTGTATAGAATATATAATAAAAAATTTATAATTGCTGACGCAAAATTAATTAACATTTCTGAGACAAATATTCATTTGTGGCATGTTCAATTAGGCTGCAAGTAAGGAAATGCGATAAGCGATAATTGAACAAGAATTGTATGAATTTTATATGGATCTGGAATGATTGCTCATCAGGGCAACATTGAACTCAAATATGCTTTCTACTTCAACCTTCAGTTTTTGGGTTTCCGGCTGCCACGTGCCTGCTCAACTCAAGTACCGAGGCAATTTAAAACTTTGACTCAGCGAAAAACCAAATTATCAATTTAAATGTTTTTATAATTTAATTTTAATAGCTTTTCTACATATTTTTCTTTGAGATATCTCTTCTTCGATTTTGTTGAGACTTTTAATTTGTTTGCGTCTCCGCCAGAATTCAAAAATTCCTTGAACCACACAAACAAAGAACAACTTTTGACGAGCCATGAACAAGCATATATATATTTGTATTTGTATTTAGCCTGGCCCCAAAAAACGAATCAGCAGTCAGGCGTGTTCTGATTAAACATCAGACATCTTCTTTATCCTGACTTTGAGTCCAACTGTGGGGCATGTGGCAGGTCAGAAAAACAAAAATTACAAAAATTCCGCATTCCATTTGATTGATGCGAAATTTATGGAAAATATGCCGAAACAGTTGAAAGGCTAAGCAAATGTTCATTCATTGATTTCCATCTATACGCATAATGAGACAAATGGCAGGCACGTTTGCCTTTTGAAACCCCCCCCAAAGCTATAGGAAAAGCTTACAGCTTTGAAGTCATCATTAAAGTAAATAGCAGAATATTTTCTTTGGAAGGGAACGGAAGCATTACTAAATTAATTATATAAATTGGCGCCGAGTATGAACTTTTCATTGAATATGGATCTCTTTTAAAGCGCCAATGAACCAAATACACAAATACAGTAAAAATCCTAAAGATGCTACCAAAATTACTAAGCTTGGATTCGCACATTACAATGATTCTTATAAGATGTCGTTGGCTTGCTATACTTTTCGCAGCAATAATAAAAAGCGTTGCTGAGTTTAATACCAAATTAAGTGCTTCTTCAAGCAAACAAACAATGGCAACTAACGTCAACGTTAAAATCAGGCCAAGTTGCCGAGAAGCTAAACGATTTATGCAGCTGTTTGTTGACTTGAAATGCAAAAGGACGCACTTGCAAAAATCCGATATAAATAATGAAATATTTATGCATATGTCGAGTGTATGTGTGTGTGTGTGTGTAGTTTTATTGTTGCCATCAAATACAAAGGGATTGAAAGCTAACACATGAACGAAAGTCGTTATGGGGGCCCGGTGACTGCATAATAACAATAACGAGAAAAGCGAGAACAACGAGAACAACAACTTGAAGCAGCACACACACATAACACACACACACTTAAGTCTCATGCATAAATATAGAATGGATGATATGTATATTTTTAGTTAGGACTGTGTGTCCTGCGAAGCTTTATTTCACTGTGTCGCTGCTGTGATTGGCGCGATAAGGACAAAAGCCGCAAGACAAAAGCTACGAAAAATCGACAACAACTGTGCGCACATTAAGTGTTTATACGATAATATGAATATAATGCACATGTGTGTGTGTGTGTATGATTTAAAAGATTACAACAATAGACAGCGATAACAATAACACTTAAAATCCTTAAGCCCAGTCAAGTTTATCGAGAGACGCAGTTTCGCTTTCCATCCATTCAATGTTTAAGTAGTATTTGAAGTAAAACTGCTGCGGCCGCATCCTGCTGTGACACACAGAGAGGGAGAGAGGATCCAAATGGAGGACACAACTGGACAACAACTGTGCGACTGCGGATGCGGTGCCGAAATTTGTTTAAACAGTATTTGAAATTGGGTTACGCTGTCGAAAGAGTGTTATATAAGGGGCCCTGGGAAGAAGAAAACATGTGTAGTGTGGCTTGTGTGTGTGTGTGTGTCTGGTCCACATACATAAATCTCAACAACAACAGCAGTACAAGCAGTAAGTACAACAAATATATGTGCAACGCTTTGTGGCACGCACTACACCAAAGGGCACATGAATCACTTTGGGCCAGCGCCACATGAGAGCAAGTACTAAGTCAATGTAAACTCCAAGAAGGCCAAATTCATTTTGAATACTCAAGGCTGCAATATTGGGCAAACAAACCAAAAATACAAAAAAAAATGTCAGCTCACAAAATAAAATTTACAACTCTTTGTGGGGAGCATGTATTAAAAAACAAAAAGAGAAATAAAACATTTTTAAAGCCCAACACAGTGGGGCGCTCTTTGGCACTAATGTATTCCTTTGAAAGTTTTCCGAAATGAAAAAAAACGATGAAAATTGCAATAATTTTAATTTGAAGAACTTGTTGCAAAGCATTGGATTCTAAGCAGTAATAACTGTGACAAACGTTTTACAAGGCTGCTATATTCCGACCGACAACTTAAAAATATCCTTTTTATAACACCAAATATTTAAGTTTTGTAAGACTTTTAAAATGTAATTTTCACTTTCTATGATGCGATCTTGTCTTCCATGTTGTACATCATTTTTCTTCCTTACTTTTTGCAATTTTTAGATAACATTTATTCTGCATAAGGTAGAAAAGTAATTTTCTTTCTTTGTGGCGTGCTTTTCTACTTTCATGTTGCACATTATCATTCTTCCTTACTTTTTCCAATTTAACTGTCGCATTTTCACTTCTTTCGCTTCTACACTTTCAACAAAAAGCTATCTCATGTCATTCTGGTTTGTTTTTTATTCGTCCTTTTTTTAGCATTTTTCTTTTTTTTTTTTTTAGCTAGATGATGTGCCCCAGTTGCTCGGATTGCTCTACAAAAAACACACAAACTTGCAGCAAGCATAGAAAACCGCAAAAATCTCAAATCGTCGGTCAGTTAAAGCCGGCAAATCTTGGCCAGCGGCGATGAGCCACACAACAAAAACGAACAAACAAGCTAACAAACCAACAAACAAACAAACAGACAAACGCGGGGCGTGCTCATTGAATTTAAAATTTCCTGTACTCCACAAGGATACTCTGAAGCCTGACGATGATGAAATGACAAACTGGAGGCGCACACTGAGCGAGCGGGGCAGACATGCTGTGTAAAGAGCACACGGGATATCCGTTTCCGTTCTAAGAAGTGCCGAACCCACAGGGTTGCAATGAAGCGCATTTTGCAGTAGCTTCCGCTGCTTGAACACACACACAAACATACACACACACACAAGCACACGTATCACATGTAAAATTGAAATTGACATAAAGGCAGAGACAGCCGCTTGATTGTGCGGCTTGTGTGACTGTTGCTGGCCATAAAAATATACATAACACTCATACGCCGTGTGGCACCAGTAACAACAAGAGACAAATAAGTGTGCACGAAAACCAGCTGCAACGGGAATAGACGGGGAAGGAGAGGTTGAGGCAATGTTATAGTCATATATATGTATGTGTAAGTGACGCAGACTTTCGTTTGAATCGAAATCTTTGTTATTTCGATTCTTCTTTTTATCAGAACGGAGCTAATTTCATCAAATATTCATAAGGTACAGCAGGTTGGTGTACTAAAGAGTGTTTGTGTGTGTGTGTGTGTGTGTGTGTGAAAATGTTGCTGTCATTTAAATATAGACTTAGACTCAGGCAATAGCGACTTATGAATCATAAATATGAATAAACCGCATAAATAGCAGATATCCGCGAAATTGTGCTGAAAGTGAAAAATAATTAAAGACTAGAAATTAATTAATTATAAAAACAGCTAAAGTAAGACAAGTCGTATCCTTTTGGTTTTAAGCCTAAGGTATTTTACAAAGATAAGACAGAATAAAACTTAATGCGTTTTAAAGTGAAAAATGTGGATTAAAAGAAGAAGAATAATTTGTTTACAGAGGGCAATAAAACTGTTCTTAAACGGACTTTAAAATTCCAAAAGTGGATCAAATTCTTTAAATTTTGTACGAAATAAAATAATTATGTTCAAGAAAACATTTATTTAATGCCATTTTTACTTATTTTGACAAGTATTTATTTGTTTTTTGCTCAAAGCTGATTCATATTTATATTTAATTTAATGTTCTTGTAAACACGAAAAACAACAATGCAATAAAATTTGAAATTCTTATAAAAGAATTATTCTATATATTTTCAAGAGCAAATAAGTCTGTTGTACTAATTTAATCCGAATCAAATAAACACTTAATTTATTTCTTTGGTAATCGGAGTTTGAATCATTGACAAGATGGATACTTATTAAGCCGTGTTAGCTTTAGCTTTTGCAGGATATTTAAAATATTCAAGGAAAAACTGGAAAAGGTCACTGAGATTAAAGAAACTAAACATTTATTCTGAGACAAATATAATAGTAAAATTTAAATACACTTACATTACAAATTGTTCCATAACAAAATGGCGCCAATTTTTCAAATGGCTTTGATTTCCGTTAGACAGCAAATTAAATAAATAAATAGATTTATGTCGCAGATGTTTCGGTCAATCCAATGGTCGCTTATGTACACAAAAGAGTATAGATTTAGTGAATGTAAGATTTAGAATACGAATTTTAAAGGTATTTATTTATATTTTTGCTGTTTCTCTCTTTGGCTACTTGTGGATTCTTTTGTTGTTTTATTGTTGGTTCGTTGCAATCGGTTTACAAATGTGATTTTCTCTGAATTAGGAAATTTTATTTGTTTATATTATACACGAATTTTGAGATTTGATGATGGAGAGAGCGAGAGGGGATTAATTAATTGTATGCGTGTTTTGTAGATGTTTTTGGTTTCTTTGTAATATATTAAAGTATTACGCGCGCGTTCGTTTCGTTTTGGTTGTTGGTTCGTTTCACACTAAGCGACCGAAAATCATTGAAATTTTCTACTCAAGCGAAAATGTTTCTGTCTGCTGCGACAGCGACGCAACGCAGGAAAAACCCAAAAAAAAAAGTAAATACAACTAAATTCTCGAGTAATTTTTTCTTACCCCCCCACCGTCAACTGCAAGAAGGCAAAAGTTATACAGAGAGAGAGAGAGAGTCGTAGCGAGAGAGAGTGGTGTGAGTGAGAGCGTTGCGAGCGCTAATGGCCAGCAATGAAAAGCTTTTGCTTCTTCTTCAACTCGGTGGGTTGTTGTTGTTTGTTTGTTTTTATTATGGCGCGGACCAAAGTTGCCAGACTGCCTCAATACCAACGTACATATGGCGTATGCGTAATGCGGTTTTAAAAAATGCTAAAATGCGCGTTTGTGTGTGTGAGAAATAGAAGAATATTTGAAGAGGCGTTCTACTAATGTTTAGACTATGTCTGTGAAGGGCAGGACTTAACATTCTTTAAGCTTTTTCCGGAATTGTGTGTGTGTGTGTGTGCATGCGTGTAGAATAACAATTACAAATTCATGCACACATATTTGACCAGCATGAAATATTTAGGATGAATGAATAAGGACTCTTGAGCATTGTTTTTCTTTATAGCACGAAGACCTCTGATTCAATTTTCCACTTGGCTGCACTTTATATGGATTACAATTTAAGCCGAGAATGAATATTAAATCGGTTGTTATGAGAAACCTTTGTCAATATAGCAGCTACTTGAGATTGTTGTGAATAAATATTTTTAAACGCGACATTATTTATCAGAGGGTAAAAATCAGTCGAACTGTAACTTGTTTGATTGGCAAAGGCCTTAAGCTAACTTTCCACCAAACTGTCATTTTAAGCAAACTTTTGTAAGCTGCTCGCCCAACGAAAGGGCAATGAATTTTAGTGGAAAACGTACGGAATGCCCTGCAAGTTAAGCTCGAAATGCTAGAGAAACACTATCGTCATTTTCAACCTTCGTGACGGACTTATTAAACCTTGAATTATAGATTAATTACGTTCGGAAACGAGAGAGAGAGCGGGAGAGCGGAAGAGAGAGAGTTAGTCGGTGATGGAGCGTAGAAATCGCCGTCGATAATGTTTTTAACAATAAAAACCCTGTTCAAGGACTTCCCAGGCCACTGTCATACACGCACGCAAACGGACATGAATGTGTGTGTGTGTGTGTGTATAAGTGTGAGTGTTTGGCATCTACAGGTAGCCGCAGCAACGGCACCCACAATCACTGACCCCCCCTTACAACGCAGCATGTTTCGATTTTCTAACTCTACACTGCTGAGCGCACCAAACGAGAGAGAGAGAGCAATTCAGTGGAAGAGAGCGTGGGAGAGAGCGTGGACAAAATGCGCTTTAGCAATGCTTATGCTTATGCACTGAGGCTGCATTGCAACGGCACTAAAAACATTTCTTTGTTAAGAGAAACAAAATCCGTTTATTGCTTACGTTTCATTTTTAGTTTTTGTCTTCACTTGCTTAGTCAGCATGTCAAAGTTTCCAGTTCAATGCGATAAATAATTCATGACAAATATTTGGATGCACGCACAGACACAAATACACACGCACACCAGCATGTTGGCACACACTAACACACACACGCACAGCGCGTAACTGACACAGCAACAACGTTAAAAAGTGTTGTGTGATTTTAGGCACTCGCAGGATCAGCGTCAATCTTGACAGTCCTTCGCCAACTGAGGGCATGAAACGAAAGTTCGTTGGTTTTAAAGCGCCATCGAAACGATTGCACTTGAAGCTTCCACTGCTGACCAACATTCGGTTCGACCTCGTGAGCAACGTCGGCGGGCTTCGTCAGCTCTGTCTGTTCGTGCATGGTGCATGTAGGCCAAAGCAGAAACGAGCCTCCTTTTTATTGAATTTTTGCGAGCACGCACGCACGCAGTAGCAGAAGCTTTCAGGAAATGTTGTTGGCAAAGAGTGCGGAGAGTGGTGAGCGCGAAGTGAACGAGAGAAGCGATTGCTTCGTGTACAACGGCAGTCGAAGCTGAAGCGTATGCTTGCGGTGAGTTGCAAGGCAACAAAGTTGTAAACAAATCATTAAAGCCGTATCGAAAGCGCGGCTACTATTTTGGAATGAATTGCTCAGGTGCGTGTGTTTGTGAGATGGCATAAGCTTTTTAAAAGCTCCTTGTACAATGGCTCTTAGAGTTAATGTAATTAATAGTGAATTGGTATTTATCGTGTTCGAAATGTGATTCTGTTGGATGTCTAGAAAATTTAATTTAAAGAGTTATTCAACTTTTTTATTCTTAATAACTTTCATATTAAATAAATGCAGCAAAAGCTTCTGTCAAGCGCACCCCTTCACCCCTCCACAAACAAACACAATGTAAACAACTATTGGACTAAAAGCTTGACGTTCGTAACACAGCAACAATGAAAACAAACTTTTAGCGCATAGCAGAATAGAATAGCAAAGAGCTTTCAATATAACAACAACAACAACAATATTAAATTATTTTTTGTTTGCTTAGCATTTTGTTTATTCTGAGAGCCATTGCTGCGGCGCTGCTGAGCAAGCAACTGTCGTTGTTTCAATGTTCGCTGAGAGTTTGAAACTTATTTAACGGTATATGTGAGCATAACACACACACACTGACTCATGCACATTGGACTAGGGCTGATGGTACTTAATAGAGGATACAGTTCTAACGAAAGATCCCTTGTGACTGGTAAGGCAGGTAAAATCAAATACAGATTGTGAAAATAGTGCTGAGTAATGAAACTATCAATCTGAGACAAAGACTGTAAGTACATATATAAATTTAGTTGTAAATAAATAAAAGCGAAATATGATAACATTTATGTATGAAAGAAAAGAGAAAAACTATTTTATTTAACCAGAATATGATTGAATTTTATAACATTTTACGGTAGCTCGACAATATTTATTGAAATATTGAAATATTGGTCAATTTGTTGTTAACGTAATTCGATTACATTCAATTTGAACTGGGTCCACAGTAAGGCAACATTTTTGTTAGTCAGTCGTCGCCGTCGTCGTCGTTGCCGTCGTCGTTGGTTTCGTCGTTTTTGCTTTGTGTCTCTGTCTCTTTGCATTTTGTAGCGCGCAGTTGCCGTTGCTCTGGCCGCTGTTGTTGTTGTATCTCTGCCTGTGGCTGTTCACTGTATGTGTGTGTGTATTGTTTGTATTATTTGTTGTTCGCCAGCAGCAACAACAACAACAATAACAAAAGTTTCGCTGTTGTTGTTGCCAGCTGTGTGATTGTGTGAACAAGCGAGAGAGCGATAGTGAGAGAACGCGAGCGAGCGAAAGAGAGAGAGCAGCGTTTTGTGCGTTGTTCTCTGTTTGCTGTCGTCGTCGCACAGTGTGACAAATACAATAAATTGCGTTTGGCTATTTTTATAAGTGAGCGAGTCTCAGTTATCAGGTTATATACTTGTAAGAGGGATATTAAAATATAAAATTTCGAATACAATATTATTTTCAAATAACAAATGAACATTATAAATTGAAAGGAAATGCTTTAAATAAAGATACATTTTATTTAGCATAGATTTTAGTTTAATTTTGAATTATATTTTATAATTTTTTATTAATTTCTTTAGTGTTATTTTGCAATGTGCTAAAAGTTTTAAAAATTAATCCAATTTAAAAGATATGTGTATTATGCTGCCGATAAACATTGAGTGCGGCCCACTGTATGTCGTGGCCGCTGTTTGCCTGCCTGCCGCTGCTGCTGCTGCTGTTGGTTCTGCCGCTGCTGCTGCTGCTGATGTCGTTGTTGTTGTTTTTGCTGTTGTGTTCTACTGTATATAGCTGATAGATACTGAGTATCTGAGTGTGTTTAGTCGCTTTCGTCGCTTGAAACGTGAAACATACGACAACAGAAAACGAAATTGAAATTGCAACTTTTTTTGTATGTTACGTCAGTCTGTCGCTCTTGTTGGTTGTCGCAGTTGCAGTCGTCATAGCAGCGGACACTTTTGGCGCCGTTTTTTTCTCAGTGCGGCAGTGGCTTAAAAAAATAAAAATAAAAATTCAGCGCGCTTTTTAGCTCAATTCGTTTTTGGAAAACGGTTTTTCAAACGGTTCAAACTGGACTCAGCAGCGAGCAGTCTTCGAGTACAGGTAAAATAAACAGCAAATAAAAATACAACAAAAAATATGAAATTGTTTTCGAAATAACAATAAAATACAAAACCTCCAACAATAACAAAAACAACAAGAACAAATATGCCTTGGCCAGATAAGCAACAACAATTCACCAACAAGAAAAATTATATACATATGCCATAGTGTAACTGTTTGTGTGCCAAAGTGTGTGGTGTGGCTGTATGTGTGTGTGTGTGTGTGTGTTTGTGCCTTTTGTTGCTGCTGCTGCTGATGCCTGTGTTGTTGTTGTTGTTCTATCTAACAAAGTTATTGCCTTCGCCTTCTTTGTTGTTGTTGTTGTTGTTGCTGCTGCTGTCATTGGGTTGGGGAGGGGCTGCGGTGTGTTGGGGGGTTGGGAGGGTATAGCCGGGTATTTCTGCAAGTTTTGTGTGTGTTTTTGTTAGCTTTAGAAATATATGATTTTGGTGTTGTTGTTTTTGTGTTTTCTTGTTTTGCACGTTGCTGTACTTTTTTTTGTCGCTGTTGTTGCTGTACAAACACATACATACATACATACATACAAACAAACAGAGGAAGAAACACAAATTTATAGTAAACATGTTCATGCATGTACTTAAAAAATGGTATAAAGTATTTTATGTTAATGGACAAAACACAATTAATATTGCCTAGGTACATAGTTTATTGTTTGCCCTCCCCTCTTCTATACATGCCATACAATAAGAACAACAGCAACAACAACCATTGCGCAGGCGGCACAATAACAAAAATCAGCAAGCAGCAGAAACAACAACAACAACAGAAAGTCTCGCTGTTCTGCTGCTGCTGCTGCGTCAGCGACGCTGGCAACTGTTAAAAGCGAACAAACAAAACTAACAAAAACAAATGACGAATAATACAGAACATACGACAGCCGCAGCAGCAGCAGCAACGGCAATAACAAAAGCAACGTCAACAGCAACTACAACAACAACAACAAAGATAACAACAACAGCCAGAACTGAAACACGCGCGCAGCCTTAAAGATGATAATGAAGTTGGCAATGTTGATAATTATGATGACGACAAAAACAACATAACAACTGAGCCACAGTGGGCTGAATGTAGTTAAAGTTAGAAAATTTTAATATTTGATTTGTAGAGTTTTGAAATTTTTCAAAATTAATGACTGACTGTCACGTTTAAACCTGTGAAATTTAGATATTCAAAATAAAAATATATTCAAAATAAAAATGAAATATTTAATTTAACATATAAAAATCTTGGTATTTATTATATATGTTAATATCTAAATACTTAACACCTAAATCGTTTAGGCGATATCATTTTTGATAAATATTTTGCATTTGTTCGGCCCACTGTGCGCACGTTGTTTTTGTGCAAAACTGGTGGTCTTAACGCAAGGTGCTGAAAGTGGCGGGAAAATTTGTAAAAGATTTTAGCGACAGTCGCCAGCGAGAGTGTAAAAGAGCGAGATAGAGAGAGAGAGTCAACGCAACTGTTAAAAACTGAGAAGAGAGTGAATGAGAGTGACAATCTGAGTGGGTTGATTAGAATCAAAACAGGTAGTCGCAAAAACAACAACAACAACAACAGCAAGCAGCCGAGCAGCAAAGCAGTTGCAATAACAACAGTTATGTATATTTTGCTAACGAAGGTATGCCAAACGAATTATTAAACAAATCGTTTGGTGAGTGATTAAAGATCGCCGTGAAACGAACATTTAAACTCAATAGCTGCAAGCTACAGCAACGGCTGTTATCAAAACAACAATAACTTGTTACAATAAAAACAATTACACACACACATACAAACATACATAGCCTGTTATTGTTAATTATTAATGATTGTTATTTTTGTTATTGTGGCTATAATAATATGATAAGTAAACAATGTTGCTAATGTTGATGTCTTTGTTGACGTCGTTCACAAAAATGTCACGAAACAGCTCACAAAAAGCAACAGCAACAGCAGCAACAACAACAAAGCGGTCACACTGTTTTATTGGGTTTCACAAAATATATACATACATATGTACATATGTACATAGTTATGACAACAGCTACAGCAGCAACAACAAAAGCACCAATTGCAAAAAGCTCTGTTGACGTCGTCTGCTGCTTTTGTTGCTGTTGCTGTAGCTGTTGTTGACGGCAGCAAAACCAACACAAGTACAAGCCATGAAACGGAGCACAAAAACGAAAAATATATATCAAAATGTTGAGCAAACGTTTCTCTCTCTTGTTGTTCTGACTGCCAACAACAAAAACAGCAACAGCAACAACACCACAGTTGCTGGCGGCTATTGCAATTGCTGTTGTTATCAGTTTGGCTGTCAACACCAACAGCAGCAGCAGCAGGCAGGCTTATTGCAACATTTAATAGCACAACTGATTGCAAACTCTGTAATTAACAGGCTGAAACAACAACAAACCCAACACAAACAATAACAATATCAACAGCAACAGCAATAACAACGAATATGACCACCTCAACGCCCAACAGCAGCAATGGCAACACCAGCAATGCTGTCAACACAAAAGCCGACAACAACAATCATCGAGCAACATCGACGGCAACAACTCTATACAACGGCAACAGTCCAACTGCAACATCGACAACAGCAGCAGCAGCAGCGGCAGCAGCAATCAACATAGGATCAACAAATCGTGTGATGCAAGCTGACGAGGATTTTAACATACGTTTCGTCAATTTGGTGCGCACGCATCGTTGTCTATACGACAAGAAGGTGCCCGAGTATCGCAACAGGTGAGTTCCAACTCAAAACTCTTTTGGTAATTGCAGTTTGCAACATGGGCCACAATTTGATTGAGATTTGTGTTTAAACTAAAAAAAACTTTGTTTTGCACTTGAATTAAATGTTAAAAAATATTACATCCCAATTTAAAAGTTTACACACAGAGTTGGTAATATAGTCCTGTTATAGTACATACTTTAAATGAATAAAAAATACTTAAGTAAAGAACAAAAATTCTTGATAAAGCAAAGGACTAATATTTAATCTATTAAAACTGTACTAAATTTGGAAGTTGATTATGAAAGGGTGGTCTTTTAGGTACGATATTCCTGAATTTTGTGACATGTTTACGCTCTGTTCTTCATAAAAAAAATCATAAAAAAAACTTGAAATAAGACTTTATTTCTGAGTGCATTATTGCTAGCTTGCCTTAACTTTTCATTGTCTTAAGTACAATTTGGGAGCTAAGTATTTAAATTTTATTTAGATTTAATTTAAATTTAGGAGAGTTCTGTTGGATGGTTTCGACCTCCGGAGTATAATACAAAATTTTGATTTAGTGACGGAAGGGAAGATTTAGTAGAAGCAGTTTCCTGATATGGTAAAAGGGACAGCTCTTCCAGGTGGATGAACCACACAATAAATATAGGAAAAAGTTGGGTTCGAATAAAATTAGTTTGTTAGCTAAAGATTCTTTGATTTTGATATTGGTAAGGTTTAAGGTTTGCTCTCGACTTAAGTCTAAAAATTTTCATTCTTCAATTACAGAGACAACCAGGAGAAAGCCTGGGCTCTGATATCCGAGGACACACATGAAAGTGGTAAATTGAACAAGATTTATCTTTTGATCTGTTTCGTTAATCATATATTTTTAATCGTTTTTAGTTATACACTGCAAGGAGCGTTGGAGGAACCTTCGTGCCTGCCTCTCGCGCTACATCAAACAGCAAAGTGGCTCCGAGCCACAGCACAAGCCATATTATCTGACCGAGCACATGGCATTCCTTTTGCCGTTTCTCAAGTCGACGCGTAACTCATTGGATGGCAACAATAGTTTGGCATCGCTGTACAAGTTTTCGCAGCAACATTTGCATTTTCAACACCAGCAACACCAACAGGAACACTTATATTGCAACAACAACAATACGATTGGTTTGGAGAATGAATCGATGGAGTTGAAGCAATCGCTTTCCGAGAACGACGATGAGGAGACAATAGATGCCTTTGATCCTGCCATTGCAGCACAATTGGGCCTGCAACATCATGCTGCATCCACAGGCGGCGTCAATCATGCACCGGGTTCGCCGGCTCACAGTGAAACTGCCAGTGCGAATAGCCTACAAAATTTCATACCTGATGTTCAGCTGGCTGAGTCCGGCCAGGATTTGATATACAACGATAGCTGCTCCACACCACATTTTCACAGTAGTTCGCTGCACAACCATCTGCACCAGCAACACCACCAGCAACAACAGCAACAGCAGCAGCAGCAGCAACAGTCACATCTTGAAAGTTGCAGCGCCAAACGAATCAAGACCGAATGCGAGGCAACGAGCAGTGGATACTTTGGCAACCTTAGCGTCACGGAGCACACGGACATGGAGTTCTTTCGCAGCATTCTGCCGGATATTGCTGCATTGACGCCGCAACAGCGTCGCAAGTTCAAAATTGGCATACTCGAGCTTATTGACGATGTTGTCGAACGTTATCCCAGTCAGGAGCGCTTCAATGGTGGCGGAGTGCTCAATGGCAGCGCTGGCAGCAGCAGCACAGCTTCCAACAACGGTGTTGCAGGTAGCAACAGTACATCGCACAACCGGCAGCAACGTCGCAGCTCCGGACGTGATTGGCGCAAGTAAACTTTGATCCCATCTATATATAAATTAGATATGCATACTATAAAGAAATATATAGAGTATAGTTGGGTTAACTTGAACTAGTTGGCTGTTAAGAGTTGTGAATTAGCTGGAAACACTTGGGATGTTGACGTAGCGAATGCCAAAAACCTTATGTACAAGAAGAAAATATTTGAAAAAAATATGAAATTTAAGATTTAAGAAAGGATTATAATTTTTATTGTTTTATTTTAACTATTTTTCAAACAAACTTTTTTAAAACACAAAACTTACTTTCTTAGAAGAAAGAGTATTTGAAAGTTGTTTAATGCTAGTCTCAAATAAAAGTTCACAACTTTTATTATCCAACTAAAATCTTAAAATTATGCAATCCAATTTCAATTTCAAGTTTCCTTCGAATCTTCTAAAAGCGAAATTTATTCGATTTTTTTAAATATTGCTAAGAGTTTGACAAATCTTTTCAAATGCTGACTCTCATCGAAAATTAATTTTTAAGCTATATTTTACAACTCTTTAACTCAAAACTCTTAACTAACTGTCCATGTGTTGTGTCTGCTCAGAAGTGCAAGTTCTAGGAATTAAGATTATAAAAATGCTAATTGTTGTGTTTATATAGAAATATTGTAAATATATACTACTTACAGAAAAAGAATTGATGTTATGCATAGTACGTACTTAGGTTAAGATACATAATCGTTGCAGATTAGGCTTAAAGATGAACCGAAAATAGCGAGAGAAATTCCTAAAAAATAAATAAAACTCACGCACAAAACAATTGTGTTAAATAAACAACTGAATGTATGAAAATATTACAGAATACACTTTATTATAAAAAGTCGAAAATATTTCAATAACATTTATTCGCTGAGCGTTTCTGGTGACTCCAAACGTTTTTTGGTGAGAGAAATGCAGATGGAACTAAGCCTACACAAATTGACATTTTAATCTAAATATCGTTTATTATTTTTTAAGTTATAGTCGCGTTTACAACTTTGAAACGGGGGTCTGGGGATAGAATTTCTTGGACGGATCCTTGGCCATGTCCAGCAGAGTTTGGGCGGGCTTGAAGGGAGCGCCATACAGCTCGGCGAATGAGTGCATTTTGCTAACCAAACGGCCAGCACCGTATTGATCGACCCAGCGGAAGGGACCGCCGGTAAATGGTGGGAAGCCCAAGCCAAAGACGGCACCCACATCGCCTTCCAGTGGGCTGTCGAGGATCTTCTCCTCGAGGCACAGCACCGCCTCGTTGACAAAACGCGACACCATCCGCAGTGTCATTTCCTCGGGTGTATTTGCGCCCTTGGAGACCAGCGAATACTTCTGCTTAACTATTTCCAATGCCTCGGTATTGATTGGTCGGGCGCCCTTGCTCTTGCCATCGTACAGGAATATGCCCTTGCCGGACTTGCGGCCCATGAAACCGGCCAACACTAGATCTGACATGACCCCCAGATCGCCACCGCTGAAGCGATCACCAAACGATTTGGCCAAATCACCGGCAATATGAGAGCCCACATCGATGCCAACCTCATCGGCCAATGTGGCAGCGCCTACGGGGAAGCCAAACTTTTTGGTATACTGATCCAGCTCCTTGGCATCGACGCCCTCTTGCAGCAGCCTAAACGTATAATATTAATTAATAAAGATAAAACTTAAGATTCAAGAGCACGGATTTTACCTAATTGCCTCGGACAACATTGTGGCCAGGATGCGTGTCGTATAGAAGCCGGGACCATCGCCCACAGTGATGACCACCTTGCCCTGCTTGAGACCAACGGCAACAGCTTGGGCAATAGTGTCCTTGGAGGTGCCCGGGTGGGTGATAATCTCCAGCAGCTGCATCTTGTCCACAGGCGAGAAATAATGCATGCCAACCACTTTCTCTGGACGAGAGCTGCCGGCTGCAATCTTGGTAATGGGTATGGCGCTTGTGTTGGTGGCAATGATGCAGTGTTCGGGCACAACAGCTTCCAGCTCCTTGATCACACGGTGCTTAATATTGATGTCCTCGAACACAGCCTCAATCACAATGTCGGCATTCTTGAATTCGTTGTAGTTCAATGTTGGCAGCAGGGTGGCAAGCGTTTGATCGCGTTCCAGTGTCGAGATGCGCTTACGCTTCACGGCCGTCTCCAGGCCTTTTTGCACCTGTCCAACGCCGCGTGCCAGGCCCGCGTCGGTGGCATCCTTCATCACCACGTTGTAGCCTTTGCCAACGGACACCTGAACAATGCCGGCACCCATGAGACCAGCACCCAGAACACCAACAGTCTTGACGGGACGCGCTGGCTTGCCAAAGCGATTCTTCTTGCATTCGGTTTGGCCACGGAACAGCGCCATTAAACCCTTCGATTGCGGTGTGGCTGACAGCTCACCGAAACCCTTGCGTTCCGCCTCGTAGCCAGCTTCGCTGCCCTTGTCGACACCCGTGCGAATCACCTCGAGAATCTGTTGAGCAGAATTGTTGATTGTTGGCAAATCATTCTATTGGGTTAACTCACCTTAAGGGGCGCGGGATAGAGACCACCAGATGCCTTCATCACCTGCTTGCGGGCTGTATCAAAGATTTTGTTCTTCACAAAATCTGTGTCCATAACAACCGATACCATTTTATTGATCAGGCCCGATTTCTCGCGGTTGACCTGACCAAAAAAATAAATTTTAAATCTCATGTGTCTATAACTTAAATATTTGGATAACTTACGCGCAGTTTGCCGCTGGCCAAATCGTTGGCCACCTGCACAGCTGTCTTCTCCAGATACTCTATGGTGTTTTGTTCCGCAGCCTGGAGGCCGGGTCCAAGGGGATCGACGAGCAAATCGACTAGGCCCAGGCGCTTGGCACGATCGGCACGCACCTGTTTGCCCGTCAGCTCCATGTCCAGAGCGGTTGGCACTGATGTCAGCTTGGGCAGACGCACAGTGCCACCGCCGCCGGGCAGCAGACCGAGCATTACCTCCGGCAGACCCAGTTTCGTTTTGTTATCCTTGGTGGCAATGCGATAGTGGCAGGCAAGAGCCAGCTCCAAGCCACCGCCAAGGCAGACACCGTTGATGGCGGCCACAATGGGCTTGCGACTGCGTTCCATGCGCTCGAACATCAGCTGAGCGCCATGTGAGATGTGCGTTGCCTCGTCGGCTGTCTGGCATGCTTCCAGCATGCCTATATCCGCACCAGCCACAAAGCAACCGGGCTTGCCCGAGATGAGCACGGCCGAGTGAACAGCCGAGTTGGTTTCCAGGTCTTTGATGACTTGCTCGAACTCATTGCTGACCTCATTGCCCAGCGAATTGACCTTGGCATTGGGCGAATCAATCCTTATCACCAGTACCCCGTTGACTACCTTGGTGTGAAGATGCTTCTGGGCGGAAGCGTTGGCAGCCGCAGCCACAGCCGGCGCTGGGTTTGTGGACATAAGACGACGCTGCAGCTGTGCCGCGACGGGATATGCTATAAAATTGCACAATCAATGTAATAAGACATCAAACATTACAAGCCAAAGTCTTCTGGCATTATCTCATATTGAGTTTAGTACAAAGGTCAAAGTCCAGTTATGCGACATTTGCATTTCGATTTGATTCGAAAAGTTTTCTTCATGATTGTAAAACATTTCACATTCAATTGCCTTTGTTCTCCAACTGTTTATATATGTAAAAAGTATTTTTTTGGTTTTTTCATTTTTTCTTTTACCTTTTGAGCATTTATTATGGATCAACTGCTGCCTCGATATTTGGCCAATTGCACTTAGAAATCTCGTCGCAGACATTTTCTTTATAGCTCGTAGGTATTTGCTAATTCGTTTTATAAACTAATTTGTATGCACTTTAAGCTTGACTAAAATAAAATTATATTTATTACTGTGGCAATATGCAATAAAAAAAAAGCAATATATAAAATCTAATTAACTTGTTGCGCACCTCAAGCAACGACAACGCCGACTGTAATAGACCGATAGCGATGAGACCTTTACTATCAGTCGTTCAACCGCCACATTTCATCGACGATCGTCGAACCACCACAATTAATCACTCACAACGCCGACTGAAATGTATCGATAGTTCAGTCGTTCAGTCGGAACTGCTTACACTTTAGCCAACAAGGTTTACTGCTTGCGACTTCACTGCGTCCGACGGCTACGACTGATAGATGGCGCTTTAGATAAATTACACTTTCTTGTAGTTTTAAAGGGAAGTCGTTTTTTAATTTAAACTATGAAAGAATTTTTTAATATGATTAAAACGCCATTAAGATTCTTCGAAAATTATAGGAACGAACATTTATTGAAAAAATTGGTTGCTGCCAAATCAAAAAAAATCAACGTATTAATTTAAACATGACTTAAATTAAGCTCTAATTTAAACTGTTTTCATCTTGGGGCGAAACATCTGAACCAGCTGAGTCCTCTGGCAAATCTGCTGGAGTATACTCATCTTGGTGATTTTCTTCTGGAATAAATGCATCATTTGGCGCATCTCCGGAAGTGCGTTCATCTTGGGCATTTCCGTCCGGACAAGATGCATCCTCTGGCAAATCTTGTGAAGTGCGTTCGTCTTTGGTAGTTTCATCTGGACTAGACGTATCCTCTTCTGAAGAATCCTCTGAAGTCGTTTCACCTTGGGTCGAAACATCTAAACCGGATGAATCATCTGGTAAAGCTTCTAAAGAGGGTTCATCTTGGGACGTATCACCTGAACTAGAAGTATCCTGTGGCAAATCTGTTGAAGTGCGTCGAAGTTCGGCAATTTTACCTAGAATGGATACATCCTCTGGCGAATCTTCTGAATAGCGTTCATCTTGGGACATATCAGCTAGACTAGATGCATCACTTGGCGAATCTTCTGAAGTGGGCTCTGCTTGGGAAGTTTCATCTGGAGTAGGTGCATCCTCTGGCAAATCTTCTGACGCACCTCCTGAAGTCCTTTCATGTTGGGGCGTATCATCTGGATTAGTTGTATCTTCTGTCGTATCTCCTAAAGTGCGTTGAACTTGGGGAATTTCATCTGGAGTAGAATCATCCTCTGGCAAATCTTCTGATGCATCTCCCGTAGTGAGTTCATCTTGGGGCATATTAGCTGGACTAGTGGCATCTACAGTGCGTGCAACATTTGGACTTCTAACATCTTCGAAATCATTGTCTGAATCAGGTTCCAGAGAATTAGGGTCTCTGTCCGGTCTACGAAACATCCGGTACGTACCAAGGGACACTGGATAAGCAAACATATTATTGACATCGTCCTCCTCAGCAAAATCGTTTTCCTCATCTTCAGGGACTTCAGCGAGGGGTGGCGAAACTCTTTGCGGTTCATTGCCGGTAGCGTCGAGAGCATCCCGGCGAAGCATCAGCTCGTACATGGTAAAGTGCGGCTGTTCGCCACGCAACTCGGCCAAAAAGCGCACCGCCTCCAACATAGTGTTCAGCTCGACGTGAGATTGCAAAGGATTGGATGCTTGTTCGTTTGATCCAATGTCTTGTCCATCATCCACTGACAACATATCAGAGGCGTTCGATACATCATTGAAAGTGGGCACCGTCTCAGTCTCCGTTGGGGGAAGCTCCGGCTCTTGCGTCTGATTGCGATTTCTCCGATTCAATTGCCTCCCGTATATATTGGTACCAACCCTTCGATCCGATGCGTTGCGTGGCGCCACATTGTGTTCGAATTCATTCAGAAAGGCGTTCAACAGAGCTAAGCTTTCATCGGAGTAGAGCACCAGAACCCGTCTGCAGGTGCGTCGTCCATCTGGTCTACGGTCCGTACGATCCCTCAAGTCAAACCTTATGCGGTTGCGACGTGTTCGAGTGTTGGTTCGGGTGCTGGTTCGTCGTTGACGCGGATTTCGACGACGGTTTCGCGAATTACCTCTATCATTTCGATTTCTCGGCATCGCAACTTACATATAATTAAATGTCTTATGTGATTTGTATTTTTTGGTGTGTTGTTTAGGTCTGCTTGAAGAGCTTTTGATTTTTGTACTAAAATTAAAATGGATATAGCTTAGAGTGATATTTTTGGGCATGCTTCGATTTATTAAAGATCTTTTGTTTGACGAAATTTAACTTTCACTTTTTATGGATTTTATTCGCTCCTCAGACACGAAATCTGAATTTCTTATGTTAAGCTGCTGTTAATATGTTATTTAACACCTACAGATAATGTTATACGAGGAATACTAATCTATTGCCAATAATAGCTCTATCAGCTGCATAAAAATCAGCATTAACAAATTGCCAGGATCTGTTTATATATGCATATTGAATTAGTTTTGGCAAATTCGCGATACCTCAACCCCCGATCCAGATCAGGGGCACTAGTGCAAAAACAGAGATCATTTCGCCAATTCACGCGCATATTGAATTACTACAAAGGATAAGAAAAGGATCAAAGTTAACTAATTTGCATAATGCCACGGCAACCAAAAAGGGATAAACAACAACAACAGCAACACCAACAAAAAGAGCAGTGGCAAAGTCAGAGATGTAAATTTGCATACGACTGGGTTTTGGATTTTTTATTTGTATATTTGGGTATTTACCAGGGGCTAATCAAACAACATGTGAAAGAAAACGAAAAAAAAACATATTGTAAGCCCTGCTGAATGCGACAGGAAGCACACGCGCTCGGGTTGTGTGATTTATGGTTTGGTAATTAACATAAATGAAATCAAAACATTATAAATGTTTTCATTTTAGAGGGTTAGAAAGCTACTCGAAAATTATGCGATATGCAAATATATTGTTTGAAACAAAGTCATCTCGCATCCGCACATTGCACTCCACTTTCCGCACTCTATTCTATTCTGGTATTCCGCGAATAGTATATCCTTGAATGTCCTTGAAGGTCGCACGCGTCGCGCACTCGCTCAACATGACAACTAATGGGCGTTTTGTTTATGGTCGGCCCTTAAACCCTCATTAGGTTCAGGCATGGGAAAACCCTTCTCTTTTTTTTTATTTTTAATTATTTATAATCAGCTTAGGATGAAAGCAAAAAAACTTGACATGAATATAAAAACGTATTTGTTTGATAGTTTTTAAATAGTTGACAGGCAATTGCAACTTTATTGTGCTTGAAAAAATCCATTTGAGTGGATTAAATTTTAAATATCAAGTTAAACGAAAAAAATTGTTTTGGTGTTTATATCTTAATAGAGTAGTTGAGCATTTTGAGTGGGGATCGATTGTGGAAGGTTTGGACTTCAATAGCAGTGAAAGTTGGTTTTTTAGAAAGGAAAGATGTGAATTTAATTCCAAATACTAATAATAATAATAATGTTAAAAAGGAAATTTATTTTAATTATTATAAGTTTAAGATTAGTCAATTTAAAAGAACAACTAAAATTTTTTGAATTTCTGCATTGAAAATAATTTTATTAATCATAAATTTGATTTAAGAAGAAAATTATATTCAAACTGATAATTATATTTAAAGCAGCACACATATTTTACTTTATTTAAGTTAATTTTAGATTTATATCAAAACTGTTATTTAACAGATTATAAATTAAAAGTAGTAAATCCAAATGTAAGGCAAAACCCAAACAAAATTCCTATGTGCTGTGGCCTAAATGCTGCAGGAAACAATAGCCAAATAAACTACTTTCAGGCTACTTTCTGATCTTTGCAGCTATCTGCTTTGTTGTCACTTTTTTTTTTTGTGTTTATTCCTAGCAATATTTCACGCTGACCCACCCCGCCTCAGCCGAATTGTTAAGGTCATTTATGGTCGAGATTTCTGGGCATGCGTCGAGGACTCATTCAAGTGCGCATTAAACGCGCCTCATTTGTTTTGAGGCGGTTGCTCGTTGGCCTTTGTGCTGTGATGTCCTTTGAAGTAGCAGCCACGTTAAATAGTTTCCGATGAGCACTATTTGTGTTCGGCACATTGTTGTGTGTGGTTTTTGGTGTCGCAACATTTGACATTTAATGCGTGCAGCTTTTGCCACGTATCATAAATTAAATAGTTAATCGTTGTTCTCGTTGTCATCACTGCAGCTGCAGCTGCATTCCTGATGGACATTCACAAACCCTGAATGACAGGATACGTCAAAAGCCAAATCAAAAGTCACACTTGAGTTTAACACACAAAAATCAAAATATGCTGGCCTTTCAACGACCTTTCAAGAGCCCCAGCGGGCTTATAAAACCAAAGTTCAGAGCTAAATATAATGTTTTTATTATCGATTATTTTAACTATGTATTTGAATATTAATAACTACTGGATCATCAACTTAAGTTAGTTATTAAGGTTGAGGGCTTATCATTAAATAGTTGGGAAGATTAGAGGGCGTCGAAAATATTTTGGAATCCACAAATAAATGATTAAATTTTATTTAACTCAACTTGGGCATTTTTCCTTGTCATAGAATGCCTTGAGATTCGAATGATTTTTTGCTCAGCTTTTGGAAGTAGAATTGAAAATATTTTTATTGATCTTCACACAGCTGCCGGATAAACATTAAATTTAAAAACGAATATTCTACGGCAAAACAAAAAGTTCAACAAGTTCGAAAAACATTTTTTTTATATTGTTTATTGAAATAAATTTTAAATTCATGATGGTCAAACCTCAAGTTCAACCAAACACAAGACGCCGGCAGAAAAGTGCGATGCAGGATCGATTAAGTCGAATGACGCAAGATGCTGATGGTAAAGTTGACGTAACTGGTTTGCTGCAACAGTTCATCAACGAGTTGCAGAATCTAAACAGCAGTGTGAACCAATTGCGTGAGGTGAGCAAGCGGACGGATCCGCCCTCGCAGATGATTGACAGCGATGATATGATCGAGGAAGCGGCAACGTCTCGTCGCCATTCGCCGCGTACCAAGCGGCAGGAACGTCCTGTGGCAGTTAAGCGACTACAACAGGGACGCAAGCCGCTGCATGGTCGACGCAAGTGTTGCAAGTGTCTGGAACAAATGGTGGAGCTGCCTGATGGAACCTTTTCAACTTCTGCCAATCGCAGCTTATCAAATTCTAGTTTGGAGGACTATGTTGAGGATGATGGAGCTACAACTCCGGGCAGTGATCAAACTTCTGAAGATGAAGGAGACGAAGACGAAAATTATGAAACTGACGTAACTTTGGTTCCCTCATCTGACTTGTCATCGTTGGAAAAAACATCTTCAAGCATTGTTGGGGCCACTTCAAAATCCAAAGTCGCCCCAGAAAATCCCACTACTGTCGTCGCGATCCCGAACTCAGCCCTTCAAAGTGGTCCTCTGAACGATGTAATACTAACTGAATCACAACTCTCAACCGTATTGGCCGGTGATCCCCCATATAGCTTTCAAAGTGCATTGGATGCGTTTATTTACCTGCAATCGTATGACAATCCCGAAATTAGGGAGCTCGAGGATGATGATGAACACAACAACTGGGAGGGCTAAGTTTTAAATTGTGTTCTCCCTTTTAAAAGTAATGCCTAAGAAAGTATCGACAATGATAACAAAAAAAAAAAAAAAAATTCTAGTTGCACTAAAAATCAGAAATTGTTTTTTATTTTAAACTGGGATATTTTTTTCCGTTTGTCCATAAAATCTCAAGTCTTTATTACAATAATCATAAATAGTAGGTGGGTCTTTTTTGTTTTGTTCATAGTTGTTGTTGTTGTTACTTAGATAATACTAACTATACTAAGACAATATTATTATTATGCACTTAGGTTAAAACTTTGGAATAGCTGGGTAAACAAATATATTTCTTAATGACTTAAGATCTATATAGAAACATTAAATGAGATAAAGATATATATAAAAACCAACAACAAGAAGGGAGGAGGGGCGTGGACTTAACTTCAAGTTGCTGTGAGGCGAGATGTGGAATTCAACTAGAGACTAGAACAACGCTTGAGTGATAATGATTTGATGCTGAGATCTTGCTCGAGGATTAACAGTAAACACCAACAGCAGCTGAGGCGTCCAATTGGGTTGGACTCTGATATGGGGCAGCACTCGCGGCGTCCATTTGAATATTCCACACATTGTCCACACCCGTGTTGCTATAATAATAGTCAGCAGTCTGATGTTGTTGTTGTTGTTGATAGGAGACGGGTGTTGCAATAAAGGATTGTTGTTGTTGCTGTTGCAACGTTTGCTGATACGCTGTCGCCTCGTCGTACAGAAGCTCCACGGTAGAGGGACCGCTGCTATTGATGTTCGGATCAAACACATTGAAGATCTCCGAGTGAGGCGTATAGAAGTTATCCGGACTGGCGTTGGAGCTGCCGCTTATATCCAATGTTTGTGGCACGTAGCCGCCATTGAAGTAGCCATAATCCTCGGAGCTGTAGCCGGAGCTGCTTGTCAAGCTCGATGTATCGTCGCAGCTTTCGTACACATTTACTCTAGCCGGATAGACGGATGCACTCGATCCATGTTCGTAGTTGTTGCTCTGTGGCAAGATGGGCTGCGACTGCTGCTGCTGTTGTTGTTGCTGTTGATGTTGCAACTGCTGCTGCTGAGTGTCCGGCGAGTGCAACATATCGTAGCCATAAATGTTGCTCGTATAACCCAATGTGGCATCCGGTTGGTAGTAGGACTCACAGCTGCTCCACTGCGGGGTTAGGTAGTTGTTTGTTTGATTAAAGACTGGCGCCGTTGTTGTTGTTGTTGTTGTCACAGGTGGACTCTGATAGCCGGTTAGCTCTGTGCCGGATTGGAGTAGCAATTGATCCGCATCCGCCGAGGAGCATTGTTTGCCTCGCTTGCTGGGATTCTCGGGAAATGGTGCTACTGTGGTTTTTGTCTGCCTCTTGTTCCTTCTCAAGCTGCACAGCTTATCGCTGAGTGCCGCATCCCGGGCCAGCATCACTGCCAAGCTGCGAACCCGCCTGCCACCGGCGAGCAGTCTTCGCGCCTCCGTCGAACCCTTTGCCTCGGGCCTGGCATGATCGTGCGTGCCCTTGGCCTGGAAGTAAATGGCATTGCCGGCACGACGCCAAAAGTGGGTCACCGGATAGCCACAGTGTCCACGACATGGCTGGATCTCCAAGCGTCCATTGCAGTTTCTAATTTTGGTTGATAAAAAAGTTCGAATAAATTCCTTAAGGTTTTTGGTTTTTAAGGTCTTACCTATTGGGACACTGTTTGCCTTGTTGCTTGCGTCTCGCCTTGTCGCAAATGGCCGGACGCAGATGGACGCTGGCGCCATTGGGCAGCCGGCATTTGGCGTTGCAGAGGAGGACGCCCAGGCAGCTTTTCTTTAGGATGTTGACGTTGTGGTTGTTGGTGTTGCGCATTGCCCAGCCGCTGGCATGCTTTTTGGCATCCTCACTGTGCGTGCCATAGATGAGGCGACAATGGCCATTCGCCCAATCGTTGAACTCATCAAATTCGCTGACCGACGGCACCACCGTATCATTGATATCCCATTCGATTTGGATGCGTGATTTGGTTGCGGGCGGACTTGCTAGCGGAATCGGTTGGCACAATCCGTTCATCACCATTTTATTAGTTTCGTTTCGCTTGCGCTGTTTTCTATACACACAGACACAGACACACTGCTGCACACAAAAGTCAGAATTGCTTTTCCGGCACGATTTAGACGTCCGTTCACAACGGCTGCGCAATGTTGACTGTCTCTGGCTGTGCCGAACACAACATTAAGTTCCTTCTGGCCGAAGTGCAAAGACCAACGACGTCGGCAGCAGCAGCGGCGAAGCGTTGGTGGTTGTTGCGCTCTCATTGGCTTGCTTTCCAGTTTATCCGGTTTTATCCGTTCGCAGCAGAGCCAGCTATCCGTCAGACACACTATCCACCGCGCTCTCTTTTTCTTGCATTCCTACTGGAATTCCACACACACACACACACACACACACGGACTCGTCATTGTCATCGCTGGCTCTGCTCGGGTTTGATTGGGCAGCCAGTAGCTGTTGGCAGCTGGCGCTGTGTTGCTGGAGCAATTTGAGTCTCTGTTCCAGCTCTGCGGCTGCGCTGCTCTAGCACATTAGCACACCTGCGCCTGCGACTGTCACCGCCACCCCCTTCCCTGCCATCCCCCATGGGGCAGCAGCACGCGTCGGGAGTCGGAGTGGCGGGCGGGGGGAACATCAGTGGGTAATTGTATTATGGCAGGCAGTCAAAGCTAATTAAGTTGGGGCTCAAAGGCACACAAAAAAAAGTAACAACAATTGTGAATTATCAGGCACCTGGTGACAGGAACAACGGTGAATAGAGGATAATGGGGGGGGGGGCCTGGAACAAGAACAGAGCCTGCAAACCGGAGCAGGAGCAGAAGCAGCTGTGCGATTGTGGTTTAGTTTTGTATTGAAGTTCGCGACCAAAAGCAGAGCTAAAGATGAGAGGGGCATGAACGGGGATCCTTTTTGGTATAGAACATATACATATATGAACATATATAGAAGACGAAAAGAAAGAGTTTCAATTAAAAATAAATATTTGAATTTTAGTCTACAATAAAAGATGATTAAAATACATCCTAGATATCCGAAATCGAAGAAAAACTGATTTTTGAGGAGCATAGTTTTTATTTAATATGAGTTCTTAAATAAGTTTTAATTATAGGTCAATCATACTTAATAAAACTCATCTATAATATAAGGAATATTTACTCCCAGAGTTCAGGTTCATGGTTTTCCTATTACAAAATAGTCTAAAATATAACAGCAAATATATTAAATTTCCGACTTTCATATAAAGTATTTCAGAGAATTTCCCAGTCGAGTTTTGGTTTCTATATTTGTACAATAATATTATAAATTTTTAATTTTAATATTTCACAGCCTTTAATTAAATTTAATATTAATTCTTATTAGCCAACATTTTCAACATGATGTTTAACCTACATTTTGCTGAGTTGTCACAAACCCAAATCTAACGGTATTACTTCTCACGATCTACAAAACGATAAGCTTTAAACGTTTTGCAAAAAAAAAAAACATAAAAAGAAACATCTCGGACGTTATCAACATGAAAATCGGATAGGAAACTTCTTGCTCAAGATTGTAAAACCCAATTTAGCACGCAAAAAAAAAAAAAAAAATTAAAAGGTTGAATAAGAAAGGTATAAAGCAACCCCCGAAAAAACAAAATATACAGTTGCAATATGAAAACCCAAGGCAAATGCCATAACTCTGACATATGCCATAAAGTTAGCAAACAAATATTTCTCGTCGATCTTAAGCCATAGATAAAGCAAACAAACATAATTATTGAGAACCCGAAACAAGACTGAATGCAGAAGGGTTGTGAGTTAAGGCGCCGGGCTAAACCCCATTTTTCACACTTCGTGTCGACTCAAAGCAGAAGTCGAAGTCGAAGTAAGAATCGTGCAATTATGACACGTCACAAACAAATAGCTGAATGAGCAACCCGCGGTGCCTTTTTCCTGGGACAGAGTTGTTCTCCCTCTCTTTCTTTCAATCTCTCTCTGAAGATTGAGCGCCTAGCACGCGATAGGACTTTGCTTGAGAAAGGATTACACAGTGGCATGGCCAGGGTGCGCCGAGAAAAGGGCGTTGACTTGAACAAAAAAGTAAAGTCATGACGTTGCATATTATGCGAAAGACCTTGAGAGATTGATAAACAGATCATCAACATCTAAGCTACCTGGCCAGCAATTGCAACAGCAACGGCTTTGAAAAAGTGGGTGTGGCATTTTAATGATGCCTCAAATTAACTGTTCCGTTTCAATTACGATTACAATGCCACCAAACATTTCGAACATTCCAACATTTCACTCAGACTCTTGGCAATGTCAAATTTATTTGACATTCTCCCCGGGGTGGCGGCTGTTTTTCGGCAATTGAAAACTCTTTTTCCACATTTCACAGTGTTGCTGTTGTTGTTGTTGTTGTTGTTGGTGACGCAGCCATTAAATTTTAACCAAAAATTACGCATAAATGTCATCGTAAATTCGACAGTTTTCCCGCCACGTCGTGGGAAGCAACGCCCCTTGAGATTTAGTCAGCGGCTTTGACGTTTTGTTTTGGAAATGGAATTTGGGATTTATATAAGGATTACTTTGGCAGTTACAAACCTGATACAAGATGAAGTTAAAATATTATTTATATTTATACACTTTTCCTTTCTTTATATGTAGAGCATCATCTAGTCTTGACAGCTAAACTGACTTTCAAATGGCTTTTGAAATTAAAAATTACTTCCGTTGAAACCATATTCAGCGGGCTTACTCATTTGTTTATACTTATATACCGATTGTTTATGTGATTATAGCAACAATTTACATTTATACATTTTTATTCCGTCCAGACCGCCAGGCAGTCTCGCCTTTTAATTTAATTAACTTTTGATAGCAGACGTCAATTTATTTTAATTTTTGTAAAAATAAATAAATTTTATTAATAAATTCAGTATTCATATTAATTGATTTATTTTTTTTATTAAATACAAATAATATTATTAACTAGGAGTTAATCAAACTCTTTAATAATTCCAAAATATGTCTCTAGTTCTTAGGCTAAAGGCTTTTCTAACTAATTCGTTATTTTATATGATAATATTTTACACTCTTTATTTTTATTTTTATTCCTATATTATTCCCACATCCATCGAATCCTTAACATTTTAGGGGCATGATTACACGATCATTTATTAATATTAAGTATATTTTACCCTCTTCCGTTCGGTTGCTTTTCGTCTCTGCTTCACTGAGTTGTCAATAGAAAGTTTCGTTTGCTTTCGACGAGTTTGCTGCTGGCTTATCTTACGAAAAGCATCTAACAAACAGACGAAACAACAATTCGCAGTTAATTAACTGTACTTTATATATAGGAAAATAGGTTTGTATACTATTATCAGCTCTCTTGTTGGCCGCAATTAAAACCGCATATAGGAAATCATTCATTTGGCAAACGTTGACGTCGCTGGAAAATCCAAATAGCCTCAAAGATCCACAAAGTCAGATAAGGCCAATGAGCAACTTAAAAACAACCCTCGCAGTTGAGAAGCGACTGATTGGTTTTTGGGCTAGCTGCAGGATCATACGTACGTAAATGATTTAAAGCAAGTCTCATAATTTCTCATTGTTCAACTGGCATTTCCACCAAAAACTGATAAATGAATCAAGCAGCTAAAAACATAAACGGCAACAACTATATAAAGAGAGATCGAGTCAAACTGATAATACCTTTCACACTCTGCGTGAGTCCTCGGCCGCGAATGTCCTGCGGTGCGGTGCAGTGTGTTGCTGGAACAAGATCGCTGGTCAGCGATAAGTGAAAGAGAGAGAATTGAAATGTTTCAAACATATATTCCAAAAATGGGAGGACTGATCGTTAGGACAAGTGGCTGCTAAGTAGCTTGCTTGGCTGACTAATCCGATGTCCAAACAAATCGACCAGACATTCGGGTTTACTGTGCTGTGTTGTCAGGTGTTTTTGTTGTTGCATCCAGGGTTAATGGGCTTACGACCTAGCCCATTGTTTACTCCGAACAATTCAATATTATATATGTGGATTACGTGTGAAATACATTTGTTGTTAAATATTTATGTTTGTACATGAATTTTGATAATTTCCCACGCGCATCTTTGTCTCATTTGTTTTTGCATTTTTATTCATAGATTTTAGACCAAAAAACAAACAAAAATTTCTTCTCGTGCATATTATTTTGGTTTAAGGGTTTTTGTTTGAAATTATGGCATTGAATTACATTTGTTGGATTTTGTGCTTATTTCAATTATTATACAAATTTCTCCCACACTTTGGAGGGCTGGGCTGGTATCGCCAAACAGCAGTTAGCTCTACCCGCATTCCCTAATCATAATGCGTTGGACTCACCGTTTCAGTAAGAGAGTAGCTAAAGAGAGACAGGCAGACGAGAGAGAGAGAGAGAGAGAGCGAGATGCTGTGTAGGAGTGCGTGGCAATAACAGAAGCTGCAACTGAATGTTGCTGATAGGTTTGAGTTTAAGTATTTAAAGTGTTTTAAACATTCAAGTTTCTTTACATTCTCTAGAATACTGTAGAAACTACGAATATTTACGGAGGCAGAAGGAGTCTCTGCGTTTAAAGATAGTTTGATGCACGTCTAGGAATTTTATTAAAATCATAAGGAATCAGCTAGTCGATCTCGTTTGATTCTGTTACTTTCCGGGCATGGCAAGCAAAATTTCCAAAAATCATCCTGTTTACCCATAAAATCAATCAAGGCAAAAATAAACCAAAATTATTTCCAAAAGTACAAAAACAAATATAGTTTTTAAACATCGATTTAAAAAATATCTATATATTTTTTTTCTCAGAATAAAAGGTAAGCTAAATGCCTGAGGACATTTCACATCATAAAAAAGCGAATTATTCACACTTGCCGGCGGTTACAAAGCAATTCGCGCTACGCAATAAAATCTAATTAGTAAACTCACTTGGAAACCCGAAAAAAAGAAGAAGAATAAACATAACTAAAACTGTAAAGTTTCAGGTACTTCACATACAAAAAAAATAAATAAAAAGATTCGAGGATTCGTCGATTCGAGAATTTGGCATGGTGAGGACACTTAAGCACAACAAAGATGCACAGACAAAGGACACACGCGCGCCCCTCGACGAACGAGAAAAACAACCCCCTCCCCAGTTGAGAGAATTTTATTTGCAGTCCCTCGCTGCTGTTTGCTCAAGCGCAAGAGAACAAAGTTACAGTTGAAAAAAATGTAAAAAACGGAAGTTGAATTGAAAAATTTTTGGCAACATTTTAAAAAATCAAATGCCGCATAAAGTGGCGAGCCAAGACTGCAGCGGACTCGTGTGCCGCGTGTCGAATCCATGTCAATATTTCCGGTGTGTCTAATGACAAACGCATGTTTACACGAGTGCGAACACGTCCGGAGATTCACCGTTGTGAACGGGGTGCCCGGCGTGCCCGCCCGGCACATTATACGGACATCAGTAGCGAAAAAAAGGATATCTGGCGGGATGGCGGCAATTAAATGGATTTACTCAAGCGTTTTCGATCATGCAATTTATAAATGATGGCCGCGAAATTTTAAAGCTGACAAACCGAACAAAGTGAAAATATAAAATAAAAAAGGACACTCGCGATGATAAATGATCGTGTGGGTAAAACCTTTTAACTTTCGATTAACTTGGACGGACATTTTACTGTCTAAAATGTTCCACACTGTTCACTACTGCCTTCAGTTTATTCAACTGCATTTGAATGTCAATTATCTTAAATTGCTAGTTGTGACTTAGAAAGCAAAAAGCTATTAACAGCGAAGCCCGACAAACCTACAGACCAATAGACCAATTAAGGCACACACTCACACATTTGCTCATAAACTGTATCCATAACAAGAACCGAGTGCATTAACCTCGGCTCAACGTATGTATATTTGATTTGCATGGATGTGTATCTTACAGATACATTTTGGGTTTCCGTTCGAAATTGGTGGCATTGCAACTCCGCCGCACTCAATTTAATTTAATAAAAATTTTCGAATAGAGTAGGGGATTTCTTTTCGGCTCTATGACTAGCATTTTTGGGGTGCCCTTCTTGGTAATTATTAATAATATTTCTGTTTTCGACTCTCGACCGTTGTGCACATAAAACGCATCCAGCAAAACAAAATGGCTGCAAAAGCTGTTTATTCAGATCGGACACATAACTTCAATTAATCTCAATTAAGTGGCAAAAATACGACGACGAGCATAGACTTCATATTGATGGAAAGTTTTGTTTTTAGGGTTCAGACTGTCTTCGCATAGCCCTTTTTTTTTGGTGCTGGAGGCGTCGCCGCTGCCAATTGAGGGTTAGGCTCTAGGCACATTAATTCTTATTGTATATATAACTTGGCAATTGGTAGTTGTAAATTTGAAAACTAGCCACTTTATTGGCATTATAGGGCCATAAAGTTATGTATTAAATGTGTTGGGAAAATGAAGCTGGAGTGAGGCTATTTATTTGTGCTGAATTTTGTTAATCAATATGAAAACCAAATATGTTAAGCTTATTATTCTCTTATTACCAATATGTAATCGAGTTGAAAGCACAAAGGGAAACCGCCGCACTCTTTTGGGCTGCCAAGTGGTGTGCCAATCTTTTGCGGATAGCTTTTGATTGGAACACTTGAGCCGAAAACAGAACAGAACCGACAAGAAAGTAAAGAATTAGTTCCTATTTACACAACAATGTGTGCGCAATGGTGTGAAACTCTTTGCCACAGTGTCTCGAGAAAGGGGGAAACTCAAGAAATTCAGCCTTTCAGACCCTTTCGAACTCGGTTCTTATCCTTGTCTGGCTTGGAAAAAAAAACAACAAATAAGACGTCACGCTCATTACAATATCACAATGGCCGGGGTTCGCCTTTTTCGGAAAGAAACAAAAACCCCTCCGAGAAATGCGGTTCGAGTGCTCGTGCTGGCTTTTGTTATTTGTTTCACATTTTGTGCGTTTTGCTCACTTGAGAGGCACAAGGATCGCTGAAGAAACTCCCTCCTGCTCTTTCGCTCTCACTCATTCTTGAAACTTTTACGTATTGATTACAAGAAATATAGATTAGAAGCAATATGTTCTGCATTTTTGTGTTCACAAATTATCGCATAAGCATATGCAAAGATATTGAGTGTTCGTGCCTTAGGATATTGGTCTATTGTTTCGGCATTTATCATTTATGCAAAATGCTCCCTCCATCGAACCTCCATTCTCAATACGTTACGATAATTCTTTCCATTGCGATAATTCTCATCTTTAAATACGAATCGTATGTATATTCATTACAAGAGGTCTCGCCTTGGTTGCATATCGCTTTGATTGATTACTCAAGTGGTTTATCGCTCTGCAATTGTTGCTTGGTTCTTTCGAGCATTGTTTCCCGAATTGCGCCTAAGGCGTTCCCGGTCCTCTGCCATTGTTCCCGGGGCCAGCATTTTGGTCACTTGAGAGTTGCGACTGTTTCCTTTTCATAAATGTCATTTAAATACCAAAACTTATTAAAATCTATATTGAAAATTTGCATGGCTTCACAATTCACATGAGTTTTGTAGTGCATTTGGTGAAGCAGCAGCTGCGTTTGGGAAAATTACCAAATATGACATAAATGAAATCGATCTTTGAGGCCACCAAGGGCGTGGCATGTGCTAAGTAGCTCAAAGATCACGGCGGTTACGAAAGGTTAGAAGTAAGAAACAAAGGTGAGCATTTTGAGGGAGTTCTTCATTTCTGTAAGGATAACAGAAATAGGACAGTTATAGTTCGTAAAGCTTAACTCCCTCACTACGATTTTCTCCATGCTCCCATTTTCATCCATCCAAAACCCCTCTTTTAGCCTCTTCCACTTTCATTTAATTCGCGCAACATCTGCAAACGATGCGTGAGAAATTCTTTTTTGCATGTCTGCCCAAAGCGGTTTTTTGTGGTGCGGCGTTATCAAGCCACCACAGGAAGCTTCATCAGTATGTCGCGGCTCTGCCACAAACAATACACATTGCCACTCGAGAAGCACAGTTTGAGCTTGCAACGCTCACGATGACGCTGACGATGTCTGTCAAGAGGCCACTCATATATTTGCAACAACTGGAGAGCTGACGCAAGAGAGAGCTGTGGTGGTGCACGGTGGTTTTGTTGCTCCGTCTCTGCTCCTGTGGCGATGCGGTGTGCACATAGGCACTCAAGTGCCTGGAATATTGCGCTAAGGTCGCCTCAACCTCACTCGCTCAGCAGCAGATTGTCGACTTGGGTAACTGGAATTATTATTTCAATTTTCTTGATTAAAATGTTGCTACTCGTCGATGTGTGAACAAACGTTTTTATTTAATTTTTTATATATTTAAATAAAAACCACGCAATTAAGGATGCCCTCGTGGTGGATCTTCTATATAATTGAGATGAGTTTCAAGTTGAAAATATTTAAATATATATTTGTAAGTAGAAATTGGAAGACAAGTAGGTACCCATTACTTCGACTTCTATGTTAAATCTAATACAATTATGTTCATCGAAAAACTTTGACCTTTTAAATTTCCTCACAGTAATAATTTATGTTTTATACACATTTTATTTATTCGAATATTTAATTCAAACATTGCTTTGTTACTTCATTTCCGATTCAGCTTACAATATGTTCTGCAATGGCAGCAGCAACAATAATTAATTTAATCTATTTAACAAAGGTCATTGTCAGCTTTTCCATACAACATATAACAACAGCACCGCCATTATTTTCACTACTTTTGCCCAGGCAAATCAGAGTGCACTGTCAGGGCCGAAAAAGTGTCAGGGCTCCGAGTAATTACCACTCGGCTTATATCAATCAATGAGCGAAGAGCTATGGAAGCGACAATTACTGCCAACTGAGTCGTGGGCTGTTTTAATTGAATATTACAAGAGGGATGTGCATTAATAAGGAAATCAATTTAAATCTCAGTAAGTTGCTTTGCCTGCTGCCAAACGCATGAGAAAAACCTACGAAACTCTAAAAAATTCTGCGGGTGTAGGATCAGCATTGGTGGTGCCATTGTGGAAGGGGGGGTTGCTGTCTTTCTAACGGCTGCGAAACTCAATCCAATACTTCAATAAAGCAATAAGTTTCAATTGAAATGAATGCTACGTACTTGCAAAGTTAGTTTCCCAAGGTCAGCATGAAGTCTAGGGAACAAAATAAAGGGTGGCAGATTTTAAAAAGAAAGGAAAATAAACATTTGGCTCAAAACTCTGCAACACAAGAAATGGAAACACGAATCATCAACAAGAGATAATTTAGTATAAGAAATAATATATATATTTAGTTAAGCCAGAGAGCTCAAAGGGTAACAATTTGATGGGCAAGACTGGACTGTTAGTAAATTATATCATCACTTTTCCAATAAGTGTCAAAATGGTTAACAAATCATATTCAGCCTACTTTTTAGATTCACAATACACATTTTTTTAAATTCTAAACTCAAAATGTATTATTTATTTGTATTAATAGATAAACCAACACAATTTCGAATGAAATCAACGCCAATCAAATATCAATAATAAGCTTATCAAACTGCTACTTGGCGATTGTAAACGGATCGTGTGAAGTATTTTGCAATATTTCCCAATTTTTGGTTTCCTTCAGTTTCAGTGGCTCGTGTTTGTGCGGAAGGATCTTACATGCGGGTGCAACGCACCACCCGAAACGAAACCGAAGAAACAATTCAATTGCAAAATAGCAAAATTCGAAAAAAAAATTCTCACAAAAATCTAAAGTTGTGTGAGAGAAAGGAAAATGAGTTGCCTACTGCGGCAGCTGTTGGTGGTAGTGGTACTCCTACCACTGTCAAGTTGCAACCTTGAAAACTTCCAACGCGATGGTGACATTTTGGTGAACACCACATTGGGTCTCATCGAAGGCATAACAATGAAGAGCTTCAGTGGACGGACTATCTATGCATTTCGTGGCGTACCGTACGCTCAACCACCGGTGGGTGAGCTGCGTTTCCAAGCACCACGACCAGTTCAGGCTTGGGGAAATGAACCACTGATAGCTGTCTCTGATTCACTGATCTGTCCACAAGCTGGAAACACATTGTTAATGAGCGAAGATTGCCTTACTCTGAATGTCTTTACCAAGAGTCTGACGGCCAATTTACCTGTTTTGGTTTATATACACGGTGGTGCTAATGTGCTGGGCAGTGGAAACAGTTACTATGAGGCGGGTCCACAATATCTGCTGGAGCACGACGTGGTCCTCGTGGCTTTCAACTATAGGTTGGGTGCTTTGGGTTTCCTTGGTGGCAGCAACAACGCCTATCTGGATCAGTTGATGGCTTTGGAATGGGTTCAGTCCCACATCAACAAGTTTGGTGGTAATCCCGATAAGGTCACTCTACTTGGTCTAAGCTCTGGAGCAATGGCTGTTAGCCTCCATTTGGCCTCACCATTGTCAACCGGCTTATTCCATCGTGCAATACTCATGAGTGGATCTGCCACAAATCACTTTACAATCCAAAATGTGTTCTGGTCGCGCCTCTTGGCCAGACAGGTAAGTTGTCCGCTCTATGACAGCTACGATATGACAGAGTGCCTGAGAAATGTGACCTGGGAACGCATTGTGGCGGTCTGTGCCAGTTGGGAGCACTACAAGTTCGTCAATATGAAGTGGAACTATGAAATCGATAGCAACTTTATGCCCAAACATCCTACTGTTCTGATTGATGAGGGAATATTTAATAAGGTTCCATTGCTGGTCAGCTTTACCATCAACGAACTGGATTTTTCAACACTGGGTAAGTCCAAGTATAAAATAAATTTTCGTTTCCATTCTTCCGTCTTAACTATCCCCAGGACACCTTGAGAAAGATCTACTTCTGCACGATATCATAACAAACTTTGACGAGTATGCGCCGGAGTTATTTCTCTTCAACTACAACAAGCAGAAAAGCAGGCGCATTAAGGATCATTATCTAGGACATAATGCCAATGAATTGAATATTTCGAATATTGAACGGTTCGGACAAATCTTTTCCGATAGCATTATTGGTCACGGTGTCTATCGCTTGGTGCAGCTGGCACGACATCACACCAAAGTTTACTACACACGAATGGACTACATTGGACAGAGGAGTCTATCTGCTCCACTGACAAAAGACAATAAGCCCGGTGGTGTAGGTCATGCGGATGATTTGCAGTATGTAATGCCTGGCTTGTGGTATGGCCCCCAAATGAGCGAAAATAACTCGGATGTTTTTATGATGCAGAGAATGACAGCTTGGTTTACCCACTTTGCCAAAACAGGGTGAGAAAAACACGTAAGATCTTTTCATTTAATTGAAGTTTGATATTGTTTTTAGTGAACCCATGTTAAACGCTGACCAACACTGGCCACCCTGCAATGCAACGCAAATGCGTATGCTCTATAATAATAAGGTTACCAAAGTGGGTTCACCCGCCTTCGTTGATCACTATGACGTTTGGGATGAACTGTTTCCCAAGCCGAGGGCCGAAAGTGCTGCCCAAAGCCAACATCAGCTTGTCGTCGTCATCGTTTTCGTTGTGGGTCTGTTTGGCTCTCTTTCTGTATATTAATGTAGCCATTAGGTGCGGAAAAAAGCTTATCAATAGGCCGTTAAGATTAGGCTAATGACGTTGGTCGCTCGCTTAACTCGCTGCAGCTATTTACTTTGATTAATTAATCAACAAAGGCGTGAGATTTTTAGTGTTGCACGAAAAGTTGTTCATGTGTATGTCTGTGTGTGTGTGTAGAGCTTTTGGCCAGCGCCTTTGGCAATTAGTCTTTTGGAGCAGCTTAAATACACATTAATTTGTCTTTAAATGGTTCTTTGTGGAAGCCTTTAGGGCGACTTGTAATTGTGCGATAGTTTTTAGTTGGAAACTGACAGGTTTGCACATGTTTAAACCCTTGGCACAAACAAATCCCCACCTAAACAAACCCCCCCTTAAACTCCACCTCTCCGACTGGCACTGCTATTGACATATGAGATTGGCAGCAGCGTTCAAGAGGTTTGTTCTTGCGTGAAAATCTCAGTCATGTGAGCCAAAGCGAATGCAAAAGGATTATCGCCAGCCGTTTTTCGGCCAGGGTGCACATTAATTGGTAAGGGGGTTGTTTTAATGGGTGGTCGGTCGGTCGCTTATCATGATTGCGAGCTCATATAAATAATCGTCGACACTTTGACGCAACATCAGCAGCGAGTTAATATCGAGTGGTGGAGAGTATTTGTTACATTTGAAAAGTACACAAAATTGAGAATTTGAATATGGAATCGGGAAATAAAATGGATTATTATTTGCTCATTACGATTATTGTAATCTACTCTACTTGTATAAAATATTAAAAATCCATTATTGGTAAAATAATATTAATTCTATAGAATGTAACTGAATAAAATAAAGTACAATATTAACAATCTCTGTATAAGTACGGGGAAATATATACTGTGCCATAATAATAAGCTATCCTAAATGAAAAATGATTAAGTCAATATCTCTAGCCATTGCGTGCTTTTCATTAACAGACCTTTGTCTAACTTTTAAGGGATCACGGACCAAGCTAAGTAAACCACACAAAATCACAAAGACGACCACATAATGACTTTGATGTAGAGTTCGTACAAAAGTTTTACCAAAGAAAATATGGAAAATTAACTTGTTGCCAACCCAGCAACCACACACACATGTGTGTGAAAGTGTATGTTGTGGGGGCATGAGCAAACATTTAACTATACGCATTGTGCCGTATACTCATTTGGGACAAAGGGCACAGAGCAACAAAAAAAAGGTGGACAAGTCAACTTGACAAAACGCATGACATGACAGAAAAAAAAGGAAAATATCCCAGAATGGCAGACAATGGTGAAATTAAACAAGAACCAAGTAAAACATTTTGCGAAAATTTTAATTAAATTTTACAAAATATTTGAAAGAAATTACAAGTCACATGTAAAATTGCGTTTTCGAGGGCATAATAAATAATATTATTGATTGAACGAACACCTTTTTTTGAATTGAGCAGCTGGAAAAGCGGTAATACTATATGAAAGAGTTGTGATTCGAGTCGAGTCGAGTATGGCTTTTGTGACTCAATTACAATAAGTCTATTAAAACTTATTCGTTTATTCGTGTCTGTGGCATGTCTAGACACGGACAAAAACACGGCACCCGTACCCCCGATCAGTCACAATGTCTACGTCTCATCTCATACATACGTCCTAGGAATTGTCGGATCGTTGCTGGGGTTGAAGAGCGATGAGCGCGTGCCCCTTTTGACTTTCGACTGGTTCTTTGTGATATCTAACAACAGAAACAAGGAATGATGATGATGCGAAGGTGTTCCAGCTGCCGGTTAGGATTGTTTCTCGATTTCACTTTCGTTAGTTACGGCTGCGCCTGCGCCATATACATATACATATTTCGAATGAAAACCTGGTCCTTGATCGGTTGCTTGCTCATTTATTGTTTTCCATTTTGTGGCTCATCATCAACGACATCATTATTGGATCGCGGCTGCGGTTTTGATTACGCATTTATCGAGTGCACAAAGGACGCCAAAAAGGAGTAAACATTTTGAAGTAGCGCCGTTCCAAAAATGCTTTATAGGTTTGTCAGCTATCGAATTATGTATGTATGTCCGTCTGTCTGTCTGTCTATATTCTCGTATCTGTTTGGGCTGTTTATGCGTTTTGTCAACATATCATATTACGCCCCAGCCTCACGGCTCAGTCTCATACTCAGTCCCAAGACCAGAACCAGTACCAGAACCAGAACCAGGCCCATAATCGCTAATGACAATACAAATTGAGAGTGGAGAGCCTTTTGCGCATGCGCTTTGTTTGTTGGTTTTTCTGGGAAGAGCTCTGAGCCACTGACAGCCGGCGCAGCGTCCTTATGAAATTTGTTAAACAATATACTATTTGTTTGGCATTTAAGTGAATTTTTGAACGCCGTTGGTTTTTTTGTTGTTTTGGTTTTATATTAAGGTTTTTTGGGGGTTGTTCACAGCCGCCACCTTGAAGCCATCGATTGATATTCGTGGAAAGGCAATGAGAGAAGCTTTTATAAAAAAAATGCAATTAGGGAATTTACAAAAAACATAATTGGACAATTGAGTTCGATAGCCGATACTTGAATGCTCAATAAAGTATTTACACAATAAATCAGCATATTAAACATATATAGTTTATTGCAATACATTATTAGGGTCATCTTATAACAATTGAAGATAAACAACAGCTCTGAGCAATTTTTCTTATAACTTTTGTTATATTAAATGTAAATGAAGGTCAAAATTATTTTACAGATAAGAAATAAATTAAACAGCTTTCTGATTGTTTTTCTGACAATTTTGAAAATTGTTTATTCCTTAGATATTTCGAAATGTTTCAATTAATTGTTAGCGCCACCCTGAAGTCATTCAATTGACATGGAATGAAAGATTTTCACATAAATTCAATTTAATAATTAATCTCCTTGGCTGGCGCCTACGCCTTGACGAAGAAGCAAGCAAACTGACAGCAAACATAATTCGATTGTACTGAATCGCTTCTCCAAATTAAATATTTATACAAATTTAAATTGCCTTGATTAATGGTTCGTCCTGAGTGCGCGCACTTGTAACAGCTCCCAGGGTACCAAAATCAAACAACAACCAAAAACAGACATCAAACGTAATTTATCCAACAACTGGCAAAAGGACACTCCGATTGCTTTCTCTCCCTTTCCTTTTTGGTGAAAGTGTTCACATCAAAAGGCTTTAAAATTAATTGTTTTGCTTGTGTGTTTGGGTTGCTGTTGCTGTTGTTTTTGTTTGTTTCACGTTTTAGTTGAGTCCGATAAACAATTTGATTATTCGATAAACAAATACAAAGTACAACTACACACACGCACACATACTCGCTGCATATGTGTGAGACTGCCCCAAAAAAAAACCTCGCTCCCTTCACCGTTCGCCATTGTCTCGCTGTCTGTCACAGGCAGCGCATCGTTGGCTACTCCATGACAGTTTGATATGGATGTGTGTGTGTGTGTGTGTAGGTTGTGTGTGGTCGTCGTTTGAGTGTCTTTTGTTGTTTCGCTCGGTTCTGATATCGTCGCTTTTGTTTGAAGCCCCGGCGACAGACAGCAACAACAACAACAACAAACAACTCGATTGTGATTTTGGGGAACCCGGGACCCAATCATAATTATGCATTTTGTTGCTGTTGTTGTTGTTTTTCTCATGTTAATAATGGCGTTAATGCTTATGGTGACGAGAAGAACATGGACCACCCTCGCTTGACGTTACCTTTGTTGTAGGGCCCTTAAATCACGACAATATTTATATGGTAACGTCAATGACTAAGCGCTTAACAGGATAGTAAACAGGAAGATAAAACGAGATTATAATAATGGGATTATTTCTAAAGATAGATATATCGTTTTAATGCACTTTTTGTTTATAAAGTGGAACCATTAAAATCAGATCTTATATGTATAACAAAACTAACTTTATACAAGTGAATATTAAACAAAAAAATAAATTATAAATCGACATAAACATAAATTCAATCAGTTGAATAATGTTCATTCAATAAGATATCTTATCACAAATTCCTTAACTATTAAAATTCACAAATTCTATCAAAATACATACATTCACTTAAATCCAATCAACTTTCACGCGAAAGTCAATTGATTCGTTTTCCTCCCACTCAAAAGTGGTTGTGGCTGATAATCTCTGCACCCAAAAAACTAGGAAACACGTAAAAAGCGCAATCATCGAGAGCACACCACAAAAATACTCATCCAAATGGCCCAATAATTACAGGCGTGTTAAGTGCCTTGGCTGCAGCCGAGCAACCGACATAAAATTGTTTGCACTCTTCCCAGCCTCAAAACTGTGCAAATATTTGTTTGCAGTTTTTCAAAAGCGACTCCTGTCAATATTGTTGTTGTTGTCAAATGTGATTATTAATGTGCTTTGAATGGGATCGAGTTGAGCTGAACACCCCTGCAAACCGTAACCCCCTCCTTGAATCAGTGCACCCTGTAACAACGTATGCTAGTTGTCACAGAGAGAGTGTGGGGAGAAGGAGAGGGTGTGACAATCCGTAGAGCCCAACTAATGAGTGTAAACAACGGCCAGGGCAAAAATTACAAATCCCAAAAAAAGGAACTGCCACAAACTGTTTGATTTGTCGCTTAGGACTAATGAAACCAAACATTAAATAGAGAGAAAGAGAGATAAAACCCTCAATATGCTTTCGCTTTCTGGTTCTGGTTCCGTTCCTGGTGTTGTCTACAGTTCCGGGGGTTGTCTTCCTCTAAAGTGTTGCAATTTTTTTTGGTTTTCTACCTCCCCTTCCTTGGGTACAAAGGGATGTTTACTATTTCAGACAAACAGACAGACAGACATAGCGACTGGTAGACGACACAGGGCCAAGCCATTGCAGGCCGATGTGTTGTAAGTTGATTACGTGGTTGACGTTGTTGTTGTTGTTGTTGCTGCTGTTGAGTTGCAATATGAGGGCGCATGTTGCTGCCGTGGAATCGGCAGCTGTCTTCACGTGAACTGCAGCCGCGATACTCGAACTTTGTAAACTCTTCATGGATTTTTCACCTTTTGTTTTTAGTTTTTTACTTTATAAGCTACATTATTTCTACGTGCCTGAACTGGCTAATGCTTTTTTGCTCTCCTCTCCACTGAATGAACTCCAACGGGTCGCGGGTTTCGCTCATGTAGCGCCAGGTTAGGTCAGGCCAGGTCTTGGTCAATATACCAAAGCGCCTAGCAAATGCACAGGAAACAATTTCAAAATTATTGTTTTGTTTAACTCTTCTTTTCTTGTGGTTTAATTTAATCAAGCTAAACTATAACTCACGAATATATATTTAATATTATTAAAATGTGACATTTTAGTTAAAACTTTGTTTTGGGAATACCAAAATTATTTATGTTTTGTAAGCAAACCAAATTGTTTACTGTGTACCACAGCTATCTAGTATGATGAGCTGCTGTCGTGGCCACCTCGGCCACCGCTTGCGTGGGAAACTCTCTATAAAGCCATGCGGGTGTGGTTTTTCCTTCGCGTTGCTCGTTGTATGTTTTGGCTACAATTAATGAAATTGTATTTTAGTGCTGCTCACACATCGTAGTACAAGATGCTACAGTTTTGATTAATAGTCGTCAACCAGGCAGCCTGCCTGAGAATCGCTTTGGGGGCAGAAGTTGTTGCATGCCCCGCAAGCTCCACTCTTAAATGTTGCACTTGTTCTAATGAGGATTGTTAATGAAACGGACAGGTACAAAATATCAGTCTAGGCGCCTTATTGAGCAATTAGTTTAATGGCCTCTAAACTGTTGACAGTTAACGTTTTATCAATTGGTTTTTTTTTCTTAGCTTTTTTTGGTTTCAACATAAATCAAAACTTTTGAGTGCAACTTTCCCATGTTCTGAGAAATAATTTGTCAGCAGCCTTTTTTTTAGCTCCACGACACACGCTCGATATGATGGACAACCAGTAGAATTTTTGACATGCTACTTAGAGTTTCCCCGCAGTCCCCCCAACCACCCTTCACTTTTAAGATTGCTTACTAAAACATAAAACTCGCTAGCTGAGGAATGCGAGGGCTGTCCACGGGTACAAACTGTCATAGATAACCTTAGCTATATATTAGTAATCGATTTATAAACATGTTTGAGTACGAAATCCATTCAAATCATATAACAACTCAAGCTGTAATGAAACCACAAATCAAAGCCCAATTGAAATGTGCTAAAGTATTTTCTTATCGGACGTATTGATTTCAAGGTCAGAAATTGGTCAGCGTCAGCACTTGTATTGGAGATTACGATAAATCTGCACCAATAAGCTTTAGAAAGTTTTACAAATGAGAAAAAAATAATTATGAATTAAAATAAAAACAGCTTTTCGCATTCCACTCCAAAAAGCCAACAAGCACGCAATTTATAGTGCCGGAAAATGCACCCTCTCGTGAGATGAGTGGTGCAACCCACTGTCAGTTAGTCAATAAGCGACACCGTGCAACATGATCCATCATCAGTTAAGTTGAAAGCTGTAAACAAACAAGGATGAGCTAAAAACTATTATTGAAATACGATGCCGCGATGACAACAGACAAAAACGCTGCTCAATAATAATGTTTGTTGTCTGCTCGAATAGACATAAAGCCCCGTACACACGCAGAGTGAGAGAGAGAGGCAGTAGGACAATGGGATACCCCTGGACAGAAGGTAGAAGGATGCCTGACAGATCAACGTCAGACAGCCCACAGCATGAGATGAGTTTCCAGCTTAGACTCAGCTTGCGATCAGCACGCGACACTCAAAAATAACAACAAAAAAAGCTGCTGCTTCTGCTACTTCAACATTTGAAGTACAGTTCAATAAATTGTACTCAACGCTGCAGGATCTCATCCGTTATTAAAAATGATGAGCACACAAATTATTTATTTTTATTTTTTCTAGTTGGTGTTTGTGTGCTAATGGTTTTCTCGCGAGCTTATCAACATGTTTTCATCGGCTACCGACTTTCAGTTAGCACCCACGCGCCAACACACGCAATCTCTAATGGTAAATGCATTTCCCAATTCTCTCTCTATGCTAATTAGTCGAAAGTCATTTCCCAATTCAATTGCCAACCCTTAGCTCTAAAGGCACGTTGGCATGCGTCATGAATTTGGATAACTTACCAGTTTCGAGCACACGCGTAACGTGTTGATAAGAATAAATTTGTATAAACATTTTATGTGTAGTAAGTAAGCGGCAGCATTTATTTGGCATGTGGGCTCGTGGATAAGGCAGATAATTATAGGTCCTTGCGGTTGCCCGATCCAAAATGTTGACTAAACATTTTATATAAGTAAGACAATAAATAGGTTAAATGCAATTATTGATTTTTTTATATACATAAATATAAATATACATAATAGTATTATGGGTGCGTGGGGATCATTTAATGCAAAGCCTCATCGTTTTTAGCATCATCTTGATTTTCTTTTCTCAACTGTTAACCCACTTATATTGAGCGCACAATATTTCACCCAAATATCGCATTGCCCACACCCACACCCGAGTGGAAAATATGTAAGCCAATCCAATGACCATCTGTTGAGCTTAACCCAATAAATAGTTGGCATTCTAGTAGTAGTTGCAACGAGCTAAACAAACCAGAGTTCTCAACTTTGGCTCGCCCGAGTGAGTCATAAATTGTGAAGAGCAATGCACATTATCGTCAATGCGAGATACCAAAAAGTCAAAGAGCTGCACAGAGGACAAAGAAGCAGCAGCGTGGTGGACACTTTCTGGCAAAACAGTTGGCACCTAGGCAATAGTATTCGTAGTCGAAGTTGTAGTTGTTGGCTTGCTAGCTTGTGTTATTTATGAGTTTTGTGATGTTTCTGCAAATTTTTCTATGTAAGAAACTCCTTTTGTTTTTTTCTCTTATGCAAGCTTGCAAGTTGAACTTATGCCTCCTCTTCGTTCTCCTTTGAGCCTTATCGCACACGTCAATTGCGCAGACAACTTCATTGTAAGGCCAACAGAGAGATTCCTGCGCATTGATGTTGACAGCAGGAGTTCCTAGCACGCGTCGTCTTCACATCGAAACCACAGAAGGAAGTTGCTTAGATATTTTGCAACGAATACCCTTGAATTTTTTGAAGTTAGTCAAAAGGGTAGTTTAAGATTCCAAATATATTCTCTTGATTTTCTTATTCAATTTTCTATCTGTGCAATGTTAATTTCAGATCTTAAATGTACAAAGAGAAATCTTAAAAAAATAAAATATTATTTATATATTGACTCAAACAAATTAATTCGTATTGAGTATCTTCCAGTTGAGTTTTTCAAGTAGTCTGAAATTGTTTCATTCTATTTTCCTTGTGGTTTTCGTTGACTGCAACGATCGAGTAGACTTTTCGGTGCCTGGTGCCAAGCAATCTAATTACATTTTGTGGCCACAAGGCGCTGCAAAATTTCAATAGTCTTTGAGCGATTTCCATCAGTCAATAAAAACTGAGAGCTAACTCGTTTGAATGGAGACACAGCAGGCTCTGGCTGTGGTTGTGGCAGCAACAGCATCTGATATGCCCCCGTTGGTGACTAGTATGTGGCGACTTTGGAGGAAGTAGCCTGAAACTCACAACTTTATTTGCGCTGCATTTCGTGGAAATCGAAATCTGTGAGAGTCTGTGCGAAAAATATTTTGTTGGAAATTGGAATGCCAAGTCAATAAGACCACAGCTTTCTGTTTGTTGTGTTGGTGGTATGCCATACATCTAACAAATTATAAAAACGTGCTCCAGGTCAGTCAGACGAGAGACAGAGAGTGAGTCGAGCATATGCTGTGCTGACAAGCCAAACAATTAAAACTAAAGTGGAAACGATCAAAATGTGCAACCCCGACACAGAGATCTATTGCTGCAGATATTGTGTTGCAGTTAGACCGCACTCCCTGGGCAATTTGCATATATTAATATATTAACTGTAAAGTCGGACAACACCCTCTGAAGGACCTTCGCTGTGATGATTCTATGGCGTGACTCATTTCGTGCTGGAATTCTAGCTGAACTGTTTGGAAATCGACTTGGCAGCAATTGCCAATTGGCATTTGGATAGATGTTCGTCGGCGTCATGTGTGCCTTCGCTATGCTAATGAGTCGAGCAGGATACTTGCAACAGGGAGTCCGAGACCGAGTCCAATACGATGTTGATGTTGATGGGGCGGCAGCTCACTCTTTTGACATTGTCATGCTGTCAAGCGTAACCAAACTCCGATAAGAGCAATAAAAATGAAAATAGGTTGCGACGAGTGTTGTGGCCCACAAAAAGCAACAATGACTTTTCGAGTAACATCTGTGTGCTACCAGAAATAAACACAGACTGTGTGTGGTGGCATTGGATGCGAGGGTAACACTGAGAAAAATGTTATAGGTAATTTAAAAGTTTAATACAAAAATTTATAAATTCGATTATTCGATGAAAGTCTTTTTAGTATTGATATAAATGAAAAATAAACATATGAAAAGTATAAAATATATATAAAAATGTTACAGAGAAATATAGTTATTATAATCAGAGAAATGGTAGGTACAAATAATAACAAACCATTTTCTATATTTTATTAATTCAGAATGGTAATTATCAAAATTTATTCCTTTCGCTACTTAAATAGTTGAAAACAATAACTCTTGATCTTTAGTGTACATCATTTCTCTCAGTGCAAGCCATGGCACGCGATCAGTGCCATAATGCACAACACGTACCAATGCTATCTATCGTCTCTTAATATATGCACCCACACAGTGATGACACGCATACCTACCAAAAACTAAAAAACAGACACAAAACAAAACATAAACAACTTTTCAGGGACCAACTCATCAAGTCGGAACTGAAAATTATGCCAATTGGTTTATCACTTGGTAACCAAAAATAAAGGGGGAACACAATTGCACAGAATTAAAAACAATATGTTGTGAAGGACAAATTGCATGCATTTAATACAAAAACAAAAGTCGGGGAGAAATCATGTTGAAAGTACAGTTGAAACCAAAAGAGTAGTTTTAGATAAACTGGCTAAGCCAACGCTCCTGACGCCGCCAGTTGAGCGGAAACAAACGCTTCCAGATTTCATAACGGGCCGAGTTGAGGCTCTCCTTTAAGACAAGCTCTTTGCCAATATCCAGATAGTAGCGCTTTTTAAAACTAAAAGGACGCCAACGAAGATTTCGTAGTTTCTCATCGCTGGGTTTGTTGGGATCTCTGAAAAGAATTTAGTAAAATGAGATAAGATTGTTATCATTATTTTTGTTACTTACCCCTTGTAGGCAAAGGCTGAGAACATTCTTGTCATAGTGTCCACCATGTTGTACTCATCATCGTCCTCCGTAAACATGCGACTAATTGAAGGCTCCACAAACAAATACATTAGATCATCGTGATGCACAACACCGTAGGGCGCATCCTCCGGATAGTTGATGTGACTGCGTTGGCCCTGATAGGTAAATCGATAATAATAGACCTTGGTCAATCTGGCCGCCAAATGCACAAAACGATGTATGCCAAATCCGGTCAAGGCATCCGAATAGAGTGTGGCCAAGGCTTGCAGCGAACCATTTGCATCAAATGGCAGCGATCCGAAATAATTTTGACGCAGCTCCTGACTGATGTTATAGGCTCGTGGACTGCTGGCATTGTACAGGAAACAGATCGGAGCCAGTGCCTCAAAGTTGTCATTGAAAGCGCCCAAGAGTGAGCGACTTTGTAGGATGGCTAAAAATGGGATACAAATTCAAATTGAAATGAATTTTTGTTTAATATATTATTATAGTTATTTCTCACATATGGCGGGGCCCACAAACTCATCCTTGGTCATGCCCGTTATGATTGGTATTTTCATAAAGTCACCATTCTGATAGCTGCGCACTGGATCCTCGACAAGGAAGCGTTCCTGTCCAAAGTCTGGCTCCACAACAGGCTTCCACAATATCAGCGGATTATTGCGTCCAAAGTCGAACATGCGAGGCAACGAATTTGCATACTCCAGATAGTGTTTCTGTAGATAAAATATTTCTGATCACAAAAACTTATTAATCTCAAAATTAAACTCACCCCACGCAAACAATTTATCATTTCATCCATCTCGTCCGTGTTGCACTGGAGCAGCGCTGCTTGCTTTTTGGCTACATCGATTTGATGTTGTGGCAACGACCATTGACCCGTTGCGGCGCCACTCATTACAATGGCACGTTGAAACAGACCCTGCGACATGGGCGATACCATGTGGAGGCTAACAGCCATGGCACCAGCTCCATAACCCAATACTGTTACTGCATTCGGGTCGCCTCCAAAGCGCGAGATGTGCAACTTGACCCAGCGAAGGAGCTGAACCTGATCTTTAAGTCCCATGTTGCCTGCTGCCTGCTGTGTGCCAGTAGCTAGGAAACCCAGTGTGCCCAGGCGATAGTTGAAGGTTACCAATACCAGATTACGATCCATTAAATACTGCGGACCTGCAAAGTTTTTGCTTTGCCCCGACAACGAGTAAAAGCCACCAGGATGTATGAATACAATGACGGGTTTCTTGGGATTCGGCTGAGATTCGCTGGGCAGCTCCCGAGTGTAGATATTCAAACGCAAACAATCTTCACTCACATCCTCACTGAACAGTCCTGGCTGAGGACACTTGGGTCCATCGAATGTTGCATCAAAGATCTCAAACCATTGCTCAATTGGCTCCGGGGGCTTAAATCTCAAATTATCGACTGGTGCCTTGGCATAGGGAATGCCTCGAAAGGCATAAAAATTGCGACCCGCTTGAGAGGGCAGAATAGTGCCACGGATTTTGCCCAATGCTGTGGTTATAACCAAATCCGAGAGCTCCTTGTCACTGCCAATGGGTATGTCCTGATCATCCTGATCCTCAATAATCAGCGTCTTGGCCAGCTCACTGTTGTTCTCTTGGCCATATGAAATCGCACTGCCAAGCAGCAGTAATCCAAAGAGTTGCCACATCACGACTGTGAAGTCAGCGTCTCCAACTTCAAGCTTTTATAGTCGCCAGTTGCATCTGGATTTTGTCACATAAAATATCACAAATTGATGAGATTCTGGTTGCAACTTGAACGTGGGAGTTGAATGTTGCCTTAAGCTCTGGACTGTTGCTTCCTTGTTCTGTTCTGTGCCAGCTCTTCCCATATCCAATTGTAATCCATAAATAACTAACACTGGCAGCCTGGCAGTTCTTTCGATGCCTTTAGCTCTCTTCCCACACACACCCAGTCCAAAAGGCAACACCTAACCCAACCCAACCCAACCCACGCACATTTCTACGAGGATTTTTCTATTCTATTAATTTGTTATTGCTCCAATTTTCCCACGTGAACTTGTTTGCGTGTTTGCGGCTTATTAGATTAACAGCGCATTTAAACACCCTCCCTTCCTCTCAGGGCCTTAACCTCAATGACCTACCCAAAAAATTACCCGAACAACAGCAAAAAATGTGAAGAAAAGTGATCCTTAAATGCCCGCTAATAGCGTTTAATGGTGAGCATAAAAGGTGAGCACAAGTCATAAAGTTCTGGCAGTGCAAGATGACGATGATGACACACCCCTCAAAAGAAACCCCCGAGTGAGAGACCAAAAGCCGTTCAAGTGCGTTAAGTGTTCCTTTGTGCTCATCTTCCGTTTATTCTTCCTTAGTTGTTTTCCTTCTGTCCTTCCCATTCAGTTTCTTTCCATTTTTGTTGTTGTTCGATATAGTACATAAATTGTCAGTGGTGTACGAGCAGACAAAAGCATGCTAATTGGATTTATATTGGTGTATTGTGAATCGAAACTTGGTAGCAATTTCTCTCCTTTACCTTCTTTAAAGTGTGAAAATATTATATATGTTGTGGGTTAGCAGCTTGGGCTGTGTGTGTGTTTGCCTATGTCTAATGTGAACTATGTTTGTGGGAACCAACGAAAAATTAAAATCATCTGATATTTTGTTATAAGCATAACCCATTAAAAATTCGTTAAAAGGGGTAGTATCCAAAACTGGGCAAGCGACTCGGCTCGCGATGCTTATAAAGATTAAATATATTTTTTGTGGTCGGGTATGCTTTCTTCTATGCGTTACAATTTACCGTATAAAAGGATTATTGAATATCGATTTAGATTTGCGAAACTTGATGAAGATCAAGGCTTAGTAACAATGAAAGATTTTATCTCCAAATAACAAGCTCTAAAAATATTCCATAACCGTCAGCTAAAGTTGAAATGTCGTAGGAGATGCAACAAGTCTCACAAGCCACCCGAACTTGCAGATAAATGACAGTCATTTAAACTGGCACAAGCTCCAAACTCCTACACTCTGGCTAGTACTGAAGCACTGTGGCCATAATTGATGATAGTATTACCTCATTCCACCACCCGCCTTGCCTTGCCTCGCCCAACCCAAGCAAAACCCATTCGTGCTGCTCAGCGAAGAGTCAAGATCTTCACGCCTTGACATCCTCACGTACTTATGTATATTATGGCCCAAACAACATTATGACCAGCTGTGCCGTTGTTAGACATTCTGTGGTTGTCTTCGTCGTCGTCGTCATCGTATTACCTGGTAATTGTAACATCAGCTCAAGCACGGCAGGTGACACAAATGCAGACGCCTCTGGTGCTATGACCAGACACTAATGACTAGACGACGACGTCTTGCCATGCGCCACAGGATGTGTCTACGATGTTGTCGTGAGGTGTGAAGAGTGCCAAAGACTCTGTATCTTTGCTGTTGTATGTTGTGTGTTCTTATTCTGGGTGTGTGTGTGTGTTTGTTTTTAATGACTCCTGCCGCGCCTTGGAGTGTGTGCATGCTTGCCCCCGTTGTGATTTTGTGGGTTTCTTTTCGCATTAAATCAGTGTTATGGTTTTAACTTTCAATTTTCGATTTAATTGATTTGTGCAAATGTTAACAAACTAGTATTGCCGCGAGCCAAACGAAACTCGTTTGCTTCTTTTGTGTGTGTGGTCGCATTTTTTCACTAGAAACTAGCCAAGTACCGCTCATCGTATCTCTAATAGCTATCTAATAGATTGAAATCAGTGAAACCTACTCATAAAAAAATGTGCACTCCTCATTCGGTTGTCAAATCGCATAATTTATTGAGCATCATCATTAGTTTGTGGGGCGTTTGACTGTTGAAAATTAGCATCGCATTCTATTTGCTTTCTAATGCGCCCCTAGCATAGGTATAAAAATGGACAATTGAACCACCCTCCCTAAAAAAAAACGAAACAAAACGAAAACAAACACAAACGTAACGTTAAATGCACATTGACTAATGAAATGTTTGGCGATTTTGGTTGCGATTTGGAGTGCCTGGACCGAGAGGTCGTTCTGTGCCAAATGATATTCATAATTTATGGCCCACAAAATCGTCGTTATTTTTGATCATTGCATTGCACATTTGTTTTGGCTCTAAAAATTCCACAAAAATGTGTGATTGTTTTCGGTTTTTATGTCAATTTGCATTTGATAATACGCCCGCAAACTGTTGTAGCCAGAATGTAAGCTAATTAGTGAGATTTGTTTGGTATTATGGAGCGGCAGCGAGGCGTGTGCCCAAAAACCCGAACGAGGCACCCATTCACCCGGACCCGGAGCACGCGTCGTCAAAAGGTGCGCCATTGGCAACATAGAGATAACTTTTAGTCGTAATATTGTTTGTTGTTGAATATTTATGGCAAGCGCACTGCAAATTGACAGGCATGAAAAGAGATATGGCTCATACCCATTGGTATATGGGTAAAAGTAAGTAAAACAAACTAAATGCAATTTGCATTTCGTACAGGGTTGTAGCTGATGCGTTGTTGAGCCCTTATATAAAATTTGGAAACATTGCAACTTTTATTTGCACCAAAAATAATTTGTTTAGTAAATGTTTAAGTCATTTAACTAATATCCGTTTACTTATAGGCTTACAAGCTTTTTTGAATTCGTTATCATTAAATGTATTTATGCCTTACTATTTAACTATTCCATTCTTATAATCCATTTACAACACAGTGTCCGTTCAAAAAATTGCAAATGCTCATTTGCAGCTGCTTGTAGATGTTGAACTGCTTGGTTTTGGTAAAGTATCAATCAGAGTGGATGAGCATATGCAAAAATAACCGCTCAAATGAGTCGAAAGATACTCTATACAGATACACAGAATCCTACCCAGTGGAAATAATCGGGCGCGAGACATAAACATCAATTGACGAAACGGTAAAATCTATCAAAGGCAATTGTCGCAGTCTTTGTTCCGGCGGGTACAACAAACTGACAGACAGACTGACTGGTAAAAGTGATTGATCATATGATGAGCTCTTTGATTTGCAGCTATTATACTTGCGAGAGGGAGATCTTTTATACTCGTACCAGAATTTCGAGTGGGCTGACTGCAAAATAATGAACGTGGGAGTTTTTACTTTGCACCTTGAATAAAAATCGTTGTCAGTTTTTGAGTTTTTGACTTCACCTATGCGAAGCACGTGCCACAGACTCGGTGTGCTGCCTAGCATATACAAAAAAAATCAGTCTGTGCCACTTGCAACAGTAACAACAACGGCAACGGCAGCAGCACAAGCAGCAGTCGCCTGATGCCGCCTGCATAACCTCGTAAATGTTGCAGATGAAGTGCAGCTGTTGTTGGCGGCTTGCCGCAGTCTTTGCCACTTCCTTTTCGTGGTCTGTTTAAGAATTTAACCCGTGCCGTCTACGTGCTCCGTTGCATTCTGAGCTCTAAATTAATTGTTGTTATTATTATTTAGTTGCATTTATTTTGCTGTCGCTAATAGCACCTGTTGGCCATCATCACAGCACCGTCTCTGTCTCTGTGCACATTTATTGAATATAAATTAATTGTGATCCTTTGATTTCGCATGCGCATTCAACACTTTTCATTTCAATAATCTTCTTTTGATGGGCTTGATGATAACTTCCAACGATTGCCAATAATAATCATAAATGTAATTAAGTTAAACGTCTTAACAGTTAATTCTTGGCGTCTGCTTACTGCGACTCGGCCGACTTGCAACGTCTGCTCCCTTGTCGTAGGTCATGCGTGTGGCTCTTGGCCAACAACAGTCGAATATTGTCGTCGTTCGATCGGTGGCACCTAAGTGGCCTGGCGTTATGCTACTTTTGCTTACTTCCACTAACTGATGATTGCTTATGCTCATAGTACATTTATGCGGGATGAAGGTAATTGTGTGCAGATCTTGCAAATCTTGATTTTGGATGCTGTGCCTGATTCGATTTCCTAAGGCAGCTGCCATTGATGGACAACTTTTGACGTGTTATTTATTATTTAATTTATTGAAAATCAATTTATTACTTAAAAATAATAAATCAGTTTATAAATGCATTATAGTTTCCTATTAGGAACATACGGATATATCAATCCTATCGGAACTACTACAACGATATTTAAATGCAAGGCATCTCTCGTTAATAATCTTATCACAATGTTGCGGCTCGCTGGAGCACAGAGGCAAAGCGTTTTAATCAGCGCAAGCCTTCTGAAAAGAAACAGAAAAACATGAACCAGAGCAAGGTCAGGGGTATGGATGCATAATATGTATGAACGTATTATTATTAATATGAATAATAAAAAGATAAATCAAGCTCGCTGATGGGAAAGGAAGTCAAACTTGGGTCCTTAGGCGTCTAACTGCACATGCAAAAAGAAAACAAGAAGAATATCAGAACATTTCATTAATGATCATGATACACTATGATTAAGCCTGGAGTTCCTTGACATGATCAGATGTGATGCAATGCGATGCGATGCGATGCGTGCATGTGCGATAATCAAATGTTTCATGGCCAAAAACACATTAGTGTCAAATGGCTTTTTGGAGATTGGGGAGCGTTGCAAGTGTCTACTTATTGTTTAAACAAGCGAGAGGACGCGTGGCTGTTCCTTTGGCCAAGCCGAATACCGAAAGACCATCATTAAAATCATTATGTCGCAAATGTGGCAAATTTTCAACAGTTCATTTAACTGATTAGAGTGCAGGACAGCGACGCATCGTCTTTGGTCAATTTGTCTGGATGAATGAAGCAACGGCCAAACGGCAAAAGACACTGCAGAGCTCTTTAAGCTTTGGCTGAGAAAATTACCGCAATTGAGTTTTGAAGTATATATTTTTGGCACCTTCTGACATTACCAGCGCTGCAGCAAAGAAGTCATAAAATTAATTTTATGAGTCATAATTTTTATAATCAAAATGCCTTTTTGGCTTAAAGCGTATGCTGTGGCTCTGGCTATGGAATGGTATGCCAAAAGACATCACATCACTTTGTAATTGGGTTCTAATCGTGCTCATTTATAAAGTCACAATACTCTGCAGCCTTTAACTTCAAAAATCCATTAGCATTTACCTTAAACACATTTGTCAAAATGTTATTATTATTATTGTTGCTGTTGGTGTGGGTGAGATTCATGTGTGTGTGTGTGTTTGTTAAATATTAATCAGTCAATAGGCAAAATGTTAATCCGCATTTAAAATACCTCGCTTGTGCTGTTGCTGTTACCATAGATCTATTAGTGGACCGCCCAGGGTGGCGACCAATTAATTGCGTAAATGGAAAAATTGCCTTTTGGTTCGCCTTTGTCTTTGCTGGGTGCCACAAGTCACACATTGTTAAGATTTGTTGGAGCACGTCTCTGATACACTGTGAACAACATTATTAAGCAACGGCTAAAGAATTTAAAAAAATATGAAACAAAAGAAAATAATGAAAGTTACTTAATTGTTATCAAAATAAAAAGTTTATATTACTAATAAATAAAAAATAAACTGTATGCTATTTTTTTGTGTAGTTCGACTTTTTTAATATTTGTTAGTTTCCTTAGATAGTAAAATATTTTCTTAACATAATTTATAAATTAATTTTGATATTAATCAATTCTTATTTCTTTTTTTTCCAAAACTTTAAATTATGTTGTCCGAATATATCAGATTAATTTTGATGATTAACCAATCCTCATATATATATATTTATAAATTTTACTTTTATTCAAAATATTAAATTTAAATGATTTTTAACTCGAGACCTTGCAAAATATGTATTTTGTTCAGTGCATACTTATATAATCAATTACTTTTGTGCTCAAAAGCGTTAGAAATCCATTTGAAACTATACCAATTTTTATTTATTTTAACAGTAAAATGATTAATTTGTTGCGCTAAAAAAACGATATATGAAATTTTTTAATAACAAATGTATTGGACTTTTTGTTGTGATTGTTGTTGTTGGTTTTTTGTAATTTGTTGTAGTGTCTTCAATGACAGGCCCTTTTGGTAACAGCTGGAGCTATTTGGAGCTGAGGAGCACGCGCTCATTAAAGCGCAGTCGGAGTCGATATTTTGGAGTTGGAGTTTGAAGCTTGAAGCTTGTTGCTTGGAGACCACACCGAGTGGTATCTACATAAAACAAGGCATGATTAAAATAATGTTGAGCAATTAATTGCAAAAAGCCACAAAGAAAAAGTGAATGAATCGACTGAAGCAGCTGCAACAAACTAAACATTTTGAAACCGTTGAATCATATGCACAAGTATTTCTTCTAGCGTTGAAATATGTATTTGTCACCCGTATAACTTCGCAGAGTGGAGGAGCGTTAAAGTGGCAACAACGGCCAGGCCAATAGGTAAGAGTTAAGAGCCAATTCCAGTGGCTAGCTAGCTGGGCCTGGCAGCCATTTCTGCTCATTGGCAATAGTAGTAGTACACATCTTGAGGCCCAATCCCGTATAATCAGCCCAGTTGAGTGCGTACTGCCCTTTTAATTATGGGTCACAGTCAATGAGCAGCAGCAACCGTTTTTCGATGCATTTCCTGTCAACAGCACCTTAATTTTCACTTTAACGCCTATATGCAGCCAAGTGCTTTTCCTAACCCCCTACCCCTTGTCTAAGGGCACCATTTTCATTTAACTGGGCGGCTGTTGGTTAATTGTTAGCTTACCGCTTGGCTACCAACAACTACAATAACAACAACAAACTGGAAGCATAAATTTGTTTTATACCATTTTGTTTGTCGGCTTGTTGTTACTTTGGCCTAAATGCCCATGCGGGCTGATCAGGTGAAAACAGCCAAGACGAACGAACCACATTAACTCAACTCCAGCTACAACTTACCAGAGCCAATGACTCTTCCTCATTGTTGTTCCCATTAACAATCTAATTTTTGTTCTCAGTGCTTGTAGGCCGTGTATTAATTTCAATTACTTAAGCAGATATTAGTCTGTAAAATTCTTAGCTTTATTTTACATTCATCATCGCTCACAACACAGGCTAAATTTGCCATAAAATACAATTGAAGGATGTCAGCAATGAAATGTGGCGCTCTTTTATTGAAAACATACAAAATGATTTAGTCTCCAAGGTATCGATTGTTTTACTTAATGTCTGAACTTATCAGTTCATTTATTTATTTACTTTTCGGGGTAAAAAATAAAACACCACATTCTACCACATACAATATAATAAATAAATTTTAAACAAAAAATTATATTGATAAATGTAAAAGTTTAATCTTTTACCTTAATTTATTAACTTAGTATTTGTGTACAATTTCTTATAATTTAAAAATATTTTTATAAGCATCTTATGTATTAGTTATTAATTAAAAAAAATAATCTAAACTAAAATATATTAACACAATACATTTTTGGGATCCCTCCCAACGTAAATTCACCTTATTGCTATTTATTTTTGTTTTTACTTCAGTGGCATATTTAAAACAAATTTGATTTTTTTTCTCCTTTACTTAGTTATTAATCTTGAATTAAGACTACTAGACTACTACTTCAGTTGCCCAAAAACCCTAAAAATGTATTGCTTTAACAATTTATTAAATTACTAAACAAAATAATTGGGTTCTGTATTGAGATTGCATCGCTCAATAGTTTTTTAAAGCTGTTCGAACTGCCTGATAAGCTCGCATAATAAGTAAGTAATTTAATGTTCGACGATAATTATCATACAGAAATACGAGATATTTAACATGCCCCTGATAAAAAAAATAAAACTCTCAAAAACACACCCATACATAGATAATGAGCAATGAAGGTTTTACACACGCTCGCCACACTCCAGAGAGCAGTCGGAGAATGCGTGTGTGTGTGTGTTTATCCGACCAATCAGCGGCAACTGGAATGGTTATGGAAATGACTGCGCTCACACACACACACATACGCGAACACACGTATCTGACGGATATATTGGCAAACGGCAGCTGTGGCCGCTCTTGTGTATCTGCAGCTCCCTATTATTACTGTGTGTGTGGAGTTGTTGGCTGGCTTGATTATGCGCCGACGTTGTCGTTTGTGGAGTTTTTTCTTCTTCATCATTTTTTTGTTGTTGTTGCCAAATTTATGCGGGTGTACAATGCGATCTGTCCGTGGTACCATTTGTCCAACTCTATCCGCTCGTGTCTTTTGTGTGCCTCTCAGCAGCTTGTTGTTTGTTGTTGGTTTTTGTAGGTGGAGCCAGCCATAATATGATTTCATTGTTGACAAAACTTTGCCAGCGTCGTTTTTGTCTTCAGCTCCGAAGTTTATATGTTCATTTCTATTTATTGTACGTGTATTTTTCTTCTTTTTTTTATGTTTTTGTCCATTTTCTGTTGTCTTGTAACTGGCAGATACGTAAATTTTGCCCTGCTGCAAGCACACAGAGCGCGCACAGGTTGCCACAGTGAAAGGTCGTCGTTTCATTGTTGTCATCGTCGTCGTCGTCGTCGTTGCCGTTGTCATTGCGTACTCAAGCCGAACTAAACAAAAGTAGCGACGGTAACCGCGCTGCGTATCTTTCGCTATTCGCTGCAGTTACAGATACAATTGTGAAGTTATCTAAAGTTGTCGCCAAGGCGCTTATAATTATATCACAATGGCCAAGTGCCAAGTGCAAATGTGAAAATAAAGTGATTAACAGTTTAACCAGCGAGCATCGAAACTCAAATATTGGATATACTCTACAACTTCAAGCATCATATGTTCAACAAAAACATTTGCACACACGCGATTGACCGCATTTGTTTGGAATATGGTTGTTTTGTAAGTTCCCAGTTTGCCTATAAATACTATGTTCGACAGCCGTCTCTCCGCTGAGCATTTCAAGTCCCTTGACACCAGACACAAGCCTTCAAAATAAATATGTACATATAACACTGACGTATTCACGATAAAGTGCTTCAATCGAAATAAAATCATTAAATATTAAATCTGAATAGTTGAAACGATCGACAGCAAAAATACTCTTTGATTAGTGTTGCCGAACTGTTTAATAAAATGTTGTATTACTTTATAATCTTTATTGTTATTAACATTTTGAGATTAAAAATTCAAATAAGTAAAGTAAATAAAATTCAATAAGCAAATTCAAATAATAAGGTAATCTAATTAGTTTTATTAAGGTTCACAGCCGAAGTCCTCAGCAGCCATGACTCAAATAAACCCTCGGTGTCTTGTTTTTTTTTACAAAAGCAAGTCAAGTTTTTCAAATAAAATAAAATATTAAGGTTCAAGGCACTTTACATTCTTCTTGTTTTTTTTTAGGGTATCAAGTGAACAAGATTTTTTATTATTAAAATCTTTTTTTATTTTTGTGGAGCTGTGATACAATTTTGGGCTTTGACACACTATGAAATGTTGATGCTGATATATATTTCTTATAATAATTGCAAAAAAAATTAACAGCTGTTCCAATTTTTATAAGATAACACTGAAACTATAAGTATGAAGGAGGTGTTTTTTCTGTCTTGTTTCTTGGAAGATTAAAACAATTTAGTTTGAAATTTGACACCAATCTTTGGTTTGAGAAGAAAAATGTTTATTGCTAATAAATGTATGGAACAGGCAATTGGATGCATTTTTGAACCTAAAATCTGTATATATTCGTAATCAGAATCAACGACTAAGACGATTTAGGCATGCCTTGTGATCTCAGATACTTAAAGAGCTAGAAACTTTAAGTTTGGTTTTAACAATTGCCATCTCTTTCTATTTCTGATATTTGCTTGTTATCGAGAGCAAATACATATATAATATTTGAATATTTTCTTGGAACGATTTACGTAGAAATGATAAGCTGTGGGAATTTCAGCAAAATCGGCTTAGAAACAAGAAAGTTATCGCCAATCAAAAAAGTACTTCAGCAAGCAACTGCTTACACGGTATTAGAATGGGAACAACCCATTTAACTCGATAAGGTAATAAATAGAGTTAAACGTTTAGCTCATTTTTATCACAAACCCAAGGAATAAATATTCTTTATATACATATATGAAAATTTCGAACAATTAATTTAAATATTTGCTTAGTTTTCATGTTTACAGATTTTCTATTTTTAAGTCTTCACAGCAATTGCTTTAAATTAAACATAAATTTGCTTAACAATTGTACGATTTTATGTTTAGAAATAAACATTATTTTGTCTTTAGTTATGTATTTGTTTGGTGCAAATAAAGTTAAAGATTTAAGTAACAAAACCAATTTTCTATGACATATGAAACTGCATTTAAATGGCTTACAGCTTTGTTTATCAGCTTGCAATTCTCGGTAAACAATTTCGCTGCCGCAAAATAAATCTCAAGCAATAAATTACAAACATTAAAGTTCACCAGAAAAAGAAAAATTAATAATTACAACAAAAAATAAATAAATAAGAAAATTTCCCAAGTTTCAATTTAACATATTTGACGTTTGGTTTAAAAGGTTAAAGCTACAGATGGCTTTAGTGTGTGTAAATAATTAATAAAATTATAAGGAATTTGAATTTTTATATGTTTATAAATTTTGAATTTTAAAAAGCATTAAAAGCCAGCATATCTTTACAGTAGCGAATGTAACTGTTTAACAAACGAATTTTTGTGATAAGAAATAATATTATTCGAGTAGAAATTAATCTTCGTCATTAAGGACAATATGCCATCGAAATGATATTTTTGAAAACCATTTGAATCTAGTTTCAAATCGTTAAGCCATAGTTCAAAACAATAAATCGGCTTGCGCAAAAAAAAAAACGAAACTATTTAGTAGAGAAATGAGAACTAAAAAAAGCCAGACAAACATAAACTTAAGTACAAAATTATTTAAATTATTTCGAGCGCTTTATTATCATGCTGAGCAAGCCGAGCCCCAAGACCACAGACTAAGAGAAAGAGAGAAGAGGCGAGAGAAAGAGAGCGGGACTTGCTTAATGACACTCCAAATAGAAGAAGAAAAAGCCGCGGGGAACGACCACACGCATACCTGAGGCTCAAAGCGGGGGCTGACTTTGTGGCCGGCCAGTGAAAGGGTCAAAGAGTACAAGATACAAAAAATGAATATATATACATATGGATATAGTATAGATAGATATATTTTGTAGGTGACAAAGTTATTATATGCTGCTTAAAATAGAGCCGTATAGTAGAACCACAATGCGACGCTATCAACATCAGATAAGCGCGCTGCGAAGTGTCAAACAGTCAATTTACGAACCCAAAACAAAGCGACAACCGACAAGCAAACAAACAACAACAAACTAAGATGGAACAGGTTCATTCGTGGACCACCAAGCGCTCTGATCAGGTATCACTAGGCTTATTAGAGCCCCTTGTCCATGGCATGCTGCTGACTTCCCAGTACACATAAAATCAACAAAAACAGATGAAAAAATGAAAAAATCGTATGTTCTAGGCATGTTGTTTTTTATGGGTCCTCAGGCCACAAAGGGGCGCCTCTAATGAGCAACAATGCGACGCGCTTCGTGTTGCCTCGACAAATTTATTGCTAATTGTAGAGCGAGCCCCACTAAACGTTTGATGCATAAATCTGAACGTGTGCGGCTCCCACACATACATACATACATTCAACTGCCACATTGCGAGACGAGACGAGACGAATTGGAGTCTTACCCTCTCTCTCTCTATCTCTTGTTGATGAGTCAACGCCGGCGCTTTGAGTGTCAATATTATTGTAGGCTGGCGCTCGAATTACGATAGATTTAAAGATCTTACATCTTCTTGCATTACTTGGGCGTCTTTAACTGGTTTAACTGGGCTAACTTGGTTAACGGTACCTTATAGCTGTCTCGGTTGGCAGTTTAATGCCGAAGAGTTATGCGTTTCATGACATGCATAAAATCAAAAGCACCATTTTATATGACGATCAGGTCTTGGAACCCACGCAATCCAGACACAAATATCATAAAGTTCTACTCTGAAACGTTTAGAAACGTAATTAAGATGAGATTTCCGATACTCAGGTTCGTTCAATGTTCATGATAATGGTGTAAGTAAAGCAGGTGTACTTAACTTTACTTTAACAACTGTTTAAAAGTAAAGTGAACTTTAAAATTAGATTAGATTTTAGTTTACCCGCATTACATTTGAGTACAGCTAAAGCTCGAATGATTGCTCTTGTTTACGCTTTTGAAGGATTGTTAATCGATATTTGAACTTAATAATGTGTTAATTGTAAGTTCTTAGCAAAATTGCTAGTTAAAGGCACCTTCAAATTTATTTCAGTTGCAGAACAAAAATATCATTACAGAATATATTACAATCTCAATGACATGAGTTAAGGAATTAATATCAATAAAGGAATAATAACCAGAATGGTTGAGAATTGAATATTGCAGCTTATGAGCTGAAATATATTAAATTTCATTTGGTTTTATAATGTGAGATTATCTGATAAGTTTCATCTTAATAATAAATCCCACTCGATATTTGATATTAAACATATTTGATTTAAATTTTATAAATTAAGCCGTTCCGCTTTGTCAAAGTTCAAGATAAAGCTCGGATTAAGGTTAACCTACTAGCTTCAAGGCTTATAATTGTATAAATAGAAATGGTTGGGAACTTAGATAAGATAAAGTCATACGAGTTAAAGGTTTAAAAGTAAATCGTTCATGCAATACTGTGATTTAGCCGGTGAAGGATTTCGTCACGGATGAGATCAATAGCTACGGCTTCCACGTCGATATAGAAATGATGATGCCCTTTCAACAGAAGTTTAACTAATTTTTAATTAGTATAAATATTTGATATACTTTTTTCTCCAATATCCACAGAAATGGCTACACTTTCAAAGCGCACTACCAACAACTCTCACAGCCCGAACAGCATCCCCAGCAACAGGGGAGCAACCAATCGCCGCATCAATACCAACTGCAGCAACAGAATCAACAAAATCAGCAGACCCAACAACAGCAACAACATTTGCAAGCAGCGGCAGCGTCCAGTGCGATGGCAACGCACAAAAGCAAACGGGATTGGGACATTAATGATGCGATCGTGCCACAAGTGGCGGACATTGAGTTCGACGAGTTCAGCGAATGGAGCGATGGGCATGTGCGTCTTGTCTACTCGGTGCACAACGAGGAGGCCAAGAAGCACATCTCGGGCTGGGCAATGCGCAACACAAACAATCACAATGTCAACATTCTCAAGAAGAGCTGCCTGGGCGTGTTGGTCTGCTCGCAGCATTGCTCGCTGCCCAACGGCACCAAGATCAATCTGCGACCGGCCATTTGCGATAAGGCGCGACGCAAGCAGGAGGGCAAACAGTGCCCCAACAAGACGTGTCGCGGCGGCAGGCTGGAAATAAAACCGTGTCGCGGCCACTGCGGCTACCCGGTGACACATTTCTGGCGGCATTCGGGCAATGCCATCTTCTTCCAGGCCAAGGGCGTCCACGATCATCTGCGACCCGATCCCAAGAACTCCAGTGTCTCAAAGCGAGCATTTGGTAGGGTTTCCCTGGCGGCTAACAAGTCGGCTGGACTAACATCGGTTAGGGCCGCCAGTGCGCCCAAGAAGTCAGTCATTGCCGGTCTGGTTAAGCAAGTTAAGGTAAGTTAAGCTTTAATCAATTTTGAGTTGATAAACTAATCGGATTTTCTTTGCAGCAGCAACAGAATCTCATGGGTAAGGTGCTGAAACGTCCCACCGCCAACAGCAATCCACTGAGTCACTCAGCTTTGGATATATACCAATTTAATGGTAAGTCCCAATATATTTAGCTACAGATCATTAATAATAAATTCGAAATTTGTAGCCTGCGGCAAGTGCACAACTTATAGCCACTGCACCTGCAGCTATTTGGAGGATGCAACGCGGGCACATCAGCTCAGTCAATCGTCATCGAACTATATGAACAACTCCTGGCCAGCATTGGCAGCATCAGCAACAGAGCCCAGCACGCCGTGTGAATCGTCGTCGAATGTGTTTACTGTGAATCATCAGCATATTACGTATAATTATCCCATCTATCATGGAACGCCTGCTTCGGCAACGGCTGCGCCAAGCAAATCGCCCAGTTTGCCGTATACTTGCATCTCGGAGCTGGCCTATCAGCCGGCACTAAACACTCCGGCCAATCAAGCCAGCTACGGCAATGCCATCAGCAACTGTCAGCAACTAGCATACGAGTCAAATTCGCAGCTGGCAACGCCGGAACCAGAGTTCATCAACTACTCGCAGATTAAGCATTTGGGCAGCAGTAACGCTGGAACGGAACTGAATTGCAAGAGTGAAACGACGCCCAGCATCAAGTACAATGCGACAGTGGAAACGCAACCAGTAGCAGGGTATGACGATAATTACGATTACTATTACAATCGCGAGTCCAAGTCGGATTACGAGCTACAGCAACAGTTTGCAGCGAGCTCTGGCAATGTAGCCGGCGGCCATGGACACTACTACGAGAGCGCCAATGGATATAATGGCGTTAGTTACTTTGACACGGGCACAACAGCGCCAGGCAATGGCAGCGGCAGCAATGTGAACAACAATAGTCTTAATAGTCTTGATCATGGCGGCTATGGCAGCTACTACGACTATGCCAGTTATGAGCAGCAGATGGCGGCTGCAAATGGATATGCGCCCGGTGGCAGCGCTGCTGTCAGCGTTGTTGGTGGATCTACACCGTCTACACCGACACCGACGCTGACATATCATCATTATCATCATCATTTGCATCACTCACAGGCAGCGCAGTCGGCACACGCAGCCCATTGATAAACATGGAGATGTACTTAATTAACGGCAAATTACTCATAGTTCTTAGTCTTTAGTATATGTTTTAGTTTTGAAATCTGAATTTCAATGTGTAGCGTTGTGTAGTTTTCTTATTGTTTATTTTGGCAACCAATAAATTATGAAATGTTGATTTGTAATTGTGTTGGGTCTTCAACAACAAAGAATATTTGAAGAGTCGGAGTCAAGCAAAAACCTTTACATCCAACAGCATACAAAAAATTTCATCAACAGCGCCATCTGTTGTGTTTGTGTGAGCAACAACATAGGCGCAGCGTCATCTGGCATTGATAAACGGCATCGAAACACACGAAACACAGTGATGCATTTTAAAAAGTAAATAAACAAATATGCGTTTTCATATAAATAAAATACAAAATGAACAAATTTATTGCCCAAATTTGCATAAAATATTCAGGCCCAGCTGAAACTCTACATGAAATTCGATTTACATGATTTATGCACAATACGTCAGAGCAAACTCACCACTCACACACTGTTGCGGGCTCTCAGGCGCTCTTTGGCATGGTGAATTTAACGGCTCATATATGACACATATATGGAGGGCCAAGCGCTGAGCATTGGCATTCGCTAGGTTATATTCCCACGAGTTGGTTGCGTGAGCTGTACGATTGCCCGCTAATTAAGTGAATTTTCATCACATTTTACCGGTTGTATTTTACTTTACCCCCAAAAACAACAATCATACAAAATGGTGTACGCTGTAAAAGACTCGGTGAGTATGCTGCAGTTAAATCAACAATGTTCTGTGCAATGCCCGTGTTATCTGGTTAAGTAATAAGTGAAATAATTCAACTAACCCAAGCCAAATACATTTTTTTCTGTTGCCTCAATTGCCATACGCTTTCGATATAATAAATATGTTCCTACATACATACATGTGCGAGTGTATGTGTGTTAGTTCGAAGTGCAAAATAGCGTCTGCTTTTGAAAACCAGTATATAACAATGATATCATCTCTCTTTCAACGTTTGCTCAAAAAGCCATCGCGACGCCGCCAAACTAAAGAAAGTCGGAATTTGTTACGCGTTTCAGATACGTTCCTCAAGATATGTATATATGTATGTACAACCACAACGGAAGAGCGCTTGACCACATTAATATAATCAAATATATGTGTATGTATGCATGTGTGTATATACATATTTACCATAGTTTGTGGCATTCTAGCATGTGCTATATGTTAGACAGAGTCAAACACTATTTTCATCATGATGAGTTCGCATTTTCATTATCAACAAAGCAAGGCAATGGCTTGGCTTGGCTTGGGTGTACTTTGTAGTTGTTCGGCAGAGAATGTTGTGGGTCACCTACGGAGCCCCTCCGTCAACTCCTGTTACCCATTTATCGGATAACACATTGTTTTGGCGGGCAACGACGTTGTTGTTGCTGTTTTGAAACCGGTTTAAATCGTGAGACATTACCTTAATATTCATATTACAACAAAAATACACCTCGTTTCTCTAAAAGAATAAATAATAGACGTTGCGTCAGTTGATGTATGTATATTTATACTTGTGACGTCATGAGAAAGGCACTTAAAAGCAAATACTATGATCAATTCTGAACACTTTTTAGTTTTTGAGCAGACAACATTTATGAAAAATATGCATAATTCAAATAAATATTTGTATATACCTGGGTTTTGAAGGCATTTATGAAAAAAACCATAAAAAAAATAATATCGCATTTTTTATTGTTTTTGCTTTCTTCAAAAAACACTATCTGATTTGGCTTCAAAACTGCTGATTTTGAATTAAAAAATATCAAACAACTTTGGAATATTTTTAAAATAAGTAATCCCACATGAAATTTCATATCCGGCTGAAATTACTCATTTAATTTCTCAAAAATATCGTGATTAAATATTTGCGTGATTTAATGCCATAAAGTTATGATTCATCTAAGCTAAATTTGAAGTATTGTGTAGGTTTTTATGAAATGAGACAAGCTTTAACGAAATTCCAACAAAAACAAGTCAAATTTTTAAAAGAATTTATTTGTCATAGGAGAAACGGGTTCCACAAAGTAGCAACAATTAAGTTAACTGAATTTAATCAAGTTGACTGTAAAGTACAGTCGAACTTCTCTATTGAGAACTTTCGTATAACGATAAAATAGTTCTGTGTTCCCCTTGAGACTCGTTTCATGTACGTTCGACTGAACATATAATAAGCATATTCAACTCTCTGTCTGCTTTAAATATTACCAGAAAAGGGCGTTAATTTCTGGCGCCAACAGTTAAAGTTAACTGAACTAGTTTTAGCCAAAGTTAACATTGATCAAATGATTCATCGACCAACCGACATGGCCAGCAACACAGTGCTTCTTGCTGGAAATGACTACAATTAACAAAAGGTCAAACTGTTAGAGGGCAGGCCGAGGCAGTGGTTAAGCAAACAAGTCAAAAACAAATGTTAATATGAAAGTACAGCTATATGATTTTTTGTATACGCTCACAAGCTATAATAATCGTTTTGATATTGATTTGGATTGAGTGCATTGCCAAAGTCTTAATTTCAAGTATATATGTTGAATCCAAAGAAACATGTTTTACCAATAATATATGTGAATATTAGATTTGTGCAATTGTGAAAAACAGCTAAATGGCATCAATGAATTGGATACTTCTTCGTATATATATTTTCATTCAACTACAAAACGTTTGACCTAAAAACAAAAACACAGAAAACTATGCACACATTTTGAACGAAACTTAATATTTGAATTAAATTCAGTCAAAATTCCATTCCCGCAAATAATGTTGGTATTTTAATTATTTCAAAACACAAAGAATATTTGAATGAAATTTAATAAACGGGCATTTTACAAAAGCTTATTCAATAAATTGAGAAGTATTTGGATATTTCGAATTTACTAAAAATATTTGAATAAAGGTTGATGTAAGTTAAAATTCTTTAGGTATTTAATTTCAATATTTAAACATTTAAGTCAAGTCAATGAAAATTCAAATGGGACGCATTGTCGATTAAGCAATTAAGCAAATGGCTTTATCCAACATTTCACTTGCATTCAAATGGAAAAGAAGTAAAATTAGTAAAACAAATAAAACTAGCAAAATATTTTATATGTATAATGTGACTATATACATACTTATATACTTATATATTTCGATGCATATGGCAATGCAATAAAGTGACTGTTTATATAATACTCAAAACACTGTAACGGCTAATGCTATAAAGTTGTTGTTGTTGTTGTTATTATCATCAGACATGTTGTTGGCCCAACAACCAACACTGATAAGGCGAACGAGTTACAGTAGCTACCAAAAGCAAATCGATAGACAGACTATTATAACTTATTAAATGAACCTTTCTGCTAATTAGGTCATCAGCTAACAACAAAAACAAAATCAATATGAAACTTACATATTCTAATCGTATTTGTTGTGATTTTTGCAGAACGACTTCAAGACACAGCTGACAAGTGCTGGCGATAAATTGGTTGTTGTGGACTTCTTTGCCACCTGGTGTGGACCCTGCAAAATGATTGCCCCCAAACTTGAGGAGCTCTCGCAGCAGTACGCCGAGAAGATTGTTGTGATCAAGGTGAGCCAAAAAACTACAATTACCAAATAAACACGTTAATTAATAATACCAATTTTGTGTGCAGGTTGATGTTGATGAGTGTGAAGACATTGCCATGGAGTATAACATTTCCAGCATGCCCACGTTCCTGTTCATCAAGAACTCCCAAAAGGTGGAGGAGTTCGCCGGCGCCAACGCAAAAAAGCTGGCCGAGACAATTCAGAGGCTGATCTAAAATGCTGCTGGCAATAATATAAATATATATTTGTATCAGTTCATAGCCTCAATGTCTCTTCATCGTTGGATTGCAATGCGATCGCAGTCGGGGGGGAAACAATTCGTTTTCCTTCATACCATTAAGTTAATTATGATGTACGATTCCATAAGTGCAACGTTTGCCAGTGATGTGTCCTTAAAATAAAAACAATAAAAACATTCAATCGAAAACAGTTCAATAATATGCACATTGGCTTAATATTAGTTATTGTTATTCAAACACAAACAAATGTGACCTTCAAAATAAACAACATTTTGATATATTTTGCCTTAATTCATTGATAACTTAAGACGGGTTAAATATTGTAACGCAACGCATCAAACCGAAATCAAATCAAATAAATCAATTTCAAACGCGATTTTATACCCAATTCTTCTATACTTATTTATGTTTCAAACTTTACAAGTTCAATTTCTAGGTATATTCATATAAAATACGTGGGTCAGTGAATTATTTAACTAATCAAACAGTTTGTTGCTAAGGAAAGTATTCGTGATTCGATTAGATACGATACGGTATTGAGTATTGATTTGGTTGGGTTATCGATGGTTATAGTCCCAAGCATATAAATTTGGGAAAGTGCATCTTAAATGAATTTTAAAACAATACAAAACGAATACTTTCTCTCTTTACTCTTTACTCTCTACATTTGCAACTGTTAGATAATATAAATGTTGAAAATATACGAAAATACCGAAATAACGCATTTTGTCCCACTGTCACTCTCTTGCTTGTATACAGTGTATGGCAGTGTTGCCATTTCCGTTCTTTTCCAGTCAGATCTGACTTTTTTTAAAATTTAAACTGTTTTTTTTTACTCAATAAACATTTTAACGAATAATATAAATGAAATTGTATATAAAATTCAGATACAATGACAATAACACCCAAACATTTAATTTTCAAAAACATTTATTTTGTTTTATATCCCTTTAAAACTGAGCTCAAATTTGCACCACCATACAGTTTTATAAGGGAATATTCAATAAAATAAAATTTTAGAGACATTGTGTTCTTAAAGTTATACAATTGGTTAAATCTATATCAACTTAAACATTTTTATACGTTCCACTTGTGTTCAATCAAATTGACGCGCGCCAATCAATTTAAATTAAGCAAAGACACCAACCAATATTTAAAAAAAAATACTGCTAACCAAAGCAACTCTGTGCTGCAGCTGTGGTGGTGAGTGCGTGAACAATTTTTCGAGCAAGCGGCAGACACACAGAGAGCAAAAGACAGAGAAAGAAAGAGAAAGGGAGAGAGACGGTTCAGGTAAGTACGCTCTCAGACAAAAGTGGTGGCCTGGCTGCCTCAGTGCTGCTGTCAAACTCATCGAGACAACAATACTAAATGGAATAACACAGCCAAAATAAAAAATATAATTAATATTGAGCAACACATTTTGCTGTTGCGAAAAAAGCAGGCGTTATTTTCACATCGAGTGCGTGCGTGTGTGTGTTTGCTCGTGCGTTCAAGTGATTTTTGACAACTTGCGAATAATAATAAAACTAAAAACATACAAACAAATATGGCCTTTGGCCTTCCCAAATTGTATAACGTTCGATAAAAAAAACAACAAAAAAAGCAGGCAACACAAAAAACAAAATCCACAAAAAATAAAACGAGTCTGGCGAAAAAACAAAAAAACGTGCTGCACCACAAATGGCAACCACAGCCCGGCACTGTCGTCATCTCTGCCGTCAGCGTCTCTACCATCAGCTGCCGCAGTTGCAGCAGTTACAGTTACAGTCGCCGTGGTGAAATTGCCAGCTGAGCCAGCCACACAATGCCCAGTGCCCATTATCAAGCACTTGCACTTGAACCGCAAGCATCCGACGAGGACGCCGACGACGATAACGACGAGGAGACAATTGCCCACTGGGCAGCCGCCACTCAACAACCGTCCAGCAGCAGCCAATATTATACTCGCTACCATCCACAGATTGTGACATCTACTGGTGAGGACAGGCTGCCGGGGCGTGGGATGGCGCCACGTTTGAGCAGACGGCGCTACTGGATGCTGCTCGCTGTGCCGCTCTGCGTTGTCTGCACTTACTTCGTGTTAAATTCGCCGTCGCTGCTCGGCCAGGGTGGGGCTAATGATGATGGTGATTACTTTGAACCGCGTATTGTAGTAACGTACAAGGAGCTCATTCAATATAAAGATCAATTAGCGGCAACCACATGTAAGCTTCATCTTCACTTTGCATATTCCTTCCATTCTACATTCTCCACACTCTCCAATTTCCATATGTACTTCATTTGGCACTGTTCTTCGTTCGGGGTGATTTATACACATACTTACTATGTAGATTTATATTTCTTTCCTTTTTTTTTGTGGTGAATTTCGTTTGCTAAGAAAGAAGTGAATCAGTCAGATTTTACTTCTCTCTCACTTCCTTTTAAACTCAGTCTCTCTTTTTTTTCTCTCACCAGTTTTCAAACGGTTAATGCACTGTTGCAACTTCACCAGAGTTTGAAAGTGAATTTAAAGGCTTTCACTTTCCCTTGCGCTACACAGCAAACATTTCAAGGTCTATAACTTTCCTAATAGGGTTTGTGATCGAACTAAAAGAAAACTAAAGCTAAAACTAATATAGAAATGAATTTTGTATTTGGTATAAGTATTTAGTATGTATTTGTAAATGTCTTATCAGTGTGGATGCCTTTGAATTCAGACGAAAAATGTCGTTTTGCATTGAAATACAAAAATAAAATATACTCATATATATAATGTGTAAGTATAACGCGATTATTTGTTTCTCTTCGAAATAATTTGTTTCGCTTTATCAATCATTTTTTCAAAAATCAAGTCAAATAATATATATGGTATGTAGTATTTAGTAGATCACAGTTATAAGAGAGGCTAGTAATAGTTCAGCATGTAGTAAAATTTAGATAATAATTCAAATGCACAAACATTTCGATCATTGTCCTTTCCGAACTCTCGCCTTTCATGCATTACATAATTTCATTCGATCTTAATAATGCCAGCTGTAGGGTATCTCACGAGTAAACTAACCAAACGGCTAACGAACCGACAGTCAACACACACACACACATACACTCTCTCACTATTACTCTCTCTTTCTCTATCAAACTGTCTATCACTATCGCTCACCCGTCAGCTGCTCAGTTCACCTTTTTAATCACCAGCCGTTGTTTAGGCCACAAAGTGTTGCATGTTGTTGTTAGCTGACAGAATGGGTTCGCTGCTTCGTTTAAGTTAGTTTATTAACTGTTTTTGTTATTGTTACTATTTATTATTTACAAGTAATTGACTTAATTTGCCAAGCATTGTCTCTTTTGCCATTGCATGTGTATGTACTTTATCGATCCCCGCTCATCCGCACCCACTTCCTTCCGTAACTGTTCGTGCAACATTTGCCAGTTGCGTTGCACATGTTCCGGCTCTTTGATTATAGTTTCTTATACGTAATTCATTAGATAATTTCGTTGTTGCTGTTGCCTTTTGTTACAGTCCGGGTCACATATCGATCGATTTCCTGCAGCCGGAGCAACTGCATCAGCACGCAAGTCCGAAACATGTCTTTGATGTGGCTTTTGTTGCTTGTTTGTTGTTTGTTTGTTTATGCATAAATTCAAATGAGCCATTAAAACTATCAATTCGCGTAGTATATGGGCCAACAAGCCATTAAACATATGCAAAACATTCAAAAATGGATGACCAAGCGAAATATCATAAACACTAAACATATTTTGAAAGCATTTTCAACTCAAATAAAGTTCATTGAATTCCTTTTTTTATTCAGATTATAAAGTCTTAAGTTCTAAGACATATTTTAAACATTTGTAATGGCTTCTGGGTACAAAAAAATACTAAAATGATAATTTTGTAAGCTTTGAACTCAACTTGAATATATTTTTTAGTGTTTGTTCTTTGCACTTTAGTCGGCGTCTCAAATTGAAAGTCCATTTTCATAACAAAGCCGAACTTTGCTCCCATTATATTATATATTTATTTGTGTATATCAACGCTAATTTCGTTTGTCAACAAAAGAAAAACTGTCACAAAAGGGCAAAGCTTCTATTTTTAAATATTCCATTCAACTGGCTTGTTGTGAAAATATAATCGTTGCGTTAACCAGGAAGTGTCAAATTTGTTAAATTTGTATCAAGAGTTTACAAAGTCGAGCAAGCTTTAAAAAAGTAGTGTAAAATGATAATAATAATAATTATTCATATCACATACATTTCGCAATATTTTGTGGCCATTTAGTCCCATTTAAAAACCAAACCCAAAAACAATTCATGTTTATAAATAGCCCGTGTTATATCTTATACGAAACCGCACGAGTCTTTGCATCTAGGGTTTATTCGTTGCTTATGTTTTGATTAAGTTGCGTTTGTCATTTAAATGGGAGCGCACCAAGCAGTCTCTCTCGCTCTCCTCTCTCTCTCTCTCTCACGCTTAATTAAAAGAATGAAAACTGTCAAGTCTCGCAGTTGCCCAACGTAACAATGACTTAATTGCCGTTTTTTCCTCACACGCGTCACCTACTACATAGACGTGTGTGTGTGTGTGGGTTTTTTTCGAACCGACCAGTTAATTGACTTTTAAAAGCTATTCCCCTTCCCATTTGCATTTTCAGTGCTTATCAATTTGGCAATTCTCAGTTATAGACGGATTTAAATCGATGCATTTTTATGAGCCATATCCAAAACACTTGTGGGTTGATTTCCCAAAATTTCAATAGCGCGTCGCGTGGAACTTTGCCACATTTGTTGTTGCTGTTGTTTTTACGGTCTGACAGTCGATGCACTTTGGACATGCCACGGCCTTTAATTGACGCAAAATTGTCTATATAAATATATACGCTCCTCAAATTGCACATACTATATTATTCGGTATGTATTTATCCAGTCATTCAATCGTACCAAAACTTGGCATTGAAACTGCACGCGATTAGCCAAATTAATGTGAAATGCACGTGCTTAGAAATAAATATTTCAAACTACAATAAATTAGCTGACATATTTTATATGGGGTCGACACTCCTAACAAATCTGTGAATAACTCGAAACTTGTGACAAATACTTTGAAGGTATTGAATTTTGATATTGTATTGAAAGTTCATTTAAGAATATGCAAATCCAAAATATGACTCACAAATTGAAAGCAGCTTTAGAGTTGTTGTATTGTTGCCTACTGTTTGTTGTGTATGGTCTCAAGTTAAATGTAGAAATTTATTAACATATGTATTTTTACTGTTTATTATGTGTTTTTCTAGAAATGTTATTGCAGAACTTAACTGATTCATGGCAAAAACTTTGTTGTCTAGAATATGACAGCTAATCATAAAGGTTTGATAACTTATCAACAACTCGCGTTGGTGGGAAGCAATCATTTTGAAAGTTGTAAATTTCAAGAGTCCATTCACTCAGATCTTCAAATTCCAATTAATAGATAAGAAAAAAAGCGTGACTCACAAAGACAAAATCGATTTGGAGCGCGAAAAACTCCACATAGAAAAACTCGCAATAATTCTAGTTGTAAAATCTACAGTAAGGGTGTGACTAATGGTTGGGTGTGTTTTTGGTCGTGACCGTGATAAAGAGAAAAGTGTGTTTTGTGTCGGCTATCAGCTGTTTGTGGCAGGCATACAAAACAATAAGCTGTGAATGAAAACCACAGCGCTGCTGATAATAGGCAACAAACACAAGCTAAAGTAGGCGAGTATATACATAGTATATGATAATCACGCTCATATTGTGATTTTAAGGAAATTGTTGTACTCAAGGGCTGCCTGTACTTTATCTATGTACTCTGTGGCATCCAACAGCGAACGCAAGCACATGTATGAAGGGTAAACACTTGAGTTGAGGGCCGACTTATGCTTTATAGAAAGGGAACCCCAGCAGGCCGGCCACGTTCTTTGATGAAGTGCGAACAAGTCAATATTTAATTGGTTATTAAATTGAGGCTTGTTGCAGAATGTCTATTGTCTCACTGTATTGCCCAATACTGGATACTAGATGGTCGGAATTAGATACATTTTGCTGTTAATGCACACTTGTAACTTATCAGCGCCCGCATATCGGGTTATATTTGCTTTTTTTTTCTCAGTTTTATTGTTTCTGTTTTACTATAGCTTGCGTGTTTTTACTTTTATCAAGGGACATTTTAATGGGTTTTTTTTTCGACGCTGTGCCAGAATGAAATACACATTTACGCTAATTTATATAAATGTGTAGGTAGGGTAGTAAAATTAATTGGCTTCCATACAAACATATATCATTCCCTGTGCGACATTCCATTACGTAATTAAATTGGGCGTTTGATGTTTCAATCGATTATCTTCAAGTTAAACACTATGTTTTGAAAGCTTTTACCTCAGATTAAATAATCTTTTGGGGTTGCTACTTACAATATTTGAATCTAATCACACTACAAACAAGAATTTGCCGTAAAAAGAAATCTTTTCAAGTGTTGAATAATCGCGTGAACAATAAAACATTGTCAATTGCTTAACAACTAATATTTTATGTATTATGTTGTAAATTTAAATGGTATAAGCTAAAAAATTTATTTATAAATAAAAAAATATATATGTCTGCGCTGGGCTGGGCCAATTGTGTTATGCATTGCAGGCAAACATTATAAATAGCGGCTACAAAAATAAAAAAGTTGTGATCATAATAAATTTGAAGTGCAAACCGCTTTGTAGTCATAGAATATTACAAAATATTTAAGTGCTAAAAGAAAGCCACTTCAAAGTGTTGTGCTAATTGCGAATCGTGAGCTGTTTATTCTTGGCCCGCGGTCTTGCAAAAGCAACCAAAAATAAAACAAGGTTATTTTTATTTTTGTGTAGCATACCTTTAGGCTGTACGTAAAAATGCTGGTATCATAATAAAATGGGTTTCTTTTCACATGCTTTTATTAAACTTGACTTGTCTGTCTGTTTGTAGTACAAACTTTGTACCGGATTCTTGTAATCAAAATTTCGCCAAGTTCCCGACTAGCTAGAGCTCTGAAATTCTCACCAAAGATGTGTTTCAGATGACGTTTTTTAAATAAATAAGGGAATCCTCATTTTATGTATGTTATTCGTTCTATTTTGTTGTTCCGTCGCATTTATATATTAATTTTTGGCTTATTTTTGTGTGGAATTTATACGAATTAGAATAATAAAAAAATAGAATCGAATCGAATAGAATCCAATTATCTCTCAATTACAGATTTTCAAATAAAAGCATGCATTCAAAATTTTTGGTGATTTACTTGTTTCTATCTTTAGATACTGCAAGTACACGTGCTATGAATGAGCTTTACATATGCAGCGATAGCAGTGAGGATCATCGACTATATATACAAGATAAGCCCCGCAGTGCCTACGCACAGCTGCCTGTTATCTATTTTGTAACGCCCACATATCCTAGACGCGAGCAAATACCTGAGCTGACGCGTCTGGCATACTCACTGCTCCATGTGCCTCGTCTCCACTGGCTGGTGGCCAATGATCAGCAGAAATGTAATACGTTTCTGGACACACTGCTGAATGGATTTGGTAAGTGTAGCACATATAGTAAACAATCATTAAAAAGTAGTTTATGCAAACTAATCGAAAATATTTATATACATATATATATTTTAGGCATACCCTATACACATTTGGCCAGTCCGATGCCCAGTAAGTTTCGTAAAGAGAAGCCAGCGCCACGGGGCGTGGCAAATCGTCGTGCAGCGTTGCTTTGGCTGCAACAGCGTAACCTTACAAATGGTGTACTGTATTTTGGTGACGATGACAATACTTACAATCTGAGACTGTTCTCGGAAATAAGGCAGACACAGCGTGTCTCCATGTTTCCCGTTGGACTGATTGCAGACTATGCGGTTAGCGGACCGGTAGTACGTGATGTAAGTGCATCCATGCTATTCATTACTTATCTAACCGATTGAATAAATTCTCTTATTATTATTTGTGTTTAGGGTAAAGTTGTTGGTTTTTTGGACTCTTGGGTAGCCGGTCGACGTTGGCCCGTTGATATGGCTGGATTTGCTGTGAATCTGGAGTATATGTCGCAGTTTCCCAAAGTCAATATGCCCTACAAGCCAGGCTACGAGGAGGATCTATTTTTGCGTAGCATTGACCTACACATTGATCAGATTGAGCCGAGGGGCAACAACTGCACTGAAATCTTGGTCTGGCATACGCAGACCAAAAGCAAAAAGGCCCCATTGGTGAATTTGGAAAGCGAATTCATGGATAACCGCTCTAATCTAGGGGCGCTATTCCGATCGCTTAAGCAGATGGGCGTGGCCAGCGCGATGGAGACTGGAGGTGCGTCTTAGCTGCATTTCCATGCTTCTTTCACATTTTAATATGTTGCTTTGGAATTTTCCAGGGGTCCCTGCAGTGATCAGCAAGAATGGCAAAGGAAAAGCGCATTCATATTTCCTTAGCTGAGTTCTCAATTCGAGCGTTTACTGTAAATACTACAAAAGTCTGGAAATGCTTCTGGACATAGTCAAAAAAAAAATATATATATATTGCTGAAATTGCGTTGGAACGATTGAATAGATATTTGTGTATGTGCCAGACTTGAAATTACGTTTTTACAGTAGCACAGTTTAGTCAAACCTTGATTGTAATTTCTTGTATGGCAATAAATTATTTATAATTTAAATGCTTTTGTCTCTGGTTCTCATATTTGTAATAACTGTAGCAATATTGTTAATTAGTTTTAGTTATTCGTTTACGTACATTAATGTTTATCGAAAATCCTTTTAGACTACAAAGCAAAGACAATTTTAAAAACCATTTTAAGTTAGGTTTATGATTATGCTACAGCTAGGTTGTATATTTGGCTTTGAAAGCTTATATTATTATGAAATTACAATTACATCGCGAATTTTTTATGCCAAGCAACAAATATTTATTATCTAAAGCAAGCCATCCGTAAATATAATGCTTACGAACAAAACCCAAGACAAACTATTATATGTAAAAGTAGCTTCTTATCGAAGCGTTTTAGATCGCTTTTAATGGGTACAAAAATGAATATCATTATATGTAATTAGATAATATATGAAAAAATAAATAAAAAATGCCGCTCATTATTGAAAACTTGTGTGAAAAAGCTGCTGATATTCTCATATCATAACAATTGATAACATGTGTAAATATATGTAAAAAGCACGTGGAACAACGAATACTCTTATAAAATTAATTATATTATTTTTTGCAAAAATCAGACACATATCGTTAATCGTTTGATTAAATTGTGGTAGGCCGAACAAAGTGTGTGTTCTGTGTTGAGAAATAAATACGGAACTGTGTAGGTAGGAGTTAAAACAAACGGAGCCATCAGTTATCCTGTTCATACATTTAAGCATAGTTATATGTAAGATACAAAGACCAGCTTTATTTTGAATAGATAATGCACATCTCATCAAGCATCAAAATGTGGCTCACAACAGAAGTTGGACTTTAAACGAGCGTTTCAATAATGAGCCAAATGTAAACAATTGTTTTAAATTTTAACTGACAAATGTAATATCCTAAAAGTATTAAGCTTTTAATCAACAATAAATTAATAAATATTTGAAATGTAGAAATTTTAAATAAGATATATAATTTCAATATATTAAACTTGGCTTGTTGTTTTTTATAAAAACATAAAAAAAATGTAGAGGGCACCATAAATTATAATTTGAAATGTTAATGCTTATAGATACGAATTAAAATAATAAATACTTGTATGGACTCCACATCTGCATATTTATTCAAAATTAAGTAGCCCAACAACAACCAACTGTTGGCCTTTTGTCAGTGGGTCGTCGAACAGTTTTTTGAGGCAGTGCCATTAAATGGCAAACAACATTTTTCAATTAACTTGCTACTCACTCATTTTCAGCAGTTACTTTTCCGTTTAGCTGGGCTAAGTTCAGATGAGTTCAGTTGAGTTGAGTTGAGTTCGTTTCGTTTCGAATGCCTTGCAGCGCTTTGTGCTGGCTGCAAAAGTCGCACATTTAAGATAAAGTTCCAGCTCATCTTGCCACAAATATATATGTATGTATGTATGTATATTGTTAAATTTACTGGAAAAAACCTATGTATATATGTATTAACGAAGGCCGGAAGGTGGTGCAACACTGAATGGCACGAACGTGTTGCATATGCATCTTCTTCAATGTGAAGTTATGAGGCAAAGTTTCTTTTGCACGCCAAAAACAACAACAACGTGCAAGAATTGCATGGTTCCGCTTGTGTCCCAATGCAGTTACGTGTGAATGAATTCCACAGCGTTTCTATATATATATATGTGTGTGTGTGTGTTTGTTAAGTTTGTTTGTGTGTTTTCGGGGCTGGTGGAGACCGCCCCCTTTGCAATTTGGGGCAAATAAATAGCGAGCGAGCGACCTGTTCGCCACATCTTTTATTCGCATCGGTTGAAGTTTGTCTGGCAGCCTGGCAAAATTGCTTAAAAGTATTGGGGTTGAGAGTTTCAATGAGACTTCTTACCCATATATACCTACATACATATAGCTTTGTTATACTATTCTTTGTTTTTTCAATGCTCTCATGGAAAATGTTACAAAGCGTTGAAAAGTTATATTGTTCGTATTGAAAGCTGCTCATATATTTTAAATTTTTCGAATCTAAACTTTGTTACACATCAAATTATTTCTATTGTAGCATTTGGTATACCAAATAAATAACATATAAATATCTGCAAGCTTAAATCATCATTAATTCAAGTTTATTGTTCAATTTCCGCTAACAAGAATTAGATAGGTTAACAATAAATTTATCATAAATTCGAGCATAAGCCAGCTGTCGTAACAAAGCAAGTTATTATTGATGGCTTTTCCTAAAAGCTATTCGGTTTGTTGAGCTGGTTGGTTGCAAATGCAGCTGATAACATGATGGGTTGTCATCATGCGGAAATTGCAACTCATGTTGCTGTCAGCATCAGCATATCCGCATGGATCGACTAGGCCAACTAACACTGCAAAACCTACCTAGTTGCTTGCCATTCAGGACAGCTCACGAGTGCCCTGCATTAAGCCATTAAAGCTAATTAGACCCAACCCTAGCATCAACTCAAACGCAACTCAATATGCCAGCAATTCCATGGCATCCGGTCCGCTGGCATACGGTTTATTAAACACGCAACCGGCGTGCACTCGTTGCCATCAGCGTAATGAGAGCAGCAGCATTGCAGACAACAGGATGAGGCTGCGATTGATGTTGCAAATGAAGTCCCTTGCAACTTCAACGCTGTTTGCACATTGAGGCTCCACGGGCGCTGATTTTGCGCCACTTAAACTTTAAATGCCAACCGCGAGCAACAGCATGCGGATGAGGTTAAGCCAGAGCCAGAGCATGAGCGAAACGGATGAGAATGGCTAGATAACTCATACGCTGCGTATGCCACTTGACGTCTTCAGCCAACGTTGCCAGCATCGCGTGCACTTCAACGATAAAATGCAGCGAAAAAAGGCAACGCGAAAATGGTATAAAAATGAAAAAAAAAAAAAAAAAACACATCCAGCCAGACATAGGAAATGGAAAATGCCGACCCTTTTGGCTTTCAGAGTGCAAAAAGTGCAGCGGGCAAATGTCATATAGAACAACTGGTCAATTTGTAAGTCAAAGCTAGGTTAATGCCATCCATGGCTTGCATTGGACCGAACTAGATTAGAGTTATTCCCTTTTTATTCGGAGGGCAATCCCAGAAGCTGAATGTATTTGTGTTGTTTCTAATTGGAACTTATGCCTCGTTGTTGTACAACTGGCAAGCTGGGGGATACTTAAGGATATAATCGGATGTGTTATGCACATGTTGGTTGAATCAAGAACCCTTTTAATTAGGAGACTAAAACATGTTAAATAGCTCGAGTAAGAGTTTTTAATTAATAAATAACTTTAACTAAAGTCTCAAACAATAATATTATTTAACATTAATAATAATATATTACTCAAATCATGTCATCATTTCAGCATCAACAACCACGGGGTCACAGACGCATCGAGAGAACACGTCATATCGCAAACCGAATGTCATTTATCAACCAACCACGCCCAACCAACCACTTGACCAGCTTAGCTATGTAGTATAGCCCCCCCACAGGCGGTCAAACGACTATTTTAACAAGTTAATTTCACAATATTTGTGGATTGAGAGCGCGAACAAACAAATTGCGTGCCACTTACATTGGGGCACATTGATGGGAGGACGTTGACGACAGCAAACAGACCGGCAAATCATTCGAACCACAACTACAACAGGAAATGTATACAAATGTTTTACTAGGTGTGTGTGTGGGTTCAGATGTATGTAAGTATGTTTAGATATTGGGTTTAGGTGTGTAACCGCCAATCAATGCATATAGCAACAAACTCACAAAACTCAAATTCGAAATTGATTATTGATTGTTGCAATGTCATCAGGAACAACAACTGCAACAATAACAACTATGGTGTGTGAAATTATTATTACTTATACGACGAGTGGTGCGCGAATTGAAAGCTCAATCGGTTAATCATGTTGGGTTTCGGACCCTACAGGCCATGTTATCAAAGCGAGGTGAGTTATTAAAGAACATCGATGAATTGAGAGTTATTAGTTTATAATTAAAAATTGTATTTAAAAAGTAGCCAACGTTAAGTTAATTGAAAGTATTACATCAAAAAAATAATTAAAAATATTTAAACCTCGATATTGTTTTAATACATTTATTTCAGCATTTTTATCCAACGAAAACCTAAAAATAAGTACAATTAATAAAGAAACAAACAAAATATGTCACATAATTAATTTTTGTGAATATTATGAGCAAGAGTTTTAGTTACAATAATACATTTTGTTAAATTCATTAATTAGTTTTGGTTAACAAATTTATGTTCTCAGCACTTTAAAATCAACCATTTTAAAATGTTGAACATAGCTCATCGACTGGAAAATATATGCACAAGGATATATATGTGTGTGTGTCCAGCTGTAGCTTTATTTGCATCAAGTGGCTGTGTGTATGGGGGCTGTGTGGGGCTGTTGGACACGTTAATGCAGTTGTAAATTTTATTTATACATTTACACACTCTCGCCAACATTGCACTTACGCCCCCCGCTTGTGGGAGGTGGTACACACAAAAACTAATTACATGCCACAATGATTACATTTTACAACAGCATTGAGCTTATGGCGAGAGACTACAACAACAACAACCAAAATGAAAGAACACTTGAATTAAGAGTTAAGTGCTAGCAGACACCCTTTAAGATATATTTTAGCAACAAATTTCGATACTAGTTCGAAATTTGATATATATTTGAGTATCTATTGACTGTAAGAAAATATAGCAGATAACGTCTGTATCTGAATAAGATCAGCACTTTTTATTTTGCTTATTTGAATAACTTATTGACTTGATTTAATTAAACATAACAAAATTTCTGACATTAGTTTTGGTGTTACATATTATTATACTACAATTACTTCATATCAAAGGTTAACATTTGATATATAATAGCCAGTTAATATTTTAACTTACTTGGTCCAAGGTGCAAATCTATATCTTACATTTGAAAGGGTGCTTAAAAAAATGAAAAAGATCTTAACATTATTTTTAAAAAGAACCAAAGCTACGTTAGTATACGTTAATACTTATATTTACTAATGAAATTAATTAATTCTTGTAATTAATATATTTACAATTCGAAAAAACACATCATAGACATAAGTAAGAGTACAGGGTATAAATGATACTAACAAACAAGTGTTGGGCAACAATACATTTTGGGAAAAATAACCGGCTAGTTGAAAACAAAAATTCCCATTTTTAAAGCAAAGTCCCGAGGCAACTTTTAATTTTGTTATCCGGAAAATATTGTTGGCTTTATTTAAGATACCTGTGGGCCAGTATTTTAACAATATCAGACCTTGTTCAAAATATAAACAGAAATAAATGGATGGAGTTTTTTTTTCATTTACTTATATATTGTTGAATAAATGAATTGGAAATTAAATCTCTAAAAATAAAACCAAAAAAAATATGGCAGTGTAATTAACAGTTCAAAATGATTTAATGATTAATATAGCAAAAAAATTAAACAGTTGCAACAAATCAAAAATAATGTATTTGTATAACACATAGTCAAAAATATCTGTTCTTTTTTAATAAAATAATAACTATTTTATCTTTAAAGCTGGTCAACGTATTTAAAGCACGGCTTATTTTTGTCATTCTCTCTTATCTTTGTAAATAGTTACCTGTTAAACATAGTTAAGATTAAAATTTATGTAGCTTATGGTAATACAGAGTATGAAGGATGACAAAGGAAAGAAATACAAGTATAAAGCTCATTAAAAAAATGTACAAAAGTAATTACTGACTGATTTAAATGCCATTTGCCATTTGCAAAGTTTGCCAGTATACATTTCCCATAGGGCAGCACGACTTACACAGAAAATTAAAGCGAGCTACCAGCAACAACAACAACAACTATGTGCACCACAATTTTCATTCACCAGTTGGCCGCACATTTCGTGGCGTCTGTGGATTGCAGTCAGCAATTGACGCAAATACTCGAAATAAAATGTAGTCTACTTAACCAATGCAAAGTGCGAGGGAAATTTCAAACATCGCTGCTTGCCACTTGATGTTCGTGGATTTTACACGCTCATATGTTTCGGTATGGTTACTCATATAAATGTGTTTTCATATACATAACAACTTGGCCAAGCTCGCCAGACACACAAACACACCAACAGTTGAAGACTGCTGGGCAACGCAACGTGCAACATGATACACAATGGTTTTTGTATTTTAATTATAGCCGCAGGACTGACAAAACTAAAAACTTACGACTACAGCAAGCCCAGGAACATTATTTGTAATACACTTACCAAAATTAACTTTGAAAATAAGTTTACAAGATTTCTTAAGCAAGAACATAACTTGATATAATCAAATGCATCAAACCTGCCAAGCGTAAATTTGCTTTCAAAATCATTTGGTTTTTAATCGATATTACAAATCATAACAGAGCTGATAATAATGCAGATGAATTTATGTGTTAGGATATTAAAAGCTTCTTGGGTTTTGCGGTACCCTTTGCTATCTTGCCGGTTATTGAAACGGCCTTTATCTGCTGCAGTTGTTGTTTTAATCTTGTATAGCAGCTTGTTTGTCTGTTGGCTGCCATTATTGAATATCTGTGTTTTGCACGCATCATTGGCTTCAGTGGAGCGAGGAGGAAGAGTAAGACAATGGCGCTTTTGAGTTATGTGCGAAAATTTTATTTGAAAATTAAAATATTATTCTGTGCCAGCAATTACACAGGCGGGGGCGCTGGACAAACCTTTTGGATCGCAATTCGGTTCGCCTCACACCGAATGCATTTGAATTGGTAATGTTAGCATCGATGCCAACAGCAGCAGCATGCCAACTTGGCAATGCCAATTTTATTGCTGGCATCGATTGGGCATGAGGTATACAAAAGGCAGAGGAGAGAGCATTGCCATTGAAATATGGCGGAGACAAATTATTGGTTTTTCTTTGAGTGCGCTTAAAACGAGGCAAACAGTTTAATTAAAATGAAGTGGAGCAATGCGTGCGAATGGCAATTCGAATTGTGGCTACGCCGCAATTGATGAATGCGTTCTGCGTTTCGACAATTCAGCACTCGGCGCAGCGGGGTATTTGAGAAAAATTATGATTATAATTGATGCATGTTTGTTGAACCGGTGAATTGGGCCGTAAAATTAGCAAGCGGTTTTTGAGGTGCAATTCAGAATGACAAACGTTTCCCTATACCATATAATTAGAAACTTACTTGGTAGAGAAAAAATTATCACATTATTTTTTGGGTGTTGCAATAATTTGACTTTGTTGATAGTACTAATTTTCCGTTTGACAGGTGTCTAATAATATACGGAACATTGTAAGCGTATGTACTTTTCTAAATTAATATCTAATAATCAATATCCTTTTTAGATAACTCATTGTTAAAAAATTTTGATCCAGTGCTTTCGCTGTCAGCTCATTTGAATTGCATTGAAGGCCAGCATTAATACAACAATGGGATTGTTAATTCGCACATTAAATTAACACAAATGCATTCGAGTGCAAACTGAAATAACGAGATAATATCATTGACCGATTGGTGTTAACATTGTTTCGTTCGCACCAACCTCAAATCAATCAGTCTGGCCACATCCGCCCTGCTGTTAATTTGCGTTCTCATTTTAAATGGCATTCATTGCATATGCGACACGCTTATTATGCGCATTTATCGCATTACAAAAACAATAATGTGTGCGCTTAAAACGGTTTAACACACATATTTATACAGTCGATTGTGCATTAATGAGACGACCAACCGCAAATTTTTAAATACTCGCCAATGTGCATAAAATACAGTTTGCCGGCGCTCTCCCCCCGCCATTCAATTCATACACAAATGGACGGTTTTAATTTCCGTTTCAATTGTCGAGGCCATAGATCGCAAACAAAATATCAATTTGCAATGTTCAACAGGAAATTTAATGCTTTGCCACAATGTACAAAGGAGATACGGGTTTAAGCCATAACAAAAACTTTTTGAGTGGAACATAATTAAATAAATATAATGGCTAAAAACAAATTGGTAAAGCAGAAATTGCAAATTGGTGTGCAAATGTTTTAAATGCCTAAATAACATTGCCTGTAACAATTTATTTATATTTCAGTATGACACTCAAACGTTATATCCCAGTTGGACAAGGAAATTCAGATTTGTTAAAACAATATAGTAAGTAGCTTTTAATGTTTATAGATTTGTATCAATAAAAAAATATAATAGAGAGAGAGAGAGAAAGATACAAATATGTGCTGCTTTTTCATAGCGTACTTTTATGAGCAAGTACTTTTTGACCATAAAATGCACAAGTTACATGGTGAAATACTTATGAAATTCAAACACAATTGGTACAAATTTTGAAATATCTTTAGCATCTTCTTAGAAATGTGCAGGGTATATTCATATTGCTGCTTCTTTTTCACACAATATATGATTATTATTCATTATCAAATTTTGTGTGTTATCAAATAGCTAGTTTCAGTGTGGGTGGCTTATTTATTTACTTGTCACTCGGCTGCCTGCCACTCTTTGGCCAGATCCAAACAATGTATCCTCTTAGCATTGACGACAAATTGTTAAGCTGATTGTAGTATGTGCGATGTTTTGGTAAAGTTTCGCAGCATCCTCTGAATTGTGGAACGAGAGAGAAAATTAATAAAAGCCAAAATATTTACGCATTGTATCATATATGTATGTATAAATCATTTATGTGCGGATGCAAGCGTGTTTGTGTGTGTGTGTGTGTGTCTAGTTGCTGTCGTTTCTTTTTCATTTTCGCACATACGCAGCGGGGGCTTGTCTGCGCTATCGGCGATAACGTGGCGTATACGTAATGTGTGTAATATGACCGCATGCACAAAAGCTACAAACAGTTAGGTATGAGTATGTGCTTACATACAAGGAGTGCAGCCAAAAATGGAGCCCCTGTGTGCGTGTGAGTTTGTGTATCTAATGATACCATTGGGAACTTGTATTAATTAGTCAGGGATCCTGTGCACTTAAGGCGCGTAAGTTGGCAAAATTAAAAAGCCTTAGCACGGCAACAGTTTTCAACTAAACGATATTCTATGAGTAATTGGAAGGGTTTTCAACATTGTGGAATATTTTAAGCTAATTGAATTTGAATATTTTGTTGCTTCTAAATAATATACTTTGTATTCACATATAATAAATACGAAGTTACAAAGCGTTTTCACACAATGACAAGTAAATTATATAAGAATCAAACTAAAGAGTGAAGCTGTTCAATCATTAAGAACTTTAACACGACTGCTTATTGAAATACTTTGACAAAAGAATTGTATAAGGTCTCCTTGCGGAATTGAAAAATAAAGGAGTGAGTGCATTTATACACAAAACGGAAATGTCGAAATGTTATTTTGCTTTCAACACAACTCAACGTAAATGTAAAGGGCATCGGAATGTCAGAGAGCCCATTCTCAGCAATCCTCAACCATTATTTTCGCCTTCATATTTGTTCCTTGCAAACGACAAGACATTCACTCAGCTGTCGTTGCCATAAGTGACCAACGGGCAGCCCAAAGAGCACGTTGAGGGTTGTGGGTCTAACTTATATGACCCATGGCAATCCAAAGACATTGTGCTCTTATGTCTTGCTAAGGACACACACACAGATATACATTGGATATGAGGTAATGTAATTTTCTGCACTGCTGGCGAGATAGTTGATATTTATGGAGCACGTCTGAAGAAAGTGCTTCGAGAACTGTTCCCAGTTGTTGCGTTTTCCCAATTGTCACAGATTTGGCGCAGGATGCTAATAACTATTCTCTCTTGCACCAAAATTATGCCAGCGAGTGCGCTTAAAAACTCATTGAACACAAGAAATTTCTGATTGTTTCTCCAGACTCCTGCGTTAGGTTCACTCATCCGTTTAGTTGGCTGTTAAGTTGGACTAACAACTGTTACCTCCAGTTTGGGTTGTACTTTTGGCAAAGCTGCGTTAAAGCGTTTCCTCAATAATTTCACCGGCGGCTGTTTAACAAACTTTACCGGCACCGTCGTGTCTATACACAATTTTCATCCTTGTACTTTTCACAGTTCACACAGCCTGCAGCTGTCAGACAAACAAGCGAATATAGACATAGAAGGGGGTAGTAGGAGGTGTGGCATCACAACTCAAGATGGCTACGTTTTATTTCATTTCCGCCAGCTTGCTAGCTCTGCATATATTGATATATCTGCTAGAGTTTTTATTTTGCGGCTGCAATTTCTATATAGGAAATGACATTGCCAAGTGCAACTTATCTGAATTGGTCTCTTCAAAAGGATATCCCCCTCTGACTGAATAAGATATTCGCGGTAGATTTAATTTTAAAATACTGCATTTCAAAGTTTTTAGTTGCAAGTCCTGACGTACGGTATTTATGCTAAAAGTTTTTGGGCATGAATACAGAAACGACGATTTAAATTATTGATACAATTTCAAAGAAACTCTAATTATTTTAAGGCAACAATTAAACAATTAATTATACCTTTACAAAATTTATTATAGTCCAACAAGCTTCATTACATTGTTGCTTCAATTGGAAACCTAGCGAATAGCTTTTGATTTTTGCGTCATTGTAATTGAAATATAACAAAAATTACAAACAAACCGTTCTTTTTTGTTCCACGTTCATTAAAAAAGTTTTTAGGCCAAAAGCAACACGTACCAGAAGAAAAACTTTGCAATTGTCAAAAACTGCAACAAGAAGGAACTCAACCGCAAAAAGACAGCAACGGAAAGTTTGTCGAGTCAACTTCTCGGCAACTGCCGCTGCTGCACCTTCATAATAAAAAGCAACAGTCTATCTCTCTGTTTTTTAACTCCGCTCCTTCACCACATCTTTAGCCATCGAAAAGTGGATGCTACGAAAAAGTTTGACATCTGATGCCAGAGAAAATGGCAGTGGCAGACGCAGAGAGTTCTGCAAATTAAAACAATGTCAGCGAGTTTGATGCAACAATTTGCAGTTTAAGAGTTGATTAGACTTTCCCAGTGGGCTGTGGGCCCGCCTATGCGGCAGCCATATTAATTTTTCATTTCGTCATTTTACTCTGTCCCTGCTAGCAAGTAATATAAATACCCTCCCTTTTTTTCGTTTTTATTTGGCTGCATTTTGTATTTGCTACTTTCTTAAATCTTTCATCAGTCGTCTTTATCCGTTCTCTCCTTGCTCGTCCGCGTGGACAGCCGCAGCTGTTGGCGTTATTTTTCCACGTCCTTCAACTTGTCGTCCCTCTCGCTATGGCACTCTCCTTTTCTTACTGCGCTTGTCACACTATTTATGAGTTTATTATTTTTTCGCTGCTCTATTATTCGGTATGTTCACCCAGCTCCCAGCGCTTAAAACTTCTTTCATTACAAGTGCTGCTATTTCTCATAGTTTTTTTCATTTATTTATTTTGGTATTTTATTTTCTATTTATATGTCTTTTTTTTTTGGTGTGTGTTTTTGGAGCGGTTAACATTTTTTACCCCTTGCGTTTATTTTGCTGTTATTTATTTAGTGGCTTTATTTTTTTTTTTCTGCTACACATACATTTTTTTCTTTTACGCCATTTTCCACAGTTGCTTAAATTGTTTGCAATTTTTGTCAGTGGCTCGGTTGGCGCTGCGTGTTTTATTATGACAGCAGACGTTGCGTCGGCGTTGGCTAGATAAATAGTGGTTCTCCTTTTCAGTTATGGTGTATATAGTGTAGTAGTTGTTGCTGAGTTTTAATTATTGCCATGTTGGTATTCGGTTGGAGCAACACTCGCCGCAAATGGAATTTTTTGACAAAAAAAAAAAAAAAACAAGAAACAAATTATTATTATGGGTAGTTGGCAATTTGTTGCAGCCAATTTTCTACTTGGTTAACTTGTGAATCGCCCAGGGAACGTCATTTGACATGACAAAGTTTTAAGCTGCCAATGATAAGCCAATAAAGTTCCTTTGACAACTTGATAAGCTTTTCACTAAGACACTTTGCAAGAATGTCGTTGGTTAAAATCTTTGGTTAACTTTGTGACTTGTACTTAACGACAAAATATTAAATCAGCTTCAACATTTTACAAATTTTCAATTGATAAAATATTTTAAATGCTACAAATGCCTTATGATTAATTTAATGAAACTGCAATTTACCCAAAAAGGACTTTTTCTATGCAAGTAAGTACACGATAAGCTATGAGAACTTTTGACTAAACTTTAAAATCACTTGAGGCAAATGTCGATTGCCGCAAAACTGGATTCATCACACTCAAGCTCAAAATCAAGCCAAGCGATGTGTTTTACAACTTTACAAGACGCCCTGGGAAACAGAGAACGAGTACAAGTAGCAAAAAGATTTCTTTTGCCAAGTTTTAACCACTTACATATATGCATAAAATGTGCAACAGACGCAATGGCAAAAGCCGCAGCATTTATTTTATTGACTCACAAAGCAAAGCGTTGGGGAATAACAGCCAAACAGAAACTATTGCAGACTCGACACTTGAGAGTTGAAGTATGCTTAGCCACCACCCCTGACCTGGGAATCAATTTTTTGCCAAACATTTTGCATAACAAATTAAAATAAAGTTATGGCAGATATTATATAAAAAATACCTTAACCTTATATGAAAGTAAATCAAATTTTCAAAAATATATTATTTTATTTTTCAATTCATATGCTGTAAATCGTATTAAAAACAGATTAGTTAAACCATATTTATAAAAATTGTTTGTACCAACCAATTTGTATAAATGGCTTTGACAGAAAAATATGGATTTTCTTGATTTATTTTCAAATTTATTGGACAATTTAATCCAGTTGGTGGTAAAATCTGTAAAAAAGGCAATATTTTTTCCATTGCAAATTTCAATGACGAGGGGTCTATTTTAGACAGATACAATTAAATGTTAAAAATAAATAGTAGGCTACAACAGCTGGGCAAAAAGAACAACATCAACATCGCAAACAGCAACGTTGAAGCAAGTTGTAACAGCTGTCGAAGGGCAAGGAACAACTGTTTTGACCTTGGGCCAACCAATATCCGGCAAAATGTTTATTTTGCTTTGTTGTTCCTTTAACTTTAATTTGATTAACAATCGGAAACAAATTAATGACGCTAGCAAAACGTGTATTTTTTCAGTAAACAGTTTTTACATTACCTAACTTTATTTATGCTTATAAAATTGCAGGAAAATATTTTTAATTTGTTAAGTAAACAACTGTTGCATTGTAAGCTGTACAATAGATTAATTTCAATGTCAATTTTAGTTAATAATTCCGTTGTCAATCAATTTATAACAGTTTTATTTTAAGCTTAAGGATTAAGATTTTTGTTAATATGTATTTTATGCACAATTTAACAACATTTTTACATTTGTCAGCAGACATTATATCTATTTATTATCAGCCTTTTGATATTATGGGCATTCAACTGCGGCCCAACCTTTTTTAAGTCGTGGTCCTTTTAATAGCAAAGCTAGGTAATATTTAAGGTTACCTGCGGTGAACTGTAAAGACCCTCATATGTCAGTATTAAAGTCGAGTGTTTATATTGTAAGCTCTAACCATTGCTTATATCGAATCAATCAGTTAGTCAGTGGGAACAAAGAGTTTAATGCATATGGCAGAATAAGCTTGATGAAGATATTTTTAAACAAATAATACTTATTCACTGAACTATGCAATTTATTGTTGTGATCGGAGATGCTACAGTCAAACCATTTCATTGACAAACACACAATAAACTCTGCCAAGGTAAACGAAAAAAAATTGTAAACTGTCGCGAACAATTCTAGGAAAAAATTGCATTCACGCTCGACTGAAGCAAATCCCTCGATGCTGCCTATCGTTATTGATGTGCTGTTCGGCTGTTGATTTTACTACAAAATAAATACGAGCACTGCGGGACAGATAAAGCGAGCAAGGGACTGACAAGATTGAGCAAAATAAATAGCATAAAGTCCAAAACTGATAAGCAAAAATGGACATCAATTGACATAGTACGAAAGTACGAAGGGAAACCAAATGAAATCAAATCAAATCAAATCCAAACAAGAGAAGCCGCTGCTGCTATGTCTGCTGCTGGCATGCTTTGATATATGCTCGGCATAGGCATTGGGCAGTGGGAAAGATATATGTACATACAAGTGAGTCGATATGGGAATGTCAGCGATAGTGCCCAATGATAATACAAACTGACAGCCATTAGAATGGCTCATGGCATGCGTTTGAATCTGAGTTTGAGTTTGATATACGCGCGACAATTTTCATTCATGCAACGCCGCCGCGGCAGCCTCAGCCCCTTCAGTTCAGTACAGTTCATTCACGACGCACTTCTGTAAGCCAAAACCGAACAACACAACAAATTTGAAGATGCTCGCAAATGGACAGCGGCAGCGGGTGCGACACTATCTCTATGTGAAAGCCGAGACGAGACGAGCCGAGAACGTCGGCTCAACACGAATCGAAACGGACGAATCTAAGTCCCAGCATCATCAGGCAGGCAAAGCAGCGCGGCTCATTCGTGTTTGCCGCTTTGTACAGAGCGGACGCAAATGTTCAGCAGTGTTCAGACTCGAAAGTCGAGTGTTGGAAAAGTGTTCGTCGCGTTAACCGGAAGTAAGGATAATTTGTAGTATTTTCTTTCTCTCTTGTTTATTATCCTGTTGCGCCGTCGCATTGTTAACGGCTAAGCCGTTAAACGGTTAGCATTCCAAACTGGCCAAACAGTTCCGTTTGTTGGCCCTGGCCAAATACATTCAAATGTGAAATATCTCGGAAAACAGTGAGAAAAAATTGCTTGGCTGGCGCCTAAAAATATGCAAAACATCAGAAAACTTAAAAATATAACAGAATTTATCATACAAATTGAAAAGTGCCAGAAAACCTTAAAATATTTGAAAAATCTGTGCCACATGTGAAAGAATTCTAGTGAAAAGACTCAAAGTGTTTGTGCTGGAGCCAATCAGGAACTGATAAGACAGTTCAATAGTTCAAATTTATATAAAATAATCGCTGTGTGTCTTGTCTTTCTCTATGTTTTTCTAGTGCGCGATAAGAAACCCAGAGAGAGGGCAACGATTAGTAACTAACTAATCTTTAACGATTTTTCAATTGCTACAAATTGAACAACATGCAAAAATCCGTTTGTGTTTCCATTCACTTCTCAATTGTGAATAATATGTATTGTGAAATAGTGTTTGATCTTTTAAGCAAAATGCAACTAATTGCAAAACGTGTTAATGTTTAAGCTGATAAAGTGGTATTCAATTGGCACAAAGCTTAGACGAGATCAGCGACCGAATTTAATCAAAGCAGCTAAGTGAAAGCAATATTTTCCAGTATATAAAACACTATTTAACAACATTTGAAAGCAAAACATAAGAAAGTATAGTAGCCAATTGTTTGAGGAATTATTTTGTGTAATTCTGTAAAATCTTATCTCGAATAAATTTTGCATTTCCCATTAATAACAATTTTAATATTTTAAAACTTCTTTCTTTAAATTGTATGTGTTTATTGCTTCAATTGCTTAGATTGCTAAGTGATTTTAAGTGATATAAAGGATGCAGTAAAAACTCTTTCTCTTTCTATCCCTTTCCCTTTACAATAACGTTTTCTGATTTTTTTGAATTCTCTTACATTTAAGTCTTCTGAACACGACAGAAAATACTTGATAAGAAAGACTGATAACCGATTGCGATTCAATTCTACAGTGAACATTATAATCAATCATCCATATACAAACAATATTCTGAGAAAAGCGATTTTTGTATTGAAATGATCAAAGTCCAAAGCTTGCTTATTTCAAAAAGGGAATTATATTTTGACTTTTAAATAATATATGGGTAAATTACAAAAAGTTTCAAAGGACCAGTCTCAGTAGTAATTACTAGAACTTTCATACTCCGCTCATTTATTAACGGTAATTAAACTAATTTATACTCTTTTGTAACTACAGATACCCTAATATGCGTATAATATAATATAAGTTATGACATTTTGCTGGCTGGTATAATAGTTATTACCAAAATACTTCGCACCCTCTTAAGCTGCTGTCAACTGCAGAAAACATGTGCATATGTGTCTCTAGCAATTGTTCAGTAAGCCAACTAACTGTAACGCCTTCACTTTGCTTAACTTCAAAAAATTTGCAAAAGGACAACAGAACCCAAGAAAGACAGCCGCTACAGAACAGCAGGTAGCTTCATATTCCTTCTGTTTTATTTTTTATTTTTTTGATAACTGTTCAGGTGTGAATTTTGGCTCGTACCACGCGGCGTACGATTGTTGTGCTGAAAATTGCATTGCATGTATATGCTTTTGCCACTCGCCGTTGTTCCATATGTATAAAGTAGACAGTGTTTGTGTGTGTGTAAGCTTCTGTTACATGCGAAAACGACAAATGTAAAGTGACAGTCAAAGATGCAGTTGTGCAAACAGGTAAAAGCAACGCTCTAGGAATAAAAATGTATATGTCTTTTCCAGTTTTTGGCATTCATGTCCCTTCCGCACACATACAATATACATACATCATATTATAAAGCAAAAGACGCTGGAAACTATTTAATTTCGTGGTGCAAAGAATTTGCCACTTGTTGGTCAGCCGTGTCGCCCCAAAGCGAACCCCAAATGTTTTAAACGACGGTGTTATTTTCTTCCTCATGTATTTTTCTTCTCTGTTGGCAACATTTGACATAATTTGTGGTTGGCGCCACCTTAGCGTCGTTGTCTGCCAGGCGCATCAATCTGCTTTAACCAAATGAGTGCTGTGCTATGACTAAGGGCTAGAGTGTAGAGGGGAGTGTAAGGGACACGTGGCAACACATTCAGCTAAGCAGCCAGGCAACACCTTGGCGGAAACAGCAAATATTATTTCTACCCAATTCCGTCACTCCGACACAAAATAGAGTGATGGATTTAGCTGTGAATTTGCCGAAGGTGCTGGATCAAAGCGCTAGCTGAGCTGTGGGCTTACCGTGGAACGATTTGTGTCATGTTTGATTTAGAGCAAGTGCTTAAACTAAACGCAAAATAAAGAGAGCATTATCTGGTTTTAGAAGATCAAAAGAATCTTGACTTAAAAATGCCCTGCTATAAGACATTATTTAAAATGATGATGCATCTCTGAATTATGAATGAACTGTTGTCTGCTCCACTAACACAAACAAAGGGAGTATGAAATGTTATCACCTTGTTCGCTCACAAAAAAATTACGTTAAAACATTTATTATTTAATTTTCTTTGTTTGAACAAGCTAGTATTAATTTTAACATGTTATACGAATAAACAAATACAATTTTTATTTATTTTTACTTATTTTTTATGCTATTTTTAAATCAAACAAGAGTCCGCAAAAATAAACACAGTTAAACAATACTTTTCCAATCAATTAACTGTTTAATGGGTCGTAAAAAACAACAATCGAATTACACAAACAACACATTCCACTTAATTTAAGCGTATGTATTTGTGAAAATTTGCTAGTTCATTATGCTACCTAAAATATGTTCAGAATTTGAGCTCAAATAGCAAACACCTGAACTCGAATTATGCTCCGTAAAACAACATTTAATGTGCACAAAATTTAATTAAATTCACACATTAATTAATATAAGATACGAATTGAAGCTAAGAGCAAATGCAGAGACATGAGCTGAGCTGAGGTCCAACACATTATTGGCCAGCTCACATTATAAGACCTGACACGCAACAAGCTTCCAGCTCCTTTCCACCTCAATTACACCAGTACACACGAACACACACACACTTGGCTGGCTGTCATATAATTATTAAATGAAAGGATGATTCCACATGTCTGCGTGCAAAAGTTTCGCATAGTTCATTGCACCAGTTGGTTGGTTGAGCAAGAGAGAGAGAGAGAGAGAAAGGAAGGAAGGAAACTTTTGCACCCACACTTGCCTTCAACTGCACCGTTTAGTGTTCAAATCAATACGTACACGCACTGTTGTACACTGGGAGAATCAGACGCTGGCAAAAATTTGCATAATTTGGCAATGCTCACTTAGATTTCGATGCCAAGCTCCCTTTGCACATTTGCACAGCACCCAGAAAAACCAAAAACCAAAAAAAAAAAAAAAAAAAAACGAATAGAAATGCATGCAAATTTATTTGAAAAGTAAAAACTATTTCGACTACTGTTCCCATTTGAGACATTTGCAGCTGGATGGTAAAAGGACTTTGGGCCGTCTGGGCCAAGGTGTTCCCAAGCATTTAGTGTGCACTTTTTGTTAAAGCTTGGCTAACTCTCTGTGGGCTTTGCCAGTTTGTCTGGTTGCTTTGGCATGGCTGTTTGCTGGTTTTATATGGCTTAAATCGTTACCCCAACTGACTGCCTTCTCGCTTTCTCGCCTTGTTGCATTACCGTTGTCCCCAGTCTGCCGTCGTTAGGCTACTTAGTTTTAATACACTGATACCAACAAGGTAAAGAGTATATAGGTTTTTTGCTATCTTTCAAATATCTGCATGAATCTATCGTCTACCACTGCCTCCCCCGTACTCCCTCATTGCAAGGAAACCTCTAAACACTCGTTTTTCTTCAGTTATCAGAGTATTCCGCAGTCGGTTGCGTTCGACTGCAGTGTTTTAACTTGTTTAGTTTTTGATTTTTGTTTTGCCTTTTTAGTTTATTCATTTGTTTTTCTTTTTGTTTTTGTCGTGCGTTTTCATAGCGTTGTAATTAAAAAAATTATGAGCCAAAACTTTTAGCCGGTGTATAACAACCACAGCTTAAGCTTGTGCTAAATGCAAGCAAACTTTTCTAGACCTTTATATGGCCCCTAATTGATATATGTATGTACTCAAATTTATGCACGTGTTGCTCCTTAAAACGGAAAACTTTTGTACTTTTTAAAGAAAAGAGACTTATGAGTTGAAAAGTGCTGCATGTCTTTACTTCCTGTCTGAATCAGCTTGCTTAAAGCAGAAAACCACTTAGAGCTGAAACGTTTATGGCTATAATATAGCCTTCAAGTTAAAAGTTGTGCGAAGGGTTAAAGCTTATCCCTTACAAATATAGGTTGAACACATCTATTTATGTAACACACGTCCTAAAAGAGAGAACAATTATTTTTAAGGATGTACAACATATATGTTTATATATCTTAGAAATGATTATTTTTGTATTGCTCTCTTTCAAATGAATTCTGAATACAAAACAATTACTTTTTAGACATTTTTATTTATGGCATTTTTATTAAATTATTTAAAGCTTTTGTATTGATTGTATTTGGAAAAGATGTTAATTTCTGAAAAGTTAACACAATGAGTTGTTAACATTATAGTGAATTTCGAAATATTACACTTGAAAAATACCTGTAAACATTTTAAATTAATGGCTATACTGATTACAGCATTGCCTCAAGACAATAATTTTTAACTGTACAACTTTTGCTGATGTAATAGTCGAAATATACATTTTTAGCTCTTTCACATCTACAAAGTTTACAACGTATTGAAGTAGTTGCATTATACCAAAAGAATTCTCTCTCCTATTAAAGTTTCTTAGCTTGAAAATGTTTAGTGCGAGTTACGTTCGCTTTATGTTCGACTATAACTCAAACGCATTCTCTGGCAATTTTGAATTGAATGCATTCTGCTGAAGCAGCAGTAGCTGAAAATCACGCTGCTGGCAATTTTAATCTCGTTTATTAGCCATTTTTCAAGTGATACACATAATTTTCAATTTTGCAATTTCTACCCGCCCGACCGACACACATAGAGGAAGAACACATTGGTACACATGGAGCACCTGCAGCCGGCACAGTTCCCAAACACCCCATACCCTATTTCCTACCCAAACACACACTTACATAGTCTCAATTTACGCCCACGAGCCCTTTGTCTTTATCGAACATGAAAAAATGCATCGGATTGCAAGGGGATGGGTAGATGGGTGGACGGTGTTGGGTTTGTTGTAGGCAATGACCAAACATGGCGCCCCATTTGGAAGCCATTAGGGCCAACCAGCTAGCTAGCCTCGACGAGCAAGCAACAAAAAACAATTGGGATGCACCAACAATAAAAAGGCGCCTGTGAAACGAGTAAAGCATTCGAAAAGGCTAGGATGAGCAGGAGGTAGAGACAGAGGCAGGAAGTATAACGAAAAAAAAAACACACTCACAATTTTGCTGAAAAAGTAATAGAAGCCTCTGCTGCAAAACGCATATTAGAAAGGAGTCCTTTTTTTTTGTGTTCTCTCATGTTGCAGTTAGTAGAAAAGCGAGGGGCACAATCGGCTTTGCAACTCTGTAAAAATAAATTCGTGTTTCCGTTGTCATAGCTATATTTGTTGTTGTTCCTATTATTATTGTTATTGTTTATTTTTTGATATGATTTTTTTTTACTATTTTTGAGTGAACTCAATCTCGAACTTTCAATAAGCGTTAAGAAACACGCATCAACAGACCCACAGTGAGAGAGAGAGGGAGAGTAGTTGTGTTCCCATGGTGAAATTCAATTTGATTGGTAGCCGAGCAGTAACTCTTCAAAGATGATGTTGATTCTGTTTGCACATATGCAACTTTTCTTGCACTCACTTTGTTATTAGATTTGCGTGCCGTTTGCAACTCACGGCTTACGACTGCGTCTGTCTCTGTGCACATTTAGACACTCTCTCCCTCTCTCCCCTAGTTACCGCCATTCAAAGAACCCTTAACCATTGTATGAGTCTCTGGCTCAATGCCTTGGCATGCTGCAAACGTAATTGCATTTAGCTGAGAATTTATGCTTGAATGAAAATTTTACATATTCTTCCATACACTTTCAAAATGAGTATTTAAACTGCCGTGGGGACCATCTATAAATATTTTATGAGCACTAAGAAAATGTAATTTCCTTTAATAACTTCTTATGATCAAAAAGTAATTTATTTCTTAATAAGGATTGAACATATTTTTAATAAGTTATCTTATAAAGATTGGTTAGAGTATATGCAATTCGTTGCAATCAAAAGTGATTAGTTTTTCTTGTTTTAACACTCGCCAACAATCTGCTCAAGTTCCTTCGCCATGTGAACTTGGTTGCTTCCTCAGGCTAGAGTTCTTCCGCTTTCCGCCTTCCAAACTCTCAACTCTTAACTCAACTTCACCTTCCTTGGAAAATTGCATTTTGCACAAAAATTGTTTGCCAAGCCAGGAAAATGCTTCAATGCGAAATGTGTGTGCGTATGTGCTTATATACTCCCAAGGAATGGGTTTTGTTTTGGGACAGGGGGAAATATGAAAACAAATGGCGCTTGGGCTTTTGGCTTTGGCCAACCAACCAAATTTTAGTTTGTACAGGTTGCATTAGGATGGCCAGAGCCTTCCTTTAGCCTTAGATGACAAGCGATTTATGTGAACAATTTTTCCATTTCAATGTTTGTTTTTGTTTTTCATGTGCTAAGAGCTTATTGGAAATTTGTTGACCTTCGGAGTAAATACTACCACTAAGCTATCAGATTATACATATGTTAAATAGCTTAGTGATACTACTTATTGAACTGTGTACAGCTCAAAAAGAGAAAACTACTTGGTTGTTGTTAAGGCTTAAAGTGGCTTAAATGCAAAGAGAAAATCAAATCAAAGGCTAACCGATTAGCAAGGTTTGCAGAAAATATACATGTTATGTGGATGTGTTTTATTGATAGTAAAATTTATATGTATGCAATAAAAAGCTATCGATTATGTCTTATTGAAACAATAAAAACTTATATGCATGTGTTTTCAATTCTATTTGTGGGAAAACTCATCGTATTTATTCGAGAAACTACATAAAAACAACAAGTTTCAATATGTCTTTTAAAATTTTCTCTGTCGTTTCAAATCAGTGCGCAGCATGCTAAGCTAAAAGCACTTATTGCGCTTGATTTGAAAAGCACTTTTATGATTATTGTATGGCACACCACTGAGACCTGCATCAAATTAGATTTATGTCTACTATTTCCATCATCAAGTATGAGTGAATTTTGCACTACATTTATACGTATGAAGCTCTTACTGCTCGCGCGGTTAAATAAATCCGCTTATCGGCTTTGCACTGTTAAAGGGCAGGGCGGGCAGGCAATGGGTGGTGACCTGTGACATCGACATTAACGTTAGAGAAATATGGTTTTCAGTCAGCTGCACTGAATCAAATCAAATACATAAAAATTAAAATACAAAATTAAATAGCTTAAAAGAAACTTGGCGCTTTTTGCTATTTATTTCAGGCAAGCAAACTTATATAAATTTGACAAATCTGGCAACCCTTTACCGCACTAACGCGCGCAATGTCGCTTTGGCTGCTCAAGTGGAAACAAAAATGGTGTAATTTAGTAATAAAACAAGCAAGAAAATCGGAATTTGACGACAAATTCTGTCTGCACAACGATTTGTAATCATTATATACCCTTCACGTTAGAACTAACCAAATGCAATTCAATCTCTGACAGCCACATACTATCCACCCACAAGTATTTCGACAGAATGCCATTAAAAATTGATATGCACACACACATACATACATACAAGATCTATTATCACATGTATGCATGACGCATGCACCCAGGGAGAGAGTGCTTACTGAACGAAAAAAAAGAAAGTGTTAAGTGCTTTTGATGCTTCTTGCAGCCCAGCAATCATTGTCAGCAAACACCCAACACCAGCCAGCCAGCCAGCAACTACGAGCAACTACGACCAGCACCAGGACGAAGACCAGAATCAGAACCAGAACTAGAATCCGACTCAACCACAACTGTAGCTGCGATTTATATGCATCGCAAAGTGCAAAGAGCAAAACAAAAAGCTGGGGGGTAGGGGCAGAGAGAAAAAAACGTTAACAATTTTTTTCACACTGCTCTAAAATCAAATGCAAATGCAAACAACAGTTGGCATCAATCGTAATGTCGTAAGTTTTCCTCCCCTCCGGCCATCCCAACTGTTCTCACTTTATTGCTGGAATTAATGATGAAGGGCTGCTTGCTGCTGCTTCGACAGAATTTTTCCTCTTTTTTGTTCTTGTTGTTGTTGTTGGCATGGGTTCTCTTATTTTTTTTACTTTTTGCTGGTTTTCTGTGTTTTATGTTGAATCATGTGGAAATTCAATTGATTTGCTTTGGCTTTGCTCTCCGACCAAAAGGGAAATACGCAAAAGGCGTTTGTAATAAAAGGTCGTTTGTTTCTGCCACGCCCACATGCATATGTTAAGCATCAAAGGGCCCAAACCGCCAACCGTCAGTGCCAACAAGTGTGAAACTCATCTGAGCGGAAAATCATTTTGCAAATATTACGCAAACTAATGGCTAGACATTTCAAAATTCTTCCCCGAACTGGTTTGTAATTTTTTTTCAATCTTTGAATTTGTTAAATCAGCAAGTCAGTTAAATATAAGATGCTTAACCATTTCCTTTGTCTAATCAAACGAAAATTCTGTTTTATTAATGGCAGTTGATTAAGTCGACTGTCGATTGGAAGACATACTGCCTAATGAACTTTTTATGCAAAATTCGATTAGTGCTGCAAATCAAATAACAAACCGCATTTCGATTATGCATTAATGCAATTTGCAATGTAAATCATTTTTGCATATCGAATAAATTTATACACATATTATTTCACTTTGTATTTTATAAAAAATTATGTTTTCCTATTTATTTCTAGTTACATATTTATTGCTTCTGATTCCATTTACGAGTTATGCTAAACAGTTTTGTACTTTAACCTGATACACAAACAAGCCATGCCCAGAATGGGCGCAATCAATCCTTTGGCAACGCTGTGGCTACTTCTGATCTTAGCAACAAGTCAGGCGGCAAGACAAAGTAAGAACAACTTAAATAATAATAATTTTTTGACGATTTTTTCTGTTAACAAAAATGTTAATTACCACCTTTAGATCCCCTCAAAGATCCACGCATCTGTGGACGTCCGCAATGTGAACCAACAACTTCGAAATTCGGATATGGCGATATGTCATACAAATATGATTATACGGTAGCATTGCGTACGGAATTCGCTGGCTCCGGCGACAACACATCCGATCTATATTTAAAAGCCAATCTGGAGCTACTGTTTCCCAAGAATTGTGAAGGCTACTTGCGTATCAATACCGTCAAGTTGTACGATACGCTGCCGCCGGAAAGCAACAGCACCGACTCCTCTGAGGATAAGCCCACAAAAGATGTCTATGACTACTATGACAGCTTGAACAGTGGGGAGTCGTCGTCTAGTGAACAAAGTACGATTGACATTGAGGCGCTACATCCCAAGAGCTTTGAGTTGAGCAATGACTTAACAAAGAATGTGCTGCGATTTGCATTCCACGATGGCCTGATCAGCGAGCTGTGTCCCCTTGAGGAGGAGTCACCTTGGGTTCTGAACTTTAAGAAGGGCATACTGTCCAGTTTTCAAAATACCATGATGCGATTTGATGTAGATTTTAATACAACGGAGACAGATGTATCCGGTGATTGCGAGGTGCAGTATGCTCTAGCTTCAACTGACAGTGCCTATGTGACCATACGCAAGACCAAGGACATTGCCACATGCCGACGACGCTTTGCCACACAGTCGGTGCTGCAGACAACGCCGTACACCTTCCGCGATGACAAAACTATTTGGCCTATCTTGAACTCACAGAGTTACTGTAATGTAAGTGAAACCTGTGAAGCAAAATGAAATATGTATATATGCCTAACGAAGCATGTCGTTCCTGAGATACAAAATGGCCTATTTGCTGTTCAAGACTAAAAACTATCGCTGTGCCAAATTTGATGCAAATCAGTTTGGTCGGATTGTCGTGAATGAGTTACAAACATCCAATCGAATAATATTAATCGATTTTGCTTCTCATTCTAGTTGACCATCGACAATCACATTTATCGCGAAGTAAGTTGCGTGGAGAGCCACCTGTTGGTGCCTTTCTCTAATGGCAGCTCCGGAGCATTAACAACAACAAAGAGCGCACTTGTGCTGGTGGGTGAGGAAGCCTACAGTGTTAGCGAGTTTTTGGAAAATAGTAAGTAAAATACAAACAAATTTAAGTACCTCGCTTTAGTCTTTATCTCATTTATTTATGAAATGTTCAGATGTCGAGCTGGTTGAGCGGCGTTCCTCACTTATTTTTGATCATACGCCGCCTGTAAAGCCCAGCCATGATGAGATTAAAGCTGCTCGTGAGCTGTTGGTGCAAATGTGCGCTGTTGGCTTCCCGAATATACAACGCGAGTTTATCGATATCTTCACCAATTTTTTGCAAACCTCAAAGAGTCTGGACTACAAGACGTTGACAGTGCTGCTGCAGCGATCGGCAAGCATTTGTGCTCAGGGCAAGTGAGTAGACACTTAATGGGGGGCAATGAACCACATTGAACGTCAGTTGATAAGGTTCGCTACATTGGCTTATCAATTGTAGGAACCACGTGCTGGAATCTTTACCCTACATTCAGAGTACCGCCTCTTATCAAGTGATGCGCGACCAAATTGTGAATGAGAAACTGCCCAAAGGAATGGCACACAGCTGGATGACCTCGCTGTCCTTCATCACTCGACCCGATGCGGAGACAATGGAAACATTTTATACCATACTCGACTATGCCAAAAATAAATTGGATCCGGAGTACACACTTGGCTCCACGGCTGTGGTGCATAGCTATTGCAAGCATCATGAGAATTGTGAGGAGGATCTTAAGGTTACACAGATTGTTAATCTCCTGGAAACCGAATTTGTGAGTCAGTTCAAAAAATATCGCGGCGATCGTAGGCAACGTGAACGGTTAATTATATTGCTCAAAGGACTGGGAAACATTGGTGTTATATCTGCTGATTTTGTGGAGCAGCTACAAACAATAATCAAGGATAATGAAACCCCTGTAGACATACGTCTGCAGAGCATTCTTGCTTTTAGGCGTGTCAATTGCCTCAAGTATCGTAGCTACTTCCTTGATAGCTACGCTGACTACACCGTCAACTCGGAGCTGCGTATTTACAGCTACTTGCAGACAATGCGCTGTCCGGACTACATTTCTATTGGTGTCATTAAGTCGGTGCTGGAGCACGAGCAAGTCAATCAAGTTGGCTCATTTGTTTGGTCGCATCTAACCAACTTGGTCAAATCCAATTCACCGGTGCGCATTGAGGCGCAGGGTTTGCTTCTGAACGATGAACTCTCGGAGAAGTTCAAATTGGATATTCGGAAATTCTCTAGAAACTATGAGCACAGCTTGTTCTTTGACGAATACAATTTTGGTATGTTGAAGTTGAATTTTAGTTCCTAGCAATCAATTTTATTTAATCGCTCCGTTTTTTTTTAAGGGTCAACAACCGATGCAAACCTTATTTTTGGCACCGATTCCTATCTGCCACGCATGGCCAGCGTTAACTTTACCGCTGACCTGTTTGGTCAATCCGTAAACTTCTTTGAGTTTAGTGCACGTGCCGAAGGCTTTGAAGAATTGGTGGCGAATGCTTTTGGACCCAAGGGACCTCTGAGTGGTGAATTGTTGCGAAAGAAGCTCTCGTTCCTCAACCGCTGGCTAGGCAATGAGAGTGCCGAAGAAGATGACGCTTTGGACAATCTCCTGAATTTAGACAATTTGAGGCTTAAGCGCAAAGCGGAAAACGCAGCTCAGGAGCCTGAGGAAGATGCCGATTACGTATACGAAGAAGAGCTGCATGAATCGGGCAGAAATAAACGCAATGCTGAATCAGAAGCAACAGCAAGAAAACATAATATTGATAAGAATATTGACCAACTGGGCTACAAGTTGAAGTACGATTACAATAATCCTCGAGCACAGTTTGGACTGCGAGTGTTTGGCAACGATCTGCGCTACTATAATATAGAATCGATGGCTGAGGTTATAATGCTAATGAAGCAGTTCAATCCCTTCTTCCAGGCACAGAAAGTGCTCTCGGGCAAACCCTTTACCTACACTAAGTCACGTGTCTTTCTGGACGTTTCCTATAGCGTGCCCTTGTCCGTGGGCATGCCTTTGGCCATACACGCATTTGGCGCCTCCTCTGTCGACCTGAGCATCTCTGGCAATCTGGATAAATTGGATGCCGATTGGCATTTCGATGTGCAGGGTCGTTTTAAGCCCTCAGTGTCTGTCGATGTGATAACAACAATGCAAACGGACTTGTACTGGGGCCAGTCGGGCATCAAGGTCAAAAGCAATTTGTACTCCAACTCGGAGTTGGAGGCTAATTTAAAGATGCGTGGTCGCAATTTCGTTTCCTTCTCCTTCAATCTGCCACAGGACAAGAATGAAATCTTCAGTGCACGCTCCGAGCTTCTGGTTGTCAGAAGGGACGAATTGTTGCCACAGGATGGCATTGAGCGGCGCAGAGCAAACTCAACGTGCACTTGGCCAGTGTTGGATAGCGCCATTGGACTTCAATTGTGCTCGCATTATAGTGTGCCCGATTTGACAAATGCCACAGCTGCTTATCCCACTCTGTTGTTGTCGGGACCCCTTAACTTAAGCCTCATACTTAAGAAGTCCGATCTGACCGCTAAAAAATATGTATTTGAGTACAACTGGGAGCAGCAGGAAGAGGATAATAATTTTACACTCGTTTTTACGACACCAGGATCGAAAATTCCACGGCTACTTGTGGCCAATTTGACCAGCGTAGCAAATGCTTTTAATGCATCGGTAGCCTTTGTTAACGGCAAGAGTCGAGCATTAGCTGGATGCAGCTACGATGGCAATCCTGACTACAGACGCCTCGACGTTTATCTGGAAAACAATGGCAATCGCTCACTAGATCTAGGCATGGAGCTGCGACGCTATCAGGACTTTACAGCCTGGATCTATAAGCCTCGCATGCTACTGGCCATCAATGGGGTGAATATAACAGGGCTAGTTGGAGCAATTAAAATCAATGAGAAGAATGGGATAAGGCAGCACGATGTGGATCTCTCCTTTGAGACAAAGAAACTGCAAGCTCTGGTCAGTGGCAATATTGTGGAGAGCGAGGTGACCACTTCAACCAATATGACAATCAATTATAGGGTAAGTGCAAGAAAAAAAATAAATACTTATTAGATTTGTGATTCTAATAAAACTTTCATTTTTGACTCATAGTTCCAAGCAAGTAAAATCGAAACAATCAATTTTGCCGGTCGTCTGCTTAACAATGGCGATAAGTCAAAGACTGAATATCGTGGAAATGTGAAGCTCCGCACAAGTGCATATCCAAAACTGAACTTTGCCTCGAATACAACGTGGCTCAGTCTACAAGGCCACACCGAAGGCGTTTTGAGCTATAATAATGCACCCGATTATGTCAATCCCAATTATACCAGCTTGGTTCGGGTTGTTTTTGCACGCTCTCGCTCCGAGGATGCCATTTTGGAAGGTTCCCGAACGCGTGCAAGCATAGAGTTGAAGCTGCCTAGAACCAATATCGATTATCGCATATTGGTGAAGTAAGTTAGATTTTTAAAGAAACAGATTGAGAAGACGATTTAATACACATTTATTTTTTTCAATTTATTAGGCATGAGGAACGCAGCAAAAACGGTTCTGAGCAAAATGTAATTGTGGGTCTGAAGTATGCGCCTGGAAAGGAGATAACTGGCCTATTTTCTGTACATCTGCCCCGACGCAGTCTTTTCGCAATTGATGCTTACATGAACGTATCAGTGCCGGAATTTAATTCCTGCACAGCCAGCCTGAAAGTCAACGAAAAGGCCACCAAAGATTATATGGTAAGCAAAGCAAAGATGAAAATAAATACAACTTTATTAAACTTTGTAATCTTTTAGGTGTTTATTAATGGATCATGGTTTACGGGTCATTCGATTGCGCTCAAGGGCAACTATAAGGATCGTAGCTCGCGTGTTCAATCTCTTCATCACTTGAAAATGGTTGCGGAAAGTCCCTCCTTTGAGCCGACCTCTCTGAACATTGTTTATAGACGCAATCAGCTGTTGATCTTCTACGATTTGCAGACCAAGTACGGCAAGGACCCATATGGCCTGACTGTACAATACGCTTCCAACGCACACAATAGCAACTCGAATGCCGAGGTGCGACTCAAGATCAAGGAAAAGGATTATTGGATCAATTCAAAGCTACTATCGGAGCAGCCAAAGCTTTTGCAGCTGGAGATTCATATCGACAAGTAAATTCAAAAAACCATGCGGCTAATATTTTAATTTATTAATAACAAAATTTCTTTGCAGAATTCGCGATGTACATATTAAAGTTGGCATGCTTAACATTGAGAAGCGCAAGGAACTTTCGGTTGAGCTTAAATGGGATGCCAATAGGGATCCATCGGAACGCTTGGGTCTGCTGCTTGAGTACAACACTCCGGGCAACAAGCACTATGATGGCAATGCCATGTTAACTTATCCGGAGCGCACAATAAATCTCGGTTTTAGCACCTACGTTGGAGGTCCCAAGTTCAGTGGCAAGGCACATGCCTCGTGGAGCATCACAGAGATCATTGAGTTCAGTTTCGAAGCGGGCATTATGCCGGGCAAGACATTGCATAATTGGATGCGTGCGGAGATAAGTACACCCTTTGAGGGTTGGCAAACAAACACGCTGCAGGCGGGTGTTTACAATGAAGGCAATTTGATATTGGTTAACTCGTCGTTGTCATGGGCCGATGATCAGTTATTGGAGCTGGGCTACAAGAGCGATCACGATATACACGATCAGCTTGTTAGCTTTGATGTACGCTTTGGTATCAACAGCACTATTAAGGATATACCCACGATCAATGTGAAGGTCAAGCACTGGCAGGATCCAAAGCAGATCGACACTGATCTCTACTTGAGATACAAAGGACAGAATTATACGTTCAACACTTACAGCATGAAATCGAATTGGGAGATTCTACGAAATCAGCGCTATCGGAATATCTCCGGCACTGTCTCGCTGGTAAGTCCGTTTGAGGGCTATCGGAAGGGTGGATTGGCAGCTATGTTTATGCTGAACGATCAGCGACAAGTGCAGGGTGCTGTCTCTCTAGAATTTGAGGTGCGCGAGTTTACCATGACAATGGATGGCTATGTTAAGAAGTTTACGGATAATATGCTTATTGTAAACATAACAACGCCACTGGAAAAATTCCGTAACATCAACGGACGCTTCGGTTTGAATGAGAAGAAGCGACATGCTGTGGCAGAGGTGCGTGCCCCAACTGCTGCACTCGGATTTGAGGCATTGGCGGATATTAAAAATCTACTTGACTTTGATGTTAAACTAAGCGTGGCCACGCCCATTGAGAGTTTCCAGCAGGCGGGCATCTTGGCTAAGGTCAATCCGGAACGTGTGGACATGCGTGGAATTTGGAACAATGCTACATTGGGCTTTAAGGGTGTCTGGCACATGCACAATATGACTGACTTTGAGTACTCGTACTTGGTATACACACCCCTTGTGGGCTTCGAGGAGAATGGTTTTATAGCACAGCTGTTGAAGCGGGATACCTTCATCTTTAAGCTGCATGGAAAACTTGCCCACTACAAGCTGGGCGTTAAGATCGATGGAGATCCCAAGCCGAAGCTAGTCAATCAGTTGAGCAGTCAAAAGATGCAGCTTGATTTACATTTCGATGACGATTTTCAGCCACCCCGAATCGAATTGGAAACCGAAGAGGATTATATTTCCTATTTTGTCAGCTTCGAGGTTGACACCTTGGTCTGGCCGACTATTCTTGGTAACGTGGATATACAAGAGCATGTAGACTTATACTTTATACTGGGCAGTGTAGAGTTACCTCAAGGTCACCTGGAATTCCGAGACCGCTTGTACTATCCCGACTATATCAATGTGCTCAATGTACTAACTATGACCACACCCTTCGACACAGCCAAGGACTTCAAGTCCGTTTTTGAGTATCACGTCGATTTGTATTTTAAATCTTTCTATCAGCGTGTACACTTTTTGGTCAAGGATAAACTCGCTCGGTCCCAGGAAATAGGCTTTGAGCTTAATTACACTAAAATTGTGGACAATGTCAGACCCAAGGCTCACAAAGTGCAGCTGAAAATTATTACGCCCTATGATCAGCTACCAGAAACCAATATTGATGGCATTGTCGAATTGGATGACACTGCATACAAGGGCAACATTACCTTAATAACAGCTAACACACATTTATCACTGGCTGCCGCTGTGGAGGTAGGTCATCACATTGCAACCTGATAACAGATCATTAACCTTCTTTATCCTAGAATGAAGACAACTTCCTGGAAACCTCGGTGGGCATCTTGCTGGAAACGAATGTGATTCCCTTTTATGCTTGCAACGCCTACTTTAAGAAGGACTTTTCTGCTGTGGATAACATAATTGATATACGTTTCGAGGTCACCGACAATGGCGTTTTAAACAAGGTTACTACCCAAATGAACCCTTTTTGTACAACTGCTAACAAATCCAAATATTCTATAGCTGCACATTGAAACCGACTGGCATACAGATCCCGCATACTACGTCAATGTCAATGGCAAAGTTCATACCACAATGTTGCCCCTAAAGCAAGCTTCTACCTCTGTGCTGGCAACGAAAGGACCCAATCCGCAGCTGAATGTGGACCTGAGTTTCCACAGCCGCGATGGTCAGGTTATTGCGTATGGCACGCGAGCCAATAAGAAAATGGATGTGTTCAACATTGAAGTGTGGACACCGCTGAAGAACTATAAAAACATATCCATGCATGGCACCATTGTTCGCAATCCTCAAGATCCGGGCCGATTCGATGTGTTGGGTAACTTGTACCGCAATATGGCCACATATGGTGTGACAGGTGTGGTGCGTATGACAGATGCCCTGCCCATAGATGTCACATTGCGTGTTCAGCCCAAGTCTGGTGGACGGGACGGTGTCATTGAACTGAATATTCAAGAGGCTGGACCAAAGAAAATTCGCTTCTCTTTTAGTTCGATCGAGGATGGCAAAATGTGTCAGATATCCGGTGGATATAGCGTCAGTGCCAAAAATGGACCCATGGACTTTTCGGTGCTAGTGGAAAGCACCGAGCCGGAAATAGCACAAATTAATTTCTATGGCAGCTTAAAGCCCGTGGAACAGGGACGGCTTATCGGCGATGTTAATCTGCAGACACCCTGGAAGAAGTTGGGCATTGATTCGGTACATCTGCATTCAGATGTGGGTGTTAGTGCCGATGGTGGCAAGGTTGTCGGTGAATATCAAATAGGCAAACACATTGGACGCGGCAGCTGCATATGGTCCTGGATACTGGCAGAGAATCTACAGCTGGTCCTGGAAAGCTTCATGGAACGACCCGGTGCTCAGCCGCGTATTGTCCACGCCAGCGCCAAATACCTGAATCCAGGTAAAACATTCCAACAACTTCAAACTGGCGGCCGTCTCAGTGTTGATTCAAAATGGACTCTTGATGTGAATGGCTCTGTGCGCTACATGTCAACGGATGAGGTAGATTTTGAGGTGCTCACCAAACTTCCGATGCCCTTGGGCGACACTCATCAGTTGCGTTGCAAGTATCTGGGAAATGTTGTTAGCAAACAACTGACACAGCCCGAAATTTTCATTGAAGCTGGCTATGCTGCTCTGGAGGCACAGAGGAAGTTTGAAACACGTTTCTCCTATCACAATGACAGCAACAATCTAAATGGCTTGGCCCATGTCGCTTGGGGTGTCAAGGAAGATATATCTGTAGTCGAAGGTGATGTGCACATTAAGCGAACGCAAGGATTACGACGTGAATTCGTGGCCAAAGTGACAACGCCAAAGTTCAAGGGCGAACATACGTTCGGACTCAGTGGACATTATGACAAACCCGATGCGGATTATCACAATTTTGTCTGTGCCCTGGATTACCCAGCAAATCGTCGTATATCCGATCTGGATATTACTTTCAATTCACTAACCAACATGCATGGTGCCATTAATAGCAGTACGCCGTTCCTAAACGTAACTTGGTTTAAAACCGACTTTGAATTCAGCACTAAGAGGTGAGTTTCTATAAAATCCGTATGGATTCCATTGATCGTTTTAGTAAACACACTTAAATATTATTTCATCTCTCGCACAGTGGTCGCAGTTATCGCTATGTACGCTGCAATTGGCCCAGGGACAGTGCCTATTTTAAGTTGAGAAGCAACTATGACAGCGATAACAACAATCACAATCTCAATGGTAACATTGAAATGGAAGTCCCCCTGACGACAAGACATCGCGCAGATATTGCCTATGGTCTGCAAGAGAGACCCAATTTGGATTCGGGCAATCTTAAAGTTGTCTACAACGAGCAACAGATACTGGATGGCAAATACAAGCGTGTTGAACAACAGAAGCATCCCATCTACAAAGAAACAACGGACATTACCCTGGAGAATGATGTGAAGCCGTTGGGCATACACTATGTGAATACGCGGGATTTGCGCAATCCGGCTGGTGCTCGGGATATCAAACACGTTGAGGTCTTTGAGCTGCGCAACACAAAGAACTTTAATCTAACTGGAGAGCTTCATGCGTTGACCACTCTTAGCGCTCAGGAGTTCAAGTTGGTGGCCATACATCCGAATCGTACTGTAATTTTGACAACCAAGTATGAGGACGTTAGTCCTCAGGTGGTCAGGCACCATGCCAAAATTGAGTTATCCAAAAAAGCCTGGATAGGTTACAATCTGGAACTGGGCAACTTCAGCACGGTATGCAAAGAAGAAGCATGCAAATTTTTAAATTGTTTTCATTGGTTAAATTCATCCTTTTCATTTATGTGATTTTTCATTATTTATTGTTTTTGTTTCTCATTTTGTATTTTTATTGCGGTTTTGTTGATAGTTCATTAAATTTTACGAAATTGAGTTTTTAGACAATTGTCTTGAATCAAATCATTATAATATTAAACTTTATATTAATTTCAAATGATGCTTAAACAACGCAATATTTTAAATGTATATTGTATTTTTCTATCATATTGGATAGCATGCCGCTACGATATTGTATTTGAATAGTGTCAAGTTTTATAAAAATAATATTTTTAAAAAGAAATCCCAATAAATCCACATTTAATGGTTATGTATAAGTAAATATCATAAATCGCTGCATAGTTGTCAATAATTATTATTCATATCAATAATCAAATAGTAAGAGAAAAGTTTTGTTAAAACGTTTGCTTCGGATAGCATCAAAATTTACTTAAAGTCAGGTAACATAAACTGTGTAATAATATGTATATAATATTTATTTTTAAACTATACTAATGCAAGCAAAGCTATAGAACTAAAACTAATTACATATTGAGGATTCATAAGCCATTTCATATTCGATTTTCTACGCCTTCTTAACACTTTTTAATATTCTTTTAGAATGGTAACGAATCGCAACAATTTGCACTGGAACTATTCTATCCGAAACGTAATCTTTCAACCTCTGGCTGGTATTCTCTAACCGATAAGCACTTCAACGCCGACTTGGCCTTAATGTGGGCTGGCACAAAACGTAACGATCATTCCCGAAAAGTTCAAAGCACTTTCCGCTGGACAGCGTTGCCCTTGCACAAGGGCGATCGAGATCATCAGACATTCGGCTTGACTGTGGCTCATCCATATCTCGAGAAGGACATCAATTGCAAGGCCGTCTACTATCGTGGTGTGCAGGATCTACTTAACGCCCATCTGACCGTCGATTATTCAGAAAATCCTGAGCAGCTCATTGTCTTGGGTGCTCAGTTGCGTGATTTGTATCATGAATTGGGCCACACGAATTACACATTCAAGTTCTATACCCATCATCCGGCCTCAGAGCTTGATGTGGAGCTAAATGGCACACTGGCTGCTCGTCCTTCATACTACAAGACTGAAACAACGGCTCATTACAAACGTGACTATTCACCCATGTTTGGCAAATTCCTGGCTATGTTGGATCTCACCAAGAAAGAATTGGAGTATGAACGTCGTTCGCCTTATCACACTGCGCGTCTGTGGATGCTGCCAACCATACAGTATCCTATTTATGGAATGAATGCCACTGTTTGGGATACGCCCGACACCAATCACTCTGGCTATGTATTTGTAGATGTTGATGATCGCTTTGCACGCATGGACTTCAATCTTACAGAAGATGCCAGTCAGAATCTGCAAATGGTGGGCTTTATACCCGATACACGAAGTGGTTATTTGGATATTTGGCGTAATTACGAGGAGATACGGATTATTGATGTGAGCTCCTATCTAAAGATGAATCACTCACGTCTAATAACTGGCAGATTCCACTGGCGTCCCAATATTAGGACCGAGCTAAGAGAGAAGATGAATGGTTTGGGCAATTCCCTCTACAAATCCTTCTCGGATGGCATTGATTTTTGGATTAAATCACTGTATACCGAATCTGTTGAATCGGTAGGCGTCATCTGGGGCACGGCTAAGCAACACAACATAAAGTTCTTTGATGACATCAATGAGCTAAGTGTGATTGAGGAGGATCTACATGATCTGCGGTTGTTTGTCAATCAGTCGTATGAGGCAAATGATTTCTATATCAAGAACGTTGTCAACTTTACCTTAACAATCCTCGATGAGCTGGCCATAAGGGATCACATTGAGTCCTTGCCAAAGATCTTTTCGGAACTGTGGCACGCCATGGGAGATTCTGGCAAAGCCTTACGCAACAGCATTGTATGGCTGATTGAGACCATTAAGTCAACCTACAACAACATTCTGGATGCAATCAGTCGCTTTTTCCATGGCGAGGGCTTGACCTATATTTCCACAATGATGGAAAAATTGATTGAGAAATATGATAAGTTTGCCAAGGATCTGCACATCAAGTTCATTCAAAACATTGAGCATATGTGGCAAAAGTTCTGGCACCTTGCGGAAACCTACTGGAAGAATGTCTTGAAGCGGCTCGAGCCACACATGTTTAAGGTCATCAGCTTTATTGAGACAAGCGCTTGGGATCTGAGCAAGGAGATCTTTGACTTTATATACAAACGCACTAATGAATTGGCCGAGTCTCCGTACTTCAATAAGGTCTCCAGCTTCACTGCGGATGCTGAACGTTTGTATAGAGATATTCAGTCAAATGATGCTATTACAAATGTCAAAAAGTATTCCACGCTGGCCTGGAACTTCATCAAGGAGAAGTACTTTAAGCTGGTGCCATTTGGCGCCGAGCTTAACGAAGTGCTTACCGAAATTAGTCAGGAGATCAAGGAGCTGCAGAAGATTGATCAAGTACAAATTTTCGTACAAAAGTACAATGAAATATTGGCCAGATTGGAGTGGTTAGCCGACGAGCTGCAGCTGGAGTATCGCGTTCATCAGCTCTACGGATTGGTGCGCAACAAGATCCACACCTATGCGCTAAATGCTTTAGAAACCGCAGACATGTACAGGGAGGCCAAAACTAAGTTTGTCTTCGATCCGGAGGTGGGCGTAATTGATCTGGAACAAAAGCTGCCCATGTCGTGGCATGCGTTCAATGAGACGCCTAAATTTGAGGAGATACCCGAATACAGAATGTTGGCCAAGGCTCAAAGTTTCCTTAGCGAAACCAACTCATCCATCATTATGAAACTTTACAATATGCGCGCTCATTTGGATCCCAAGACCTGGCTGCCACCCTATTACTGTAAGTAGTAATGTACTTATATTTTTGTATTGAATTTGCTTTGTAATTGTGATTATTTTATAGCTCGCGCTCTGCTTATTGACTCACGCCATTATATGACCTTTGATCAGCGTTTTGTGGGACTCAATCTAAACTTTGAGCAGCTGACAAGTGGTGGACGCAATGGACAGTGTAGCTATTTGTTGGCTCATGACTTCTTTAAGCGCAACTTTACGCTGCTGCTGGATCCAGCGGTAAGTGCTACTTTAATTGGCATTCAATTTATTTCTTTCACATATATTTTGACAATGCTTTCAGGTCCAACCGCTTTCTGGCCAAGAAACTGGTGATATTTCGACGCGCAAGCTAAGCTTTATAGCGAACGAACAGCTTATTGAAATAGATTTAGGCACGGATGTAAGTAAAGTATTTTGTCACTTATTTAAATCCATAACTAAACAGTTATTTCCATCATTCATTCACAGCACATTACCGTCAATGGCAATCCGCAACCAATACTGCCACTTAAAACGGGTGATGTTACCATCTATCGCGAGTTGGATATTTTGTCCATCATTTCGGACACAGAGTTCAGTTTGCACTGCAATGTACAATTTGATATGTGCTGGTTCGACTTGAGTGGCTGGTACTTTGCCAAGACAGCTGGTCTTCTGGGCACCCTGAACAACGAGCCCTTCGATGAGTACACCAAGTCCAATCACGTGATAACGAATCAAACACAAGACTTCACCGACTCCTGGAGCCTACAGCATTGTAAACAGACGCAGCCGGCCAAGAGAGAAACAATTAGCAAGCATGTGAGTCAAACTTGCGAAAATTTCTTCCGATCGGGCATTCTGTCTGCCTGCAGCGCTGTTCTCGATCCCACGCCATTCTATGAGATGTGCCTGGATTTGGGCATGAAATCGCAACCCATCCGCCCGGGTCATCCGGCTGTTAAGGGTGCCTGTGCGGCAGCCTTGGCTTACATTGAGACCTGCACAACACTTAAGGTGCCCATGCGTGTGCCTGATCAGTGTGTGTTGTAAGTAAACTTTTCATTAGATCTTCCTAATTGGATACTAACTTACGAACTCTACTTAATATTATACAGCTGCCAGTTGTCGAATGGTTCGTATGTGCCGGAGGGTACTTTCATGGAGCTCGGTGGAGCCGATATACCACACAGTAGCGATATCGTCTTCATTGTGGAGGCCAAACCCTGCAATGAGAATCTTAAAGTGACCAAGAGCATTATGAGCGTTGTGTCAAGCATTGAGGAACAGCTTCAAGCTAACAAAATAACCAACAATCGGTAAATCAATTTCATAATGTTGCAACATTCTAATTATATTCCTTAACTTTCTTTTTTTTTGTTTATTTGCAGCTATGCTGTCGTTGCATTTGGTGGCGTTGCACCCTACGACAAGCCGCGAAGCATAATCTATGAGCGCAATGTATTTACCTCCAAACCTGATCAACTCGCGGATTACTTTGCGCACATCAATACGGGCAATGGCAGCAGCAGCGATGTACTTATGGCTATATCAACGGCATCCCGTTTGAACTTCCGTCCGGGCGTATCCAAGACTTTCATTCTGCTCTCTTGCAGCAATTGTGCTGCAAGGGACATGCGTTTCGATTACACTTCCATATTGCAATTTATGCTGGAGGAGGGCGTCAATTTGCACATTTTAGCTGATACAGAATTCGATTTTGAGCGCACGCGTAAGCTGCGACACTTCTTTGGACTGGACAGAGACCTGGTCTACTCGAAACGCTATCCCGAGGGGGATGCCGAGACGCGCAAGCAGGTGCATATACCCAAGGGCAATTTGGGCATTTGTACGCCTTTGGCGCTGGAGACAAACGGTTCTGTGTTTAGTGCCCGTAAACTGATTCCGGAACGCAAGTATCCCATAATGCGCTTGGCCACCATTTTTGCCAAGCGAGTGGCCCAAAGTGCCACGCCCATTGGCACCCAGACTTGTGAGTGCTCTGGCCATAATTCCGGTGTGGCTTATGTGGCCTGTTCGCCACGAGCCCTGCCCGAGGAGAAGGGCAATCTGGATGATTATGTGAGTAGTTTGTGCATCTAGCTTTCTGAAGATGTATTCTGATGCTGTTTATATTTCTAGGATGATTTCAATGACTGGGAATGGGATGATGAGTTGGACGAAGAAGCTTAAACGATCATATTTAGTTTTTAGTTTAAAAACGAGATTAGTTAGTCGTCTGTGCGGAATGTTAAGTTTTTTTTTTTTGTTAAATACAGCAATAACAAATTTCTTGTAAAAATAAAATAATATAATTTAATGCCGGAAAACTCTGGTATGTAACATCAATTACTCAAGGTTTAACATTGCAATATAAATTTAATTTGTGAATTTTAAATGAGAAAGTGATTTTTTAGATTCGGTTGCGCTCAGTTCATCTTTGACTTAATACCTCCAAATCTCTTTAATGTCCCATTAAACTACACATCATTTCCTTTGCTTAGTTTCCTTTAATTTATGACAGTCGCCATTCATGCTTTGTTGGACATGAGATACTATGATGATTACTATTTCTGACACATATTGCAACATGGGTTAACCAGTTTATATTGTTTTGCTTTTCTTTTCTGCGCCTTTGAATGCACAAACGGCCCAAGTTAAGTGACTCAGCCCATTCAATGTTTGTACAAAATCTTAGGCGAGTCGTATTAAAAGTGGTCTGACTGGCTGCAGCGACTATCACTTTTCCCGCTACTTGAGGTTACGGTTGACGGAAGCGTTGGTAAAAGCAGAGAACTTAAGTACGTGCAACAACCTTAACCCCAAAGCTGCATCAGGCCCAGCCCCAGAGCGGAGGCGGGACTGTTCAGGCCAGAGCTGGACCATTCACTTGGAGGGGCAATGGCAGCATGGATACTTGATACCCACTTGAACCCAATTTGCGTTGAATAAAAAAAGACATAAATAGGCACAATGAAAAATTATGCGATCCGAATGCGATGGTAATGCAATACTTTCTATTTCAATGTTATGGTTACATCAACCAAACAGTTGACCATTTGCAATTGCAATATCTTTCACTTTTGGCCAACCCCAGGCGTCTTTATAAAAGCCAGCTTGCCGGTTGCAGCCAATTGCATTGTTTAACTGATATTCGTTGCGCGTGGAGCTACCAATAAACCAATAATCCCAGTCTAACAAAAAAAGGACTAATAAAATGTTGCTACTAGTAAGTGAAGTGGTCCAGTGTAAAGAATATATAGGTTTAACCCCAGTTCATTTACATACTATATACATAGCTGTTAGTTTCCGGACTTTCGCTCAGCTACGCTTCGGAGCACAGTGGCGATGGCCACTATGAGGGAGGAAGCAGTGGCGGAGGAGGTACAGGATACGGGGACTATCATCATCATCATCAGCAGCAGCACGACACACCAACTACATACTCGGAGATCTCAAAGCATGTGCCCGTACATGTCATAGAAAAGGTGCCGTTTCCCATACCACATCCAGTTGCTGTGCAAGTAAGTTTCGTTCGAAATTCTCGCCATTAGCAAATTTCAATTAAATTTTGTTTTAAATCCTATAGGTTCCCAATGTTATAAGGCTACAGATACCTGAACCGTATGCGGTTCATGTTCCGGTTCAACAGGAAATTCAAATACCGGTCTACAAAATAGTTCCAGAAATTACAGAACGCAAGATACCCTATACGGTGGAAAAACCCTATCCTGTCGAAGTTGAAAAACCTTATCCCGTCGAAGTGATTAAGCACATTAAAATACCAGTGCCGAAACCCTATCCCGTACCCTATACAATTTACAAGCATGTTCTGCACAAGGAGCATGGCTGGTAAGCGTTATGAGGTGTTTAACTTAGTTCTAAGTTGTTTGGCAAGCTAACACTGAGCCAGTATTAAAATCGCTGTTTCGTTCAAACAAGAGATTATGATTTTTTAATGTACATAATATAAACTGCTGACAGTTAATATTTTCTTGTTTTGTTATTTCACTGAAAGCTGAATTGTTTGAGTTCAGGTTTTGCCTGGATAAAAATGTCCCCAATAAGCCCATACACAAACCAACGGATTAACATGCAAGTAAATATCCTCTTTAAGTCTATACGCAAACCAGCCGTTAAAACTTCAAATAAATGTCCTGTAAGCTCAATACACAAACCCAAGTTGTTTTCTTAAAAGCTTAACGAAAGATGCTTGTTAAAATTTAAAGCTTTGAGCTCAAAATGTGCTCAACGCTGCCAGTTACAACAACAAGTAACTGTGCGATAAGGTGCGTTCACTCACTTACATATTACATATTCACACACACACACACATGTGCATATACACCACATACACGCGCGTAAGTTCGTTAAACTTTGTGGTATCCTTGACGTCCCACCCTGAGTCTTAGAGTGACTACCTCCGGCCATGGTTACAACAGCTATTTTTGCCTTTAACCGATGACGTGCCAGAAATGTGCGTAGTACACTCTACCGAGCCCCTCTTAGCTGCCTTGGAATGTGCAGCTATGCTAAATATCCCTTATGTCCTTGTTAGAGGAAATCGCTTATCGTCTTAAGTGGGTGAGTGCAAAGTGCGCGAAGTTTGTCATGACAGCGTAAATGGCAGCCAAAGCTCCAATAGATTTTCATATGTTGCTGCCTACTCGAAGGCGCACCGAACCTTTGCTCAAATCGATGCATCAGCCAAGTCATCCATCCATCAGTCAGTCAGTCTGTCCAATTATTGCTGCACAACGTTTACAAAAGGATGACACGCTGTGTATACGCCCAGTGTGCCTACGTGCTCCAAAATTTGAAGCGCCATTCATGCATAAACCCTTTCCAAAAACAACTGAACTCCAACGCAATGAGTGATATACAAACTTTTGGAGATACATTTGATTTTCTGTACAATTGAATGCAGAATTGTGCAAACGTAAATGACCATTCGAATTGTGGCATACCGAATTATGCATAAATTAATGCGTTTGTCGTATTGGCTGGTCAATTTGATAGTTGACAAAATGAACAAAATATTTCAATTTATTTGCATCGATGCAGGGGATTATGCAATCAGAAGGGAGCTTACGTAAATGCATTAAAACGTGGCACAAAATATGCATTAGCAAATGAGATGTCCTCAAGCGACAATTATTGAGTAAAATATACCCTGTTATCTGTTAGCTAGCAAAATGTTGCATAAATAAAATATATGCTTAAAGTATTATTATTTATCTGATGTGTATAAATATGTACTCCAATTGTTTTTCCGTTTCTGTTTGAAATGAAGAATTATTATTTATATAATATTTGATATTTTGAAACAATTACCAAAATACCCCTTAAGGGTATTTGCAATTAAATACCAATTATGCGGATTATAAGTGAAAATCAATTATACTGGTTTTAATATTTCCAATTAGGTGAATAGTATAAAATATTTATAAGCTTCCAATTAAGTTTCTGCTCATTGATTGAATAACACCAGGGAAACCTTAGTGGTACACACACACAAGCAATTGATTTACTTGTTAACCATTCGACAGTTACCTAACCAGCTAAAATATTCGTATTACCTGCGATTGTGTGCGACTATTTGCATTTGGCACGTAAAATTTAAATTAAATTGTTAGCCCATTTGTATTACAGCACTCCCAAAGCTCAAAGCCAATAAGCTTGCAGCTCAGGCCAACTCGTGCAAATTTATTTACAATACTAATCTCATGGGAGGCAACAAATTCGTGGAAATAATGCACCCAATAAAATAACAGATGAGATGCCAAATTTTTGGCACATGCTCGTTTGCGCTAAAAACTTTTTACAGCGCAAACATTTCGTGAAATTAAGTTAGTTGATTTTTATGCCACGTGCGACCATGTATACACATAAGTATATGCGTGTATGTTTGAGTGTAATGAATTTTATAAAGCTTGCAATGTGGCAGGAAGCTGCCAGACTTATAGATAAAAACAACACTGAAACGGAAGCTTGCCAGTCAAATAGTCAAACGTATCGACAGGCAAAATACAAACTGATGCACACTGCAAGGAAAAGACAGGACAAAAGGACAGAAGAAGGCAACGATTGCGTTGGGTGCTGAGCTGAAATGAAATAAATTTTTCTTTACAGATACACACGCTTGCATGCACCCACACCCACTCACACACACACATACTTATCACATGTGTCAACTTTCTTGGCAGGTAGACAATGGCGTTCCCAATGCCAAGCCCCCCTGTAGTGCTTGCCTTGTCTGTGGCTGTGCTTGACTTTGATGAACTTCCTTGAAAGAGATGGGAAAAGACGAATGCCGTTGTCGATAAAAATAGCATCACTTGACACCATTCAGTGTTCGCTTAAAAAGAAAAAGCGCCCAAAGCAGCTCCAGCTTCATCTATCTAAAACTAGCTCGAAAAATATGTATGTCGCAAAATATTATTAACGCCAAATTAAATAATTGCTCAATGAGTTGAGCAGTTTAATTATTATGTATCGCTTTTGCTCCTGCTGGAAAAGTTGCCATCACATTGTTATTTTTAAACAATGTCAAAGCAAAGGCAACACACAAACACACTCGACAGTCAATCTCCCAACCAGCCCCCGCCCCCATACACTGGTTCGCCTAGATTTGAGATACTGCTCGTACGCGTCGGTTGCCTAATGAACTGTAAAGTGGTGTGAATGCAAAGAGTCCTTTGATGGGTAGAAATGCTTCTGAGCTAAAAGTCCTCTCACATATTTATTGATTGCTTCCAAGCCAAGGTGTAGACATAATTGCTTCTAGCATCTGAGCATCATAAAGTTTCCACGTGCAAATGTTATACCAACTACAATTATCTAACCATTTTCCATTTAAGCGATTTCGTAATTAGTTTCCAAACTGTCCTAGCTACAAATATATTGAACACAAGTCAACCATAAGCTTTGGGCAAAACTTAGCCTTGACAAATTTTACTATTCGGGCAATTTACCAAAGCATTAACTGCTTTTACTTGATTTGCTTTTTTTAATTGGTTTTGCTGGCTAGACGAACATAAAATTATGTTTCTCTGTAAGTCACGTCTTATGCAACAGTTATTTTCTAGGCAAAAAATCGATGTTCTGCCATGTTTCAATTATTTGCCCTGACTACCTAGAGCACAACGCATTTTGGCTTGAGCCAATCAGAGAATGCTTCGAATGTTATATGAGAAATTGCGGTCCGGAACTGTCAAAAAGCCGCTCATTGTTGTACGCTTGTGACCATAAACATAAACTATAAATAGCCAGCAAGAAGCGTCATAAAAATGTGCAAAAATATATAAATCAATGTTGTGTGACACAAAAGGCAGCTGGCCGAACTTACCTAATCCCAAAGACAGGCGGCAAGTGCAAAAAATATCAACAATGAGATTAATACCTAATAACAAAATCCCAGGAGCTAGAGAGCCGGTGTGGGGCTACAGCGGGTTCAGACCAAAGTGTTAGGCCATTAAAGTCATAAAAGTCGCGGGGACTAAATTAGAAAGAATCTTTTTCAACTGTCCGTTGAGGTTGCTGCTGCGAGGCTAAAGATTTTCCTGGTGCTTCTTATTGATGTACATAATTTTAAATGACTTTCACAAGACAACATAAAACGTTGTTTGGCTGTACACACAGACAGACAAATACATACATACAGCTCCCTCAAAAGTAACAGATAATTTTAGTCGACCAAGCCCAATGACAGCCGGCAGCATTCGTCAAGATGGCGCTGCCAAAGCCGAGCCAGAAACGAGACTTATGCACTCCCCCCTCCCCCACTTTGAGTATGCGCTCTCGTGTATGCCATAAGCGAGTCAAGGCTAAGACCCAAAATTGCTGTGCAGCTGTTGTGCTCCGTGCTTCAAGTTTGGGGCAAATCGGAAAATGTAGCAAAGATAAAAATTTTCGGTGTCGGCCCGTGGCAGGGCAAACAGCTGGCTGGCTGGCTAGTAATGATTACGAGAGTTTCTCTCAAAAAGAAGAAGAAAAGAAAACAAATAAAACAAACCAAAAAGGTGTAGCCAGCAGTAGCAGCAGGCAGCTAAACAAAGACAACAGCTCCTTGAGCTGAGAATAAATATGCGACGCCGCCCACAACACCCTATTCCCTTTTAGCACTTTATCATTGGCACATCGTTGCGTAAAGTTGGATGGTATTTATTGAAATTATGCCATGAGTGTAAGAAGAGAATCTTTTCAGGCAGAACCAATAAATTGCAGCATTTATTGCGCTGCCTAGAAGTAGGCAATGATTTTTCCTATAGCAAGCATTTTGAAGACAGAAGAAATGGCATTGCTCCTCATGTTCCTATTAGAATAGAATCGTCATAATATAAAATTTTTTATGCCAGGGGCAAAGGATGATAGCTAAAATGTGCAAGTCAGCAAGCTTTAGTGAATCTTTTTTGTATGGATATTAACGTAATAAACAAGTATGTATTTAGGTATACAATTGCTGGGAAACTGAGCTTCTTGATCTAACAAATCTTCAACATCTTAACTCGGGAGTATAATTCAAGCAATTCATGAATAATTCATTGTAATGTTAATGCTTAAGATGTGCATTTAATGTATAATATCAGCAAAATATATTTTTACTGAAAATATCTGTGTTTCAAAAAAGCATTCTTTTTAAAGAATGTCAAAATAAATTTATATTTCTTTTTTTTAGCAAGTGCAGTAAGTATAAAATTTATGCTTATAGCATTCCAACTAATAAGAAATATAACGGATAATCGCAACTATGTTTTTAAAGTATTTTTTTCAAGGGCAACTGCATCGTTGAACTTGTCCGGGTATCTTAAAACTTTTTCGTAAAATCATTTTTATTTATTGTGTAGATTCAAAAATTGCAAAACTTATTTTCCTCTCAATCCTCCACAATCCAGTCGTAGCCGCACACACACACACACATTTCCTGCCGTTTGGTATCGTTTATTTTTTTTGTGTGGATTTGTGAAATAATGTTTACAAAAATCTGGCGCCACATTGCTGTTGTCTGTTGTCAAAAATGTGTCGTGTATTCTGTCATTTCCATTTTCGTTTTCATTTCTGTTTTAGTTTCCCAGTTCCTCCTTTCTCTATCTATACCACTTTCCTGGTCCCTTTGTCATTGTCTGTTGTTGCGTTGCGTGCAAAAATAGAAAAATATAAAAACATAATGTGCAAGTACATACATCAAATGTATCCATCCATGTATCTCAAATTCATAAACATACAATTTAATATGTGTATATGTATATATAAGCACTCGTGGCACATTTAAATGTGTGTGCACACAAATTTTGAGGGTTTTGGGTAAGCTACGTGTTCGCCATATTTAAATATTTTTGTTTAATGAAGGGCACATAAGACTTACACATCCCATTTTCAACCACATCAAGGACCTCCAATATGAAGTGCGGCATTATCATTTGAATGTTTACATATGATATATATATATGTATGTGTGTGTGTGTGTGTGTATGTGTATGTATATTTTTGCACATGCATTTGTACCTACTTGTTAGGAATGTTTGTGTGTTTGTGCCCCCGATGCGGTGGAATTAAAAGGCAACCTTGAAAATGCCAGACACGTTTTCGTATACTTGGCACTAGATAAATGCGAGCTATAATGATACACGGCCCAAGCTTGTGGCTTAAAGATGTTTAATGTATGGCAACTGTTTTCTTTTTTTGCGGTATTCTCGGATTGAAACCTTAACATTCAATCTTTGTCAATAAACATTGCTGGCAATTTAACGATTGAGCAACTTTCCGACTGCCTTTTATTAGTGAACACAAAAAACCTCTTTTTACATACATATATTCATAACGGTTTTTGTACCCTCTTAAGTGGTATACTGTAACGTAAATAAATGAAGTTGTGTGTAGATTTATATAGAAAATATGGTGTATTAACTTGAAAGGTCTCTAAAGTTTTTTATATACATTTCTGTAAGAGAGTTAAAAGAATATTTTTAATAACATTTAGGACTTATAAATATTTGTTGTTAAAGTAAAATTTATTACTGTATTTTAAAATTTAATTTTGTTCTTTCTGGAAAGAAAATCTTAAATAATTATATTACTTTTTATCTTTGTGATTAAAAATATACATAAAATTCGTGAAAAAAATTACAAAGAGAATGTTGGTAAATTTAATGCAATATTTTGTGCCTTTTAAAAACTTGCCGCCGTTTGAGCTTTATGTTCTTAGCCCTCGATGACAAAAAAAAAAACAAAATGCTGAGTTTATTTTTATATATGCGGTTCTTTATTCCTAAATGTGTGAGCGGCTTTTGTTCAGTGTTGTTGTTTGTGACTTCTTCGCGGAGCTCCGTTAGTGCGTATCTAATCAATGTTCATGATTTTCATGTGGTCCCGCACCCCATTCGGAAATGGGGCGCGCAAGGCAGCCAAGCAGCAAAAAGAAACCACAGAAAAAGTTGTTGGCTCTTTAAATGTTCTTGGCTGTCGTTCTTGTGTCCTTGAGCCATCTTCTTTTGGTTAAGGAGAAGGAGAGGAGAAAAGGAAGTCATATGAATGTGGCCCGTTGCCTTCATCAGCAGCCTCCAGAGAGCCAGTCAGCCGTTTCAGTTATCAGCGTTGAGTGAAAATCGCTGATGCAAAGAGCAAAAAAGTCAGCAAGCAAGGAAAACAAATTTTTCACGGCTTTTGCTGCTGCTACTGCTGCTGCTGTTGTTGTTGCTACTTCTGCTTATGTTGTTGTTGCTGCAGCTGCCAAAAGGTTGTGTTCGTGACCTTTGCCTTTGGCGCGTTTCGTAGTTTTCGTCGCGTTGCGCTTGGCATTTCTTTGCTTTGCCACTGATTTAGCAGCTCCAGTACCCCCACCTCCCGCACTTTGACACCCACACACATATACATATATACACGTGCCACACTCTTGTGCTAGTTATACGCTTGTTTTAGTACGTGCCAGAACTAAGCCTCTTGCTTGCACGCACGTTCACTTTCCACGTGCATATATGTACGTATGTGTATGTGTTAGTATATATACTATGTGTGCAAATATATACACACATTTATGTACATATACACAATGTACTTGCCACTTGTACAACTGCAGTGCCAGCACATAAATTGCATGCAGTGCGTATACGCTGCGTTGCCACGCGCTAAAATGTTTGCTATACTTCAACTTGGCCGCCTTTTAAACTTAGCTTTTGTCGACTGGCTGCGTCTGACAATTATGGATGATTGTTCAGAGCTATCTTAGTGACAGAACGATTTCTGTGGCTCTGAATATAGTTGAATCGAGCGTCAAGGGCTCGACTCTTGGATCGGATAGCCATGATTTCATTGCAGATGACACGGCAATCTTATCAAAGGACAGGTGTATTTTGCCTGCCACAAAGGAGATGCAAGAATATTTAACAATCGCTCGTGCCCACCTCTTATAATTTGCGCACACTTGCCCAAAAAGTTGTGGAGCATTTGGATTTTTCTTTTTAAAAGGGTTTCTGGTTGAAGGATAAATTTTCTTTTTGAAAAACCAAAAAATTATATTGGAAAACCTTAGTAAGCCAAATAAAAATTGATCTAATAGTTCGTTTTGTATACATTTTTTCAGTTCAAACAACAAACGCTCACGGAGCAGACATACAAATTTCACACAAATAAAAACAGAAAACATTTCAACAAGAACATTTGTAAATTGGTTCACATTTCGTGATGCCGAGAAATCGAAAAAGGCCCCGAACCCGTCTCGCCACATCGCAAGCACAGCGACGCAATCGAAGATCTCGAAATCGTCGAAGGAATAGTTTACGAAATAATTCACGCAGGCGTATTCACCGTCGTCCAACCGAAGCAATCAATGGAAGAGAGCCTTTGTTCAGCTCGCATTCGAGTATGCTATTAATTAATGAATTTTTGTCAGATTGCGAGGCCAACTTGGAGACTTGCGACCAGCAGCACCGTTTTTTGAATCAAATGTTGGTGAACATACAGGAGCACTCTCGTTCTTTGGGTGCACGACAACATGCTCAGATGCCTGAGATGTTTCAGCCCCACATTAACATAGATAATGAACTCAGTTTCAATGAATCACAAGCTGCCTTTAGGAGTATGCCGGAAAGTCGACAGACAAATGACGAAAATGGCCAGAGAGAAAACAATGATGCACAATCGTACCCGGTTTCTGACAGAATAATGATAGCTGCTGACCATGATGTGTTTGTGGTGCCCGTCGGTACGGTGCATTTGGAAGAATCGACTGATGAAAACGTTCTGATTCTGACAATCACATTGAACAAAGATACTGATGAAGTCCAGGTATTGCGCCGCACCGATGAAGACAAATCCGAATAGAGCAGAGTTCGCTTTTAAATTTTATAAATTTGTTTGTTATTTTTTTTTGGCATTTTTCATCATAACGTACATGGTTTTGTCAAAAAAATACAAATAAAAGAAATAAAAAAAATTTAAAAACATGAATTTTCATCTGAAACACATCTTTGGAGAAAATTTCAGAGTTCTAGCTAGTCGGAAACTTAGTGAAAATTTGATTACAAGATTCCGAGACAGACAGACAAACAGACAAACTTGTCAAGTTAAATAAAAGCATGTAAAAAAAAAATTAAATAAAAGCATGTAAAAAAAAAAACTTTTAGTAATAATAAAAAAAAACGAAAATAAAATAAATAAGAAACTAAAAAGTAATACTGATAAAGGTGAATCGGTAAAAATAAAATATTTTTCCAATAGCTAGAAATTCGCAAAAATATATGTATTATTAAAACTAAACGAAATATGATTTGGTCGTACTGTACGAACTTGAGTTTATTTATTAAATCAAGCAGTTTTACTTCTCATTGTTTGTTATCAGAGAAGGCGTTGAGATTTTATGAATTTGTGTTTAGAAAGTTATTGAGACAAACTGTAAAATATTTCATTCACCTTACTACTGTAACAGCAAAAACATCAAAAACAAACACGAATATTGTACAACAAAATATTTTGAGCAAAAGTTTGATCCCAAATATATTCAATATGGGAAAAACTCGAAAGATGGAAACGCCACGCAAACCTTTAAAAAAAAATACGAACAAACCAAAGAAAAATAAATCAATTCCGAAAATGTTTGGTCCCGATTGCGATTTTGATGGAATGATGCGAGTTTTTACAAAAGTGGTGAAACAAATTGACTCTAATGTAATCGAATGCATCCAAAATAAGATGAATAATGCTAGTGGGAGCGTGGATTCGTCACTGGGTTTGTTTGACATGCCCATTCAAAAGGCAAAGAATCAAAACTCGCGCAAGAAAAATGTCCCTAAAAAAGGAAATCTGACACACCAACGTTATATGAAGAAGAAGCATTTGGATCGTAAGCGAGAGTTTAAAATTTCTAAGCGACAACGCAAGACTACCACTCCATCCAAAAACATTAAGAATGTGCCATTAACGACGATGTTTTCTAAGGAAATTAAGACTTCTCAAGACGTATCTAAACAATCGGTATCCGCTCAACCCAAAACAACCTGTTCTCAGACATCTGCTCGAACAACTGTAGCTGAAAGGACATCCACTTCAAACAGCGACAGCAGTACAACTGCTGAAAATTCATATGATGCCAGCCTTGTCAAATGTGGTGAAACGGTCTCTAATAATTCTCTGAATGCATCGGATGACAGTTGCAAAAAACAATTCTCTCCCAATTTGTCAATATTTGAATACATTCGTGAAACTATTCGTAGCACATTCCCATCCGAGTGCAACTCGATAGAAAGTGAATCAAGCAACGAATGAGAAGAAAACATAATCAAATCGACCTTTATAAATATAAGAAACGAGCAAAATCAAAACAAAGTAAAACACTTAAATGATAAAATGCAATGACCGATTTTTAATATACATAAATTTGCTTTCTTTTAATGTTGAACTGAGCAAGAAATATTTTATCTAAATTTCAGTTTACTTATATATCAACTCGTGCACGTAATGGAACATTTCTAAAGGGATTATTAAAATTGTATTAAGTGCGAATGTCAAATTTTCATAATAAAAAGCAACTTTTCACTTTGAACTAATTGAGAAGTCAAATATTGAGCACAGCTTATGGCCAACACGTTCTAAATAGTATATGAGAATAATTATTTGTGAATATTCTTAACTTAAAGAGCTTAGCTGACCCACGTTCGGTTAGCTGCTTAGCTTTGTACCTTTTCTGTGTGGTTTTTTTATTCTGGTAACCAAGTTAACCTTTACAAAATAAGTTTTACATGCATAATTAATAGGGTTTTGCTACATGCGTGTATTTTGGCTTACCACAATTTATTTTTCAACAACTCGCTGCTGACAAAAATGTTTGCTTATTCCAACGGACCTTTTACAGTCTATATATAATTCAGTTGTGCCCATTGTTCGTGTTGAATACAATTTGATTATTCACAGAAGTTGTATCATCCTTGTGGGCGTTTTTAGTTTGCCAAAAATTGCTTTTGTTTCAATAAAAATTGCCATTTGGCAATTGCATATTTCGATAGTTGTAAATCAAGTGACCCAGAAAATTTGCGGGCTGCTGCAAAACTGTATGTGTAAGCCATACAAATACAATTGTCAAATGCATGCAACGGTAGAGTAGGCAACAAAGGAGGTTCGAGAGAGATGGCTTCTCTGTATACCTGATGGGCATAAACACGACTTTCGTTTTTCATCATCAGACTAGTGCTGACACAAGCAAGCCACACAATTGATTTCCTAATTGATGTTGTCTTACATGCAGCATGAATCAATCAGGAATCGATTTACACATACACTCACACATACATGTACAGTTTATGATTGATTTGAGTCAAACAATTTTGATAAAATTGACTTTGCATATGCGCAACTGAATGAAGAATGAAAGAATTGGTTGGGTGCTTGGTTCAGCGCCTTTTAGTCTAAAAATATATAAAAGTACTGCTCCTTTATTTTCTGTGTCACTAACTCATTGCATCATCGTAAACAACACAAATTTTTATATATTTTTGCGCGTTGTTTTGTGACGAGTTTTTATGGCTGGCTACCATTACTGGGTCGTATACACTTTATGGTCTGCTCACGGCTGGATTCTGTGTCTGGTAATTGATATTGGGACAAAATAACGCGCAACGGCGAATCCAAGTCATCAGCTGCTAAACAAACAAAGTTATTTTCAGCGTGCAGATTCTTAAAGTTGGGCGTGCACAGTGCTTAATATTAATTTTTTATGAGCTCCGGCGCCAATGTATATAGTATATACAATAGGAGCGAAGCAAAACAGATTTGTCAACAAAAATAAGCCATGAACTGAAAGTGTATCTAAATTTATGTTGGCAGCTAATTTATACGTTGAAGCAGTACGAAAAGCAACTATAGCCAAATTTTGTATGCAGCCAACTTATTCGCATTCAAAATACAAAAAACATACAAAATCAAAGTGAATTATTGTTCTTTATTTTATATTTAAAGCCATCTCTGGCAATACTATTTGTGTATAAGCAAAATGCCAAAGTCTATTGAATTCAATATCAGCGTTACCTTTATAATTTAAAGGATTATAATCAACTGAGTGCCTGTCCATATATATACATATACAGCATACTACGTAAATCAATCCATCAGCTGCCACGCCCGATACTGACCAATCCCAATTTCATGTATCCACTTTTCCATCAAAACGCTTTTTGTTTCCTTCCCGAGCGCAGGCAAACAACGGTGTATTTGTCTTTCGATTTGTGCGTGAACAAAGGGCAATAACAACAACAACAACAACCGGAAAGAACAACAACAACATCATGGGCAGTAACAATGCAAAGTCCAACAAAAAAGTGCAATATTGACTACAATGGACTTTGTAGGGGTGCATTGTGTGAATGGGGAGTAATAGGGGCAATGGATGGATTGTTTAAGGAAGGAGGTGGGTGGGCTTTGGCATACGCATGTCCTTGGCACGCTTCAATGGCTCTATTCGGCAGGCAGAATGGGCGAGTAAAGCTACAAAAACACTTTGCAGCCGCTGACGTTGGACCAAGCCCCAACGTAAGTTGCCATCATAACATCGCTTTGCCGCCCCCGCTTCCACCCCCTTTGCATTTCTTGCCCACTTGCATAACCCTTTTACCATACATCGCCACAGTTTAACTCTCTAATGACGTCAATGGTGGCGTTTGTCAAACGCATGGCAGCAACCTGTCCCTGCAGGCCATCAGAGTTGATGGTGGCAGCAGGTGGTAGAGATATCTGGTGGTTTTATTGTGCTGCTGACACGTTGCAACATAACATGCAACAGGCCGCTGGTTGTGCGACGAACGAGAAGCTACAAAAATGCAACAGAGCTGAAACTTTCCTCCTTTTTTGTTGACGTTACTTACTCTGAAAGCCGCTCAAAAGCGAAACAACTTTGGCCGCTATTGTACATGGCTTGAAATGCAGAACTTTTGAGCAAATTTGCGAAACTCTTTGGTTAAAAAGTGGGCAAAAGCCACGTTCTCTGTGCTGTTGTTCCTGATGATGTGCAACATTCAATAGAAAGTTTTTGACTGAAAATTCTTTTTGCAAGTAAATTAAAAAATATATGTACATACATATATTGCTTAAGCTTTATTGGAAAGTTCGCTTTCATTATTAATTGGGGCTCAAGCATGTACAGAATAGCTTTAATTCTTGTTAAAAAAAAAATACAAAAAGGTAAACAAAAGTATATAAGTTTATGTATCAAAATAAATGCTCGACTTAAATATTTAAAACACGCCTTTATTAAATACTTTTTTACGTTTCGAAGCTGCTTTTCATTTCAACTTGCTTATTAAAAATGATGGATTCTTTGACGTGGCTTTTGCAAACCAAAAAAAAAAAAACCCTTAAATGGACATAGCAAAATTGGCTAGTAGAAAGACGATTTATTTAGGAAATTCGGATGTCCATTCAACATTTTGAATGGCCTACAAAATGCGTCGTCGCACAGCTGGCAAGGCACAGGCTAGTTCCCTCATCCTCCCTCATCTCCTCCTCCTCTCCCTTTACATTCAGTTGCCTCCATTTTCGGTTTTCTCATTGAGTGCGCAATTAAATGCGCATTTGCGCAGCAGTTTATGCCCCTGTCTCCTTTCTCCCTTTTTATACATATTTTTTTTTAGCACAGCTGCATTTCCGCAGCAAACGAGTTTGCTTGTTTACGCAGCTTGCTACACAAAAACCCAAAAAAAAGTCTCAGCTTCTGTTTTCCTCATTCTTCTATTCTCTTTTGCCGCCATCTGCTTCCCTACCTTATCCTCAATATCTATCTATAGCGAGCTTATCGTGTCGCTAGCAGCGTCGTCTGCCTCTGAAGTGTTTCATAAAAATTTGCGTCATTCACTTGGTTTTTATTTGTAGGCTGTTGCGCGTCTCGTTAAGCGTTGCCTCGCTCCTTCCCGCTAACATATAACCGTTAAATTTGTTACTGCCAATGTCGATGCCTACATTTAGGCTGCGAAAAATAAAAATATTTTGATCAACGCCATTTTGGGCCAGGCAAAGAAAAAAAACCTGTGCTTGATTGAAAGCACGCGAAAATGAGATACCCTGTACAAATATGTAAATAATTGATTACGATTTTTTTTATCTTGAAAAAAAAAATGCTGCACAGATCAAAAACTTTAATACAACATATTTTTAAAACATAAAAATATATAAATACAAATGTATCTTTAAACAACGTTCATCTAGAGACTGTTTACATATTTCAATGCAAGCATGAGAATATCCCGATTTAAAACGCCAAATGGAAAGCTTTTGTCAGTTATCATATTGTAATTGCCCTTGAACTTTGCAGACAGTCAAAACTGGGCAAATGCCAAACGTATTTTGTACTCGTATCAAATATATTTTGCGACGTTTCAGTTTGCTTTCGCTGTGCTTCCTCTTGCAACCACTTTTGCCTTGAAATGTGCACACAACATATTGAAAAGCAATAATGGCCAAAATATATGGCCATCTGCCCCCACAAGCAGGGGCAGGAATAATGTTCCAGTCTGTTTGAAACAGTTGAATTTAGCCCGCCTTGGCAACATTCAAATGCTGCAAACGATATGCCAATTTGACTTGAGAGCCTGCGCTGGAGGCGTGAAGTGAAGGCAATCTGGGGGGCACAAAGAGGATAAGGAAGGCACAGAATGGAATTTGAGATTGGATTACCTTCGTCAATTGTCAATTGTCACAGCAGCAGCTGGATGCAAAGCAAGTTGACATTTTAATTTTAGCTTTGGCTTTGTGTGCATTAAATATTAATCTTAATTTAATAGTTAAATTCACAGTCTAATCAAATATTAATGATGTTTTATAAGTAAATTTACTCGCTCTTAATTGGATGTTTAATTATTCAAGGTCCTAAATTAAATTAAGAATTGAAAGAATTTTTAAAAAGCTCAACATAACAAAGCAACTTGCAAAGGAAGGCATAAAAGTTTAACGCAAAGTAACCTTAAATCTATATCTGAAATTCAAACTATAAATTAATTATTAGTTGGCTGTATTTTTCTTTCTTAAAGTGATATCAATAATAATATTTTTTTTTAAAAGAATGCATATTCTGTATTTTGCCACATTTATGATTTGATATTTACATCTTCAACAAAGAGAAACCTTTTTGGTGTTTTATGAATATGTATCGAACTCATTTTCGGTTCGTTTTGTTTAACTTTCTTTGTTTTGTTGTTGAGCAGCACGTGCCGTGGATTAGTGTAGACTGCGTCGGACTTCCACTGTTGTTCTCACTGCTTCTACTGCTGTTAATGATGCTGCTGGTCTGGCTTTATAAAAGCCTACTTCTCATAAAAGCTTAGCTTTGAAGTAATATTTGTTGCTGGACAATTTAGTCAAGCGTTTTATCAGCACAGACACACACACACACAGAAAGGGCTTAAGCAGGCAGCAGCCACAAGCCAGTTTCAAATATTTGATGCACCACAGCAGATGCCACTTTGCCTTCAGTGTCGTGTAAATGATGTTCCCCCCTCTGCTTCGCTTTCAATCCGATTGTTACTCAGCAGCAACAGCAGATTTTGGTTCTGAACTGTCCTTGCATGTCCTTGCATGTCCTGTTCTGTTCTGTGCTGGTTGGTTGGTTGGCTGACTGGCCGGCTGGCTGGCTGCATGGTTTGCCTGGTTCAGTGATACATCCGCTTTGACTGCTGCAATGTGCAACGTCAGCAGAGCTGGCTTTATCCCTTTCCTTATTTGGCTTACCTTGGACCAACTGTGCCAACTGTGGTTGCCATTGTCACTGTCATTGGACAAGGACTGGTAGTTATTGTTGTTATTGCTGCTGCTACGAGCATAGTCAGTTTTATTTCAATCTCAGTTGAACTGCTTTTCCCAGTATATTATTTCATTTTAGTTGCATTTTTGCAAAAACTAATTCTTTGCCTTTATGTATTTTGTGTTTCCTTGCCTTAGTTTATTCTTCAGTGATTTATTGGCATATGTATTATATTTTATTTTCTTTTTTTTTTTTTTTGGTCTGTTGCCACAAATTGATTTTGTGTAAGTTATGACCAGTCAATTTTGGGTTTAAGCTTAATGCTTTTCGGAAAAATGAATGTGACTCAAATACGTAAAGATTAAATGTTGGTTAGGGAAATCATTTAGATTTAACTTTAAGGATTGAATATAAATACTTAAATATTATTCGAGAGCGTAAAGTTGTTAGAGCGATAAAAGCGATTTAATTAAGTTATTGATTAAATTATATTTAGCTCAGATTGTTCTCTGTTAAATAATTCGTTCATTAACTTTTATGAATGCACGCAAAACCAATTAAAATTCATTGAAAATATATCCATATATACCTATATAAAAATTATTAAAATCTAATTATTATATTGCCACTAGAGGCAATTACTCATTTTATTTACTGTCATTGCTTTGTGTACATCACACAAATGTTTATACGACGGACACTAATTGAACTTCTTTTGATTGCTGGATACTAGCACTAATATTTAATGTTTTCCTTTGTTTTATTTTTGCAGTGGGTTTGTATTACCCCTTTGACTTCTTTGACTTTGCCACAAGTTCATACAGTCCAATGCTTGTATTCTTTCATTTCCATCTTACTATCTTTCCAGTTCACTTGCTTCCTGCGTTTATCTATTAGTGTTTGTGTGTGTGTGTGTGTGTCAGTTTGACTAGTGGCGCATGGCAAAAAAGTCCTTGACGCGTAATTACTATCGATTGCTGGCAATGACTTAGGAATATTACAAATGCTTACACACACACTAGCACATAGACAAACATTTTACGCTTACTGTGCGTAATTGTGTTTTCTTTCTTCTTCCTTCTCTTTGTTAAACGCTGCATTTAGTTATGTCATCGGCAACAGATGCAGTTAAACTTATAAGTTAAACACTTTAAGACACACACAAACACACATGCTGCCTTGCAATTTGTCGCCTAATAGGAAAATTAGGCGATGTCGAGTGAAATTGTGGGACAAAAGGGAAATGTAATTTGCAACTGCCGAGCTGGGGGTCATCACGTCATCAAAAGTGCTTTGCATCACTGGCCAATATATGTGTGTTTGTTTGTGTGTGTGTGTGAGTGCACTTAGTAGAGTCCGAAACGAATTCGACCACAAAAATTAATTTGCCCCAAAGCGACAGAAAGAGAGAGAGACTTTGAGAGACACTGAGGCTGGCAATGACACTGGTGCAGCGAGACAGACGAGTGAAGTCATTTGCGTCAGCCATCCATCCTGGCAGCTGACAACAAATTCAATTTGTACATTGTTGTTGCTCTTGTTGCTGTTGCTGTGGTTGATGTGGCCGGCGGGTACGGGCGGAAAGCAAGCAAATGGCTGCAGCTGTTGGCAGCATCATCAACAGCAACAGCAGCATCCACGAGGCACTAGCTGGTGCCATCAAATTTATTTTAATTTTGTTAGCGTTTTAAATTTATTTCAAATAAAATGAAATTCAACTATATAAAAATAAAAATAAAAAAAAGGCTCGACTCTGTGACACCCAGCAAATTCACAAATAGTTGCTAATAGTATTACAAACAATATTTTTTACCAAAAAATTCACTTTTTTACTCTACCTACATATTTGGTCAAAAGAATCGGCACAATAGCATTTGACATGAATTTTGTTGTTTCTTTTCGCACCTCTACAATTCAGACGAATTGACCTTGTAACAAATATGCACAAATTGCAAACGCCGGCAACGACAACAACAACAAAACTGACAATAAAAAACAGCTACAAAACGAACAAAACAAATATAAAAAAGTGCATAAAATCGGCACGACAACATCGTGTATCTGTGTTTCTATAGCTTTTGTAGCTTTTGTGCGAGGCGCTAGTTATAATGCTTACATAAAGTAGCGTGTCGAAAAGTTGAATAGAACAGATCACAAAAAATAAAAAGAATAATAAAATCACGCATGAAATCCAGCTAAGGTGCATCGATGCGTAAATACTCTTATGGAATACGGTATCAAAGAAATTGCAGTTGCTGCATTATGTTATCAAAGTTTTATGATCCTTTAGAATCGTTTGAATAAGGTACAAAAATTACATTAAAAGGAACTTTTGTAACTGCAACTAAAAATATTTCTACCTTTAACTAGATACTACAAAGAGTATTAACTGACTTACTCTCTGTCTAAGTCGCGAAGTCAGCTTGAATTGCTTCGCTACATTTACCTAGTTTTGCATGTCAGCTTGGCATGAGTTAAATTTGATTGAAATCTATGACAGTACTATTAGAACAGACTTGCTTTCTTTACAGTTCGACTTGCAAGTAATGTGGTTCAAGGTGCGTTCAATTGTCAGAGAAACGCCCAGTTAAAATAGTTTGATAAAGTAACTAAGAGTTAATAAAGTTAGTATAGAAAGGGTATTAATTTATTAAGTTTAAATTAAAGCTTTAAGAATACAAAACATTAAGGTTTATTTTATTTTTACATTGTAAGCCATGCAGGTTATTCAAAAGCTAAAACTGCACTCACGCTATAGTTGCTGAAACTTAATTTAAAGCAATTGCCACTTGAATTCAGTTGAGGGCTTTAACTTAGCTCAATAGCACTTAGCTTAAGACCAATCAAGACAAACGTCAATTGCCCGTCATCCAATGATCTTGATGTCCACCCACTCAGCGTATGAGTATTCCAACATAATTAATTACGTATACGCACCCACAACTCTATGCCTAGGCCATTAAACAAATCACTTGCTTGCTCCATAAGAAAAATGCTTCACAGCAACAACAATAACAAAAACTAACTTATCAAATTGCACGAATTTTATAACAAAGAAGAAAAATAACTGAGATAATGCTTAAAACAAGCTTTATAGTAATCGAAAAAAATAAGAAATATGCAAAATATATAAAGTAAGTTGAGCATTTTTCACTGGAATCTGCCCGCTCTATCAGGTATGGTATTAAAGGCAAAAATAAAAAATTGCTACTTGTTCGAAGCTTTCAACAACTACGAAGCTCAAGATGACAACGCCGCAGTGGGGCGCATATTTCACATTTTTAAAGTGCAGCTTAAGAAAGGCGTCTGCGAAACGCCGCCAGTCTTCGACTTTTGCAGGAGTTCATTATCGAGTGGCTGGCACTTAAGTATCATTTCACTCAGCGCAAAGCGGCTCAACCCAAACAAATGATTAACAATGCATATAAATTTCGCTCTTTTTAGTTGTGCCGAAGCAATTAATCAATAAGCATTTGATTGGCCTTATCGGTGAGTGCGGTGGATTTGTTAATATATAGGCTAGGGTCAACAACAGTTAGCCAGCTGCTACTAATGTATATTAAGTCAAGCATTAGATACCTTTAACGAATCTTGTATATGTTTGGTGACTTACTTGATTATATTTAATACTTTCTAAGGAAAATATATGGAATATCTTTTAACTTATTAACTAAAATCAATTTAAATAAGCTCTATAAACATGAAATAGTTTTGCCAGCTCTTTTTTGCTGCAGCTAACACCATTTTGGCTGCCAAGCTAAAAATAATAGCAATTTTGCATTTTGTTAATGCCAAACTCATAAAAATTAATTACGTTGTTTGTGAGTCTATTTTATAGTATGCCTCAACCACGTCGTACACGTGAGCCCATTCATGAAATATTAATTAATTTTAGAGCCTCGAGAACTGTTATTTTGGTTGCCAAACAATTTCATCTACATATATATTCTATATATTGTTGTTTATTTTTACTTTTTTTCTAACTCAAATTGATCCAGCTACAATAATAACATGTAATTTGTATTCAATTGTGATATAAGCCCAATGGAATTTGTAGACACAGACAGATTAGATGAGTGACAGAGATGAAATAACAATGAAAGAGAGAGCGAGATAAAGAGTGAGAAAAGTTGAATGAGATGCCGGGAGTCTGACGCCAATAAGTGAGACCATAAAAAATAAAACTATTTATTTCAATATTCCTTAAGTATCTTAAATTGGAGGTGTAGAAAAGCTTGAATAAAATTAGGGTATTTTGGTATTGAAAAAAATATATATCGCTATATAATATTAATATTATTGTAGGTGGAATTGAATAAGCTTGAAAATTTTACTTATTCAAAAAGTTATATAATCGTTGTGTATGAATTGTTGTGGGTCCAAAAATCAAAATTATTAAAATGTTATAAAAATGATAAAGATTGTAATTTAACAAGGGTATACATTCTTCTACCCTTACGAACATTTTCCTTCTATTCTTTTTCTGATTTTACTGCAAACACTTTTTGACAGATTGCCCACTGTGCGTGCCAAAGCTAAAACAACAACAACAACATTAACAGCAATTTATACAATCAAAATTTTGCGCGACATTTCTTATATACGAACGTATTTCTCAACTCAACGTGAGCGTCATACAAAAGAGCACACAAAACAGAAGGAGAAATAAATGAAAAACATTGTCGAGAATCGGCTGAGACTGAGTGCATAAATTGTAATGTCAGCCAGTCAGTCAAGCAGCAAGACTTCATAATAATAAATTCATAAGTGACTACACAAAGCAAAAATTATCTCTAACTGTGTATGTATGTGTGTGTGTGTGTGAAATGTTAGTATTTCTGAGCAAGTTGTGGCGGTCAAGTGGAACTCCCAACATTCGTTAGCCATTTTTGGCAAATTGCAAGTTACGCACTCACATGTTGAAATATTTAGTTGAATTTTTATATCTTTGGCCTTTTTTTTTTTTTTTTGCCACTATTTTGTGCCCACGATAAACGCGAATCGAAAGTTGAAATAATGTCCAACCACTCTTCTGACGGACATTGTAGGCGTGTATTTGAAATATTTGTGGCACAACACAAAGCAACTATTTCAATCGAAAAAACAATTCAAAAATTATTGCAAGCCAGTCAGTCAACAGTTGCAATTTCAACTGCAAAACTGTCAGCAGAAAAGCAAACGCAGTCAGAAAAGCAACTGTACAGTTCTCTCTCAAATTGCTCTTCATTTAGTTTCGAAGCAGGCGCTTAAAACAAATGTTCTATAACAGCGGTCAGATACATTACAACATTGATTTCAACTAAATAAACAGATATATTTACAAATAATGGGCACTAGTAACAAACAAAAGGATAAGTTAGAACAATTATCTAAGCTAAATTGGGAAGTGGAGTAAAAACAATAACATAAAGTAGACCATTCAAATAGTTTTTAATAGTAAAATGGTCTTATAGTACTTTTCCCACATCAAAAACTTTATTTAATACTAGGTGATTAAGTTAAAGAAAGGCTAAGCTCTAACCCATAAAGGTCAGTTGCTTTAGGCAAATAAATATAAGTAGATGTAACTCAAGCCATAAATATTAATTGATTTGAATAAGGTCAAAGTACAGCCGAATTATTTTCTGAAAAATATATGTTCATTGCTTGTTTCTAACACTAAAGTGGGCTCCAAATACTTCTGTATCGATTTACACAATTGCTTCCTGTCTTAGGGTGATTCCCAGGCCACCAACTCACCAACTGTCTAGAATCCAAACGCTTACAGCCAGTTTAAGTTCTTTATGTGCACTTGCACGTATTTTTATGACCGAGCAGTAAAGCAATAAATTCAAATCGTATGCACTTCTAGCATTTATGGCCAATAATAATTTTTTTTAAGTGATTTCTTTGACCACTCCAATAAAAAAACAATCCTATTATCTATTTTTAGCTAACATTTTTTTAAGGTTTTCAGGCCTTTAAACGGAAAACCGATCGAAAACTGAAAAAATAACTTAAGGAACTTCTATTTATTTTTTTAATTGTTGGCCCACTTCAGCATGTACTACGTTTGTTTCATTTAGTAAATGATTACCAAACTTCCAACTCAGTTGGAAAAAATCGACCACAAAATAACAAAAATATTTTTTTTAGACAAGCTTGCAGTAGACAGCGGTAAATTTAATCTAATCTCAAGTAAATAAATGCCAACACACACTCACATGGTGGTGTGTGTGAGTGTGTGCGTGCAGATAGCCTAGCTTAGATATGATTTTGGTTTGCTTTTACTGTTGTGGGCGATTAAGTGGCGCCGTCTTTGCATATATATAATTTTTGTTCGCATTTGAGTATATTTTGTTAGCCAAGTTTGTGTACGTGTTGAAGGTGTTAAGAGTTTGTGCAGCTAATATGAGTGATTGGTTTTTAATTGAATATAATTAGAGACTGGCTGAAATGATGATAAGCAGCAACAAATTGGTAATCGATACATACACGTGCAGTTCGAATATAGTACATATTTAATTAAATGGGTCGAACGAGAACTCAAAACCCAGCTGAAATCGACTGGGCCATAAATTTGAGCCTGCTCTGGCTGTTAGCTATGGAAAATCGACCCTGAACCGAATTGCAGCAGCAACTAACTGCCCACTTTGCCTCTTTCTTCTCTTTCTCTCTGTGTCTATCTCTCTCTTTTTCTCTCTCTTCAGTTCAGACATATACAAACACATACAATTTTACCACATTTCAATTTCCGTTTTGTTTTACGGCTGAAAGCATCAATTTTCATTTTATTGATTTCGATTTTTATTGTCAACAACAAAAATAAAACTGTCGTGGGCAGCAAATGGAAAACAGCAAACGCTGTATTGTAAATGGTAGTCAAATTACAGCACTAACAACAACACCAACAACAAAATCCAAAACAACAACAACATGAAATAACAAAAGCAATCGTCGAACGATTTTCAAGTGCATTCGGCAAAAACACACATGCGTCATAAATAGCCCCAAATAAATCCAATCAACGAACTTGGCTTATCTGCTGTGGGTCTTCTTTCTGCTAACAATTTTCGACTGAAAACTGTTGACCAGCTTATTGATTTTTGATCAAAATATTCAATGTTTGCCTTTGAGCGCATCATATTCAATTATGAACTCTGTCGACTCGCATTTGCGTTTTTAATTTTGTTCACATATTTTTCTCAGTTGCAAAGTTTGGCGGAAATGGCTGTCTGTTTCGTCTGTTTTCTCTGTTTTTGCAGTCCATTCAGTCCAGTCAGGCCCATTTGCGCGCCCCGCCACCCGTTGAGCTTGAAATGCTGCCCCGCGGTGGCCGCGATTGTTAAGAAGATTATCGCAGCTGGCAAAGCGCCGGCAGCGACTTTGCCTTTTGTTTTTGATATGCAAAGTTGTTAAACTGTTCCTCCCTCCCCTCCCTCTCTTTAGAGTATGTTTGTGCTAGACACACACAAATATCTATACTTATTGCCATCAGATACATAACAGGCGCTTGGTGTAGCGGAATGGAAAAGTAGTTAATTATAAGTTTATGGGAAATTGTTAGGGTGGAGTTTTTTCAATGGGTTAAATGAATTTCAATTAATTATATCCTTTAGGGCATTTACTAATGCACTGTACAGAGATAATCTAGTCACTAAATGATTTATTGGGAACTTAGCTTCAAAAAAATAACTTTTCCAAGTTTTACAATCAGTGAATTCACTGAGAAGTGATCAATATAAGTCTTGGGGTTGCGAGCAAGAAGTTCAAAGTACTTCAAAAGTACTAAGAAAAAAACCCAAGCTAAATTATTTAAGTGAAAAAAATCATATGTTCATCATTGGGAATACTTTGTGCTTGAGTTATATTATAGTTGATTATTTATTTTTCCATACCTATGAAGTAAAGAAAAAATACATTAAAAAAAGCAGTTTCTTTTAAGAACCAAATGTTCTGTTTAGCAAAATGCCTGCACATTATTTATACATGGCCGCACTCGGCCAAGTCCAGCCAATTAGCGAAACCTAAACTGGACTGGACAGCAGGCGTCTGATAAAAATAGCTAACAAGTGGATACTTACTTGGATTTATGAGCAATTTGTTGCCATTAATGGCAGTGCTACTTGGAAATACGACTGTGTACACGAGCATTATAATTGTAAGGGCCCTTATTATGACATACATATAATCGCAGCTAATCAAACGCATTACTCATACGCCATATTGTGCGGCCATTAAATGCAAGCAGCTGCATAAGCTATATGCCCATATATATGGAATTATTGAGAAAATATTTGTTTAACAAACTTCACTGGAAGACAAAGTCAGTTAACGAAGCTCTCATATCGAACGACTACTTGGTTTCAAGGATAAACGAACGTAAGGATGACAGCAAACTGGATGGGGGGTGGGGTTTAAAGCAGCCTTTTGGTCAATGATTTGAAGGTGTGTCTGGCTAGCTATCTAGTTGACATTACGCATACAAAGCGTTTGCAAGCAAACGCATATTGATTCGATGTTGTTGTTGTTGTTATTGGAGCGTTTAACGTTTTATAGCGCAACCGCATCAAAATAATTGGCCTAATAAAGTATGCAAACGTTCAATATGTGGCCTGCCAATGGCATCACCGCATCACAAACGTGGCTAACACACACACCTGCGTCTATCCACACGCCCCTCTTTCATTGATTTATTATCAGCTAACGCAGCCAAATGCCATATTTCATCTTGACGCCTGCCTGCCCACCAGCTTGCCAGCTTGCACACCTCTGTAAATCAAATAAAACTGTTGGACGACGAAAAGTTAAACTCTCGCTTCATTTGTTAAGACCTTTCCGTATGCGAATCCAACCTAGAAGCTGCACAGAAGTTCGACCCGTCAAGGCCAAAGCTATCCCTTTCTGAGCCACTGATTGCGCTAATGGCGTCGGCAGCACAGCCTAACTTCCTATTGCTGGCCTGTTGTAATTGCTTTTGCCACTAAAAGCGCCATTTTTGGGCAGCCAGCAAGCGTCCTTGTTGAATAATTGACTGAGCTACCAACAGAGTGCGTAGAAATCCTTACGAAGGCTCATAGTTCATGTAAATTGTTAGAGGTTTTCCTTATACTTGAAAACTGGTTGGCCAAGCAACTTTTCCATGTACTACTAGCAAGAGCAATTGGCAAAGTTTCTTGATTTTGAAGTACTTCCATTTCAGCTCTCCGGATGCACTGCAAAGTTCTAAGCGTTGTTTAAGGATTTTGTTTGTTTTGCAGGTCGATATTTTTGCATGCAGTGCTGTGATTGAACTTTTCGCTATTAGTTACTGGAAAAACATGTGCGAAAGTAATATTAATACTGGTGTACAGGTAAGTTTATATATTTATTTATTTTTATTCCCATCACAATTGTTTTACCATATTGTTTTCATGATATTTTTTAATTAGTTAAATTATTATAGCGCATAAGACTGTGATAAAAGGCGATTGGAAATCTTATGAAATGTCTTTACTAATGGCTTAGGTTCCTTTTTAGCCTTAACAACCTCTTCAAAAGCTTGCTTTAATTAATCGTTTTGTTAAAATCAAAACTGGGGAATGACAATACAAATAATCTTTGTTAAGTAGCTCTTGATTCACTGACAACTCATTTCTCAGGCAATATCTTTTCAAATACAATTTACACAAATCCCCGTAAATTTCTTTGTTTTCATCGGTTTAATTAATACACCAAAACAAACAGCTGTCAAAGTTCATAGATAGTTTACACATAAGTCGTGTTTTGAACACATGGCTCACTTGGTGATACAATTTAAGAAATTCTCAATAGTGATTTCTATTTTCGTGGCGTATTTATAGTATTTATTTAGTACGCACATTTCGAAGCTATTGACGCGTGTTTGTGTGGCCATGTTATTCAACTTGATGTGTTTGTTGTTGTCGTTCATTTTGCGCTTGTTATTATTATGATTGTTGTTGACGCTGTCAGTTTTAGTGGCTTCATGCGGTTCAATGATTTACGCCAGCATATGTAATTTGTATGGCGTGTGAGATGCGTGAAACACTTGCTCATATGCAAACTTGTATTTGTCTGCGGTGTCGTTGTGTGTGTTGAACTTGTGATCGAATTGTGAAGCCAATGAATATTTATGAGCCATATAAAAAGAGTAACTTGCAAATGGAAGGGCAACGTTGCTATGCAACTCTTAAATCCAGTTTAAAGCTTAAAAATATGGGTATGATGTTTTTGGAATAAGAAAACAATTTATAAGTAGGTAAGTTTTAACTAAAGTATATTACTAAAATAAACATATAGCAATTACTTTGACACAACATGATGGTCCAGCTCAATTATTTATTAAAACAATCAAATTTCTGTCCCGATGCATATTATTCAGCATCAGATAACAATGTTAAAGCCAGTTTATCCTATTTTAAACGCTATATCAACACTTTAATTAGAAGACTTATAAAACCCGCAACTCTATAAAACAAGCCCACACTTTTAATTGCATTATCGGATATACAAAAAATTCGAGTCTGAATCATTAGAAAACCAGTTTAATGCTGATATCATATCGAAATTTATTTCAATGTGTGCTGAACAAAAAAGATTTGATAAAAGCTATATTTAATTGCTTTAAATCATTCAACATATTTAAAATAAGCTTAAAGGCAGTTTAAAATAAATAAAGAACGTAAATCGACAGCAAAAAATTTAAATTATTACCTTAATCTTTTTGTTACTCTCGTGCATTACTTTCTATTGACATAAATTTATTATTGTATATATACCCACTTAAAATTTATACTAAAGCACAAAATTGCGCTTTTATGATAATGAATATATAATAAAAATGGTTCCTCTCTCCCTCTAAACCTATTTTGACTCTTCTTTGAATAAACGCCAATCAACATACAAAACAAATGTGTAAAATTGGCACGCGCTTTAGTTGCTAATCTATGTCAGTAATTCCACAGAAATCTTCTGACTGAGATGGCTAATAAACGTACATTTTCAACACATTTTTTTTTTAAACTTTAGCCAATGAGCTCATCCGAAAGCAACTGACAAAAACCAATCCACGACCCAATTAAGGCGACGCCGCGTTGAGTACGGCAAATCAAATTAGGAGCAAACACGTTTACCGATTTTAGCGCCCATTCGAGATCAACTCGAGGCAATTACGGCAACATCAGCACAAGTCTCGCGCAACACGGCGTATGAGTGTTATACGTATGCCTTGGCGTCTCGTTGCGTTTCGTTTATCTCAGTTTTGCGAAACACTTGAAGCAATGCTTCTAGTCGCTCGACATGTGAAGGCCCAGCAGATACAGTCTGTGATGTTGCATGAGTCGACAATATGATATCTGGGAAAAGTCACGTGTTAACATCATTTCTAATTAAACGAAGCCGAATGTGCTAGTGGGGACTAGCAGATACCCTTTTTAGAGTTCCTTAAAGAAAGTGATTTTTAAGTATGTTGCTCATTTGCAACAAATAATATTGTATGCAAGATGAGCAAGCTGGTTGGGCCCTTATCAATTTTACTATACCTTCTTTATTATCTTCTTTATTATTTATTATGCAACTAAATTTATTGTCTTTTATATTAATTAAAAATTTTTGGTTTTCTCTTTCTGTTTGATTTTGCTAAATAATCAAAAATTAAATTTCATTTTTTTCTCTATTTTCTTCATCGTCAGTATTCCAAATAGAAATCCAATCCAAGCCCAACATGCTGTAACCTTCAACTCTGCATCCGCAACGACATTTTGGCCTGGCAAAGTGCAAATAATTGTAATTTTCCATTGCCATTACATTTATCTACTTTCGTTTTGCCAAGTTAATTTTGTTGCTGTCGGCCAAAAACCTTAATCAACTGGCAGAACTTGACCCGAATTGCTGTAAGCCATTTTCGAAGTTGTCTAATGGATCGAGTAACATTTCTTGACATGATTCAGCAATTTTAAAGCTGACAAATTAACTCGATTGTTTAAAGTGGGAATTACCCTGTTAGTTCATACATTGTTGATAGACATAATTAAAAATAAAGCAATTTAAAATTATCTTATCGCGCAGAAAAACAGCTAATATTTATTACTTTTATTCTCTTCCTCTCTGGTAAATAAACATGCAATAAAATGTACGCAAATTTAGCGCCACAAACAATGAAAACACATATTAATTATTGCTACTGCAAAAATATATACTGCACAGAAATATAGGTTGGCGAAAAATTTTAATCAAATAAAATATTCAAATTGGCTTAAAAATTTAAAATTATTCGAATACAATACAACCATCAACCGTAAAATTAAGAGTATAATAATTTAATGACACTTAATAAAATTGAATATATGTATATGCATTAAAAGTGTATAAGCCTATGGTATGTCTGTATGTGACATCAAATATTAATCAAACCAATGCCACAAATGTCATAACACTTTATAGCTAAATGCTTATATACATACTATATAAATATTTACTAAGAATAACTGTATATACTGTGCGCATATACAAACATACCAATATGTATATATATATCTTGGATAAACAGACGGGAGACGCCTCCGCATTGAACTGGCACTAAATAAACACACGTGCGAACATGAATTGAAAGTCTAGCCAAGAGATGCGCTGCACATAATCAAATCTCACGGTTACAAAGATATTACTTCACACATTCGTACAGAGTACATTTACTTTCTTGTGTACATAAACTAATCAAAATCAGCGCGAAATTTACAAATTGTCACAAACTACAATGACCTTTGTATTTGGGGGCTCTGACGACAAACAATACCGCTAAAACTTTAACGAATGGTAAAAAATAGTTCTAGGCTTAAAATCTTGTTGAATTTACTACAACAGATAGAAATATAAATTAACTATTGGAAAAATATTTGGATTACTCAAACAAGCTTTTTTTAATGTACTTAATTTTAACATTTATGTTATAATTTAAATTTTAAACAATAAACAGCAACGCATTAAAATGCTTCATTGCCAAACAACGCCAACAATTAACAACCATTTTTATTTATTTGTTTAATGTTACATATAGGCCTGTTTATTGGCACTTAGTCATTTGCGTTTCTCAAGTTTATCCAAGTAATTTTCATTTAGGAAACTTCCACTGTACCAGCAGAAATCTTTTCTTGTTTATTTTAAGGTGTGGGTGCGTGGTACGTTTGACATAGCGCAGGCGCATTGCCAAATTTTTTGACATCACAAAACTGACTGACTAACTGACGACTGGCAACAACGTTTTATGCTCTGATATCCAAGTTAAAGAGAATATGGGTTTAGTGCAATGTTCGTCTTGGTGCCTGTCCGTATTAAGACAACTTTTTTCGACACCCTTGATGTATTTTCATATTTTCAAAGTGCACACTGGGATGCTGCGAAATCGATATCAAGTCGATATACCTTGGGGTGCAAATCTTTATAAGTTAGTTCGACTGTACTTCGCAGTCAGTTGTTGTCATGCCGCGAGTTGTGTCAGCTTTGTCCTCCCCATCAATTAACACCACTTTGGCTCACACACACACGCACACACATGAGGCACACACAAATAAATTTAGCAAATAAAGAGAAATTAGAAACACAAATCGACAGCCAGACATCAAGTCGGATTTTATATATGTACATGCACTTATAACAGATGCGTATAATTATCGCGCCACCCACACTACAGGATTTGGAAAGCAAGACCATAAACAAATTAGCATGACAGCTAAAAGTTTACAATTTGTTACATATAGACAAATCAACAAATCAATCATTTTACTATGTGTTCTTTATTAATAGAGTATACATAAGAAGCACAACAGCAACGCGTGTTCGCAAATCAAACGAAAATCAAAAATAGAAATATTTAATTTTACCGTGCTGTTATTAACTATAAAACGTAGTTAGTTAAACAATAAAAACATATTGATTGAACTAAATGCAAAGTTAAATAGCAAAATGAACACGAATTATATGTATAAATTCAAAGTGCGTGCAAATAAAAACAAAATGAATGCACTTTAAAATGAACCAGATATCAGATTCAGCTCCACACTCTACTACCTTACAGTTATTCTTAATTTAGCACGTGCACATTTCGAATTGAGCAAATTTAAATTTGATGCCAAGTCATTAGAAAATTAATTAACCGTTTATACAGTTATTCAGAGCACGATTGTCTCTGAGTGTATTTAATCATATATTTGGTTTTATAATTTCATATCGAACTCTTAATTAAAAGCGAGAGGCCAATGACTCATTTTTTATTTAATAACTAAGCTCTGATTTCATTATAAATAAATTACTCATACGCAATATGTACGCAATTAAAAATAGCTATTAAAGTAAAAATGTCACAGCACTTGTACAGCTCATTAATCAATTGGATATGCTTTGAGCTATATATATAACAATAATCATATAACAATTTTTTAGAATATTTTCACTCGTCAAAAAAAACTACTAGCAGAAATGAAAGGTTTTTTTTTCCAAAACGTTTAGCGCCTTGGTAGCTTAAATATTTGTTTTATTATTTGTTGATGCTGGCAACAGTAACTGTGTGTTTGTTTTGGCTTTCTTGGGCAAGCCAATAAAGTATATATTATTATTGCTTTGGTGTATATACAGATATTAATATATACATTTATATGCTTTGCAAATACTTTTCATTTATTTCTTTGTCCTCAATTTTTAGTTTAGATAATTCGTATATCTTTTATAAAAAATATTTTATTTAGATATATGTAATCTTATGCTAACAAAAGCATTTCCCAAAAATTAGAGGCGAAAATATTTGAACATTAAAAAAAACTATAGAATGTGAATTTTATTCGTATAAAAAAAAGAGTCCCTGACTTTCTTTATTTACCGTTACACTTACCGATTTTTCTTTGACCTTGATTTAGCCTATGATCACAAGTTTGTTATTTACCCCAAATAACGGAAAGTTCTGTCTCATATTTTCTGATTGCTGAAAGCCAAAATAATTTAACTAATTGCACTCATTAAAATGCACAATACACAATCGACCTGGATCGACCATAAAAGCGAGCTGTTTAAATTGTGGAAAAAGTTAATTTTACGAGTTCGGGATGCAGCTGGCAAACAGCAGGCGGTAGTCATCAAATGCACTGACACGCCCACATAGTAGGCGGCAGCAACAGGGGCAGTTGCGGCATTTAGTGTGTGCAGCCATTTGGAAAATGAAATCAGAAATCACTTTAACAATCAGCCAGCCAAACAGCCAGCTAACCAACCAACCAAACAACCAGTCTCAGTGCCAGTCTCGCTGACTCAGCTAAAATCGCATTGCAGACCACGTAACCCAAGAAGGGGGGGAGGGTGGAAATAGGGCAAAGACCCGTACGGGCCATGCAAGTGTTTCTTGGCCCACTCTCTGGGCAGCTGTGCTCGGTGCATCACGCAAATTGAAAATCAGAATTGACAGCTTTTGGCGGCACATGCATTGAAAACACACACACACACAACTTGTAAATGAAATCAACAAAAGCCAAAATCAGGGCAGAGAGCAAATTATTTTGTTTATCAATTGTGTTTTTAGCTCACACTAGCGTGTTAATAATTAACCTAAAATTATCTGCTTATTTATTGTGTAGATGTTTGTTTGCCGTGAGCTGACAGAGCTAAACAACAGACGAGTTCTGTTGAATATGTAAGATTTGTCTGAATAATCTGCCTTGTCAACAGGGTATTTCATAGTCGATCCCACTTTACGTACGAACTCCTATTATTATTTACTTTTCCCGCCTCTGATAAGTTACAAAGTGCAGTGCAAAGCCCGTTGAATCAGAGCTAAAATATACAACTGACAGTTAAAATCGTCAAATAATTGTCGATTTCATTTGTGGCATGTGCAATATAAATGCTCGTATGCTTTTAAAATAATTAGACAATTAATTATATAATAGCACGGAGTGCAACATTTTTCTATTAAAATCCAGTGTAAAGTAAATGCTAGCATGTTCACAGCCTACTGAGATTTTAGACTCAAATCATCTTATCTAAGATGCTTTTATCAAGCTATTTATTTGCGAATTAAGTTTTATCATAATCCACTATCTTTTTAACTCTCATATCTTAGCTGGCATACAAAAAAACAAAGCAACTATTCACTCAAAACTAAACATAACTTAATCTTGTGATACGGCTGATTGCTTCTTCGTATATAATCATTTATTTTGTCTTTTTGTTCTAGTGTAGTTTTTGAATTATTACCAAATATAATTTTTATATTTATAAATACATTTTTAATTACGATTTTTGCATTTAACATGGCACCTTAAATGTTAACACAGGTGCCAAAGCTTTACAAGAAATATTATTTATTAATATAGTATACATTTATAGAGTATTTATGTCATTTCTGCATTAAGTCAAGCGATGCTTTCTAAATTATCATTTTTTAAATTTACCCCACCTGAAAGTGTCTTCAAATGTGGCATTTAAATAATTTCCAACACAGACAATTTAGGTTAATAATTTTTTGTACATATAAAATGTTGAAATAAATGATGCAAAAAATGTTTAAAAATAGCCATATTGTATATGCAAATAGAACCTATACATTTTCGGTTTGCTTATTTTGCTTGCCAATAAACATATTTGATGTTGTTTGTTAGTTGCTAGTTGTTTATGTTTCCGCTATAGTATATAATTGTTAAATATAAAGAATGTGATTCCTATAAATTCTTATGGATTAGTCTATAAGTTTTTTGTTGCTCTTAAGGTCTGACCATCTGCTGTGGAATTTTATGGTTGATGGTTTTACTTGCTTTCTTTTTATAGACAATTTCTGATTGTTGGCGCGTTATTATTAGCAATAAATAAAGTTGATGTCTAAGCTAATAATAGTCTCTGCCCGTGGGTGAAATACCGAATACTAAACTGTACAATACTTTTATGGATAATTCTGTCATTGTCAATTTCATTTTCATACATAGTATAGCTTGGCAAATCTAACAAATTGTTCTTAATTTATGACTACCGTTGAAACTTTCCAGCACACACAAAAAACAGACAAGTCCCCATATCTATATGTATGTGTTTAAGTATTCTCAACAAAGAAAAACTGGGCTGGGCCTGGGCCTGGGCCAGGGCGCTTGCCTAATTGTTGAGACAGCGACAAAAACTTTTTTTTTTTTTTCCATTCCGATTTTTCTCACTCTTACTTACCTACTTAGGGGTTGTTGGCCAGCACGAGGCACAAAACAAAAATGGCCCCAAAACTGTGACTGCCACAAGCATATTGGTGTTGTGTTTTTGTGTGTTTCTGTGATTCAGGACTTTGCCTTAAGTTCTCAAAAATGCCATGTCCAGTGACATGCCTGTACTACATATCATCAATAACATAAGTAGTTATTTGGCATAGCATACCGTTGGTTAAGGTGAGTGTGTGTATATAAGCCGAAATTCAGAAAAGCCGCTTAGCTGGCTGTCCTCAAAAACTTGGCAGCAAAAGTGGCAGTCAAACACACACGAAACGAAACGAAGTAATATTAATATGTATGCCCAAAAAGTGTTGCTATAAATAACCTTAGACATGCTTCGTACTTTGCTTAATACACACGCACACAAACAAGCCTCGCCCTAACCTCACATGCCATAATATAGGTCTGTCACTATCAGTATGTATTCTATATACACCATCCATTTATATTTTGTGGATGTGTCGTGTATACACGCCAACTTTTGTAACTTTTGTCTGCAACGAAAAATCAAGAACGCTAAGTAAAAAAAGCTTTTCGATTTACTCTTTTGATAATTTCCTTTTTTTTGTTTGTAAAGCAAACCCAACGGCAAGTGTGTCAAAGCTACTTGTACCATGAAAAACAGCCACCACAAAAATTATGTAAAAGTTTTGGCAGTCTCTCTTTGTGGCAAACGTTTGTAAGTGAGTTTGAGGAGTTCTTGTGGGTTGTCTGGTTTCGTGAGTTTCAAAAAGTTTGCTTGAGTTGTTTGGCGTAGTGGCAGTTGAAGCTGCTATTGTACGCACTATGCTTGCCTATTTGGATGTGAAAAGTTTTCGAGAAGGACTTACGTACAGTGTTTTTAATGGACAAGCATCACAAGAACATCATTTTCCTTTAAATTTACTTTATTTTATTTATTTTAAATAATTCAAAATATTTCTATTAACATTATTAGTGTTAGGTTTGCATGGTGACAACAAAGTTGATTCTTGTCTTGTGCCAAAAAAATGTTTTTCTAAATTGAAAGTGTTTTTTTATTGAACAACAACTTAGTAAATAGAAGTCATAATAATTCCAAGTGTAACGACCTGAAAATTATATCAGTATTCCACTGGGAGTATTATCTAACCGATTGTGATGTAACCTAGTCCATATGGCCCTAATCATATGTATTAAAATGGTCGCAGGTGTTTCTAGTTGCCACTTTTGGAAGAACACACTTGCAATACCAAGGCAATTTACTTACCTGCATGCGCCTTTATTGCTATTACGTTTCTGTATATGTAAGCTAGCGCCAACAAACATACTTACTGCCTTGGCAACACCTTCGAAGTGGTTACAAAAAAACAAAATATGAAACAAACTTCCGCATCACACTAGCACACGCTATTTAATGAAATTATGTTGTATTTTGTTGGCGTGCGGATGTTTCATACTATGAGAACCTTCATCAGTTTAATAAGTGCTTCAAAAAGACTTTTTGCCATTAGGGACAATTTCTTGGCACGTCACAATAGTTTCTGAGTAACCATAAGCTAATTTTCGCTGAAACGCTGAGAAAGTTGCAAGAGACCCAGGAGGCTTTCTTTGTGCTGCCACCCAACCACATTTCAATTATTTAGAACAAGGTAATATTAATAAAATACTTCGCACCCAAAATGAGAACGCACATGTTTTTCATTTATATTTTTTAAGGATTTCAAATTCATTTTATTGGTTTTGTTTTTTGTTTTGTTGTTTGTTTTGTTTTTTGCTTATCTTTTCTTTTGTGTTTGTTTCCGCCTCTTATTTATCTTCCATCATAACTAATTATAATTGGTTTACTTGCTCGCAAATCGGTTTTTATTGTATGCTGAATTTTTTTTTTTTTTTTTTATTTTTTTTAAGACATTTTGTCTTGTTTGTTGTCGGTTTTGAAATTTATATATGTATATATATATATATACGCACCTGCTATATAAACTTAAATGTATGAACTAATTTAAATAATTTGAATTATGTTTTAATCGGTTTTTTTGTTATTTCTTTATATATATATTTGTTTTTCATATCAGATTTTTATGTATATATTTATAATAATATGTACCTCAAGTTTTTAGCACGCACACACATAAAACAAAAACATAAGGGCTTGAAGTTTCAAATGTTTTTTTTTTCTCTTTGCTTTTCACAATATATTTGACGAATATGATTTCCGTTCCAAACGAAGGAACTAGAGATTTGATTAGCCGCTGATCTTGATTAAAATCGATTCTCTTTTGGAAGTCATACAAAAAATTATATATATGTATTTAACATAATAAGTATTATATTTGTAGAGCATTGCTAAATAAGTTACATAAAATTCGAACTAATCAAATAAACAAAATTGCACAAGAATTTATTTTTAATTTACAAAACAAAACAAATTTCTAAAAAAAAAAAAGAACAACGAATTTTTATAAACAAATGTTTGACTTTTTATGTTTATGAATATTGTAATACATAGTGTGTATGTATCTATATGAATATATATTTATATATTTTCAATATACTTTTTATTAATATATTCCTTTGCTGTTATACATTAAATTGTTTGCTCAGACTACTATATACTATTTATATGTTTGTTTGTATGTTTCATGTTCATTTGCCATTTTTTTGTTTTATAGTTATTTATTAATGCGCCTATTATACGTTTGTCGCTGGTTTGTATGTGTGTGTGTGTGTGCTTGTTTGTTGTCAAATAAAACATTAAACAATTCTTTGTTTTGTTTCAAAAAGAAAATACATTATTAAACATGTAGAAACAATATGTGATGTGTTGTTTTGAACATTGAAAGGCTTTATTTTCAACCCATATTTAAAAATAAATTTATATTTTTAATTTATGACTTTTTGACGCAACTAGTAAACAAAATTATTAGATTTGATTTAGTTTAAAACATACGTTGTACATTTTGATATAAATAAGTTTTATTTGTTGTTGTTATGATTTCGTGTTTTCACATCTTAATTGAAAGGCTTGGCATTTAAAAATAAATTAACAAAAAGTACAGCAATTAAAATTATAAGTTACATGATTTGTTAAATCCATTTAGCCTAGATATATGTTTAAATATATGTATATATATTAAAAAAGCTTCGCTGCTCCACGTAATAAACCCTTTAGATCTCCTCTTCTATTTTTCATTTTCATATGCCGAACCGCACATTAAGAAAGTTGTTTAATCAAATAAATATACTATAATGGATCTTTACTCAAATATATATGTATATAACGTTTAGCTTGTTCTTCTTCAAATTAACTTAGTTGGCGCACTTCTTTTTTTTTTTGACATTCTCCCTTTGCACATTTCTTCTTGGTATTATATGTGTGTGTGTAAGTGTATCAAATATTTATATATATATTCTTGACGCCCTTTTTGTTATTATTATTTTTATTAAATTAATGCTACGATTTTACGCATTTTTACACACAAATTTCAGTTGGTTATTTTTTGCGTCTTAAATGTAAACATTCAGATATTATATTTTTTTGCAGCATTTCTTTTGTTTATTTTTGTATGTTCTTCATGATAATATATTTATTTTAGAATTTGAGTAGTTTGATGTGGTTCTGGCGCATTTTGGCCCTAGATCCTTGCGAGTGATACGTGGATATAATCGCCTGACTTTATAATATGTATGTAAATATGTATTGTGTATATGTTTCGGTGAGTGTGCTTACTTTTAGGTGCCACTGTTAATGAGCGTGTTGTGTGCGTGTGTGTGTGTGTTTGTGTTTCTATCGGATGTCGATTAACTTTCGGCTCTCACTATCCACAGCATTTGTGTGTTTGGGTGTTTGTGTGTGTGTGTGTTGGTTTATTGTTGCACGTCGTCGCTGATTGTACAACATTTTTTTAGTACATATGTCTAAAACGCCTATAACATCAAGAGCTTAACGCAAGCTCATTTTTAAATAACAGGGGAGGCGCGGCGGGCACATAAGAATTACAGCATTTGGAAAGTTATTCTTCTTTTTTAATTTGGCGACTTTTGCAACCCTAACATGTATGCATTACGCTTCGCTAAAACAACATTGTGTACGCTAATTAGAAGACAAATACTCGAGCATTTGACAGCACTTTTGCGCTTATGTGTGAAAGTCGCGCAACACCGTTAGCCAACACTGACCAAAATTGTGTTAACTGCTTATGAGAAAACCTTTTTTACTTTTTTTTTATTTTTTATTCGTGTAATTTTAAATTTTACTCATTTGCGCTCTACTTTTGTTGTAATTTGGGAGACGCTTTTGTAAATTCCCAAGCACGAAATGGTGAGAACCATGCGACTTTTGTTTTGCTGTCTAAAATTGTAGATTGTATTTGGTTGATTTTTTTTTCAAGCGCACTAAGTGCGCCATAATTTTTTTTTACATTTAATATTTTTTTTTATTTATTTTAAAAATTAATAAAGCGTTTCTCTTGTTGTTGTTGTTGTTGTGGTTGCTGCTGCTTTAGGGTGTTTTTTTTTTTTATTTCAAGTCAGCTGATCATAAAAACAAATACCTTGCTGCCCTTATTAAACCGAGTTTCTTGTTTCGCCTATGTATTTTGGTTTTTTGCGCTTGCTGCTTTTTATATTTTATGTTATTTATTTTCTTCTTTTTTTCACTTTCAGTTAAACTAAACTATGTACTTTACAACTAAATATCTGTAGTCTCGTGGTTATACTATACGCTATATGTTATGAATGATTATTTATGTATCTACCATAAATTTTTGTTACTTTTTACTTGGTTGTTGTTGTTCTTCTGCTGCTGCTGTTGCTGCTGGTTGCTTAATTCTCTCTCTCTCTCTAACTATTTAACTCTCTCTTTATATCTCCAATTATTTTATCCGCATTACCAAATTACATCAAGTGAAATATTTAACGAATTGGAAATATATTTTTTAATTGTTGTATTGGCTGCTGCAGCTGCTTGTTTGAAGCTCGTTTTAAAGGTTCTGGATTCGACGAAAGTTCACCAGTAGTTGGCATATTTTTTTACGTTCCATTTATGGTGTCCGCTGATATCGCTATATCGTGTATGCACTGAAAAAAATATAGAAATCAAATCATTCGTTAATAAATGCTTCAAGCAGCAGACTTAAAAACTAAAAGATTGATAGTCCAAGCATAATATGCAAAAATCATTAACTAGTTCTTAGATTATCATTATGTTCTCTGCCAATCAACGGTTTTTTTTTTCGAACAGCCTTGATAGCACCCAGCCAATTCCTATTTGAGTTTCTTAACCCCAGGCTGAGGCTAGATATCGAAAAGCCATAACTATGGCGAGCACCCAATAATCATAAAAGTCGAACTCAAAATTGAATAGGTCTTTGATGGGTTTTGATACTTTTGAACTTAAGCAGCTCAGCAGACAACAGACAAAACAGACTGTTGCCATAGTTAATAAATTGTAGTGCTAAGAGCTCAAGGTCAGCTTATTTAGGTAAATAAGTTTCTGTCTAACTCGTTAATCAAATCAGTTTGTAAAACAACATGGATAAAAGGCTTCAAAAGACTTTCATTTTAATTAAATTAAAATTAAACAATTTGCGTTCACATCAACTTTCATACATTTAAAATTATACAGTCGTTCAAGGAATAGTTCAAAGTTTTTTATAAAGTTATCAAAATTTCTGGTTAAAAATAAAATAAGAACTTTTTAATGATATAAATAGATTTAAGAATTTTTTGTTGGAGATTTGCAATAGTTATCAAAACGCTAATGAGGTCAAAGTAAGCATATTTAGTAGTTAAATAGGATTCTGGCTACAAAAAAAACTATTTGTTTTAAAACATGTTTTCTAAAAAACGCAATGGACAGCTCGGCTGTTTTTTTTTACAACTAAGGTCTGTAACTCAAAACACTTGTTTGAGCCAGCTTACCAGCAAGTTAGCCACGCAGCCTAAAGCTTATAATGAACCAACTTTATAATTTGTGCAATTATAATTTTAATTACGATCAATAACATACAAATTACATTAATTTAATATCTGTTAAAAACAATTTTTCCTTGAGTTACTTTTTGTCTGCAGTATTTCATTGAATTCAAAACAATGCATTAATTAAAAATTATTATTAACTGTTATTCTTGAACTCCGTTTTAATGAACCACACAATAAAACACGTATTTTTTTAGCAACGTCGCGACGTTTAGATATAATTAAAGATTGCTACCCTAGGCAAGAGTTCAAAAAGATTCAGTAACTGACTTGACTGCAACTTCTATTAAAGATAAAATAATAAAAAAAATTTTGGCCAACTTCCATTCAACGAATCTCAAAGGAACAAGAAAAAACTTCGTTACAGGGAAAATTCGCAGTAATTATAGAAACTTTTTAAAAATAAATTTGTAGTAATGAAAACTTTGTTATACTAAAGTACGTTATATGGAATTTCGACTGTATAAGCTATAAAAACTTTTACTTGTATGCAGCTAAAACTTTTCCTTTTCAGAAATAATTAATAGCTTCATTTTAAAGCCACATTATTCAATCAAAATCAGATAAGTAAAACAGAATACATTTTTCGATACGTTCAACCATTTCCCATACCCTAGCCCACAGCTGGCGCAAGTATTAAACGTGTATTAAACTTTTATAGATTCAGCTTTTCTTATCAGCAATGCCGCAGCAGTCACACCATACAGTCTGCCATTGGGCTGGCAGTGACGTAAGCAGAATTCGAATCGGAAGCAGCAACAAATACAACAACAGCTGCGCGATATATTAAATCTTTTTCACAAAATCATATAACACAAACACAAAGGGGAGAAGACCGAATGTGAGAAAAAAATAAAACAACAACAAAAAAACCAAATAATAACAGACGGCAAAAGTTTTTTTTTTTGTATTTTCAGGCGGCATTTTATTGCTGAAACAAAAGCAGTCAGTGACTGAACCGGCGACGGGTTTTTTGCTTGCAACACCCACGCTACATTTAACCGTCAAAAAACAATAGCTATATAATATACTTAACTGAACAATACCAAAAAGCAAAGATACACAATACCACATAATGTACATGTCAGACTGTGCCAAACAATTGGCGAGTGCATTGAGCAACAGATCAGTTAACTCTTCTAGTAGTTTGCTGTAGTAGTAAAGTATAGTATTACATAAAAGCCATTAACCATTGTCCGTTCAGTTACGTTCGTCAGATAACAATTGACTATTTTTTGCCCATTTGTACTTATTTAGTAGATACCAACTTCCAAAACAAAACTTTTACTTGCCAAGCTATTTTGCGGGCCTTGAAATCATAATAACAAAATTATATGTATTTTCGATTAATAAAGTCCATTAAAAATATGCGTCAAAAATTGTATACTAAAAAGCGTCATAGCAGTCATATTTGAAAACAAAGTCGCTTTAAACAGGTTCAATTTCATTTTTTGAATCATTTTTTATACTTCATGATACAAATTTTATTCAGAAACTCGACAGTTCAAATCTTTTCTTTTTTAAATAGCTGCAAGCTTTTAATGTACATAGTTTCTTAGCTATATTTCCAACTTTGATACACAAATTTAGTAGACATGACGACTTATGCGCTTTATCAAATGTGCATAAGCATGAACAAGTTGCCAAGCAACAACTAACTAACCAACTAACTGACTGACTAACTAACTAGTCTCTTCAAGCGAACTAATGACTTAAGTAGCTTATGTGCAAAGAGATCTGAATAAAGCGAGCCATTTGATGAGTTTTTTTTGTAGTCTTTTACCTTTTGTGCATTTTCAATAAGGGCAGATGTGAATTTTGTTCCTCTATTTTTTTGGTGCTCCTCTCCAGGCACTGCATATTTCATGAGGCACAGAGACACAGAAAACATGGTGCATTTGTAAAATGCGTAATTACCACCTGGGGAAAATTACCAACTGTGTGCTGAAACCCATTCTACCAAGCATACAGATAACGACTAATTTGCATGGAACGAATGGGTGGTGGAGGAGGGAGGCAGTTTAGTGCTTGTTTAACGATACATAAATAAGCTGATCATATATCACGAGCAGTTTCAATATACGAATTGTTAAACAAGCGGCAAACAATAGAAATAAACAAATATAGAGTTTATTTAGTTTCTGTATTTAGTGCAAAGTTGGTGTCCTTCAAAGTTAAAGGCATTCTATGATTCATACAGTACAAAATAATTAAGACGTTTCTCATGATAGTTTATTTTGCTTGGGGTTCATCGACTTCTGACAACATTCTAATTAAAAATACTGTAAGGCATGCTGACAGTCTGGCCACACTCGAATAGCGAATAGTTTATGATTGGAACTGAAGCAATGGGCTGAAGGCAGGGAGAGTAGACTAAATGAACAGTAGGCGAACCAACCCTGAGAGACAAGACACAGACAGCAGACAAACAGCATAGACTGTTAGACAGACATATTGAATATCTATATGCATAGATATATGTGGCCGCAAATAGTTTGCGAATTGCCAGCAACAACTGGGCGACAGCAAATTTGTTCATTTAATTTTCATAATATTTGCGTCTCCCTCTCTCTATACATATATTTATTGTGCAAATATGTATCTGCTGCTAGAATACGATATATTTCTTGAGCTGGTTGTCCACTCGGTATAGCCCGCCTGGCCGGCCTGTTGATTTATTAAAATGTTGTTGTGCGAGTGAAGGATGCGGTGAAGCAAGAGGAACACTGTATTTGCTTTTATAAATTTATATTAAATGTGCGTGTGAATGTGCTTGTGCATATTTCTTGGCTGGCCAAGAGCATTGCTTATATAATTTAATTTATATTCATATAATGGGCTCATAGACAGTATACTCATACATTGTACAAGCAGCATATATTTTTTTTGTCATCTACAAAGTTGTTTATTTAAATCAGCAACATATTTGACCTACACGCAATGACAAAGATGTTGCAAAGCTGCGCCAGGGGAGAAATACTTTTGTTTAAGATAAGTAAATACTTTCAGCTTGAAACTTGCACAAATGATAGCTGACAATTGGGAGTTTTTCAAGATTTTAAGATAAGAAAGTTGGCTCAAGGGCATTAAACTTTGTGTCAAGTTGCTAGAAGTAAAATGTTAGCAAAGGAATTAAATATCCCTGAGTTACAATGGGATTTTAATTTGTATTCAATTTCTATTCAAATAAAATAAATTCAGAGACATTTAATTGTTATTTCCCTTGTACTTTAGCTGCACTAGCTGCAACTTTAAGATATTTTTTTCCAAGACTCGAAAGTTTCTTCACCCATCAATTGGAGTCTCACCATTTTGCATAATTTGCATTTGGCGAGTGTTGATGAACGCACTTTGGCCTGCTCATTTTGTGATTTGCCTCAGCGAGACATTCCGAGCAGCATTCAGAGCTTATTGTATCCATTTAAGAATTTACTTTTCGAGTTCATCAAGGGAAATATATAAGTACTTATAGTATATGCGCTTAATGACTTTCGAGTTCAACAAACGCCTAAAAATCGCTGTAGCTTTTCGTTGATTTTCGTTTACTTTCAACCATTTTGCGTCTCTTCTTGTTATCGTTCATCTCAATCTTTGTCTGTCTTCTACGCTTTGAACTCTCAACTTTTTTAATAAGACTACAAATGCGGTTCTTGTCTGCGAGCGGCCAAGGGCAAATGACAATTATAAGGCAGAGCAACAGAAAAAGTACATATGGCTGAAATACGGATGGGTTTATTGTCGTATCTAATGTCAATAAACTTGCTGGCTTTGAAATTTAAATCAATTTTCTGGCAGATAGCAAAAGAGAAGAAAAGCGAGCGTCAGAAAATGTTCTGCAAATCGGAGATACAAAGCAGAAATCGATTGGGACCCCCGAGACAAATCAATTAAAAAGTTTTTTACTTGCTTTTACGCATGCCATTGAGCTAAAGCGAAATGTCAGATACATATATGTATGCATACATATCAAATTTTAGCCTGGAAATTAACAGGAAACGGAAATTGGATAAAGAACACATGCGAAAAAAAATGCACAAAGAACTGGGAGCCGAACCAGGGCCAGGAATAAAAAGCAGATTTCAATTTTGTCTTTTTGCAATTTGACATTGACAATGTTGTTGTTGTTTTTGTTAGGGATGTTGTTGTCGCTTTTGTTGTAACAAAATTAACTACGAAAGTAATTAAAGACTGAGAGGGCAGGTCGGGGCAAATGCAGGACAACTCGAGCCCCCAGGCTCTCTGCCTCTTTGCCTCTCTTTCGCTGTGTGCACCATCATATAAAGGAAGTGGCCTGGGAGGTCAGAAACTCAACTTGCGCGCGCGCATGGAGGCAATTAACGTTACACACAGAGACTCATCAACAGCGAGAGGGTAGTTCGAAACGAAAAGAGACACAAAAAAATAAAACCTTGCGCTTTCAAATATCATCAATCATTCTGTCAGTTTGCATAGTACTAATGTTTAATTAAACAAGGTAAATATATTTTTTGTTGTTTTAAGCATTAGTTGATTAAAAATATTTGGAGATTCTGTGTTCATGCTCGAACATCTTATTTTGAAGCTTTATCATTGATTGATTAAGTATAATTTTTCATTACTTAATCGACTTATCTCAAAGCTAAGTCAAATTTATTGGTATTATTTATTGTTTAAGTATTTTTTACTGCTTAATTCTAATTAGCATTTGAGATATTTTTTAAATTATTTTTCTTTTCTTAAGTTTAATAAAAACGATATAAATTTGACTATGCTTTTATCACGCTTTTCGCTAGGACCCCTACGAAATGCATAATAAATTAATGCATATAAAGTTAAATTGTAGTAAATTGTGTGTGGGGGCAAGTTAAATCGCCAGCTAGTACTATAAGGCAACCTAAACCTCAAAAATCAAGTTAGCTGCGGCTAAGTTGCGAACTGTGAGGATAACCCTCGCACAGACTGAAAGGTTGGGGAGGATGGGGCTGAGGTTTTGGGCTTACACGCAACAACGCCGCCGGCGCACAATTTGTGCGCTGCAATAAAATAAAATTAAAATTTGAAACAGCAGCAACAACAACTGACACAGGCTAAAGGAAGCTGTTGCTTTCTTTCTCCCATTCACTCTCTGTGTGTGGATGTGTTTTAAGTGCACTTGTGTGTGTGTGTGTGTGTGTGTGTGTGGGTTGCCAACACACAGCTGAGCTCATTCGCAAGCATCGTCATTCATCGTCGTCACTTGTGCCACACCGCTACCCCTCTTAGCTCTTACACCCACCCGCCTGCAGCATTTTTTTTTATGTATATATTTTATGTAAGTTTATTTTGTTGTTGTTGCTCCTCTCACTTCGCTGGTAATTATGATAAGACAGTAATTACATTTATCTGTTGATGGCAAAGTCTGGAAAATAAAACGAAACTCAACAATGCTCCGAAGCGCGTGGGTTGCGCATAACTCGGCGTATACGTAATACATTTTTGCGGTATATTGTGCATACGCCTGTCTGTCCAAGGTTAATTCACAAAACATTTGCTAAAGCTATAGACAAACGATCTTGGCAAATGCAAAAAGTAAACTGATATCAAATCTATACACAACATCTACAGCTATTTGGTGTATCTTCATTTACGGCGGTTACACACATCAAAGATCGTTTCCAACAACTAATCATCGAGCTACATTAGGCAGTCAACCGCATGCCACAGCAACAACTACAACAAAGACGTATTCGTGGAAAAAAGATAGCAAATGAGTTACACGGAAGAATAATAAGGTGTACAATAGAAAGATTCAATTGAGAGAGTAAACTAAGTATGTATTCATTTACATTATTCTTTGACTATAAAAAGTTTTGTCGTGCGAGCATTTTATTTTATGTTTTTAGTGGCAATTTTGCCTTAAATAGTTGAACAATTAAATTTTTAGTACGCAATAAAATCGCAAAATGGAAATTTCTTTATTATTGTAGCAATCTTATTAATTAATTCCCAAGCATCAAAAAAAATGCCCAACAAATAATTAATCAATATTTGCGCCTTGCGTGCACAGCATTTGACAACAACAACAAAAAGCTAAATAAACTGAGCAGCGGGGGCAGCTTTATAGACAAGACAACAACATCAACAACAATGGGTTCAATTCATTTGTTGGCAAGCACCTGCTCTGGCATTTGCCATTACATGCAGACGAGCCCCCCTCTCTGTGTGTCGTGTCTCTCATGGGCCACCCACAAGCTAATGTCAACGCAACAACAAATTATTGTGCTATTGATTACATGCCATTGAAAGAGCGAACGGCTGCCTTTTAACAAAATTCAATTAGCCACACGACTCGCCCTTCGTACTATAGCTGTAATATATGTTATTGGTTGTCAGCCATTAAATGTAAATGAATATGTAATCATGCGAGAAAAGAAGTATATATAATTAAATTTTTTATTTTTGATTTGTCACACATTAAAAATGTCAAAGAAGAATAAAATTAAGCTATGCAAATGTTTGAGACAGGCGCAAAATAAGGATTTTCGAGCTCATTAAATTTATAATATATTCGGGATCAGCATTAAAAATACCAGATTACTTATATTCCTTACATTTTGTAACAGTTTAGCGATATGTTTTTAAATCCTTTTAAATTTATTGCTACACAGCTAGAGCTTTCTTTTCCAATTATTATTATTATATTGTGTCATAAACAGATTAATCCTTTCCAAGTATAAGAATATAACCTCAGTTTCCAAGATTAAAATTGAAATATGATCTGGGCAAATTTGATAAAGTTTACTTAACATTTATATTATTTATAATTTAGTTATGCAGTTCGCAACAGCAATCCTAGGAATTTTCTAAATATTTAAACGTTTTCCAATTTCTAAAGTACAAAACTCAGGTTCAGAGTATCTGTTAGTCGGGCTCGCTCGTCCAAAGCAATCTTACATGCTTCGTTTTATCGCTTTGCATGACGTTTTATTGTTATCAGCCCCCCGAAATGATTTCGTTATGTAATACTTGAATGAAACAAACAACAAAAAAAAGATAGAAAGAAATAAAAAATGAGCCCAGTGTGCCATTTGGTTTGCTATTCTGCTGTTGCTGGGTTGCATATTCTTAACCCATTTCGCGACTAAACAAAACAAAACAATGAGAACAAGCTAATGAGAATGCCTGTTGACTGTTGACTGTGACGATGATGACCCGCATTATTTGCCAGGGCTGCATGAATTAATGCAATTAATTTCTTTGTTTGTTGCCAGTTCTTATCAACGTTGTTGTTGAATTCCATTTCATTTATTTTGCTAGTTATTTTAGTTGATAAGCTGCGACGCAAGGGGGAACCAAACACTTGACGGCTATTTGGCATTCAATTCAACATTTCTAGACATTTGGCATTTCTTATCATCGTTCGTTCTTAACGGGTTGCACAATTGAAAACAAAAAACACAAAAACAACAACAAGAAAAGAAACAGTTGAAACAGCTGATGTAACGCAGCTGTTTGTATTGATCAATATCGATTGTTCAAATACTGGGTAGAATATTCATTACAAGTATTTGGTTTTTCAGTTAAATTAAATCATATGTTGCTGAAATATTATTTATATTTTTGAAAACATGTTGGGAATACCTTTGAAAAAGGAAACTATCAAAAGAGACAGACAGAGAGGCAAAGAAAATGCCAAACAATTGTCATTTCGATAGATCTTAATCAGTTTTTTCCCACAATAATTTGCAACTGGTTCACACCCCGCTACGAGTAGGATTCCCTGCTGCTTGCCAATGAGTTGCATAGCCAGCAGCTTCCGCCCATATACAACTGCACCTGCTCATCGCAAAAATAGCAACAAATGAAAATTAAAAAATAAAATCATCGAGTAAATAAAACAAACAAAAACAAACATAACAAATAAGCAACCTAGGCAGGTTTTCAATTTTCATTGTGCGCCTTTTCCATGTTCAATTCTATTCCATTTGTTCATAAATTCTGAATGAAAATTGCAGGGCACTAAAATATGTATAAGCCAAAAAGAGACAGACAGCGACGACGAGGCGAAGCAAAAACAAACACACACACACACACGCACACAATCAAAGAAGCAGGTTAAGAGGGGCAGCGCTGAAGAGTGAGAGAGAGGTGGATAGATACTACACAAAGAGAACGGGGCAGAAGGCAATGCAAAACGGGCAAAAACGTACGCGTTTTATCTCTCAGATACACACACACACATGCACTCATACATACAAGGCAAATAGCAGCTACAATTTGAAAGCGAAAAAAAATAAACGACAAAAATAATTGCAAAAAAAAAAAATAATAATAATATAAACAAGACAACAACAAAAACGGTCTAAACATGGCGACGACGACGTGTGCGTTATTTAAATGATGATTTTGTTGTTGGTTGTTTGCTGTTTGCTGTTTGTTTTCGGTTGTTGTATCAATTTAAATACATTTTTTATAGGCCTGGCGCTCCTCGACAAAACTCGTTTTGTGTATGCCACAGCCGAAAGATCATTTCGCAAAGTTATAAAACAAAAGCAACAAACAAAATAGCAAAGAAAAAAGATGATTTAATTTATTCTTGATGCGTATGAAAAGGCTAAATACGCGAAAAAGTCAGCATTTGTTTTGCTTTTCACTACGCTGCGTTACTCATACGACGCGTTTACACGGCGCATCAAGAATTAATTATGAGCGCGAATACCCTTGCCGAACAACAAACAATAAAAACTGTGTCATTTCGCCTCGTCTGACGAACATCTGTGAAATTAACATAGAGAGAGTTGTGAGCAATTAGCAGCATTTATTTATTTTTTATGTGCTCTTCAAATTTGTTTAAAGTTTACATTAAAAACAGAAGCATGCCGAAATAATTATTAAAAATAACTACAAATCGATAAAGGATCCACACTGATTAGAGCAACAGTTGATTGACAATCCAAATCGAGTTTTCAACATTATAAACAGATTTGAAAAACTTTAAAAATATTCTAAATAATTATTTCATTGTTAAAAATGTGAAGCATAACAAGTTAAAATTGATTTCGCATTTAAGAAAAGCTTTCTCGATCAAATTGGGTAAATAAAATTCGGTTAAAATGGTAAAATTAGCGACGAATTGTTGAAAAATCAAAGTTTACAGGAATATGAGTTTTTCCTTCTTTTCTGAGCCTTAACTTCTATGCGATATGTAAAAGATAATATAATTTTAAGTTCTTTATAAAAATGCTTATGGATACTTAGTTTTATTTTCCTTTGAGTGTTATAATAGTATTATTTTGATATTTTTTCACACGTTGGGCTTCATTATCGAATTTTTCATTCGGTTCCCTAACGATTTTGAACATATTCCACCACCTATGATCATCAAGGATAATGTAGGATTCTAAATGTCAAAGAGGTTTTTATAGTTTCGATGCCATTTCAATCTTTTATCTAAACTACAATATTATAAAGATAAAAGATTTGAAAGCGCAAAGCTTTCCGTTCGAGTTACCTTAATAACTGGGCCACTTAGACAAGTCTGAGTCTAACGATATCTGCTCGAGTTTGTCGTCTTGAATATGTCTGTTAAAAATTGTTTATAACTTTTGTATGCAAAAGCAGTTGTTGCGATTAATTGTGAACATTGTTTATTGCACAAAACTGTCATTACTCTAGCTGCCTTTAGTTTTTGTTTTTGTCGATGTTTGTTGTTGCAAAGCGTGCGTTTTTTTTTTTTATTTGTTTTTTGCAAGTTGATTTGAGGGCACTGTTACAAGGCTGTCCAGCCTGCTCAGTCTGAGAGTCTTTGAGCTGGCGCTGATGTCTGTCTCATTTTCGTATTTCTATCTTGTCAGGCCGGACGGGCAGCCCCCAGACAGGCCCGTCTTGGCGCGTTGGCAGTTGCAGTTTCAGTTATTCGTTAGATTTGCTGTGGCTGCGGCTGTTGCCTTTGCCGTTGCCGTTGCATCTAAACTTGGTAGAGGTGTTTATTGGAGCGACACAAATGTGAGCAACGTATTTTTGCGTGCGTGTTCTAAACAAGTTTTCTGTACACTTTCAGACTGTAAGATTGTTGTTGTCGTTGTTGTTGAGTGGCATCCAGCAGCGTTGTGAACTTTAGGCAACTGCTCAAAGCGCCCAACTAACGATGTGCAGACAGTCGTTCCACAAACGACCTCATTTCCCAAACAATCAGACAGTATTTCGCCCGTCAAGGGGCATGTCTCTCAACCAATGTCTTATCAACTCTTTAAAGTAAGTACTAAAGCAAGTTAGATCGATGTCGGAGATGGTTTCATAATAATATTTTTAATTAAAACCTTTAAGTCTTGTCTCTAACCTATCTTAGTCATATCAAGTTGACACAAAGCCCCGACCTGATAGCGATCACGCCTTAATTCATTGAGCACTTTTGGGGCTGTGTAAATAAGTAAATGCTTAAATGCGAGTAGCCCAGACTATCATTATAATTGCCCCCCGAGCCTAAAGCAACAACAACAAAGAACAATGATTGATGAATTTTACTTGGTATTTTCGTTTCGTATTCCTTTTGTTTGTTCTTGTTTCCAATTTATTTTGGCGAACATTAATGAGTGGCAATAAAATTGAGCTAGCAAAAGTGTCACACGAAGGAAAAGAATCAACAGAACGATGAAGCGGCACAAAATTTGACAAGCCATCAGATATGCTCGGGCGGCCAGAGGGCAAACAAGGTCATGGTCAAGCTGCACGGAATTCATCAAATATTCACATAATACTGTTTTATTTTTTTTGTATGAAGGCCAGAATAGAAACCGTCGTCGTCTCTTCTACATGTAAATTTCATAATTATAAACATTTTTTATGGATTTTAATTTTTTTTATTTTTTAATGCGATTTTTACACGCAGTTTGCCGGCTCTGCACAGTGGCTGCCTTATAATTTATTATTATATTAATAATGAGCAGCGTCTTGGCTATGATATAAGCAAGAATACATACATTTTTGGCTAATGGCCCAAAGGCACGCCAATAAAAAACTGCACAAAAGCAAAAGCGCATAAAATTACATACACAAAATATATTAAATATGCATATATAAGTTCTTTATTTTGTTTGCCTTGCTGGGCTTGACATTATTTATGCTTAAGACAAACACACACACACACACACACACACACACACTTACACAGCTACTGCCAAGGCAACCAAATGGGTCAAGTGTAAATATCTATTTATTTATTTGCATTTATTTGCTGTTGCCGTTGCCTTTTGCCTTTTGGTCTTCTGAGTTGAATTTGGTTAAACGCAAAGTTCAATGCGAAATGTGGGCGCTAACGGGGGCGGGGGGAGTTAAGGCCAACGACTTAAACAGCTGAACAGAAATTCTTTGCACGCAATCCGCTAAAGTTGCACTCAAGTCAAGCGAAAAAAGGGTACGAAATTCTAGAAACACTTTGAAAATGCTTTGCTGAGCTGAGCCAAACATAATGCAATTGAACATATAGACAGACCAAATAATGGTAATATATTCGAAAATATATTTATTAAATTATGTATTTATTCGCACTAGATTTCATTTGTTGTTAAAACCCTCTGACAGCTATTATCTCTGATGGGCTGATAAGTCGACAAACTTCTATGCCAGAAATACAAAAGAAAGAGCACGAAGTTGGCATTTATTTGATCAGAAAAGAACATATGCTCAACATGTGTCTCAAGCAGGTTGCCAAAGTTTATTGCGGCCCCTCCAACATATCAGAAACGAATGAATTTCGAGAAATTCGAGTCATTCACGGGCAGCTGCAATGAGTCAAACTAATTACAAAGAATGACCGGCACGCGTTAACAAATGATCAAAGGGAAAGGGGGAAAGGCAGGAACTAAAGCTGCCGAAAGCACAGTCACTTCGACGACATCAATCTCAAGCATCCAACAGCTGGAATGCTAATCAACTTATTCTGGAACATTTTGCTGGTTGAACTAAAAATATTATTGGACAACAAAATAGATAGTTAAAGGTACGGTTAACGAAAAAACCATCGTTATACTTTATGCTAGGCCATTATAAATAACAAGAAATAATAATGAATTTTCCATATTTCTGCTATATAATTAACAAATAAATATGCAATCCAATTGATCTACCAACAGTTCGATTGCATTGCAAGCTCATTATTTTATGCCGTACTGATCTAAAAGCCAACTTCTGGTTTTAACAGTAATCACAGATTTTTTAATTGGTTCTTTGGAACAGCATGCTGAACCCCATTTGTATTTGTAGTTTAGATGTTTAGTTTAATTGCATTCTGGTAGCTTGTTTACTTTCAGTTTATTAAAAACAAATTGCTTACAGTATTTTCCATCTACCAGATGTACATAAAACTTTACTTGGAATGTATAGATCGGATCTCTGAAGTACTGATTGTAGTGGAGCATAAAAAAGAACAAGCTGGCACTTTGTAGAATCTCTTGTCATTTGCACTTCTTGTGCGTAGATGGGTTATGGATGTAGTATAACAGTCAGGCTAACAGTTTTCGTAATGTAATTCAAAGACTAACATATAAACACGTTAACATAGCCTGTTCTTGTCTTTAGTTAGCCAGTTCTCTTGCTTTATGTTAATCTGTTATGTACATTAAGTGGAATCTATGTTAAGCGACCTTAATGTAACGGATTCAAGTACCATAATTATAATTCTAGAATTCATAGTTATGGGAAATTTTGATACCAACAGAATGAACAACTTTGAAGCTAGATTAGATTCGTCTACCATTAAAATCTTTTAACTTAAATAAATGCATATTTTTAAGTGAAGATCAGCTCAAATAAATACTTACTTTAATGTTATTTGTTGCGGTTTGGGTATGATAAATCCAATTTCTATGATATATAGTTGTGTGTTTTGTTTGATGACGTTTGTTTGTATGATGATTAGAATATGTCCAGCTAGTAGACGCAAGTAGATGCGATAGTTTTTAGTTGTAGTATTGGTTTTCGCTGACTTTGTTTTTCTTCCATTTAGTTGTAGTAGTACTATAGTAGTAGCAGTAAGTAGTAGACACATATGTATATATATATATGTATAGACGAGACGAGACGGGACGACGACGACGACGACGACGAGGATGGTGTAAACACAAGAAGGGGGTGACGAAGGATGCGCAATGTATTGGGTTTTTGGTTGTTTAGTTGTGCATCGCCACAATATACAAATATATATATGGTATATATGGTATATATTTTCTAGAATTCAGCAAACTCCTTGGCGCACTTTTCGGTGCTGGAAATTCGCAGAGCCTCCTCCTCGTAATCATCGAAATTGCTTGTATCGCCCGGACCTTTACACCGCGGTATGAACGGCGCCTCGATTTTCTTTTGGAAGATCGCTATCCAGTCTGTGGAGGCGAACCATTTCTGATTCTTAATATCATTGACGCCCGCTTTAAGATTGCCATAGCGTTTGGTCAGATCCACTTGCAGCAGATTGCGCAGCAGATCCTTTAAATCGGACCCGAAATGCGAGGGGAATCGCACCTTGCCCGAAACGATCTTCTCATAGATCTGTATGGGCTGGTCGGCAAAGAACGGCGGATAGCCGGCGGCCATCTCATAGACCAAAACGCCGAGCGCCCACCAATCGACGGCCTTATTATAGCCCTTGGACAAAATGATTTCGGGTGCCAAGTATTCGGGTGTGCCGCAGAGCGTCCAGGTGCGACCCTTGACACGTTTGGCAAAGCCAAAATCGGTTACCTTCAAGTAGCCCTGCGAATCGATCAATAGATTCTCCGGCTTCAGATCGCGATAGATCAAGTCGAGATAATGCAAATACTCAAAGGCGAGCACGATCTGAGCGGCATAGAAACGTGAATGCGGCTCCGAGAAGCGTCCAACTTTGCGCAGATGCGAGAACATCTCGCCACCGGGGACATACTCGAGGACCATGTAGAGATTGGAGTTGTCCTTGAAATGGTAGCGCAACGAGACAAGAAATGGGAATTGTATGGCCTGCAGGATGCGTTTCTCGTTCAACGTATGCTCCACCTGCTTCAACTTGACAACCTTCTGCTTGTCGAGTATCTTCATGGCATAATAGTCTTTTGTCGGCTTGTGCTGGACGATCATGACGCGACCGAAGGAGCCGGTGCCCAGGGTTTTGATCCGTTCGAAATCATCGAGGGCCGCCGTATTGGTCGGGTTGCGACGCCATTTGTCCTCGAACTCCTCCTTGGCCTGTTCGAGGAATTCCTTGACCGTTTCGGCGGCATCCACCTTCTTGTTGGATGTTGTTGCGTTGTTGCCCATCTTGGAGATCGTTCCGGTTAGCGATGACAAACGAAACGTGGCGCTGGCGGAGACTTGTGCTTGTGGAGAGTTGCTGCTGCTGTTGCTGCTGCTAGCTTTTGGCTGCTCGTCACAACAACTCCCAGTACCGGCAGCAGCGTCAGCGTGGCTTGTTCCCTTTTTATCGGCTATTGCTCCTGCTGCTGATGATGATGATGTTGATCCTGTTCCGGCTGTTGCGGCTGATTGTTGTGTGCTTGATTGTGCTGTTGTTTTTTGGCTAGCGGCGGCTGCTTCCTGCTGTCCTCCCCCTGCACCACCGCCTTCCTCCTCGTTGCTGTGCTGCTGCTGTAACTTGCCCTCTGATCCGCTGCCGCTGCCGCTTCCCGTTCCCGAACTATGATGGGATTTTTTCTTTTTAAGAAATTGTAAAATGGATTTAGCTATTTTGGCGAGTTTATTAACAACGGTAAAAAGAAAAGATTTTTCGCTAGGGCTTCTGTCGCTTTTTGTTTAGCTTCAAAAAAGCGCAACTATTTTCACTTTTAATTATTTTTTTTTCTTTAAGATTTATTTGTTATTGCAGTTAGCGCTTTTTATATATACTTTTTTTAGCTTGTTGTATTAGTGGAAGCTTTTGCTCTTGTTGTTTTTTTTTTTAAATTTGTTTGCAGTTTTAGATTAGATTTTTTTTTAAGTGTGTTTTTCTTTTTTTGGTTTACACTTGGCGGCTTAAACTAGTTGTAACACTTTAAGCTTAGACTAACATTTGGTTTTACACTTTTATTATTATTATTCCGCATGTATATAATTTTAAATAATATTTTTTTATTTTTTACTGTGTAGCTGCAAATAGAGAATGTTGAAGGAAAGAAATTAACAAAAATTAGCATCGAAAATTCGAATTTTCCATTTATTTTTTTAGTGTGTGCACAATTTTCAAAAATTATTCAATTCGTTAAAAGACAGTTTTTAAAATGTTTTTTTTTTTTTTTTTTTTTTTTGTCATTACTTTTGATTTTGAGTGTTTTTGCATTTGCGTTTATGCATAAAAACAATTTAACTCAATAAATAAACCAATTTGCATTATTTAACTCAACGCAAAAAAAATCAAAGCAAAACTCGTTCACGAAAAAACACAAACAAATAAAACAAAAACGAAAACGAAAACCAGAAAACCGAAAAACAACAAAAAATACTGTCGACGATCGTGTCAAGTGTCAAAACAGCTGACGGCGGCCGTCATATGATGCGTGCTCGCTCGCACTCACCCACAGCAGCATCAGCTGCCGCCAGCTCGTGAGCGAACATTTTTTTTGTCAGCAGCCCTAACTAAACTCGAGCTAAAAAGCATTAAATTATTTATTAAATCAAATCTTGGGCTGTGCGTTTGCGTTTTGCTTTGCATTCCACATTCACTGTAATTTTGCTTTTGCACTTGTGTTTTTTGTCTTCTTTTCTTTTTGCAATTGCTTTTGCGCTCATTTACTTTGTGTACGCGTGTATGCATGTGTATGTGTGTGTGTGTGTGTAGCTGTGGCTGTGTGCATTTCTGGTTGGACTTTTTTACGCTCTGCTTTTGGTATACACTTCGCTACATTTTGCTGTCTGCTTTGTCGCTTCTCTGATTAAATTTATTTTATTTTTATTATAATTTCAAATAAGTTAAATAGACATATCGTGTTTGATTTCCCGTATATTGTTTCATGGCTCGTGCATAAGAAGCGTTTAAACAAACACACATACACACGTATACGCATACGCATACGCATACATACACGTACACACACACACACAGATTGAATAATCGATTTTGCTACACACACTAAAAAATCGCGTTACATTTGTTGGGCAAATTTACCTTTTTCAACTAATTCTATGTTTGTTAGTAAATTCTCAACACATTTAAAAATTTTTTATCAATTTTTGAATATATATTTAGCGATTTTTGCACTTTGAATTTGTTGCTTAGATTTAAAATACCCGCATTTACCGCCGTAAAAACCCGACTACACGCGTCAACAGCAAGATATACAATAACAGTTTAAACTAACAGCTGTTAACGCAAACTCACTATGTTCTCAACACTCCAATCGGAAATTGTGGCAAAGAATCGAACAAGAGAGAAAATGAGAGCAATTCAGTAGCTTAGGAACATGTTGCACTGTTAAGCTGAATTCGCCGCATTATTCGATTTATAAATATCAACTTGTCCTCTGTATTTTAGTAATGCAACGTGACAGAAGCTGTCTGTTTTGATATCCAAATGTCTTTAAAATGACTAAAATAAGTTTCGAAAAAGTAATTACAAAAACGAATATTTTTATTTAACAAAAAGAGTTACATTAAAAATAAATATAAATAATTATCGACTTACTGGTGAATGCACCCGATGATTTTTGTTTAGTATAACGTATAAACATTTAGTATTTTTGGTTTTGGTATTTCGGGATTTTTACGCAAACCAGTTGTGTTACACTACATCAATAATCACAACAAGAAAACATAAACAAAAGCAGCATCTTATGTCTTAATATTGCTTTGATAATAATTAGGTCATAGTGAAAATAAAAACTATAAATAATATTTCAGCACCCTGAGATGCGTTTGCATAAAGGATGAGCATTGTTTGTTGATTGTTACACTTCCCAAACATATTTGCCTCTCTTGCGCTCTCGATGCTCAAAACGAAGGTGCGAGCAGAGCCATTAGCACTTTTGCAAACTTTTCCAGAATGTAGTGTCAGAGTGCAACAGTTGCTGAAAGCTAACGATATCAAAATGAGAGTGATAGCTGAAAACGACTTAAGAGAGCGCATTACGATCGTGCTTCAGGACAGGTCCAGGGAAAGTATCCATGACTCGAGCTATGAGAAATCAATGCTTCCTGTCGTGGAAGTCCCATTCACTCGGACGAACTCTCCTACAAATGTAAATAATGCATTAATCAGAGCAGCAATCTTCATAAGCAAATGGTTCATTGCCCTTAGCCGTTTACGCAGAGCATTCATTCTGTGGAACTAACATAAAATGTCCCCAATGCCCGCCAACTGTTATTGGAAAATGTTGTTGCTCGCACTGAAAGACTGGAGATCTGGAAAGACACAGTCATGTTCCTTCTGTTGTCCAAAAACATTTGCCAGTCGTGGAAATATGGAAAGACAAAATCGCGTTCATTCCAGCTGTGCAAAGACTTTTAAAAAGAGTGTTTACCGTGAGAGCCAACAATCTGGTTTTCGGCCGTACCAATGTTCCCATTGCCACAAGGCGTTTACGCAAAACAGCCATTAAGTGACTCACATTCGCACCCATTCATGGGAAAGTCCGTTTAAATGCAGACATTGCCTGAAAAGCTTCACACGACTTTAGTTTCTTGTAAAGCATAGTCGCAGTCACTCAACGATTTGATACAAAGTAAAATAAACCAAATTTATAATTTATATTTATTTTCAAATTTGTAAACGCCTATCGAAATTTGGTTGCTGCAATCGATAATAAAACATTAACAGACCGTTTTGAGCAAGCACATTATGTTAGTGATATGTTATTGTGAAACATCATTTTAGCACAGTGTGTTTACAGCACATCAATGTAAAGTTAGCTGCGCCAAAAAAACGAATACAACAAGGAACGACAGTCGCGAGAAAAATTAAACAAAACAAATAATATGTGAAAAGTGCAATAGTGAAACTAGTCCACAACTAACTTACATAAATCCTATTGTAAAACAACAAAATTATATCATAAATACAAACTGCGACGCTGCTATAGATACATATACGTATGTATGTGAGTGCGCGTGTGAAAGTGTGTGTTTTGTTTCCTGCAACTTTGTAACATCTACTATTTTGTTTGGTCTTTTCGCCAGGTGAGTCAACAGCAATATTTGGTAAATACATATAATCAATCACAACAATACAAAACAAAATAAACTGCTTATCAATCAGTTTGGTCGCGTGCCCCCTGTGACTCAATCAGGCGCTGCTGGTGTTCATATTTTACCTGATGATACAAAAACTTAGTCATACTGCAAATGCTCGATTCCCATACGCCTTTTAAAATACGCCACATATAAATGTTGTTGTGCTCTGTAGTCTGTCTTGCACTCAGTTGTTAGCGCCGTGTGGGTGCAGCTGCACTCAAAATGTACCCAGCGCGCACACACACTGCTTTATGGACATTTATTTATCCAAGCAGTTAAAACATTAACCCTCATAAAGTGATATCTAATTAAATTTTAGATTGCTAATTAAAAACTATTGTGGCATAACAAATGTGTTTTATAAGTGCCATTGCATCTGCAAATCAAATAAAAAGAGACTAGTTCTTGGATAAATAATTATGTTAAAGAGTTGCTTTGCGTGGGTAACTTAGTTAACGGGTTAACGTTTGTGTGTGTGTGTGAGTGCATGGCAATGCGTTCGTTCATTCACTTCCAAACTGCGTCGCTACTTTATTGTTGTCTTTTTTAATGAGAAGGCCTTCCACATAGTTATTAAGGTGCTCTCTCTCTCCCTCTCACAAACAGCGCAACTTTATTTTCTGTCTTTTTTTATTTCGTTTCGTTTCGCTATCTAAGCAAACATTCTCTATTTACATGCACCGAAGAATTGTGTTCGTTCTCGGTGCTCGTGCACCGAGCCAAACGTTTTTCGATAATGATAAAAAGCACCAACAACAACAAGGCTACGTTTTTCGATATATTCTACAAATTGCGAAAAGCACATATTATTTTATTTAAATAGAAATTATTAATAGGGACAACTGTTGGGCAAAAGCTTGTTTCTAGACAGATCGCTGGCTATGACGCCTTTCAAATATAATATAATTGTGCAAATAATATAAAATGAAAACAATTTGGTTGCCTAAAGATAGATTTCATAATGAAGTGCAGTAGAAGCTCGAAAAAGATAACTTATCGACTGTAAAAATGTTTATTAATCTGCAAAAATTTAGTTAAATTATTATTTATTATTTCTTATATTAAAGAGTTGTTCTAGAATAAATTTATGCCTCATACTGTTTAAAAGTTAGATCACATTAATATTTATGGAAATGAAAATTCAGTTCAAACATTTTTCATGAAAAAGCTTAAAATCCCAAGCAATTTATTAGAGCAAAAAAGCAGATTACTTAAGGTGTGAGAGGGAGAAGGGTGCTTAATATTAATATTTTCTTGCTATATGTAATATTTAATACACAACCAGGTGAATATATATGTATAATAAATATACAGCAAATGGCTCATTAGATTGTTAAGCTTTGCTATAACGCTTTTATTACTTTCTGGCATCAGTTCACAGACCATTTTCACTTTCAAATCGAGCGTCACACGCAAAGGTTTGCCGCCGCGCCCGACATCTCGCACCGAGGAGGCATTTCACTTGGATGCGATTGAATCACTTTAATTGACTGCACACTACACAAAAAGATGTATGTATGTGTGTGTGTATCAAAAAATATAGGAAGCATAAATTGTGCAGCAATTTGTTGTTGTTTACGATTCACGCTTATGATTTTGTTGCAACGCTCGCAATTTGCAATTCGAGGGCAGGTCAGTGCAAAGAAAAAAAGATAGTTCAAAAAGAAAAATAAAGAAATGCTCGTGCAATTAATTTACATTTATTACGCGCTGCTCGCTCTTTGGCTCGCTCTTCGGTCCGCTGCTCGTTGCTTCTCTGTCTTTCTTTCACATGTCGCCGACGGCGACACGCGCTCCAAACGACTCAGTGCAAATTTATGCCGAGAGCAGCAGCAGCCGCAGCAGCAGCAGCTACCGGGTACATTTCGGGTTCGGGTGAAAATGCAAATGTAAAACACTCACTTAAGCTGCCTTCTATCGTATTAAATTACATGTTATTTATCAGCTAGCACCACCCCCTCCCGTCTATTTGTGTTAATTTCGAGGGCGAGGAAGATGATTTGATGGTTTGAATGTTTGTGCGTGGGTGGATGGGCGGGGGCGGCAGCATATGACACCTTAGTTGAGATACCAATTCGGTTCTACCTATACATTGTTTAGAGAGGATGCTTAAGTAAATAAAATTCCATAGCATCGCCATGGCCCCAACAGAATACGGATGAGTCAGCAGTTGGCTAAAAATATATGTAAATTTGATTTGTTTCTGTGTCCTAGAGAATTGATAGTTGTATATAAATTAGGAAACAGTGACAATGACAAAGTGTGATATCTACAGAAGAACAAGAGAAGAAGATACAAAAATACAAAATAACGATTAAGGAACTTTCTGTCCAAAATAACTTAACTTAACTTATTCTGTTAATTAATTCAATAAACATTTCTATATTTTCTACAAATTTATTCAAATATATTTAAATTGCAAATATTAAATTATTTCACACAAAAACCAACGGTAAAGCGAACTTTAATGCCTTCAAAAAAAAGTTTTTTTGTTGGCTAACTTTGCAGAATTTATTATAAATAAAAGCTGCACAATAAACACTGCAAAATTGGCTATTTGAAACTTTTTAATTACCATAAAAATAAAGTGCAGCATCACACAATGACATCAAAGTTAAAGTATTCTCCCCAAAAAACTGTGTCATGTGAAAGTTTGGCATTTTAAGCTGGCTTATATGGTAATTTATGTAAAGCTTGCTCATCAGAATTTTTTATAACATATAAAAATTCACTAACTTTTTACCAAGGTAAAATAGCAAAATTCCACCCAATAGATAAATATTATATAAACGATAGGGTAACATAAATGTTCGTCGCGGTGTAGTTCGTAACTTTTAATTAGTCAGCAACCAAGTTGCGTCCCCCAAAAAAATGTGCAAATTCACAGAGGGGGTTCAATGCTGTTGTTGTACCTTGTACCTTGGTTCGATTTAGTTTTTCGTTGTAGTTCAATTTGAATAAAGTTCATTCATAGCTAACATGATTCTCTTTCCCCTTCATGTCAAATCAGCGGCTCTCAATGAATCGACTCGTGCATTTAGCCCAAGCTATGTGAGTATTTAATAGTTATACTTAGTAATAATAGCGTTTCATTAATCAGCATTTTTGTAATAACTATAGTTCCTAATTATTTGATTCTACGCATGAGTTAGTTGCTATTTTTTTGTGCATGTAGCAAATTTATTATAGAATTTATTAACTGTAGAGCGTATATTATTTTTTATCGAATCGGCTCAATCGGCAAATTTAATAACTGTTCAAAGTTCAAAGTGCATATTTTGTGTTGGGTGATTTTATTTATTGTCTTTTCAGGCAAAAGCAAAGCAAAGTCTATCAAATAACTGAAGGATGAAAAATATATAATCAAACTTGCATAAGTCGAATCTCAAGGAAACAAGAAAATACTTCGTTATAGAGAAAACTCGTAATATGATGGAACCCAATTGAAGGGTTCTGGGAATGAATTCGTTATACGAAATTTCGTTACATTAAAGTTCGACTCTCAATCAAAAAGAACTTTTATGACATTTCAATCTTATGACTAAGCAAAGTAACAAATTTTGGTGGTTTTTATCTGTCTTTTTCCATTATGTTCTTATCTAATCGGCAATAATTTATTGGGAAGTCTCCTTAACAAACATTTCTGATAAGAATATTTCTAACCTTCGGCAATAATTGATCTCTTTTTTTTGTGTATTCAAGTTATAACCTTCAATCCGATTATGCTATCATATATGCTTATGATAAGATATCATAATGGATTGTATGACACATCGATGCCTAACGAACAAATATGTTTGTTCTGTTTTGTTATATGTTAAACTACAATTTTCTTGAAATAATTTTCATTAAAAAAAACAACAAAAAGAATGCCACATGTGGCAACAACATTAATTAGCAGCCCGTGAATTTTAGCATATATCTCTTCTAGCTGTTTTTTGGCATTTGTTTCACTCGTCGCTGGAAAAAACGTTGTTTATTTGCACTTCTTCTTAATGAACACTAAAAGCGGCTAAATGGCCAATTAATTGACTCGTCGATTGCTGTTTCAAGTACACCTCGGCTGATTTTTATTGGCTATAATGATGTATTGGGCGGGGGTCATGATTCAAGGGAAAACAGTTGAAAGAACCAAACCATTGAACCAACTCAATTCAGGAACATTTAAAGTGAAGCCCTCGCAATTTGAAATGTAATAAAATATAAATGCATTTCTAACCCCAAATGCCGGGGGCTATTCGAACCTCCCACCGCTCTAACCTAACCTAAAACAAACGCCCCTTTTTTAAGTATCACTCTGGAGTGTGTGTGGGCGGTCTTAAGACACGCCCTGGGAACCTGTACATGGTAAATTACTAAAATGAACTCAAGGCGCAATGTTTGTTTATCAAAGATTCGTATATAAAAGTTTAAATAAATGTAATTATTATAAGGGCATGATTATCTCAAGAAGTAGTAGAAGTATAATTTATGTTATATCGTCAAATCGTTCAATATTTTGACAACCGTTCGTCAACTATGAACTTTGAACGTCACATGTTCTCTTCGTTGGGTTTTGTGTGTATCTTTCCGTCGCCCAACGGCCGATCTATGTTGAGCTACTTATAGCTTTGCCTTTAACCAAAAAAAACCAGTCTATTGTAACTTGGCTTCAGGCTTCAAAAAACTCGTTTCGCTTTGCAGTTTTTCGATACTTGGACCAAACAAGCTCGAGATACATACTTTCGATCATTAATAAATGTTGTTATAAAAGGGGAGAAGCTTTTAAAGTCAACATGTTGATGATGTTAGTTGGGAATTTCCCAGAATGTAAAGTTTGTTGATTAATTGGCTGATAAGTTGAACAAAAAAATTGTGTGTTGATATTTGGAGAAATAACAACGCAATAATAAACGTTTTCACATTATTGCTTTTTTTAAAACGAAAATAAATATTTAAACGAAGCAATTAAAATGCAATTTCACAATCGTTAAATATTGATTGGTACAAAAACACATTTCATGTTGTTTGAAAAGTTCGTTACAGTTAAGAGTTTGTTATATATAAGTATATATATATATGTATATCACACAATTACTTGGCAAAATTGATTATTTTAATGATGACAAACGAAGAATTTAAATGTTTAAATTGACAAAAGAGCCAAAATATTAATTCATACATACAAATTAATATAGCGCTTGCTGATCCGCCGCTTTAATTTACGTCAGTCTAATGGTTAACAGTATTTGTTTACAGATGCGTCGTGCCTTTAATGTATTAACATACGCACGTACAACACTAATTAATTGCTTTAAAACTATTCCCACTCTCATCGATCTTCTCTCTCATACAATTCTCATTTGCACTGCTTGCCGTATAAGTTTGCCGGGCGTGACGTATACGCAGTGTGTGCTCTCCTGTGTGCACTGCTTGCATACAAACAAAACATGATCGCTGTTAAAGTTGAAGTAGTTAACAGTGTGAATAGGCAATGAGCGCGTCTCGTATTAACAGTTCGAAAAGAGACGTTACAAGATAATTAATATTTAATAGTGTAATATTTAAAAATAAACAAACTATTTTAATTAGCTTCATATATTTTAATAAAAATAGTATTCAATCAAGTAATTTACTTACTCATCTCAAACAGTTAACAGAACGCATGCTGCTTGACACGCGTAGCTGACAGAGAGATACTTTTGAGTTAACAGTAATGTGCCTGGATCGCAGCTGGTTCTCTCATTTAGTATGAGCTGCGTTGGCGTCGCGTTATGATCGCTCGGCTGTGTGTTGGCACGCGTTCTCCAACTAATACAACAGCGTGTGTGTATGTGTGAGTGTTTGAGCACACACACACCAAAACAAAAGAAAATCAACAAACAAAACAAGCTCACAAAAATATCACACTGCGCGAGTATCTACAGCAAATACAAATAAAAGAGTGTGTGTTCTATTTTTGATTCTATTTCGGGATTTCTTGTTGTAATATAGAAAACGCTGCTTGGTCATAACCAACGCAGACTAGTTAAAATGTCAGGGACGCTGCAGGAGGCGTCTCTCAATTTGTATATGACAAAAAATATTAATATGCTAAAACAAACAAATATGCAATATGGTGGGTGCCTTTTTCTCTCAGTGTATCATGTGGTTGGTTGCTTCGACCTTCTGCACTTTTTCGTTTATTCTGTTGCCGTTTGTCTCATTATCATGTTATGCCCTTTTGTCGCGCATTTAGGTCGACTTATAATATATACATATATATATATATTTTGGAACATTTTATATTTCCGGTCTAATGAACAACAATATTCAACGATGCCCTTACTTACATCAAAACCCATTGAATATTTTGTATAAGCGATATTTTTGTTGCTTCGTTTTATCTAATCGCTGGCTGTTCGGCAACCAAAGTTCTTCTAGGAATCAAAAAGAATAATGAAAAGAACAAATATTTCTAGATATATGCACGTACAATATAATTTATGGCATTATTTCGACTGTCGGCCAAATATTGCTGCAAAAGCTATAAAAAAAGTGTTTAAAATTCAGAATTTTCCTGTTGAAACTATGAATAGTTTAATTACCTTTTTAACCTAAATAGATGAGTCTTAAACATTACACAACTTATATAAATAAATATTTTGCCTCAATTAGCACGTAGAATAATATTTCAAAAACTATTTTACATCAATAATAGTTTGAAATATTTATTTTCTGAATTCTATAAGAATACATTTTACGTTTCGCTTCTGCGCATCTCAAAAAAGTCGCCTTAAATTTTAAACATTCATTTTTTTTACATGTTGATATAAAAAATGGTATACGCCCCTTAAAACCCAGTGATTTATTGTTAACGCCCCTAAGTAATCAACAGTTGACAAACGACTTTAGTCGACTCCATTTAAAGACTTAAAGCGTCCATTAGCATTAGGTAGAAAGGTAGAAATGATTCCCAGAAATATCTTATCAAACAATAAAATGGATACGCTTGCACACACACACACACACATACATACAAGCAATGACTGAAGGCCTATTGGGTGGGGCTGAGGGTATCTCCCAGTCGAACTTTACTTGTTCTTTTTTTCAAACACTTCTACTGCATTTCAATTGGCTAAGAGTATATATATCTTTGTGTTTGTACACAGCTCAATGGATTCGCCAGTTGATTGTTTGTCCAGTTGTCCAGCTGTCCGTTTGCCCAGTTGTCAATTCCAGTTGCCATCTCTGTTTTATTGTGGTGGGTGTCAAGTGCTGGCAGACATATGTATTGATTGGCACCCTTTCCGTTTCTGTCTTCCATCCCATCGCATTCGATTGTTTGTAAACATTTTGATTGATGAGCTCTGCCTTTTCTGACATTCAGACAGACCTCAATTATAATGCAAAATACCATCGGCAACATTCTGCCATTTTCACAACCTTTCTTTTTATGCTGATGGATATTATGTGGACCCAAACAGACATGCCACTAAATTATTAGGGGTGCTCAGTATAATAAATATTTTATTTGAGTTAGCTGAAAAGTTTGTTGTTTTTCTTGCTATGAATTATTTCATTATAAATGTACAGCAAACCTTTTATTTTAATTGAAAATTTTATGAGTTAGTTGAGTAAAAGTTAAAAAAATTTCAATTTTGTTGGAAGATTTCTTATGTATGTCGCTTTAAAAAATTAACGTTTATTTCAGTTTTTAATTTTTATCTCAATTTAATTTTAAAAGTAAATAAAAAACTGACTTGAATGCATTTAACATAATTTTATTAACCATTTTCAACTTATTTTGAATATTCTTTTTATTTTATGCATGAATACCCCTAAGGCGGTTCTTGTTTGGAATATTTCGTTTTAAGCAAATTTACTTAGATATTTGCATTTGTTTTTAGCGACCCGAGACGAAACCCAAATGTTTATTCAAATGACAAAAGGGTGTTTGTCGTTGTTGTTGTTGTTTGTGTGTGAATTTATTATATTTGTTCCTCGACTTGTAACCTTCGATGTTATATTAACTTATCTGTTTTTTCTCGTTTCTTTTCTCTTTGAATTCATTTAGCTAATTTAATATAGAATGCTACCCAGCTTGGACACATTAATGCGTTGCTCGAAACGTGCGCTGCAAACGCCGCTGGAGGCGGTGAAGATGCGCAGCAGCATTGCTGGCCACAGCAAGGCGCCCGGAGGCGGTCCCTTTGGCCCCTTTACGCCCGAAAACGATTTGAGCTGCTCGGGCCGCGGCGATTGTGTGAACCATACCTGCGTCTGTGACATTCGATATGCGGGCGATGAGTGTGATTTCTTTAATCTGCCCTACTATGCGGGCATCTCGGCCGTCTTCTATGTTGTGGCGCTCATCTCAGTCATCCAGCTGCTCATTTGCATTGTGGCCGAGTATCAGCGGCTCAAGCAGCCATCAATTCTGCGCGCCTGTCGCATTACCACACAAAAGCTGCTCTACTTTATGGTATTTGTGGCATCATCGCTTCGCGGAGCTTACTTCACAACACCCGTACGTTCGATTTAATAATCTATCAATTGTAATATTTATTAACGATTTGTTTCTATTCTAATCCTTAGCTGGATCTACAGCCACAATGGGCCGTCACACTGATGTCCGCTTACTATCCGCTGCTGATGACCTGCGCCTCCCTCATTGTCTGCATGTGGGCTGAGGTGAGTCAATTCAATGATGACGATGATGATGCGATCAGCTTAATTGAATTGTAGATGAGCGCGTGAGAAAAGCACAAACAATTGAATTCAACTTCCTTGAGTTTAAATTCTCGGAATTGTAAAGTCTCGCCGAATATTTCGTTAGCTTTTCTAACTAGACCTTGCCTAAAGACATTCTGTAATCTTACCGTCAATACAATGTTGATAAAAACTTAAGAGTTAGGGAGAGAATAATATTTGCAGTTGTGCTCAACTCAATTTAAAACTTATCTTAAGTAAGTCAAGAAGAGAGTCACACGAATTCGCACTTATCTTAATTAGATTTGGTTTTGGTGAGAGCCAAACAGTAAACATTCGACTTTTAAGCTCTCGTAAGTTCTAATCAGAAAACAATAGGCCCCCATCACGCGCTCATCTCCAATCTCAAGTACTTAAGTACTGGGGTGCAAGTGTTCTTACTCATTTCATTAGCAGCAACAATTGTTTTTCAACGCTTGCCCCATATCGCAATGGGCTTTTGATAGGCAACCGCAATTTATCGCGCCCATTAATTAAACTTGTGGGAACGTCTGAAAGTCGCGTACGTGCGCACTTTGCCTTGCCTAGCCTTGTGAATATTGGCGATTTTTGTATGTGAACTTGTACTTGATTCGTGATTCGTGTTTCGTTCGTAGATTTTTCACCTGCGCGACATTCGTTGGGAGAAATCACAGTTCCTGTCGAAGAGCTTCCTTGGCTTTGTGGCATTCAACTTCTTCCTGTACAGCCTGTTTGGCATCGAAGTTTTCAGTTCGCTGATTAACTCTGAACGTCGCGATTATGCTCACATCTTCAATGGCTGCTATGCTGTCCTCCTTCTGATCGTCGTCATCTTCTTTTTGATCTATGGCGTCGAGGTGTTCTTCAAGCTGCGCGGTGGTTTTGTCTATGATCAGGCGGGCAAAATTCTAGGACCCAGTGAGGCTATAGTGAATGCATCGCAACTCCATCAATCGCGTTTCGGTCTGCTTAGCCAGGCCATTATGCTGATAGTGATTGTTGGTTTCCTAACCTCCGAAACGTTGGGTGATTTCTGGAAAGCCAAGTAAGTTCACAAATGCTTAAGATATTGTTTTGTCATATAATAACCATCTTGGTTTATAGAGTTCCAGTCAATTCACGCAACTGGCATGATATAATCTTTCGCATTGCTGAAATTGGAGTTGCCTTGTGGTTTCCCTGCTGCCTGTGGAACTGTATGGCACCGGAACAGCTCTGGATATTGAATCCGCGCAAGTTGCTGTCACGCCAAATCGATCCATCGATACCCACACTCAATGCGGACAGCAATAAGCTATCGCCCGAAGAGGGCCAAACGTTCTTGAGCAAAAAGGATTGCTGGATATGCTACGATAGCGACAAGCCCGAACCACTTATCCAACCGTGTCGCTGCACTGGCGATGTCAGTTCGGTGCATCACGAGTGCCTTAAACGCTGGCTAGTCGAAAGCTGCGGCAGCAATAACGAAGCTCAGCTAGCTTGCAAGGTTTGCTCACAACCCTACGAAATTGAGAAATCGAAAAAGTAAGTTCATCTCTGTACAAGTTTTGTTCTATAACTAACTGTCTCTGTTTCTTTAAAGACTCGAGTGGGACAAAGGCTTTACCATACAGCATTGGATGAAGACGGTTATACTGATAACGCTGATGTGTGTGACGGGTGCCACAGCCTGGGCAATAATACAAATGTATGTGGATCCATTGGTGCGTGTCCTTACCGTTGGCGTTGCTGTGCTCATTGGCTATGTGTGCGTCAAGTGTCTGGGCGAGAATACCGTAGTGGCCTATCAGCGTGCCAAAGTAAGCTCTATTAATATCGTGACCAGCTCCGAGATGGAGAAGCTGCACACCATTTGCGAAGATGTCAGTGCCAGCACCTCAGCGGCAGCAGCAGCATCAGCTCGTGCTGCCTCCTAAACGAGAGTTGATTACGCAATTATAAGTCTATGTCATAAGGAAACATCACACACACACACATACAGACGACAAACATTAGACACTTTCTACGATTTAGTTTGCTCAATGCCCGCCCCATCTAAAAAGATAATCTTCCCTGCAAACTATGTACATAGGTCTTAAGTCATTTAGCAAGTAGGAGAAAAGTTTCGAAAAAACAAAACGCGAGTCAATTTTGTCTCTCAATGTAGTACGCATTATTCCAAGCGCGACATGTATTAAAACAAAACAAAACCAAACAAGCCAAATATTATATAATCTATGTATATTTACTACATACTACACAACATAAATACATACATACATAAGCCAGTATCAATACTATTACACACAGTACTCAACACAAATTACGGATAAACGTCATGAGATTATGGTTATATGAGAACACACGTTGCCAAGTAGTAGCTGAAAAACGGTTTTTAAACATTTAAAATAAACGAGTAATTATACAAATGGCACCAGTCAATGTCAGTTTAGCTGAGCATGTTTGTAGTTTGTAGCGAAATACACGTTAAGTTCTTCAACTTTGTGAACCTTACATATTTTGTATGTTTCCATCGAGCACAGCTAAGTTTTTTTTTGGCGAATATATATTTAGGAGCACACACACACATATATACACCACACACACATACATATACTTGTATCCTCTTTTTTTTAAATTTGTATTCGCAGTACTCTTTAAGCCTAATACTTAACGAACCTAATTTAAAAACGATTTATGTATAAAATTAATTTATATTTTCTTAAAATGCCGCGGCAAAATTTGAATTGTGTTTTCTAAAGCGATTTTGCTATTCACACATATTTGCAATAACAACTAAACCCAACACAAAACATATTAACCCTTAAGCTAACATACATTTTTGTGATAAACCAGTTAAATATAATTTTAAAATTTACGATATCAAATGGTAATTGTGTTTTTATTCTGGGAACGAAGAACTTAAACAATTGATAATGTTAATTCCACAACTCATTAATTGAAATATATTTTTGTGATGATACTGAAAAACCTATAAAAGATCCACGACGGGTATTCAGCTTTTTCTGAAAGTTCCAAAATGAGCTCAAGTCTTTTTACTCGATGAAAATAATCCCAATCAAAGTTGGTTTTATTTTCCCAATTTTTCCCAATTTAAAATAGAAAAACCACTTTGCATATTTGTTGTCCTTTCGGTTTATAGCTATAAATTTATTATACACGCAATACCTATAGAATATATATATATATATATATATGTGTTTTGTAGTATTATTGTTTTTATACAGAATATGCTTACATAATATGCATGATAAAGCAGAATTAAAAACTATGACAAATTTTTAGCTATTTCCATAATGATCTGGTATTTATTTTGCATAAAGTTCGACAACATAAACATAAAGAAAAAGACGAAAAACAACTTAAATTCATAATTCTTCAGATGGTATTTAATTCTCGATGCCAAAATTCAATTTATAGATCACATTACTAGCTAATATGTTAATTTGTTAGATGTGTTATATATATATATATATATATTGTATTATATGCTAAATCAACTAATAACTATAAGCTAAATATTTCATATGTATATTTTAACTGCTAGAAACTATTTGAATTTTGTCACAAAGTATTTAACTTGGCCGAAAGTGCCTTAATTTAGAGCGACTGATGCACTTTTGGTATGCTAAGCCATAAATCTTAATCAACTAAGTGAAAACAATTCAGCTAATGGGAAGAGTGTTGGTTGTGGGTTTCGATCAATGATGAGAGAGTGCCAGTATGTTTCTATAGGGTTGCTAGATGAGTTCTGAGGGGGCGGCAGTTCTTCTGTGCTTCTTCCTTCTTTCTTATTGGACGACAGCCGAGCGCTTATCGCGATTCTTGCCACGCGTTATCGAACGTGCCTTGAAAGCGGCAGCATTCACCAGGTGCTATGTAAATGGATATAAGTTCAAATTAATACAAATGGCTAAAATATTTTGGTATCTCTTAATTGTTACTTACGCGTTCCAATTTGGTTTGTTTGGCTTTGGCGGTGCCATTGATGCCAGTTGTGGGCCGTGGACCCAGCTGGAAAATGTCGCGTAGGAATTCGTTCTCCTGCAGCTGCGAAGTCATACCGGGACCCATAACGGCGCACAGAGATGAGTACTGATGATTTAAGGACCAGTCATCCAAGACGAGAGCGTCGTTTCCAAAGCGTATGTTAATCTCAGGTGAGATATCCTCCTAAAAATAAATCAAAGAGGTTTGTGATTTAGCAAGCTACGAAACATATTCCGAACATCATGTTTGACTTTTCATTAATTTTCTAGTCTTAGTTTTACTTTTTCTTAGCACAGACAAAATTTTATTTTTATTTGTATAAAATTTAAAAAAAAATAAATAAATAAAAGCGAAATTTGTCTTTTATCTTTCGGTCATCAAATTCAAAATGATACAATCGACATATCAACATGACTATGTTCCGCCAAACACGAAACGCTACGAATTTCTGAGCCGCGCACAGAAGCCCGATGGTTCTGGTGGCCCCAAGGTAGTTGAATGCGAATGCGTTGAGGGTGATAAGATCCTGCCACCACCGGAAGTGACCAAGAATTGTGGGGGCGTGGAATGGACGGGCATTGCGCCAATGGGACGTTTGGTGGATCCGCGTCTAATACCCGCCGAACTGGCAAAGGATCAGGTGGAGAATATGGCAATGGCACCCGAATCCGATTGCCATAAATTGCAACCGAATCGTTTCCTCAAAATCTTGCGCAATGTCTATCCGGATCTGTATGAGCGGCTGAAGGTAATGCCTAAAGAGGAGCTGGGACGCAGGCTGGAAAGTAATCGCATGTTGACCACCTATCAAATCGACTACTCCGATGTCAACGAATATCCCGAGGGCATCTACGAGAGCATGAAGGACCAGGACAAAGCATCCAAATTGAAAGCGGACAAACTAATGAAGCAGAAAGAGCCCTGCTCCGAATTCCGTTCGGATGTTATGAAGCAGCTGGAGCGTGAAAATACGACCGGCTATGAAGTGAAGGCCGACGAATGCCAACAGGCCTATAAGCCATTTAAGACCACATTCGCCGACTCGTCGCGATTTGTGAACTCGGGCAACAACTCGCACTGGAAGACAGCGGGCAGCACGTTCCGTAAGGTGCCCAACTTTACGGAATACATGGACTCAATTAGCCGCAATGGCTGCATTATAATGCGCAACAAGCTACACGATCATTCCAAGTGTCTGGCGAAACATTGCAAGCACGAGATTCGTTTCAACTGCACCGATATGAAGCAGTAATCGAATGTACATTGCATTTTCCATGTCCATGTCATTATTTTTGGTTCGTGTATAAATTAAAGTGTGCATATTCAAAAAAACCTTATTCGAAACAGTTGTTGTTAGGAGAGTTTCCTAATCATTCATTGAACTCACCTCCAGATAGCGCAAGACATCACGGAATGTGGCACGTTGGGCCTTGCGATCACGTTTGGCGCGATATTTGTGCGAATCGGTGGCAAGCTGCTTGACAGCATCGCACAGCTCACCGATGTGCTCCTCGAGGAAGTTCTCGTCGTGTGAACGTCCCGATTCCAGAATCAAAGCAATCGTCTCGCCAGCGGCCATGCGAACATCCAAATGCGGTGATTGCAAAAGACCCAAAAACTTTTTGATAGAGCTGCAAATAAATTGGTTAATCAATTATTATGTTCTTTTAGTAAAAGGCAGCAATCAAGCGCTTACGGAAACTTGTGTTGTCCAGTTGTCATCAGGGAGACAAAGTCGCCAGAGGGTATGAGGGTTAGGAGTAGACCCCAAGCGGATAGAGCCTCGGCATGAAGGGCGCCAGCCTCAGCTGTTACGGAAACGGGAATCTTGTCATCGCCGCGCAAATAGCTGCCCGCGAAGAGGGTCTCCAAAAATTGCATCAGTTGAACCAGTTCACCAACATCCTCGCAGTCCAAGAAGCTAAGCAGTCCCAAAGCTGTGCAGCATTTGGCACGAGCATCATAATTAACCGACTTGTCCTGCACGGCGGTCAGTAGGAATTGGTTCATGACCTTAGACATGGCTTCATTGCCGCCCAATTGCAGCACCAGCAATGGCGCGAGATGAGCACCCCAGATCTGTTCCTGCCCCTTGCCACGGCGCACGCTCTTCTCCACAAAGTCCATCAGTGTCATTTTGCGATCCTCAACGAAGTCGGGCATATAGCGATGCATCAGCAGCTCACAGATCGCCTGCAATGCCTGGACGCGTGTCTGTGCCGACTTCTCGGTGGCCTGTTCCAAGGCCTTTTCGAACTTCTCCTCGAAGCGTTCGTTGGCCAGCTCCTCGGCTGCCTCCGATGAGGCCACCTCCGAGACGTGCGAATAAACGCTAACATTATCAAACGACTCGTCCTCAGAGTTGGAGTCAGTGGTGCGGCCTGTGTAAATGTTAAGATCAATGTTAATTCAATTGCTGTTAAACACATAATGTTAATACTAATGCTAATATTTGGCACAGTGCTGCTCAAACTTTCAAACGAATTCATTCATTTTGCTGTCATGGTAGGGGATTTTTTTTTGTTTTTGCTGCTCCTACTCTCACTCTCACGCTCTCATTTCTTTTGAAATGACTCAGCTTCGGCAGTCCACAGCTGACTCATATTGTACATACATACACACTTGTGTTAGTTTTTGTTTGTATGTATGTTTGCACATACTTAGTAAATTGGCAGCCCGATAATTTTCCGCCTGGCAGCTGGTTTAGTTATGTGCTTTATAAATAATTCGTATAGGTACATATATATAATTACACACACACACAAACGTACCCATAACAACAGAAAAGTGCCCATTTTGTCTGTTTTTGGGGCAATTGGACGACCTTCAAGGGCAAAACAGAAAGAAAGAAAAAACAATGTTGTGCAACAAGTTTTCTTGTTTGTCTTTGCCAAAGAAAAGCTCGCACAACTTTCACACAAATGCACAACAATTTTCATTTAGCACCCGCCCCTTTGCGGATTTGGGACAAGGTAATTTCCGGCATTGAGTTTTCATTTTCTCATCCATAAAAAAAACAACAACAATTGTTTATTGCTAGTGTTGTAATCACAGCTGTTGTGGAAAAGCCAAACGGTATTTTGAAAGTTTTTTGGTAAGTTGAGTTTTTTGACAGTTTGAAAGCGATTGTAAATGTTATTTTGATAGAATAGCTGCTTCCGCACAAGAAGCGTTTTCTTTTAATAGAAAATCCTAATGCTAATATACAAACACACACTACATACATAGAGTGTCTGCATGCGATTAGATCATACATACGAACATATGTACATCTGTATGTACACAAACGCACACATTTGTCCGTGTGTTGGTTTCTTGATAAGCTGGCATTGAATGTTCACATGTAAATACCCTAAGCTTTTTGAGCGGATGGAGCTTTAACGACGTGAACGAAACAAAGATGAAGAATTCTGTTATGACTGTTAAGCTTATGTTATTTGCATAAACAAATATGTAAAATATATTTATAGCAAATTGCATAACATTTTTGTGCACTAAAGTTGCTAAGCGACACAAGTGAAAAACATAAAAATAGGCACAAACAGGGTATCCAAGCAGCACTTCTTTGATTTGGACCATCCGTTTCAGCAGCTGAGCGCGTGCAAAGCTTTTTTTTGCCGTTTGCCAGCACGGCAGCAGCACATAAAATATATTTTCGATGATTGCCAAACAGGTTGGAGGCGAAAGCTTTTGAAGCCAACGAAATGTATATGTGTGTGGGTATTTCATGCTTGTCAGCATTATACATACGTATGTATGTATGCATGTGAATGAGTAATGCACAGGCCAGAAAGTCACATGAGAAAGGTCACAAAACAGCAACTACAAAATATACATCCATACATACATACATATATGTTAATTTCTCTACACTTCAAAATATTAGCAACACCCACACACACACACGAAAGTTCTTTGACGTTTTGTCTTTGTGACTCACCTTTGCCAGCTCCTGATTTTTTATTGCGTCGCGGCATATTCTTTTTGTTGCTTTTGCGTTGTTCACTAGATTCAGGAATTTTGTTTTTGTTTTTGGTTTCGCTTTGACTACTGATCTTGACTATTATTTACACACGCACACACAAATAAAAGCCTTGTAGGGCAGTGTCCTTTTACGCGAGAGAGAGATAAGCGTGCAAGAGAGAGTCTACACAAAGATGTCTACACACGGACGCGTTTGGCGGCAACTATTGGCGGCACTGGCACGTGTGTTCTCTGCTTTTATTGATTTTATATATGTATGCGTTGGACGACGATGACGTTCAGGAATTTAGGTTAGAATTTGTATTGGTGTGGCAGTTGATGTTTTTTCTTCTTCTTCTTTGATATGCTTTGTTTAAACTTGAAGAATTTTAATCAAGGCGCAGCTATGCCAAATCTTTTATGTTTCCAAAATTGTCTTTGTTGCTGCGCTTGCCTTTGGTGCCTTTTGTTGCACAACACGCGTTTGCAAATGTTGAGAACTAATACGGTACTGAATGTTGTTAACTTGCACGCGCGTTTTTTATATAGGCTTTCCTGCTGCTGTTGCTGCTGCTTCTGATTAGAAAAATGTTTGTCGTTGCTTTGTGTTGCCACAAATTTCATGTTTAATTGCAATTGAATTTCGTTGCGACTTTCTTGGCCTTGAGACTCTTTATGTGTCGTCCGACGTCCGACAGCGCCGCCTTAACCGAGGGTCTTTAATTCGAGTTGTGAAATTGCTGTTTGCTGTAGCGAATGCAGCTGCTGCTTTGTTATTAGCTCTGGTTTTTTACTGCTCAAGCGTGCACAACTTTTACTTTAGCTGGTAAAGCTTTTTTTAAAAGCTCTGTGTTGTTGGTGTATTGTTTAAAATAATGCAAATAATTAAGCACTTTTCGTTTTGCTCGATTTGACGAAATTATAATGACACATTCAAAGCAGTGTTGAGAAGCGAGTTACGTTTTATATCGAAACTAACCTATCGAAAACAATACATGACTCACCTTTTACGTCATGATAGTGATAACAAAAAACGTAAAACAAACTGCGTAACGTAAGACAAACTGCTCGGATTTCACTGCTTTATAAATATAAATTATGAATCATAATCATTAACAGTTGATATTTTTACATAAAATAAAAAAACGGTGGTTTTTATTTTGATACCGTTAACAGCTCTTTGATTTGAATTAAGGCGCGAGGCGGAGACTTTATTTTTTTACCAACGTTTTAAAACATTAGTATCAGTTATGGATCAAGACAGCAAATTCGATTTTAAATAAATTATTTATATCCAAATCAAAACAGCTCGTTAAATCTGAAATATCCTAGGATACAAGAGTCCTTCATTTATTTGTCTATGTAGAAAATAATTTATTTAATATCAGCTGCATGCTATACATATGACAGAATATATTAACTATAGCTCCCACCATATTAATTATTGTACAAACTCTGAAAATATAACATTATTCATATCCATTCTTGCAGAGTTGAAAGTGGTTTGAATTTGTTGAGGAATACCCTTTATTAAACATCGGTATCGTGATTGCGCTTGCAGTAAATATCGCGCTTTTACCAACATATCGATATTTGCTCTCTCTCGCATTCATTTCTATAGTATGTTTATTATTTATTGCAAAACGCACTAATCACAAGTAGCAGTTAGGCAGCGATCCGAGAGTGGCTGGCTCCAATGTTCGCATAAAGAAAAGGATGTACATGCCGATAAGTGTTTGTTATCAATAAATAATTGTTTGGTGCACACACAAAGCAGCAGCAGCAACAACAAATTCTATTGAACTTCGGTTCGTCAGAACTCGAACTTTGTTACACACACATACACCCACACCTACACACATGCATATGCCTATGCCAGCGTCAGTGGATGTGAATCAATAACAATAAAAACAAAAGGCCAACGAAAGCAACAACACCAACAACAAACCTACAACGTCATTTGTTTTGGGTTTCTGCACTTGCACAAGAAGATAATTAGGTAATTTGTAAACTGCTTGCGACAGCATCAGCGCCATTCACCTGTTAGTGTTAGTGTAATGTTAATCGCTAACAGCTTAAAATATTGATGAGAGAGTGAGGAGAGAGAGAGAGAGAGAGAGCGGTATTGCGAGGTAATCGCGATTATCGCTTAACCTTAGCCCCCAATCCATGTTCAATATCTAATCTGTGCTTTATGACTAGCTTGATTTACAGCTCACACACACACTGACAATGGTGAACATTGAGGAACGTTTCCAAGCGGCGGTCAACGTGATCAAAGGACTGCCAAAGAATGGACCCTATCAGCCCACAACCAGCATGATGCTCAAATTCTATGGCCTCTTTAAGCAGGCCTCGGAGGGGGGCTGTGCGCAAAAGAAGCCAGCCTTTTGGGATGTTGTGGGGCGTGCCAAATGGGATGCATGGAATCGAAATCGTGAGCTGACCAAGGAACAGGCAATGCAGCGCTACGTCGAGAGTCTGCAGGAGATCATTGAGACGATGTCGTTTACGGAGAATGTGCAGAACTTTGTGGGCAGTCTCGACGGGCTGACCAACATTAATTTGGACGAACTGGAGCTGGTGTCGCCGGGCATGCGGGAGCTGGCCGAATCGCATCCCAATTCGCCGTTCCATTCGCGCACAAATAGCCCGCAGCATGGCAGCAGCGCCAACGGGCTAAATAATGTGGGCGTGGCAGATGCATCGATGGGGAATGAAACACCGCTGACTAATGGCTACATATCGAAGCCAAGCAATGGATACTCCGCCAGCCACAACGACTCCACCGCCAACAACAACAACAATTACACAAACAACAGCAGTGTGGCCATTGTGGAGCCCTCCGACGACGAATACGATGATCCCTACGACACAATGCTGCCCCAGGAGCTGACACAAGCCCTGACCCACAATACGGACATGCTGCGACAAATCCAAAGCACAGTTTCGTCCATGAACTCCGACGTGGCTGCAGTGCAGCGGCGTGTGCGCGGCATGGAGCAATCTTTGTTGGAGCTGCGCAATGTCCAAAAGACAAGACCCGCAACTGCCGTTTGGTGGCCATTCAAGGATATATCGCCACTTTGGTTTGCCGTCTTGGTATTGTGGCCCTTCCTGGTGCGTCGCCTGGGTCGAATGGTGGAAAGCAGACGCCGCTGACGACGCAAAGGCAAATTATTGGTATGGTAGCTAAATTATCTCTATTGGATACACTCGGTTATGGGCATTAGCTTTGTGGGGCTTGCTTTAATCCTCGTTGGCCCTTTTTTGTTTAGTTTCGTCTCGTCTCGTCAGTTTATTCAGTTGCAATTTGTACATACATATATATGTTAGTATATGTCTATTTATGTTTTATACCCCGATTCCACTAGGCTGCATTCAACAGCAAGTTGCGAGTGTCCAATTGGACTTACAACTATGTTAAAGTTCTGTTCAGTGCTCTGTAATGTTAACTTCTAGCGCTCCCAGTTGGCCGGTTTCTGGTAATTGCATTCATACGAATGCAGCCTAGTGGAATCGGGGTATTAGTTACAAGCAAAAAAACTATTTGTGGCACATTCCCCCCCATCTACACATATTTACACTTATTAGTTTGTAAGACGAAAAGTTTTGAATGCATTTTTTGTTTTCTTCAAATGGTTGTAAAACAATTTAATTACGTTACGTTATAATTGTGTAATAAATTTATGTAAAATGCAAAGGAACAAATTCCACGTCGCCTTTTAGTTTAGTTTGGCTGTGGAGTTAGGCGCAAATAGCTTTTGCCGGATGGCACCGCGATCATCTCGATGCCGTCGGGAAAAAGCTTTGGCACATCAGCTGACTGCACCGTGGGCAAAATCATGCACTTGCCGCCCGATTGCCAATCAGCTGGCGTCGCCACGCTCTTCGTTTGCGTCAGCTTCAGCGAATCGATGACGCGCAGTATTTCACTAAAAATTAAATTTAGTAAATATAAATATTATTGATTTGACTTTTAGCCTCACTCAAAATTGCGGCCGGTGGTGGCTGGGTACAAAATGGAGAGACGCAGCTTTTTCTTGTCATCGATAACAAAGACGGCGCGACAGGTGAGGGGAATGCCAGCTGCATTTAGCTCATCCTTGTCCAGCATGTTGAGCTTCAAAGCCAACTCACGCTTGTCATCGGCAATTATAGGATAATCAAAGCTAGGCAATTCTGCGAGAAAAAGAATAAAGTTAAATGCAACAGGTTGAGGTTTAACAACTTACTGCCATAGCTTTTGATATCTTCGATCCAAGCATTGTGGGACTCTGCAGTGTCGCAGGACAGAGCAATTGGCTTAATGCCGCGCTTAACAAATTCCGGAATTAATTGTGCAACGCGAGCGAGTTCCGTTGTGCAAACGGGCGTGAAATCCGCCGGGTGAGAAAAAAGGATGGCCCAACTGTCCGACATCCAGTCATAGAAGTCGATCTTGCCTACATTCGTCTGAGCCTCGAAGTTGGGAAACTGATCACCAATATTTAAAGCTTTGCCAGCCATTTTTCTTTTTCTTCTGAGTTTTGTTAAATTAAAATTAATTGAACGGAAAAGAGCAATTGACAAAAATGATAAGTCAAACTATCGAAACCAAGTAAAAATACCAGCTCACGATATTTCTAGCGATTGGTAGTTATCGTTATCTATCGTTGTGACTTTTTCATAACAAGTCAACAAAAACAAATCAAGTCAGTGAAAATAAAGAAAATAGTAAAAATCTAAATATATATACATCATGTCTGATCTGAGTATCAGCGGTACTCATGTACATCTGCAGCCACAGACACCACCACCGCCATCGCCGCCGCCGCCAGCCACCGAGCCATTTCGCATCACAACAAATGCACCACAAATGCTGGATGCAAATTTAACGCCAGGACGCCGGAAGCTTCAGAAGTGGCTGGGACGCGTCTTGCGTATCGTCATAACCGATGGACGCGTACTCGTCGGCTATTTCAATTGCACCGATAGGGACGCCAACATTGTGCTGTCCATGTGCGCCGAATATTTGGTCGAGGGCCAAGAGCCTCGTCTGTTGGGCAATGTTATGGTGGCTAAAAAGCATATTGTTTCTCTAAACATTGACGAGCCAAGACCGTCGACAATACTCTAAGCTAGACCGATTTCTATAAATATTAAATTAAAGTCATATTAAAACCATAAATTAAATGGTGTAATAATAATTAAACATTTACATTAAATCATTTGATGGTTTGAAACTTTACTAAAATTCCGCTGTTCGTGCTAGTGAATGGCACAATGTCGCGTTGCCAACTATATTAAAATCAGCTGCTTGAGCAGTATTTTGCTTTCGTTGCAGGCGTTTCATGATTTTTTAGTGCATTTCGCATGAAGCGACAACTAAATTGCTGCTGAAAGGCATTAATAATGTGTAGAACAATTAATTGATAGAACAAACACTCAATTGAGCACAATCAACGATGGATTTCACGACCTTCGTGAAGCCTTCAAACGGCGGCGAAGAGCAAAGCGATACGAATTTACAGTTTTGGAAGCACGTCGAGTATATTGAGAATCATGGGAAGCAGGAGGATGACTACGAATATTGCATGACCGAATTCCTGCGCATGTCGGGCATCTACTGGGGCGTCACGGCGCTCGACATAATGGGCCAGCTCGAGCGTCTCGATCGCAAATCCATTATTGAGTTTGTGAAGCGTTGTCAGTGCCCGACAAGCGGCGGATTTGCGCCATGCGAGGGCCACGATCCGCATCTGCTGTACACGCTGTCGGCGGTCCAAGTGCTGTGCACGTACGACGCGCTCGATACCATCGATTGCGATGCGGCAGTGCGCTATATTGTCGGCCTGCAGCAGCCGGATGGCAGCTTCTTTGGCGACAAGTGGGGCGAGGTGGATACCAGATTTAGTTTTTGTGCCGTCGCCGCATTGACGCTGCTCAAACGCATGGACCAGAGCATCGATGTTGACAAGGCGGTCAAGTTTGTCATGTCCTGCTGCAATCAAACGGACGGCGGCTTTGGCTCCAAGCCAGGCGCTGAGTCACACGCCGGTAAATATTACTATACTATATATATATACTATATTCTATATCCTTGCCGTTTGTTGCAGGACTCATTTATTGTTGCGTTGGCTTCTTGTCGCTGACGCAGCGTCTGCATTTGCTGGATGTGGACAAGTTGGGCTGGTGGCTCTGCGAGCGGCAGCTGCCATCGGGCGGACTCAATGGGCGGCCCGAGAAGCTGCCCGATGTCTGCTACTCGTGGTGGGTGCTCTCTTCGCTGACCATCATGGGTCGCCTGCACTGGATTAGCTCCGAGAAGTTGCAGCAGTTTATTCTGTCCTGCCAGGACACGGAGACGGGCGGCTTCTCGGATCGCACCGGCAATATGCCCGACATCTTCCACACGTTGTTCGGCATTGGTGGGCTCTCGCTCCTGGGACATTCCGGCCTAAAGGCCATCAATCCTACGCTCTGTATGCCCCAATATATTATCGATCGGCTCGAAATTCAGCCGCAAGTTCTTTTGCACTAAAATACAAAAGCTATAGCCAATGTTATGATTGTACGATTTCTTTAAAAAGTGAATCCTCCCCGTTTCTAGAAAACTCCTCAAACAGAAGTTGAACCAATCTTTGTAATCCTTCACATTTTGCTTGTTTGTTATGCATTTATATATATATTTTTAATTTTTTTTTATAGACACACACACACACACATATGTATACATATGTGTAAGAGTAAATCTGTAGTATATGATATAAAGCCCAATTTTTGTATTTGTAATATTATAGAGCAAAAGTAAATAAAGACACTATTTTATTATTGCATGCCAAACTTGAAGATATTTAAATTTGGCTAATTATCAGAATAAAGATCATTTTAAGTTGGGAAAACTGTGAGGATTCAGTTATAAATACTTTGCTTGAATATTTCAACTTTCTTATATTAGGATTGTGGATAGTTTAACAAATAAAATTGTTTATTAATTATTTTTCTATAAAAGAAAGGATTTTTAAAAAATCCAATCTTTATTTCTATAAATTTTATTCCTAAATATATATTTTATTAATTAAAAACAATGATAATTTCCAAATAAAATATTTTATTGCAAAAATAAACTAATTTATTATGAATGAAAAAACAATTTCCAAGTGATATATATATATATTAAACAATTTAAAAATTAGATATGTATGTATATATACATAAGGATAACAAAGAGTGTAAGACTAAGGATACAAATATCGTGGCATAATAATTACGTATAAGAAAAGAAACGAGACGAAAAACAAAATCACACAAAAATTGGAATTACAAACTAGAAACGATATATATACTATATAAAGTCTAGTCACAGTGCGGCGGCCTCTAAGAAAACAAAATAAACCGAAAAATTAAATGAATTCGCTTTCAATTAAAGACAATTGAAATGAATTTATATAGTATTTTAACTGGCCAGAAACAAGGCTATATATATGTATGTATATATATGAATATTTTGAAGGTGTATCTGTGTTGAAATGTGTGCGAGTGTGTGTGTGTGTTTGTAGTATACTTCGATGCACGTCTAAGGCACTCTAGAAACAATTTCAGCTATTTATTCGTCTACAGACTAATTAAGGGTTGAGTTCTTCTAGGAATTATTGAATTTCTCATCGCTGGTCAGCACATTGTAGGCACAGCCCAATGCCCAAGAGATTTCATGACCATCGATCTTCTTATAAAGCTGAAAGTTAAGAAAAGATACATTAGGAAAAAGCCAGAGCTATATTTATATTTTGGGGGATATTACCTTTACTTTCTTGTTGTCGTTCAGTCCGAAGCCTTCACGCAACAGCACCGATATGAACGTCAAATCGAAGCACATAAATGGCTGCTCATCATTTGGTATTGCACAGATTTCCTGTGCCTTTTTGCGGTATGCCTCGACGGTCGTCTCGCCACCGGCTGTTGGATCCACCAGACCCGATTCGATGGCGCGCTCAAAGTAATAGCTAAATGCAGCGACGGCATGCTGCTTGAGTGTGAAGGGTTTCGGTTTGACCAACGGCATCACTTTGCTCTTGACCAGCTCCAGACAGGCATCGAAATCGACGACTGGCTGCTCGGCACTGGACTTGATGTTCTCCTTGCCGCTCACTTGATACTTGACATTGCCATAGATCCAAGTGCGATTGGCTATGATGGGATTGACGCAGACGCTCTCCACAATCGTATCGTCGGCACTGTAGCCCTTGGTGAAGACGGCATGGCGGGCAGCCATCAGGCCTAATCCCAGGTAGCTATGTGTGAACACATTGATCTTTCTGCTCGAGGTAACCACCTCGTGCATATACTTGTCGTAAACCGGCACTTGTTCGGGATCTGTGGGCGAGAAGGTGACCTGAGTGCTGCCGCCACCCAAGTCCAGAGCAGCGGCCTGATTCGTCTTGGACAGGCGGCCGAGCAAAAAGTTGACTGTGAACCAACTGAAGATGCCCTCATCGGTGCCATCCATTATCTCGACGGCATCGATATCCACACTAAACTCCGACTTGGCAAACAAATCGCGAACAGCGTTTAGCAGATTCTCGGCTTTGCTTTGTGGCAGCAGACGCAATCCAGCTGTGGCTTTAAGCACTAGCGGCGTGGAGGACCAATGCTCCTTGGGTATAAAGGCACGTGCTTCGTCCAAAAGTAACTTAATCGAGTGTGCGCCTTCGGCGGGATTATCAGCAAAAGAGCTGAGACCGGGCTTGCGCTCCTTGAACAGCTCCTCGTACAGCACCAGCTTGTTGTCGATGAAGCTGCGATTGAACTTGTATGCCAGCACACGAGATCCCGTGGAGCCGGCATCGATAATCGCCGCATATTGCACCTTGCTGTAGCCCAGCTTGGAGGCCAGACGTGCCAGATACGGGCTCGCATTGTCCGACACAAAGCCTGCATCATGTTGTTTCGATGTCGGCGGTTTGATTGTGGTGCGGGGTGCATTTTGTTGAGCGTGTTGGGCATCCATGTGCGGCGATTCATGAAAACGTGCGGTAACAGTGGGAAATTCAGATGGTTTTGTTAATATTTTTGGCAAGGTAGGGGGAGGTGGAGATGCAATTTTAGTATAATACAAATGATACACACCAAAGACAAACAGCAGCAGGACAACAGATACAATCAAACATAGAAATGAGAGCTTTAGGCCGCTCGTCCCGACGCCCCCCCGTCCAGTTCCGTTTCCATTGCTGTTGCTTTTGCGTCGAGTTGTCGATTTATCATCGCTGGCCAGCTGCATAATCGAAAATAAAATTTAAACACAATCATTTTGTTATATAGTTGTATTTTAATTGGCAGGCGAGAGCAAAAATCTACCAGCTTGTATTCGTATCTCATTGCGCCGCTTTTGTTGTCTATAAATAACTAGCATTTTATCTAAAACACATGTTGGCTGCCTTGTCTTCTGCTCGATTTTCGTTTTGTTGTTACTTATTTTTTATGTTTCCGTAACGTGCGCAATTCTCTTGGCAATATATTCTTATCTGCCATTTGGCAGACAATTTCGTTTTTGTTGTTGTTTCGTTTCTTCTTTTTTGAGATTCATCGACAGCAGGCAGCGAGGGCTGCACAGTAATTTTTTCTATCGATAAGTTGTGCAGCCAGGGCTGGACATAAATCAATAAGCTTTGCTAACTTTGCTACAATTTTTGGGTTGTTATACAAAGGGTATGATTTAAATTTAAAAATTACCAGAAAAAGTATAATTAAAACTAAAACTCAAAAAATAATTATTTAAAATTATTTAAGAATTCTTGCTATTATGATAAGAGTTGAAAATGCGTAAAATGAAATCGTCAACACTCAAGATACTACGGCTTGTCTCACATACAAATTAAGCACTCCTTTTTCACAAATACTATAATGTATACTTATGCATATTCAAGTTCCGCAGGTGATGTAATGAATAAATTATTCAAATACATTTCTGGCTTTGCTTGGGGGGGCTAAACTGCCTGGTCATCATTAATATAACAATTTATTACAAAATGTCTTTGCAAATACAAAGTGAACTCTTTTTGCTTTTGAAGGTTATCTTGTTACCAACCTCTGTAGACAAGTTATGATGGGGCTGTGCTGCGATAAGATATTCGTCTATCATTTTGGGTCTGTTTGCTTCAGTTGTTGTTTGTTTATTAAAGTATCTTTTAGCTTGATTAAATATTGTTGCTCGAAAAAACACAAACAATAACAAAAACCAAAACTAATTGACTTTAGACTCGCCAATTGTTTATAATAAACATACTTAATTATGCTAATTAGCATGTCAATTACTATAATTGCATTAGCAGTGCTCGAAAATGCGGAAAATTAACATCTTGAAATGAAACATCTGCCCAAAGGTTAAGGCGCCTTTTTTAAATCAATAAATGTATGTAAATAAAAGATATTTATATACGACGTATTCAAGTGCATTATCATGAGTAACTCACAATGGGGGTTTGATATTGTGTTTGCCAAAACGATTTGCTTATCAGTCGACACAATAATAAAATAGCCTCGACTCGACTGTTTACATAGCTATTACGTTATATGCATACACAAGGGTTAATGGTACACACACACACACACACGCACATAGGAACTCAATTGCAACCTGTTTTGCCCACGCCGGCATCTCAATGAAAAAAAGAGAGAAAAGAGAAGAAAGCAATTGAGTTTTTCTAATAACATCGTTTCGCATGCCAACGAATTTAACGACCTTGCTGTTAAGAAATGCAAAACTTAATAAACCTTAACTTAATTCCCCCCAAGTATGAAGGAATTTGAGAATTTAATTGGTATGCGGAACCTCTAAAAATTGTTAATAAAGCGAGGAAGAACAAGTTAAACACCAGTAACTATAACATTAAATATAAATAATAAAATATGAAGCACCTGTTGTTAAACGTTTACGCATGTGAAACAAAATGTTATCTAACATCTGTAAATAACTTTAACTACGCTCAACTCTTTATACATATGTATGTATGCATGTACATATGTATGTATATAAGACTAAGATTTGCCGGCTGAGCTTAACAAAAAGAAATAAAAACAAAAGAGACAGCAGCAATTAATTTGGTATGCAAATAGATTTTGGCACAATTTATTCAAAGCATTGGCGACTCAATTATTTATTGAGCACTTTTTTTTATTACGCTGACGTTTGCCCTTTGGCATTTGCCTACCTTTCGGTTTCGCACATCGGTGGTTTTCATTGTGTTGATATATATTTGATTTGTACTGAATTTTGTATATAAACTCTATAAAATGTAAACTTTATTCACTAACACATTCGTATAAATTTTTTGCAATCCTTTAATTGCGATTGCTTAACGCTTATAAACTAGATATAACTAAACGGCAAAGTCCACGTCGCGCACGAAATGGCGTACTAAATTAAACTAAAAGGTCCACAATCAGCTGTTGCTGTTTTTAAGTGAAGTAGCAGTGCTGTGTAAATGTGCGTTGAGCTATGTTATGGTCACCCCAAAATGTTAAACACATAACAGTTGAAACCGACTTTCATGAAACCTAATTTCAAAAAATCTAGTTTTAAATTGAAATTTTTGTGTTTCAGATTAATTTATTTATTTTGCAGCAGCTACTTTTAGCTGAAATTTATCATTACAAAAATATAATGGTGTGCTCAAATGAGACTGTTATAAACATTTGCTATGAGTATTTTATAGTATTTTTTGTTATAACTTTTGTTAGTTATTTCTCAGAGCTGGTCCCTCTACTTTTTTGTTGTTTCGTTTTGGTTCTCTCAAAGAACTTACCGTTTCACAAATTGCCCTGACCGGTCACACTTTAGTTAGTACCAAAACAAATGCCGATCGGAGTAGTTGCGCGCGTGTTTGTGTTGCGCCGCGAGCGTTGTGGAAAAAAGTATTTGTCAATATTTCGTTTTATCACGCAAAACAAGTCCACAAAGCACAAACAAATAAAAAGTTATTATAGTATATACTCATAATTAAATACCGAATCATAGTTTCAATCAAAATAACAACGAACGAGGCCCGAACAAAAATCTCTGTGCATGTTTTTGTTGCAGAATCGGCTGTCGCTCGTAAGAGTGTGGGAGTAGTAGTGTGTGTGTGTGGTAGTGTATAAGTGTTTGCGTAGTAGAATTATAAAATGCAAGCAATCGCATTAAAATAAGCATAGTGCATAAATTAAATTCAAAAAAACAGAACCAAAGGCGAATTTTAATTCACGCAGCGTAAAACACCGTAAAGTTGTAAAAGCAAAGGCAAAGCCAACTGCAAATGTGGGGCCGTGCATGTGTGTGCGTGTGTGTGTGTAACAACGACGAGGACAAGAGCGCAATAAGATAAAATTGAAGGTTATTCTCTACAAAAGCAACAACAAATATACAAGTGCTTTTGTACAAGTGTGCGTGTGTGTGAGAGAGGAAGAGAGGTAGCAAATGAGAGATAGAAGAAAGAGAGAGAGAGAGAGGCGCAAACAAACACACACACACACATACAGAAATGGGGAGAGCGCACGCTCACTCAAAGAAAGCAGCGCACAAAAGCAAATGCTGAAAATGTCAATAAACTCTGCAAAGGTGAGGAAAAACGCAACGCAAGAGTAGCTTGGCAGCGGCAGTGGCAGCGCCAAAGCAGCACCGCTCTGCTGCTGTGTAAAATGAAACCCAGAGCAAAAGCAGCAGCAGCAGCAGCCGCAGCAAAGAAAGCAGTCAACAAGCAAGTGCAAAAAAGAACAACCCACACATACATACGTGCGCATGCATATACACACATACATATGAATGTATGTATGTACAATTGCTCGTACGTCGTACGTGTGATTCTTATTGGATGTTGTTGCAAAAATATATATGTATGTATGTATCTGGTTTTGAGCTTGCAGCTTCCGCGTTTGGGCTGCGCGCGTTGCAGCCAACTTCAACAGTTGCCGTTTAGCAGCATTTTGTTTATTTACTTTTTGTCAATTTGCTGCTTGGTCGCTCGTTAACCCACACACACACACACACTCGAACACACATACTCGCACGAACACTGAATGATTAATTTACCGTTAATAATTTACAGGTGAAAAAATAAAAAATCAAATAAAATACATAATCAAAAAAGGCAGCGGCATTAATTGTGCAATAATAATACCGTTCTCATTATTGTGCAGAATATTTTTTATAAAACCATTTTTACACAATATCAAATTTTTACAACAACAAAATTAATTTGCATAAAATTAAATAAAATACATTAAATAAGCGTGTAAAGAATATTATAATTAATTAAATATAATAAACATTCAATCAAAATGAGAAACAACTCAAATTGAGTTTGTGAAACGAAAACGCAACGGAACAATTTTTTGGGAATATCCAAATTAAATCGAATTAGACTGAAAACAAGGACAAAAATGGAATATTAAATTTTACAATTTCGGAATGGTAAGTAAGGGAAATATTCTTTAGTAAAAATACTGTTATAATACTTTTAAGTTACTATTGGATTCTTACTTAAGATCTTTTACTTTGGCCCTTAACCAACATTTTGCACCCGCTCAACGCTCCGGCTTCGACGGGCCCCTTGAGTATTAACCGCAAAGAAAAGAAAAGAAATGCATGTAAATCAAAATAATTTAATTAACGCCCAAAACATCACTTCAAACTTAGCTCTCCTCCAACCCCGAACGAGAGCAAGTCACTTCACTTCGAAGCAGTGAAATGTAACGGCGCCATTCGCGGTCACTTGAACTACTTTCTTGGCGGGGCGATCCAATCCCCGATCGCTGACTCATGGAGCCCATTGGACTTTTCGCTTGTGGATCGTTTTTTGTTTTTGTTTTTTCTGGTTGGACGTAACTGCAATTGTGCAGCCTCTCTTGGCCCCGGAGGCCACCGGAAATTGTTGTTTCCAAACGTTTCACAAAAACAAAAAAAAAAAAAGGTTGCACACGAGTTAAGCGACGCTTATAACGATGCGGCTTGGGCACGTTTTGAACTCTATCAAACACACACATTTCTTCTTCTTCTTCTGCCGATGCTGCCGCCGCTGCTTCGTTTTCTTCCGCTTGTTTGTCGTTTGGCGTTCGGCTGGGGCTTGACCCAGAAAAATCGAAGACTCTTCGTCTGTGCCCCGTGTAGGTGTATTGTAATAATAATGATGATGACGATCATCATCATCATCATCGTTGTCATTCTTTGTTGTTGTTGTTGATGATAATGATGCAGCCATCTCATAAACCATTTTAAATGTTGGCTCATTATTATTTTGACTGCGTCGGCTTGCGGTTTTTTTGTGTTCATCGTCGTCGTCGTCGTTTAACTGTTGCAGTTGCACTCTTTGCTTATTGCCATTGTATACCCTGTAAATCGAATGAAGCAGTAGAACGGCGGTAAAGCTATAAAGTTGATAACAAAGAAAAAGTTTTAATATGTTTTATGATTCGAACATTATTCAAATCAAAACTACAACACTTACTTCCAAAATTAAAATTACTGGGTATCACATAGTCTATCATTTTCATACAAATTATTACTCATACTTGTTCGTCAATGTGTTTATATGTGCGGTCTTTGCTTTTATCAGTTGGCAGTCAGTCAGCAGCAGCTTCCTTCTACCTCCACCTCCCCTTCCCCCCTTTCACCCTCTACTAGTATCTTTCGTCTCGCTCTGCCGCGCGCAGCCAAGGTTGTCGGCATCTTGAATCTTGTGCAAGTTGATTGGCTCTGGCCGTTTGGCATTTTTATGATTATTTCTGTGTTGGACCGCGTCCATTGCATTGTTTATGTTCTTGAACTCTTTTTAAGTGTGTGGCTAAATGCGGCCCCAAAACTTTAATTTACTGCCTTTGCTGCATTGCATTATTTAAGCAGAAGCCAGGTGGGCGGTGCAAGAGCTTGAGGCGGATAGTCAGAGGGAGAGAGAGAGGGGCGTTGAACAAGAAAATGATTGCAGTTCGGTTGGCAGCTTGTCGATTGTAAAGAGTGTTATCGATAAATATATATTTATTTAGAGGCAGTCTTATTGACATCATGGTAAATAATATAATTTTTATGTATCGATTAATTTTACTGGTAAACAGTGTGTGCAATGATATCGATAACAGTATTACCCATTTAATCGAATATAATATTATTTATCGATTATTTTTACTGTCAATGATATCGATAACAGTAATACCCATTTGATCGAATATAATATAAAATAACAAAGATGCTATCAAAAATGAAATGAAATGATTTATCGATAAACTAGTATGAATAGTTTGTTTTCGATAACAACACTGATAATTTTGCTGTTCAAACCAATAAGAACGTTGTGTTTGTGATATATTAGATATGCAAACTGTTATCGATAAATATTGATTATTCTTCAATATTTAAGTTGGTGCAATCGATAGTTTTTACTTTACTAATAAATATTTTCTTCAACTAGAACGTTTGATATAAGTTTCAACTAGTGTGCTCGAATACTTTCATATCCCGATATAAATCTATCGTTTCTTATACAAATATCGATAAATTGACATATCATCAACAATCCTAGTGTTAACACTAGAATGTTGGCTTATGGTCTTTTAACAAAATTGAAAACATATTTCTTACATTCAGCTTGACATTGTTTAGAAATTTGTCTGTGCTTCAAGCATGTCAAATGTCTAATTTGTCCAACAGCAACAATAACGACAACAACAACAACAACAGCTACAACATCTTTTGTTTTGTTTTTTTGTAGTATTTATTTAGTTAACCGGTTCTCGATATATCCGCCGGGCATATATCGATTGTTACATGCCATTTGCCATCGTCTCTTTCTGTCTCTCTCTCTTTCTGTCTCTGTCTGTCTCGCTCATCATTTCTGACTGCTAATTAGCAGTTAACAATTGCAGCATTGACCTCCTCCCATAATTCTTCAGATGTTGTTGCTGCTGCTGCTGTTGTTGTTGTTGTTTCTGTAAAAGCCAGAGCAACAACTTTTCGCTTTGTTCTATTGTCTGAGGCGAGAGATCAAAGCGCAGATACAATAACATGGCAGCAAGTTTACCTTGTTGTAACCTCAGCGCAAAGAAGAAGAACACAAAGTCGAACTTAAAGTCTCAACCAAAAGAAACTTGACTGACGTTGTTGTTGCTGTTGTTGTTATAGCTGGTTCAACATTCGCCACAAAGCTGGCAACATTGTTGCTAAACTGCCGCTGCCGCTGCTGCGGCTGTTGCAGTTGCCATTTGGCAGCAACATTTGTTGTTGTTGCTGCTGCTGTTGACTTTTTGGCCAACATTGAATGGCTTTTTGTTGTTTTGTTTGTTCCTTTTTGCAGCTTTCTGTTTGATTTTTGCAACTGCAACTTTGGCAATTGCCATAACTGTTTCTGCTGCTGTAGCTGCAACCGTCTCTATAGCCTTTCTGTGTGTGTGTGTGTCTACTATATAAACATGATCGTTTTGGCCAATTTTTGTGCTACAGCAACTGCTGCCGTTCCGTTCTGCCTTTGCCCCGTTAACAGCTGCCGTTGAATGTTGTTGGCCAACTGCGAAACATGTTGCAGTTGCCGCTGTTGTTGTTGTTGTTGTTGATGGGTTGTGTAACAGTTGCAAGCATTTTTCTGCAGCTGAACTTTTTTTATACTTCTTATCTAGGAAATGCTTTGACATGGAAAAAGTGGAAATTGTTATAATTTTGAAGGAAATGTTTTAAAGAAATTTAGAAACTAAAGGTCAAATAACCTTATAAAAACTTAGAATCGAATGAGACATTAATTAATTGATCAATCTTCAACTAGTCAAAGTAGGCAAAGTTCTTTTTAGCTCGTTCGTTCTCGTTCTCTATTGTTGTAAGTTTAAGTATTTATTTATAACGTTGAAGGTCAGCTAATAAATCGGCGAGGAGCAAAGCTCAGCAACAAAATACAATTTATGGCCATTAGCCATTTAATTTATGCCAAAACAAAAGAGAGATGAGATGGATGCCACAGCAGCAGCCGCAGCAGCAGCACCAAAGAGATCAACAAATCGATAAAAAATCTCATCAAATTAAAACAAAACGATAAAAATTGATTGGCCCACGGGGCTCACAGACAAAAACGACTGGCAACAGGCTGTTGGCTCTTGGCTTGAACAAAAAAAGATAAAGACAAGTCCATAAAAAACGATTTTTATTAGAAATAATTCTAATGCCAAGACTAAGAAGAAATTTGGAAGTTGTTTAGCTTTTGTTCAAAGGAAAACTTGAACTGCCTTAAGCTCGCTCGCTCTCTCTCTCTCTCTCTTTTTCTTTCTCTCTACACCTCGTCGTCGCCCCTTGTGTTTGTACCTTGCCCTCAGAGTCTCGTCTGGGGGCATAGAGAGCTTTTTACTCAATTGCTTCGTCGTCTGATGACTAATCACTTGAAAATTGCCGCCAGCCCAACAGCAACAACAACAACAACAACTTGGAGAGTTGGGCTCCACTTCATGTTTGGCTTTTTGATTTGGATTTTGCTGGTTTTGCTTTGGTCCTCTTTTGCTTGCGTTGCTTTGCTTGATTGGTTCCACTCCCGCCCCACACACACACACACACTCGAACATAAGAAGAAACGGGTTTCTTCCTGTTTCAGGTTTCTCTTGGAGATCTCAGTTTGAGTGACGCTTCACATGACGCATGGCTCCATCATGTTTGGCGCTAAGCTCCAACTATCGCCCAGGCTGGGAGAAGAGGAGGGTGGGTTGCAAAGAATAGACACCATCATGACCAGCAAAATATTCACAGTTTTTAAAGGTAACACTTACCACTGATTTATGTGTGTGTGTGTGTTTGTTTAGGGCAGCAACAACACACTCGATCTAGCATTGAAGAGTCACTGAATACTTTCAGTAGCTAAAATATCTAAAAGCAATCAATTCAAGTACATACCACACTTTATTATGTGGGTGGAGATAAAATAATATATATCCATCTATATAGAAGAAAGTACCATTTAATGTTTGTGTATTTAGCTAATGTAAGCTTCTATCTCAATAGTTCTTAGAAATAACAATAATTTTGCAAATCACAACAATAACAAAATCTTTTAGCTTGGAAAAAAATTCACAAAGCTTAATACATTTATCCCTTTAGTTTATTTATTACAATATACAACTCGGTATATTTTTTAATTGTGTTAATATCTATTTATTACTTTTTAAATAATTTAAGTAATTAAAAAAATAGTTTTGTTAGTTGACTTTTGGTTTTTGTTCTTACTCAAAGTCCCAAAACAATAATTTAAATTAATGGGAATTTAATGTTTATTTGATTTTATGTTCGAAAATAATTTCTAAACAATATAATTAAAAATAAACAATTAAAAAAAATAAATATTGCTTGTGTTTCAATACGCAAGTCGAATATTTGATGAGGCATCTTTTTTATGAGCAAATAGTTTTGCATAATATTTTTTATGGTCTTATAGATTTCAATTAAATTTTTATTTATATATTTTGTCAGCGATGAATATTTTATATGTCGTTGTTGGGCTTTATATAAGCCAATTGACAACAGGTGTTTATCAAATGCCTTTGATCTGTTCTGTTCCCCGTGGAAAGCTATACGTACATATATCTGTCTGTATCACGCGACCGGCTAGCTAGAGTCCCCCCGTGCCCCTTACATCGACAAAAATTGTATTTTATTTTTTTGATAGTATAGAAAGCTATAGAAATTCTGTCATGATTCATTTGCCAAATTCATTGTGAGTAAATAAAATAAAAAAAAAAACTCCCCAAGGTCGTTGCTTTACTTGCACACACACACACTAACACACAGAGAACGTTCTTTAGTGCTTGAATAATTTTGTGTATATTTCCTACTTGAAATGTGCTAATTTATTTATGTACAATAGAAGCTTTATATGTATTATATTTTGTACTTATGACGATGAAGCAAGATACGCGGCATTGTCAACCTGTCGCCTGATTGAATAGCCAAACATATTGATGGATTGCTTGCGTTCTACTATTATGATAAATGAATTTTTTTTTTTTGGGTTTTTTAGTATCGTAGTCGATAAGAATTTTTGGCAAAAAAGTTGAAGTAGGTCAATTGTCTACGCCCCCGCCAACAACAAAGTTTGTGAAATGTTATCTCTATGAGCTTATGTTCCAATTTGACAGCCATTGTCTATGTCGAACCTAACGAAGGTCAACAAAGGTTCCAAAGAAAAAAAAAACTTCACAAAGCGCTTTGTTAATGATTGACATGTTCAACATTTAAGAAGACTACGGCTTTAAGTACGCAAATGTCACGGGTATCTCATTCTTAATCGTTTTTCATTCTTACAAGATGAAATACATAGATTGATGGCTTTTTTATATATGTAAATATTTGTATAGCATTTTATACACTTTAAACTTGAGTTTTAATATGATTCGAATTGATATTACTTTAAGATTATTAGGTTATTTGTTTTATTATATTGATTATTCGTTCGCATCTCAAATTATAAATGCTGACATGACGATAAGGATGACGATAAAGATGATCCTTAAAAGCACGATTCTTTTTTATATGGAATATAGAATATTTTTATTTAAATCTGTACAAAAGATATTGAGAAGTTAAGGCTTAGTAAGCTGAAAACTTTACTTTTGATTAATTTATATAATTTAGCTAGTCCTAAATCGAAAAGTATAATTTAAAAAAAAATCCATTTATTTAGAGCAAAGTGATCGAAGGCAACCCCAATAAAAATGGGATCATGAATTATGCATGTTGAAACATGTACATATTTTACATTTAAATGGTGCATGATCAAAATCGTTCTCTTCATCATGTTGTGAGTTGAGTTAAAAATGCGACGTCGCGCCATAATAAGCGACGCCTGGTAATATATGATTTCTCGGGTCCTAAATTAAACGAATGTCCTTCAAAACGGGGGCACTACATCACAACACACTGGCAAAAGCACCGACAAAAGGCTACAAGGAATACTATATAAAGAGAAAAAGATAAAAAAAAAGCAACGCATTTTAAGCTTGAATCAAAACAAATCAAGTTTGCTGTAGTGGGAAGGATGGATGGAGATACCTGGGGAAGGTGCAGAACGAACGAAACGAGGCAATAAAATGGCAAAACGAAAATATTTGTGCTAAAGTGTGGCAACAGCGAAACAGAACGGACGGACGGACAGACAGACAGACAAAGCGAGACTGAACTTAAAGGAGCGGGTCGCACATAATTTCAAGGATTTATGTCTTATTCAGCGCTTTAAAAGGTGGCCCACAACAACACAACAGCGAGTGAAATCCAAATGAATGGGACAGCTCCGGATTTTAAAGCGCGTAGCCAAAGCGGTTTGTTTTGATGTTTACATATTTATGAACAAGATGGTACAAATGATAATTTGAGTTAAGAGCTTTGAGTTACAACCACAATTTGTAATAAGCTCTTTAATGAGCTACCAACTGTGGGTGTGGCTGATACTTAATATAAAGGGGTGAGAGGAACTTGTTAGTAAATGAAAACTAGGTGGCGCCCTTTGGTACTTAGTAAACGTATCAATTGCTGGGATTTATCAAATATCGATATATATCGATAAAAATCGATATACCTGCCGAAAGGTTAAGTGAGTTGTCAAAGCCAGTTGACAAAACTGACAGCCAACAATTTATAATAAAGAAAAAAGAAACACAAAAAAAAACACTCGAAACACATTTAAACACCCATCGAGAAACGCCCGCCGGGGGAGGCTGAAGAACTCGCAACAACAACAACAAAACAAAAGGCAATAAAAGCAACGCGCGAAGAAGATCATTGGACACATTTGCAAAGAAATAAGAAGAAGAGAGAGAGACGAAGTAACATCGCAGCCGAAGAGCAAACAGAAGAAGACAAGGAGGCTAAACATAAAAATAATATAATAAGAAGAAAAAAAAAAGAAGAAGCAGCAGCAGCAGCATCAGACAGACAAAAGAAAGGCCAAATACGTTCAAACATTGTCAGCAGAAGTCGAGGCAGCGACGTTGACAGCGACGGCGGCGGCGGCAGCGGCAGCGACAGCGACGACTTGTTGCCAAGACATAAAAAACCAAACAAAGCGACGAAGAGGAAACCAAAGAAAACCTATGAAAATAAAAAAGAAATGCGAGAGAGAGAAGAGCGAGCATGAACAACATAAGAATAAAAGTAACACGTCATCATGCCTGCGCCCCCCCCTCGGGGCGGCCAATGCCAAGAACAAGTTGTAAATGAGGCGACAGCAACAGCGACGGCGAAAGAATGATGAAGAAGAAGCAGCGCAGAAACGTAACCAAACGAAGACTGGCCGGCCAGAAGAAGAGGTCATTGGCGGCCGTTGACTTTGTCTCGTTGATGACCTTGCCCCGAAAAATGGCGTGGTAAGGCAGACGAAAAAAAAATATGAAAGAAGAGAAGAAACAAAATACAACCATGCGTATGCGTACGTGTATGTATGTATGTGTGTATGTGTTTAAAACGGGCAGCTGAAAGTTGAGCGAGCGCCGCAGTCAACACTGGAAATGCAGTCGCAAAGTCAACGAGTGACAGAGAAAGGGAGAAAGACAGTTAGACATAGAACATAGCACAGGAGAAAGCGACGGGCGAAAGACAGAGATAGAGGATTGTAGGTGCGCGGCGCGCGTGCAGCTGGTGACACTGCACAGACTGCAATGCCCTTTTGCATTGGAGCAACTAAAACGGAACAAAGGACGAGCCAACACACACACACACACGAAGAGAGACAGACAGATAAAGAGACAGACTGCTTTGGGCACAGGGCCAAGGCAAATGGAGCAATGACATTAATGGGCATACTTTTTACATACACACACACACACACACACATGTCTGCGACAATAATACGAACGTGCGAGCTTATTCAAAAAGAGAAACAGATACGGCACTTTTTTTTAAGAAAGAAAGTGTTTTTAAATACTTTTTATGCATTGCACACACATACAAATGTACATATATATTTAAATGTATTTACGTAAATTAAATTAAATGCATTTGACGTTTTAAAAAGAAGAACAGTAGTCTCTCTTTATACAGTGAACACCTGCAATAGCGAACTACATTTAATAAATTATTTACCCAAAAATTAATCAAAATCTCAATTTTTTAACTCAAAGAGCACAAATTTATCAATAGAATATATTTATAACAATTTTTTTTATTATATTTTAATCAAAAATATTCTTAAAGCTATTTAATGGCATCTGTTACATTTTTTATAGTTATTTTTTTTAAAGAAAACTCATATTAAACAATGGCTCAAAGCTAGATTTTTTTTATTGTATTTGGAGCATAACAATTACAAAAACTAATTTGTGTAATAAAAATAAAGACCATTTGCCATTGTCATAAAAGTAAAGGGCTAAACTGCAGCAGCGGGCCAAATGGCAACAATGCCAAACGGCAAATGGCAAATGGCCATTGGGTCTGTGGCATGAAAGCACGTTGCTTCCATTGGCTTTCCCATGACGAGTTACTGACTGACTGACTGATGGACAAAGTGACGAGCTGTGCCAGCACATTGCATTGACTGCATTTGACTATGCGTTGCATTCACCACGCAAAACAGCAAAAGGTCTCTTAAACAGAGTCATTAAGCGATACGCTCCCCAAAACGCAACTGCTCAGCGGCCCATGCAAAAAGGTGCACAACAGTTGCACATACTGCACAGTGGTTATGAACCAATAAAACCATATTTAATAGTCGAAGTACAGAAATAAAAGAATTCGTTGGATTAATAGACATAAATATTTGTTTGTAGCCAATTAGAAAGTTAATTGAAATACTTATATGTTTGATAAATATTAATAGTTTCTGTGTATGAGTAAAATATTTCTTTAATTTTTTGAATTGCAGAAAATTGTAGTATTAATTTTGGTTATTAGCCATAAAAAATCAAAATGTTGTTATGTTTCACAAGCTTTTTACATTGTTTTCTTCTTCTTAAAGATTATTTTAAAAATTATTCCCATTATTTACTATTGTAATTAAGTATTAGGGATTATAAAGTCAAGAGGTATCATAAAATTTTGATACTTAAAATTAAAATTAATATTTTAACGGATTAATTTACATTGGATTGTTTGAAGTTAAGTTCCACTGTTTGCTGCGGGATCGACAGGCAGTTAACTTGATGTTGTAGCTAACGAACTTACGTGTAGGTATGTACGTATGTTTGTATGTATGTTTACCCACAACTGAACACTGGGAACCCAATTCTGGCCGCCCACCATCATCGAACGGACGCACTGCATCGATGCAGCCGTTGACTGTTTGTTTTTTTCTTTCTAAGCCTGTGCGAGTGAAAAAATGCTTTGGGGTATTTGTTGCTCGGTTCTCTTTGGAACTCGTTTCCTCGACGCTGGGTGGGCAACTTGCTGTTGCAGTTGCAGCACCAGCAGCAGCAGCAGTAGTTGTTGTTGTTTGTTATTGTTGCCGCCGCTGGCTCTTTGGGGTCTTTGCGTGCGTTTAATTAATATCGAGTCAAGTTGGCAAGTTGTACGTGCAAACTACATATATGTATGTATGTATGTACGATATGTGTATATATAGTTTATGTATATATGCGCGAGATATAAAAAGGAAAAACGAATTACTCGCAAGTTGTTTTGGGACAAGGTTGTTGGCGATCGCGTTCTGGTCTTGCAGCCCGTTTGGCAGCTGAGTGTCTTGTTGTTGTTGTTTTTATTTATTTGTATCTTTGTTTTTTGTTTTTATTTTTTTTGGCATTAGTGCAATTTTAATGCAATGTGTGCGTGCTGGCATTCTTGATACTCGTACCAGTTTTTTGATAGTTAGATAGATAGATGCAACTGCTATGCAACTTTTGTTGTTGTTGTTGTTGTTGTTAAGCCAGCCAGTTGGTTAGTTGGTGAAACTGTTTGGCAGGTTGCACATTATTGTGTAATCGATAAAGTGGAACGTTGTTGTGTCATTGAAACAAAGCATAAGTTGCCAAAAAATAAAGAAGTAAGAAGACTTAAAAATAAAAGAGAAAAACCAAAAATTCAGTTAAACCTTATTTAAACGATAATGGTTATTAAAAAAAGGTTTTTTTATAAGATTTTGTCTATAAAAATGTAAGTGTATTTATTTATTCCATAACTTCTTAACACATACATTATTTTTTTTTAAAATATGCAATAGATAAACAAATATTTTTGAAACTTTAAGTCGATTTCTAAAGACTGTAACAGTTGGAAACCTTATCAAAATCAAGACGAACTCTTAGTAAATTTATATTATTTTCGATTTTCAGAATCTGAAATTTAAATCCGTATATCATTATATCTCCTAAGGAAGTTTTAAAAGTTTTATATAAACGATTGTGAGTTAATCTTTTCGCTTTTGCAAATAAATCAAAAAACTAAAACAAGTCTCACATATAAAGCGAATTAAACGTCGTAGAAATCAGACAGAAATCACGACAATACGTCAACTAAGAATCCAAATGATATATGAGCATAAACTGGATACTATTAACAATACTGAAAACGAACTGCGGAGTGTGGAGAGAACACGAAACTGGGAATTGTATTTGTTATTATAAAAAGTGAGAACAAGTCGTGAACACGACTTTTAGTGCTATACCCTGACCGGAAAAGTATTTTAAATATGTCAGAGAATGTAAGAGTTTAAGTATAAATATTTAAGAATTCACATTTGGAATGCTTTTTGTGTACTTAAATAAATATGGATGTAAAAAATAAAGGTGTAAATTATATTTAAGACACAATTGTGTTTTTGTTCCCTTTGAAATATTACGATTATTGTAAGATTTTAACTGCAAGTGTATTTAATATTCGCCAAGACAAAAGTTTTTTTTATGCTTTTGATTTTTGTTTTATTTTTTTGTATAAATAAAGAACATTTGTACGACCTTGAGGCAAAGACTGACTGTCAACAACAACAGCTGGCCAGCAGCAGCAGTAAGTTTAAATAAATTTATAAATAAAAGGCAAGGGGGTGGTGGTGGTATGAGTAAGAGGGAGCAACTGAGTGGGTTGGCTGACTGAATGTATTATCACTGATACTGATAGGAAGCTACTAAGTATGTGCCGCGCGGCAGTCTGAGCCTCGACTGGTTATCTTTTGTTGATATTGATAAGGAGAGAGAAAAGTGTTGAAGCGTGGCAGGCACAACACGCAGGGTTTCAAAGGCAACGAACGGCCAAACAAATAAAACTTCCAGCTTAAACAAAACAAAGCAAACATTAACAAAAAAGCTTAACAAAAAAACGTCTAGCAACTGCATGCTCCATAGTTCTGTTGAGTAGCTTTGTTGTTTTTAGGGTGTGCCGCATACTCCAAAGTCTTCTGCAAAGTCATAAAAAAGCAAAACACCAAAACAACAACAAAAAAGAACATAAAAAATGCAAACGGCGCAAGCGTAACATTTCCTGTTTGTCGTACGGTAAATTGTAATTGTTATGCAGACGCAACGCAACTTGCAGGTTTGCTAACTTTACTGCAACATTTGCAACGCCCAAAAAAAAAAAAAAAATCATAAAAAAAAATGCGGGTTTCTCTCTGAGCCGTCAACAACAACATCGACTGTGGCGCGCCTCGCGTTTAATGTGCAGCGTGGCCAACGTTGCAAAGTTGCAAAGTTGCAACGTCGCGAAACGTTGACAAAGTTATCAGCGGGGGCTTTTGTGGCATAACTTGTCCAAGTGATTTCAAGCTACCTGTTGGAAAATAAACTGAGAGAAATTTTTGATAGAATAAAAATCGGAGTTATAAGAAAGTCAGAGATTAATATATATATAGGTAGAGATGAAGATAAAAATTCGGTATATAGAATGGGTTTTCGATTCGGGAAATTAATTCGTTACATAGAAAACTTCGTTTTACTGAAGATTGTTATATGAAATTGTTCGACAAAAATGTTTCAAAGTCTTGCTAATATTTTATTAATTATTTGTTGTCCCTTGTAAAATATTTTTAAGTTAATTTTTCCTTAAAACTTTTTCATATATTATGAATTTTTTAGTTTTCCTAGTTTAGTTGTCTAAGTTATTTCTTACCGTGCACTTCTTATGCTGCAGTTCTTTGGAATCGTACCGGTTTTTTTGTTTGGTTCGTTTTTGCTATGGCAAATCCGTGGCCATATCCATGTCGATGATAGTGGCGACCAGACCAGACCAGACCCGGCCAGGCCAGACCAAAGCACCTGTTGTGGAAATCAAGTTCTGCAGACGTCGCGTCGATTGGCATCTATCTATGTATGTTTGTGAATTTATAAGTGTACACACACACACACACATTGCTATCGATAGACACACTTGGTTTTCTTAACCAAAATGGCAAATAGGAAATTCTATGTGACGACCGACCGACCGACCACGCAATATGTTCAATCCTCCATACAACAGCAGCATTAGTAGCAACGTCTGGGTGCGTCTGATCAGCCTAATCGGTCTGTGGCAATGTGTGCTGCTGCTTGTCTATCTTTTTATCTGTATAACCTGTTGGCTTGAACGATTATTTTTGTACTGCCTGCTGATGTATCGGTGGTGTTGGTTGTTGGCTTTGGCAATTTGTTTGCCATTTTCCATAGGCAACTTCTGTTGCACATTATGCTAATGACGTGCCAGCTCCGATCCGAACCGAAACCGAAACAGAAACAGAGTCACACACAAACACAACTCCAGCACAGCTGCATGCACCGATGATTAATCAAAAGCTAACACACACACACACACACTAACACTAATACTAACACGTATAGTGATAAATGTGGCCCGTTGCCAGCCAATGTAATTGCAATTTGCAATTGTTGTTGTTGTTGTTGGTGGTGTTGCTGTTAATGTTGTTGGCCTGGTCGGGTCGGGTCTGGCTTGACTGGGCCCAGCCCGACATGGTCCAAACACGGAGTGCTTTTTTTTTATTTGTGTTGGGTCTCTAAGCCTTTGCCTTTTGTTTGCAATAGGCGAAAGGTGTTGGAGGTGTGTGTGTGTGTGTTTATAAGTATGTGTGCTGTGCAGAGTGAACCGTGCTAAAATTGCGATTCGCAGCTCGCAAGTTGCACACACTATTTGTTTTTATTTTCTATTTGGCAAACTTATGTAAGCTTCTGGCCAGGAACTCAAAGTCTTTGATGTTTGTTTTGTTTCAATATGCCAATGAAGATCGATGAACTTATTGCTAGGTTTTGATTTGGGTTTCACAGGAGTTATAAGTTGGTTGCTGGTTGGAGCTTGGGGTTTCCCTTTGATGAGGTGCAAAAGCTTGAAAACTGTAATAAAAAAGTAGTAGAATAATAATAAAGCCTCTGCAAGGAGCTAAGATCTAAAAAAATACTATAATATTTTTTCTGGCATTTTTAATTTTATTTCCTAATAATATATTTTTTTTATGTTTATATTTACGATAAAATTACAATATTTATTTTCCTATCACCGTCATCATATTACTCTAAAGTCCTTACTTTGCGGCTTTATATATGTATGTATATCATTCCTAGCTTACTTCAGAAGTAGTTCATTTGATAAGGGACTTAACTTTCCTAAACCTCATTGCAATTTATGTTGATAATTCCCATAACTATGTTATAATATTGTTTGTATTCCCAAGCGCACTATGCTGCCTTCAACAATTTTTCCCCAATTAATCCCCAACAGCTTTTCAACACCCAAAAAGATAACAACATTAACATTTTCCCTAGCTACCCCATTATGGATGCCATACCAGCACCAAAACCAAAACTTTCTATCCCTTACTTCCACAATTTGCTACCCCCAACAAACCCTGTTTAGCTTATTGAAGGGGGACGAAAGAAGGGTGGCATTTTTCCCCAATTAGAGCACCCCTCAACCCCCTCGAACCACGCTTTCATGTTACGCATAATTGAAACCAACTTCCTATTCAGTGGGCACACAACTCCGGAACATGATGGTAAACTCCAACGCCAACGTCAACGTCATCGTCAACGTTTTACGTTGTACGTTTAACGTCTACGTCACTGGCAAAACCACCACCAACAACTTGGTGGAGTACACTCCGTTTGGTTGTGGCTCCTTGTGGCTCAAGCCCTACCCCCGGAGAGGGCGAAACGTAGCCGTGTTCGTCGAACGGATCTCTCTTTTGGCCCACAAAGCATGTCAATGTCATGAATATTATTGACATGGATTTACCACCGCAAACCGACAATGGGGAGACGGTACGGCACACAGCGACAATGTCGCCATTTTGTTAGCCGACGGCGACGGCATTTTCGCGTTTTACACAAAAGTTGGGAGGCTGGAAATAAACAAAAAATACAAACAGAGTTCTGTTTAGCTGAAGGTCAACCCCTTTTTTTTGGTGCCAGAAGTTGAAGTTCGTTTTTGTGATTTTCTTTTCAATTTGGTTTTTTTTTTGTTTTTCTGTGCTGTCAAAGTCATAAGCATTTTTGTGTATGTTGATAAAAATCGATAAGCGAGCAGACAGACAAGGCAGACAGCTCCCAGTTCGCAGCTTGCAGCTCAGGGGCATACGTCGCCGCCCAACCTCATTGCACATTCCTTGCTCCGACTTTGGATATACGGTTTAAGTATATATATTCTCGGTCAAAAGCGAACTTTACTTTCAGCCCCCTCAGCCGTTCAGCTGCAGCAGTCAAGCTTTTGGCTTAAGGTTTTGTTTTTGTTTTTGTTTTTTTTCAAGGGGCTTGTCAAAGTGCCACAAAAATGTTGGCGGCGTGCAGTTGGCAGTTCGGAATCGTTGGTGGCGGTGCTCCGTGGCAATATGTCATGGCTAAATACTGCTATTGCAGCTAATTGCTATGCATTCTTTTCCAACTGCTGAATAACTATACTTATTTAATGAACTGAAGTATGTTGGACTTCTTGACCAGTCACAATCGAAAGGGGGCGTATAAATAGCTGTCAATAGGTGTGGTTCTTATCGGCGGTGTTTATTCAAGATAGAATTTGCGAAACGCTTAAAATGCGAGCTATTTGTCGAGATACGAATGCAAAGTATTTGAATTAAACAACTTTAATAAAGACTTAATGGAATGCGAAACTAAGCTTAACACTAATTTTATCATAACGAACTTAAGAAACTCTGTTCTTGAATGTTGAATAATTAATGTGGTAGAACTTTAAAGATACTTCAAGAACTTTATTTGAAATTCTCAACAGCTCAAACAGTTTTTGATACGCTAATAATTATAATTGATAATTTTTCTAAACTTTTTTAAATTAAAATTCTTAATCAAAGTACATATTTCGTTTTTAATAACACAATCCTAAAACTTGAATGAAGATGATAAAGGAACAAAATTGTTTTGTTCAATTCTTATTCAAGTAGAGTTTCACTAATTTTAAGTGTATTTTCTCTTATAATAGGACCATATGTGCTTGATATAAGAAGTTTACAAGTATTCCAAGTAAAATACTCTTAAATTAAGTATGATTGTCTTAGCCACATTCTTAAAGTCATATGTCTATAAAACTATATTACCAAATACCATAAGCTAATCCCAATTATTTTATGTTAAATGCCCATTAATCCGTTACACACAAAACACTTCCGCATAAATCGATGCCACACCGTCGTCATTTAACAAGGTACAGTTCTATACGAAAGCATGTATGTATGTTTTTATGTATGATATGTCTGTATGTACTTATAACCAGAAACAAGCCGTCATCAAATCGCTTGGCTGCATTTGTCGGCTCCCAACTACATTTATTCATATGTGTTTGTATGTATGCATGAGCGAGTAGATTTCCCTAAAAAAATACGAAACGGCTGACCACTTTATGCTTGGTTCTCGCTTCCCCCGCTCTCTGTCGTTCTGTCGCTCTGTCGCTCTATCACTCCCTCTCATTCTGATTTGCACGCTCTCTGGCTTGGTCAGCATTGTGTATTGGTGTTGTTGCTCTCGGTGTGTGTGACCTCTCGGCGGCACCCACACAACTTTAACAAACGAGAATGATTCTTGATTGCTGCTCTGCTCGGCGCGCAACTCACAGAGCGACGCTCTTGATATCAGAATTTTTGTTTATTTTCTTTTGTGCTACTCACACACAAACAAAATACACCCCCGTCTGATACTTCTCCTTCTGTTGCTGCCTATAACTTGGTTGTTGTTGTCTTTTTTTGTTGTTGTTCTTTCCTTCGCCGCATGATTTGTGCTCTTTGCTCTTCACGACGACAACGACGACGACGTCGACGATTCACCCGCACCGCTGCTGCTGCCCGCGCATGTGTTGCGTCTTGATAGTGTATGTGTGTGAGCAGTGTGGTTGCCCTGCTTCGTTTTCGCTGTTTTCATCGTCGTCGCTGCGTCTTCTTCGTGATTGCTTCGTCGTCGCTCGTTGTTGTTGTATACAAGGTCGTTTGCGTACAAATTTCAACATTATTTGAAGGTCGTCCTTTGCCCATTCTGCGCTCGTTTGTTCTCACTCGCTCTCGCTTACTCTCTCTCTCTCTCTCATGCTTGCATGCGCTCTCAGAGCAGATGCCGGTTGGCGTCTTTGCCGTTGCGATTTGGGTTGTTGTACCAGCTAAACAAAAGATGCCCATTAGAGGTCATCGTCATCGTAATTGATTACAACGAGCATTTTGCACTTAATTTTACACTTAACAATATGCCAATAAGTGGAGAGCAGTTGCCATTAACTTAACAACAACAACAACAAGACCCAATTGGCCATTGTCCAGTCGCCGCGCCCTTCTCACAACATACTAGTAAATGCTACAACAAACAATAATTTTCAGCTGCCAGCCGCTGGGCTGGGTTAATGTACCTTAAATTTATTATAATATTCCAATTGTCTTTTGTGCCTCTTTTTCGCTTTCGGGTCGTTGACATTTTTCGTTGCTGGCGCTATTGTTGTGTTGTTGTTGCTTCTTTTCAGCTATTCGTTCGTGTGCCGTTGATAACAAATAAAATCATCTCTCTCTTGCCGGACAGTGTACTCTATTGATATGTTTATGAATGTGTGGACCCAATTAGCATAATTTGCCTCCGTCTCCATCTGGAATGTCTTCAAGTAAAGGCCAAGGTCGTTGGCTTGCCGTTGAAGGGTAGGAGGAGGGGCCCTTAAGTGAATAACGGAACATGTCGAAATTTAATAATTTAAATAAGAATCTCTCATACCACAATAGAACCAAACAAAAACTGTCTTGTTAATTATTTAATAGTCGAGTTTTATTTTTGTTTCTGGGAAATAATTTATTTAGTCACTTAACATAACTTATCTTGATTTTTATTAAATCGTGTGGCTGACTTTTAAAAGGTTTATATTGTGTCGCGTTCATTTGATTGACGCAACTCATTTCGCTTTAAAATATTCTACTTTTTTCAAGGGATTTTAAACTGTTTATCATAAAAGCTAATTTTTATAGCCCATGCCAATGATGCTTTGAAAAATCTAATAAAATTGTGAATTTGAAAACAGAATTATAAACATAAAGCAAAATCGCCGAACGTTAAACTATAAACCTAGATAGAGATGATGATAGTTTGGGAAAAAGAGAGAGAAATAAAGAATGAGTTATAGAAAGTAAAGAAATGAGAAAAAGAAAGCTAAAGAGGATAGAAGGAAATTGCGTGGAACCATATAGAAAAAGAATAAATGGTTGAAACAGTTGTTGAAACTCATATCTGTCTCTCTCTCTCTCTCTCCTTCTTAAACAAAGACTCACCTCTCTATGCGATTTTCATAACTTTAAGTATAGCTTTCCCAAGGCCATGATAATAATAGTTAAGGTTGTTTGAGTTACTTCTTACCCAACATTTTTTATTTAATCAAAAATATTTGTGAAAAATAAAATTTTGTTTTCATTTTTATTTAATTACAGATTTACAACACAATGGAACTGCATCAACGACATCTTTCCAATTTCTACAAATTGCACAAATAAATTAGATTAATTCGATATATAGAGGGATTAGTTGCACATAAATATATTAATTGCAATTTACACACACATTTACACACTCTGGCTCCGATTTTGATTGAAGAATTTAAAATGCCAAATATGTCGAGCATTAAGACGGAGCAGAGTGTTTCACCCGGTGCCAGTGGAGGGGTTGGCAGCTATCAGCTGCCTATCAACATGTCCACAACAACAACAGCAACAACAACGGCAACAGTGACATCTCATCAACAGCAACAACAACAACAACGCCACAATGTCTCCGTGACGAATATCAAATGTGAACTGGATGAGCTGGCAACGCCAACAAATGGCAACTTGGTGCCAGTCATAGCCAACTACAACAACCATCAAAATCACAATAATCACAATCATAGCGTAGGGGGAGGAGGAGGAGGCAGTCTGCGGATACCTCTTCCAGGCCATAATGAGGATGAATCCGATTCGGATGCCGAGCTGGCCAACATTGAGAATCTGAAGGTGCGCAGACGGGCGGCCGACAAGAACGGGCCGCGACCCATGTCGTGGGAGGGTGAGCTTAGCGAGAACGAAACGAATGGCGGCGGCGCCGACGACGACGAGGAGGAGCTCATGGAAACCGAGACGGTTATCAAGAGTGAGGTGATCACCACCACCAACAGCAGCAGCCACAGCAGCAGCAGCAGCAGTCAGGTGAATGCCATGTTGCAGCCGATCAAAACTGAACTCGAGCATATTGCCGGCGAGATGCAACAGCAACACCAACAGCAGCAGCAACAGCAGCAGCAACAGTTGCTACTGCAACAACAACAACTGCAGCAGCCACAACAACAATTGCTGCCGCTCAAGCACAAAATGAAGTTGGCGCCAACACAAAGTGATCCCATCAATTTAAAATATGAACCCACAACAACAACATCGTTACTCTGCGATCGCAGCAAGTCCAATAGCGGTGGCCATTTACCCCTGCTGCCCGCCAATCCAAGTCCCGATTCTGCCATACATTCCGTCTACACGCACAGCAGCCCCTCCCAATCGCCGCTGACGTCGCGGCACGCCCCCTACACGCCCTCGCTGAGTAGAAACAACAGCGATGCCTCGCACAGCAGCTGCTACAGCTACAGCTCCGAATTCAGTCCCACCCACTCACCCATACAGGCACGCCATGCCCCGCCAGCGGGCGTTGCAGCTCTGTTTCCGGGCAACGCTGCAAATGGTGGCGTTGCCAATGGTGCATCACTGCATCATCACAGTGTGCTGTATCGGCCGCTCAATGTGGATGCGGCGGGTGCGCAGGAGGCGCAGAATCTGAGCATGGATGCTGGTGGCGCTTTGGATGCCAGTGCCACATTGCCTGCCTCACCGGCGGGCATCTCCCGCCAGCAGCTGATCAATTCCCCGTGTCCAATATGCGGCGACAAGATCAGCGGCTTCCATTATGGCATCTTCTCGTGCGAGTCGTGCAAGGGATTCTTCAAGCGCACCGTCCAGAATCGCAAGAACTATGTTTGTGTGCGTGGCGGTCCCTGCCAAGTGAGCATCTCGACACGAAAGAAGTGTCCTGCGTGTCGTTTCGAGAAGTGCCTGCAAAAGGGCATGAAACTGGAGGCGATACGTGAGGATCGCACTCGCGGCGGTCGCTCCACCTATCAATGCTCCTATACGCTGCCCAATTCGATGCTTAGTCCATTGCTTAGTCCGGATCAGGCAGCCGCAGCTGCTGCAGCCGCCGCAGCAGTTGTCAATCAGCAGCAGCACCAGCAGCAGCAGCAGCAACATCAGCAACATCAGCGACTTCAGCAACATCAGCAGCAGCAGCAACAAGCACATCAGCAACATGGTGCACCAAATGGCTTTGGTGGTGGCTCCAACTCACTGCCAGCCAGTCCAAGTCTTGGCGGTGCATCCATCAAAACGGAGCTAACGGAGCAGCTAAATCATCATTCAACATCATTATCATCGTCGCGAGCATCAAGCATTCCAGCCCTGTTGCAGGTGAGTTAGAAATTTGAATAAATCAATCAGTAAATGGTTGTATTCCTCGGGAAGAGCAACAAACGGGCCTATTTTATGTCTTAGAACTCACCCATTTACTTTTGTCGTCTTTTTTGCTCGCAGGAAATCATGGATGTTGAACATCTCTGGCAATATACCGATGCGGAATTGGCGCGCATCAATCAACCGCTGTCTTCGTTTGCATCGGGTGGCTCAGCATCGTCGGGCACCACGGGTGGTGGTTCAAGCTCCGCCGGACAGCACACTGCCAATGCACAACAGATGACCAATCCACTGCTGGCCAGTGCAGGTCTCTCATCCAACGGTGAGAATGCCAATCCCGATCTTATTGCCCATCTCTGCAATGTGGCCGATCATCGGCTCTACAAGATTGTCAAGTGGTGCAAGAGTTTGCCGCTCTTCAAGAACATCTCGGTATTTACTATTGTTATTATTTTCACTTAACTTGCATATTTCATAATTCATTTGCACTTTCAGATCGACGATCAGATTTGCCTGCTCATCAATTCGTGGTGTGAACTGTTGCTCTTCTCCTGCTGTTTTCGTTCCATTGATACGCCCGGTGAGATTAAGATGTCACAGGGTAGAAAAATTACCCTGGCACAGGCTAAGACCAATGGCTTACAGGTGAGTTTTGTTAGATGGAAGATTTTCAAGTTTTTGAATGTAGTTCTAGTTTATCTTTTCTCACATGCAAACATTTTATTGTACAACCTGTAATAGTATTTTTATAAAATATATTGAACCTTTTTATTGATAGGCCTGCATTGAGCGCATGTTGAATTTGACGGATCATTTGCGTCGCCTGCGCGTCGATCGCTACGAATATGTTGCCATGAAGGTAATCGTGCTGCTGCAGTCGGGTAAGTTTATATAGTTTGTAACATAACAAACTGATTAACGCTTACTAAATATTTGTTTCCAATTGTTGCAGACACCACGGAGCTGCATGAGGCGGTCAAGGTGCGCGAGTGCCAGGAGAAGGCGCTGCAGGGCTTGCAGGCATACACGCTGGCTCATTATCCCGATACGCCGTCCAAATTTGGTGAGCTGCTGCTGCGCATACCCGATCTGCAGCGCACGTGTCAGGTTAGTCTATATAGTCGATATTAATTGCAAAGATTTAATTGCGCTTTCGTTCGATTATGCAGCTGGGCAAGGAAATGCTGACGATTAAAACGCGCGATGGAGCGGATTTTAATTTGCTGATGGAATTGTTGCGCGGAGAACATTGACAAAAGTTGCGGGCCATCAAATGCAGGCGCTGCCGCTGCCTTCGAAGCGGTTAAGGCAAGCGCACACACACACAAACACACACACACAGAAGTTTTATATGATTAGTATTAGTATATCTATGCGTTAGTATTAAGTGCTCTATGTGTAAGCTCTGAAAACATGTGCCTAAAAAATGAACCCACAGCACCAACAACAACAACAGCAACAACAACGAGCAGCAGCAACAAAAACGAAACTCGAGAATTAAACTGATAGCACTAAAAAAAAAAACTAAAAAAAATATAAAAAAAAAGGAAAGATAAATATCAAGAGCAAAATTGCCAAATTGTTTATAAATAAATATACATACAAATATGTATATATTTTGTCCAAATATATATGTTTGCTGTTTGTGTTTAGATTGGTGTTGTTGTTGTTGTTGTGCGGCTTGAGTTTATTAAATTATATAAAGTTTTTGCTATGTATACATATTGATTATGTATAGTAACTAAAGCACACATGGAAAATGAAAAGACTAAGAAATTTATTTTACTTTAATATTAAAAAACAAAAGAAATGAAAAACCAACTGCAAATCAAATTCATATTTTTAGTTCAAATAATCAATCAAACAGTGAAGAAACATAAGCAAATGTTTTTTATATGCATATAGCAACAACTGAAGGAACGAATTAAAGCAGAAACATTTATAAAAATATTTTTTAATGAAATGCCAAAACCGAAAATGGTTAAAATGAGAGCTGCTAGAATTTTCTACCTACATATACATATACATATAAATATATATATATAAATAATTCGTGAATCCATTTTTAAATGTTGTAGCATTTAGTTATAGTGCAATTTCACACATGTCTACTTATATATCGACATATATATACATTAAGCCTTAAAAGGCCATGAAAAAACTAAAAACATAAAAAAAATACATGAAAAGACCCCTTTTGTGGCAGGGCGTGGCAAAAAACTATTCCAGTGATGCTATTTGTTGCATAAAAAACATAAACAAAACCGAAAACAGAAACAAAAACAAACTACATAAATCAAATTTATACTTTTGTCATAAAACCCACATCTAAACAACTATGAATATATTTGTAATTGTATTCGTATTTGAATTGTATTTTGTATTCTTTAATTAATGTTTTAATATTATGCATATATATATATAAATATATATATGTGTGTGTATGCATATATACTTAAGGGTATAGATGTGTGTATGTATATATATATTTTGTTTTATTATAATTCTACTTAATAGCTGAAGCAAATCCTGTAACAGGATTTAAAACATTTATATAACATACAATTCTATTTTTATTTGTCAATGCATAAAAAACAAAGCAACAAAACTTAGATTTATATGATGTCTATATGTGTGTAATTCAACTATTAAAAAAAAAAAAAAACAATCCAGCCCCACCAGCAAATCGCAAACAAAACAAAACGAATCGGAACAAAATGTAATTCCATCAATTTAAACATAAATTCATACAATTGGCCAGCAGAGATATAACCGAAAATGTGTTGGTTTTTAAAATTGATAAAAAGTTTTGTGTAACTGTGATTTAAGGGTCATAAAAATGTGTAATTAAAAGACTTAAATATATATATACATGAGATTAAGGAATCTGCTGAGACAGTCTATTAAATCAAAAATGTACTTTTCATGTTCGCAATTGTTCATCACAACAAAATTCACAGCATTAAAAACGATCTTTAATTTTGGTATCTGCATGGCCCCGTAAACCCCTAAAGTAAAAACGCAAATAGATAATTGTTAACTTAAATGAATGGTCTAACTAAATATCATCGTATACAATATACCAATAGTTAAATGCAATTGTAAAATGATACTGATAATCAAAATTAAATTATAGTTGTTTTTTTTTTTGTATCCAACAAACGAAAATTGTAGCAGCTAAATGCCTTCAACAAAGAAAGAAACAAACTCATATTTTGTTAAATGAAACTTGAAACTGACTTTTGCAGACTGTGCTCATATTTTACTATTTAAGTAAGTCGCTTAAATAGGCAAAGTTAAGCTACAAAATTCAACTATTGAAATTCGAAATTGTTGTAAAATTAATTTTAATTAACTCATTCGCTTGTTTGTGCGCTTAGTGCTATATTTTTCCATCGATTCTCATCCGTAGTAAATATTTAATTTGAGTTTTTGTATAATTCTTATAATTGAATATGGAAAAACAATTAAACCAATTAATTGTCAATGCAATATTTTGTAATAAATATTTTTTCAGAAAAAAAAAACATCTACATATAAAAAAGCAAATTTGTTTTTCTTGAATTTTTATGATGTTATCGGTTTAAAAAGAACTTTTATTAGTTAACTAATTCATGTATATTGGTATAAGCTGCAAAGAGAGATGGTTTTGAATTGAATTAGTTACAGCAGTATTGGTTGGAATCAAAAGGGGCTGATTGGCAGGGAGCATGACACGGCAGTGTGCAGGCCGTTGAATAAGGGGCATTGCAAAGTGAGGGGCTAGGTATGCTACAACAAGGGCCTGATGGCATCACATTGGATTGACAGGGCATTCCACAAGGGCAACCAGCCGGTGGCATTGTCGCGCAGCAGCCACTCGGTCCAAAGGTTTGTGGGCAACTGGATATCAAAAAGGTACAGAATAATATCTGTATGTTTATGATATGGAATAATCAAAACTTACCACATTTGGGGCATGCAGCAGTCTGGTGGACTTTCTGCGTTGCAGATGCCACAGCCAACTGGACCCGTGAAATTGCAGCAGCCATCGTTGCAACCAAAGCTGCCATAACTTGGCCGATTGGGAAAATGATTAAAGTTGTTGCCGGGACCACAAAATGGTTTATAATCGGCGCTGTAAACGGTTTGAGATTGGATTTTGTCATTGTCACAACAACAGCTATTCTCCATTTGGGGGCAACAGGTGTTGCAATAGTTGGCATAGCAAGGATCACAGTTGAATGCGTTGTGTTGTTGCTGAGCGGCTTGTGCTTGTCGGACAAAGCACTCCACATCCAGGCCATTGTTGCAGCCCGAGCAATTGTTGGGATAAGCCAAGCCACAGGGCATCTGCATGCAAGGCGCAAAAGGACATGATGAGCAGCAGTTCATCGCTGGCATACAACAACCGTTGGGAGTAGGTTGTGGACAAGGCACGCTTAAAGGTCTGGCAGCTGAGTCCACAAAACGAGCTGTAAAAAACATGTTCGCATTGATGTTTTATGCTTAGAAGAAGAGTTTTTCAGTTACCTCCACAGCTGGGCGTTCGATCCACACTGTGATGGAGCTCTGTTGACTCGGGTATATCGAAAGCATTGCATTGACAGCTTCCTGTTGCTGCTGCTGGATGCTCATCTTGAAGTGGGCCACTATACGAATTGTCGGATCCAAGATCCTGAACTTCGAAAGTTCTTGCTGCTGCTGCTGGATGTTCATCTTTGATTGGGCCGGGGTGGTGCGAACTGTCCCTACCATGATCGCAAACACAGTAATCGCAAGATGAAGATGAAGCAGCAGCAGCACAGTATCCAGCATTGGGATCACTTAAAGGCCTTTCACTGTAATAACAAGTCGAAGGAGATGGATTACAAGTGCAATAGACTTCTGATCCAGACATTTGTCTCTGGACATAGTTGTTATAGTCTGCCATTGCTTGTGGTTGCATTTGTGAATAGTTGGAACTACGAGCAATCTGATAAGTGGCATTATCTACGTTATGTTGCTGCATAGGGTAGCTATTATTAGCCATGAATATTGCAGGATTCATTTGCATTCCCATTCCCATGTCCGTTGGCATTTGCATTCCCATTCTCAATTGCATTGCCATCTGCTGGCCATAGAAATCAGCACAACTTGATTCCAAACAATTTAAATTATTATTTGCCTGCATGTTATTATTTACATAGCAACAACCTGGTTAAAAAATAAAAATATATATTTAATAAAAAAAAAAAAAGTTTCGTCTGAATCGGTTCAATCATTGATTGCAATCGTTGGTCCTCAATCGGAAGTTTTATTTTTTATTTTTTAAACTAATACTCACATTGTTCATTGGATGAATTAGGATCGTTTCTTTCACAACTTGAACCTGATGCAATGCGATTTGCAGCACTGCAAAAAAACAATAAGCAAATAAGTTTTAACATAAAAGTATTTGATAAATATTAACTTGCCAATGATCATCGGCAGGTTCCTGAATAAAATATTCATTGATTTGTTGAATTTCGTTCGTTGAAACTGCCATTATGCCTAATGAGTTTTCCTCTTCAGTACTATTGTTTTTCGGAATTGAAATCTCAGTTACCACTGACTCCTCGTTTCTCAAGGTGGATGTATTTGATACACTTATCTCGGGTTCAAGTAATGGCGGGTTAAATGATTTATTATGCTCATAGCTGCTTTTTATGGAATTTAAGATATTTGAATTCTCTTCTTGCTGCTCTGAAGCCATCTTTAACAATGTTTTTTGGTCATCTGATGCGACAATTTAACCAAATCCGTTACTCTTTAGCTTACCCATAACAGAGATGCACTCCAGCCAATAGATTCACAAATTTTTACGGACTTGGTATAATAGTTGTTTAGAATTTAATTTATGTCATGATTTTGAAATGTCAAAAGAAAGCAAGCATAAAGCTTGCTTAGTACGGAAAATTGTCGAGTTTAATATTTTAATTGTTTTTCTTTATTTATTTGATTATAACGTAGGTGCGCATCTAAGTTATAAATTTAAGTTATTCCTTAGGAAAATGTTAAATTAACTTAAAGACGAATCGTTTGCAGAGACAGACGCCCACTGAGATTCCCTAAGACTTCCTTAATGCGAAGCATAAACTGGCAAAAATGTAATTTCCGCTTTGCCATACTGTTGATTCTTGTTATCTGCTGCCAGAGCTTAATACACGATAACAAATGGTGGGGTGGATTATTTTCTTTAAATTTCCCATTCACAATGTAAGAAAATGTTGCCTACTTTAACGCATGACATTTAAAAATACTTATTTGGCTTTTGGCTTTAGCCTACCCCCTCCGCACATCCTTAAGGGCACAGTAATTGTTTAAATTTCTACAGTTTTTTTTTTTATTATGTGCAAGGAAAGGGTATTGCAATTTTATAGCTTACTATGCTGCCACAAAATTGAAGTACATTCAAATTTAAATTTATATTTTTATGCATTTTTTTTGCAACCCAAAATTGCTTACAATAGTATTATGCGAATAATTTTAAGTTACCAATTGTTTTATATATATATATATATATTCGTTTTTTTTATAAAGATTTAGATCTTTAATCGTAAGAGTATTTTAGTTTCAACAATCGAAAAATTAGATTTTTCTTTTTTAAATTCATTTGAGGTTATTAATTGCCAGGAGATGTCTTAATATGCCACCCATTTTAATTGAATTTCCGTATTTTGTATGCTTGGAACCTTCTGGTCCCTTAACACAAGGTAATAGTTGTGAAATTGGCAACAATAACTTTTCATATTCACTTTATGTTCAAATTGTTTTCACACTTAATTAATTACATTCGAACTTGCAACAGACATCTTTTGTTGATTGCGTTGAGGTAAAGTAAAAGGAACTTCAAGCATATTAATAATTTATTATTCGATTGTGGTATAAAATAGTTCTGAGTATACTTACAGGTAAAAAATTAAATAAAAGTAAAACTAAAATAATTAAAATAACATTTTAATTTACAGTTAACTTGTATGTGTGGAAATTTGTATTAGCGAGTGATCACTGCATCTTATTTTTTTTTCACCTGTCCATTGGGAAAACGTGTCCATTTGGGTAAATGCTTTTAGCTTATCTGGCACTTTGGATGGCAAACATTTGCCAGAACCAGAACCAGTCATCATTATCGCCACCAGCCTCTTAGCTTCCAGCTGGGGCAAAGAAATTTGCATGTTAGCGGCTAGTTTGGCGTGCGATTGAAATGTTAAGTTGCAAAAAAGTTTGCTGAGCGATTGATTGATTGATTGATGCGGAGCAAGTGCGAAAGTAATGGGAGAGAGAGAGAGAGGGGGAGCTGTGGGAAATGTCGACTAATGATATATTAATATCGACTTCAACTTAAAGTTGGACATAAAGTAGCAGGTTGCTGCCGTTGTTGTTGTTGTTATTGGCCTCTGTTATTATGTTCAATTAGACATTGAGGAATTTGAGGCAATTTGATTGATGCTGTAATTGTTGGCTATGCTTGCAAACGTTTTGCATACATACCTTTTTTCTGTTGTTGTTGGCACGCATCTCGAAAACGAGTTGCTAAATTGTGGAATGAAATTGTAAGGCGGCTTCAAGAAGTTAAATATACGATTGCAAATTTATAAATAATTTCTGGAAATTTCTACCCATTCTGTTTGATTTTATGAAATTGCCTAGAAATCGTAAATGCATTAATTATTAAATTATAGCTCATTGAATTGAAATATTTTTTCATATTTATCCGTTAAATTCAATTCAAACTTCTGTGTGAATGTCAAAAAAGCCTGAAGGTGGCGCTTTTGTCTAACAGATTAAATACTCCATTTAATATTATAGAACTTATAATTATAAAATATTGTCTTAGCTCGAAAATCTTACCAATTGCTCTACATAATATCGCTAATAATTAAAGTTAAGCAAATCATAATTAATTTAAAAATATAAAAACTTAATGAATTGCCGCCAGTCTGTTAGCATTTACAGCGGCACTAAAAAATACCAAACAAAATAATACCAATAAGTATCAACAGCTGTTATTGCAAAATGTAGCTGTTAACAGGAATCTGTTACCAGTCTGTATAGAAATTTTCAACCGTGCGGGTGGCTTCGCGCGTGCCAATCAAAGCTCACACAACAAATTGGAAATTAACAATGAGATTTTCGCAAAATAACACTTAAAGAATAACAAAAAAAAACCTCAAGCAACGCGTGCCAAGCAGTCTGAGTGCAAGGTGTGTAAAAGTCAATGGCAAATTGCAACATCAGCATGGGAGGGGGGGGCCCGCATAAGGCGAAACTCAAGCAAAGCAATGAAAACAAGTGTAACACACATTAAAAATACACAAGGCGTGCGGCTATCAATGTGTGTGTGTGTGTTTTGAGTTTGTGTTTGTTTGCGTTTGCATTTGCGTTTGCTTTTGCTGTTGTGTGTGTGCGCGTCACCTAAATAAACCAATTCTAATTGGCAAGAAGAGAGCAAGTAGCATCTTTTTGTTGTTGTACTTGCGGCCGAAAATCAGCTGTCTGAACGGTGCTTGTACATGTGTATGCATTTTTAGCACTTGTGTGTGTGTGTGTGTGCGAGTGAGTTAGTGAGCAAGTGTAGGCCTATTTGTTGTTGTTGTTGTTGTCGTCGATTCGTTTTAGCATTTTGGTGTTAAAAATGTTCAGTTTCTTCATTTTGCGCCTAAATTCGGCGCTTATCTATTTATTTTTCAAAGCCAAAGCCACAAAACTCGTTTCTTCATTAAGTTGCTGCTGCTGTTGTGTTCCTATTGTTGTTGTTGTTGTTGTACGACGCGTCACGCCTTTTGTGTTTTAAATCGCGCAATTCATTCATGAGCCCCCACAGCATCAACAACAACAACGATCGGCTGCTCAATTTGGGCCGTGCATTTTCTATACAAAATTTCTTTCATTTGTAACCGAAAAAAAAAAACAAATGAGGCGCAGATATAAAAAAAGAAGAGGAAGCAAAATAACAAACAAAAGCAAAATCAAATGAAATCAAATTTCAAGCTTGTAACAGCGTCAGCAACAATAACACAGTGACAACAAAAGCAATAGCAGCAGCAACAACAACAACGCAGTAACAGCAGCCGCGTCCAAATAACATTTCGACTTCTGTTTTTGTTTTTCTTGTTGTTGTTGTTGTAGAAGTAGTGATTGTATGTGATATAAGTTTGTATATGTTTGAAAATTATTATTTAAACACACTTTTTTTTTTTTTTTCATTTTGTGGGCTTCCGTTTGTTATTGTTGTTGTTTCTGTCAATTTGCCTTTTATTCTGCTCTTTGTTGATTTGGACTTTGAATTTTGGGTTTTTTATTTGCTGGGTGACCGGCTTTTTATCGCCGTATAATAATTATGTTGGTACATAAAATAAACCAAAAAAATCGTATTCCAGTTTGTGTTTGGCCCACACACATATTTGGGTTACAATATGGAATATGGTTTTCTTATACCCTGTAAGCAAGAGAAAAGATTAAACTTCAAAGAAGTATGCAAAACATTTAAAAAAAAAAAAATAACAAAAAAAAGAACTTTACAAATGAAGAATTTAAAGTTTCGCGTCAAATTTTTGTAATAAAATGTTGCACAAAGTATTTAAACAATAATAAATGCAAATTGTATATTTGTTTTTCAACAAAATAAAAGTAACTTTACCAGTTTTTGAGGTTCCGTCGCCAAGTTGTTGTCAACAATATTTTGTTATAAACGAGGCTGTTAAGCTGTTACACATTTTTATAAGCCTTTCCAATTGGTGTCAGTGTAACATTTTCATAATAATAAAACTTTATTTGGTCACACCTTTTATGCGAATCAAAGCTTTATGCTGCAATGAATAGTCAATTTCTTAATAGTCTGAATCGACAAAAAAAATCACCCGTAATACTACTTGGTCCAATTACAAATTTTCAGCTTGATTATTTTGTTTGACAAATTGAGAGTGAAGTAACGAAATTTTTATTATATGCTAAAAAAAAGTAAATATTCGATTTCAGTAGCTTAAATGTTCTTCTAGAAGTATTGCAATTGTATCTTTTTGATAACTTAGAACGTAAATCTCAGCCTTTTGTTTATCTATATTTCAACACTTTTCTATTGTATAACAAAACTGAATAACTTTTATGGGTAACATAACATAACATAAACATAATTATTCCAGCGTTCATAAGTTCTTTATAAGCTAACTGCTTTTCTTTTCTTCTGCTTGCTCTTCATTTTCTTCCTGGAAGACTCGATCCGTTACTTAAAATTGATTGGCAATAAATGTAATTAATATTTTTAATAAGTTGTGTCATTAATTAAGGTTCTTATGATAATTTTTTATTCTTTTTTCAAAGTTTACTTTAATAGAATTTGATAAGATTATAAATTAGGTTTTTTGTTCTTTCGTTTCCGTAAAATTCGGCTTGTGTCATATATCAAAGTATTTTCTCGATGAGCCAACAAGCTATTTAATTTTTAATGAATCACTTATCGGTTGTCCTCACATTTTTGGCGACACACTTGAGAAGAGATTGATTACCTTTTAATAAGCTGATTAATGCCTCGTTAAATTAAAAAACACTCAGCTCGTGTGTCTGGCGATTAAATCATCAAAATATATTTATATATAGTATATTTGTCGTATGCCTAAACATTTTTGAATTTATGCGTGGGCCTTTATAAATAGCCACTAAAATGATATAAACATTTATGAAATCAAGCAATCAGCGTCGGAACAATTTTGCGGAAAAGGGGATTCTCTCAAAGCATTTTACACATAAAATGCGGTTGTTAAATATGATGTAAATATTTTGATATCAAAATAAAGATTTTTGATCTCTTAATTCTATCTTTTCTATTCGGCAAGTGAAATGGTTTTGGTTTGTAGTTTTTGATGCCTTAATATTTTTCAATTAGAATGTGCTATAATTATTAGTTTATGTTTGCATTTTTTATCTAAAATAAATTTGTTCCTAACTGCATTTGCGTATGTCGTATAAATATTTACTTGTCAGCCTCGTTCACATCCTAAGAAGTAAATGTGTCTCCCTGTGAGATTGAAATAAGCTGATAAGCTGTCGCAATTTCTACTGACAGCCCAAAGATAAGGCAAAAGCAATGCAGTAACTGCTTAGTTTGAATGATAAGCTTGACATACTTCCAGCTTGTTGCTGTTTGCCTAAAGATAAAAGCGTGTGTAAACGGAAGTCAAATAGACGGAACGACTTCTTCGTCGCATAATTAGTCATAATTAATACTATGACATATTATAAAGCTATTAAACTAAAGCTAAGGATTTTTTTTGTATATGTAAGAGAACTCTCCAAGTTTTTTGAAACCTTGATCTTAGACTTAAAACTCTTTAGACTAAAGTGCAGCATATACTATATATGTTCACAGCTTGGTATATTGTAGCTAAGCATTCGCAACAAAAGCATTCTTTAATGCATTTTAATGTACTTACTCTGGCGCCTAGGGCACTCAAACTTAATGAAGGGGCTGCTTTGTTGCTGGTAAAAGGGCGCCTGCCTGTCACGTTTAATAAAATAAAACAATAGTTTTTACTGTCTTTCTTTTGTTTTTCAAAAATAAGTGTGCGATCTATTCTTACGAAGCCTAATCAACAATTGCAAATCTTTAGAAAGATGCATTTCTGTTGCGCATTCAATGATTTCCTTGTACAGCTGTATAAATGATAGTCGAGTAAGCAAAACAATTAATTAAGAAAACTTAAACACTTTATCATAAGAGGAATAACACCCCATCTGACCCATTGGCAAAGGAGTTGCCTGGTTACTTTTAACTGCAGGTAGGCTGACATAACACGAATATCAACATTTTGTAAATATTTTCGTATATTCAAAACATTTACACATAATTTGTTTGTAAAAAAGCGTCATGGCAACAACGAGCAGAGAATAAAAATGTTGTCCAAAGGGGGCGCGTGCCATGTCAGGGTTCAGCGGGTCAAAACTTTTTATACAGATGTTTTCTTTTTTGTTTAAGCTGTATAAAAATTTCAACTGCCGCATTAATTATAATTTTTTGTTCAAGTTTTTTTTGCCTGATGTTTGGGTTTCGTTTTTTTCATTCAATTTTTAATGAATATTTTGGCACTGTTAGGAATTTGAGGAGTGAAATGTTTTTGTGATGAACTGTAAATTGCTTTTTTTTCTAAAATAAGCATAAAAAATTTTTAATTGATTTTTTATGTTGTTTCTGTCAAAAATGTGTGTAAGTTGATGAAAATTTTTCATAAATTGTGATTTTTCTTTTATAAGTTGGCTTTCAATATTTTATATGAACATTCAATCAACGAAATGAATATTATGAATGGATATCCTTTTGTAATAAAAAATATTTCAAATTTAACTCTCTTTTTTCAAAAAGTTTTAAAAGTAGTCCACTTTCACTTTGTTGGTTGTCAATAAAATATTTCAATAATAAAATATTTCAAACAAATATTTGATGCAGTTAATTGAAAATACCAATTTAAAACTATGCCAAACAATTTATTCATTTTAATTAACTGCACTTTTTATATTATTCACTTGAAATTCTCAACGCGTACCAACTTCGATTTACACCAACGTATTTTTGAGCTTTAAGTAAAATCCTGCCATCAACAAAACTCAATCAACCGATTTACAAAACATTTTAACAATTAACGACCCAACTCACGTCGCATCGATCAACGTCCATTCAAATTTAAATCCAACCCCAATGCCACCCAACTGAACCCCAAAAAGGATACTTAACCTTGGCCCAAATAGTTGTCAGTTGAAGATTTTAAATCCGGACACAATGCAATTTACACTTGAATTAAAAACAAACTTGCCTTACAAATGTGCTATAAGCCAAGTTAAGTTTGAGACGCTTCAAATCATCTGTCAGCATGGGTTAAACACAAACACAACAAAACACCCTTGCACTAACCCCCACTCTCCACCTCGTCCCTTCATGTCACCCTTGTGACAACATGCTTCTGGTCGTAGTATTAGTTTACAGTTTTGTGGTTAACCGCAAATAAGCATTTTGTGCATTTTGTTTGCCTTTCGTTTCGTTTGGTTTGCCACTTTTCCAACTCAAAACTCAGCCATTTGTTAAAGTTAAGCCAAGGGACAGCGGATGGTGTTTACTTATTTGTATTTTTTCTTCAGTTCTTTTGTTATGGAAAATGTAAATGGAAATGGCTGCTCTGTTTTTTTTTAAGATGTTGTCCTGCTTGGTCAGTCATCAATAGAAGTTATGTTTTGCTTTTCCAATTTCTATAACGCTCGATATTTTTACACTTTGCTGCGTTCTTATGGCATTCCAATGATTTCATGCTCGTTTCGTTTCAATGCGTAGGAAGTGTGTGACTCTTGAGTTGCCAACGACAACGATTCCTTGATAAAAATATTAAATAAAGCAAAAGGAAGTATAGCGTATAACAAGTTCAGTGAACTAATACGTGCAGAAGTCCCGTTGAAATTAAAATGTTTTGCTGTATGTGGGTTTTATTTAACGTCAAAATGAGCTCTAGTTTCATTCGGGAATTTCTTTTATTCATTTAAAAGCTTAAGCTATTCTATTTACACAAACGTTTTCCTTTCAATATTTAAACTCAAAAACTCATCTAGCGGTTATTCGCTGCAAGTTTTTAATCGAATAAATATTTATGTATGTTTTCTGATGTAGCAAATAATATGCCCAAACAATTGTTCCATTAAGCTATTGAAGTTTTAATTTAATATAAAATATCGTTTAAAATTTGCTTTTGTGCATCATTGAAGTAAATAAAATCTCAAAGAACTTCCTGCAATGGCATTGTGTTAATGCCATTAATATTTTTCTTTTTTTTTTTAGGAACATATTAAAGTATGCTGCAGGCTTTTGAATTATGAATTTTGTTGTCTTGTTTCTTGTGTCTTGAGTGGCTTGCTGGTTAAAATGCATGCAACTGTCATGGCAACCACATGGCAGGCAAAAATGTGTTTTCTTTCCTTTCGTCTAACAATTAGGCACGCAACCATCCGTGGGCGGGTCGTTGGTGGCGTCCGCACAGGTGGGCCACTATTAAGGCGTGTGATGTGCTGACACCTTGTCAGAGGAGGCGTGGCTTGGGTGGTGGTGTAGGGTCGTGGCACATCCATGTTTCACTGCATGACAAGCGCCTGTGGTGATGTGTGCGTGTGTGTTTGTATCTGTGTGTGAGCTTCTGTTTATGGTTGATTGAATTGAAATAGGGAAGCATTTGTTGACTGCTTCTTTTGAACTAGAGCTCAACTTGGGGAAAGTGTATTTAAGGGCTGATTCATATGTTATTAAGTGTGCATTTAAACTAAATATCAAATTGGGATTTTTCTGTTTTGCCGTATAATGTTCGAGGGCAAAAGTTATGCACCTGACATAATAATAATATTTTATAAGATTAAAAGAAATATTAAATTGAATTTATTTTATAACATTTAAAAATACCTTAAAATGTGTTTTTTTAACTTTCAAAATACTTTTATTTTCTCATTACATTTAATTATTATTTTAACCAAGTATAATTGTTTTTATTATTTTTCTTAAAACTCACAACTTATCGAATTGAACTTAATCAAATCTACTGACAAGCTCAAATCTCTCTTATATGACCCCTTTATTCGTATTCTCTAAATAACAGATAAGCCCATTTAAAGTCAATTTAAACGTGTCTTTAAATCGTTTTTTTATGATTCGTAAATTTGCATTTAGGTTTAGTGCCGACGATCTTTAATCGAGAATCAAACGCTTAGTTTTTGTGCGCTTTTAGTTCAATAACCCAAGCGAAAACTTAATTTATAAAACCGTATTAAATGCTCCCAGTGTGCTGACTAATTTTCAGAAATTTCAGAAAACGATTTCTATTGTCCGCACACAGTTTACCGATTTGTATCTGCTCCCTGGGGCATCGAATTTGGTTTTTTGCCTATTTTTGTTTTTATTACTGCCGCTGAGGCAGCTGAAAAAATCGCAATATGTTTAATATATAGAACAAACCGCAGTTAAATCTGTTTACATAACTCATTAGAACATTCTCCGGGGTAACTTCTGGTTCAGTTGACTGAACTTTGCCTTATTATTGCGGAAATGACTTTGTTTTGTGATTCACAATGCAGTTAAAGGTGTACCAAAAGCTATGAAATGCCCCTGATCTGAGGTGTTTGTCTGATTTAAGACCTCTTTGCGAATTGGTATCTTTATTTGCTTATTTATTCGCCACGTTTTAATTAACATGTACGATTTTTATGAAGAACAGTTCAAAGAAAACTTCAATAATAATTTACTTTCACCTTTGCATGCAATAATAAATTTCTGTAATTTTTCAACTTTCTCATAGCCTCTTGTGCTTTTGGTCTACAAACCTTAGACTCATCTGTCCATTTGAATGTTTATCACAGATTTATAAAAAAACTTGAAACCTCTTTCACTTTAAGATACGGCGTTCAACTAGCCGTAAATAAAGTGTTATTTAATAATTTATTTTCTTACTATTAGTTTAATGTATTCATAAACTTTATAAAGTGTGATATAATATTCAACTTTAATATATTCACGTAAAAGAAAATAAACTTTTGCTCGCTTATATAACCTTAGTTTTTGTACGTTTTGCAACGAGTCAGGTCGAAATGTTGTTCTTCTGCTTCTGCTGCTGCTGCTGCTTGCTAACCCATAACATCCTCAAGCTCATTCTAAATTGCAATATTCACGCAAAAACCAACGAACCATACAAATTGACTTCCGTTGTCTCGACCGGGCAAGTGTGTGGGATGGTGGGGTTGGTGGGATAGTGGATTCCCACTTGGCCACATTGCACTTGTTCTGCATCAGTTGATTTTAGTTGATTTGAGCTCCACCCACATGGACTTGAAGCGGTCCTCTTGCTAATTATATTTGCCGATAAACTTTTCTATGTCACGTAGTTTGTTAAAAACTCATTATACTTAGTGCTCAAAAAAATGCTGGCTTTCTTTTATGTATATATTTTTTGGTGCGAATAGCTTAAGTTTTGTCCTACAACTTGGCATTTTATGTTTATTACAATAGTTTTCAATTTCGCAATTGAATTTCCGCCTTTAAAAATGACTGTAAACTTTACAGTGTAAAGTAAAGAACTTCTTCTTTGCTTTTACGTTCGATGGCATTATGATAAAAACCCTCAAAACCCAATTGAAAAACTTACAAAATACTTGAAAATGCATTTAATGCACTTGAATATAACCAAAACATTTCACATTACCAATTAGCCAAGATTTATATGAGAGTTTTCTACAAGCTTAGTTTGTTCAATTGCCAATTTATTCTTGACTCATGAGTTCAGCACTTCTGGTAGCCTAATTGAATTTGTTTCTTCTCACTTGCAGACAACGCATAAGGCACTAAAGCTGCGCCCATCTCACCACCTTTTTGGATAAGGTAAGCTCCAACTCCAACCTAATTTGATTGTTATTAATTTAAGACACTTGGTAACTTTCTTAGGGGAAATTTCGCGTATCGATTTGAAAGTAGCAGATAAAAAACCGAAAATATGCTGAACTCTAAGCTATTAATTAGAGCTAAGGTGTTAACTTTTATCATTTAACAGCAAGTATCTTGTGAACCAGTAAGAAACCGATGGCCATAAAGTTGGTTGGTGTTTGTTAATAAATATTAGTGATCAAAATAACCGACTTAAATAATCATTATATTTGTAAGATATAACATATTTTTGAGTTATAAATAAACTGAAATTTAGTTTCACTTGTTTTTAAAATATAATCGTCATTAGCTTATCCACAATTATTCAATGTGCAATGAATAAATTCACTTTACTAATGAGTTTTTGCATAAATTTCTCATTTAGTTTTGGCTGGCATTCAATATGACTTATGTTATAATTTCTAGTTTAGCGACCCTTTTTGTTTTTAAATTGTTTTCTGGGTCACAATAAAATATGAGAAAAAAACATAACTCTTAAACTCGCTTACACAAATATTGTTATTTGCTTTTAATAAGTTTTGTAAATCGAAACTAAAATTAAAAAAGTAACAATGCTTGTTTTTTCGTAAAGTTGCCCCAGCATACTATTCCTCTTAATTCATTCAGCCACATAAGATAGAACAAAACATTTAATCTACTATGAAAGCGAGCCTCATCTGTGTGCCGACTTGATAATTAATCTTGCTTGTTATCTAGCTATCAATCAGCGTCAATTTGCTGCCACTTATTGGCACATTGATTAGCCACAAGCTGTCATTGATTAAGGCAAGAGCCTGATTACGACAAAAGCCATTTTCCTTGGTAGAAGCTCTCTATCTTCAGACTAAAACACTTAGCAGGCGCAAAAACTGTAGTCTACTTTTAGTATTCGCGGCAACAATTAGTCTTGCTGGCACTTTGGGTAACAACGAGGGGCACCGAAGAGCGGCAACAACAACAACGACAACAATAACAAAAATCTGCGTGTTTTGTTGTAATTAATATGCAAATGATCAAGCCTGGGACCCCGGGCTACAAACAGCAACAGCAGACTCAGCAGACAAAGCGCAGCGCCAACGTCAAAAACATTTGCACAAATCATCGGTTAAAGTGTCAGGGAGTTAGGCAGGCAAAGAGAGAGAGGGAGAGAAAGACAAAATGAGCCAAGCGGAGCTAATTGTTATGCAAACGGGCACACTTAGAAGAAGTTCCAGACATTAGTTATGTAGTATATTTTGTTGTTGTTGTTGTAATTGCATTGCTTAAACTGTTGTGAACTTTTGTCGGCTGGTTAAAGTCCACCTTTGGATTGAAGTAAACGATGCTTAATAGGCTGAGTACCAAGTGAAAATTTAATTATAAACTGTTTGCTGTTGAGACCGAGCTGCACGTGCCGCATGTTATTCTTTTCGTTTCTATATTTTTTGGCATTCATCCAAAATGACATCGATGTAGTCTCTGCGAGCCTGGCCAAGGCACAGCCGACGAGCCACTCAAACTTGACATCTGGGGGCACTTTGGATGCTGAGGCACAAGGCTAAGAAGCAACAACAACAAGTGCAGCTAGAGAACATCACACACATACTATACTTGTCCTCTCACTCTGACAAATTCTCTAGCTTTCTTCCGTTTCTTACATACTATATATTGCCTTGGCCAAGTTTGAGGCTAAGGCTGAGCATCCTTTTAAATGAATTAGTTGAAAATACATTAGACTAGTTTTCAGCTGCATGCCCGTTTTGCAGTAAGTTGATTACTTAAAAGCTTCCACTAAAACACACATACACAAACACTTGAATGCGTTCATGTATTTGTATTCATGTGTATTTATCGATAGTTTGCAAGTGCTTTGTGGCTTTGCAAATCGATAGTTTTGTGTGGGTCTTTGCAATGGCTTGCGGCTTTTATTGATGACAATGCAAATTGATTTGCCAGTTTTTCGAGAGCTTAGACGATGGACGATGGTTCATAGCTCTGGTCAAACTCAAGTCGCAGTATTTTATTATATGGCTTTTGGCAAGGTTAATATTTATAATCTTAAATTCAATGCTTTTTTATCAAAAATTATTTTGTCCTGTCTGCAAACTGATTTTAGTTGAATTACCATACGTTTGCTTTTGGTTTGCTTGTCACATAAAATTGTTTATAAAAACAAAAACTGAAAAAAAACTACTTATAAATAGATTTGGTTCACTAAATAATCTTAAGCCACGAAGTGCTTTTGAATTGCCCGACCAGATTTAAGGCAATGAATAAAGTGTAAAGTTACTTGAAGCGGACCTAAGTACTTAAAAAATGGCTGCCCACAAAAAGAAAAAGTGTGACCATATCTCTTATAGTTCGCAGTTGAGGCAGCTTATATTGTGCCTTTTGGCCACTTTTGCAAACTCATTAAAACTTTAACAAAGCTTACCAAACTCACACAAAAAAAAGTAGCAGTAAACAGATTGCCATATGTTGGGGCTGTCTGTGAGTCAGCTAGGCAACCATTTTGGCTCGAATATAAGCCTTAGCCATATGCTGAAGTTATGGATGCTGCTTCTACGTTAGGACAAGACGACAGGCATGAAACGCCGCAGACAGATAAAAAAGCGAAAAGTGAAAGATGTTCTAAAAATTGTGCCGAGAACGGAAATGAAAATTAATGTGTGCATGTATTGTTTTCCTAGGCGACAAAAACCCGTTAAGAAAACTGCAGTTTACTAAAAGTAAAAACAAAAGCGAAAGCGAAAACTGAAAAAGTCTCATAAACTTAACAGCTGCGCAGCGCAGGAAAAGTTGTTGTTTTTGTTCGGTTGTTATTGCAGTTCTTGTTTTAATTTATGCCCACAAGAGACGCCAGTCGTACACAAGCAAACAATAGTTATATGTACTACTAGTGTGTATTGTAGGTGCTGGAAAAGCCGCTCAAAAGGATTAGCATATAGTAAGCGGCAAGTCCTTGACCAAAATTTGTACAGTTACCAACCAACTTGGAAATGGGGACACTGTGTTTTGCTTATGGTTTGCCAGAAAGCAAACAATTCTTATGCTTGAACAATAAAAACAATTCGTAAATATACAAACGCTTAAGAATAACATTTCGTAAAACATTTAAAGTTTTTTCCCAGAATCGTAAATCAAAGTATTTTTTTTACAAAATTTATTGATTAGAAAAATCCAAAGGTGCACTCAAAATATTACAAATATTTCCCTAATTGCTGTTTTAGTAAAACAAAGGCTATTATTGAGATTAAAATACACTACCTTGTGATAACAAGGCAGTTTAATTAAAACAGCATAAGTTGCACAAAAATCTGTTGGCATTTGCAGCATCTTTTGCTTAGCGTAGCTTAGCTGCTCATTATCCTTATTTTCTTCTTGTCATTATATACTTTTGTAGTGACTTTTACAATACTTTTCTCTCTCTCTGTCTCTATCCCTCTCCTATATTCATTTGGTCTTGTTGCGTGTTTGACTTTCATGTTACTAAAAGTTGTATTTGCTATTTGGCCAAGTCACTTAACCAAAGTTTTCATGTCAATTTTTCTTGGCCAAGCGCCGTATTGTGTTTCGGTTTTCCTTTGGCTGGCCATTGTTATTTTGTAGCTTTTTTGTAATTTTTTTTGGTTGTGTTTTGTTACTGACGGATTTTTACTTATATTTTGGGTTGCTTTTAACGTTTTTCTTTTCTGAGGTTTTTTCTCATGTGCTTTTTCTTTTTTCAATTGTAATGATTGGAAACTGTGTTTTTTTCTCCATCTCTTAATGTTGTGGCAAAAAGGAAACGGATTAACGGGTCTAAAAGTGACCCGTGCACAAAAAGGGATAACGAATTTAAGATTTGCTTGCCCAAATTCACCTTGTTTTTAGGAAAGAAAAAATAAGTAAACGGTGGAAGAATAAGAAAAATGTGCAGAGGTTAAAAATTAAATATTTAAGCTTTCTTTTACACTCAGCTACTTTACTCAACTTTTAAGTTAAACAAAATTTTGCTTATGTGTTTAAGAACACTTTATACATCATGATACATTTAACAAGCTTTATTATCATACGTGTAAACACACGCAATACAATTCAGACCTTACTTGTCGGCCCAATGTGGAGGACACACCCGGCTCTTCGTACATGCTGACAGCCAGTGAAAAATATTTACGACATTTACCTGTAACGTAAATCAGGACACGTTGTTCACAGTTCACAGCTGCACATAATATCATTAAAAACAAATTGAGAACATTAATAAATATGAATTATGATTGTTAAATAAAAAATGATGGCGTCAACGGTTTCGTGACCAAAAAGCTTTACCCAAAAAAAAGAAAAATAATCAGGCAACACCGAGCCGAAATTGAGATCAAACCTTTTTTTCGTCCCGAGGGGCCATGTTGACACTTCCTGGCAGCAGCAGCAGTTGCATTTGACGTGTGTTTGACGCTGCCACACCACATTTGTTGATGGAGTTGGGAGTTGGCTCACACACACACTTTGTTGGCGACGGCAAAACATTTTCCCTTCGTTTTGTTGCATAACTTTTGGCGCTTTAAATTGCGCCAGACATCATAAATCAATCTTATACATTAGTATGCAGACAACATGAGATAGATAGATAGTGTGTGTGTGCGAGAAGAAGGAGAAGGATAGAGTGGAGTCTTAGAAAACTCTCTATGGCACAATAGTCGAATGCTCTTAATGCGATTTTGTCTGGTGGCTTATGGCCACCCAATTTGAGTGGTTTCACTTGTTCTGACAAACATAAAGTATAAATATGCTTGCTTGGTTTCTTGTAGAAGCAAATGCATTATGTATGCAGGTGTCAACAAGCTGAGAAGTAAAAAACTTTTTAGAAAATGTAATTTTCATAACGACGCACTACAAAGTCTTAGCCTTGTAAAGTTAGCAAGATGGTTTAACAAGATAGATGCATTTTTCTTTTAGCTGTGTTGCCCTTTAAACCAGAAATATGACGTTTATATATTTTTTTCTACATATTTGAAAAATTTCTTTCAAAAAAAGTAAATATAAAATGCGCATTTGAAAGCATAAGAATTCTGTGCAATTAGATATTATAAAATAGGAATAAATACTAGGAAAGTTATGAGAAAGAGCTAATAATAATTGTGCTTAGAAAACTCTTTGAAATAAAATTGAAACCACAAGGCTATATTTTATTTAACAAAGCATATTACGTTACGTTATTGTATTATAAACATTTTTAATTAACTTTTTAATAAGCTGACTTCCATGAAAAGGATATATCTCATGGTATTACGTTAATGTGTGTTAGTGCAAATGCTTAACCTTACAAAAGTTATGTAAACTTTGCTGTTCAGTTTAAAGTTGATTTTCATATATAAATTAACAGCTTCTCCATAAAAATACTGCAACAATTAAATGTAACAGACTGTCAATTTTAACGGTAATTTGACAGATGGAGACCATTTTGTTTTTATTAATTTCAACGTTAGCCTGTAGCGGTTGCACTGATATTACGTTAACAGCTGGCGATATGCCACGACACATAAAAAAACCTTTAAAGAGACAGCCACGCAGATGAAGAGAAAGATATAGCTTCGCATGTGTGATGTATACAATTTTGGTTTTTTTTTTAATCTTTTGAGCTCGATTGTGCTCAGTGATAACGTCAGCTTGTCAAATTTTTGTCTTTCATTTCTTGTTCAGGAATTGACAGTGAGCCGATGAATTTGCACAGAAAAGTTGTGCGGCAACTCAAAGCTTGGCCAAAGCCATCATCAATAAGTATTTTGTACAGAGATTGGGGGCTGAATTTGAGTCAAAGTATCCAGTTTTGAGAATGGTAGAGAGAGGCAGACGCATCCTCATAGATTGTTCACAATTCAGCGTAGTCCTTTTTTGACAGTTTGTAATTTGAGTTTCATGTTTGACGTCTGTGTGACTTTGACATCATCTCGTCATTATCATTGGCAGTGAGTGTATCGTTTTCCTTTTTCATGCTCAAGTGTTTTTGGCATCTTTTTGCATTGGCATTTACTCTACTTTCATTGGCCATTACATTTTTTGGAGGGTGTGCGTGCACACGATACTACGTTTCAATCTCTTGATATAATATAATGTGCTCAACGTGACGTAAAATGTTGCTAATTAAGTGGTAAGTAAGCTGAGGTAGCTCAAGTGCCTGGCGTGTCTGTCTACTAAGAAACAAGACAGACTCTGCTGCAGAGCTTCTGTTAAAGCAGCAACATCTGCTTGTTAGTGGGTGGGAAATCTTCACCATAATCAACTAGAAAATAGTACATTGTATCGTAGCTAGTGCTTGTTAAATAAAACCGTTGTTGCAATGTGTGAAAGCGCAATGAAATTGTATGTTGTGAGTTTATCTGAAATACTTAATAATTCACTTTCTTTGAACATGTTTTTAAAGCTTGTTATATTAATATGCGTAATAAATAGAAACTCTTCTCTAAGTTAATTTATGGACACATTTAACCCAATGAAATGCTTATGAAATCGAGAAAATTAACCTTGGCAGATATTTGTATTCGAAAGGCATATGTAAATAGATTCTCCTGCCATCAGATGAATAAATTTGCGTGTACATATCACCAAATAGTACTTGAGAATGTACTTAAGCTGGCATTCCCTTCATATTCGTACTCAATTTGTCAAACAAATTGTGATGTGCTGTGCCGTATGACTGTCAGTCTGTTTGTCATGTTTATGGCCATGTACTTGCTGTTAAACTTGTTGGTGGCTTGTCGATCTACGCCAGAGTAGCTGTAAATGCTGCCGCTTTTGACTGATTGTCTCCTGGGGCAAGTGCGTGAGTGCAATTTGTTTTGTCATTAAGTTAAATATGCATACCTTTACTTAAGACAATGGCGCATATTTATTTATATTTGTATATACTCTGTAATTATTTACTTCAAATGGAGGGACAATAAACATATGCTAATCTGTAATTTGTTTGTTAATTCAGTTGGGTAAAGCACCCATTTTTATTAATTTTTTAAGACAAGAGATTTTTATGTAGTAGATCAAAGTTCGATTTACATAAACTAAGATTTAATGTAGGTAAAGATTGCCTAACGTTGTTAAGTTTCGATCTGCTAGTAGAATACAGAGTGTCTTCCAGTCAAATGCATTCGATGTAGTTTATTTACACACACGCACACAAATATTTTGCAAGTCATGCGACTCTTGCGTAGATAACTCGATTGTGAGCTGTGAGTTCAAACAATTGAGTGAGTCTCTTGGGAGCTGCACTTGAATGATTAAGCATTGGATTGACATGTGTTTCTTAACCTTTTGAATGATGTAACTCGCAGCAGCTGTCATTCTGGTTAACAACTTTATACAGAAATTGCATTTTTAATTTTAGCTATTTCTATTTGCAGTCACTTCATGCCAAATGTTTCTTGGATTGCAGTGCATATAAACTGCACTAAAATGTTGTATGTTTAACTAAGTGTTTATTCTGTGTTTATTTACTGTGTAAACGTTTGTTAAACTACGTGTTGAACATTTTAATATGAACATTATAATTGTGTTGAACGTGTTTTACCATAAGTTACTTGATGCTTCAGTTGTGTTTTTTGGCTCTTGTTATAATGCGCTCATGTTCTCCATAATTAGATTCAGGGTTATGCTGCACATCCAAATGTGCAACAGAATGCATTTGGCTGGTGATTAAAATGAATTGTTAAGCAAGCTTCCAAGAATGTTGACTCATAATTATATCATAACATTAAAATGAAATAAGCGAGAAGATAAAAAATTTAAAACAGAATTTTTAAAATAACAATTATAATAAATAAATAAATTATATATTTTCAGAATTTTTTTAAATTTCTTTTAACCTCAGTCAACCTTGATAAATTGTATTTTTGTATGGTAAATTTTGATCAGTGTTTATTATTTTGGTCACCATCATTCCATCGCCATGGCAAGCATGGTACAGACATAATTTAATATAATGTATTTGTACTGTTGACACAGAAAAATGACTGGGTTTCTACACGCCATTACCACAACACCGATTGTGGTATTTTTGTGTCTACAGTGCCTTGGTTATTATTCGTACTCACTACAGAGAAGAGCATCGTTTTTCATTATTTATTGCAATTGTTGTTATTGTTTGTGCCATTGTTCAGACAGTTGTAGCCAGTGTCTGGCACTTATTATTTTTATATCTGGCTTTTACTTTTATTTTATTGCAGCTTCGTTCTGTGATCGTCGAGGTGTCAGTTGTTTAGTTCGTGACTTTTTTTACACTATGCATTTTATTTATTAACTTTGTTGTGGTTTTAATTAAAAAGAATTTGTATGACAAGCGCGTTTACCTATAAATTTATGTATTTTGAACATCTTAGCGTACAGTCAATGTTGCGAATTATATTCAAAAATATCAGTCAATGTTAATATGTGCTTATAAATTAAGAAAAATAATAATTTCGTCTGGGAACTAACGAGTGACTCATCTTGTTTTTATAAGTTTTGAAGCGTATCCACAACTTGATTGAGTACCTGCCCTAAAAATAGACTCAGTGACTCGCTAGAAGGCTGGCTTTTACTGTATCAACGGCCTTGTTGATGATAATTAAAACTCGTGTTCCTCACACGTGCTAACAAATTGTTGTTGTTGTTGTTGTTATTTCTCATTCCGTTTTATGGCACCATTGAAAATGCATTGCGAATCATAAATCAAAATGCCAGCCTCTCAGCTACTGTACAATGAATGCACTTTCACTAACGCATCTGTAAGACACACCGAGTAGAACATACTGCATATAGCGTGTATGAGAGTAACTTTTTACAATTGGCTGCTCGAGTTGAGCTGGAAAATTGCTATGCTCTGTGTGATTAATGTTCACAATCATGGAAAATGAATCACCTTACCATACGGTATTCTTTTGTTTTTATCTACATAACTGAAAAGTGTAAGTTCTGTTGCAGCTTTAGGCACAGTTAACAGATTTATCTAAATATGCAATTTTAAGTTACTTAATGACATTATACTTGTAGCTTTTATAGGTATTGTTGTGTAACGTAAAATCAACAATGATGTAACAAATAAACGGAGTTCAAGATGTAAACCTAGCTTATAAGGTACTTATTATTACATATTTTTTTTATTTTCATTCAATGCACATCTTAACACACTACCAGCATTAGAGTAGGTAGCTTATATTTGTAAATTTTGAGAAAAACACAACGTTGCAGCTTATTGTCGTTCCCAATTCAAAGGTGCTTTCTTGGAAATAAATAGTACTTCAATCATCTGGGAAAACTCAGTTGCGCTACTTGTGTTGTTTACCACTTGGGAAATTTCACTTTCCGATGAACTTATAATTGGCTTATAGACTGTTTAGCTATTTATTTGTATTGCAGCTATGTTATCAACTTGTCCATTGATAAGTTCGACACGATAATGGGAGCTGCTCAATAGTAACTGTATAAAGCAACCAATTTAATTCAATATGAACAATTGTAGACAAGTGATAATTATATGTGTTAAAGCTTATCTAATATGTTGTGAGAATCTTTAACAAGAGTTCATTAATGTTTTCACATATACACAATGAGTTGCTCTTGAAACTTAAGTTAAGTTGCCACTGTTTGGTTGGTTTTCTTTTTGCAACTTGACATAATTGGGTCGATGAGTTTGTCATACAATGTTTGGCTAGTAGCATGAGTAGAACAATTATTATTTAAGTGCAATTGCTTGGCAACACACACAATTTACTGTAAAATTGTCCACATAATAATGTCCAGTTGGATGCCAACAGCGATAACTGCAATTAAAAACGCCACGCCCAGTGCCAAGACCTTCAACGAGCCACTTAATGAGTCCCTCTTAAATTGTGTCCGATTGTATGCCAGGGCAACACCCACTGGGCGGCAGGAAAGCTCTCACACTTTCGAGTGTCTTTGTCTCTTTTGTATGCACTTGGAATGCAGCGGAAGCCATCACGTTTTATACCCTTCAAAAGGCAGCAATAAACGAGTGGTTTTTCGCTGTGGGCTTTACCCTTGTGACCAATTAGCATTACTTACTTAAATCTACATGTCATAAATGTTTATTAAAATTTGAATAAAAAACATTAAGGTTAATCTCTGACTCTCTTTTTAATAAATATTTATAAGCTGTGAATAATAAGTGCATTTAAGCTTAAAGGACAGCAAATTATAATACATGAATATGAGACTTAATGCGAATTATTTCAAAAGAATTATGAAAAACATGAATTGAGTTATTCTTTGAAATATTAAACAATTACTTTAAGCCCTTTGCATAAAAAAATATTATTTTAATATATATTCATCATTTGTATTATGAGACTTGAAAGCTTTGGTCTAACAAAAACGTGAAAAAAACATTGAGCACATTAAAACATAAATTTTTCAATCTTCAATTATTCAATTGATTTTACATAGTTGAAGTTATTTTATTTATTTATTTTTAATATATTATATAACTTTTGAAGTAAAACATATTTTTTTTTTCAAAAATCAGGTTCTCCTAAGTTTTGTATTTTATATTTAGATATTTTCACATTTTTTTCTATACTTTTACACAACGTTCCTAAGCCCTATTAATCAATTTAAAACTGACAAAATTACCAAACTTGTTCAGCAATGCGTATTAAGTGTATGTTGAATATATTTTGCAAAATAATATAAGTCCCGGCAACCAACGTCAAAGTTAATTCAAGCGAGCTCCTGCTGTGCTAAAAAACTTCTTGACTTTGTCAACATTCTTTTTCCATTTTATACACAAACACACACACACAAACAATGGTAGCTTATTAATTTTGCAGTCATCGTCATCGGCAGCGTCATTGTGGAACGTTGAACGCCCGCTGGCTGCAAAATTCAATTAATTTCAAATGCAATTTGAAGTGCACTTTTGCAAAAAGCGCTCCACTTAGTAGGCACTTCCGCTTTGCCTGGCATACTCCTACCGTTCGGCTCTATTTCGTTTCACTTTTTTGGTTTTATTTTATATTTTTAACTTTAAGTACTTTTTTCTGGTCCGAAAAGTTGATTAATTATGCAAATTTTAATTAGCTGGGTGACCAGCGGCAAGTTTATTTGGTTTGGTTTGGCTGGCCGGCCGGCCAATCGCATTTGACAATTAAATTTCCTTTTGCGTTTGCGCTACGCTGGCGCAAGTATGTGTGCACAAGTTGTTTACCATAATACCAGGCGTGGCATTATCTATGGCACTCTATAAATGTATGGAGATGTGTGTGCTTCATTCAATTAGTCAAGCATACGCATTGGGGCCATACCCAGGGGAACTCTTTTGCTCGTTGTTGACTGGGCAATTTATTGACGCATTTAATTAGAATTACGTTATTTGCATTTTGGCCAACGTTTTTGGACAAAAGGCCTAACACAACACACACTTGATATATGTTTAAGGACAACATTCATTTGGGGTTTTGAAGAGAGGATTAAACACACTCACATACAGGCATGGAAATTGGATTGTCAGTGCAAGCAATTGCAAGTTGTTAAAGCAATCATGTAAGACATTCATTAGACATGTACAAACATTTGCCAGATATATTAGTTCTCTTTCCAGATGTGTGTATAAACTCACGTATTTGTTGCATGTAAGTCAAAGCTGCTTTTAACACATGTCCGAATTGTGGTATCCACATATACTGAGTTTGCATTGAATTTAAATTTGAATAAAAGTTTCTGTGGTGTAATGTTTGCTGAGGCATTTATACCGTATTTATTTTGATGAGAGTTTGATGGAGATAGTAATCGATATTAAAAGATTACTACAGATTCCTTGATGTACAATGTTAAATTTTTTGAGTGAGACAACATGCACAACATTTTCCATTTATTTAACTGTTCCATATACAACAACGGATTATCAATAAACTAATATAATTCTTTTTTATCTCTACTTGCAGGTAAGCCACATCAATTGCAACTTAAGTTTATTTGTGCAATTTAAACGTGAGTAAGACAAAACATTGAACAATATGTCTTATGTATTTTTGGATATGTCATGCATATGCGTTGTAACAATGTTTGTATACCCTTTGCTAGGGTGTTTACAAATTATTGAATATCTAAGCTTATAAAATCGATACACCACAAAGTTTGAATTGGCCTTTAGTAGGAGTTGAATCCCAAAAACATTTTTAATTAAGGTTACAGTCTGTGGCCTGAATTTAATAAAAACAATTGCAAAGCTTAAAAGCAACTCACAGCTGTCTCAGTTGAGCAGTTATTGTCTGCCTGCCTACCACAATACAGTTTAGTGCTAGGAATAGTTTACAAATATTGCCAACTATTTGGAGTTGCCAAAAAAAAAAAAAAAATAAAGCAAAAACTCAGCCAGGCACAAAGTACACAGTTTGCATTGCGGCCAACTTGGCATTTAAAGATATTGTTGTGTTCTCCTATCTTTCCACAATGCTCCTTCAATAGACACACACACACACACACATACATATATGCATGACCAAAATCTAGGCTGCCAGTTTTATTATGGGCTCAAGTCGTGCCAGCCCAAACTAAAAAGTAGGCAACAGAATTGCGCTTTGCAACTGCAGTTGTTGTCTGAACCTGCGCTGCTGCAGGTTAACCCTTTCCTTCATTTTTAATACTCTCTTTCTTTTGGCAAGTAGTTAGCTTAAAGATGTGCAGCAAAGCTTAGTAAGAGTCAAATTTAACAATTTCCTTAAAAGTAATAAAATACAAAAATTTTATTTTTTTGTAATATTACTTTTTGGCTAAAGAAATATGTTATGTGATTTGTTTAAGTAATTTTTTGAGAGTTATTTAATAACATTGAATCATCAACATTATTTGAAACTCACTTAAAATATTTTGAAATGTGATTAAATTTTAAATAAAACAATTTTCACTTAAAATACCATATTACATTTTTCTGATTATCTTCTTCCTTAAGTTATCCCAAAATCATAGCAGATAAATAGAGTATTTCTTAGTCATGCATTGAGTACTCGATAACCATTTTCTCTTTCGTTTTTTGCTGTTGCGTTTGCCAAAACTAATAAATTTTGCATTGTGCATGGCGCTCGCTCGAACGCCACGGCTACCATTTACCTGGTAGTGCCGTTGGGCCATTCCACGTGCCCGGTGTTGCAACCGAGTGTCGTAAGTGTCTGGGTAACTCCAGCAGCGACTGCCATTGCTGTTGCTTCCCTTTTTTGCTATTGCTATAGCTGTTTCCTGCTGAGCTGCGATTCGCTCTCTCTTGATGGTTGGCAGCGCGTTATTTTATGCGAAATATTTCATGTTTTATTGGCAGCTTGTGCTGATGCTGTCCTTTTGCTTCGTGTTAGTTAAAGACCAGAGCGCTGCAAAAAGGTGTATTTAAAACAACTATGACAACAGCTGAATAAAGCTGAAAACTTGCTACATTGTAGGTTAGCTTAAAAGCATTTTATTTAGTTTTGGCAACTTTGTCTTCTTAATAAGACTAATCAGCAATGCCTTTAAATATTTTCTTAAACAAATCTTTAAACGCATTTTCCTTGTAAGCATCTACACATTAATCTTCCGCTCCTACACCGGATATCCGTTTGTTTATAGCCTTGAACTTTTACGAACAAAATTGCGACGGTGACTGCTGTTGGGAAAATGACAGAATATAAACTTTAAGGATTTACAGATGATTACAGCTGAATGTACTTTAGGCGCCTTTCTATATTGTAGGCTTGATTAAGTTACCGTTGGTTACTTTAGTAGTTGTTGTTGTTGTAGATTGTTATTGGCCGTGTCTCTGAGCAACTGTCGCACATAGTTTGTGTTTACGAGATTGGCTTAAACTTTGTTATTTCAACTTGTTCAGGGATGCAAAAATAAGAACACAATCAAATGTACCGAAAGTTTAGCTAACCGAACACCAACAGCAGCAGCAATAGCCATAAAACTAACAACAACATCAGCAGCTGCCACACGAACGTGTTAAAGCTGACAGAAAATCTGACGATGATGATAACAAAACAGTTTGGTAGAGTGCTGTTGGGTCTTTAAAGACAGACACCCTTTCACACAACATTAAATAATTCAATACATTTCCATGCTGACTTTGTCATGTTTCGCCCTTTTTTTTTGACGTTTGCACTTTCAGTTTTTGTTATTCTTTTGCCCAAGTTATTTGTGTGTTAAAATTGATGTGCACTGTACTTAATAAAAATGGCAATATGATGTTTCGATAAATTTTAACTGACATCTGAATAAAATCATGATTAACAGCATAACGTTTTGTGCTTTAGAGAAGATGTTGCTCTTTCAATAATGTCTGGAGATATTTATTATTTTGTAAATCTGTTTTTCTCAACTATGACTTGACAAGTCATCTACCAGTCGAAACATTTTTGCAAGCTTTGTTTTCAATTTTTCGACATGCATAAATCCTTTTGCCTTTCGAGCATGAATTTATATTTTATTCTCTGTATATAGTACTTATATGCATGGAAATATTTGTGCAAGCTGCGGGCCAAACACACAGTTGATTTTTTATAATGGCAATTGCTAAGTGATGCGCACAAAGCTGATGGAAAACAGTAGTTGTTGTTCTTCACTTTATGTCTGCTGTTAAACTAACGTGATGCACACACACGTAAATATTGAAGTATAAGACGATGGAGCTTTTAAATAAAAACTGTTAAAGCCATAAGTGCAACTTTTATTTATTTTAAAGATGTTTCTTATTTAATAAATTTTTTATTAATGTTCAAGAGCAGCGAATTATGTTGGATATCTTTAATGAGCGTTTGAGTGTAGTTTTGGCCTTCTCAAATTGGGTTTTTCATTTTTAAATACTACATTTATTTTATTACTGGCTGCCTACAAATTTATGTCTGTCACCCATATGAAAAGTTTAACCCATTTGAATGTGAGTTGGAATATTCATGTAATTTAATGTGATACATTTGTGCAATTGAAAATAATACAAATAAACGAAGAGCTAAATGACAAACCAACTGAAACGATGTCAGAACATTTTATATAACATGTGTCCCCTCGCCAGCTCCGCAAACGTCCTTTAAATTATCATCTTGTCTCCTGTGTGTGTGTGTGACATTTTTTTAGCCCTTGCGGCACTGTCTAAACAGGCACGTTGATTGTTTAGCCTTTGGATGTTGTGCAAAAACACATTTTATGTAGGTATGTTACATATTATTTTTCGCTTAATTATCACGCATTAATTATAACATGCACTTTTCACATTCGACCGGACCAAATGTTTTCAATGAATGAGGGTGCAATTTTATGGTGCATAAATAAATTTTCATGTCTGGAAATAATTGATTTGTTTTCTCCAAATAAATTGCTAGATTTAGTTAGAAATTGCATGTTATGCGATAGACATTTCGTTAAATATTTAGTATAAAATAATATTATCATAAACACCTCTTACACAATCAGAACAAAATAAAATCACTCCGCCTTACAATAAAGAATAAAATGTCAATATTTTTTTTACCATTTAATCATCAATAAAATAAATAAAATATTTAATAAAATAACAAGCTTTGCTTGACTTTAAATGTGACAATATTTATTCTAATAGCCGTATCGTATTTGTTCTTATCAATAGCTTATTTTAGTTTGCGCATTTAAGCCAACACAATATTTAGGTTTATTGGTTTGTAATTGCATTTGTGTAATTAGAATTTATTGCAAATGGAAACAAATGTTTGTTCATTTACTTATTAAATACCAAAAACAATCCAACTAATTGAGTATTCAATTTCAATCCCATAAAACTAATTAATAAGCAATAATAATGTTTCGACATGACATGCGTATTGCATTAAAGCAGCCGAATGCCAAATATATAAATACTTATGCATTAAAGTCTATGTGTAAGGATATTAAATGTTCTTTCTATGTATTTTGTTGTTGTTATTTTTTGTGTTCAAAAAATAAAAGATAATATTCTTGTTTCACTTAATTGCCGTATCAACTTTGTTTCGCAGCTGGCAGCTTATGTGCCAAATTTAAGCACCGCGAGAAATAGAAATTCGCTCTGTACGCCTGTCAACTTGGGCCCACACGTCGTATGAGTAGCATTTAATTTCGTTTACTTCAAACATTGCCGCAGCAGCTTGGGGCCTTTTACATATTGCGTTGCACGTTAAATAAACAGTTAAACAGTCTGCGTTACATGACAACCCCAACCGTTATTTAACGAGCCCCACCCAGTAATAAGTTGCAGTCGCAACCTATCCCATTCTATTAAATCTACAATGGGCGAGCTTTTAAAATGTACATTTAATAAAGCTTTATGGACAGCATTTAAATTACAATAACAATTATCAATAATTATTTAATTAAATGTTTACTTGCAGTTAGAATTGTAAGCAGATTTTTTGAATTTTGAATCGCTTGGTTGATATTTAAAATACATGTATGTGAACATATTTAATAAGAATAATATAACAATTATCCTTAGTGGAATAAAACATTAACAAGTGGGTAAATTATGACCAAAATAGAATTGCAACTTACTTACCTTTCAATTTGAAAAAGATAGGGTAAACTGTGCCAGTCAAAAACGAAAATGAAAACAAATGTGCTAAAAAGCGACTTGCTCGAGCAGATCCAGCGATCCCATTATTTACCGTTGTAATTCATTTTGTTATCTGTTTTAATGGTTCTTTAAAAACTTCTTACCATCAGAAAAACATTATATATATCTTTAGTAGTTTTAAAGCTTAAGCCACGTTTACGCGCTGCTCTATAAATAAAAGAGTTTTATAAAAAGTATTTGCAATCAAATTTCGAAACAACCTAACCAGTTTTAAATTTACATTTCCAGCCAGTTGTTAATCCTGTAAACAACAAGCCAGCTACAAGCTTTTTTGTATGAAGCACAAACTGTAGCACATTTTAGGGCAATGACAAATTTTTGCACACAGTTTGCTATATGACATAACCGGGCAACGCAAAATACTTTCAATGAGCACTTCCTGCTTCCCACACACACAGATGAATACACGCCACATGTAGTACACTTCCTTGGGAAGTTGATTTTCGTACAAGTGTGTGTGTGTTGACATGCATGCATATGTGGTTGTATATGTGTCGCTAATAGACGTCAGGAGCTTTGCCAAATTTTAAACAACATGCCGCCATGTCACACACACACACTCATTTGTGTGTATGCCTGTCAAAGGACTTAGCCTGCACTGTGGTCGCAAAGGAGCAACGGAACCCTTTTCAGTTTGTTGTTGTTGTTGGTGGGGATACAAATACCGTGGCCATTAATTTAGTTTAGTCCTAATTAAATTGTATTCGTTACCAAAAACCACCCACACACACAGACACTACACACACTTACACAAAGACACTGGCTCACATTTATAAGCAGCTGACAACATAGACGCGCCCCTTTTTGTGGGTCCTTGAGGCTTTCCTTGTTGTTGCTGTTGTTGCTACTGAACGTGGCATAGCATGCACACAGAAACTTTTGCTTTTTTGGCCAAATGCAAAAGTTTTTTATATTTAAGTATTTCTACTTTGCACTTTTTTGTTTTTGTTTGTGTTTTATTTTTTGCTTTTGTGTTTTCTTTGAGCCGCTTGTATTTTGGTGGAAAAAGAGTTTAAAATATTTAATGAGATCGCCCGTACTGGATTAGAGACTGGTTAAGGCTGCTGCAGTTGAGTTGTTCCCTTTTGCAACTCAGCTGTTTGTCGCAAATCTCGTTTGTCTAGACTCTGTAAGGCACTTCGGCACTTAGGAAGCTGTCCTCCGGGTCGGCGAAACTCTTTTTGAGCCATATATTCAGCGTGTGATTTGTATATGAAGTTTAATATCCCATGCGATGAGAGTTGAGTAATGTTTAAAATAAAACTTTAAGCTTATGAAACATGTCCAAATTCTTGAACATAAAACATTCACAAAGGAAGCTTTGGTTCTAATAACTTCAGTTGATAAATGATATAAATATATAAAATGTTGTAGATTCAGTTTGGCTTTCATCATTGGATTTAAGTCATTACGTGCAACTTACAATATCCTTCAATTTATGTGTGCAACCAACGTTTCCTTGCAACCATTTTCTTTTCTATTTTTAGTCTATTCATGTCTGGCAACGGCTGTCTAGCAAAATACCGAAAATTTCCGTGCCTGTCAATATAAATAAAGCGTATACTAAACACATCCGCAAAGAATTTTGCTGCAACCCGACAAAGAAAACTACGCCAAAATGCAGCAAGCAAAAGGAACAAACAAAAAATGCAAAAACAAAAACAACTGTCACGGTATATAATATACCCTAACCGTATTGTAAATGGAATGACACAACCTGCGCATCGAGAAATACTATCTGCCGAAAGATGGGGGCGCATTTTTTTTTATTTCTGTAGTTGTTGTTGCCGTTTGATGCGGAAGTTTTTAAATTGTGCAGCAAATTCATTCATTCATGAGCATTTTCTCTTATACATGAAAAACCGCCAGAGTCGACATAGTCACAATCTGAGTTCTTTCAACCAGAGCCACAAAGTCCCTGATGCGACGGGATCTAGTGCAGTTCAGCAGCATTTGCTGCTACACTCAGCTTCTACTACGGCAACCACTTGACTTTTCGAGTATAGCGGAGTGTGCGCCGCATAAGTAGTAGTAGGGTGGGTCCGGAGCAAGGGGCATTACAAGGCAGGGCAAAGCAAACAAAGTCATTTGTTTTGGATGTATAGAAACGGCAGTGCTTTGTGAATGGCTAGGGTCTAGGAAGTCAGTTGGGTCAAGACCAATAACGCTGAATAATCAGATTCTGTTGGAACGACAGCAGCACCACTAGTAGGCGTGGCAACATAATGTGTGCTTAAGCATGAAAAAATGCAGTTAGTCCTCCTCAATTTCTGTAAGACCTTAAATAAAGGCTAAAGTTTTAAAAACATGAAAGTTTAAATATGAAATTATGAACAACAGATTCAGATACATTTGTATAAAAGAAGCTATGTACGTTAAAAATCAACCAAAAGATAAACTTTTTGTTAGACAACAACATACTTCACCAAAAAGTTAGTATAATTTTGAGTTAAATGTCGTTGTTGGCAAATGTTGAAAAATAATACGACAACTTAGCGTTTTTATGGGAGATTTAAAATCAAATTTTAAGTAAAATTACAAGTTTTTTCTGTTTTTTAAACTTTTTGCTTATTGTTTTGTTAGTTTTGTTCGTATTTTGGGATAATATCTCTAAGAGCATCACTGACTACCCTGTTATCCTTAAAAGCTGAAAACTCGTCTTGCAGATTTTGCTCACTTGGATTTAAGTCTTGCGAATCGCTATTCGGACTTCCTCCTTTTGTGCTTAACTCATTTGGTTGCCTTGGGCTACTTTCGCCCAACATTTTTGCACATGCTGCGCAAATTTCCCTTTTTTTTCTTTCTTCTTTTCTCTTTCTTGCGTCTCGGGGTAACTAGGAGTAACTAACGCTGAGCGTGTCCCGTGGGCATCATTTATGCAGGCACTCATCTCGTCGCTTTTTTGCTCTGTATTCTTTGCGTTGCTCTTCTCGAGTTTTACTTTCTCCTGTTTTTTTTGCGCATTAATTTTTGAATAGTGCAAATGCAGCTAAAGCGAGAAAAATCGCAAACTTTGATGTTATACCAGAGTGCAATGTGCGTGGATTGTGCGGCCAGCAGTTAATTGCAGAACTTTGTGCAGCATAATGCGTAAACTTGTTGGGGTAAAACGCGGAAAGCAGCTGATAGTATCAGCTGTGTGAGCTGTTTACCAGGAATTATTGTTGGCTTCATGCGATTCTTATCTAAAGCCTTTTGACTTTGTTGGCAATGGATTTTCTGTATTCAAACGGATTTTCATGATTTAAACATTAAAATGACTTTGTATAAAGCTTTTGATATGTATGGCTGAAAGTGAATGGGGTTTTTGAGTTGATTAAATGTTGTAAAGTTCCTTGGAGCATTTTTAAAAAATTCTTATATCTTATCCTAATTTATAAGTCTTCTCACCCAGCTACGTTTCCAACAATTCCAACTAACTCTTGACTGTTTATCTCATTTACAGCAAATTTGCAAACCAAATCAGGTAAGTTAATGAAGCATTCGGAAACAGACAATAAGCGCTAAATGCACGGAAATTGTAATCTCCTTTAATGCCCGAGGTATTTAATTGTCTTAAATGTGGCGGCAATTCAAAGCCCCGCCAGCTGTATGAAATGGGCTCTAATTAGGCATCAAATTATTTGATTTTCGCATGAAACTTCAAAGGTATCAGCCCCCCAAAAATCCACCCATTTTGTCACTGCTTAGGCAGCTCGACGCATGCTCTCAAGAAAAAAGGTAAATGACTCATTTAGCGCTGACAATGCGAGACTCTTTGATTTATGAGAAAAGTCAGACAAGAAGGCGGCAATGGGTGGGGATGAGTCTGCGTGCGAAGCTTCAGGCGTCAACAGTTTGACAGGCAGCATGTGGTAAAGTCAAACGTCAACCGTCAACTGTCAGCCTGCCAGCGACAACGCTATGCAAATAGTAAAAACAATGCCACAGAAGGCCCAACCAAAACTTTGCTCATAACTAACAGCATACATAGAGTCATTAGTTTATGTCTTGCTTTTATTTGGCTACACAATTTAGTGTTGTTTGACCAAAATCTCATCATCCAGCTGTTGCCGTTTTTGGCTTTTTCGACGACCTCGTTAATCAATGCCTGTCCGAGTGTCGCATTGCTTGCACTTTATGACCATTCATTTTGTTTAGCTCTCGCGTAATATTGGCATTTTGATTAACCTTAATTAGCGGCACATTGACATTCGTCCGCAAATGAGTGCCGCATGCAACCAGCCACAAAACTGGCCAACTGCTGGTTAAGTTGATGCCTAGCGTTTTTCCTCATTTGCCATGTTGCTGCAATGAGAGTGACATTTTGTGGCACACGTTTTCTTTCGATGGCATTGCTCTGCATTGGACAGCAAAACTGACTCTCTGGCTATGATGGTTATTACCAGCACCGTCAGCCGCCTGTCACTTCCATCTCTTTCTCTCTCCCTCTGTCTCTCTCTCTCTCTTTCACTGCATTCATCTTTCCGCAATGGCATGGCAATTGCGATTCCAACTGCAACCGGCTGCCGTTGGTGTCAGTTGCAAATGAGTTTGCAGTGCAGTAGCCGATAGAAAATGCATAAGATGGCATTGTTCGGTCTTAGGTGACTTTAAAATACCCTATTGATGTGATATCAAACATTTTGTTGTTTAAAAATCCGAAATTAAATATTTATTGCAAAATAATAAGTATTTTTTTAGTAAAAAAACAACAAGAGAAAAAAATATTTATTTAAAGGATGGTTTTTACAATATTTTAAGGTATTTGCTTGTGTAAACATATAACAAGATAGTTAATTTGTATTTCCCAATTAATGCCCAAAAAGTCAACCAGTATAAAATGCGATAAGTTTCAGTTTCATTTATCGACAGAAAAGAATTTTCTTTGTCGGCTTTCCCTGTTCCCCTAAAACAACTGTGAGTAAAAAGATGCCTGCCGCACAACATTGTGGCACGCAAAACTAATTGCTGTTTAGTGCAAGCATTGAATGGCTTTTCTCTCTCGATCTTACTCTCGTTCTTATTCTATGTTTTTTGCCAACCAAACAAACGGATTTTCTCACTCATGTGCACATTAATTATGCTGTTCGGTTGCGTTTACGAGTATTTGTCATTATTTGCTGTGCTCTGTTTACTTGCCAATGAATAAAGTGTGTCGACCTCTGCCCACATGAATCAGCATTTAGGCCAGATCGCATTGGCGATCGGCGATTCACTTGACTTTGATCTCAATAAGTGCTAATTACTACGATTTCGATTTTGCAGCTGACTGTCTTTGAGGCCGCAAGCCAAGAATATGAGTCCAAGTAAGAGTCAGAGTCAGATTCTTAGTCAGATTTGTTTTGTCCAGAGTTTTGCTAAACTTTCACGTACCTCATTTGTCAATGCAAAAAATATTTTTCAATGTTTTTTTTGTCATCTGTTTGTTGTGGGCTTGTTGTTATTGGGACGTTTGCTGCCTGTCACGTTTTCAGTTTGTTTTGTTTCATTTGCTTTCATCGGCTTCCTATATGGGGCGGCAGTTGGGCTTTAAGTCTATGGTTCCTGCTGTTGTTGATGCTGCTGCTGTTGTCGTTTTGTTGTTTTATTGTGTAAACTTTTTTGCCAGCATAACGTTCTGTTTGCCACCAGCCAGCTTGAGGCCTGTCAATAAAGTTCTTGACACCTTTACTTCATTTGCTCAGATTTCTCTTGACATGACTTTAACTTTGCTTTCTGTTTGGGTGTTTTCCTTTTTTTTTTCTCTCTTTCAGCATACAAACACTATGCAAATTTCTTTTTCATGTTCCTTGATTTCGGGTATTGTATTTTGACTCTTTTATATTCTTACTAAGGAGTATAATATATTAGAAACGGATATTATTCTCTTTTTTTATTTTTAAAATTGTTTTTGCATACCTTAAATGAAATTAAATTTAAAGTGTATTTTGAAAGTACCTTTTCTAACTTTTATTTTTGCGTTTTATATTAAGTCAGTGATGGCAGTGACCACCATTAAGCGATAACTGTGGGTGTGAACTGAAATAGACGCCCACAAATTTGCATAATGTACCTTTATTTTAAGTAGATGGCAAAAATCTTAAAGATCTTTCACAGAAAAGGAGCTACCATAAAAAAAAATATTAATAACGCAATTAAATTCGTGATGTTATTCTTCAAAATATTGCTCACTTATTCGACTGAATTTTGAGTGGCAGTTGGAAATTATGGTAGTGTAAGATGTTATTAAAAAGATAATGGCCCGAAAAGAGACGTCAAGGTGCTGTTCTCAACCTTGAAAGATCAAGAGTTCACAACGAAGAAGACTAGGAAGCAACCAAGAAGCCAACAAACCAACCAACCGTCAAACCAAACCAAAAAATCCAACGCACAGCCCAAAGCAATTAACCGTATATAACCGAGAAGAAATATGAAAATAAAAGAGTTAAATAAATGGGCAGGTTGGCTGGTGGCAGGTGGAACGCCAGAGATGGCACTGGCCAACATTTGTTTGCACAATTAAATTTCTGTATTGCGGGAAAGAAGCAGAAAAACACAAAACTTATAAAGAAAATAAGTAAATACATAAATGAATGAATAAATGAACAAAAACGAAAAAAAAACATTCCACAATAAAAATACAAATATTCGCTGTAAAGGTCGTCGTCGTAGTGGCTGCCTTTTGTTTGGCTAGGCATTTGCAATTAGTTGCAACAAATTGACGGCAATGATTTTTACTATTGTTTGTTTGTGTCTATTGTTTTGTTCGTAAGCTCGACTGCAACTTATATAACAATTACGAACATTAAATAATATCTGTGTGGTGGCCTGGCATTTTTGTGACAATCTTTATGTACGGAAAACTATTGTGTGACAAATCGAGAAGTTTAAACATATCAAGTGAAGGACGGATTTTTATTGATTCTATGTAAATGAGAACTGATTTAATAGAGAGAGCAAACAGTATTCTGTTTTCAAATATGGACCGAATAAATTATTATTTAGTTTGTGAAATCGTACAATTTTTGTTAAATTAAAACAAATAAAAAACTTGGGTTAGGGTTTCTTTAAATTAATATGAATACATCCACAGATTTTTTGTAAAATTCAATTTGCCGCCGTTTTGTTTTGTTTTGTGTAGTTTGCCGCATGCCTGCATATCAAGGGAGCATGTGAAATGTCTGTCTGCAAATCTATAGACAGTATACACTATATGCATACGCATGCATATGTGTTCGAACTGTTTGTATTCCTCATTCCCATTCCCGTCGTCGCTTCGCTCTGAATGTTTTCATGATACAAATGACGTGCAGCTATTTGCTGTTAAATCTCGTCGACTGCCACATCGTGATGTTACACTTTTCAAATACAAACTAAACCAAAATAAAATGAAATGAAAATCGCACTAAAAATAGCTGGCAATATCAAAATGAAATGGAACTTCTTATGCCCGTAGCATATAAATATATTTTTACTAAATTAAAACGAAACGAACAAACAATAGCCAAAGATGCGAGCCAAAAACCACAAAGCATAGCATAACAAATAAAATTAAAACCAAACAAATAAAACAATAAATAATGTCATTCAAAAGATTTCCTTAGATATTCAAATTGTTTTAGAATTTAATGTGATTTAAATAAGAACATTTCAACAGAAATGAATGGATTAAAAAGAAAGAACAAAAATCGTAAGAACGTAGAAAATATTAAATACTCATTCAGCATTGTTATTTCATATTGTTTCTATAAAATATATTCTTGGACATTCATTTTCTATTATTAATGGTTTAAAGATAAGTTTATAAGCTTCGTTAAGGAGCAGAAGCTTGTATGATTAAGTTGTTTTGGTTTTTTTTAAAGAGCTGCTAATTGCCTGTCAATTATAGTAAGAAAACATTTTAAGGATTTATATTTTTGGTTTTAATGGCACATCTTCGCGAGACTGTGTGAAAGATAAACGCTTAGGTGGGAATCGAATCGTTATTTCATGCATTTTATCTTTTCGCTAGTCGATCCTAGAATCTTCGGATTTTTTTTGTTTCTTGCTAATTGCAGTAAATTTTCAGCTTCTATACTTGAAATTGCCTTGTGGTAGCCACAGCAAAAATTGTTCGTACCACCGCCCCCCGAAAGGCGTGGCATGCGCTTGCCGAAGAATCAAGAAACAAGAATCGAGAATTGCGAATCGAGAAGCAACCGAAAAACTCGTTTGGTGTAGCTGTATATGCTTAAACCTCTTTTGTGGGCCAAACGAGCGGCGCCATTAATGACAGCCTCATGAAGTGACCCTCCTCCTTTGCCCCCTTCACTCCCTCTCCCTGCATACATACATAGCTTTCATTGTGGTCATACACATCGGTTGGGCTATTTATAAGTATATTTGCCATGCCAAGCCATAGGTTTTTACAGGGACAACCAGACAGCCTAATGAGTATCCATTTAGGGCGTGCATTTTAAAAATACCTTGCACTCAAAGGCAAACTATTCGCATGTGTGTGTAAGTGTAAGTGTGTTTGTGTGTGTGTGTTGCTATCTGTGGTAATCGATAGCATTGCAACGCCTGTCACGCGCGAGAATTTCATCCGATAATGCAACATTCTAGGCAGCTAGCTGGCTGGCTGGCGAGCTGCTCTTAATCTATCATTGCATCTAAATGTCGTAAACTACTATCTGGCTAACAGGCGATGCTACATTTTTGGCCTAAGTGGCCTTTTGCGTGTCGAAACGAGTGCCTATCTAAACAATCTCTCATATCTAGCAGTTGGTATTCTTCTCTCTCTCTCTCTTTCGATCTCTTTCAGTTTGTATCTTTTCCTGTGTCGCTTGTTTTTTATGAATAACTTTAACTCATTTAGTTGCATGGTCAAGTGGTATAGTGTATCTGTGACCCACACCGCCTTTTTGCTGTTAGCACACTTGACTGCCTGCGTCTGGTTGTCTCCTTTTTATGTTAAAGTACCTTGTAGTAAACTGAATAGGGTATATAACGTTTTTGTCGGTCTTTTGAAGCTTTCAAGTCTTGCATTAAAAAGTTATATTTTTGTACTGAAATACTTGTTCTATATTAATCTACAACAGTATCAACTATTTATCGGTAATTTATGACCGATCGATTTAAATTATGAATGCTTACAGAGCATCTGAAAGCCGAACTACAAACAACTTTGTTTTATACCCATAAAAAAGAGTCAGTGTCTGAAGTTGTATTTCTTCGCTGCGACTGAAATGTGACAATTTCTGTGTTTCTTTCTTTCTCATTAAAGTTTATGCTCGTGTGTCACTTAAAGCCCATTTTGGTGCGCTTATCTATCTACCGCCAACTCACATTTACTGCGCTCACATGTTGGCCAGACGTTCGTTCGCTCAACTTCTTCTTTCTCTTCTTTCTTCTTCTCGCCTGATACTCGTTCATCTTTAAGTGCGCCATGTGTTTAACATGATGCTGATTACTCTGGTCTGTGTGGATTGTTTTGGCTTTCGCAAGGTCTTTGCATTTGCGCCTCAATAAATCATATTGTTGATATGAGAAATAATGTTGGCGCATCTCTACTTATGCTTAAGATGCTTCGGGGAAATGCTTTTGGCAGGTGTTCCACCAGCATGTCTAAAAATGAGATTGTGTTTTGGTTATGATTAAAAGCATTAATGGGCATAAGTTAGACTTTACAACTTTCTTGTGACTAATCGCTATATGTGAACATATGAGAATATCCATTAATTTGATTCAAATAATGTCTCAAGATAAGTTTGTACCCAACAACATCTTTCTTTGCGCGATCTTATAGCTTGCTTCTTTTCCATTAATTAAATATGACTATCAAATGACTTCCTTGTAATTTTTTGATTAGCCCAGCCCATAGAATTTTACAACTTGCAATTCAACAACATTAGCAGCTACGACGATTAATGTTCATATGCCTGGGTCTAGCTATTTATGGCGCTAACATAACTCCACTCGAACTCGTACCCACAATTCGACATTGCTGTTGTTGTACACAAAGTCGCAACAACTACAAAACGAAAAACAAGCATTACATCAACCTTGGCTTTGCTTTTGGTTAATGCGGCTTTAGGAACAGCTTTGGGCTCTCTTTTGACATTGCGTGCTGCGCATGCGCATTGCGTTAAGGTTGTTTTTGTTGTTTTCTGTTGCCGCCAGCTGCTAATGTTGCCTCCACTTCAATTTGCCATATTTATTGTGCCTTTTGCGTGTTTTGGGTTTATTAAAAATAATGACGGAATGACTGGAATGACTGACCAACTGACTAACTTTGACCATTTTGTTGGCCCCTTTTGACTAGGCAGCTGCGCTATGTTTTGTTTATTCATTTATCATTGTAATTGTTATGTGTGTTTGCAGTGGTCACAGTAACAATAATAATATTATCATTAGCTTGTTGCTTTCCTGCACCTGTTTATATTGTCATGTGAAAAATAATATTGACATCATATTTTATGAACAATAAAATTAATTAATAATAAATTAATCAAAGTTATACCTCAATAAAAATGATTCGTTAATATGCCTACATAAACAAGAACTTTGTTTCGTTATTTTCAACTTGGTTGAATTTTCAAGGGTACAACTTTACTGATTTCAAAATTTAAATAAACAAACCAATAGATTTATTAAAATTTATTTTTGGTATAATTTGTGACTTCAGTTTTTAGCTCTTATGTTATTTATGGCAGTTTGCTAGTTAATTTAATTGTAGTGTGTCTTGAAGGTTAGTTGGTTAATGACCACATTTGATGAGGAAGCCTCCTCAACGACCTTGTGCTGATAAGCTGTTGAACAGTTTGTTAATTGCTTATAAGCGTTAAGAACTTTGTATGCTCATTTGTTTAAACTTTTTCATTATGGAAATGAGCTTACATATGTGACTTGAGGCATGATGCAATTGGAAAATCATTTGGATTTCTAAAAAATAAATAACAATAATAAATAAATTTTCAGCCTTAGCCCGATGCCGTTTATAGTCAGCTTAGCAATAAAGTTGCAATCGCCAGCATAGTTGTGCTCAAATGCTTAATTGCAATGTTGTTTATTCTTCTCTCTGATTCTACCTACTGCTGCTGTGCTGTCCAACCAGTCTGCCTCTCGTCCTATGTTTTTGCCCTTCTCCCTGGGGCGTTGCCCATTTCGTTAATTTATGCTGTGCTTGTGCCTTTTTGTATGGCAACGTAGCATAAAACTAAATGAAAAGCCTTGGCGATTGTTAAATGATAAAAAATATATATGTTGTATTCGAAATTAATCATAATTAAAAATTGATAAATCGTTTTGTATTTGTGTCATAAATTCTGTAGCCAAAAAGTTGGCAATTGCAGCTATAAACTTTTATTTATTACTCATTAAGAAATGGCCGAATGTGTTGCTTTTAGCGCTTTTGGCCGCAGCTCATTTTATTATTAATGCTTTATTCGATGAGCTCGCATCATAATTGGCTTATGTGGAAAAGTGAAATTGAAAATCCACATATTCCACATTGTTAATTTTGATAGTAAATATTCCACTACTTTTGTTCTTAAGACATAATTTTCCTGCGTTCGTTATACTATTTTTCCCCTCAATTGTTCTGCTTTATCTTTGAGTTTTTTTCAACTCCAAACTATGCATTATTCAAACAGTTTACTGCTTGCGCATAGTGATATCTTTTATATACTGAAATTATGATATTACATCAGTGCAATTGACCGACTACACAAAAGGAACCGCCCTCGGAACTCTGGTTGCACAGTGGTGTCACACAAAATTCGGGGTCTTATCACACGCGCACACTCACTAAGAGGGAGAGCAGCTCTCGCAGCTGCATTTCGCTTGGGGGACATAGTCAAACACAATGGCAACTGATAAATGCTAAGAAACAGTAGCAGCTGGCGTGGGGGAGTGCGGTTGAGCGGGGGGACTGTGTGATGTTGTAGTAGCGCAGTGGGCTGTGAAATGAAAGTAGCAAGCAGCAAAGAGAAGAAAAGACGAACACAAAACATTGAAAATAGTCGCAGCTGCAATGTCAAGAAGTCTGTTGTAGCTTCAGCTTCAGCTTTAGCTATTGCGTCTGCGGTTTATCATTGAATTTTTATGTTTGTGATGCTAAAAGCGACGTGACGACAAGCACATCGAAATGTTTTCTAACAAATTTCAATTTAGTTAATTTCATTACTCTCACATTTCCTGTTACACAGCCAGCCTTTTGTTGTGTACAATTTATTGCAACAAGTTAATTGTTTATTGTACTTACTTATGTAATTTCTAAACGGTCAGTTTTCATTCTTCAGTCTTCAGCCTTCTTCTGATTCAAGTTTCAAGGTAATGCCAAAAGCCACACAAAAGAAGTTGGTGCGCGTTTTAAGTCGACAACTAACTATAGAACAGACCACAGTCTGATGCACACACGGATTAGATGACAGATTAGTTAAATGCGCATGAAATGAGCAGCCAGTCTTGGCCGTTGCTTCCTACTGGCCTTTATATGGCCATATAGGCATAGTCCAAGTCTGCTCACTTCAAGCACGTTTACTAGCTGCTGTTCTCAAGGCGTTGCCATAATGTCTTCATTTAATAATCAGGTGTAGCAATTACTCTGCCTCCACGGCGAAATGATGTTCTTAAATGTTTTTGCAACACGCGCAAACTGCCTTCTATTAATAGGCGTTGTAATTGTCAGTTGCATGCAACTGATTAGTTCTGCTGTCCGGCGCAAAGTTCAAGTTTAACAGGGCTCACCACTACATTCGAGAGGGATAAGTAATAAAAAAAACCCACTGAAATAATTACTATGCCATATCATTAAAGAACGCTTTTTAAAAACATTTCGCGGAAAGCTTCATTTTATGAGAAATTCGTTACTTTTAATAGACTTCTTTTCTATGTACATATGTGTGTGTGAACGAACATACATATGTATTTAGCAGTTCACAGAGCGAACTTTAAATGAACTCGCTGAGAACGCTTAACCAACTTTATGATAGCACTCTCGTTAATGAGTTAATTTAGTCAACTCACTTTATGGCCATTAATTTCGCCATCTGCTTTCGGTATACAATGAAACTGACTACGAGTTTGGTTGGGAGGGATTACATATGTTAAACGAGACACCATTAAAAAAAGAACTTTCGACATTCAAATTACTTTAGTTTATACAATTTAAATAGACATACAGTAATTAAAACTCAATGCTAAAACATGTAATCAACAAATTTCGAGTTTTATCTCCGTCCATAAATGTTTCATAAGAATAAGTTATATATATACATATATATTCATTGGAACCATTTATAGTTTAGCTTTAGCAATTATTTATTGTACATCAGTTTGGCTAGTATTAACAAAACTGAGACTTTTTAATTTTATATTCTTCTGTTCAGTTATCGAACTGTCAGCATTTAAGTTGTTTTTGCAAACATTCCAGTTTGTCATTCCAAAGTTATTTCAAAGTGAGATTCTTCAAACTCAACTGAAACACACAGAAATTGTTTTTCTGGCCACAAAAACCACAAATTTGAAAACTTGCACATCATTTTGAGGCAATAAAATTACATTTTAAGTTATTTTATTAATGCAAAATTCTTCTATGATAGTAAACAATTTTGTGGTTAGCTGAAAGTTTTTCGTTGTCGAATTACGAATATTGTTTCACTCCATCGAATATGCCCCTGTACAATTTCGTAATGGGGCCAGGAGTGTTTATTATAATGGCACACCCATTATTGGTCAACAACACTCTCGCCCCAGTTTTCGTACACCCACACCTTTTCCATACAGTTGTTAATCGAACACGTATCTGAAGTGGTTTTCTGGCCAGAATTGTTCCTGTGAATAGTTCTCTTCCGCATGGCAAACCGCAAGGAACGTTGCTGTAAATGGAGTATCTTGCAGTCATGGGAAACATTCTAAAAATACAAAAACAAAATAGAAATAAAATAAAACACGTAAAAAATCGCACTGTTTGTGAAACTGATCGAAGTGGAAATTTTTCTCTTTTCCGTGTTCTACGCTGCTTCGAATAGTGTAGATGTGGCAACAACTAGATGCCATTATTGCCACACAATCTTCAGAATTGTTCGATCTTTTGTTTGATGAGCCTCACGCATCGCCTGTCCGTTGGTATGCCAATTGTAGCGCTTGCAAATGTGAGATCTCTGATATCGAAGCTGAGAACATTAAAGTTGAAGCTTGATTTGCACTTGTATCGTGATCTTCCGTTGCAAGTGGAAGTTGGGCCGTTTCACTGGAACTCTTAAATTATGTGTCTGCGTCTGCATCCTACATTGGCTTATTCTAATTTACGACTTCCCAATCGAAATTCGATTTGATGTATTAATAAATATGATTCGATGTGGAAATATGAGTTGAGTTTTGGCGTTTAAAGATGCGTGTTGGTTATTTGTTTCGTTATTTATGTGGGATGGTAGAACATTTATAAACAATAACACTTGCACAAAAAACTAAACAAATTCTTCCATAATTATTAATAATAATTTGCTCATTTAGAAGCATTTAAAAGACTTTGCATAAGCTTATTAAAGTGTAATGGCCAAATTGTGATTCGTTTACATTTCGTCACGCTTAAGTGAGTATAATCTTGAAAACAGGCGCATTCACACAAATATTTATAGACATATTTGTACAACTCGAACAGAGAGAGCTCTCCCTACTCACATTTTCTGTCTTCCACTTCATTGGTTTATTGTACTATTATTTCAAATAATCGTAGCTTGGCAATTTTATCTTTTCGCTGTGTTGGGCAAAGAGAAAGAGAGAGAGAGAGAAAGTTACAGATACATTGGACTACTCGCTGATAGGATTTACACAGCAAACACATACTAAAAGTATTCGATTCTATACAATAGCATCGGCAAACCATAACAACATACTACGTGAAGGAAACATAATAAAAGGACATACACAAAACTTGCTTTTGACGCCTATAGTTGTTTTAGTTTTTATTTTGGTGGCAGCCACCGAACCGAGGAACTTCAGGATGAACATGTGCACAAAATGTTATACAAATATTGTACAATGCTTAACAACGCGAGTGTGTGCGGGTGTGTGTGTGTTTTGCTTATCATGTTGTAGTAGTATTTGGTTTTTGTTTTTGGGTATTTAGTTTAGCTGGTGTATTCTGATACATTTTTATTGCTGGCCGGGATATTTTTAGGCATTAGTAGTGGTCGTTGGTGGCGGTGCTGGCGGTGGACTTGCCAACAAATGGCTGAAAGGATTAGGATTAAATGCTTATTTGCGTAACACAGAGATCTAAACATTGCGCTGCTTGTTTTGCTTTCGGAATATAAAGCTGGTATTTTTAGTGAAAAGGATGTACTTCATAAAAGTCTAAAGGGGAACAAATAAGTACATCAAAGTAAACAGAATTACATACGAATTATTTGATATAAGCAGCTCAAGTAAATATTTATCGTATTTCTAATTAGAAAAACTTGAAATATCCAATTATTTGGTATGCCGATGATTTTAATAAGTTCGCATAAGTAAAAGTATTTCGAAGTTGATAAAAAGTTTTTTTTCGGCTCTTTTATGCATAATTAAAATTTCCAAACTATATTATAAAGAGAGAGAGCTGCTGCATTTTTGAACATGAAATTTATATTGCTTGCCATCCAGAATGTAGTCAGAGTTGTTGTCGAATCCACAGAATATTCATAAGCTGTCTTTAAAGTAATTTGATGCTTTCATTACATTTAAGCCAAGTAGCCGACCCTTAGAAGCCACTCGCTTTCTGACCAACAAGTGCTATTGAATTTGCTCGTTAAATGAAAATGCTTTAAAAATTCAGCTCAAAGCATCCGCCCTAGACAACATCTCTTCCGTACTTTTGGCCGGGCCAAGGGCAGTCAGTCAAATGGGGAAAAATGAAGGCAGTTTGTACAAACTGCGAATTTTTGCGCGCATTTTGCACGTGTTGTTAACATTTGCCATTTGCATAAATAAATAAATATACATATATACAACTGTTAAGCAAAGTACATTGTGTGTGTGTGTTGACGTGTGTGTTTCTGTCCGTGTGTGTGTGTGTGAGACATTTTGAGTGCTTGCTGGCTGTTAACTTTTAGCGCTTGTCTTTTGTTGCCTACTTGAAGGCGTCATCGTTTCAGTGTTCGTCTGCCCTCTGCCCCCATTGGCCATCAGGCACACACGTCTCGCATTCTTCATTTCTTGTTGTTTAGCCTCCTCTGCACTTTGCCGGTGGCGTTGTGTAAACGCACTCAATTTATCTCTCATATTATATTCACATTGCGTGTGCGTACCTAAAATTGTTTTCAAAACCTTAAGAGAGGGTTAATTGTTTTTTGTTATTGAAGAGCACATTTTGTTTTGATTACATTTAAAAATGTTCAACGCTATAGAGTCCATTTTAATCAAAGAATAATAGTTGGAAGTTGGACAGAAAATATAAAGAAATTACCAGAACTTAATTGAATAAGCTTTTCAATTATTGTGCAGCTAGCTTAAATCGAATTTGCATATGAAAAGTGACAAAAACATAATGTGCAAATTAGTGTTAGTATTTTTAAGTTATTTAGTTTTTCAAGTACTAACTGTTTCACAATTCTTGACTATATTTGCAGGTATGTGGCCAAGACCTTGACCAACGCGACGCCTTTCTATAATTGGTTACTTAACATGTAAGTCAACACACGCGCGACAAATTTCATTAGTCTGAAGTGTAACTTGCTTGCTTGCTAACGTGTAGTATATGCGTATGTGTGTGTGTGTGCTCATAATATGTATCCGCAACGAGGGCCCAATGCAAATGCATTCAGCTTTCCATTGCGTCATTTGTAGCGCGCCGCAAATACCTAACCAATCAATTAATGGCCAAATCACATAATGCATGTAAACGATAATGAAAACGACAATTGCCAGAGCAACACGAACAACAACAACAACAATAACGCCATTACTGCTACACAGATGCAGATACATTCTGCAGTCCCACAAGCGTCAAAGTGGTGGCAAAAAAAGAAGAGGAGCAAAACGTTAATTAATGAAATTAAGCGTGCAAATTGCAACCGATTGTCTGTCTGTTTTATCTGTGTACTCTGTACACTGTACCTCATTGTACTCATTGCTCAAATGTTGCTTCCAAATTATGCTTCGCAATTCTGGTTCGCATGCTCACAGCCGACAAGATAATCGATTTTAATCACACCCGCCCCCATTCCGATAAACACCTTAAAGGTGGAAATGGGCGTAGTGGGCGTGACGTGCGTTGTAACTGTTCTGACATGTTGGCCGTGTCAGTTTCGTTTCGAGCCGCTCAACGAATGTCGCTCATTATTCACATTAATGTCTGCCGACTGGTTTGCGTTTGGGTGCCAAAATTGCGTTTAACTTGCTGAGTTGCAGAGGTGATGTGAGGTATGAGGCTTGGTTTAATTTTTGTGAAGAACCAGCCAATTCTGTGTTTAACCTAAAAAAACATTCAATGCCATTTTAACTATGTCTATAACACTCTTAACTATTCTCTTTCATCATATTGCTTTCCCTTTTTCATGCTGTTTTCATGGATGTTGAGCAAATTTATTGGTTTTCGCGGGCATTACTTTATTTTGTTTTGTTTATTTTTTGTGAAACTGGGCTTTGTTTGCGTGTTCCATTCGCCTGTAAATAGGCAGCTAAAATAGAATAGAATTAAAGCTCTGTCTGCCTTAGGCTGGGAATAAACCAAAACACCTTCGCTCAGACATGGCGTGTTTGTTTGCCTTTCGCTATTGTTCATTGGCGTGTGTCGTGTTCTGTTCTGTTATTTTCTTTGCCCATTTTTTGCTTTATTAGTGGCAATGCACCCGGCGAGAAATAAGAATCGCTAGAGTAAGGAATCGAAAAAAAAACCGTTGGTCACAGCCTAATGCCCCAACGCTCTAAATGTGCGGCTATATATATTGCTGTGTATGAGGTCAAAAACAATCGATTTTCATTTCATTTTCTTTTAGTTTTTTTTGCTCGTAACTTTTTCTTTTCTTTGGCCCGCTTCGTTTTTGGCACACGTGCTGCTAAAAAATAGTATATCGTATTATAAAGCCAAATGAAAATGCTTTAAAAAATATATAATGCTTGTCAAACGCAACGTTTGGTATTGTCTCTCACTGAGATTTTCCAATCAAGCAGTTATAATTACTTTCTTTGTTGAAGTTTCACGCCTTTGATTGATTCACAAAGCTTTATGTGCTGAATTACAACTCTTCCAAAGATAAATAGCATCTCCTTTTTTAACAAATTAAATAACAACTAAAGCTTGTTTAGCCAACTATTTGAAAACAACTCAAGAATCCAATGCCAAAGCACTTTCATCAAATATTTTGCAACATTTTTTTACCACCAATCAAGCTAAAACTTTTAATTTCAACAAATTCTTCTGCTTGCGCGCCTTTAATTTATGCAAAAATGAAATTTTTAAAAACATTCCGCACACGTGCGTGTCACAACTAAATCAACAACAACACCAAACAACAACTTGACTTTATAAAAACAAACTTTGTTAATTTTACTTTATTTTTTGCAACCTTTAAGCTGAATATTGTGAAACTTAAGTTTGATGAAACGCCATTTCACAATAAAACGACCAATATAAAAAAATCTATATTATATATGTATATTAATATGGTCGGGCAACTTAATTTGATATTTCCGTGACCAACGTAATTATTTTTGTGGTCATAATAATTGGCATATTGTGTTAGGCGTTGACTATATAAATACAATGTGTATCTGCAGTTGACTGGACTTAATAGATACGTATAAACATATAATAAACACATGCATTCGTGACAATTATAGTTTTTACATATTAATCTCTCATGTTATTATCATATAAATACAAAGTTGATTTTGTCGGCTTCCTGTGGGAGACTATTTTCTTATTATTAGATTATACGTAATATTTTTGTGTTTTTGTTGATCTTTCTGGGCCAAGTTTATAAGCTTGAATTGTGACTTAAGTTTACTTGAGCACAAGTTGAAATATTTAATACCAGTTTGGTTCCTTTTTTCTTTAATTCTAGCTCATTATTTCTGGTATCCTTTAATGTTGCGTGCTTGTTGGGCATGACCCACTTCGAATTTGAATTATATGTGGACTACATTTGCCTTAGAAATGGTTTTAGCTGGTCAATTTGGTTCATTATTTATGTATGTCATTGAACAATTGAATTGTATTTTTCTCAACTACCTCTGTTACTCATATTTAATGGACGACGTATGTACATACTTTAGCTCTCAATAACCGCAGTAAATTAGAGTTTAGTTACTTTTTTTCTTATCAGTTATGTCAGTCAATATTATTTATACACACTACTCAATCGAAAAATTTCATATAGCTTGCTTACAAAACAATTTCCCATATATTTTACTAATTAAAGCTGCAACAAAGTTAAAAAAATGCCATTTATGTTATCGCTTGATGTTCTCTGATTTTCAATGATAAATATTCCGTTGCAGACAAAGTGATTGACAATTGATGGAATATCTTTAAACCATAGACACATCTTGAGGCGTCTATTATATATAATGTTGTAACTGTTGCCTTTCCCTAACAAAATTTTATGTTTATTTTGTTTTAATGTCCTGGCAACTGGCACTGTCTATGTTGTAGCACATTTAATGACCTGACATGGCAAGCAAAGAAGCTTAATAACTTACAAAAAACCAAAAACCATTTAGATTTGAACTTTCGCTGGAATTGAACAACAGTTCTTTAACTCATGACCAGGTGGTATTGGAGTAAGTTGTTCGGTAAACTTTGGTCAAGTGCCGTTGGCCAACATAAACGTGAACCACACCGCAGCGTTTTGCAAAAAGAATGGCATCGAATAAATATTTAGCTTTTATGATGCGGCATAAATCTTCTTTGGGGGCCGCCATGTCAGGCCACCACCGTTGCGACGACGACGACGCCCTGGAGCCACTCCCATTGACATGGCTGAGATCATTAAACAGTTGTAATTCATGTCAGTGCCATTTCCGTTGTCTAAACAAATGAACCAATATAAATTCAATATTTTATGAGTATGTTTTTCCGTTCAGTTGGTGGTTTTGTTTTTTTCATTTCTCTCGCGATGTGCACAACAAATGACAAAATGACAAGTTATAGAAATTCATCAATTACTTGGTTGACTTTTTGCTTTGAGCCATTAGCCGTTGGAAATGTGTCGTCTAATGTGTGTCTGTCCACAAGGTGTCCAGTATCACACACTGGCCAACACCACCCGGCCTATTTATCGATGAGGCCATTAGGCAACAACCAACATGCCAAAGTATCATCATTAATGGCACATCAGAGTTTCTTTATTGGTCTGTTAATTGGTTGGTTTGTTAGTGGGACTATATGTATGTTTCTTTGGCCATGTTGATATTTATTAATGTTCAATTATCGATAATTATCTGTTTATATATTTATTATTGTCATAGAACATTGCCGTTTGGTTCGGTCCACCTTAATATTCTATACTATATGTATATATTATTACAATGTATATTTTATTGACACCCTATTCTGTTGAGGCGATTATAATTCTAGGTTTTTGAATATCACATTCCCTAAGATTGTCAATGCAAATTTTATCCAATAAAAACCGAGTTCAAACTTTTGTTACACTTAAAAACAATATTACTTTTCCAAATCGTTTAAACGCCCCTTGATGTATGTCAAATCAGGTTAATCATGTGTAGTCTAGCTCAGATTTGTACAACTTGTCTTGCTATTTATAGCCTCAAACTAAAATGAAGCGTTGCAAGTTGCTTGTGTTACATTTTAATTCTACTTGTAAAGTTTTGCAGGTTTTTTTTTTGGTTGTCCGCCCATAGATTTATTTCTACAAACACACACACACGCAGACACACTCGAAAACTGCCAAGTGAGTTTTGCAAGTTTGCCGCATCTTTCTTGTTCTGGCTCATTTGGCCCAGTCCAGCTGGCTGCCCAAGATCTGCTGGCCCGGGTGCGCCTGACTCAAAGCTTTGACTCAAAGTCATTTAGCATTGTGCAAACAATTTGCTGCGTTTCATGTTACGACTTGTGCAGCATAACAACCAGTGCACTAGGCACAAAACAGCAAAACAGCAAAGCCGATGATGGCCACAACAATCCGCAGAAAGCCTCAGCGATGACGTTCGGCCTGGCCAAGAAAAATGCATCGAAGAAATGCCAAACTGCAATTGACTTGCATGACCATAAAAATTAAGTTATATACACCAAAGCAGCAGCAGGCAAAAGCGGGATTGGCGGGACTAGAGTCGGGACCTGTAGCTCAAGTTGCTGCCTGCCTGCCTGCCTGCTTGCCTGTTTCCCGGTCTCAAGCGCAAAAATAAAGTCGAGTGAAATTGCTGCTGTAATATATTTTAATAGCACAGCGAACCAACTCTCAGCGATAGAGTGTTCCAAGACGAAGAAGTCGCGTTTTAATGCTTTCTTGCTTGTTGCTTGTTGTTGTTGTTTGGTCGATCTTCTGAGCTGGATAGCAACAAGCAAACAAACATCGTTGACCAGACCTTTTGGCCAGCAAATTTTTGACTCTCAGCTGGCTTGGCTTGGCTCTTTGCCTTATTATGTCTAATTAGATTGCGCTAGCTAGCTTGTTGTTACTTATTGTTGTTTGTTATTGCTGTGGCTATATTGCTGGAATGTTTTATTGTTGTTTTACGCTGGCATTTGTTGCAAAAAGAGATTTTGACTTTATGGCTAGGCTGGGGTGAAAATCGATGCTCAAATTGGGGGGTTAACCTAAGTTTGGCACAATGAGTTAATTTTAGCTTGTGATCTTAAGACTGAAAAAAAACCGTAAGCACTTTACATTTTTGATAGGAACGTTATAAGTGACAGCATCTAATTCAGCATTAATATTAGAATTTATCAGTTGTATTTAATAAGTTTCTATATTTATGCTTGTTTTCATTTACAAATTTTTTTTTGTCTTTGTCTTTACCTGTTTACTTTTTATTAACATACTTATTAATTTGTTTGTGTTACAAGAAAAATCTTTATTTTAGCTTCATTAAAATATTGCTTCATATGATTTTGATAAAAATAAAACAGGAGCGCTTAATAATAGTTTATTTTTGTCCTAACAAGTTCTGCTTAAAGTAGCTTTTAAAACAATTAATTTGGATGTCTTACAAACTTCATAGCGTTTCCTTCTTACATACATATATATAAATAGAATTGCTTTTAGCCTTTTGCACGTGTAGATGTTGGTTTTTATCAATTTGTTGTTGGCCCGCAAGACACTCTGCTCTTAACCTGTTTTCGAAAGAAGCCCTATTAAATATTCACATTTTCAATGAGTCAATTGCCAAGCTCTTGAATTATTCCTCATATCTCATTTGTCAATTTTAGCTACGCTGTTGCCAGCCAGCAAATTTGTGACACGCACAAAACACAAAAAAATAATAAAAAAAATTGAAAGAAAAATATTAAAAACAATCTATAGCAAACATTTGTCGCAGTTTTTTTTTGGACACGTTTTGGCTTGCGGCAATTGGCAAATTGGAAACTCGTAAAAATTCTCACGTTTTGCTCCAAATTTTCTGTGTGTTTGAAGAACGCTTTTGTGCTTTGCATAAGCAGCGCAGCCCAAACTGAGTGAGCATCAAAAAAAGCAAAGAACCCACCAAGCAACCCACTGAAAGCTAGAGAAGTGCCAGCCATTGAACCCCAAACACACACACACAAACAGAAACAGAAACACACACGATTATTATGATGAGGCAAATGTGACCATAAAAGAGAGGAACTCAAACTTCAAAACCCAAACTCTTAGCTCAAACGAAGAAATCCAGAAGACTTGTTGCAAAGCTCAAATTGTTTTTTGTTTTTTTCATCAAATTGGCCGGCGGGCAAGGCTGCAGAGCTTGAAGAGATTCTTATTCTGTTTTTGATGCTGATTTCTGGTTGGTTTCCTGTGCGTGTGGCGGTGCGGATTACACTCGAGGCGTTCGACGTGAATTGGCCGCAAGCTATGCAAATTTATCAAGCACTCGCACAACAACAACAACAACTACAACAGCAACTACAATCTTGTACAATCCAGTCCCCATACACGGCAAGCTGTGTTGTCCCAGAAACACATAAAACCAGTGGCACTTTATTTTTTGTATATTCTCTTTCTCTTCTGGTTGCCAACAAGCAGCAGATTCTGATAAAATCGGCAACCGCAGCCGCAGCAGCAGCATCAGCAGTCAGCCGTTGGTGGGCCCATCAGTTAAGTCGGTGCGCGGTGCATTGAACCTGAAACATCTCACAGCTCTCCCTCCAATCCATCAACGACGACGCCAGCGTTGATTCCAATGGCGCGTGTAAACAAATACTGGGGCGCGTGTACCTCCAGGAGAGTCTCTAATGAATGGCAGCTTTATCTTTACCTCTCAGCTCTCAGCTCCACAGCAACTGTACAATTTGTATACAAATAATATTTTTTTTGTCTCCTAATGAGCAAATTGCCAAAAGAAAAAAAAAAAAAATAATACAGAAATAGCGAAATAAAAAAATAATAGTTTTCATACATTCGTACATACGTTTTTGAAAGTGTCATTATCCCAAAAAAGATTTATCTATTGTCACTTTTGTTGATTTAACGGTCAATGCGTGCTTAACATATGAAATTCCGTGCAATTTTTACCTGATGTCCGAATGATTTGACATCATTTATCTGCTTTATTTTTGGGATGTGATGATTGAGTTAAAATTAATTGTTGTTAATTTCGTTACGAAACAAAAAAATATATAAATAACCCTCTTTTCGCATATTAAACATCCATGATTTCGTAATCAAAGAGCTTATCTTTATTGTGTTTCAATAAATCAATTTTTAATCATCCTCAATATGCCTAATCAATAAAAGCTCACTGCAAATTAATTGCTTGATAAGACTTATTAAAATATTAATTAATTACAAAATTTTATCTTACATTGGTTTTTGTTGCGTTATATAAAAAACTATTATAGTGGTATCAACCCAGTTTTCTTCAGACAAATCCTGAAATTTTTTGGATTTTTTTTAAAATTTTCGCCTGTTATTAATCACATAATTAAACGGAACAAGATTTTCAAAACCATCGAAAAGATTTTCTTTAAATTTTTTTCATTTGCGAGTAAAACTAAAAAAATTATAACAAAAACTGCTGAAAAAAGTGTAATTAAATCTGGTCGCTTATGAAGTTTTCCAAGAACCGCACTCACCTGAGGCCTTACGAGCATTGTGTAATTAATGTGGGAAACGTAACTAATTGTTGTTGTTGTTGTTGATGCTGTTGTTAATTAAATTTCTGGCGGCACTTAGAACAAAGTTCCCCAAAAAATAAAAGTTAAACAGCAAAACAGCGAGAACAGAAAGCAAAAGCAACAACAGGCCACAGCTAATTTCGCGCTTCCTGTTTTGCAGCATTTTGCTGTTTATAATAAATATTTTTTGCACGCTGACTAATGTTGATGACATCTCGTCCGTTTTGCTTGAAACGAAAAGTCGTTGCACTCGCATTTTTAGGGGGCAAATGGAATGCAAAACTTGTTTTTTATTGTACGCCGCCGCCGCATGCTGCTGCACTTAAAATGTGCTTAAAATAACATTTGTATATAAATAATGTGAATGTAAAGAGCTTCGAGGGTGCGTGTGTATTAGTTGAAATTGTAGCAGTGACGAGTTACAAGTACATTTAGTAATGCTTATCAAACGGCAATTAGTTGGGAAGTCGCTTGTTGATAAGCTGTAAACATCTACCATTTACTTACAACAACAAACACCAACGGCCAACAAGTTGCGTAGTATTTCTATTTACACACGATAAGAACTAACAAGCGTCAAATAGCAAATTTGAATAGCGCAGAAGAAAGTGTCGTAAAATCTTTCATAAAAACCGCTGGCTGACCAGATATCAGATTCAGTTGAAGAACTCGCCAACAATATATCGGTTCGTTTAAACGTTCTTCTGACAATGGAAGCGACAAAAAGGCAAGAGAATAAATCAATTTGGCAAAAGACATTCCAATCAATTTTGTGGTCTTTACGATTCAGATAAAAAATTATTTAATTTGAAAAGTGCGTAGTGAGAAAATATATAATTAATACTTTATCTTTTGATCGTGATAGTAAAATAAATATTTAATCCGACGTCGGCTAAAACCCAAAATTAATTTAACGAATAATTGATTCTACAAAAATAATGACCACTTGTTCGGTTATATGTGCGACGATAGAATTGGAATATTTTATAATACAAAAATTTATAATAATAATTTTCAAAATACAAGCCTTAACTTAACTTAACCTAACTACTTTGAATGAAGCCGCACAAATTCTGTGCGCATTCACTTTTTGGCAAAGAAACTTGTGATGCTGCCCTGCTTAGTTTTAGGCGTTTCCTTTGCGCTCTTGCCGGCTCCCGGCGGTGTTTTCTTCTTTGTAGTTGCAACGGCAGCAGCCGAAGATGTCGGCGAAGCCTTCTTCTTAGTTGGCTGCTTTGGTTTCTTGGCCTTAACAGTTATGACAAAGCCATCATCATCTAGAAACGTTTCATTTGTCGGCGGGTCCACCTCCACTTCTATAACTTCCACCTCCTCTGCTTTCTGCTCCTCTGGCTCCGCTGATTTCTTTTGTGGCTGCTCTTCATCGTCCGAGTCGAGAATGCGACGTCGCTTGCTACTCGCTGTCATCGCATCTGTCGCACCATCTGACTCATCACCTGAGCCAACAACCTGGCGTCGCAGCTTGTCCAACATCTCCTCCTCGTCGGTGGAGGCATCGTTCGCCTCGTCAAACAGCTGTATGGAAGCATTGTGCTTGTTGTTGTTGTTGTTGTTTTTGCTAGCAGCTGGCTCTTCTTTTTTCGCACAACTCGCGGGCGTAGGCTTCGCCTGACTGCTGGATGCTGGTTGCTTTTTAAAGAAGTTTTCCATGCTGCCGCTGCTGCTGGCAACAGGCTTAGTTGCAACAGCTGCTTTTGTCTCTTTTGGTGCAGCGCTAAAGAAACTGCCAATGCTGCCCTTTTTTGCGGCAGCAGCTTTGCCCTTTTGCCCACTGCTTGGCGATGTCTTCTTTGGCGGCTCTGTGGCAGCTTCCACTTTAGTGTTGCTGTTGCCACCTGATTTCGATGTTTCCATTTTTACATTGGTTGGCTTTGTTGGAGCTTTGCCCTTTTGCCCACTGCTTGGAGACGTCTTCTTGGGCTGCTCTGTGGCATCTTCCACTTTAGTGTTGCTGTTGCCACTTGATTTCGATGTTTCCATTTTTACATTGGTTGGCTTTGTTGCCTCCGGCGGCTTGTGGACACCGTTGCTACTGACACCGTTGGTTGCTGAGGCGCCTGAACGCTGTCGCACGTTGGCCAGCCGCACCTCCACCTGCTGCATGGGCTTGAAAATGGGCGCGGCACTCTTGGAGCCGCCTGCAATCTCCACGGAATACAGCAGCGATTGTGAATTTTGTAATTTTGCAAGCCATTCCTTGCGCTTCTCTTCGCCTTGCACAATCGTATAGAGTTCAGCGGTGCCATCTGCCTGCATACCATGCACTAGAAAGCGTTTCTCGTATTTGTTGTTGGCGCTGGATCTTTCCTGTCGTGTAATGTGCGCCTCGAGTAATTCGTGAGCTTCTTTGTACGTTAATTTATACTCTTCCAGCAAATCGGTGACCAGCACACGTCTATCAAAATCGATTAGGCAATCGGCCAAAGCCTGTTGCAATGACATTTTGTGTTTATCTGTTAAAATATGTGTTGTTTAGTCAAACGTTCAACATTTCACTTGCCAAAATACCTTGAATACTTTGATGACGGTCCGCTGCAAAAAGGCGCTGAAATGCCGACTTGAACAGCTGTTGAAATAGTTGGCGTCAGAGATGAGCGATGTTTCCGATTTAATTGCTATCGCATGTGTAACAGAAATGTTAACACTTTCGCTGTGAATGGCAAAAGTTTTTAGTACCTATACAAATGCATAGATGTCGCTTTAGCTAACAGCGCTGTTAACTGTTCACTGTTGTAATTCAAACTGAAAACGGTTATTTTATATTTTTGCAGCTTCAACATGCGCTTCGAGTCGCCGCTGGGTCAGAAAATGTTCTCTCGCCGTAATTGGCTATTGCGCTGCAGCATACTCATCAACGTGGCCGTCCTATTGTATATAGGGTGCCTTGTTACAATTGGCGGCGGCAACAATTTCACCAGCGGCAGCGGATTTATGCTGCAGGACCAACAACAACAGCCAGCAGCAGCCGCTTTACAGGCCTCCTCACCGTTAACCCAACAACAGCCCACGCCTAAAAATGTTAATGTGAGTAAAAATTATAACATGTAGATATATTCAATATCTAATTACAATAATTGGTTTTAAAATTAATTATTTAAATGTTTTCAGTCAGAGGCGGCTTTCGCGGAGGAGAAGCTTCTGGCGATGGGCACCGGAAATGCCAATACGAATTCCAATTCAGAGCCAGTGCCAGCAGCTATGGCTGTAGCTGCTCCTCCGCCCGCAGTGGCCAACGACAGTGGCCTGTCTTCCGGTGTGCCAGATGGAGTCAACGGCGGTCAGGTGGTTGGCAACATTGGCAGCAGCAGCTCGGCTAACGAAATAAACAATACACAGTCGGATAGCTACATAGTCACTGGGGATGAGAAGGAGCTGGATGAGCGAGTGCGATCGCTGCTCAATTGTTTTGAGCACGACTACAATCAACAGACGTTGCAGCGCGGCGACTTCTGGGTCTTGCAGAACTATGTGCGGGCCGAGCACGGTGAACTCAAGTGCCATGAATCCATAACGTATACAACGCATGCGGATTACACTTTTCTTGACAATCTTGTGCCGCTGCTAGAACGGTAAGTGATGATTATGACATTTTGGGACCTTAACTCAACATACCAATTCCACTTGCAGCTGGAATGCTCCGGTTAGCATAGCTATGCATGCGCCAGGCACAGATTTCCAGCCCACGCTGGACTCCATTAAGTATTTGAGAGATTGTGTGCCTGGCAATCAGCTGGTGCGCGCCTTTGTTACCTTCCACGTTTACTTCGGCACCAAGCACATACCGAAGAGTGTGCCCAAGGCACAGGATGCCCTCAAAACGGGCTACAATTGCTCGTTGCCAGCGCCGTATTTCAATATCACCTCCGGGCATTTGTACAAGGCGCAAAAGAAGCTTCTCTATCCAGTCAATGTGGGTCGCAACATTGCACGCGATGCTGCGCTCACACACTTCATACTTGCCTCCGACATTGAGCTGTATCCAAATCCTGGACTGGTCAAAAAGTTTCTCGAAATGATTGCTCGCAATGAGCCATATCTGCGGCGAAAAGCGCCCAGGTAAGCAAAACAAATAATCTTTTAATAAGCATTATAATACTTACTCATTGAATTTCCTTAGAGTCTTCCCGTTGAGCATATTTGAGGTGGACGAGAGTTCACCGGTGCCGCACGACAAGACGGAATTGCAGGAGTTTCTTCGGAGTGGCAAAGCCATACCGTTCCACAAGCGTGTATGCGCCAGTTGCCACGGCGTGCCCAAGTCCAAGGAGTGGATGGCGGCAAACGAAACGGACGAGCTGAGTGTGTTTCACATTGGCAAACGCACCGGCTACTATGTCCACTGGGAGCCCATCTATATTGGCACCCATGCGGATCCACACTATGACGAGCGGCTCAGCTGGGAGGGCAAGAGCGACAAGATGACGCAGGTAAGTGAATCTTATTACTAAATTACAAAAATCGGATGGTTTATCGAATTTCGCTTCTTAGGGTTACTCACTTTGTGTGCTGGACTATGAGTTCCACATACTGGACAATGCGTTTCTTGTGCACAAGCCTGGCATTAAAGTGCTCAAAAAGGATAATCGAAGAGCAATGTTGGCGGGGAAAACAAATCAACTGATACGCAAGATCATCTATCCGGAATTGAAGATAATGTACGGCATGCGCAAGGGCTGTGCGATATAGTAACTAATCGTGAAGCCCAGCTGAGCACCGCCTACGTTCAGTGAGAAGTTAGCAAAAAGACTACAACAACTAAAACAACAAAATACTATATTTCTATTCGCAATGCTATAGAAAACACAAGCAGACACACAACAGCAACAAATTAACAAGAGACGCCGTTCGCTGTTTATCAAACAGTTTAGTTAGTATTAGTGTTAGTTAGCTTAGTGTTAGGTGAATCAAATAGGTTTAGAGAGAGAGAGAGAGACGAGCGCTGTTCGGAGCGGGTGTTTTTTTCTACTTTATGCATAAGCGAAATGTCTTAGGAGCACGGCTTAAGTACGTTAAACGTAGTTAGTTGTTGGTTTTCTTCTTTTAATGTGTATATTTAAAATGCTGAACATAGTTTGTTAGTTAGCTGCCATATAGCTGGAATGTAGCGATTTGAGCTTGAGTTGAAGACAAAACTTACACAGAGTCCATGCTAAAAGCGTCCTAATTTTATGACTTTAAGAATTCCTCTGCAGTCCACTAGATGCATCGATTTTTTGTACTCATAGGCAGTCATTATTATTATAATATAATTATAATTTGTATTTACTCGTTAGCCATTTAATTTATATTAGTTAGCTGATTTATCATGTATTGAACTTCATTACAATATTTATGTGTTAGTTTGAGTTTTGTTTAATTTTGATTATTTCAAATTTAACATTCTTTGGACTACTCAAATCTATACTTTCATCAATTCCAATATCAACTTTTTTATACCAGCTGCCATTAAATGGTTAAATAATGATTAAATACATATATACAGAGATTCCTAGCCACAATAGTCTAACCATTTATATATAAAATAGAGGTCAAGAGATGATCTGGTCTCTGACCCTCTCAGAGTTTAAGTTTCAAAGCGAATCAAGTGGGCTACAAATAGGTTTAGAAAAAAAAAACTAGTTGAAACTAAAATTAAAATTAAACAGCAACAATTGAATACAAAATCTCCTACAAAATAAAGGTTTAAATATTAAATGCATTAAATAGACTTGGTAAATAATAAATAAAGACGTTTAAGAATTAGAATGCTGAATGAATTTAACAAGATGCAAGAAGAACATATATATTAACGAGAGTATTTAGATTAAAGCAAAATGCAATTATACAAATCTTGAGTAAGAAGTTAATGCCTAAAACTAAATAAACCAATTGATTAAAAAAAAGACGAGAAGAAGAATACGTTTCAAAGCGTAATGCGTAAATGCAAACCGTGATATTTGTACTAGTAAAGGCGAAAATAAGTTTGAGCATTAATTATAAAAAATACAACGTAAGCAGTAAGATAATACGAAGCAAAAAGATAAATTCAGAAAATCATATGCATTAAACTATAGTTTTGTATATGCTTTTTATTTTTTAGTGTTGAACTTAAAGTCAAACTTGTGCACATATAAATGTTAAAAACATATTGAGAAGCTAAAGTTAGGCTTGTTAATGAAATAACTAAAAACAAAGGAGAACAACTAAATTGTAATTGATGTGGCGCTTTTTTTTGTCATGCTTTTGGTTCGAGAGTGTCCTGGGAACAAAATACAACAACAATCGATGTTTGTAACTATTGTATAAGTCCTAAACCTAAGCCAGTAAACAAAACCTTTTCAATCCGCCTAACAAATTAATGCGCTCAATTGTTACAACAAATAAATACATCCATTTAATGTTCAATTAGCCTGACACATGAGGAACCCAAAATAAATTAAGCTAAAAATATCATTAAAATGAAAATAAACATCAATACAAAAGAGAATATAAAACTATTGCAAAAGTAGTTTAAAAAAAAAATGTTACAAAAATTTCAATAAATCAAATAAAACAAAAATGTATTGATAAAGTATTAAAGTGCCTTAGAGATCGAAATGAATAATGAAAATTCAAAATTCAAAACATACATATGTACGATATGAAGAATCTTAGTTAATGCGGCAGTGAATTGTATTTCAGTTGTATTTTTATAGATATAATCAAGACAAACACCTTTTGTTGTGTTGGCTTATTCGGCATATTGTTCAGTCCAAAGTACATAAGTCAAAAGCGAGAAAGAACATTATTTTTGTATGTAAATAATTATATAGTATTTAACAAATTGAGATGCAAATATGTATTTTAATTTAGTTTACTTAAAACTATAGAGTCTTTTATATAGTTTTCAAAACAAATTGAAATTAATGCTGCAGTTAGTCGAAGTCATGCCCAAATGAATGAGTCTTCTTATAGCTAGCCTGCCAATTTTATGTTTAATATAACTAGTACCATGTATTAAAGTAAAGCACTCGGAAGTAAAACATGTTTGTCAACAATTATCTTGTTTAGGCCATAAATATCATGAAACCTCTACACTTATTTAATAAGGCCTTTTAAGTTCATTCGAGCGCAGCATTTGATCCATTGTTTATATGATTTCTGTCGTAAGTTTCGCGACATTTGCTGAGCAAGGACTATTAGCTGAAATTTAAGTAAAATTCACAAACTGTTGTGAAATATATCTATGCCTAAGAATTCTGTAAAATAAAGAGAAAATAATTTAAAAAATATAATAAAGCTTGCATTTTTATGGGACCACTTTGATATTTGTGATTAAAATTCGTTAAGTGCTTAGTTTCTAACATGATGTAGTAGACGCAAAAGCCTAAAAATAGTTAATTTCTGTGTATCCCTAAAAGCACGCTGCACTTTTCACAAAAAAGAATTTAGCAAATGCAGCAACCTTCTGTGTGTCTCTGGTGTCCGTTCAGTTGTTTTAGAGTTTTATAAAATTGGATTTTATATTTTTTAATAAATTATTTGTATAATCAAGTACAAGTAGTATAATGCTTAAGATCCAAACTTTTTCTATGCTCTTATTTAATAATCGTTAAATTATTTTACGTTTTTAAGCGCTTGCTCATATTCTCAAAGTTGAAACAGGATTCTTTACCTTTGCTGTAGAGGACCGGTATGACGACATCTGTGGATCTTTTAAGTAATAATCATACAACAAATCATGTTAAGTTTTGATGTGCCAGAAACAATCAATATCGCATTGAAGACACGCTTTTGTCTTCTAGCTAATATGTTAAGCCAACACGATGTTCCTATTTCTTTGAATTTTAAGCTGACAAGTTGCTTAAAATTGATGAGAATAAACCCACAGCTGCTGACGTTGAGATTCAAATTCAAGACCAGATCAGCGTAGACAATTTGGACACAATACACAATGGTGTATTGGTGCCTTGGCACAGCCATAGGCTCGAGCTTGAATGGGCGCAGCTCGTCCCCGTCCTTGACTTTAAGACTTGTCTCGATATTTTCTGGTTTTCTGCCAGTTCTTTTTTGTTTTTATTACTTTTCATTAGTTTATTGTCTTTAAACGAAAATAAGAGTGCCAAAAATGCAAATTCGGATATTTCTCATTTAAGCATCTGTTTAACATAAATTAAGCACACTTTTTTGATTAATACTAACTCAGTTGCTAGCTCAACCAAAAGACAACCTGTTGGTCTCTTGCTCTGCAAATGAGTCATCTCGTGTGAGACGAGTTTTGTTTTATTATTTTTTTTTGGATTAACGCCGCTCGGCCTTTTTGCTAGAAGCTACCGGCAGACCCTCTCTCTCTCTCTCTCTCGCTCGCTCTCTCGCTTGCTCTCTTGCTGCTGTGTTTGTTGTTGTTGCCATGCGCTTTGGATATTTATTAACATGTTTGCTTTTTATTGCAACAGCAGCGAACGAGGCGACAAAAGTTGTCGCTGGCGTATACGTAACCAAAGTAGAAGAAGATCAGCAACTGCGTCAGCTCGTCACGTCTCAGCTCATGCTCATCAGCGTTGTTGTTGTTATTGTTGTTTGTTTCAGTTGTTGTCGGCGTTGCTTGCCATTTTACCAGTTAAGATCTGCGCCTCGTATCTATCGCAAAACAGTCGAAATTGTCAGCTCGTTGCTTGCACATCGCGATCGCTTTGCGCCTTTTTGAACGGAACGTAGTGCTTGAGGACTACACTCGAAGGATAACCACTTATAAACACAGAAAGACGTTCAATATGGCTAAAATCATAATCAGTGCTTTGTTGTGCTTGGCCATGTATGGCTCACTAGGTTAGTACGCAAAATAATTCCATCTCTAAATGAAAGACTTAGGCAACAAACTTGTGCACCATTTTTGCCTTAAACTCATATTGGTTGTGGGTATTTCTTATGCAAATTCAATTCGTGCATTGTTTATGTGAAATTTGTCAAAGCATTTAATTAAATCAAATTTTATCTATTTATTTAAATAAGGAAAAATTGTTTGTGACCTAAAAATAATATTTTATTCAATATTCTTTTCATTTATTTTAACGAAATCGTACAAAAAACTTACAATTGTCATTACAAAAATTCATTAAATCAGTTTATTTATCGTTATACATTGGTAGTAAATTGAATTAAGTTTAGTATTTATTATCATATGAATTTTGAATTAAATTTTTTCTCCAATGGAAACATTATTTTGTTAAATAATTGCAAGAATAGTTGCTTAGACACGTTTTACATATTTATTTACATATTTATTCATCTCAAGCGTTAATACAAATCAACGACTTATTTATTGATTAATATTTTAGTTTCATTTGTTTCATTCAAATTTTCTATAGTATTAATTATTTTATTAAAATAAAATGTAAATAAAATACTTAAATCTTAAGAAAACTCTCTCACAATACTGAGAAATGCTGAAACAGATTTCAACATAAAATTATTTTGAACAAAACTGAACTAAACGTTGAATTAAGCTCAAAACAACAATAGTAACATCAATTAGTGGCGCCACCCATAACAATTGCAAGTCTCCACCTTGGAGAGATCCAAAACAAAAGCTCGACACCAACAAACATTTCCTCAGCTGCATTTAATGTGCGGCAATTAAACGCAACGATAATTTTGTTAAACGAGCAACGTCATTGCTCGATTAAACAACTGCCACTGAAATGAGCATAAGATAGAAGTACAACCCATGTGAATGATTTTCGAACAATAGCAGGAAATAATCGCTTGGGTTTGGAAACTGTCAAAATAAAAAGTGCAACTAATCAGCGCAAACTTAGACAATTTTGGCAGATTTCCGCATGAAAAGCGCAAAAAAATTTAAAAATTAAAAAAAATCAGTAGCTGCATTTAAATTGAAAATGTTAAATCAATGCGCGTTTTAGCGTCTTCATCTTGTTTCAAGGTCGACTGGCAGCTCTTTGAAAAAATTAATTCACACGCAGCCAGCGTCGCATAAATAAATTAGTATCCAAAATCAATATTACATAACATTTTGCTGTTGTCGTTGCCACTGCCGTTGCCGTTGCCATTGCTTTTGGTTTTACTTTTGCGTTTGCTACTTGGACCATTGTGGCTGCCTGCTTACTGATGTTTATTGATATGCCAAGAAACTAGTTTCTCGGGCCTGGACAGTTAGCTGCCGCAATCTCGATCTGTATCGCGATGCGTGTCCAGCCGGTTGATGTGACCTTTGCTTTTGCATTCAGTAAACGAGTATTTGGTTTTTTTTGTTGAGCTTTTGTGTTTTGGCCACCTCATCGAATTTAATTTATAACGATGATGATGACCATTTGTGCTGCACACAAAATGAAGGGATATAGAGCCGCACAAATGCGAAATCAAGTGAATGTTGTTGACTTGAATGTGTGGGAAAACTTTTAGACTGCAAAATGTGTCAAATGTGGTTTTGATAACTTACAAATTTGTAGACAACTTGAACAAATATTAGAAAAAACATTAAACTGATTATTATTTTATAAATTAGCAAAAATAAAATACTTTATACAAATAGTTTCCCACAAAGCTTTTTGAACGATTGCTATTGAATATGATCATAAAATATATAATAAAAGAGCTATGGGATTCTCCGGTACAGGATTACAGCATAATTGGTTAAAGTAATTTCGTTGCAGACACAATGAAACAAGGTCCAAAATGAGAGCCCACACGGGTTCAACAAAAGAGGTGTGTGTACCCACACTTAATAGTCTCAAACTCATTAAAAATTCCAAGCATCACAAAAACAAAAAAAAAGTGCTGCGAAGATGACAAAATTTACAGAAAGATAGATGCAGACATACAAATATGTACATTTATGTATTTTTGTACATGTCTTGTCAATTAGCTTTGTTTATGTTGCAGCCAGTTGGCACGCGTATTGGGCAAGTCTCGAGTTATAGGTACATGGGTCCATACTCGCTTATTCACTTGTAAGATTTCTTCTGTTCAGTTACAGACAGTTAAGTTTATGCTTAAAATAGGCTTACAAAAATATTCGCTTGCATAAAAGGCAATCAGTTGCCTAATAAATACACAAACAAAAATCGATATAGAATATTTTTACAATCACATAAACATATCGATAATTTGATGTCATGTTCTAATACTCGTTACCGAAGGTAAAAATTATATTGTGTTTGTGCAATGTCCGTCATGGTGTCTTTTTACGAGCTAGAGAGCTTGAAACTTTGCAAATGTCTTTATCTATGGCCGGGAGTGATAAAGTGTCAAGATTGGGGTTCCAAGCCAACTGGGGGCCTGGCAAATCAATAAATTCGATACGTCAATTGCGATAAATCCACACACATCTACTACAAGTTTTTATCGAAAAACACCTTTAAACTATTTATTCTTTCTGTTCCTTCTCATGCTGGGTTCATCAACTAACAATTAAGATTTTTAAGCAGCTATCGCAGCAACAGTTATAGTCTAGCAAAATTAATCTTATCACAAACTTTCGCTGATTGCGATGCACACATATGCACATACATATGTAGAAATGTTCACAAAAATCGGGCTCAGTATTGGCACTTTATTTTTGCGTGATACACAAAAGATAGACTCCTTGGGATGCGAGTGTTTAAACAAAACTTACAAGAAGATTTGGCTCCCGGTCAAAGTGGGATGGCCATTACGCGAGCGTGTGTGTGTGGTAGGGGTGGCCTGAACACCACTTCACCCTGATCATTTTTATAGTCTGCGTAGGCGAGAGAGTAGACACACTGCATGCCCAAGGCCTCTTTTTGTCGACTCGAGTAGAAGCTGGTACAGTCTGCGGTCATGAGGGGGAATCCCTTGATGCGACCCACATCCATTAAGGTTCGAGCGAGTCGAGTGCCTAACCCCTTTCCACGCATTGAGGGATCCACGGCGGTGACGTATGATTGGAGTGCTTTGGAGACACCGTAACGTTCAAAAATATTGGCTTTATGTTCAAGAACATAAACAAACAGCATATCTTTGCCATCCTTGTCTCCTCTCAGCAAGTTTTCCTCCAGATCGCTTGGAACCTGAGCGCCAGCTAAAACAACGCCCACAAGGCGCTCACCATTGTTTTTCTCGACGGCCACAAGGCATGTGTCCTGCTGGATCAGTGATTTGCAAAAGGCATCATTTTGCTTCTCAAATTGCTTATAATTTTCCATGCCGACAAGTTGGCTAAGCGGTTCCTCAGCATAAAAATGCTTAGCCAAGAACGGTTTTACATCCTTAAAATCATCCGCTGTCATGGATCGAATAAAGATTCCATCAACTACGCTCGGGTCAATCGGCATGTTTAGTTGTACCTAGTCGAATTTAAACTGTTTCTATCTTTTAACATCACTACTTTTGATACCATCTATTTCTTATCGTGCTGTTTCTATCAGCTAAAAAGATAAGGTTTGTTTAGTTATCATTGTTGTTGTTATAGTGTACTGTCCGAGTACTTTGGTTCTGGCTGAACTTGTTGAAACCGCTAAACTGTTATCGGAAATCAATTATAAAAAAAGTGTATAAATTAAAATAAGAAATATATTCAAAAACTGATTCGTTCATACGCTTTAAAAGTTCAAAGTTCAAAATCAAAGCAGAAATATTGCAAACATCGTTTCCATCATAAATCATTAGAGGTAAGCGCGAACCCATTTCCAAGTCCGACCCTATTAACACTCCGAAAACCTATCCGCCTCTCTTTCAGCCCAAGCAGCAGCTGGTGCTTGCCGAGAGGCCAACGGCACAGCGCCCGTCTCCGGCTCCTGCGATGCGTACATTGAGTGCAAGAACGGCGTTGCCGAGGAGAAACTCTGCCCCGATGGCCTGCTCTACAACGAGAAATCTACCGGCTACCCCTGCGGCTATCCCATCGATGTGGAGTGCACCCAAGCACAGTCGCGCCTGCAATCCGCTCAGCCCACTGACGATTGTCCACATCAGTTTGGCTACTATCGCATGGGCGATACCAGCCACTGTGGCCAGTTCATGAACTGTGCGTCTGGACGTGGTTTCGTGTTTGACTGCCCGGAGGGCTTGGCCTGGAATCCGGCTACCTACAAGTGCGATTGGCCCGATCAGGTGGAGGACTGTGATGCTGAGGCTTTCCTTGGCTTCCGTTGCCCAGCACCAGCAGAAATATCCGAGCTTTTTGGAGCACAGGAAGCGGATTACACCTTCCATGCATCGCCCGACAATTGCCAGGTGTACTTCATCTGCATTGAGGGTCGCCCGCGTCGCATTGGCTGCGGCGAGGATCAGGCCTTCAATCAGGATCTGAAGCAGTGCGATGATATCGAGAATGTGCCCAACTGCAGCAGCGACATTCGTGCCAAGGGCGCCGAGATTAAAGCCGCACGTGCCTCAGCTGCCGCCGCTCGTCGCAAGCAGAACTAGGGAAGGTGTTGTAGGGGAGTGAAGAGCTGACGTTTAATCAGACATCAGATTTTGGGATATGCAAAGCATGCAATGAGAGCTGCTCGAGTTTTCTAGTCTGTAGTTAAAAAAGCGCCATTGTGCCACAATTTATTGTAAATAATTTTGCCATTCACAATTTACAATTTTAATAAATAAATGTTGACATTTTTCTAACAAGTTCTTCAAGTCTTTTGTTAATTTATAAACTTAAAAAATTAAAAAAAGCACTTGAAATTAATATTTGATTATTATTCTACCTATTCTCTTTCTAGCACTTGCATCACCCGAGTGCCCAATACCCAATGGACGCTTTGCTACTGGTGATCAATGCGATGCCTATACCGAGTGCCAGGATGATGTGCCCGTGGCCAAGCTCTGCCCGGATGGTCTGCTCTTCCATCAGCGCACCAAGGCGACAGGCGAATGCACCTACGCACCATACTCCACCTGCAAGGAGCGGGCACGTCTACAGCCAGCCAATGGCACCGAAGAATGTCCACGCCAGTTTGGCTTCTATCCGAATGGTGATGAGACCAAGTGCGGCGTCTATCGCAACTGCGCTCATGGTGTGGCCAGTTTGACCAAGTGTCCGGAGGGCTTGGCTTTCAACGAGGAGACCTATCAGTGCGACTGGCCCGATCTTGTGGGCAGCTGCAATGCGGAGGCATTTTTGGGCTTCAATTGCCCCGCACCAGAGCTGGTCGATGGCCTGACACCCGAGGTCGATGTGAGTCCTGAGGGCGAGTTGCGTTATTATCGTCATCCGCAGACCTGCAAGAAGTATTTCGTGTGTGTTAATGGACATCCACGTCTCTACAACTGTGGCAAGTATCTCGCATTCAATGCCCAGACGAAACTCTGCGACTTCTACAACAAAGTGCCCGAGTGCTATGCCCTGCTCAAGGAGAAACAGAAGCTGAAGGCTGAACGCAAGGTGCCCACCTTGGGACAGGCTCTGCAATAGAACACTCCGAAGTGGGTTATTCTCAAAGAGGCTGCCTCTCGACAGAGTTGTGAAATATGTTCTGTAAATATACATATACTCTATACATACTTACTATGTACAAACCTTTATACTCTTTGTGTATTGTCTATTAAAATAATAAATATATAATCCTACATATTTACTTAAATAAGTATTCAAATTGTTGAATTTTTCCATGGGCTTGGAGTTCAATAGAATATAATGAGAATTTGAGCTAGTTTCCTAGCTTATTCTTCTATCGCAAGGAATCGACGAAAATCATTAAAGTGTCTAAAGAAAATGTAAGGTATTTTGTTTTTGTAAGATTTAAATTTAATTTTTTTTATCGTTGTTTGTTGTTTTTTGTTTGTTTATTAATTATTTTATATTTGTTGCTTACTCGTATTATTATTATTTATTGGTAGATATTAATTCGAATTATATATCAACTTTACATGGTTGTTTTTACTCTTTTTTTTCTGTTTTTGTTTTTTTGTTTGACTGCCAACTGTTTTCTTAGCATCCCTTTTAATTATTACACTCTTTATTAATTTTAATTTGACATTATTTGTTGCTGCTATACAACATTTTTATTATTACTTTTGGTTTAAACAATTCCAGTTTAGAGAACTAATGCAAAATAAATATTTCTTTCGCTTTTATTTTTATCGTGTTTTTGAAATAAATATAAGCTCGAATTTGTTGTTTAAAAACATGTCTCTCCGTTATCACTAATTAACCAATTGATTTTTGTAAAATTTATTGGAGTTGCTTAAACTAAGTGATCCAAAGATCCATCCAGCTTTTCCTTTTCACTCGCTCTTCACTTCTTTTAGGTTTGGTTTTTATGTTTCTTCTTATTTTTTGGCTATAAAAATTAAGTTACATATAGGTTTTTGCTTTTTGAACTTTTTGCACTATTTTTTTGCATGTGTGTGTGTGTATGTGAGTGTGCGAGTGTGTGTTGTTGTGTTTAGGTTTCAATTACAACAAATAATAAATATTTTAGTTTAAGTATTTGCTTTAAAGTATGTTTTTGTATGGTTTTACAAATTTCTTTTTACCGTTTCGTTTCGATTTGTTTGTGGTGCTAGGCTAAGGCGACTTTTGTTTGGTTGTTTCACTTTGTTTGTTTTTTGTTTAATGTGTGATTTACATTTTGCAATATATTTTCAACATTTTTGTTGCTTTCTCTGTTGTCGGTTGTTGTCCGTTTTCCATTGTCCGTTGTTGTCCGCTTTTTGTCTCAGTAGATTCTCATGTTTCCCATTCTCATTTTACACAAAAACGAATAATTTGCATTTGAACAGAAGGATAACCAAAAATGTACATGTGAACAGAAAACGTTTGCAATCTTAACAAAAATGTTTCAAAATAATAATAAAAACATCTTTTAGTCGTTAAAATTTGTGCTAGAAATTCGGCTATTAAAATTATTTAAGTTCATACCACGCCTCATCATATTTTTTTGTTTTTTGTTTGAGAAAAGTTTTACACATTTTTTTCGTTTCCGTTTCGTTATCGTTTTTGTTTTCGTATCGTTTTTTGTTTTTTTTTTTGTTTTCATTTAACATATTCAGTCTTTCAGCTTTCAACAAAAATAAATTAATTAAATTAATTTATTTAATTGCATTACAAAATGTTCAAGTGCTGCTGCCTGTAAATAATTTCATGTTCTATTGCATTTATGTGGTAATTTCCGTTGTCTGCCTTACGTTGCGCGTTTTAAAGTTTATAGCCAAAAAGTTGTTCATCTCAAACAGCGAACGAGTCGCATTTGAAGAAAATTTTGAAAAAATTTCATCCTTTGTCAAAGTTGGTTGTTGTAAAAGCCAAAAGTTTGCTTGCTTTGTTTTTAAGTACTTAACTTAATGCTAGTTTCTTGGGTTTATCATTTACATTTAATAGTAATAATTATATATTTGCTTGTAATATTCCGTTAATATATTATCCATCATCGTTCCCATCATCATCATCTTTTTGTTTTTGTTATGCGTTCATTTGTCTCATAAACTGCTTAGTTTTCTTGCATTTGTCTAAATTTAAAAACTTCTCAAGTGGACGTTCGCCTTTTTTCTTAGCATTTGCATTTTCTTATCATTTTGGATTATTCAAAAATGTTGCTTAAATATAGTTAATCGTTATATTCTCGTATCGTAGTATGTACTTTATGTAAATATATAAAATTTTGTGTCCAAATTCAGTTGTTTTTAGGAGTTGTTTTTGCTGTTTTTTTTGTTCTTGTAAATCAAGAGGATACGACCACAAACATAAAACTCTTTAGAGTTAAACATTAGCATGGAACGCACGATTAAAAATCTGACATTTGTTTTGCCTTTAAGTTAATTTAGTATTTTCGTATATAAGTAACTTTTGGGTGGGGCTTACGTTTATCATATGCTATATAATTATGTTTTTCTTATTTCATTTTTGGTGCTCCTATGTCAACATAAAAACTTGTTGTCAAATCGTTTTCTTTCTTTAGTTTGTGCTCATTTTGTTTTTCTTACTGTAAGTATAACCGGTCTCTTGTGATTTTTGTTAAGGCAACTGCTTTTGTTACTGAATTTGTAATTTGTTGTGTTTGTATTTTTGGTTTTATTTTTGAATTTTTACAATTTGATTTGGAACTGCATTGTGGTTTTCAATTTTGTTTGTCAACTTTTGCTATTTTAACTAAATAATTTTACAAGTGTATCAAAGCATATCATAAGCAGCCAGAAAGTGTTTTCATTTTTGATTGACTCCTAAAAACAACGAAACGTTTTAGCATTTGGTTTTTTATTTTTTTGGTATTTTGCAAAAATTTTGCTGTGCCTTAAATGTTAGTTTAAATGGAAAATTTTGTTTATCAATATACTAGACTTTTTTTAATATCATTCCGTAATATATAATTTTGAATTTTGTTTAGCCATTAAATTTTTTAATTTCTTAATATAGTTTTAAATACAGTTTACTCGTAAGTTGAAAAGAAATTATTAAGTGCTTAATTTTGTGGCCTAAATTTAATGCAGTTTACAATGCTCATATACATGATTTTTTTTTTTTTTTATTATTTTTGTTTTTTTCAATCATTACGCATTTATTCTTTGTGGCATGTTGTGGTTGCCCGCTATCTTAGGGTTAAAATTATATATTTAAAAATTGTTCCAACGCATGCCAAAATCCGTTGCCATTCATCATGCTGTAATATGCTAACCAATCAATCAAATAATATTCTAAATAAAACAAAGATTTTTCCAAATTATGAATTAACTTTAATGGTTGTTTGTGTAATCAAATAGTTGATTATTAGTCAACATAAACTTAACATTAATAAAAATGTAATAAGAATTTGTTTAAAGCAATAAAATTTCAACTTAATTTACACTAATCAAAGAAAACCACAAACAAAAGTTAATTGAAAATATCGTAAAGCAATGAAAAACTTAAGCTGATGCCAAAAACTATAAATTTGTCAACGCTTTGCATTAATGAAACTTTCGCTTTTTGGCAGCACGCTTCTTGCCCTTGCCGCGTGTCTTGGCCAGTTTGCGTTTTTTGCTTAGGCCATCTCCACGCATCGCCGACTCACGACTAATCTCGCCAAGAATCTCATCACCAACATTTCCTGTATTTTGTAGAAAAACAATTGCGTTTAGTAAAAGGAAAGCAGAGTTTGTTATACTTTCGAATCGACTTACCCAATGAAGTGAGCTGACGCTGACGATGCTTCTCTGCTTTGGTCACTGGCAGACGCACATAGTATTTCTCCTCGTATTCCTGCTTCTCCTTGGCGGCTTGCGAGAGCATTTGCTGAGCTCGTGAGCCCGAAGACAACTCAGTGGGCGCATCCAAGTACTCTTCCTTTAGATCTTGCAGCATAGATGAGCTAAGTAGTGAAAAGAACACAGATATTAGTTTGATTTGGATAACATTTGTGATTTATTCGGTAGCTTACGTGATGGCACGCTTCTTGGCACGATCTAGAGCCTTCTTTTCTTTGTCTGCGTCACGTTCATCTCCATCGTAATAGACGGGTTTAATGCGAGGTGGCACATAAACGCCCGATTTGCCAGCTGTAGCTGCTTTGCGCGGTTTTTTCGCAGCACCTGCCTCGTCTTCATCATCATCATCATCGTCGTCGTCGTCGTCTTTATCCTCATCCTCATTACTGTCGCTGCCTGCCTGGTTGTCATCATCATCATCGGCGTCACCATCGGCACCAGCAGCGCTGAGCATATCTTCCGGATTTGGCTTATAGAGTATGGGATCTGTACTACTGGAGACGCCTGTAGTCGCTGTCTTAACGAGCTTGTCAATCTGATAGCGCAGCTTGTAATCTATGGGCCGTATCTTCTCCAAAACCGTGCGTATCTCAATCAGGCGCTCAATTGAAGGATCACCCTCAATGGTCTCGCCGGAGCATTTGCGCAACACCACATATGTCAAATTGATCAAATAGTCCAGCAGCATATGATACTTGACCTCGAGAAAGCTCAAACCATATTCAGTGCTCAGTTCGCCACGTTTGACACGCTGCAGCATTCCTTCAACAAGATCTGTCACCTGCTTCACATTACTGTTCATCTCGCCCAGCAGCTGAATGGCCTGCGGTATGTCCTGCTGACCCTGCACCTCACAATCATAGTCCAGTGCCTGTGGTCAAAAAGTAAATTAAAACAGTGGTTGAGTCTTAGAGGAAATCAAAGTTGGATTTTATACGATTAAATAGTTAACAATCTGTTTAATAATAACATGGAATATATCAAAATTATTATTGTATCTCATCTATACTTGCTTACCTGATGCATTTTGACTATCTTAACAAATGAAACTCTAACCAGAATGATACTTGAAGCTTAACATAAAATCCAGTTCAAACTATTTACTCTCGTAATTATAAACAATTCTCACTTCACCCACGCTAGCTATATGCATACAAGTACACATATATGTATGTATGTACATCTGTATATATATTAACTAATTATGGCTGCATTTTCGAAATCAGAATAAAACTTGTTAGCCAATCGCCATAACCTCTATACATATGTATATGTATGTATTTGTGTGTGGTTGTCCCGCTTGCACTGCCGTGTATTTTATGATATTGGCCATCATAATATTTAACAAATTTTGTGCACAGGAAATTAAATTTGCTACGCAAATACACAAATAACTTGTTTAGTATATAAAATGCCATAAACAGATATGTAGAGCCCAAACTGCATTCATCCAATTTTGTAGTTGCCAAACCAATTTCCCCTTCTACCCAATGGCGCAACCGCAATTCTATGTGCGCCTCCATGTTGCATGTGCTGCGCCTGTCTGTCTGTCTGTATGTATGTATGTGATGTGTGTATGTGTGCGGTGTTTGTCCTGGGAACGCGACACCGCACAACTCATTTGCATATTTTATTGGTTGCCATTTAATAATTTGCATTTTACAGCATTTTTGGCCACGGCCCCCATCCTCTTCATACCCAAAACAGTCGACTGCCCTTTCACCGCCGCAGCTTATGCTGCATTTATTTTCAATTAATATTAATAAAGCATTGCGCGGGGGGCGGAACGGCGGGTGGTCGTCTGCCTGTGTCACATATATTTTTTTTTTAGAGATTAATTGCAAATTGCAAAATGCATAATAAATAGTTTTTGTTTTCTTTTTTTTGATATATTTTGTTATAATTTGTTGTTTTTGGTCGACGCGAAGACTGAACAATTTTGTAATTTACATTTATGATAACAATTTTTTGAGTGGCTTTTTGTGTGTTGGTTATGTTTACATTATGCATTTTTGGCGAATTTGCATATTATTATTGGCAAATTAATTTAATTGCATTTAGCGGACAGACATTACATAACAAAGTACTCGGAATGTATGTGGCTATAATGAGAAATGCTATTTAGTTGAACTTTTTTGTCAGTTTGGTGAAATGAAAAATGTAATTGAAATATTTAATTGTCATTTTCTTTAATGGTTGATTAATTATAGCATAGCAAAACTATCATTAATAACGAAATAGTTTAAATAATAATTCCGTTGTTTAAACTGTTGAAATTATTATGTTATTATTTGATCAAAAAAAATCTCTTGAAAATAAATTATTGCGTTAATATATATGCATATAACTACGCTAATATAAATTATGTTTTTAATAAATTATACTAATAATGGGACAAAATATATAAGTTCTTTTTCCCGCAACGTTCCCTTTGATGTTCACATAATCTAACTCTACTATGTGTTTAAAAAAAAATAATAAATATGTTGGCAGCTTTTGAATGAAAAAGCTTTCGTAATGCTCTTCTATTCGTACAAACATTTCCCTATGTTTATGTCCAATATTGCTATTGACGCGTTATAAGCCGGGCCAATATGAGTTTGCAATTAAGCCAGCGACACGTACTTAAACAATGTGGTTAAAGGAGGGGTTGAGAGGCGTTAAATAAAATGTGCGCATATTTTTGGGCAATAGCCAATGCAAAAACTGACAGCTTGCCCTGGCTGCAAACAAACGGCGACAGCAACAATAATCGCAGCACATAGAATCGAGCATATGATGGCGAAAAATTGTCAGGCCTCCCAACCTCTGCGTCGAACAAACAAACCGCAAAATACTCGCTTGCATGCGTATAACGATGGCCGATTAACAACAGCAACAACAAAAAAATCTGTACATAAGAGCTAACGGCAAAATTACAACAAAACTAGCCCATACACACACACAGACACACCCTCAACAGCCAACACCGTGCCATATGATATAAAATTCGTTGGCCGTTTTCGTTAAACTTTTCAAATGCAACGTGCAACGACTGCAGCAAATGCAACAACGGAAATGACAAGCTGACATGCAGATTTTACTTTTGTTGTTGTTCTCGTTGTCGTTGTTATTGCTGCATTTGCATTAACGGTTATTTTGGCAATGCATTTTATGCGCAGACCCGCGCCTGTAAATAGGCAACGAATTGAATTCATATGCTACGCCATTTCTATTACACGCACACAAGTACAATATGCATTGGATAATATTTCTGTCTCTGTTGCAGATGCATCCAGTTTTTTTCAACGAGAATAAAATATGAATTACAATTTCTATTTGCCTGTCGAGCAGGCTATGCAAATACTATGTGCGTTTTGCACCTCCTCCTTTTGCATTCATACGCCGTTTCGCTAACCAAATTTAATGACAGCATTTGATGCCACTTCACCAGTCAGCCCAGTCAGACCTGCAACTCTCCCTCTCACTCTTAATGTGTCTGCTGTGGTTTTGTGGATTTTGCAGAAAATGTGTGTGCGGCTGCAATTATCATCAGGCGAAATTTGCTGAAATTTGAGTGCGTTTTTTTTGTTTTATTTTATTTTGGTTGTTTGGTTGTTCGGCATTAACATCATAAATAAATGCGTATATGTTTGCGATAATTGCACAAAATGCAATGCATATTTACGGTTATTTTAAATTGCTTTTTGTGTACATATATATAAAAACAAATACATCTGTACATATGCGTACATTATATACACTTTTTTTGGTGGGCGACTGTCGTGGGAATTAAGAGGTGGAACCGATTTTCAGCCGTTGTGTTATTGACTCGTTATTGGCCAATGAGCTGCATGGCAAACACTTTTTTTTCTTTTATTATTTAAATGAAACAGGAAATGCCAATGTACACAGACATATATGAAGTATACGTATGTAAATGGTTTGACACACGTAATTTTGTATTGGGTTGGAGCAACGAGCTTCCATTGCAATTGCCGAAAGCTCTTTCGTCTCAAGCAGTCGCTTGGCTTTGACTAAGTAAACATAAACTATTACTTAAACAAAAAACACCCACTTCAATGTAATAGCCCGTTTGTTGATGGAACTTATCGACAGATTTGATGCCATCAGAAACGCTTTACCTTTATAAAAACTGCCAACGGGAAAAGGGGCAGCAGGCTATGCCAAAAGGGACCACTTGTTTCAATTATAAAACTACAAATTGTGCGCTCTTTTAGTCAAGTCAACTCCACTTGCCACCCCCTGCTCACCAACACACACTTAAAACCACAGCAATGTGGGGTTGGGTGGGTTGAAGTTGAGTGGAAGCAGAACAACTACGCGACGGCCATTAGAAATCGATTGACATAACTCAAAAATTGTGCAAATTAACGTTAAAACCAGCGAGCCAACGACAATATGGGTGGGGAAATTGCCGAGGCGTATGGAGGGTGGGGCAGAGTGCAGAGTGTTGGTGGTGTCAGCCAACAGCCTGTAAATAACGGGGCAACGTTCGAGCAGAGGCAGAAAATATGGCCAGTCCTACAGAAGGGGCATCGTGTGGTGCCAACGCAGCAAACATACACACACACACACACACACACACACATGTGTGTTACTATGCAAACGATTGTTTGCATGTGTCTGTTGGGGGTGCAAAAACGGGCATGGCAGTGTTTGGCAGCCGCGTCCGATGAAGAAATACGCGCGACTGTTGCAAACCGCAGTCAGACCAACCCAATCCACCATCAGCACCACCCACTGCAAAGCGTTGGCGCAGTTCAAAGTGGATCTCAAATTTATGCAGCACATCGTGCGCTGTGCCGTTTTTGTTGTTGTTGCTGGTTTTATTCTGCTGGTTGTAGTTGCAGCAATGCCAATAACCAAAAATATTGATTAGAGTTTATAGGCAAAAAAAACCCACAACTACGCGGAATCTCGCTCTCTCGCTTGCTAATAAAACGCAACCCACTAGCAAATAAATGCGAGAAGTATTCCTTCTTTGATTGCATATCAACTCAATTGCGCTAAAAAAAAAAACACAAATAAATAATTTAAGGACATTTTTTGAATATCAAATAATATTTTGCCCTGTTTTGTGTTTAACAGAGTTTAACTGAGAAGCATGCATTTCTTATCAATATAAAATCAAATAATACAACTTCTCCAACTAGTAACTAAATTTTGTCAAAATCAAGGCGAATTAGTTTTTAGGAACAGACAAACAACAAATTTTCATAATTATAGCACCTTGTCTAACAGATAATGTTGACATTTGGCGCTGCTTATGTCATTTAATTTGTTGGCGTACTTGATGTTGTTGTTTTTTGCGGATTTTCTGTGGTGTTTTTAGGTGCGCATCGAACGGAAATGAAACTTTTGCAGTCGCGCGAAAAGTGCAAATGTATAGCACAATGCTACATACATACATATGTATATAAGTGCACAAACATATATAAAATTTACATACTATGTATACATATTCGCAGTTAGTATACATGAAATGCATGTATTTATATACAGTACTGTATAATAGCTTATATGGGAAGAGCAAATATAATTGCATATTTCATGGAGCGGCGCACAGAACAAACATTTCAATTTTACCGCCTCAATTGGCATTCGGCAATTTTCAATTCGGTTTCTACATAAAAACCTCATCGCGAAATACCAAAACTCGAACAACTTCAACAAACAATAAGGAACCAGCCACCAGCCAGCCATTATTTATTTAAATAATTGGCTAACCAAAAAATAATGATTATAAAATAACCAAAACTGGTCGAACAGACAAAGGAGCATGAGTGCAGAAATGAATAACGAATAAGCGAGAGCATATTGAAAGAGATTAGAGTTGCAGGTTTATTCAAATAGGCGCTAAAACGAGTGAATGGCATAGCCAAATAGAGTACCTAAAATAAATAAGGTTTTGCTTGATTGGCGGTTAGAATATTGTTAGAGTTTTGCAAACAAAACATTTTATCGCTATTCGCATTTACTATGTTTTGTATGAAATGTTTTTTGTAGAAGTTTTTATGTGTGTAAAAAACAAAAAAAACACTCCTAATGTAAATGTGAATAAATTTTTGTTCTCCATTATTTTTGTATTAAGTTTATATTTTTCTGATTGAAAAATAAATGTTTAAAGTTCATAAGTATAATACTCAGCCATAAGCATAACACTTTGAACTCTTTTCATGTTTTAGGCAACAAGATTCACACTTCAAACATTATTGCGCAAACAAGTTGAACAAACAAATAACAACAAACAGGAAAAAAAACGCGTTGAAAAACAAAGAGCTAAGAGTTAAGGCAACAAAAAATATCTGTTGAAAAAAAAAAAATCGGACAAGACATATTTTCGTCGCCAGCTGGCGGCAGACCAAACAGATAAGTACAATGTCATACGGACAGTTACTCAGTCCGGCAAGCACGCGCACACATACACAAACACACACACACAGTTTTAAAATTGTTTATACATGTGGACAAGAAATGGTTTGAGGCGATGTTGCGCATACGCCGCGTATCTAGCAAAAACCATATTGTGTAAGTGTGTGTGTGTGTTGTCCTTTTAACATCACAACAAAGTGTCAAAGCGACGCACATATTTGTAGGCGTCAACGGGCGTTGATTCGTTATTTTTTTGTGAAAGCAATTTTCATTAACAAAAGGGGCGCTACAATGTTTGCGGGGCGGGAACGGGCAGGCGGACAGGCGGGCTTCAACGGGCTAAGGACGTGTGAATGAAAATTAAAAGAGCAAGTGAATTCGTGCAACACGTATAAAATCATATTTATTTAAAAAAAATTGGCTGCTGTTAAATGGATTTGCGTAAGCAAAATAAAACAAAAAATATTTCATAAACTAATTGAATAAACCAATTGGCATTTGGTATATATTGAATTTGCAGCATTTTATTTACACAAACAATCCTTTTTTTTTTGTAAAATTCCGTAATTGATTTTTAAAAATATTTGTTTTAATCTTTAATCAATTTTCGACTGTTCTTAAAAAATATATTATGAATATTTTCACAATAATATGTTCTTTTATTAAGACCCTTCTAATATGTTTTGAAAAATATGAGTAAAATTTTGATTTTTAAATTTTACAAACAGAAATTCATACTGAACTATTCAATTAGAATTAGAAGCTTAGAAAGGCATGTGCAAAAATCGGGCAAATCAACAAAACTCATCAAGTTTACAGACAGTTATATACGTTACTTTTTTTTGTTGCGTTCTGCTTTTTTTATACAACAGAGAAAGGAGCTCTGCAATATTTAAAAATGCAAACAACCAACACTAAAGAAAACTGACAAAACAAACGAACAGCTGAATAAAAAATCAGATACACAACGCTCGTATACCCCATCAAAACGACACACAGAAAAACATATAACCAAAAAAAAATCAAAATAAATGAAAGAGAATAGGATGAGAAGGAAGACCAGAGAGAGAGAGAAAGAGTGAAAAAACACATTGCTATGAAATATTGCCAATCAGAAATGAAACCGAAAATAAATCGATTGTTTCAACAAAACGCACAGAAAACACACACAAACACAATCATAGGAAAATACGAGCCACGGCGACAGAGTTGCAGCCAAAACAGCGGGCAACAAGGATAACGAGGACATCAGGCAGAGTGATGTGGAGTGAAAGAGCCAGCTGCCGTTTTGTGTTCTGTTGGCCGAAAAACTTTACTGTTACTGTTGTTGTTGTTGTTGCTTCGCGCGCAAAAAAGGCGAACGCGATGCGGGAAACTGAAGAAAGGGTAGGGTATAGTAGTGGACAGTAGAGGGCTTGTATGTATGTGTGTATGTAGTCGTGGGTGGCATGTTGCACGCTGAGTGATTGCTGCGTCTGTATGCGTGCGTGTGTGGGTGCAAATTGAAACAGAGTCGAGAGCTAAAGCTGAAGCCTGAACTCAACTCAACTCAACTCTGACCAGGCGGCTAGCTAGCCTAGCTAGGCCTGCCTCATCGTGTCGCATTGCTGCTTCTGGCTGTCAGCCTCGCGGGCCCAACAAGCGCGCTGAGTGCTTGCCAGGGGGCTGCCAGCCAGCAAGAGGTAAGTAAGGTGGTGAGCGAGGAGGGGAGAGAATGGGCTGGCAGCACACGTTGCATTTGCATGTGCTGGGCATAATTGGACAGCACCCAGTATATGTCGTTTCATGTAAAAAGCGAATGGCAAGTGTGGGTATGCAGGCAGTATAGAGCATCTCCGACAGTCGCATTGAATGGCAGCAGCTACAATTCCGTTGTATTCTTTTTTTTGGTTTTTTTTTTTTTTTTGTCTCTGTTGCCTGAGCCCTGTGGAGGCCTTTGCATATTGATGACGATGATGACGACGATGCTCGGTCTTTTTGTCTGTTTGTCTATCTGTATACCTGCTGTTCTCGTATTTTTTGCCATCTCTCTTTTTATGTTCCTTTTAGGCTTTCCACCTCTTGGGCCCTTATATGTCCGCTGCTAGTTATTGTTAAGTCCTTGCGCCCAGCCCCAAGTCAAAGGTGACATGAGGAATGTGCGCAACGGCGCTTTAAATTGATGCTCATGAAACTGGGACACATCGAGAAAACAAAAGCAGCTGCTTGGCTTTAATTATCTATTGTTTGCGTTTTAAAGCTTATTCCTACTAACAATAAGGCATCTCAATGCTTATTCTATTAAATTGTGTTAAAATACTAGCACTTGTTTGGATGAGTTAGGAAATTCAATTTCTAAGAAATATACTTTCGCTTAAACTTGTTTAATCCAATTCAATTTTGAACACTCAACCAATCAATAATATGAGTAAGGAAATAACTTAAATTAGCGCAAACTGAGACAAACGAAGAAAGTTTGACAGTAAAAATGAATAAAGTTAGCTACTAGGCCAGTTATAACAATTTTTCAATATAAGCAAAAGTAAACAAAAGAATTGTTGCCTTGAATATATAAGTATTTATTGAGTTGTTACATATAAATTAATTTTGTAGTCAGTACTAAGCGACTACAGCTAATTATTTCTACGCAAGAGGAAAAACGATTTATTGAAGAAAAAAATATAATTTTTGTTTTATTTTGGTAAGAAAACAAATCTTGCAGAGCAACTCAAAAGAATATAAAAATTATCAAATATGCAAATTTACAAAATACGTCAGAAAATTTCTTCTCAATAGGAAATTCACAAAAAATTTGAGCTGAGATACTTTTTAACATGTCTGAAACATTTGAAAAAACAATATTTCATAAGTAAAAAATATATTTACTTGTTTCTTTATTTTTGTATTATAATCTAAATAAAGTGCCCAACAGATCGGGTTGTCATTTATGCTGCCATTTTGCATAAATACATATATGTACTACCGTTAACTCCTTGCCTCTTTTACCTCTGACAAACGCTATCTCAACTCCATTTTGGCGATTCTGCGATGATATCGGGGCAAAAAACGCAAACAGCGACAGCTTATTTATGCCTGAATATTTGAATAGCTTGCTGATATAAAATATTTTCTGGGTGTGTCCATTTTGCCGTGTTCAAATATTATTTATAAAATACACACACACACACACACATAGATACACAAAACAGAATTGTATATAGCGAACATATAGAATAAATGCAAACCTGCACAACTGAAATATCAAACAGCAACAACAACAAAAATACAAAACGGATATAGAACTCGACATTATATTTACGTGCCAATAAAATAAACAAGCGTCGAGTTTTTTTTTTCTTCCTTTTTTGGTGACTCGCCATTTGAAATACCAAACAGGGCAGGACACATACAAATATCTAGCGATGAGGATGTGAAGGAAGTGTAGGCGGCACAGGAAAAGCTAGCGACAGACATACACACACCAGCAGCACACACACACACACACTCTGGCACTCCATGCATGCATAAATCGCGCGAATTTTTCACGTTGGTCGCGTTGATTGTGATGGCAAAAATAACCGCGTTTGTTAGCTGCTTGTTGTTGTTGTTGCAAGGGCGGGGCTGGCACTGCAGGACTAGAGAGAGAGAAAGAGAGATTGATAGAGAGAGAGAGAGAGAGAGAAGGTGTGGGATGGCCATGGAGCTAGCACAGACACATTGTCACAAAAGCAACAAACGCGACGCGCATTTTATATAAATTTTAAATACAATTTGCTATTGAGCCTCCCCACCAAAACAACAACAGCACAGAGATACACAGAGAATACGCGGGTAATACCAACACCAACAATCAAACACAAAAACAATAAAAGCTACAACGTGTGGAAAGAGCTGCAATGTTCGGGAGTTAGAGTTAGACAGCGCACAACTGTCGAGTAATTGGAAATGTGTATTGTTTTCGAATAGCTAAAATTGTACTGGTACTGGTACTAGCTGCAGGCATACAGAAATATATTTATATACTATATGTATTTATTTCTTTATACATAGATTTATGTAGAAAGATATATATAGAGAAGGAAGAGTTAATGCAGGTGTGCCAAGTATTTACAAAAAGCAGAAAGAATAAATTATTGTAATATGCATATTTTTAATAAAAGATTCAAACATCTAAGTTTGCTATTCACAAAAAAAATCGTTGTCATCATCTTATTTACACTTGAAATATTACATTGTTAATTCTTAAATGGGACCGACAGCTGTTTGAACGCTGGACCTTGGCAATCTATCAACAGTTAACCCTCTTCACAGCATCAATCATACGTTTTTAAAAGTACGTTAAATGTCCGGTTAGTCCAAGTTTAAGCCTTCCTTATGAACCGTCCAGTCCAGAGTCCTATTCGTTTTCCCCCAATTGCACAACCCTCAAACTTCAGCTGGCGAAAAGAGTCTCTAATCTATTAAAACCCACATGAGCGAAATTAACCAAAAACGGAGCAGGAAACACAAAAGCCTGAAAGGGGATCGACTATCCCCCCTCTAACATTGTTGTTAGAGTGATGAATGCATTTGCACATTTCCTCATTTCCACATTTCTACAGCCACAAATGGAAAATGAATACAAAAAGGGGAGCCAACCGTCGTACACGCCTCGATGCGAGTCGCAGATAAATTTCATAAATTAAATAGACGGGCATTCTAAGAGCATATTAGCGTAAAATTGCAGACAACCCTTTGCTGTTGTTGTTGTTGTAGAAATCTCATTACAATTTCAACGCGATCAGACAAAGCAGCTGTAAGAAGAAGCAAACAGCTAGAATAGAACAGAAACCAGAACGACAGCGGCAGGAAACCCCGCTGATGAAATGGATTTTTATCCCAAAACAGGACACGGGTACAAGTGAGAAAGCAGAAAGACATCCAACGCAAACCAGACGAATAGAATGAGAAGAAAACACACAGAGCGATAGAGTGTGAGCATAGAGAATTATGAAACGCAAAAAAATATCAGCTGAAAAAACCCATGGCAAAAGCGTCAACAGCCCAAAAAAATATATACAAAAAAATCACAACATCAGCAAAAGTGGAATCCTTGCATGCGGGATATGGGGGGAGGGGAGTAGAGTGGATGGTCCACGGCTCGTAAAAAATGCAAATCCCAAGTCAAAGCTTAGCGCCGTAGCTCTGCACGTGGCAACCAGGCAACATACGTACCCCTCGCATATCACCCCCTTCATGCATATATGAGTAATGGGGAAAGAAAAAAAAAATGGAAAATAATAGAAAAAAATCCTACGCAGGAATGGAATTTGAAAACGTATGTCCCGGCATAATGCAACGAGCTCCAGCTACAAACCAGTTGGCCTGGTCAGTTGTTGTTGTTGTTTTTGTTGGGTGGAGGAGGCAAATTCAATAAAAAACCCCGCTTGAAAAGTGCGAGATGGACGAGAGTCTGCTCCTGCTACTGCTACTGCTGCTATGTGTGTGCAGAGGAAAAAAAATAAAAATAAAGTTGGAGTTTGAGTTGTAAGTGTGTGTGTGTGGATGCCTAGTTGTGTGTGTGTGTGTGTGTTTCTGTGTAGCTTGCATAGCGCCAGCGGATCAATGACGAAAGTGCGTTGAAGTGTAGTGCAAACAATGGCAAAAAGGCATAAGCAAATGGATACGAGACCAACATCATCCGAACATGCATGTGGAACATATTTGAATTCAGCATAGCACTCGAAACCATAGTCGTGTTATGCTTGCATGTTTTAGATATTTTTAGGCGATATACACACGCATGTGTGCATTCAAACTCGGTTCAAAATGCATCAAAAAAATAGAAAACTATCGAGTTTTTTTTTACAGTATTGCAAAAAAAATTTATTAGCTAAAATGCCATTAAGTCTTAAGTCGAAAAAGTCAAAAACTTCGCTACATGGAAGCTCGACTTTATATACTTTATTTTGTTTGATTTCAAATACTTTTTTTGGTAAGTTAGCGTCAGCGTGCTTTTTCGAGGCTATCTGCATTCAAAGAACTGATCCCTAACCCCGATGTCAGTTTTCATTGCCATTTTTGGCTGATTAAAAGACGCGGACTTCCGATAGAGCCAAGCACCTATACAAAATCATTCGAAGAGCCACTAACAACAACAACGGCTACAGCAACACACACAACCATTAGCCTTGAGTAGCGCGTAAAGGTTTAGAGCTGGGGCCTGGACCCGAACTCGAGCGAGCACTAAACAGCCGTCAAAATCATTGCCATTAAGCTGGGAATGGGCAACGCTGCTAACAACAATAGAAAAGACGGCACAGAGAAGCCGCCATCCTGTCCAGCTGTGGTGGTCAACTGTCCGCCTTAACCCGTCAACCGCACGCCTAAGAGCCTGAGCGCGGAAAAAAAAAATGGCAATGCTAGTGAAGGAGCGAGGAGCCAGTAGCGAGAATTTGCTGTTGGAGAGTGCCTGAATGCCTCTGTCTGACTGACTCTGCCTCTGCTTCGGCTCTGCCTGGTGGTCAACTCAAGTAGCTTGTGTGCCATTTTATACTTCTATTTTTTTGTGCTCGCCCTTTTTTCCCTACTATGTTTTTGTTTTTGTGCGATGAAAACTTTGCTCTATTTCCGCCATCGTCTGGCTGATGTTTTAGCGGTTCGTTAGCGGTGGTGGAGTGGATGCCATGGATCAGATGATGGCCAAGAGAGGAGCGTCTGTGTGTGTGCAACTGTCAGTTGCTTTATGCGACTCGCGGCCATCCTGTGAGCCTTTGTGCCGGGCAAAGGCATTTTGCATGCAAAGCGAAAATGTTGTCGCTGTTTAATGTCAAGCGATGTTGTATTCTTTTTTTTTTGATTTCAGTGCTTCTTTGTCAGTCGTGTTTTTTTGTGGCCAATGCTCATTGTTGACGTTGACCCCAATATCCCATCTTCCAGCTTTGGATACTTGGCATGTTTGTCGTTGGCTAACTGCAGACAGTTTCATGCCCATTGCGTATTGGACCCGTCACGCCCCCGCGTTCGAATTTCGCCTATGCCTTATGTCGCCGGTCTCAGTTGATGCGCTGTCTTGATGGATTTGTCTGGCTAAGTGTCGGTTCGTTGACTTACTGCAGCTGAGGAGTGGTTTGAAGCTATGTTCAAGGGGCACCACTATCAAATGGCTCTTAACAAATTGGTTTGAATTGCAATAGATACGCGGACGAACTGAGTGAAAGTGAAATGTTTAGACGAACAAAATAGTAAAGAATCTTAACAAAGTATTTAAAAGTGCTTTTATTTTATTATTTTTTTGTCATACGATTCTGGTTATATTTGTACGCTTTTTAAAGGTTCAATAAATAAGTATTCTCAGTTAGCTAAACAAAAAAAAAAAAATGTTTTCTATTTTGTTTGCTATCATAAACAGGCAGCTGAGTGGATTACAAACATTAAATATTCGCGTCTGGCATTGTCGATACACTCAAACTCGAAGCAGCCCAATTTACAATATATACAAACATCACCCCTTTAAAAGCTGTTGGACTAAGGACGCTGCCAAATGCCGCAAGCTGCGAAATGGAAAAATCGTGGTACAAATGACAAGCTCAAATGGCTCAAATGTTTTTGTTAGCAATCATATTATATTTATGCAGTGTTTGCCTCTCATTCTACAGCCAGAATTTTATGACCATGATATATGTATGTATGTATGTATACATCATGTATGTAAATACGTATGCTGCGCAAAAAAAGTGCGGCTATTCTGTTTTTTTTTTTTGTTGCAGGGGGTTGTATGATGAGTGCTGCTTGTTGTATATGGAATTTGTGACCGCTCTTGGCTGGCCTAATGCTCGTTTGGGTTAATCAAGGCTGGAGATTTTTAAATTTTATTTATCATTTTGGGGTAAATTTGGATTGGGATTTTTTGGGCTGTTTGTGAATCCATTTCGTTTATTTGGTTTATGTTTACATTGGTCTCCAGAAAATTGCATATATTTTGCAATGGGACACTTTTATTTGCTGCTTCGGTTGTTCTGTGTTGGTGAATGTTTAAATATGTAATATATATAGAGAGGTGTACGAGTATATATCAACGACATAACCCTCCAATGCCTCTTCGACCCCAAACATAGCGCATCAACTTTATTATTACATTTTTTTATATATATTTTTTTTGGCGTGCAAGGGTTTAAAAGCTTGTCAGCATGTGTGTAACGCCCTTTTTTCGGACAGTGCATTTTTAATATAATTTTTGCAAGCCCCCTGCCCCGTCGGCTTACACTTGCCCGCACCAGCTCAGCTGCCGCGGCCGCAATTTTTTTCTGATTTTTTATTTTGGTCGGTTGAGTTTTTTTTTTGTTGTTTTCTGTTGCCCACTTTTCTGCTCCCCACAACCAAGCAGGAGACTTGTTTGCAGTGGGCGTGTATATATAAATGATTTTTTCTATATGTATATATATATGGGATGTTGAATTTTGGGGGTTGGTCGCCGCCCATTGGCAACTGTCCGGTTTGCAGGTGGCCTCGCTGCATATGCGAAATGCTCGCAACTCGCTTTGTTTTTTATGTATATTTTTTAATTTTTTCCCATTCAGGCTGGGCGTGTGGGGAGTGGATCAGGCGTAATAAGCAGGCGGCGTTGTCACGCGTACCATGAAAATGGGTGGTTCGAGGTTTGTTCCGCAACAAACAGGAAAAATACTTTCTGCCATATAAGCAAAAAGTATTTTTTAATGAATTTTTATATGCTGGGGTGGATGGAGTATTGTTTTTTAGTGTTTTTTAATTAATTAAAAATATATTTAAAATTGCATAATATTTTAATTGAAATGGAGTAGGCAAAAACGGAGATAAGTAGAGCCAAATGCTTACACAAAACCAGACAATGGAATTGTGGTAAGCTCCTTAATCAGGTGCAGACTTAAAGCAGTTGCTACGCCAAATGCTTTGCGTCCGAACGATTCTTGGATTCCTTTTACTTATTATGTAAGTAGATATAACGAAATCGCAATAGAAGTAGAATAAAGTTTATAAATATACATTTTATTATCATCACAACCAATAACAATTGAAATAAACTTATTAATTAATTGTAAGTAACTTGACGATTATAATGAATAAATCACAATTCTGCTATTTTTAAGTACTTATTTAAATAACCAACAGTCAATTGGAGAGGCCATTCTCAACTGGGCCGTACCACAAGGTATGGTTGCTCTTTGCTGGGACAGAGGAATCTTTCGAAAGGTTTTGGCAGAACATTGGGTCTGGGCTTTTGTTCGTCAGGCAAAAGCATACTGTTCCACAACATATTGGAGACAATGGCATGCATGCGCTGACTGAAGTGAAAGCAATCATGAGAGAATATACGCCAATCTGTTTCCCCATTGGGTAGCATAGGTGCCGAGAGATTTGAGATCAACGGATGCCCCATAATGGCAAAATCCTTGCGCTGAAACTCGGGCAGTCGAGCGATATCCAAATCCAACTGTTGCCATTTTTGTATGATGTTTGTGCGCTGCTTTATTTGTTCCTGGGTCAAACGATCGCTAATCAGGCAATGGCAGGCAATGCGATGCACCATATAACAACTTAGGGGCACTCGTTTTAGACCACTCATCGTTAGCGAAATATTGGGCACTACAATCAAGTTGATAAGAAGTCGAGGTATGTTGTCACGCAGCAATCGGAAGGCCTGACGAAGATCTTTGGCATGGCGATCGAGAAACGCTTGTGGATTGTTCCAGTGGCACATGTCGGAGCAGATATCATTGTTGCCCACGTAGACGGTAAGCAATTTCCAGTTACGTTGCATATCGACGTTCGGATCATGTTGCAACAGATCAATCAGCAAACGTGCCTGATACAGCAGATCGTGGGACATAATCATGGGCTCGGCAATGCTCAGATGCGACTTTTGGTGATTCACAACCAAACTGTGGGCAGTCGCATAGCCATAAAGTTGTGGATTAAACTCCTTCAGTATGTTAGGCAATGTTAGAGTATTTCTCCAATTTCCCATTCCGCCACCCGAAAAAACCAAGCCACGAAACTCATTGATCATATCGAGAGCACTATTTGACATTATCCCATTGCCAGCCGACAGTGAGTCTCCAATGGCAGCTATGACATCTATATCACCAGGTCGCAAGTGTTCTACAGATGTGGGTGTAGTCCGTGATCTCGTATTATTTAATGGGCAGGGGAATGGAACTTGATTGGGTATTGGAGTTTGCAGTTTACCCTCGCGCCGATTGCGTTTGTATAGCGCCTCCAAATCTTTAAGTGCCCAGTTCAAGCTTGTGCTGCGAGTGTTAATGAATAACTGTCGAAAATCTCGATCGATATTCGTATACTCAGGCAATGCATTAGTCACTGGCTTTAGAACATTATAGGGCTTAGCGTGTATTCCAATGCTTGCCAGCAGCTGATCGGATCGATTTTGGCGCCGCGTACGATTAGTTTGAGCAAAATTGGCAGTTATTAAAAGTACCACAACGAGCACATAGATATTGGAACACATATTTAACAGTGTGTATCGTAGATTTATTTTTAAATTTATCTGGGATTTGTTGATATTAGTAACATTTGTAGCACTCTGTGTGTAGAACACAGTAAGTCAGTCGTTGCTTATTTTTATTCTATAAATCATTTATGTATTTTGTAATGCCTTTGTTCACTTTTCGTAGTCCTTTAACTAGTCAACCGCACAATCTCGACATGTTCTTGACGCGTTCTTAGTCGAATTGCAAATGCGTCAAGCGCTTAAATGCCCCGCTAGTATTATGAATGGAGTCTCAAACAAAATAAAGCATACTCAGATACAGACATTAAACAGCTTGAAACAACGAGTACTTCCCTTAAGCACTCAATTCATCCATTAAAAGCAACAACAACAAAACACTCATAGATCACAGCCGGTACAGAACTTGACTTGAATACGTTGACCGAGACGTTAACGTTAGCTATCCGGCAACAACAAGCATTCAGATGGAACAGCATAAAGTGCGTTGAGTTCAAAGATATTGTCGAAAACATTACGAACAGAAACACCAAAACAAAATAATTACCTTGGCGTGGTGGCACAACAACATTGATGCTACTACTACAACATGACAGACAACAATTAATGTTTTTTCATACATTTATTCAAAATAATATATATATGTATATAAATACGTGTTAACGAATTAAAATATAATTGGAGCTATCTGCATCTACGGTTGTTAGAACAGTGGCGTAGAGATTAAAATATTTTTTTTTTTTTATATCTATTTAGATTTTAGAAAATTATAAAACTGTGTTCATATCACTAATTCAAACCAATTCATAAAAGTAAATGTATTTCCCAAGAACTTTAAATTAAAAATGCAATAAACTTAAATTTCAAGTTCCAAAAGCACTCTCTACATGTTAATAGGTGTCGGGGAGGGTAAAAAGTCAACATAGTAACTTTATTTAACCAATTTTTCAACCAGATTTTCAGCAATCTTACCAAAGCACAGCTTCCGCTAACCCCAACGCTACGCCACTGTCTCTTCGGGTTTTTTTTTTTTTCTAAGCTCAGATCTTTTTGGGAGAGTTTACTCAATTGATATGCATGATTTCAAGTCAAAGCTCAGCTACAAAAAATATCTCAACACATATTTGCACATTAAGCGCAAAAGTAACTTTGTTAGATTTTGGTTGTTGTTTATTTAGTTGTTTTCTAGCCACTTAAAATGTTAATAGCTAATTGTTTATTTAGATGTTTGTCAAAGGAATTGAAGTTTCTGAGAGAGACGTGAGTTAAACAAGCTGTGTACTTGACCTAGGTTATTGCCCAGATAAGAAAACAATAATAAATCTGATCAATAAAAAGATGACTCATGATGATCTCGCGTCGTTCGAAGAGGCTGGAATCGGGGTGTGTTGAGTTTAATGATTTTTAAAGCCTACAAAAACAAAGTGTTTCCGCCTTTAGCTGATTCTCAGATAGGGTCTCTCGGGACTGGTACACATCAAGTGTTGTAAAGGTCGTCGCCAAGCACGTACTCTTTGGGTATCCGATTTCTGCTGCATGCTGTTCCACAGCGCACTGGCCACAATCGCATGAGTTCTCTGACTAAAATGCATGCAATCATGCGAAAAGAATCTCATATCCAATGAGCCGTTTGTGACAACAATCCCAGTCATATTACTCAACAGGTTGTGGGTAACAATTACAAAATCATCACGCTTAAATTCGGGCAGTTCGGATAGTTCAGTTTGCATGCGTTGCAATCGCTGCACTGCGTCTGGATACTGTGGCTGATAGAGACGACTCAGGCAGGAACAGATCATGGGTAGATTACAGTGAGCCGGAAAACGTGCAATCATCCGCAAAAATTCATATATATCAGGCAACAGAATCCAATTGATCATCAGACGAGGCACATTATCTCGGAGCATGGTTAAAGCACGATATGCCTGCTGTCGCTGAAGCTGGAGAAACGCCTCCGTATCATCCCAGGAGCACACCTCAAAGCAGATGTCATTGAAACCTACATGGATGGTTAGAAGTTTCCAATGCTGCTCCATATTAACCTTGGGATCGCTCTTTATTCGCTCGATGAGAACATGTGCCTGAAATGGCAAATCTCTAAAGGTCAACATGGGCTCAGCCACATTGAAGACCGAACGTTGTTTATCGGCAACCATTCCATGTTCAGGAGCATAGCCATAGAGTTGAGGATTATACAGCTTCAGTATGTTGGGCAACGTAAGAGCTGTTCGCCAGTTTTCAATGCCACCACCACTGAAAGTTAGGCCCCGGAACTCGGACCCAATGTCGAAGAAATTACGAGAAAGCAATCCATTGCCAGCTGTTACGGAGTCACCAAAGGCAGCCACTATATCAATATCACCTGGACGCAACTTTGAAATCAGACTGGGTAGTTTTGGAGATCTTCCACCTCTCACATCACATGGAAATGGCTGATCCTTTGGCACCGAATCCTGTAACTTTCCCTCCGCCCTATTGCTGGCCATCATCTCATCCAATCTGTGTAGAGCTCGGTGCAGCGATACATTGCGTACTGTTAATAAAACATTTCGCAAGCTCTCCAAATTTGTATAGTACATGCGACCATTGCGAAGATCGCCGTTGTTAAATGGAACACGTTGAATGCCAAATTGTGATAGCACTTTAGTGGAACGATTTAGAATGGGTGCCTCCGATCTTACAACAGTTAAGGCAAAGAGTTGTAGTGTGATAAGCACTATGCCGCACATAGTAGGCTTCTTTTTATGATGCTTGGGCAGCTTAAACAGTTTTGGGAGCTCTGGGCAATTAGACAACGCTTTTATAGCGCAATTAGTTGTTCCCTTTCTTTTTTTTGACAGTCTGTAAGGTAGTTGGAGTATGTGTTAGGAATATTAAATTAAAAATAACAAAAATTAAAATAAATTACAATAAAATACTTAAAATAATATTATTTTGTAGAAGCCAAAATAAATTTTAGCTCTTCTTTTAAATCTTTTTGTATTAAGAGTTGAGCTGTTTTTTTATTTTAAAATTTTTATAGGGCTTTTGTAAGTCGTTAAGAATTTATCTGTTCGCTAATTTGTATTTGAGTTTGTGGAGGCTAAAAAGGGCAACATTAAATTTTTTTGCTTCAATTGTTAGCAGTCTTGTGTTCTTTGACATTTAAGCCATTTGAGTCTCAAAGACTGCCCATTAAAAGCTGGAATATACTCTAAGCTTACTTACAAACTTATATCGTTATATCAGCTTTTATTAATTAACATTTTAAAATAAATTTGCATTCATCAACCTTATATAAATAAATATAATATTTCAACCGCGCTTTCTTGATTGACTCTAAGTGACAATCTCAGTGCTTATGTAAGACAAAACTGTATCACATTCCAGGTGGTAAAAATAGAATAAACTTTACTTAATTTGCCATTAACTAGTTTGTATATTAACATTTTTTGAAACTGATTTGTGATCACATTCATTAATTTGAAAGTCAGCCGACAATATGGAATGAGATTTATACTTAGTACATGCAGTAATGTTGAAACAAAATTCTCAACTCTCTACAAGTTTTAATACATCGATAAACTGGAATACTTGTTTATAAATTATTCATTTAAGGTTCAGATTTGTTGATTGCTTAACGATTACTTTAATCGAGCCCGCTATAGTCGGACTGATTCCATTATTATAAACCATTAAAGTAAAATCTTAATAAACTGTAGCCAGCTGCAAAAGATACAACAAATAAGTTTTTAAATATTGCATATTTTTGGGGTTTCTTTATTTTGAGATTTTTCATAGTGGACTACGACTTTTTGGTTCAAGTTATGCAAGTTATGCATTGCTTATGCAGTTAATTTAAAATATTTTTACTATCAAACTTAAACTCCAATTGATTTTTTGCATTCCAGTCACTACACATTCCACAAGAGCTGGACACTTAATGGGACTCAATTAAATAAATGCTTCATCGTTGGGAGTTGCTGCTGCTTCATCTATCTACGCTGTCTATCAACACGCCGCAGCTTCATTTCATTTAAACTAATTGAGGCACATTAAATTGCTTACACTTTGTTTTGCAGCTGCGGTAATTTCTTTTGTTTGTGTTGTCGTTTTTGTTGCTGCAACATTGTTGCTTTGACTCGGTTGGAAAGCTTTTAAGTTGTGTGTTGCTAAGTCGATTAACGCAACATGCCGCATCTCAATTTGAATTTGTGATGATTCATGTGAACACTAATTGTCTTTTTATTAGCTGCTGCCTGTTGCTGGGCCAACTTAAGAGTTGAAATCATTCAGTTTACTAAAGAGCTGTTTGTTTACTTAAGAGAAATCTAAGCTAAGCTTTAAAGAGTTGCTAGGAGTGCCAAAATATGAGTATTGATGGCTTATTTAGGGTTGCCAGGTTGCCAAAGAAAACTATTAATAAGGTTTATGAGTATAGGTGTTAATGAGCGGTGTTATTTTATGGCTGCCAATAAACGGTTATTTGAAAAAAACAATTAAATATAATTTGCAGAAATTTAAGTTTATTTGTTGGGTAAAGCTTTCTTATTTATGAAGAAACAACAAATTACAAGATTAAAGAGAATGAAAAAAACAAATTAAATTTGTCATGATTTCATATAATTTTGTTAGTTGATTATTCCTTATAGTATTAAATATGCACCGGTATAACAATTTTTGGTCGCTATGGTAACGCAATCTCCAGTATGCCCCCATTAAATCATTTAATAACTATGGAAAACATTGCCTTACATTACGCAGATCACGATAATTGGTAACATAATGGTTAGCAACCTTGAACCAACAACTACGGAACAAATACTTGAACAAAAATGCAGTAAACAAATTTTGAAAACATAAACAAAAATAGACAAACATCAGACGCAAGAGATAACTTTAAAAGAGCAATTACAAATGTATTTACCAACAGTATTTAATTACAGATTAATTGTTACAGCGACATCAAATTGCAAAACAAGCCAAGCCAGACACGAAAAGAACGTGCAAAGGAAACGCGATGTTAGCCCAATGATAGCAAAAATATTCCATGTAAACATGAATATCGGACAACAACAAAACGAGCAAATAACTATTCATGAGTAATAAACAAGTATCCAAAAAAAATAATAACTCTGGTTTTTTGGAAATATTGCAGTTAAATTAAAAGACTGCGACAGCACAAGAAACTCATAAAATATTACAAAACCTTATAACCTCGTTGCAATTGACAGAAAGAGAGCGAGAGAGAGAGAGAGAGAGAGCAAAGATTTAGAGAGAGATCCAATAAAGAGCATAAGAGAGCAAGCAACAGAGAATGAAATTAATAAGGGGAGAGAGAAGGAGATAGCTATTGACATAGAGAGATACATTTCGGGAGCACAAAACAGTTGCATTTTAATATGTTAAATGATTTGATGATGTTTAAATTTCAGCAAATAAACATAAATTCAACTCGAACGTATGCGATTTTAAAATACTCTTTTCTGGCATATATTTTAATGATAATCAACATCGGGTATTTAAGAAAGTCTAAGCTCTTGTGGTTTTATACAAAATTTGAATTGAAATTTATAGATTTGAAATTACGCATGTTAAAAAATACTTTTTGCTGAAAAGGTAATTAACCTTTAAAAATAAAATTTGTTGTTTTAAAAATATAAGTTGTTTCAAGTTTTTGTTATTTTGCCTTTAAAGAAAAAACTACACTCTAATAAAATTTATTAGTTTTCATAAACTACTTTAATTTTATTTATTTATAAGTTTTAATTTATCGAACTATGATAGTAAAATTAATGGCCTGCATATATAAAAAATACAAATATTTTCACATTTATACGTTATTAAATTTATTTTCATTATAATAAATTATTGATTTCGGAATAAATTAAATATATAAATAAAGCTGCCTTTAATTTATTGATCAAGTCAGTGTAGCCTTTACAAGTTCAATAAGCGAACCTAAAGAGTTCGTTTTGAATCGTGCAAAGGCGGGCTAGTTAACCATTGCACAACCAACAACAACCTCAGTAAACAGCAAAAGTATATACAAAAAAACGAAAAAAAAAAAAAAAAACAAACGCACTTTGCGACATTTCTGCGTTGTCAGCGCTTTAAACCAAAATTACAAGCCCCGTCTGTCTAAACGCAGCTATTTACTTGAACGGCGCTCTGCTGATCAATAAGCCAGCCCATCAAGACCGAACAAGAGACGGACAGACGAACCGATCGAACGACCGACAAACAGAAACAGGTGAGCTCTCGGCTGAGGCCCGACTTAAGCGTTGCGTTCAACACACCCTAAGTGGGTTAATTTGTCGGCTCTCTGATAGCAGTGTGGCGGGCGGAGAGGGAGTTGGAAGAGAGGTACGGATCGAAGCGTTGTCGCTTGCGCAGTCGCAACTGCGTCAAGGTCGGCTATTGTAAAAGAAAGCGCCAGCGCTGGCCTTGAACACGAAAAATATATGTTAAAAGCGATGCCGAACAAAAAGAAGCGTCAGTCAAAAATAAAAGTAGAAATAAAACACACAAAATAAGACAATGAAAAAGCCAAGAAAAGTAATGTAAAGTTTAACAATGAAGCTGCAGAGATGAATGCAGAAATCATTCGACTCTTTCCCTCTCTCTGTTTCTCAGTTTGTCTGTTTTGTATTTTGTTTTGCATAGAAATTAATGTTTTAACTACTTGTATCGCAATATTCGAGTGTCGGTGTCATAAAGTTTATGCTTGAGTAAGACAATAAATTGGCTCAGCAAAAAATATATATCTGTTGTTTTCAGCATCTCGAAATGTTTGCAATTTAATACAAGTTGAGTTGTGAAAAATTGGGGTTAAATAGGAAACAAACGTAGTCATTTGCATGTTCATATTTTAGCAAATTGGGCCAAAGTGCAAACTGCAAAAAAAATGTTACAAGACAGACACGTGAATTGAGTCACAAACGTTATTGGTCAAGTCGCTGCCAAGGCAAAAGTAAATGAATAGGTTAAACAATCGTTTGCTATCGCTTAACCTTTTTATTTTTAATGTGTTTCATTAGCGTTAATGTAGTTATTAGTAGAATACAATTGTGTACTTAGCAAAATTATAAAATTAATCGATTTGTGTTGACAATCGATAAGATCTCAGTGCTCAGCACTTTAAAAACCGTGTGGAATAAATCAACTCAATTATACTTTCAAATACTACAGTTAAACGCCATGGAGAATACATTAAGATCCAATTTGCTAATAGTTGCTTTTCTTGCTTGGCCTCTTCAAGGTTAAACGAAGTATTATGGAATTTCTTTAGTCTAAAGATTCTAAGCTCTTGGGCGTAGCACATATTTGGCTTCCTTATATTTAAAGCTTTTCTGTCTCACCCGAAATTTTAACGGGCTAGACACACGACACAAACTTAAAGCGAGTTATAAAAATGATTGTCTGAACAATTAAGAACATGATTTGACTAAAACTCTTTGCATGCGTCTAATAATTCTTGAATTTGCGTGAGATTGTAATTTAATAATGTTATTAAAAATAATCTCTTATTTAGCTAATGCTTTGCAAATTGTTTAATGCCATGTTGACTGAAGCATAAATGCATTATAAAAATTCTAAGCTTGACCCTAAAGGCAATTGGAGACAGTTCAGTTAGGCAATGTTACTCTAGCAATGAGACCTTATATACAAATATTAAATGCGCACTTAAGCTGCCAATCAAAGAGACACTCACCATAGAATAATAATTGCTATATGAAAATTATTTGCATACCTGCAAAGAGAAAAAAGGTTTGCAAATATAAATTAGGCAAGCAATATGTACATACATTAAAAAGACATATCATTTGATTTCTAGATTACAAGCGTTTATAAAACTTGAGCAAGCAAAATAATTTGAATAAACGCTTATAATTATTTCAACCATGTGTGTACCTACAATAAGTTCCTGTAATTCAGTTTAGAGATAAGTCAACTACAGCTAGCCAAGAAATTAACAAATTATGATAAATTTGACAAACGATAAAAACAATTCCGTTGCTACGACGCATTAACCAATATTTTTTTTTTTATATTATTTTCTATGGTAAAATTTTTTTTATTTTATTTTTTTCAACTTTTTTGCTGGAGGAAGCAACAAAAATTCGCATATCGAATTCAACTTTTTTTTTTGTTAGTTTTTTCGTGTGCCGCTTCAAAAGCATCGATCGCTAAAGCACCGCCGCGAAAGCTTTGTGCAAGTCGAAGCTGAAGTTTTTTACGGCGTCGACGAGCTTGCGAGCGGGCTAGCGTTAAGTTTGGGCGCTCAGTCGATAAACGGAGCTTGGTCGCGACACTTGGTTTAAGCGGAAGCGTCAGCGTTAACGAAACGGTAAACAAACCAACACACACACAGTAAACGGTGCGCGAAGTCCCCAAACTTGGTAGTCAGCGAGTCGGCGAAACGCCAAAGCAACAAAAATATTGAATTGAGCTAAAGCAAAAATTGCAACACACACAAATGCGGGGCAGGCGCGTGCTCAAGGAGAAGTTGTTTAGAAGAGCGTTAAACGCAACAATGTTGACCAAAGTATAGGAAAACATTAACCAAAACATTTGAGCACGAGAAAAGTTATTATATTAAGTGAAACATTTTGTGAAACTGGGATATAAAAAAACTAAGAGTAAAATCAAAATAAGTGAATTAAAAAAAAATAAAAATTAAAATGAATCAAATGTATTCATATAATCGATATAAAACATTCAAAATGATTTATGAGCAAACAAAAAAAATCCAAATAAAAGTAAAACAAAAGACTTAGGACACAAACTTCCGCGGGCTGGCGCGAGTGCGCAAGTGCATAAAGTAGCAGTGGAGTGTAATCTGTTTGTCTCTTTGTGTGTTTGTTGTGTTGATTAAAAAGCAAAAAGCCAAATCAAACTCAGCAAACATAAGTTTAATATAAAACTGTTTCGCTTCGGTTTATTATACTCTACTTTCATCTCTGACAGAAATGTGCAACAAAAAACATATTGTAATATAAACATGCTGTTATAAAAACACAAATGACTAAACTACACGCACCGAACGAACAACAGCATTAACTCAATGTTTCTTTTTCGGTTCGGATTTCGGTTGCCCCTGCTACTGTTTAGCTGCCTTTCTGTTTGTTTTTCCACAAGCACACAAACATTTCGTAAAAATTGAGCGTACAAGTAGATGAACTTATACTTGTATGGGAAATGGCATGGTTGTTGTTATTGGTTGGGGAGGCCAGCTCAGCAAGCTGGACGTTGGGGATTGGGCAATGCAAAATATTGCAACAGACAATGACTGCCATATACTTACACACGATCAATTTTTGAGCTGCAACTCTTTATATCTGGAATTTAGCAAGGCGTTTTTTTTTTTTTATGAAGAGCGCAAATATTTACTGGACAATTGAGTTGATTAAGACTGCAGGAGCTTAATTTAAATGCCGGTCAATATATAAATGAGAGAAACATCTGTTATTTTACGCAACTTGTAACACATTATACTCCAGTGTATAACCCACTTTTGTCGTAAGATTATAATTTTGCATTATCATGCCTTTCTATCGTGTACATAAATATTTCAAGTCTTTGTCGTCTTTAGCAAGATTGGGGCAAAAAGTGAGCAAAGTTGTTACATGTTTATAATAATGCACTGGTGCGAAATGACACAGAAAAAACAAAACGGCAACACTAACACAGTAAATAATAAGGCAAAAGGAAATGTTATAAAAATTCAAATAAAACAAAACGTTCAAAGAAAAAGCAAAGCGAATAAAAATACAAATTATAATCAAAGAGAAAGAAATTACATGTGAACACAATAAGCTGAAAAATTTAAGTTATGGACTTGATAAAACACTTTGGATCATTTACTTGGAGTGAAAAATTTAACATTAAATAAATTTAACCATATTTATATAGATATAAAATTAAAGTGCAAATTTAATGCAAGTATTTTATTTTATAAAATCACTGCTCGTGGCAGTTAAGATTTAAAAGTCCACACTTAAACTAAGTGTAAATGATATAAACACACAACTAACTACAGGCAGCACAGCTGTTGTTGTTGATTGTTACTTGTTGGTGTTGCAGCCTGGCCGAAATGATTGTTGCTGTATTATATAAGAAGTGGCCATGCCACAAAACCGAAACTAAAGACACAGCACCCGAGTAAGCGAGCAAGAGCGAGGGAGAGCAAGAGGTAGAAGAGTACGGCCAGTTGGTAACAGCAAACTGGTGACAAGCATGAGAGAAGGAAGCAACAGCGATTCGCGATATCTGAATGTTGCACAAACCAAATACCCACAATAACACTGGCAAAGCGTTCAATTGATCGACAATGTTTTTTTTTGGCATCAACTGCATTAAGTTGGGGGGCGGAGGCTTGGCCGTGATGATATTCATTCATTTTTATACCAAGTTCTTTATGCTGATAAAGCATTTGCAGTTTGGAGAAATAGTTTGTTTATATTATTTTTTTTTTTTTGCTGCTCATCTTTTTGGCTCGGCCAGTGTGTGTGCAAGTATTGCAACAGATCTGCATATTTGCGAATTAAATTCGTTGCATACGAACTGCTTAAGAAGTGCATACAAACATATTAACAAACACACACACACACGCACACATTGTCATAGAGCATATCGATAAGCCATGAGCGCACATTACAAACAATTTTTGGAACAGCAGCCGCGACGGCAATTGGCATTACGACGCGACGTTTAAGTTAACGTTAAAACGCTGACGTCGACTTTGGAAGTCGACTGCTGCAACGCCTGTTAACCAGTTGGCAACCTTGGCGTTTTCAGTGTTGTTGTTTTTGGCGCTGCGCTTTGCGTTTCTTTGTTTTTGTTTTGTGGTTTTTTTGATTTAAAATTTTTTTTATTTGGGGTTTTTTATTTTGTTTTCACTTGCACATAGGGTATTTGCATTTTTCGGAGCAGTGTGTCATGATATCAGGTTTTGTTGTAGAATTGGTTTTGATTAACAAGTCAAGAATATTATTATTATATAACAAAAATAAGAATAAATACATAAAGTTATTGCCAAGAATTTAATTAAAAACCTGAAGTTGGTTCCTTATTTTTCGCAAAGTTTTAATTGGTTGGTAGTATTATCAATTCCTGAGGAATATTGCGAAATTAAATTAATTTAATTCAAATAGTTTCAAAGCTTTGCTAATAATTTATTTATATTTGAGTTTTATTCACATAATTATTTATTGTTATAGAAGGGTACAAACTAGTCTTTTCTCATTGTATATTTATATAATTAGTTTTAAATTTAAGTTGCAGCGCTGTTACACTTTATTTTTATATGTGCTTCTGACGCATTTGCAATGCGTGTTTACTTCATGTTGAGTCTTTTTAATGGCAATTTCACATAATAAAGCGTAATTATTTCGCGCCTCTCTTTTGAGTTAAAAAATTGTTGTCCTTTTGCGTCACCTGCCACAATGTTAAGCAAACAATTCGACACAACAATAACATCAGATACGTAAATTTATGATCACGAATTTGTATTTCTAACCTTACTCAATTTTTGGGGCGTGCTTGTTTTTTTTTTTTTTTGGTTTTTTAATGTTTTTTAATTTTGACTTTCGAACGTTTTATAGACGTTTTTTATTTGTGTGTATGCATTGCCGTTAATGCTATAATAATAGTTGGTGTTTTTCTAGTCAGTCGGCTCATTTGATTATGTATCTAAGAGATGCAAAGATTGATTAAGAGCGCTGTGTATTTACCTCTCCGCACATGCTGTTTTTGTTAGCATTTTTGGGTATTTGACGGATTGGAAACTAGACGTGCGCTGCTGGCACTCGTAAGTGGGTCAAAGCCTAATGCGACGAGGTCATTGATATTTGAACAGGAGCTCGTGGATAAATTTAACATAGCAGCAAATTCGAATTATTATATTGTAAATATTCAGCTTAAGTCAAATTAAAGGTAAGACATGTTATAGCACAAGGATTTTTACAAATTCTTCATGTCTGCTGTCTCATAATGGACTGTTCTATATAAGTATATTCTAGAAAGAATGTTAAGTAACCTTTTCCTCACGTTGCTGTCATTCAATTGCTTTTTTTATTTCACCAGCATATTTTTTTAGCCATAATTAATAATATTATTTGCTTATAAATCACAATAATAATATTAATTTTAAAGCTTTTGCTATTCATTAAAGTTACCTGTTACACAATGCGCCACATTTCTTAACAGTTCTGTTCTGTTCTGTTTACCCGTCCACTTCACAGTCCATTTGACAAAATGAAAAAAAAAAAAAACAGCTTCTATTTGCTTACTATTCAGAATGCATTTTCTTTTGACGTTGATTTATGTATAGAATACTTAGAAGTATATAAATGAACAACCGTAACATACATACATAAGTAGTGAGTGAGTTTCATATTCCTTTTCATTATTGTTATTCAAGACGTTTTGTCTTTTCATGCGCATGCCGTCAGATTTATTTCAGTTTTCCGTGTTGTTATTGTCCGAGATTGTTTTGGGAGAGGGTTCTGAATGAACACCTTTTTGTAATTTATGCATTTACAGACATGCATAAATAATGTAGTTAAAGTGAATTTCACTTATTCTGTTGTCAATACTACACATATTTGCTGAATTTGTTTCGAGCTCGGTTTCGAGCTTGACTTTTCTGAAAGCGTAGTTTTTACATTTACTTAGTTGATGACGGCAGCAAAACTTCAATGACCTGCGGCAATTCAAACCTTGAAGGTTCTTTAAAGAGTAAACCTCGTTAAGTTGTTGTTTATTTGTAAAATTGCACAGCTAATTCTTATTGGTAAACACGCAATATTACAAGTTAAACTTTCAAACCGCACTATTGACTAATTATTTGTGTGTTAAAGAGTATAAAGATGTTTGGCTTAATGTTAAAAACTTGATGGAACTCATAAAAGTTTATATAATGGTGCTACAAATGTTAATAAAATAATAATATTCTTGAGAAGTGTAAGAGAAACCAACTCAAAAAGCTAGTTGTAGAAAAACAAAAATAAATGCAATTAGTTTTATAAAAATGTTTCAAGTTCATTAACGCGTAACTAAAGAAAAATGCAAATCATGTTGCCCTTTCTCAAGTGTCATCAACCGTACGATCTTAAGAGTATTATTATCTTAAATAGCTTTGAATGTTAATGTACCAAAACAAAGGTTAATGAAGCGATTTACAGATGAGACTAAATGACAAAGCTCAAAACGCTTTAGTTCTACTCAACAAATAAAAAAGCTGAGTTTTAAATAGCAATCTAGCGATGACTGAATACAAATATGAATATAGTGTTAAAGTGAGTTTTAATGAAAAGAATTGAATCATTAGAAACATATGTACATGAGTACATACAAGAGCATTGAACTACGCTGCCAGAGTTAACAAGTTTGCTTGGCTTAATTTTCACTTTCAGGCATTCTCTCCACTTGAATGAGTATCAATTGCTTATTGTTAGTTTCTAGCGCCAAGTTAAGGCTCCGATTTGTGAATATATATTTTTGGCAGTTGCTTTGTGTGCCTTGGCACGTGTCTGTCATAAAGCAGCAGCACCAATCATACATTTCCATATAAAGATTTATTGACGCAAATGATTACTCGACATATTTATATTCATATTCTTTTCCTTCTTTTTTTTTGTCGTACAGCACATTAGCAACGTCAACGCGAGAGAGTGAAAAAGTGTGACGAAGAGAGAGAGGTGGCAGTTTTTTTCAACAAAAAAAAGGTTATACACACAGACACAACATGGCGGCCGTTGAAGTGCGCAATGGTTATAAGTACTATGGCTCCAAAAAGAATCCCAAGATTGTGCTCAACCAGCTGAATATGAACGTCATGCGTGGCTCTATGTGAGTAGCATTCATAATGAGCTCAGTTTGATCAATTAATCGATAATTGTCCCCTTTTCTTTCCTTCCATTTAGCTATGGCCTGTTGGGTGCCTCGGGTTGTGGCAAGACCACCTTGCTTTCCTGCCTTGTGGGTCAGCGTGTTCTTAATGGCGGTGATATTAAGGTGCTGGGCGTTAAGCCCGGCGAACCAGGCAGCGGTGTACCCGGCTCACGTGTTGGCTTCATGCCACAAGAGATCGCTTTAGTCGAGGAGATGACTGTCAAGGAGACTATCTTCTATTTTGGACGCATCTATGGTTTGACTGATGAAAAAATTCGTGAGAAATTCAAGTTGCTGAAGGAGCTGTTACAGCTACCGCCACCACGTCAAATGATCAAACAATGCAGCGGCGGGCAACAGCGAAGATTGTCCTTTGCCTGCGCCATGATCCACGACCCCGAGCTACTTATTCTCGATGAGCCGACAGTTGGTCTCGATCCCATGTTGCGTGAGAAGTAAGTTCGAGTCTAGACAAACTCAGAGAAAAGTTTACTAAATTGACGAGTTGTTTTTTGTTTTATGACAGAATATGGGAATTTCTTGTGGAAACGACTCGGAATAGCAAATTGGCTGTGATCATCACTACACATTACATTGAGGAGGCCAAGCAGGCCAATTGCGTAAGTTTCAATAAATAAAATAAAGCAAAAGATACATTTTTCGAGATCAAGCATGAAGTATCAAGCTAAAAATATGGAAATTTACAGCTTTGATTATATTTTTATTTTTTTTTTCTATTATAACTTTGTTTTTTTTTATCAACTTTAACTTTACAGATCGGTCTTATGCGCAATGGTGTTCTGCTCGCCGAAGATACACCCACAAACATTATGATTCAATTTGGCACACAATCCATTGAGGATGCTTTCCTCATACTCAGTCAGCGTCAGGGCAACGAGGATCAGTTGGCACAGATTCTCGATCACAATAGAAATCAAACTTTGCCAGCAGCAGCGCTGCCCAATGAGGTCATCGATGTACATGATCCTACAACAGATAAGAAACCACCTATTCCATATGAGGAGGAGCCAGCAAACGAGAATCGCAAAAAGGTATTCTTTACGACAAAAGGACGACTTAAGGCCCTAATGACCAAGAATTTTGTGCAACTATTCAGGCAGCCCTCGTAAGTGAAAGGAACAATTGCTGCTAAATTCAAGTCTTAACAAACAAATTTCATTTTCTTTTAAGTGGCATCATTTTCATGCTTCTGTTTCCCATCATACAATTATCCTGCTTTTATTTGGCCATTGGCAAAACACCCAAAAATCTGGAACTGGGCATCTACTCGGGCGAGCTGGAAAGCCATTCCGAATGCTTTGATCAGAATTTGCAAATGATTTACCACGTCAACGATACCTGTAACTTCCATAAGCTCTCCTGTCGCTACATACTCGAACTGGGTGACGATATTGTAACCAGAAAGTATTATCCAAGCGAGGATGCTGCTCTTAAGGATGCCAAAAAGGCCAACACTGTGGGCTATATTTATTTCGCGCACAACTTCAGCGCATCGCTATCCGAACTCATGGAGGAAGGCATTCATGCCGACGATGGATCTGTGGACAATGCCGAATTGAGTGTACACTTGGATATGACAGGTGGGTTAACCAAGCAGAATCTATACTCTAGTTGTCGCTATATGTATTTATATGTAAATTCGCAGATCAACAAGTTGCCTATTATATACAACGTAAATTGCGCGACAAGTTTAGCAATTTCATGGATGGCGTTGTCAAGGAGTGCAATGTATCTGCAGCTCTGGTTAAGTTGCCCGTTCAGTTTCAGGATCCCATCTATGGCAATACGGACATTGAGTTTCAGCAGTATTGTGCCCCAGGAGTTGTCATGACGTAAGCATTGAAAAGATAGTTTAATCAACAAATATTTTTAGCTTTTGTCATCTTTTTTTATCTTATTCATTAAGCATGGTATTTTTCCTGGCTACTTTAATGACGGCTGCTGTTTTCATATCGGAGCGCATGGATGGCATTTGGGATCGTACTTTGTTGGCTGGCGTATCGGCAACCGAAATGCTTTGGGCACATTTGTGCACCCAGCTAATAATTATGACACTCCAATCGTTTGAGGTCATCATGTACATTGGCATCGTTTTTGATACGTACAACAAAGGAGATACGACAACGTTGATAGGATTGCTAACGCTAACAGCTTTCTGTGGCATGTTGTTTGGTAAGTTAAACTTAGCTTATTTAAGATATGAAAACTAATTAAGGCTTTTCCTATATTTAACAGGTCTGTTTATTTCTGTTTTCTGCAAATCCCATACGGAGGCTAACTTTGTGGCAACTGGCGCTTTTTATCCTATGATTATTCTTTGCGGTAAGTGATCAAGTATCTGAAGTAATGTGACTAGAAAGAGTTTTGCCATTTTTCAGGTCTATTGTGGCCCCTGGAGGGCATGCCGCAGTTCTTGCAGGATCTGGTATTGGTGCTGCCATTTACTATGCCCTCTATATCGGCACGTAATGTCATCGAGAAGGGCTTGAGCATTACTAATCCGAAGGTCTATAGTGGATTCCTTGTGATGGCAGCCTGGACAGTCATTTTCTTTGTGCTGTGCCTGATGGGCATCAGACGCAAGGCGTAAGGGTGGGCTGTATACAATTCTGGGGTACACATTCAATTAGAGTAGTAGCGTATTAGCATTTCCCTGTAGGCGATTTTATGTATATGTATGTATATTGTCATAGTATCTATATAATTTAATAATTATCGGAAGTATATCACTCGCATGTTGCAGACTCTCATTAAACAAAAACAAAACTCATCAACGCATTGTTAGTCAGACTTAGCATTTGGGTTGCCTTGGGGATATTTTTTGTTGTATTGATTTGTTAAAACTACTAAATTGGTTTTGTACTAAATTTGGCAGCCTAAACGTCAGTTTGAATCAAAAAACATAAGGTCTAAAGGGTGTCTCACAATTATTTATAGTAAACAGCACATAATTCGCAATCATAAACAAAGCTTAAGCATAAATAAAATAGAGTTTACATTTATATGAATAGACCAACAGGATCAAAAAAATAAAAAATATGTATAATATTAATATGTATTTTTTTGTTTGTAAAAAAAAGTGTTTTTTTAAAGGTTGTTCAAAATACGCAATTACTTAAAAAGCGAAATCCACAAGCTACCAAATAATAAACAATATCTTAATAAAAGTCTTTTTATGGATAATCGAACTAAATAACTAAGAAGCTTTTTACTATGCACTGAATATGATTTAAGAAACAAAAAAACATAAATGTCTAACACTTTTACAACTAAAGACTTAGTTTTAAATATAAAATCATCAAGTGGTTTTTCCTAAAGCAACTGAAACGATTTTTACACATCAAGAGAAAACACATTTAAAATAGCTGTCAACAAGTTTTTCCTTAATTTAAAATGCAAACCAGCGCAAAACTAAAGCGAAAGTTCTCACACCTCCTCCTTTTCCCTAATGTATATAAATATCAGAAAATTGTGTCTGAGTGGGGCCAAGGACAAGGACACGTTCACGACGATGGCAACGACAGACGACGACGATGGAGACAACAAGGAAGAGGAAGTCGAGGACGTGGCAAAGTTGCTGACACACTTCGGGCTTGGAGCAAATTTGCTAGACAAAATGTCTGCCCGGTTGGCTGGGCTGAGCTGAGCTGGGTAAATCCCAACTCCCCCAACTAACTGACGGCCTGACTGTCTGCCAGACTGTTTGCCGGTGTCTACGGCGAGCAGACATTTTTATTACAAAACTTTATCTTTGCCAAATACGAAAACGACGACGACGATGACGAAGAGAAAAATACAAAAAGGCCAATGCTCGGCAGCAGCTGTGGGTTGTGTGTGGGTGTAGGTGTTTTTTGTGGGCGAGAGAGAAGAGGCCAGGCCGAAGAGACGCCTGCCATTTTATATAAGTTGCATAAAATGTGCAAAAAAGTACAAGTTTCTCATTGCATTTGTGCGGACAAAGCGTGTGTTAAAAGTTTACTCAGAACTTGTTGCTTGAAACTAGATGATAGAGAATTGTAAAGCGTCAAAGGAAGCATAAAATAAGTCAAGGTTAAGGATTAAAGATGACAAATATGTAGAGAATGTAAAAAAGGTATAATAGTTGGTTTTTGTCATAGATAACACAACAAAACTTTAATATTTAAATTTATGAAATAATAAATTTATTTACAAATGTTGACAAAATATATAAAATGTTTTATTTTGTGTTTATGAGTTGCGACATCAGTAAAATTTGTATAAGTAATTTTGTTTTATTTCGACTTATGGAAAATAGTTTTACAACATTAAAAACAACATTAAATATGTTTTGTTTTCAAATTTTGTTCGCCTTATCTTATTTGCGGTTTTTAAATTCAAGCCACATCTCTCTAAAGAAATATCTCAGTTTCACTTTCGTTGCATTTACACCAAAACAATACACAATTAAGCACGAAACAATGGCAAAATAAACAATGCCTGGATTTTCCACACTCAAAACAAATCTCAGACATCTCTTTGTTGATTTTTACCAGCACTTTGTTTTGAGCACATGCCTTGCATATTTATCCTTTAAATATCTATAGTATATATCTGAGCGCAGAAGACCTCACAAATACAATAATAATTACGTAAGCTAAAACAATCGGATCATTCTACAGCTGATGACAATATCCTTGTGTGTGAATTTTAATTCAAGAAACAAGAAGATAAAATAACAACATCTGTTGGGCGGGCAACAAATAAATGTGCAGGTTCAGTAGGTCAAGTCGCCTGGGTGTATGCTACGAAAAAGTTTTTAGAGTGTCTGCAATAAAAACATTTGCAACTCGACAATTTTCACCCACACATACACACACAAACACTTACACAATACGTCGGTCGTCCTTCACACTCACACGCACACACACACATTGCCCTTCTTTGAACGTGCAGACTGGTCAAAGTTTGGTTACAACTTTTGCTCCATTTATTATACACATAGTAAATGTAGATATAAAATATTGTCCTGGGTACTAACAACATTTCTGTGTGTGAAATTTTGTAATTTGACCTTCAAAACAAATGCACAAAATAGCAAAAACTCACATGCATGCATATACATTTTTATATGTAGATGGTAAAAGGCAGCTCAAAATATGTATACGTTAATTTAATGAAGGTAAAACTGTTTTGTTTACGTTCTGTCTTTACTTTGCAGCCAGCAATGTGTATTTGTGTGTGTGTGTATGCTACCTCTTGGCAGCCTTTTATGTTTGCCCTGTCTGGCTGCTCAGTTTTTGAGAAGCAGCTTTAACCATATTCTTGCTCCAATTCCATTGAGTAAAGCTGCTGGCTAGTCAAAAGGCCGTCAGAAAGTTAGGTAAACGTTTCGAACAATGGAAAACAAAGCCCCAAATTCCAATACAAGGTGTTTACCTTTTTCTTGTTGTTGTTTTGCGACTTCTATGGCATTTTTGTAATGCCAACTGTTGACGGGGCAACATAAAATTGTAGATGAATGCAGCTCATAAAAAGCTTTCATGTGGGGTTAATTAGTAAATACTTATGTAGATTAGTATAACTGAAAAGCACAATGTTGAAATGTAAAATGTAGGAAGACGTTAAAACTTCTAATAATTTGTTATAAATTTAATTGGTGCAAATACAATTAGCTTCAAATAAATTTTTAATAATATTGAAAGCAGTTTTATATGATTTAAATAATCACCGAAGTTGTTAAACATTGACTTTAATTTACATAAATCTGTATTTATTTCGCTATGACAATACAACGGAAACTTGTATCAATCTTAAACAATTTATACTTTAAAGCAATCCCTTTAAATTATCTAGAAACTAGTTTTGAGCTTTTCATGATTGTTGCAAGCTGCTTGAAATACGATAGTTAAATAAAAAAAAATTGGAAACAAAACCCCAAAATAAAAAGTCAATAAAAACTAGTAACTAGAAAGTAGAAACTGTAGATTGACCAGAAGGCAAATATATATTGTTTGGAAACTAAATCAAAAGCCAATAAACTGGCAGAGAGATGGAGTTGGAGTTGCTACAAGAAATGCAACAATAAATATGAACAAAAACTGGGTCCTTCCAAAAAAAAATTTAAAAAAAAATTGCTCTAGGAAAAGAAGTGAAAAACAATCGTGATTTGATTTGAAAGGCGCTCGACTAAAACTAAAAACGGCCAAGCAATCAATGAAGGACGAGAAACATGGAACACGAACATAGTACGTGGATACGTGGATGTATGGACATGGATGAGGGAAGCTGGCATAGCTTTTGCATTTCATTGACCCTTTAAATGCCAAAGTGGGAGTCCGTATGTATGTATGTATAGTCACGTCAGATCCGCAAAAGTGGTGAAAAATTTGATTTTGGGAGTTTATTCAATTTGCTTCATGTGTATGAACACATGTACCATGTTGTTGCTCTTAGCCTGCAGGTGGGGTGTGCCATCATTTAAGTGCACCGATGAGAGAGAGAAAGAGAGATAAAGAGTGTGGGAGTCGAGTGCTGGTTCTCTGGCAATATAATGCAATCAACATTCGACTTGGACTCGATACGCATTCAATGCGTTTTCCATTTGCGTTTGAGGTGAAGACAAAGCAGAAGCAGCAGCAGCAACTGACAGAGACTATAGCTACCGTTGCGTAGGCTCATACACACACACACACACCGATACTCACAAACATTCACAAAGAGATGGACACTTACACACATATGCATTGGTTTTTCTGCTCATATGCAACGCCATTTTATGTATAGGCTCAACAAAACTCACTCACTCTCTTTTTCTCTCCGGTTCGAACTATTTGCCTCTCGCTCACAGGGTTATGTGCAGTGCAAAAAATATATATATGTGTGTGTGCGTGTGTGTGGGGCAGGCTGGTAACTATGCTGGTTTGGATTGGGGCTGACAGGGTCGACTGAACACACACAAACACAGACACATTGCGTTTGGCCTTTTGCCTGGCACACATAACAGTTTGCAACTGCAGCCGTAGCGACAGCGACAGCAGCAGCATCATCGGCAGCAGCGACACAAGCAGCGTCAGCGATGCGTTTCGTTCGCTTTTTGCTGATTGGACTTGCACATTGGGACGAAATTTGATGTATTGTAGTTGCTTTATGTTGCTTACCTGAAAGTAAAAACAAAAAGAAGAAGAAAGAAATTAATTACATTAGTAAAATAAGATTGAAAAATTTAAACTAATATTAATAAAATCAAACTTATGAAGATAATTTTAATAAAACAACATATGGATTCAACTTTGAACCTTCAAGTGTTGCATTAAAAGATCAAAAGCTATGAACAATTCTAATTTTTTTATCGCTTTTCGATAACAAGTGACACACGAAAAGTTGTACTTTTGTTGCATTCATTAATGGTTTTAAAAGGCATTAATTTTTTTTAAAGCTAAAATTATTATTTTGGTTTTTAGAAAATAGAAAATACTTGTAACTGGAAGCAGCTCCACTGTGCACAAAGGCAATTCAAAAATTGAGCCTCCAATGCAGCGGCCCCACAAAAAACCAAACAGCAACAAAAAGAGAGTAACCGGAGAGGCAGCGTGGGTCAGTCGTTGGAAGAGTCGCGACGACGTCGTGGTTATGAACGTAAAAAAGCCGTGGCAGAGGCAGAGCAATGGAGGGGTAAAAAAAAGAGAGAGAGAGAATGATTGGATGAAAGCGCGGCAGCGGCGTCCACGCATTTCATGTGTGACCCACGCGGCATATACGCACACTGGGCAAACAGGAGACATACGCACAATATGCAATATATGTACTATATGGGGAGTTGGAGATGGAGCCACGAAGCTGAACTATAGCTGGGGGATTTCGATGGCTGTACACTCTCAGGACAGAGAGAGAGAGAGAGAGAGAGAGAGAGAGAATAACCCTCCAATCCCCCACACCAAACAACAACAATGGACAGGCACTAAAATGCAGCACAAAATGAAAATGTGCACACAGAAAGCCCAACATACACACACACACAGGGGGAGAAAAACACACAAACACACATGCGTACAGGAAAATGTGGATGCAGGCAAAAACCGGCTATGTACGAAAGAATTGGTATGGCCATGTATTGCCCATTGACCAGGCACCTCTTGATGCCTCCCTCTCCTCCCTCCCATATCGTCCATCTCTTTCACGTATTCTCTCTGTTGCTCGTTCTCTTCTTTCAATCAGTGTCCTTGTCGCACTTGTGCGTGCCTCGCTTGTTTACCAATTTATTTTGCGCACAATACGAAACACGGAAAATGCATGAGGCCTCCCCAAAATAGCAGCGTGGACGGCAATGGATAGCCACAGTCACACACAGAGGACTCTGCCAAACAGGACACACGCACACAGTCGTAACAACAACTAGAGCTAAAGCAACAGAAAAAAGAAATTTCAGTTCGATTTTTGGTCCATAACGCAAAAATGGCTGCTGCTGCTGCAATCTTCGCATTCGCTATATCTTCTGCCGCTTGCCACCCAAAAAGCTTTTACTCCCCCTAACAGGCACCCCTCTCTTGCTCTCTTCTCCTTTGTATCGCTTTCGTTCGTTTGCATTTTGTGTCTATTTCTGCTGTTTGCCACTTTGTGCGTAAGTTTTCCTTTGCATTGGCATTTTTTTAGTGTTTTTTTTTTCTGGTTTATTGCGACTTGCGCTTTGATAAAATGACCGGGAATTTCTTTTACTACTTTGTTTTTTTTTTTTTTTTTTGGTTTGGCCCTGACTTGCACTTCAATTTGTGGGTGTTGTGGAGGGGGGTTGGGTGTTTTCCTAGAGTTTTTTGTGCGTAGTTCTGTTACGACGTATTACTACGTAGACACATTGTTAGTTAGTTCTCGTACGTAGTATGCAGCTGAAAAAAGATGCAATGGAAAAAAAGGTTGCACCTACAATGACGAAGCAGCAAAAGCAACAGCAGAGCCAAAAAATGTGCCACAAAGGAGACACGAGATGTTGAAAAGTTAACAAGGAAACATGGCGTCAATAAAACAATGAGAAAGAGATCGAGAAACAGAAAGAAATACAATATGAGAAAATAATAAATCTTAAGATTTATGCTGTGTTTTAATGGAAACTTTAATAAGTTTTCGATATATCAGAGAAGCCCTAGTAAGAAATTCTATAAAAAACTTTATAGAAAAAATATCAGTAAAAAATTATTAAAATTGTATTTGCCCTGCATTTCATTTGGTTTAGTTTTTAATATTTCTCACAAGTTAAATTATTCATAATAAAAAACCCTTTAAATTTGATGAAATATTTTTCAACATACTTTATTGCCCATTGTTTATGATTATTAAGACAAATAAGTATATATAAATCCAATAAACTTGCAAAATTCAAATACATTTAGACATATGATTAAGTACTTCGTATGCTGTTTGTTGTATTTGTGTTGCAAGCCTAAGAGGCGGCTACAATGTGGAGTCTAGGAGGTTGTCAGGGGTAGGTTGCCATCCTTAAACGGAGTCCCAAAAATCATCATCATCAGATGAAGCGAGACAAAGTTTATTATTGTGTGTGCCAAGCCAAAGATGACCAAATGTTTGTTGCCCCATCAATTATTCAGTTTATCAAGTGTTGTTGTTTTTCTTGTTGTGTGAGTCACTTAAAATTTAATGCATGTGTTCCTTATATGAGCCAGTTACATTGCTCTGGTTTAAATAGGCTAATGTCTAGGGCAAAATCAATTATTTTGATGGAAGAAAGACTTTAACTTAAGAACATTAAGGCATCAGAACTTTAATGAAACATATCTGTATAGAGAGAATGTACAAAAAGCTTAAGTTTCTCTTAAGCAATAAGGTATGTTAACTCAAGATAGAAATGAGCGTTAAACAAAAGTGCAACAACACTTCTTATTTTGTTCAGTTTTCAAACAAGTCGATCGAGTAGTTTTGCAAATTTGATAATCTGTTTGAGCTTTTATTAGTTTTTGAGCAATTGCTTGAAAAAATAAAAATAACGTAGTATATATTTTATATAATTCTCAACGAGGAAAAAAATGCTCTCGAATATGTTGCTCGCTTTGGCAATAATAATGAGCGGCTTTCATCGATACATCTCACTTGCGGTCAATGAACAGAGGGTCATCTATTTGCATGTGGACATAACCCATGTGCAGAAATCTTTAAAAGAACGAGCACAGCTGATTTGCCCAGAGCAACCCGTACATATTTATTGTCGTCGCAATCAGGAACTACAACCGAACAATATCTTTCAGAGCAATCAACTTCGACTGGAAATAATGCCCAACACGGAGTATAAGCAATACAAGGCATCGAATGTAAAGGGTGTCCTGCAGGCGCATCAACATCGTCGCGAATGCCAAGAGGATAAATTGCTGGCTGGCAAGAAACAAAGGTGGCACTACATCTCGTTGCCTTCGCACGATCACTCTTGCTATGGCATCCAAACGGATCAGCCATACAATATAACGCTGCTGCAAGTGAAGTGCGATAAAGGAAATGTGGCACGACTGGTTATTGGATTGCTGATGTGGCTTTTATCGACGCGAGAAGTACTGGGTAATTGCTTATTGTGTGGCTACTGCATGGTTTTTGTCCTGGGCAATCAAATTATCAATCTGATCGTAGTTCTTGCAACCCTCTATTGTTTTCATCGTGATTCTCTATCGCAAAACTGGCAACCTTTAGGTGGAAATTTCATTTCGATTCTTAAACAGAATCCTACAATAATAGCTTTGGTGTTGGTTGCCGAACTTTGGTTGCTTTTAAAGGCTGGCAAATATCTCAAAGAAGTGTGGCATCGTAGGCTGGTGCGTGAAATTCATTTCCATGTTGTACGTTTTTTCTCCTATGTGATGCTTTGGAGTGCCTCAAATGATTGGTACTTTAGTGTGGGCATTGTTACTGTATTGCTGCCGTGGTCAGATATTTTTTTGGTGCTTAGATTCTTTCATTTACAGTGCAAGAAAAAGTTTCGTTCGACGTTTCCACCTAGGGTCAGACTTTTACTTGGCAGCAGAGAATTTAAAAAAGTGACGACATATGAAACACTTGATGCCGTACAAACTCTTAATGGCAGTTTACGTTATCGGCCGCCCAGCCGGGAGCAACTAGTCGGTCGATGTTTAGTTCAACAACTTCAGCTGCGTCTATTCAGCGATTCGAGCCCTAGCAGAAGATCAGTTAATATACAGCCACTGAATGAAGTTGTTTTGCCGATCAGTATCCAAGCGGCACAGACAATCAATCAAGATGTACAAGTAGAGGTTGAAGAAGAAGATAATTCGTTAGATGAGACGCATGTTCTCTTTAGGCATTCGAATTCACCGGACTCGGTTCGCTGCCTGCGGCATATTCAACGCAGCATCTGAAAAATGATGCATTTGATAATTGAATAGCAAAACGTAAAACGTAAAGCCCTCTAACGGCAGTTATCTGCCAACTCCAAACAAAAAGGGAAATCGCCTCAAAGAATTCAACAGAACACAGAAATTGAATCGAAGCAAAACAGCAGCAGCAGCAAACGGCTTAAAAGAAGGCCAACAACAATTTGACAGGCACAATGGAACTCACCTTATTTTGCCATTTGGGGGAGGGGAAGGGAGGGGGTAAAAGCAAAGTAGGCAGAGTTGTGGTTTGGATTGCTTAGGCAGCTAAATATTGCATTTAGTTGGAGGAATACCAAAAATATAAAAACAACCAAATTTAGTTAAGTTAGGACCAAAACCAATTGTTATTTCAGTTTCATTATTATTTGTTATTGTAGTTTGAATAATATTCATCCAAGAATCGTTTAAGGACTTTAACCTTCAATAAAAAATATTTAAATCGTTGGCAAACATTTTTGTTCTTTCTCTTCACGAGCCTTTAATATATTTTCGTTAAGTGACTCAATTCAGAAGCCATCACAAACGATAGAAGAGGTCTAAAATTATGGTCTATTAACTGAGGCCTTCAATAATTGTTTGATTATAATTGGGAGCACTCTTATCTTGGAATGCAGTTTAGCTTCCCTGTCCAATGCACACACACCCAAATGCATAAACGATATGAAACGTGGCCAGGAAACTGGCTTAAAAGTGCGTGAACAGCGTTACAAGTCACAGACTCGGAAACATTTTCAGTAGATTGGGCAACGGTTCCATTGCGTACGCTGATATAGGCCTATTACTCCTAGCATCTACGAAACTAACACATACACACACACACACACATACATCGCCGACTGAACAGGCAAAGTTCAGTCAAACATCACAAAATGTTCGAGAGAAGCAGCCAGCAGCCAGCAGCTGCCACCGCATTCTTTTTGCCTCCTGTCCATATACACCCTACCTTACCACCCGCCCACCGCCGCCTCCCTTTTAACCATTGACACTGCCGGGGCTGAAATGCAAATGTGGAAAATGCGCTTTGACATAACAGTGCGTGTGTGTGTGTGAGTGCATATATGGTATATACATACATACATACATGTTTATGTGGACAGTTGCAAAACGCATTTCAAAATCGAAAAGTGGAACTTCAATCATTTGACGGGGCAGGTAGCCAACATGAAGCAGCGTTTTTTTCTTTCAATACTCTTCAAACTGATGAATGTTCAAAGAGGGTATACTTGAGTAATGAAATCGATCCTATGTATGATGATATATATTATAAATTGAATATTACTAATAAAAAGGTTCTGTATGTATTTTTAGATCATTTTTTTTATTTTTCCGTATTATAGTTGTAAAAACTAAAATATATGTTGAAATAGTTTTTATTTAATATTTTCTTATTTTTCTTACACTAAACTCAAATACATATTCTGTGGAATTAAAATCTATCAAAATTCTTTTAAAATGTTCAGTTTAAATTTCAATTTAAATATAAAGCTTTTTTTAAAAAATATATAAATTTCAGTCATCTCTATTAATAAAACTATGCTAAAACTAATGCTGTTTATCTGCTGCCTCTTAGGTGGTTTGTGCTCGTTGAGGGTGGTTGGAAAATTGACTAAATGCAACGTTTCGAAAGTACTTACACATACACACACACACATATATCTATATAATCCAAATGGGCCAATTTTCCCAGTCCAATATCTTTTCATGTCCTGCACTGCCCCCGAATCTGAGTCCAATTGGGCTTTTCTATGCGAACCAATTTTCGGTGCAGGTTTTTCGCTGCTTTCTTGGTGGTTCGGTGGTTGTTGTTGTTAATTCCCGTTTGGGACAGTTGGACGGGAAGGGGACGAACAATAAACGGGGTGGTTGGGAAACACTGCATAGCCAGTCAATATTTTACTATTCCTCTTCGTTGTTTTTTTGGTCTTTTTGATGTCCCGTGCAAGGATTTTTTTTTTTTTTTTTTGTTTTTGCTGCAGTGGGGTTGCAAGTTGCCATTGTTGTTGTTCGACAAAGTTACGTCAAAGGTCAGGAAATGGGTGCATATAGCGAGGGGGGTTGAAAAAAAAGTGAAAAGTTTTCCAAGTCTGATTGTGAGTCGAGTTTGACTTTTTATTTGTGTTTGTCGAGTAGGTTGACTTCTATGGCATAGATTCCAGGCCAAAAACCAAAGGATTTAAAACTTGTAAATAGGTGTTTAAAGTTGATATGAAGTGAGATCTTTTTTTTGTATTTGCATTTTTGGTACTGCATTCGATTATTTACGAAGAAATTTTGGTTTTTAAGTAAGAAAAACAAAGACCGAAATTTGTATGATTTTAATGTTCTGTCTACTTTTAAGCCAATTTAACAATATAAAACTTTAAATGGATTTTTTTTTTCAGATTTAAATTTTATTTAACAAAAAATATAATTAAGTTAACATAGGTTTTTTTTTAAAAAATTACATGAGAAAGTGAATTTAAATTAAATAGCTGAAACAAAGTGATGATTGCTTTTAGTCCAAACAGATATTAACTAAATAGAATATACTAACCTGCACCATTTTGTTGCTCGTTGTGTTATTGTTGTTGCAATTATTAATCCAAAATCAAATCAAATGCCAGCCAGAATCTACGCCGGCAGCGATTGGAGCGACAGCGGCAGCGGCAGCCGCAGAAACAGCGTTAGCACAATTTCAAAACACAACGAAAAAGTAAAAAAGCAACTACAATATCTAACTTGGAGAGAAAGAACGAAAAGCGCACGTGTTAATTTAACTTTTGTTTTGCTTGCTGTATTTGCAAATGCTTTTTAATTTTGTTTGATATTTGCATGCAAAATACAGTTCACTTCAAGAACACAAAAAACGAAACGCGGTTTTGCGGTTACTGCGGCGCGGCCTGTACAAATGTAGTTGCAGTTATGTATGTTACTAATATGTTTGTTGTGTGGTGCACTTTATGCTGCTTTAATTTGTGCGTGGAACGCGTTGTTGGATTTTTATGCGCTAGATCTAAACAATGAACCGCACGCAACAAGAACATCGAGAACAATGTTGTTATCGTTAATCTTGCAATGATGCACGTGCAAAAGAAATTATGTTGTCAAATCTGAACTAGTTCGATTGGTGTCTGTGATTATTGAGCTAGAGAACTTGTTCTTCAAACTAGTTGATAACATTTTTATGCAGATAGCAACCGAATTTTCGCAACATAGTCCATGAGTCGAAACTACTCATTAACATTATTGTTATTTTATGGTTTTCGGCATTATATCAAATGAATTTTGATGCAGAAATTAAGAAAATTAATTAATTGTTATTTAACATCGATTAGTTCTGTAAAGCTGTAAAAGGCCTATCGACATGAACTGAACTATTGCGCAACAGAAAGCTGGCTGATATGAGAGTAGTATTTATCTGTTAAGTAGTCGAGTGCATCAGCTGCTCGTTAAGTTTTGACACGGACATTTGGCACTTTACAGCACTAAGCCAAAAAACTAGCAAACGTTTTTATTATTTGTTGATATTATTGATATTGAAGTATTTGTAACGACTCAAAATGTCGGACAACGAATATGAGCGTTTTGAAATAACGGACTATGATTTGAACAACGAGTTTAATATAAACCGACCACGGCGTCGCCAAACCAAGCACCAGCAAATCTACGGTAAGAAAAAGTATCCAAGAAAAAAAACAAAGTAAGTATTTTCAATATTGTTTTTTTGCTTGTCAGGCATTTGGGCTGATGACAGCGATAATGATAGCGAAGGCGAAAACAGCGGTCGACGCGGCAGGCGTGGCCTAGGTGGTGGCTCGAGTAGTAAGCCCAAGGATTATACTGCGCCCGTAAATTTTGTTGCCGGAGGCATTCAACAAGCCGGCAAAAAGTCAAAGAAAAAACAGCTGGATGAGGGTAGAGATGGTGCTAGAAGTGATGATTCCGACGACAGTGACGAAGCACGTCCATCGTTTGGCGATAAGCAACCACAGCTAATGGACATCAACGAGGATAACAGCACGGACAGCTCCGAGGCGGAAGAGAGAAAGGAACAGCAGCAGATGCACTCCAGGAGCATTGCAGGAATGCGCCATAATTCGCACATAGCAAGCGGTCGGAATGTGGGCGCCTGGGAGCAGCATACGCGTGGAATTGGTGCCAAGCTGCTGCTCCAGATGGGCTATGAGCCCGGCAAGGGATTGGGCAAAGATTTGCAGGGCATACAGCAGCCGGTGCAAGCACATGTACGCAAAGGCCGAGGTGCCATTGGTGCCTATGGACCCGAGACGGCAGCCAGCATTGGCGGTCAGGCGAAGCCGCAGAAGGAGGATGAAGATGTCAAGGAGGCCAGGGAGTTCAAGGAGCAGCTGAACAAGTGGAAGAAAGGCGGCGCAGAGCCTCGTGAAAAAAGCAACAAACAGCAGCGTTACTACTACAAGTCCGTTGAGGAAGTTATTGCCAAGAGCCATAAGTCGGATCACCTGCTCTCCGAGAAGCTAGCTAAGCAGCTGGGCAATGTGCCGGTTATAGACATGACCGGACCGGAACGTCGCGTTCTAAGTGGATATCATGCCCTCGCTCAGACCAAGATCACGCCCGAGGAGTCGCTTTATGATGAGCTGGGAGGCGAAGGCAAGGATTCGTCCATTAGCATCTTTAGTATGCCGGAACTGGCGCATAATATGGCGCTGCTGGTTAACCAATGTGAGCAGGAGATCATTGGAATTGACAAAGCCAAGCGGGAGGGTGAGGATCTGCAAGCGGCGCTGGAGCAGGAGCAGCGGCAGTTGCTGGAACTGGTACATCTGGAGCGGAATCACATGAATACACTGAATGAGGTGCTCTCCCGCCTCGATCAGCTCAGCGAGAATCCGGATTTAACTATGACACAGGCGGAAGCTCTATTCCTGGAGCTGCAGCGGAACTATCCCGCCGAGTTTGAGGAATATGGCATGGCGGATATGGCCGGAGGCGTCATTGCTCCGCTGCTGCGCCGGGAACTGGCTGACTGGCAGCCACTGGAACAGCCTACTAAACATTTGGAGATGATGAAACGTTGGCGAAAAATATTGCAAAACGATGAAGAGCAACTGCACCATCAGCAGCAGCAGCAATCTCGCAATGTTTTCGATCCCTACTCCTCACTGATCTGGGCCGGAGTGATGCCTTCCATTCGGACCAGTGCGCTCGACTGGCCGCCCAAGAAACATGTCACAATGGCTGCCTTTCTGGATGCCTGGGCGCCAGTGTTGCCCACCTGGGTGCTGGATTCCATACTGGAGAAACTGGTGCTGGCCAGGTTGAAGGTTGGTGTGCAGGAATGGGATCCTCTGACAGATACGGTGCCCATTCACAGTTGGATATTGCCCTGGCATGGCTTGCTCGGTGGGAAACTGGAGGAGACTGTCTATCCGCAGATTCGCAGCAAACTGGGCGTGGCACTGGAGGCTTGGTCACCACAAGATCGCTCCGCTCGTGCCATGCTCACTCCCTGGCAGACGGCGTTCCCGGAAGAGCAGCTAATCCATTTCCTGCTGCGTCACATCATCCCCAAGCTGCAGGCGGTGCTCGGAGAATTCATCATCAATCCGCTGCAGCAAGATATGGAGTTGTGGCATCAGGTGTGGGAGTGGCACGAGCTAATCCCCCCTACCCACATGGCCCAGCTGCTGGACAAGTACTTCTTTCCACGCTGGATGCAGGTGCTCGTCATTTGGCTAAATCAGTCGCCAGATTATGCAGAGATCTCACGCTGGTATGCCGGCTGGAAGAGCATGTTCTCCGAGTCAATTTTGCGCGAACCCTGTATCAAGGAGCATTTGCGTCGTGCTCTGGACATGCTGCATCGTGCCACGGATGCAGTTCTTCAACCCACTGTTGTGCCACCTCCACCCATGCCTCCGGTGCCAGCACCCGTGCTCCTTGCTCCCGTCATGATCGTCGATGTTGGCTCGTCTGCTCAACTCGAGTTCAAGGAACTCGTCTCCCAAAAATGCGCCGAATTGGGCATTATCTTTGCTCCACTGCCAGGACGTCGGGAACTGGGAAAACAGGTAAGATTCCGATTTCTTAATTTTAAACTAACATAAATGCAACTTCAAATTTTTTTTTTCAGATCTATCGTGTGGGAAAACTCTTTTGTTATATCGATCGAAACGTTTGCATGCTGACCAATGCCAGTTTTCAGAGTTGGCAGCCGGTGTCGCTTAATCAACTGCTGGAACAAGCACAAACTGGCGTTATCTAAGATAGACAAAAATGTAATATCAAGATTGGGCCACCCAGTTGTAATTGTTGTCAAAGACTTGTAAACGCTTAAGCGTTATTAAACTAATTAAAATATATTTAAAAATGAATAGTTTATTAAGCGGAAAAATTTCCATGTTTATTTTAAATAACTCAAGTTTTCAAACGCAACAGAAAAGTTCAAAATGCACCAACGAACCTTAACTGATTTGTGCTCTATCGCAGATAGTTAAAAATTAAATAACTTCATTATCTTTCAAATGATAAAAAAGTGAATATATTATTGCTTGTGAGTTGACAGTTTTGAGGCAAAAGCTTGGCCAATTTTCAAAGAATATACACAGAATTTGTCATTTATTAAACAGGAGTAATTTTCTAAGTCATTCGCAAAGTTTTTTTCAACTATAATTATTTTATAGTTTGTTCAAAATTTATGAATAATTATTTTTCATTGAGTACATTAGGGAATACAGCAATGAGTAAAGCCAATGTTTTTTTTTTTATTTTTTGAATTATCAACAACGCAGGAAGTAAGAAACGTCGCTCGACACAATTGTCCTATCAATGTTATATAGTACAATGGGCATTGCGCATAAATTACTTAAAACATATGAAAATAAAGGAAACATATTAAATGTGAAATGTTTTTAACTGACTGGCTTTATCAACACCGCTACACAACTAATAAAAGTGTTTAATTGTTATTATTAAGATAACATTTTGTGAATCAAATAATCAGTTTCTAAGGATTAAAAAATTTAAATCATTTGTAAACTTGAACTTTATCGAATAATCACTTGATTTGTTTGTAGAATTTTGATGTGAGTTCCACTGTTAATATTAACCTTAAGTTCCAACTAGTATGTGCGTTTGCTTATCGCACCTCCTACTTCACAATATGATACATATATGTAGTTCGGATCGGAGGCAGTTTAGTTGCCGTCAATCTCTTGTCGCATGCGGTAATTATCGGCTGCTTACGTTTATTTTTTTTTTTTTTTTTCCAAAAAGTGCGTTTTAATTTGATTTACGATTGCAGATTAAATAACAAACGATTGTAATCTAAGCAAAAATGAGACGGTTGATAAAAGAGTTGGATGAAAATGAATGTGTGCTAAGGCCATCAAATCAAAAGTGAATGGCTAATTGATTAACATCATTTAAAAATTATGCTACCTTAAGTTCTTATCAGCTTATCACCTAATCATAATATACCCCAAAAGTGAGCACCTTGTCCTCAACTTTAAGCTTTCAGTTTTAGTCCACTTATCGGTGGCTTATCGTTCGGTTGGGAGCGCATGTTGCAAGCACGTAGTGTATGGTGGATAATTTTACACACAGAGTTTGTAATGGGAGTTGATTTGAACTGCAAATTATCAATGCAAGTGTGACCCAACAGTGTAATTGTAGAAGAAAGTGTTTTATAATTTGGCACTTTAGTGTTCCAGCAAACCAGTATTGAGTTTTGGTTGGTGTAAAGTGGTTCGACTGCATCCATGGCTGTTCAGGTCAATAAACGTAATCTTCTACTGCTTCTGCTGCTAGCCTTTGTTGTCCTGCTTGCACTGCGAAATCTACAGCACGCGAGACAACTGACAGTTGCTGTTGTTGTGCCAACGCAGAAACAGGATACGGATAATCCATTGGATTTAGCCACACACGACTCTCTAAGCCAGTCGATCACGGAAAAGCCACGCGAGATATCACCACGCACCCAAGAGCTTCAAACGTTACTTAAATGTCGCAATCGTAAGCTGACACTAGAGAAACTTCAACATGGCAGCTATTGGGTTGTGCAGAATATGATTGTAGGACGAGAGAGTCGAAATATGGGCTGTGCCGAGTCCATAACATACACCACAAATGGCGACTATACATTCTTTGACAATCTGGAAACGTTGGCTGAGCGGTGAGTGGGTTTTAAATATGTTTCTTATCTTCCGTATGAGTTTGCAAAATGTATAATTGTTTTATGCTGGAATTATCTTACATTTATTGTGTACATAAATATGTACGAGAATTAACGTTTAACTTTGGCGTACAAAAATCCTTGACACAAAATTTGTTTTTTTTTTTATTGCGCTAATTTTACGGTCTTCCGGCAGCCGTATGAAATCTTAATAATGTTGTAAAGTTAGGCTGATAATAAAGTGAAATATAATTCAAGACAAGAAGTTAACAAACCGCGTCATATTTTGCCTAAGTAATTTAAAAAAGATAAAGATTACATATTAAAGGAAAAAGAAATTTTAGTTTTATAACTTAGAAACGTTAGAAAAGACGAATTCTCTTTTATCGTTCCGATTTGTGCATTCATTTATTTGTTTTGGTTCAATATCTATCCCCTTATTTTCAGATGGCTTGCACCCATTAGTTTTGCAATTCACACTCCTGGCTATGATCTCAACTCGACGCTGGATGCCATTCAGTATGTGAGAAACTGTTTGCCACGCAGCCAATTGATAAGCGATTATGTGAGCTTCCATGTTTATTTCTCCAATGAGCATATGCCCGAATATGTGCCCTACGACGAGGAGGAGGCCTTAAATTGGCCCTATCAATGCGTCGAGCCGAATGGCACCCTGATGACACCACCCTATTTACAGAACCGTACCGCCATGTATAAGGTGCAGGCGCATATGACTTATCCCATTAATGTTGGCCGTAATATTGCCAGATTGGCCGTCAATACTCACTTCATATTAGCTTGCGATATTGAACTGTATCCCAGTTTGCGTTTTGTGGATCAATTTCTGGATATGGTGCAGAGGAATAACAGTGTGTTGGCCTTGAGAACAGATCAAGCACCCAGAGTCTATCCCTTGGCCGTCTTTGAGGTGAACGAGAATGAAAGTGTGCCAAATGACAAAGGGGAACTGTTAGACCTTTTGGGCAGGAGAAGAGCTCAACTCTTTCATGCAAGAGTCTGCGCCAATTGTCACAAGGTGCCTGGCTATAAGGCTTGGGTAAATCAAACATTTAACCCCACAGATCACCTCGAGCTATTTAGCATGACTGTCCGGCAGGGTGCCTTTAAGTACTGGGAACCCTTCTATGTCAGCGACAATACGGAACCAATCTTTGATGAGCGGGTCACTTGGGAGGGACAATCCAACAAGAGAATACAGGTCAGTAGTATGAAAACTCAAGCACAGCTCAAAAATGATTCAGTTGTGAAAATTCCAGGGCTACGCCATGTGTCTGTTGGGCTATGAATATCATGTGTTGCATCCAGCCTTCTTAGTGCACAGTCCGGGCATAAAGAAGTCATCACGGAATCCGATACGTGCCAAATTTGCCCAAGAGATGACTCGATTTATAAAGAAAAAAATTCAGCCTGAGTATCGAGTGCTGTACGGAAAGAACAAAAACTGCTTCACGTGATGCAAACATATATAAGAATAATGACCTGAAAGTCAGATGGGTTGCTGAGCAATCAAGTGATATTTTTTTAAATGAATTTAATTAATCTTAAAATTGTATCTATGTTATATTTCACATCAAAGATTCTTCAGCAAGAGCATTAACATAATTGATAAGACTAACGCGCTGAATTTTCTTTGGCGTCACAAAATCATTGTAAAACTGATACCAATTTATCCATAGTTTTAAGGTTTTTTCAGTTGACATTTTAGACCGATTTGTTTGACTCCAGCTGTCCATTTGGCGTCGTCGAATTAGAAATGCTCCATCTAATATTGTGAACGTATAGTTTAAGGTTATAAGAACTTTGCCCTATAATATATAGAAATTTATTATTTTATACATATGGGTAAAGTAAAATATTAAATGAATTTAATAATGAAAGAAAGTATCGAGCTTCATTGAACTTATTTATGACACAATTTTTTGTACTTAAAAACTAAAGCTATGTATTTCTTAATGAGTATATTTTTATGTATTGCATTAGCTTTAAATAAAGTTCTTGAAAAAGAATATGTAAGATATTTTAAATTTTAGTTTTTTTTATTTTTAAATAGCTGGATGGTGGTTTTGTTTCATTAAATGTTGATTTATGTAATTTATTGTTTTATTTGATAAGAGAAAAGTTTGTATTTAGCCTACATTTGGAATATTAAATTGCTTTGCTTGATTTTTGTACCGAAATTCAATTGGCTTAAATATTATTTATAATATAAAAAATGTATTATTTCTATTATGTCTAAAGATCTTGTCCTTATGAGCCAAGCAGCAGTAATCTTAGTAATGGTAAAATTTTATTTTAATACATTTTCCAACATACCTTTAAGTTATCGCCAAGTTCGTAGATAGACTCCATTTCGCATCGTTCGTCGTAGAGAGGTTCCAGTTCATTGATGCTGACATATGCCACACACATGCCCATACTTCTTGAGTTGTCAAAGATGCTGATCCCTCCTAAAGCACTTCCAGCCGACAGCCATTGATTTTGCACTGTAGGATCATTATAGAAGGTTTCAGTTGCACTTGAATTGAGGAGCATGTCAAGCAGATCTGACTTGGTTTCCGGCAGAGAAACATTTAAATTTTGACCAAATGTTGGTAGACAAAAAACACTTTGAACAAAATAAAATATGTATGGTATATAAGTAATTAGCTTTTAAGTTATAAAAAATACATGTAAATACGTTTTAAACGGCTTTGGAACATCTTCATCGCATCCATAGGTAAGGCAAAAAGTCCTAAGAAAGTTATGAACAAAATTTGAAGAAGGTAGCAATTGAATATCCAAGGCTAGAACGTAGTAGGTGGCTGCATTGACTCGTGCCACGTTTCGCAACAGATTAACTGGATAGTCTAGTTTATGCTTGTGCCAAAAAGTGAGTTCTTGCTGTGCCTGCTCGAAGGGTGCTACTTGTTGTTGTCGACAGTAATTTAATGAAACTTTATCCATATTGTCAGCATTGCTCAAATTATCGGGTATATAATGAGTATGGAACACCAAATGAATGTTGACAAAGCGACGCATGAGTTTTTTAAGCCCACGACATTCATTGAGATAGTGTAATGAATTGATGGTTTGTTCAAAGTCCTCACCACACACAAAAATAGCCAGACTAATGGGTGCATTCCATCTAAGAAAATAAATTCAGAAATGTGTTCCACCAAAGCAGACTTAGTTACCTTTTTAATAAATCGGATAACAGACCCAAATCCATGTAGGTTGCATGTGTGGTTAGAGTAATGCTGTCATTGCCTTTCAAATTCTCGTCGCGAAGCAAATAGTCATGCCACACCCAATAATCACCATGCTGGCGAAAACGGCCCATTGGCTGATTGAAATCAACCTCAATGTTATTTTTCCGAATTCTATGCAGAGTTATAAACAGCGAGCCGCATATTACCAACAAAGTAAAAAAGATTTTTACATAAAACGGTGACATTCTGAATAACTATAAAATGATAAAATGTGTTGCCTACTGTGTTGACAGCAAACTGCTTTTAAATAATAAGTTCACCACTTTTTATAATATGGCAACGCTGTTCGTTGCTTGGGTTGTGTGCTTCGCTAAAAAGCTTACTTTCGCCCAAGCTTTTAGGATGAGGGTGGCCCATTGAAGTTGCTTAAATTTATTCAGCTTATAGCTAATTTTCTTGAACAATGATATTAAATTTTTGTTTGCGTTTCAAATAAATTGAAAAATGCTGGTGCCACTTACTTACTGCTGCTGGTGATATATCTGCATTTTCCTTATTTTTTAGTTATTGTTTTTTAAGTGAGGCACAGAGAAGTAAGACTCTCACTGAGGATTAGTCATCGAGCAGCATGCAACATTATATTCGACTGTATTCCATGACGTTCAGCTGGCGAATGAAAAATGTAGCCCATTTAGATTGCATTATGACAACTACAGTTTAGTAACATATGCAGATAGAAATCTCCCTCCCTGAATTTGGAACATGGTTTTGCCATTTATGTCCTCCATTGTGTGGTAATTGTTGTTGATGTAGTTGTTGGATTTAGGAGAATAGTCCAGTTGTTTTAGTTAGTTGTCGGACTGAATTATGACAAGCGATTAAAATAAAAGTGCCGTTAATATGTTGTTTATGGAAAGCTATTTGTGCTATTGCTCGGTGCGTTTGGGCGTTCTGATTGTAGCATTTCTAAGCATTGTAAGAACACAACACAAAAATATCTTGAAAGTATTTCCGTTAATAAGAATTAATTTTCCTTAGATCATGTGCCTTGCCTTCAGTATCATATTCTTTGTGCGTGGCGTTCATATATTTGACGAACTTGTCGATTTACTAGAAAATGACTCACAGTACAATAGCAACAGTATTATACACAAGTTCATCGACGGCATACACGATTGTGAGTACATATTTTTTGGTATTATATGTATAAAGTTTAACAAGTCATTTGTCAAATATTTACAGCACCCGATAATGTGCTGATCCTTTGCCAGATCCTGTGCTATGCTCGGATTGTAATTGCCATTTTGGGCATGATGGGTGCAATCAGGGTAAATAAAATCGATTTTGTTATCAAAATAAATTCTCTTCATTATTATCTATTTTTATAGCTACAAAAATGGTTTTTAATCCCAATAGCCATCGTCGAATTCATTTACTTTCTTGGCATCACAGTTAGCCACATTGTGTTGATGATAATGCTCAAGAAGCAAATTAACTTGGGACTTCTTATTATTCTAACGCTCGTAGGAAGTTTCTATTGCCGTAAGCGAATATCCTTTCAAAAAAACCATTTATTACATTTTACTAAAATTTTACTCTACAGTATTCGCTGGCTATAACTTCATAACTTGCATTGCCATGTTCCAAATCATTACTCTGGTCAAGAGCAACAAATATCGTCAGCTTTATGGCGAGGATCCCTTTCATCCGCTTGTGCAGAAGCATTCAGCTGGCAGCGTACAGCAGTTAAGAATCTTAGGCACACCAGAGGATACGGATATCGATGAGCAGAAGCGATTGGCCAAGCTGGGTCTGCGGCCACGTCGTCAGACTCAGATAATTTCAGTCATTCCTGTGCAGGCACCAGCTGTCCGTTTAAAGTGGTGGCAGCAGCAGGCTCTGGATCAGGACGATAAGATACACGACTCAGCCGTCTATCGCAACTGGCAACGCGGTGAACTATGGCGGGGAGTGGGTGGAGATGTGGAGCGCAAAAATGCCCTAAATCGTCGCAATGCAGAGAGGCAACATCATCTAAATTATTACTAGAAAGAAGAGATAGTTAAAACGTATGTTCTTCAAGCTTTTACTCAGCTTGTTATAAAAGTTATTTTCCTTTTTTTACATTTGTAAGATATTCAAAACCTTAAGAATTAAATATTTACTTGTTGTCCTACCCCTAAACATAATTCAATATTAGCGAAAGCTTAAATTTCTAACGATTTTTTTTTTTTACCGAAAATTAGTATTATAAGGCAAAACAGAAACGAAAATCTGCAAATCAATACGAGGGAAGAAACCAAATTTTTTGCTTCTTTTTTTTTTACAAGTTTAAATACAAACCTTATAAAACTGCAATAAAATTGTGGTCTATTTGGAGTATAGAACTTAAAAAGAACAGAGACGAAGAGGATGCTAGCACGCCTTATCAACTTATTCAATAAAACTTCGATTTCTCTTCTTGCCCTGCCTTCGCATTCGCATTCGCTGCGCTGAGCTTTACAATGCAGACACCTCTTAACATTATCCTTGCCCCACATTTATCCCGGTGGACTTTCTTTTTTATAGCTTTTATTTTTTTCATTTTTATTTTGGGACCCACTTTGCATAAACGGCAGTACAGATTATGCAACTGTCTGGGATTGTCAAGCGTCGAGTCGACAACACGCTGTACACTTTGCATATCCTGGCCAAGGATGTGGAAGGGGTAGCAGTTGCGGGGGCAGAATCGACTTACAAATGCTTTTTGCCTTTCTGCTGCATTCGCAGTCAAATGCACAGCGCACCGATAAAATGGCTGAAACGGAAAGTTTCTCTGGACTATTGTGATGCCAAACGAAAAATCAAAGTGTCTAGCAATTGTCCACCCAAGCACTTGGCGGCGGCTCCATTGAAGCAAAAGTCAGTTAAGAGAAATAGAGAGAGAGAGAGAGAGAGAGAGAGAGAGAGAGAGAGATGGGAAGGGATAGAGATAAACAAAAGAGACAGAAACAGTGAGAGAGATAGCCAGTTTCAAATGCATTCAAAGAGTTTCACAACACAAAACACGCTGGTCACATAGTCGTCGGGTGGCCTTTAGAGATTTTGTTGCCGTTACTCTGTTGCAGAGTTGCTGCTAACTCGCCTACTGCTGCTCACTAATTTAATTAAAAGTTTCTTGTCGCCTTCCCTGCAATAAAACAAAAGTCTATCAGTCGAGGCAGTCAACTATTTTGAGTCATTTGAGATTCAAAACTGGGCCAGTAAATAATTGTTTTGTATGGCCCTTTTGGCAAAGTTCGAAGCTTCTATTTAATATGCATAATAAATTCATTTTATTCAAATAAGTTTATGATTTCTATTTGTTTAAAACATGACGATTTTAATGTGAGTTAGTTAAGAAATTAAAATTAAGCGGGACAATATTATTATTTGTTTAAGTATTTTATTATGTAACAGAAACTTAAAATGTTTAACGGAAGTAAGTTAAATATTTTAAAAATATAATTAATCTTCGAAAATCATCAATATAAAATTGAGGAATTTTGTAAAATTATCGTTATCTTAAATTCTTTAACTAAAAATCTGTAAAATATAAATATAATTTTTTCAGAGTTCGTTTAAATAATCATATCATATCGTAATGGCTGCAATCAAAACGTATTCCCTACTTAGTTGGGCAATTGTTTGCCCATTTCCGGGACAAAGATAGTCCACACGTAAAGTTGAACGTGTCATTGATTATCTGCCATGTGCTTAGATGCGGATTAACCTGCCAAAAAAAAGAAAACACAATGCGAGCCTTTGCCAACATACCTAATATCCGTCTTCGTCTCTTCATCTCTATTCGGCCTTGGCACGTGGCGAAGTGTGACGTTCACTTGGTTAGGAGTTTTGAGGGGGCAACAAGTGGATACGGTTGAATGTGTGTGTGTGTCTAGGTAAGTAGAAGCCAAGTTTCGTAACTGTTGACAGTGGGTTATAAGGTGGCTGCAAACAAATCTGTGTACACATTAACTGTTGTTGTAGCTCCAAGCCTCGAATTTAATTCAATGTTCGTGTATATGCAAGGGTCGAAGGGATTTAACTTGTCCATTTGAATAGATATAATTATTTATATATGTATGTATATGCAAAAGGCAAAAGAAAATATCTGATATCATTGAAACTGTTTGATGGAAACTCTTTCTATTGACCAATGTCTGTAAATTCTGAACTATAAACTTTAGATTTATTTGTCGAAGTATTTCAAGAAACTTATGCAACTTAGCGCAATAAAATACTAAAATATATATATTAATATGTATGTGAGCCAACTGCTTAAAGATTACAATTCAGTTCAGAAGTAGCAGGCTCAATCCTCAAATGGTGGGCAGATGATGCTCGGTGCGATGCAGAATTGCTGCATTCTTGTTTAGCGGCTGCAGCTTCACATACTCCTGATGCGTATGATGATGATGATGCTGTGTGCTCGGCAACAGCGGCAAGGAGGTGTTTGAAGTCTGTACAATACAATAAAATAAAAACAAAACGTTGAAATAAGAAAGGTAATAAAAATCTCTTACGACTTGCTGCGAACAGCTTTATGTAATCGAGCAATGGAAATGGATTCATTTCGTGTCAGATTTTGCGTGCTTAATGCCTGTCTCTAGGGCCGTAAATATCATTCAAAGTGTTGGCTGTCTGTCCTTCACTCACCTTTGATTTATCACGCGCTGCGGCAATGGCAGCCGCCTGAGCTGTGCCCGTATGTAGCTGTTGGGCTGCCGTTGCCAGCATGAACTGTTGGGAAGCCAATTGCTGCTGGCGGAGAGTGGCCGCCTCTAGGCTGTTGATGTGGTCCAGCTCACGCTGTTTGGCTATGTAGTCATCGAAGTAGGAGTGCTTAATCAGCTTGTCGCAGGACCAACGTTTTGAGGGATCCTTGTCCAGGCACTTCTTCAGCACATCGATGGTTAGCGGATTTTGCAGCGCTTTCCCCGGCATCTTGTCCTCGAGGGGCTCTAACGTAGGCGGCACCGGCAGCGTTATGCCCTTAAAGTACTCGTTCTGTCCAAAGATTTGTATGTGTCGCGGCAGTAAATCCCCGAGCGACTTGCGTATCAGATACAACTGATCCACATCACTTCGGCCCGGCCACAGAGCCTCACCACGCACCAGTTCCGCAAAGAGGCATCCAATGGCCCACACATCCACAGGCGTGCCATATTGTGTATCACCAACGAGTAGCTCCGGTGCTCGATACCAGCGTGTAGCCACATAATCTGTGTAGTTCTCGCCCGGACTGAGCATACGCGCAAAACCAAAATCGCACAGCTTCACTTGACCCTGTGCCGTCAGCAGGATGTTCTCGGGCTTAATGTCGCGATGCAGGCAGCCCTGTTTGTGGCAATATGCCACACCCAAGAGTGTCTGATAGCAGATCTGCTTGGTCAGTGGCTCTGGGCAGCCTTGCGGATGTCTTTCCAATTCATGCAACACCGTCAATTCACAGAACTCAAACACCAAATGCAGACGACGCTTCCGCCTGAACACTTCCAACAGAGACACCAAATTTGGGTGCTTAAGGTTCTGTTTAAATAAAATAACAGAAATCGTAATATAAACATTATAAGCATATATATAGCCTTGAATTAAATCCCATTGACATACCTTCAGCAACCTTATCTCTCGCAGTGCAATTTTACGTATAGCCGGATCATCTTCAGATTCGACAAATCTCTTAACGGCAACCAATGCACCAGTTTCTCGATCTCGACACTTGTAGACAATGCCATAGGAGCCCTCGCCCAAGCGACTAAGCTTCTCATAACGATCCATTTTGCTGCTACCTTGTGGTCTGAAAGTGTTTTGCCAAAGTTATATATTATGAAGTCTATATATTAAATTCGATATATTATTTCTAGAGTTCACGTTTTGATTTATTTACATATAAGCATTTGATTCTGAATTTTACCTTAGACTCAAACATTGACCACGTTTGATGTTTGCACGACGCATTGCTTTGCATTGAATTAATGTTTATGATGTTATTTTATGTTGGTTGACACGAACAAATGAGATATCAAATTCGCATATGTACATGGAATCGGAATTATATAAATTGCTGGTGATATTTTGATGTTTGTTTTTGGTCAAATATGTACAAATTTCAGTTTAAGTTCTTTGATAATTTTGCCTGATGTCCAAAAGTTGAGTATTGTTTGGCGGACCTGATTAATTGTGTAAGCTTTTGATTGGATTTCTTTTTTGCAACGAAAACAAATGAGATAAAGAGATGTTTTATGAGTTAATTCAAAGACAGCGGGAATAATGATATGCAAATTAAACAAGTAAGAAGCTTAGATAAAGTTAAACTTGTAATTGGAGAGAGTAAAACAATCTACATACATATACGTGTTTAGTCTTTTGGGAGGCTTTTACCTGTTATTCAACGTCCCCCTTACCTTACATCTTGCCTGGGTCTATAAGTTGAGTTAAGCTATGAACATATTCATTTTATTTTGTCCCATATATTTTACTTAAATAACCTCTCTTAAATATACATTAAAGATAGCCTTATCTTTTAATTTAAGTTATTATATATCAGGAAAAACTAATCTACCTTAAAAACCTTTTAACCATAAATAGTTATGGGTTATTGCTCTACTTCAACTACTAGATACTTAACGACACCCAAAAAAATCAATAACTCTAATATTCTCTAATGCCATGATAGCTATTAAGCACCGCAGACATAAATGATTACTCAACCCACAAATATAATAAAATCGATTTGCTCAGCAACACTTTGAATGCGTGTCCTTTTCATTCAAAATGGCGTACTTTGATGAAATGATTCAAGCTGATTTTCAGTGAATGATAAGCTTAAAAGCAACATTTCTGCTGGCATTTCAATGTCAGGCTGAGGTAACTGAACTTTGGTGGGTGGGGGTTTGCTTTGGTTAGGTACAAAAAACAAAATGCAGGACAAGACGAGCCACGAACATGTGTGCAGGTCGTAAACATGGCAAATGCAATTAAATTAAATATTCATGTGCGGCTGCAAGGTCTTAGTGCAAATGGAATTGGTTAGGGTATGGGATTAGGAATGGAATGGGTGTAAAAAAAAAAATAGCAAATAAAAACTAAGCAAATAAACATAAGAATTAAGGCTTAGGAACTGTCCAACTTAGCACTCACCTAGTTGGTATCCATCTTTCTATAATCTGACGTATTTGCCACTAAAGGTGTTTGGTTTGTTTTGGTGCGATATCATAATGGGTTGTATGCAAGAATATGATGCAATGTATGTATGTATGTACATATGCAATTCGAAATGATAAAAAGTATAAAGTTAGCACTATTAAATACATTTTTAAAGATTTCGCTTAATACACACCATGCGCCAAATAATTTGGTAATTATAATGGAATACCGATCAATATGGTTCGAAGGCTCTAAGCTATGTACTATAAAGGTCGTCAGACGCGTTCGACCTGTTCGAGAGCCGTTTGTTTGACTGACAACCAGCGACTGATTTCCCGGACTTTTTGGCCCGGCTTGAAGGCCCACCACCACCACTCCTCCACTTCCCCCGCTTACCAATCAACGTCGTCTGGCGTCCAACCGAGAGCCAATGTCATAGCAATCCGACCAAAGTTAACAAAGCAAAAACCACAACACAAAAGCAAACCATGCGCAGTGCTCTGAAGTTTTTCAAGAAGTTTCATGTTTCTAGCAGCTACCCAGGCTAGCTCCGTTCCCCCCTTTCTGAGTTCTGTGTGTTCTGGAGCTCGGTGTGTGCGTGAGTGTGTGTGTGTGCTTTATGGTTTGTTGTGTGTTTGTTTATTATTGTTGGTGTTGGTTATTTTTTGTTGGTATTCTTAAAGTTGGGTGTTGCACAGTGGAGTTAACGGACTTTTTTTACTACAACAAAAAATGCTAAAACATGAATAATGATATTTAAAATCTAAAAAAAATGTAGAGTAATATATAATATTAAACAGTGGGTAATTTGATATTACCTCAATTCATTAACTATTAGATATTATTATTTAAGCTCTACTTTTGCCCAGAGTTGCCACCGTGCGTTGTCGCTTCGACCGACGAGGACAACTACCGGAAAGCATTTGAGGCGTAATTTTTTTCTTTTGCCTTTTTGAGGTTACCTGGTAGTTTCTGGCGAAACGGGAACTGTGGGCGTTGTGGTCCCGTCGTCTTTTAAACTGTGCTACAAAGGAAATTCGTGACTCTGGCAAAGAAAAGGGTTGCTCTGCTATGAAGCCAAACTGGGGAAGACAGTTAAACTGGTGCAGCAGTGCAATCGAGTTGTCTTATATGAAATGAGAGCTTGGAGTTGGGAGTTTGTGTTTAAGTTATCCAAGACATTATAAGTTATTAATGTCTGGCATTTTGTGGAGCAATTATGGCACAAAGCGCAAGGATATTACGATTTAAATCGTGAATTAAGTGTGCATGACTTGTTAGCCGTGCAAGTACTTAACTATGAGCGAAATATGCACTGAAGGCCAATTATACAAATTTTCAATTAACAACTACTCATAACTTGAATTATAATGGGGAAAGTTAGGATTGTCTTAATTCATTTAACAGTAATGGGAGTTGATTTGGTTATAATTCACACTGTGTGGATTCAAAATTAAAAAGCGAATTTTCAATTTACATATTTTCCTAATTTGTAGCAATCTTATAGTAAAGTAGTTGTCTTTGAATACTTAATAATCCTAAAGATCAGATGTAGAATTTACTAGAGCTTAAATTCTTGACTAATCAGAATATTCTAGATGTTTTAAATGTTTGTATTTAGTCTTACCTTCGTAGTGAAAACAACTTGGATATCTCAAACAATTTCATGGTGAAAGTCGTTCTATATGTATATGTATGTCTTTTATTGCCTTATCACCTTCGAAACTTCAACGTTAACGACAACTACAACAACAACAACAACGACGATGGCAAATAAGAGTGGAGCGCGAAACGATGTCGAAACTTCAAGAGCCGGCAAACAACTGAAGTTTCTTCTTGTGGCCAGGACGGACTTTAGCCAGTGCCAACGAAATGGCCAGCAAGCAAACAAGCCAACACGCCAAGCAGAAGAACAGCCCCAGGCACTAACGGTAAAGTCCAAAATGGCCGCTTGCATCTGCGGACATTGCTGTTCTGTATGTATGTGTGTCCTGTTTGGACATTGGCGTTTCCGGTTTGGTTCATTTATTATTGTTTCGCTTCGTATCGTATTCGTTTGTGATGCGGTTGCGTGTTGCATTAAATATGCATTGAATATACTCAAAAATGCATTGAAATCCAAGCAGCCAGCCGGGCAGTCAGCGCTAAAATGAATTACTAACAATTGTCACGCATACGCAGCGTTGTGCAGCGCTCAAAACAACAAAAGGATCTGACAACAAACAGACATTTGTACATTTGAAAACAATGAAAACTCTGGCCAACACCTTTTAATGCCTGCCACTAATTGCTCTCGCTAATTTTGTCAATACGATGACGGCTTTTGACCTTTTGGTGCTTTTGGTCAACTGTCGAGGGAATTTGTGTTGTTCAAGTGGTTAGCGCAATTCGATTTGCATAATTATACTGCCGGTTGTAGTGGTTTCATCGGTGCGGGAGTTCTTTCTCTCTTCAGTTGTGTGGCTATTTTTACAATGTTTTGTTTACCACGGCATTTGCTTTGATTGCCCCAACATTGTATTCGTTTTCATGACTCTTAATTATATTATTCAAGGCAATAATATCAGGTAACTACAGTTCTCTCCCATCCATTATTTATTGTTCTTGTTCCCTTTAAGCTTTTGGGCCATATTGTTGCCTTTGAGTTGGGTTCAATAGTCGACAATTGTTGGGGGCTGTTCAACTTTTAGTCAAGTGGTTGGGCAAACCTATTGTTCGACTTATTATTGATTGTGTTCAGTATTTACCAACGGCTTCGCTTTTAAGTGTGCATTTGCGAAAACCAGCAGGCAGTCTGAGTGTGAGGTTTGCAAAATTCAATAATAGTCTGGTAAACATAAAGAGTGATTAAATTAATTGTGATTTAATCGAGTATTTTAACAATAAATAAGAAAGGAACAAGTGATCAAAAATGAACAGCTGAAGAGGGACAAAATTCTTGAGTGTATAAATATGAATGTGTTAAGATCTTTGACAGTTGATTATTTTTGCCTCTAGCTACGTCACTCAAGATATATAACTCAGCCTTTGGCAATTATTTCAGTCTAAACTAAAAACCTTTCGCACCGCATGAACTTAAAACAATACCTAATTTGAATGACCTTTTCGACTGAGTAAACTAATTTGAGTTGTGCTAAAAACAGCGAACTTGGCTTAAAAATAATCAGCGCAACGCTAAACTTTTGCCTGTAGTGGCTTTTAGTATGTTGTGCAAAAATAGAAACTCATATGCCAGGTAAAAGTTTTAGCACTCGGTTTAAATTGGCAACACAGCCATGGCAGCTGAAGTGCGGCAACGTTGCGCAAATATTTTAACTTATGAGTATGGCAAAGGGAATTGGTTAAGAGGGTTGGGTTGACTGGGTAGATAGGTGCGTTGTGAAGTTGTAGTTGATGACGTGGCCTTGCAGGCTAAATACGGGCTTAGAGTGCGATAAATAACAAGCTATTAATGCCAAAAGTGCAGCGAGGGGCACACGCACGGCTTGTTTAAGAATTACATTGCAACGGGCTGCAGACAACTTGCAGGGTCTGCGTACCAAAGGCCAAGGACGATGTAAAGGACTACAAAACACAGAACACACACAACACACACACAGGACTAAATGTCATTTGGTAAAAGTTGCTTTTTGTGCTTGCACATTTTTCACTTTCAGCTGCTGGCACCAAAGTTTAAAGCGAGGCTAATTATGAGCGAATTTTGCCGCAAGGCGAAAGTTTTTCACTTGTGAACTTCGACCTACCTGCGCTGGTTGGCATTCACAATTGTCTCATTGTTGCACACCTGTATCTTCTGTATGAGGCGATATAGAAATGAGTCGTGAAACGTTTGCGGCAAATAATAATTGTGAAACATTTCACACTGGGCCAGAGACACGTTTGCACCGCGTCAACGTGAAATGTAGACTACGGCACTTTTCTATCTATTTTATCGATATATGCTTTAAAATGCATTGGACATGATGCATATTTAATGCACGACTTGCCAATGCTCCCCGTCAACCCCTCTGATACACCTATTGAAAGTGGCCCAGGTGTTTTTGCTGCTGCTTTGGCTGTGTGACGAGTTACGTGCTGCCATTTCCCTTCCTTCTTCTTCTAAGTATTTTGTTTGTGTGTGTGAGGATTTTTTTTTTTATTTTTTTTTTTTTTTTTGGGGTCAGTAAACAGCTGCTATATGGAAATAACCGGAAAGGGGCGCATGCAAATGAATCAGGCAAAGCTAAAGTAGCTGCCTCAAACTGCATAGAGAGAGGGAGGGAGACAGACAGACAGAGAGAGCGAAAGAGAGAGAGAGTAAGAGTTGTGATGGCAGCCAAAAAGATTCAAGGAAAAGCACGGCACATGCAAAATTCAGCTCATGAAAGTCCAAACCAAAGCAAGAGCTCATGCTGCTTTGGTGGAAAGGAGTTTCACTGAAAGATCCAATATAGCAGGAGTGTGTAGAATGTGGAATTGCTTTGTGACAGAATATGAAAAGCATGGAGTGAAAGGATGAGCACAAAACAAACTGGCCTTACTTATATGCTGAGTTGGTGTTAAAGAAAAATATATTAATATATACATACATATATAATTTGAAGCTATATTTAAAACTAGAAGGCAATAAACTGGCTCATTGTTTCTATACCTGTCAAACCAAATTACTTAGTAAATATATAAAAATATAAAAAGGTTTTATTTAAAATGCTTAAACAAAAAAGATTATATTTTCCGACTTTAGTTTTATCTACGACAAGTTTGAGTTTTAATAATTATAAGCCGAAGGTCACTGATGAGAATGCTTGACAGCATTGCAATTAGCTCAAACTAGTTCCTTCGTCATCTGTATATGGTTTTGTTTGGACCGATTATCTTGGATAAACTACAGCCACTTTATCGATTTGAAGAAATAAAATGATTTTTTATTTGATTAGATTATTTTTACAACTATGAATATACATTTTTTTTTTACAACAAATCAAAAAGTTTATTATAAAAATAAAGAAGAAGAATTTATTAGATTCCATTGTGTGTTTCTTTATTAAATCATAAAATGTTCGCTATAATCAAAAATTAATTATACAGAAATGATTTACAATTTCCCATTTGACTAATACATCAATTTTGTCATTCGAACAGCCTGTCAATAAAGAAAAACATTCCCGTGACAAAACTCATTTCCCACTCTTCAAGCAGGGTCTGCAATGCTAACAGCAAAATGAGCCACATGAAAACCAACAAACCCAACTATTAACCAGCCAACTATCACAAAAACTCAATCCGAACACCCCAGGCCGAGCCCACAAAAACTGCAATCAAATTGAAATTCAATCAAAAGAAATATTTGCAACAAAAAAAAAAAAAAACAAAACAAAACATGGAGAGAGAAAAAATATATACACACAGACATCGAATTGCATTGATATGCGTCCACAGTTTTGTTTGTTTTTGTTTTGTTTCTCTAGCGCCCATGCCATCCGATGGCGGATCCGTCATAGAACTTGCGAGAGAGAGAAAAGAGAGAGAGAGAGAGGGAGACCTCGACGAACGACAGCCAGACAAACAGCTCAAAAGGAATATTGCATACTTATTGGCAGCGGTAGCGGATGATTTAGCGGTATTTAATGCTTCTTCCTCAAGCCAGGCAGAGACAGAGGAAGGGAGAGAAAGAGAGAGCTCCATCCGGGTGGAATCGGGTGAAACCTTTGCACACATGTCAACGCCATTTGCGCGTCTGCATGGAAACTGCAGGCGAAAATATGGAAAATATATTCCCGGCTGCTGCTGCCGCTGCTGCGGTTGATTCTGCAGCATTTTTTCTTTCTTTGCTGACTCTGTGTGATTGAAATCATTTTAAGGATGCAGCTTAACGAGAATGTTGAATGCCAGGCGTCAAATATTTGATGTAATTTTCGGCAAAATTCTTTCATTTGCATCGAGCGAAACACAAGTATAATATTTAAATATTTTGCATATATTTCAATTATGCTTGCAATGCGAAACCAAAAGATCAAATATGCATTAAAATCAATTTTTATTTGAGTTGAATAAAACTGTGAAATGTTAAATAAATTCCTGTTTATTATAAACCTCTGCTAAACCTCTGAACTAACTAAATTCACTTGTTAACTATTATTTATTTTAATTTTAATAAATAAAAAATTCAAAAAAAACTTCAATTTAAAATTTAATAATAAGTACAAACTTATTAAAAACACCTTAAGTAAATTTTTTCTTTAAAAAGCAGTATGGAACTTTAAAAAAAAAAAAAAAAAATACATTTGCATGTCAGGGGTAAATATCTCTGTTAAATACATGTACATATATCAGAATTCTCAATGGCTTATTTCACTGAATACATTTATTATTCATGAAATAACTTTACTCGCTTAAAATTTCAGTGGCAAGGAAATATATCGTTCACAAGGCAATAGTCTAAGGTTAAAGCTAAACAATATCAGGGACAATAATGCCGCATTGGCAATTATCTAAGCCAGTCAATCTTCAACTTGGTTAAGACATCAAGTTCAAGTCAAACAATGTGCCAAGGACTAAACAATTCGACTTTAGTTTTGACAAGCAATGCATTGCGTTCGATATTATTTATTTAAACCTTTACTTGTTGAATTATTGATTAGAGACTTACCTTCTGGGCAGAAGTGGAAGATGATTACCAAACAGCCATAAACGTTTCTCTCCAAACCATTTGTCCATAGACCCTTTGGTGATTACAGCGTTAAATTGTCTTTGAAATAGTTTGTTCAATTGATTTTAATGTTTAAAATACTTTTGACTCATTTTTGATACAAGTTTTAAATAGTTCAGGAGCATTTATAAGTATTTTTTGTAACTAATATTTCTTATAGATTTCTTTTTGCACACGCGTGTCTCTGAAATTACGCGGCAAAACTGTTCGTCGGTCCACTGAGAAATGTTAACAAAGTTTGTTTATAGTACGCCGTAGCCGGAATTTTAGTGCGGCATTGAAAATGCCGACAACAACAACCACCACAACAACAACAACAGGGGAACTGAGGTTTGTTGGGGTGTCAGCGACGGTTGACATTGGCAACGCTTTCGTCTTTGGGGGAGAGTTTTCCCCTAGTGAGATTTTCTTATGTTTGGTATTGTTTTTGTTGTCGATGTTATTGTAGCTGTTGCTTTTTGGTGTATTTAAGTTATTAATAGTGTTGTTATACTAGTTGTTTGTTTGTGTTTGTGTTTTGCGTTGTCAATCCATTGTCATTAAAAGCAAACAACATTTGCCAAACATGTGAATGGAACAGAAAAGTTTGTGCCTTGATTTGGCGTTGCCCAGCAAATTATTGCGGAATATTCATAATCAATTTATGACCCACAGTTGGGCTACAATATTGCCATAGAAATGGGCGACATTTTAGCTATAATTTTAATGCGCTTTAAATGGTCACACACACACACACACACACAGAAATGAACGGCTATAACAATTATGTATTTAATTAATAGAACATTTGCCCGATTGGCTTGACCGATTGCGTTTGTGTTTCGTGATTGTGTTCAAACATAATTAAGTTGTCATGATTTTCCGGAATGGCATTATGTATTATTCACAAGATAATGTCACCCAAGGTCATACAAATGCACGTTAAAATGACATTATTGTATGCAAGGTCAAATCAATTATCACAAGTGTAATGAACGTTCCAATAAATGACATAAGCAAATTACAGATAACAGATAAAACAGTCGAATTTTGTGCATGACAAAAATTTAAAGAAGGGATAGTATTTTGGCTTGCATATAAGTTAAACAAATTGAATTTTAATATTACTTAACAGTAACATTATTTAAATTATTGTAACTTGTCAAGAAAATTTTTAGTTTTTAAGAAAATTCAAGTGGAATATGATCTTTAAAGATTCTAACTTCAAAGTAGAAACAACGTTTACAATATAACAACGGAATTTCAATGTCTGTTACTTATCGACACTAAAAAGCTGCCACTATCGATAAGCATCGTAAGTTTCTTGCAGCTTAACATTTTATTTTAGCCTGGCAATGCTGCTAACAGCGCTGTTAGCGTTAGCGTTAAATGCTAATGGCAACGAGCCATTTAACCGGCTAAAGAGCGTGCTTTAACACTAACACACAGCCCGATAAACAAACACGCACACGAAAAGCACACACACACACACACACACACTCGTAAAGCACTTAGAGCTCTTTTCTAGAAAATGCCGGCGTCACCATATGCACACACTCACAGACAGACGCACACTGAACAACAACACAAACACTAACATTTTACTATTCGCCTTAGCCGATTGCCGTTATTTTCTCTGGCGTTTTTTGTGACATTTTGTTTTTTTTGTATTTCAGTTTGGTTCGCTTTAGCTTTGCATTTAAAGCTTTCGGTTCACTTTATGCTGTGCTCCATTTGCGGCAAAAATTCGTGCTTTATTTTATTTTATATATTTGTCGTTGGCAACAAAAAGAAGAGCGCAATAGCATTGGCCAGATGTGAGATAACCTTTAAAAGCTGCTCGTATGCTAATACTAAATAAAAATAAAAAAATTACAAGCAGCGCAAGGAACGCAACTGCAGGAGCTGCATACAAAGTAACGTGTGTGTTTGTGCATAGCAATGCGAGTTGCTTAGACAACAACAAAAGCAACAACAACTAGAAATTACAACAACAACAAAAAAGAATGGCAGCTATCTTGGTTTGGCGAGAGGCAAGTGGTTGGTTGCCAGGACAACTGACAAACGACGACAACTTGTAACCAAAACAAATGCAAATAGCTTTCCCTCTCTCTCTCTCTCTCTTTAACTCTCGCTCTCTTTCTTACGCTACAAATGAGCGCAATTGTTTTCATGTGCAACAAATTTTTTATGATTATCTCCTTGCTCTCACTCACTCGCTCCCTTGCGCTCTCTCATTCGCGCAAGTAGCTTAAACTTTTCCTTTCCTGTTTGTGTGTTCCCCCCTCGGTTCTTGGTTTTCCTTTTTTTGGCCAAGCAGGATTAACACCTGTTTGTGCTCTGGCTGCTGCGCATTTCGACGTTAAATTTCGTACCAAGCCCAGAATTTATTGTATTTGTTTACAAGGTTTTTGCGTGCACCACAATTCTGCGTTCAGGAGTGCTGAGCATTTGGCTCGGGGGCTTAAGTGAAAATAATGTCATGGAGATAATGCGAAAAAGGAAAGTGCACGCAAGTTTAAACGTGTCGCTTACCATTGTGAACCAACAAACAATTGCAACTATAGCAGTCGGCTGCATTTCATTTGCATTAAAGCTGCCAGCTCAAAAAAACAAACAACCAACAACAAAACACTTGAGTTTAGCATGTCGTGGGAATTGCGCGCGTCTCTAAATATGGCATTCAACTGAGCTTATGAAGAGTTAAGAGTTGCTTTTGCTTTATGCAGCACTGAGCACAACTGAGTTGAGCTCAGCTTGCTTGCTTTTGTTGTTGCTATATAAATTTGTCTTATTGCGACAAGCAGCTTTAACAAAACAAAACAGAACATAAGTACTACCGAAGAAAGCAAGACTCAGCTCCTGTTTCAGAGTTGTATAAAATTTGAAAATTAAAATTGATAGTAAAAATCAAGCAAGTGCGAACAAGACTATTCTTATTTCTATCTGTTTGCAATATTTTAATTAATAAAAAAAAATAATATAATATTTAAATTTTATTAAATATTTTACAGCTTCAATCAATGATATCTCAATTAGAATTTTGTGTACTTTGTGTATTTTAACAACATCTTTTGCTCTGCTCTCGGTTTCATAATCAATGACTTTTTAACGGGGACCAGGTAACATAATCTAACTGAAGTTTGCATGCCATAATTGTAGTACGACTTCAACAATAACATCGCAAGCAACTAAAGAAAACTCCAACGGAACGTTTGTAACAACAACCAAAACAACATCAACAACAAAAATGGCGTCAAAACTTTCACTACTAGAGGTAAACGTATACGTTATGTACGAGCTCGTACACATAGCCCTTGTGCATACAACAACGTTGTACCACCTTGCAAAAAGTTCCATAACAAAATTTATGCGTGTAACTGGGCGTAGAAAAATGCTTGAAACACAAACAACAACAACAACAATGGTAATTTTGAACAACAAAAAGGCAATGATGCTGGTGCAACTTTTAAATAAATTTCTAAATACTCGACTCGAGGCGAGGCGAACACTCAGACGATCGCCGGTAAACGAGGCAAAGTTTAAAGGACTTGAGAAAAAAAATAAAAAAATATAGTAAATGCTCAACTTTGAGAGGTGAAAATGAGACGATTTTTTAGGAGCGCGGGGTCGCAACACTTTTGACTTTTGTGGTAGCGAACTTTTGTAGCCTCTCCCTCTCTCTCTCTCTCTCTCTCTTTCACTCTCTCTCCATCTCTCCGTGTTAGCTCTTGGCGGTTGGACCAACTTCTTAACTCGATGCGCGATGTTGGTATAAGAATTTATGTTAATAACTTTCCTGTTGTTCTACTCACTTTGAGTATGTGTGTGTGTGTGTGTCTGTGTGTTTTCTTCAAGTTATGTGTGTTGTTGATAATGGCATTGATAGCGCTGTAAATATTGTATATAAATTATTGGTATCTGTTTGACTTCATGCCGCACACCAGTAAAGTTTCATTCATTTTGTTGTTGCCCTGATTTGCGGTTGTTTGCCACAAAATTTATGGTGTAAACACTCGTTGGAGCTTTCAAAAGCTTGTCTTGAATTGGTAACTACTTCGCAAGCAGTGTTAACAATGGCAATTATTTTAAGCTGAAAGCTTTTTAATAGCTTTTTGTAGCTAACAGAAAAGCTATAAATTGTAAGGCTATTATTGAGTTTTGGTAACAAATTCAAAGAACCATTTGTGCAAGGAAAAGTTAACGCTACAAAAGAACTTGTTCGCTTAGAGCTTTTAACGATACTATTTTAACACATTTTTAATTGGATTATTTACTAAAATAATAACACAAGTTGCTATCATCGAATATTCTTCAACCAAAAAGGCTGCCATCGCATTGCATTTTATTTTATTAATATAAATAAGTCTCCTTTAATATTCAACACATATTCATACATAGATAACTTAACATTTTCTTCATTTATTTAGCATTTAATTTGCATTATAAAATACCTTGTTGAGCAGCTTAAATATTCATAGCTTGCTACTTGCACGCATGTTCTAGAAACAATCTTTTAGTAGAAGCTGCTAATGTGTTAATTTCACACTCGCACACATCAGCTGTTTTAAGCTGAGCCAAGTCTTGTGTGTGTGCCACACACACACATTTGACTCTAGCTCTCTTCCTGTTGACCAAGGCAATTAATGCAAAATTCGGCATACGCCCCATACGTATGCCCAGTGGCAACGTGTATTCTATGACTAGCTGCCTGTGGCATTAACGAATATTGTTGAGGGTTGCGTGTGGGTGGGTGGGGCAAAGTGCACCGCAGACAAAAGGCAGAGAGTGCCTGGCGCAACAGCATTCAACTGGCGCTTATGTTTTGATAACCATGTAATTTCCGCCCATAAACAGAGCCTGGCGCTGATTCAAACCAAGTTTAATAGTCAATGTGGGAAGTAAACTCATCGGCCTGGGCTCATTTCAAGTGCAAGTATGCAAGACTGAATGGCTGTTTGGGGCAGCCTAATGAGCCAACGGCAATTTAAAGTCTTTGGCTTATGTAGTCTAGTAATTGATTGAGGTCCCTAACATTTTTGGCACTAGATCATTGGTTAACAAATTAATCTCTCAAATTGTATGGTGTAAAGTTTTAATACATTTTGGTTTTTGATATCTCTTATGGCAGGCGAGTTATCCCTGTAATCATGGAACTATTGGCAGAAAAATACCTTTGCTTGTCAATAATACACTCTTATTCTTTTCTACTCACTCGTTATGTTAGATCATATCTTCGGTCTATGTCGTAGATGTAATTTTCTTTATCAGCTTTAATTCTTTGTCATACTACAAATTAAATCAACTTTCATCTACTTTAATACTACACTATTGTCATTGATCAATTTTTCCTCATTGATTTTATATCAATTAAGCTGCTCTATTTCAAAAATTTCCAAAGCCCATTGTTCTAACTTCAAGCCCAATCTAGCTTAACTCTCTCTGTTGTAGGAGCCGCAGCCACTTGCTAAATTACTTATTACATTTTTGCCAAATTATATTCCACACATATGCCGCATTTTGTAGGAGTATTTGCACCGAAAGTTTCAACAGCCTGCCAAGCAATGCCTAAACCAAAACTCTGCTTCGCTTTTTAGTTTTACAAATTGCTTAACGCCACATACTTCCCAGTTACCCTCCTTCCCCTAAGCTTCTATGGTTCAGTTGACTGTGCCCAAACTACTTTTGATTACTGCCGCAACTACAATACAACTACAACTACAACTAATACCAAACTCCACTCAATGCTAGCTGGCTTTGCTAGGCAAAAGCAGCCAGTCAAGCATAACTTTGACTCTATTGACTGCAGTTCCCAACCACTCCTTCACCCCCTTCTCCTCATCAGATCCTTCATGTCTGCAGCTCGATTGGTTCAAACATGCTGAAAGTTGGTTCGTTGAGTTCTTTGGTGGGCCGCTTATGCTGTGCATTGATTAAATTTGACTTAAATTGCATTAAGTGTGTATGCTCCCACACACACACACACACACACTCAAGCTTGTGTGTGCACTGGAGTGCGGCATCGTTTTAGGGGCTTGTGCAATTCTTATTGTTGGAAATTGGATTTTGTTGCACATTGCACGAAGCAAAGCTGCTAACTGAAATCTACCACCATCTCGTTTTCATCCTCCCCCCTTCTCCGTTCACTTGTTGCCATTGCGATGGCCATGAAAACTAACGAAATTGAGTTGCCGAAACCTCATTACTTATTTATTGGGCTAATTGAGTGCAGCTCTCGTTTCTGTATTGATTCACAAATTGATTAGAAAATCAAAGCTTTCATTATTTTTAGCCAACGATACAATAGCAGACTTACTGTATGGCTCTTTTAAAAAGAATATTTGAGACAATTGCCTGAAAGGCTAATCGTTTGTGTGAATGACACTTTGATCAAACGACCAAAAATATTACAATAAATAAATAAATTACGGCAATCATAATCAAAAAGTGTCTGCTTTTACAATATTCAAATAAAAAATTTCAAAATATTTGGTTTCTTAAGAACGAACGCATCATATTCCTGCACAGTAATAAAATAGTACAAAATTTGATTAGGAAAGCTACTTAAAACTTAAGGCAAAAACTAAGTAAAGAACTTACTTCTACTTTGTGAGTGCTTTGCATTGTTTGCCATCATAGTCGTTACTAGGAATATGCCTCAATCTTTTTGCTTAAAAGTTTTTGGTGCGATCCTGAGATGACGATGTGTCGTTGTTGTTGCTTGTGCTTCTGCTTCTTCTGTTGTTATATTGTGGTATTTTTGGTCACATAACATGGCACACACATTAGGAAATGTTAAAATGACATAAAAACAGCGCAACAGCCAGCGACAATAATGTGACACCTGTTTTTTGTGTGTATTCACTACACTTTCTTTAGTAGGGAGGATAAGTTTGTGTGTGTGTTTGTGTGGCGTGTGTTTATGTTGCAGGCACATTTAGTGACATTTATGTGCAGCGTGGCGTTTTATTTGCAGCTCAATGCACAGCAAAAATTGCTTACGAAGTGTGCCATGAGTTGCACTTGTTGTTGGATTTTATATGATCCGGAATACACTAAGAGAAATGTTTTGATACGTAAAAACTTAATTATTTTCCGAGTCAAACAATACATTAATTAGTGAAGCCTTTTTGGCTACCTACAATTTATAAAAAGTATCATTTGAATTAAGTTCATTACAGATTTTTATAAATGTAAAATATATTTTATGGATATTTTTATTTATGTAAACCTTTTTTGTTAAAGGTAAGTTTTAAAAAAGCCAAAAATGTCATAAGGAATATCTGTATTTTTAATAATTTAAATCGTTAACTAAAAAAATTATTGATATATATCCTGCACCAATACTGAAGCTGTTTTTAAGTTTGCCAAGTTTATTATAATTTGTTGTAGTGCATCGATAAGAACATTGCACTTGCAACCATCTCTATCGGATACATACATACATATGTATATAAGTATATATAGAGATATACTTATATATATCCTCTTACTGGTTGCTAGCTGCATTCATTTTTATGCGGCTGCCAAGTTCGTTTTGCGCTTGCTGCTCGCTCTCGCTCGCTTTCTCTGTTCGCTATGATGTCGCATAAAATTTTACAGGTTTTTATTAAAATGTGTCATAGAGTCATAAGTACGCAGAAGGTCGTGAAGCTGAAGTTGCAAGCTGGCTGGCTGGCGGGCTGGCTAACTACGAGCATTACTTGCACTTTTGTGCAAAGTGTTTGCTTAAAGTTTCTGTGCTGTAACAGAATTGGCGATGAAAAATGCATGGAAAACTTTTGCACATTACGCGACAGCAGTTGGGCTAATGAAACATAATCATTATGCCATAATTAGCACGCACTAAGCCACAAAAACCACCATCAGCTCAGCAAGACGCCCATCTAACCCTCCCTTTGAGTTGCGTCTCCTAAGTCTTAAACTGTTCCCCAACTGTTCGTGTCTGACAGGCAGATGCTTGTTGTAAGCTCCTCGAATCAAGTTGTAAGCAGTTTGGGGCGGAGCGTAGCCAGGAAATCTCGTCCAGGCAACCGTTAAAGCAGCTAATAATGTAAACAACTTCGGAGGGTGGACGGCGTCAAAAGAAATACTCCATAGGGTGACTGCCTAAATCTGTTACTACCAAAAGACTCAAGGGTCCTTGTTGCTGGTTGTTTTCTTTTTTCTACGTCATTATGGCTGTTGTTGTTGTTATTTTTTTGTATTGCTGGTCATTTGCAGTTGGTCGGGCGTGTAATTATGACAATTGCTGTTTTCCTTATGCGCTTTGTTGATTCCTGAGGTGGCACTAAAGGCGCAAATTGATGAACTCTGAAATAGCAGCAGGTGGATTGTTCATTTAATAATCATTGAATAGAAAAGAACCCCGATTCATTTTTAAGTAGCGTATTTGATAGGAGTGCGAGTGAGTTGTTTGGTTATATCTTCATTTGTGGAGCAAGAATAATGTATGTAAAAGCCAGAAATAAAGAGTAATCCCCATATTAGCTTTTCAAAATATATGGTGAAATTATTTTTTGTTACTGTTTTTGTAAGTTTACATAATAAAAAATTATATTTCTATACTTTGAGCCCGTTTAATCGAAAAATAAAGAACAAAATATAGTAGAAATAATGTGAAAAATTCATCAAAATCAGTTGGAAAACACCGGGTATATCGAAGATTCAAGTTAAGTCAAAGTCAGTTGCGCAGTATTGCATGCAAATATTTTTACCATTTTAGATATTTTTATGAAATAATAATTTTTAAACCTTTTTATTAACACATTTTGTTCCTGCACATTTTTTAATCCACTTCTTACTTTGAATAAATTTACACATTGTATACAAACTTAAGCTAAATTGACAATTTTTATAATATTTATATTAATTTAATTTGTTCGAAACTGAAGTTTTATCAACTTTAAGTTGTAGCACAACTCGTATACTTAATATATTCTAGACACATTGCGCATACACTACCGCATTAAAATGCCAACTGACTGCAAGCAATTTGGATCCGCAGACTAAGTGCAATTTAGTTAATTTAGCACTTGATTAACTTTTGAAATGGGAGAATAAAAAAAAAAAACTCAAAATAAAAACCATCCTCACTTCAGTAAGGCAATTGAAATGCGCATTGAGGCCATTGCCTGTCGAAAAAACTCAAACTCAACTAGCTCTGGCTGTTTTTTTTTTTTTTGTATTTTTATTTTTGCAGTTTTTTGTTTCGTTTCATTTTGCTAGCAGTATTTTTTTAACTGGCTGGTAAAAGTTTTAAGCAGCGCTGGTGTTTGTTAAATGTTGGCTTGTTGTTTGTTGTCGGCGTTGGCGATGGCGTTCGAGTTGTTTATATGCGGTCAACATAGCGATTCAGCAAGGAAAGGTCAAAGTGCAGACAAAGAGCTAAACAGAAATTCCCTCAACAGTCAAACATTATTTTAGAAAAATAAAACAGAAAATAGCAAGAACTAGATGGAGTTAAATAGTTCTGCCTAGGTATGAATATATGTATATTACTATAACTATACTATCCACATAACTACAAGAGTATAAAAATACGGCGTGGTTAATATTTGTTTTTATTTTTTGTGGCAATACTTTTATTTTTTTTTTATATTATATTTTATTTTTATTTGCTCTTTCTAGTTGATTTTTTTTATTTTTTGGTAGAACTAAAATGTTTTCGTATTAATTTATTTATTGATAAGGGTTGAAATATTGTTTTTGGCATTGGGGTTCTGTAGATAAGTTCCAAATATAAAATGCCATTAAGGTTGAATTTATTGCCTTGGGCTCAATACGCAAGGGCCAGATTAAGCAATTATAAAGTCGCCAAAAAAAAAATAGTTTATATTTAATATAGATTTATACATTTTATTATCTGCATGTCTTTCGACAAGTTTTGGCAACAAATAATCGCTCGTTGTTGTTGTTGTTCTTCTTCTTCCTGATTCCAAAAGCCAAAACAAATTTCCGCCTGTGTTTGCCAAGTTTGCCAAGTGCCTACGCAAAGATACAAGGCAGCAAAAACCAGGCAGCCGAGCAAACAAAGGCCTCTCGAACTCTTTTCAATAATTTTGCGAAGCGCTCAAGAAATAAATATAAATACATAAATAAAATGGCGACGCGCCCCACACTTGGCGGCCCCCCATAAAGGAAATACAAAATAAAATATATGGTAAATAAATGGCGAATGCTCTTTGGTTGCGGCTTTTTGACACATATGTGAATGAATGGAGCTTAAGGGAAAAAGGGGGCAAAAAATGATGGCAAGGCGCCTTGGATTTGCATTTAGTAATTGAATTTTGTTTTGCAATTTATTTGTAGCTCGAAGCATGCCAAAAAAAAAACAAAAAAAAAAAAAACAATATTTATAAGCACAACATACCTTGAGTAAACAATAGAAAAGACGGTCAAGTGTTGCGTTTGAAGGAAACTGACTGGGACTTGACTAAAATGCTTTTTTTGTTATGAATATCAATTGACGGGAAAGTGCATTAAGAGAAAATAAATCAATGGAAGTCAGGCCAAATATAAATGAAAATAAATAATTTTTCGCTGATGAAAAATATTTAGAATTATTTTTTCAAATAAATACATCAAAAATACTATGCTTCACAATTTTTCATATTTATTTCTTGTTTCAAAATGGAATTTATAATTCAGAATTTTGATATTCTTGCAGTGTGTGCTGGTTTTTTATTCATTTCTTTTCCAAATCGTTAAAAACTTGATTAAGCCAAGAATAAGTGTTATAGCTCTGCTCGGATATATTAAGTCAAACTATCTACTTGTTTTTAGCAATTTACACGACTTTTTTATTATGGCCAGCACAGAAAGATATAAAAACTAAACACGCAGCCTTGGATGAAGTATCGGTAAGTTATCCTGGACACGCAATGCAGGCCGCTCGTTTTGTTAGCTCGATGCACTTTTCAAAACGTGTTGCAATTTGTGCAAAAAGCAGTTCGTTTTTACGATATACACTCTTCCTATAAACAAAGTCACACCGACACGTGTGTGTGTGTGTGTGTTGGATATTGAAAGATGATTTTAGCGATAATGTGCGAATACTTGACGTGGGGTCAAATAAATGCTGTTGGGGAGTGTAGTGGGGCGGGACAGCTCGTTAAACAGGCACTTCGCATGGCCTGGTGGAGTCTACTTTAAACTCCATTAAGTCATATTTACGGCACAAGTTCTCAAAGTACAGCGTCGAAAAGTGTTAAAGCCATCCGTGGATCAGAGCAGGGAACTGGCAAAGATAATAAAAAAGTTGCCGCAGCTCATGATAATAAAACGTACAATGCTTGTGGCACGTGCTGCCTCAAATGGACACGCAGCCTGGACACGAACCCCCTGACTCGGTATGCTTAGCTGTTAGCTCTTGGCTGTTGACATTCCGTTGTTCTTTAGTTTTTTTTTTGTTGTCTTCCAAATAGATTTCAAGCAGTCCAGCAATGTGTGTGCAATGTCATCGACGTGAAACGCCCGCAGCAATTTGTTGCTGAATGATGTGTGAAGGACATAAAAATGCTGAGCGTGCAGCGTGAGCGGGGTGAAGTGCTTCAAGGGAGTATGCGATTGCAAGTGACGAAGCTAGGGAAGCTGATAAACTAGACAACGGGGGGCAACAACTCGTCAGCGACGCCTTTTGTTAAACGTATTGATGCTTGATACTAAGAAGACATTGGCGTTGACAGCCAAATAAATCTGATTGGTGCCTTGGGAATGTTAAAGAGATCTGTTTAAAATATAAATTCTTTAAAAGAAAATAAAATGAAAGAATTCAAGTAAATATTGATTTATTTTGTAAGATACTTCTAGCAATAAGTCCATCAAACCGTTATGAATTCAACAATTAATTCACCAGCTCAGGCCTATATTATTAAATTATTTTAAGCCACGTTCATGGTTTGACAGTTTAACTTTTTGAATTTCTTTTGCAAATCTTTCTTATCTCATTTGCACACTCTTATACTAGCCAACAAACCCTTTGCATGCCGAAGACATTTAAGTTTTGTCTGGCAAAACTATTATATCTGTGCTATTTTCATTGATCTTGAATAAATAAAATATATAAAATGCCTGTGTTGCATATTTATTTGCATATTTTATCTACTTTTATTTTAGGTTTTCAGTTTAAAATTGATATACATTTAACTTCAGCTTTTTTTTTGCATTGTTGGCACCTCAAGACAACTTAAGCCGCAATTTGAATATTTTAGCAATTGAATTTTCCATTTGTTGGTTGACACTTTGCATGGCAAATGCCAAAACAAAAGTTAATACTATAACAACTGCAATTATATATTTATTTCAATGCACTTTTAAATTTTCCCGCCTCCTGAACTTTTCTCATACGACGTCTCTTGTTTACAACAAATTGATGCCTGGCAAGAAAACTATTGCCATGTCTGCTGATGCTGATGCTGTTGTGCTTCGTTCCATGCTCTCTTCGGCGTCTTCATGCAATTCTTGTTCGTCTCGGGCGGAGAGGGCGTATGAATAATTAAATGTGCGCCCATACGTATACGCAGTGCGAAACAGAGAAGACGCTGAGTCTCACATATACACACGATGCAGCACTTTGTTTTTATGCTCAACTACTTTTTGTTTTAATGCCTTTTCCGCCTGCGGCCTTTGTTTGGTTTCGTTAAGTTTTTTTCATTATTTCATCATTTGCATTTCTCATTTGTTTTCACTCCCACTCCAACTCACCAGCAGCCTTTTGGTTATTTCATCATATTTAATGAGTGCGTCTTTGTCCATTTCTTTCATATTTCGACATGACTGAGAACTGAGTACGACAACCTTTTTCTGCTTTTAAAAGACACTTGAGTTTTTTTTTTTTCGTTAAGCCATAATCAAAAGCTTTAAAGCTTCATAAGCCATCGTTTTGCCTTGACATTCAAAAACTATATTCAAAGTGTCCACTTAAACACTTTGACCTTTATATCGATTGCTTTATATATATTTATATAAATGCATCAATACAAATAAAAGACCAACAAAGAGCTTATTGTCAACAATAAAGGTTATGGCATAGCATTCGAAATATTTTGGACTCACCTTTTCGGCGGCAAACTCATCTAATTGTTCGCATTGAGTTCGCACGAATTCAAAATCCTTTTGTTGTTAACGTGTGCCAATTGCTTTTGTATGCTGAACACAGCATTGAAAATTTGCACAACAAAATCTGCATAATACAACAACCAAAAATGAAAAACCTGAGTAAAAAAAAAAAAATTAAAATAAACGATTTTGAAGAGTTCATGCAAATAAAGTTTTGAGAGCGAATGGAACCCTAACAAGATTTTGCCCAACAAAGGGCAAAGGGCCAAAACCAAAGAACAAAACCGAGCACGGCTACGTGTTTGGCGTCAAAATGGCCGAAAAAGCAGCGAGGGTGTACAAAACTTCCAAATAGGGGCGAAAAATTAAGGCAAAATGCGTCGCTCAGCGTTAATATTAACTTTTCTGCTCAGTTTCCTTTTTGCTTAAAACTTTCGCTAGCAGCTACGCGCCGCCTATTTTTTACGCTTTGCATACTTCCCAAAAATAAAAAATACAAAAGATTTGACTGAAATAACGGGAGACAATGCGCTTTAGTGTATGGGCAAATGTTTTCCTCCTCTTTTTCAAAGTGCTGTTGTGTTTCTGTTTATTTTGCAGGTCATGCATAAAATATTAAATTATTAGTCGTAAAGAGCAGTCAAACAGATAGGAAAGGCAACTGATTTCCACCATTTCATTTCGGTTGCCCAACAATATTTGCTCTCGCATGCAACCGCAAATAATTTAATGGAATTTTGTGGTATTTTCATAAAGGCGAGCCGCAATAAATGTGTTCAAAAGCTTTTACAAATAACAATAATAATATTAAACAGAAAGGTGGAAAGTAGTTAGAGCTACTTACATATATCTATGAGTTTAATGAACGTGTCAAACTGTTGAATATTTACTTAACATGAGATTTATTCTTAAAAACAGTTTAAGTGAGTTGAAAAGCAAAATGTGGTGAAGTAATCAAAGTCGTGTCAAATGGCTAAGAATTTTGAAAAAAAAAACTAAGAGTTTATACTTAATGAACATTTTATATTAATGTTTTTGGCATCTTGGTAATATTTTGTATGATTTAACACGCAACCAATATTTTCGTTAAGTTCAGTTATCGTACATTGATACATTTCGTGTGAAAGATTTATTTAACTTTAAGCTTAGTACGCAGGAGTTAGAAATATATCTGATAGAAATTTACACATTATTGTTAGGTAGTATCGTAAGTCCCCTCTGTGTCCCTTGAAACTACAGCAAAAATCGCAAAAGCCCAAAAAAATGGCAAAACGAAAAGGTTATAAGTAATACGGGCACATGCATTCTTGCAGTCCTCCGCTAGTTAACAAAATAATTAGTTGTATTATTACAAGTTACAGTTGTATTATAACAACCAGATTAGTACTCACCGCTTTTCTCCACCTGCTCTAAAAAAAAAATAAACAAAAATTTTTTTTGTGAAAAAAAAAAAAAAAAATTTTTTTCGTTATTTGTCTCTTGAAAAATTTTTTTACCGACTTTTTTCTTTCCACCTGCTCTTTACAATTGACGCTTAGAAAATAGCTTTCATCCATATGCTTTGTTCGTGTCCATTTTTTGAGTATACATTTTTAGCTGCTCCAGAAATTATATCTAGCTATTTTTTTATATGGAAATATTTCAAGCTCCTGCGTACTAGATAGTATATAGATAGTCTTGAATTTAGTTTAAGAAGTTAAGTTTATTAGCTTTATAAACATCTCTAGAAATTATGTCCAGAAATTATTTTTAGCGTTTTTTTTTATACGGAGTTTGACACAGCTAGAAAAAAATGTGCAACGACAAATCCTATTAAAAGTAAGTAGGCAGTGTTCTTTGCTTATCTCGCAAAATTCGACTGTGTGCATGCCAAGGAAAAAATGAAAAATTACCCCAAATAAAAAATAAAATTCTACGCCACTAATGGCACTAAAAAGAAACAACAAAAAAATTTAAATATAATAATAGTATGAGAAGAATATCAAATGCAATGCCAAATACGAGTGGCACAAAGAAGCAGCCAGACAATTCGATTAAGTGCCATGCAATTGAGTCCGCTAACGAATCCGAGTCCGAGTTCAGGTCCAACTCAATTCAAGTGGTTGAGTCGCCAGGGGTTGTTAAATCTTAGCTATATTACGCTAGTTGTACAGTATTAAAGTATTCAATTTGATTAGTTGCTGTATGTGTTCCTGGTTATAGGGGTTGGGCATCTCTATTAAGTACTTCTGTGGCAAACTGGAATTTTGGTTAATGAGAAAGGTGCCATCCAACACTATAAATTCAAATCCAAGGCCAACCATCACTTGTAACTGCAACATAAAGCGATCAACAGACAAGACTTGATATAGTAAAAGCATTTCGAAAACATGGAAGTAAATGAGCTTACCTTTGAATTAATATCATAAATGTTCTCCACATGGCGGTGATCATAGAATGGATCAAAGGCATTGCTACTGACGTAGACAGCGCAGTTATCCGGCTTTTTGGACGCACTGAATACAGTCATATCACCATCTCTTACCGGATTTAAAAGCCAGGAGCGTAAGTTATTAATGAGCTTTTGATCAGGGCTGGAAAGCGTGCGCTGGCCATAAAGATGGGGCTTCAATTGTTCGACAAGCTGCGATTTGTATGTGGGCAGTGATGAATCCGGGCCGACTTGTGTGAACACAGGAATGCAATAAACACTAAATGTAGATCTTAAAAGTTATCAAAAAGCAGTAAGCTAACAAATTATTATTGACTCACCTCTTATTTGGCTTTCGTGGATGATATTCATGAGTGAACTGAAGAAAAGAGCGTATAAAGTGCGTTGTAGGCAACATTCCCGGCTCCAATGGGAGAACATAAAAAGTCTCAGCATTGAGGCGTGCAACATTCCTCATTAGATGCAGCGGATATATAAAATCAGTGGGATAACTGTTGAGTTCCTTCTTAAACTTCTCTAAGTAGGGTCTGCAACGAAATCTAGGTCGTTTATTAGACATTTTTTGGAACATCCGAGGAATGCGTTTGTCAGGAAACACCAAGTGCATGGAAACATAATGGGCCCAAGCCATTGACAGCGATGTGCAATACTTTATGTAGTAGAGATATTCTTGAGTCGTTTGCAAGTCTTTATGTTGCACATAGACTGACATGCTGATGGGACCACTCCAACGAGCCAGAATCCATTTCATATACTTGAAGTCCCTAAAGGTGCCGTGTGTGGTTAAAGTGACGCTGCTATTGCCAATCAATTCCTGACATTGAGAACGTAGAAAGTTATTATAGATCCAGTAATCGCCATTCTGTTCCAGCTGCATGCGCGGACGCTCCAGATAAAGAAGAAGCTTTCTCACTTTTTTGCCTCGATTGTCTTCCCTGAGCCGAGAGCATACTAGGTACAATAATATCAATGCCACCAAACTGGAGATTATGAGTTTCTGCCCGCAAGTCCGACGCCTAACAGCGGGTAGCATGTTTTGAGATTGGTTTCTTGGTTTGTAATTTGTATCTGAAATAATTCAGGAAGTTAGATAGTTAAAGCAAAGCAAAACATTCAGTGTTCAATTAAAAATTGATAAAGCAAATATATTATATATTATTATATTATATTGCAACTCTGATTCACACGTTGCAATTAGTTGCATACATCTAATCGATATTAATTTCGAATGTTTAAATATTGAAAATTATTAATCCACATAGTTTATATAATGTCTTGTCACTTAAGCATTCACAACAAAAACATAACCGTTCCAAAATAATATAGAATATTACAATCCTGCAGCCATGAAATCGAAATGAGCGTAAAACGGGTTGCACGTAAAATGTGGCACGTCTCGGTCGTCGCGCAACTTTTATCCAACACCGCTTGCCCCACTTAGTTTCACCATCTTATTATACAAGTAGAAACATCCCAAAAAATAGACACCTATTAAAAATACTAAATATTCCAAAAAATTAAAGGTTCTTTTATACCCATTTGGCAGTCTCCCAGTAAAGAATTACTAATATGAAAATTTGTTAGCAGATCCGACACTCTTGTAAAAGTTCTTACAGGAAATATTTTTAAATATTTTTTTGTCAACAAATAAAATTGAAAGTGAAAGAAAAATGTTATGTCAGCTAAAGTTCTGTTCTTAACCTTTTAATAAGACGTCTAATCAATCGCATGACCAGAATTCTGATAATTATAGTTGATTTAAGAATACTGCCTGCATAGTTGCATTGCATGCCGCGGTGTCATCATCAACGTTGGGGCCATAAATCAAGCGCTCACAATCTTTCCATTAGCCAAGAACGTTGCGCCGCTTGAGCGCCCAAATTGCTGTCACATTTTATTTAAAACGCTTTGTGCTCGCGACCGCAAAGCACAGAAAAGGTAATTGCCATTTTTTCGCTGAGTTTTATCGCTAGTTCGTTTTTTGATATTTTTTTCTTTCTTGCTAGCTTTCACTTTGCATACTTTAGTGTCCTTGCTATTGGTTGCTGGATTCTTGTACTAGTTGCAGTTTATGCATCGCTTCGACATTGGCATCCTTTTAATTAGACCAATATGAGATGGCCACATAAATTGGCGTAGGCATATTTGTTGGTATTCAGTTTGTAGCCGGGGTTTTTATGCTAAGCTAAGCTGGTCGTAATCCTCAACTGGTAGACCATTTATGATTAACACTGGGCAAACATGCAATGCTCGCTGTCATTAGGGGCCTCCCAACTATGTAGCTGCCTTGGATAGGCATTGCCCTCTGCTGGCAGACCCTTCCGCCCAGTATTCCGGCTGCCTGTCTGGCGAACATTTGTCATTTCTGCCACTGACAAGCGGAGCCATGCACATTGGCAAATAGTTTGCCTACATTTTTTTGCTGTTCAGCTTTCATCTATTTTTTTCTTCCTTTTTTGCCTTAGCTCGTTATGTGGATGTAGGTGTGAAATTATAAATTTGCTGAGAATTTATGAGCCTATTTCGCAGTTACCACAAGGCAGCTGGTTATTGCATTTTGCATGACAAGCAGGTGCCTGAATGTTTCTCATATTGGGTTGCCCCAAAGTTGAAGGTTTTCAAATATGAATTGAAACATTTTTTAAATGAGTTGAAATGTTCTTGGCTTGTTAACAATTTATTTTGTAACCTAACAATAATAATTAATGTACAACATATATGTATTATAAAAATTATTTTAATATTTTAAAATTGGTCCATAAAATGGTATTGATAAGATAAGTTCTATCGACAATTTTTTATTGTATATTTTAGCATGTTTTGATATTTTTTCCAATACTTATCTTAATCTAACCATATCTAACATCTCTACTTCTTTTATAAGGTCTTAAAATGCTGTTTTTATCTCAACTAGAATAAATATAGTTTTTGCATATTCACACAAGGCATGAATGAGAAGCCTGGCATTAATTTATTTGCACAGAAATAGATTAAAATTAACATTTTCCACCCCGCTGTCTATACATATAAAGGAAGTTCCGAACTGTTAGCAACTTTCCGTCTGCTAATTGTGAAAGTTATGAGCCAACTTCCAGGGGGGTGGCTACAGGTAGCAGGAAAAGAAAAAAATGCAGAACCAGAAACTGTGAAAGAGCCGTGTGAAAATTGGTGAGAAAAAAATAGATTATAAAATGGTTAAAATGTTAGGTTATGCAAACAGTGAAAAAGGTTCGTATTAAATATTACAAAACCAAACATTAAGGGCTTAAAATAATTGTAGCCAAACAATTAAATTTGCCACAATTATGTCTGCGAAATTGTCGCATTTGTTGCAGCAGCAGCAGTGAACATTAGTTCGTTGGTCTAATTAATAGGCAGCCCAAATGGATTTTATCATAAGCACAAATTGGTTTTCTCTCACGCTCATAAAGGACATAATGGACTCAATCAAACGCATTTTGTGTAATATCCGTACGCAAAACAATTCAATAAATGCTGGGCTTGAAAATTATACATAAATTTACATATTTAAAATATAGCTCATAATTGTCACTACAAACATTTTGTGCACATTTATTGCCCAATTATATTTGCATAATTAGTAACAAATATAATATTAAAATTGTACGCAAGAACATTTTACGATATGTTAAGTTACGATATGAACAAGAAATTCATAATTCAGAATGGGAAAAATGTAGAATAAAATCAAAACCTAATCATATATTTTAATTATTGTATAAAAAAAGGTAAGTATGTACTTTATTTAAACCATATCTTAGATTGAAAAATTCATAAAGTGAGGGCTTATTACGGCAACAAATTAGTCTTAAAGGGTAGTAAATTTTTGGTGCTTGATTAATTTCAAGTTGTTCGCGTTCACAAAACAATGGAAAACAATTAATTATCATTGACTGCTATGCAAACCGATGATGAAAAGCCAAAGCGACACTTTACTTTGTGGACGCTTCGAAACCACACCAATCGACAATGAAAACAACAATACAAAGACAACAACAAAAGCATCAACAAAAACAGCAATAGCTAACATAATTGCCCTGTTAGCTGTCCGAGCGTAAAAGTTTCACCTGCTCCAACACTTAGGCAACGGCGGTCCTGAGCCTCGCTTAATTAATTAATGTTCATTAGGAAACTGTAACTGTAACTGTTACACGAGACTATACTTTGGACACAAATCAAACGTGCGTCCTTTTTGATTGCCTCTCAAAGCAGGAGAAGAAATTGTAGCAAAAACTTTGGCAGTGAAATCTTTTGTGAAACTCATTAGGTAACAGCCTACCGAGAAATCTTACAGAAATCAGACGTTGTTAATAATGGTTAATTACGTGTTTAATTATGCATGAGGTCTCCTATACTTCGTCTGCGTCTTCGTCTTCGTCTTCGCCTTCGTCATCTTGATCCTTGCGACCCAAGTCCGGCGCCAATGTTGCTGCCAGTTTACCCAAACGGAAGCAGACGCTCAAACTCTCATTAATAAATTATGCAAATTGTAGGCGCAACATTGTCTCTTTCTGCCTCCTTTGCTACTTTGCTCCTTCTCCTTCTGGCAAACTGGAAATTTATGCATAACACCCGCCACGAGTGGTGGGGTGAGGTGGGGAGGCGTATAGATAATGGTTTGGCAAGTGTCTTAAGCTCAAGCGGAAGTCAAGTCAACGCAGTTATGACTGCCACCAGCCCTTATTAAATTAAATGCAAATTAACATTCATTATTAAAATGCCCAACAACATCAAGTAAATTCTATTGCAGCATTCTTGGAAATTTGAAATCCTAGTTTTCATTTTCTTTTATTTATTTAAGAGATTGAGTTGTATTATTCTTGATGTTTTTCATTGATTGTATTATCTGTATATGGATTTTTTGTTGTTTGTATTTCGTAATTTTAGTTTTTCTTCGTAGTTTATTAATTGACACATGCCCCTTAACCAGAGAAACTTTAAACGCCAAGCCGGCTTAATTGTCAGCTTGATGCAACTTTTACTTTCTTAACTGCCAAGCCAGTTGACCTTCAAGTTAGTCCGGCCACTTGCCCTCATTTAAGTTTTGGGTCAGTTCTTTCTTATTGTTTTCTTCGTTTTTTTTTTTTTTTTTTTGAAGCCGCAACACCTTGCCGACAATTTTCGAATATGAGTTGAGGGCGTATAAAAATTACTATGTATATGTATAAACAAGGAATGCAAATAGTAATCAAAACTTCACAGTAAGCGAAGTTTCTATTTAATTTTAATTAGAAAAGTTTTCAACTTAAGTTCAACTTGCATGCAGCGTTATAATATTTTTTTGTACGATTTTTGGCCGTCATAAAGTTAAATAAAAGTTTTTTTTTCTTAACCAGACTAGAAAGTCTGAGAAACCAAGAAAGTGAAACTAAATAATGTGGGCAAAATTGTTTTCAGAACCAAGATGAAATCAAAAGTGCAGTTTGCAGCAGAGACTTTTAAAGAATTTATACAGAATCAAGCATAAAGCTGAACTGGATAAAATATTTATTTTAATGGCTGAAATACCTGTTTTGCTATGCCTAAAATAAATTCAAGCCAGCAACATTTCAAATAAATAATAAATAATAATAAATAAATAATAAACTCTTACAAACCCCTTACATTATTAAATTTACTTAATAAGTCTTGGTATATTCGGCCCTTATGAATATTTCATCTATGTCTTATAAATCACAATGAAATTATATAATTTTTATGAAATATTATTTAAATCATATTACAAATCAGATGACGTTATTAACCATTTTAAGTAAAATTAAACAAATATTAAAATAAGCTTCCACGCAATTCCCATTAACCGAATTAACACAGTTTGCATTTGGCTTACTCAATTCTCCAGTTGATCGCACAACATCAACACCGCCTCAAACACATCCTAATCAATGTTAGAGTAGTCATCACAGTGTGAAGTTTTTGCTTGTTTATGGGCCACACTCACACATACAACGGGGGGCTATGGTGTTTTCAAAAAACGGCAGAAAAGTTAAATTGAGCTCACAAAATTAACAATACGTTGCCAGCTGAATTGTAATTGAAGCAGGAGAGGCACTGGTTGGTAGACTGGTAGTATTGCTGGTGCCTGGAGCAACGTCAGCGATAACCAGCAATCGCCTGGCAAATTGGAAGGTCCGTCCTGCTGTCTGCCTGTCTGTGATTTCTGTTGGTGGGCAAATCAAATAACAAATGATTGTTCCCCAGTTCACGAGACTCGTGAGTGTGCGACTTTGACTATCTCTCGTTCTCTCTGGCCGTGATTGGGCAGCGAGTGATGAGTGCCAGCCACGCGAGAAAATCAAATGAAAAGCCATTCTTTTTTCTCTTGCGACATCCAGAGGATTTATTATGTGGCTGCAGCTGCACTCAACTGTTTGCCTTCCATTTCCATGCGAACAAAAAATATTTGCGTTAAAGTACATATTTGTGTTGGAGCTGCGAAAATGTTAAGCTTTTCTTTGTGATTTAACTTAAGCTTAATAAAACTTTTGCTCAGTTGGGTTCGGTAAAAGTTGATTAAAATTTGTAATAAAGAAATGGCAGAAGGTATGCAAAGATAAGAGTCCCATGTGTTTTTGTTACGCATTGTACAAAGTAAAGAAGCTGAGTACAAAATTTATTGTTGACAGATGTATTAATATTGATAAGCAACTCATCTTAATGAAGATGAATTCTACATATGGAAATACTTAATTCATTCCTTTTCCTTTGTATACAATGCTTTCTTACTTACTTTAATGTGTTCTACAACTCATTTCTTTTAAATATGACTAATTTTATAACTTCCTTTAAATTGCTCCACAAAATTATCAATTCGTACAGACAAAACAAAGAGCTCATGAAAAAGGAGATAGAACCAAAGCCCATCGCTAAGAATGGAAAAAAAAATGCAATAAAAAGCCGACACGGAGGTTGACTGCTGATGTTACGGTCAACTTTGAGGGGTGTCTCTGGGTTACAAATGTTCCCGTAGTGTATTGTAATCATTCAGCTGAGTTCGTTGCTTGCTGTTGGTTGTATTTTGAATGCCACACTCTTATCTAAACTGTTTTGCAGAAGGGTTTTCGCTCCGGTTCACTCAGACATAGCCAAGACTTGTGAATAAAACAATACGTATGGGATTTATGAATGGAAAGTGGAAAAAAACGTTCTAAGATTACCAATGGAACACCTTAATGTAACTAAGAAATATTAAAGCCCATGTTCGAGTCCATTGTGGATCTTGTTAGGTTTGAAAAATTAGATTACATTTTGTCTTTATTCCAGGATCTAAATAAAAGTTTCATTTCATTATATAAATTTTCATTTCTCAAATATTTTAAGGATAAACCAATATAACTGCTTAGTTTATATATTCAGTGAATGAATATATTCGATCTGCGAGCTTAAGTAAAAGTTTTAGTAACTAAGAAAACACAGTTAATTTACAGTTTTACGAGTCGTTCGCTATACCCACAAGGCGATAAACGTTCTCGTTTATAGTGACAGCCAGTTTGCAGCTGGTTTTAGAAAGACTTAAACTAAAAACACTCTTAAATACACACAGCACTGGGTTGAGTTTAGCTGAGGCTACTAGAAGCTCTCGGCGTTCTCGTAGATATCAGTGACATGTGCTCTGCTGTGTCTAATTTAATTAAAATCAACTTAAAGCCGCCTGCGGCAGTAGATGCCAAGGGGTAAAATTCAGCATGCGGCATGCAACATGCAACATCCGCTTGCCTTTTCCCCAAGCCAATTTGTTACGCTTTTAATTTGTTAATTCATTTGCTAGTTGACTGCATAGCGAGCAGGCAATGTGTATGCGGAGGGATGCTTTAAATTGGTTCGCTTGGTGTGTTACGCCTGCAACAAGTGCAACATGCCAACAAGACTGTGGAGAGATTTACCTCATTTCTTAGATAAACAAATAACTCTAGGATTATGTATGAAAATCGAAAGAAAAACATTTATTTCAATATCGTTAGAGTAGTACATTTGGAATTGATAAATTATGTTTTTAGAAACAATAAAAATATTTATCCCATGGTGCACTGACTCACACACACACACACTATCGCTTGTGCAGTGTTTGATTTCATTTGTTTTAACTGCTTTCATTTTTTTCGTTCGCTCTATTTGTTTAGCCAATATTAGCTCACCTACACACACACACACCCGTTCTCAGGGACTGACATGCCTTTAAATTTTATGCTGCCTACTTGTAGGTGCCTCGTGTATTTCTATAATAAAACCTATATTGTTTTTTCTGTTGTTACTCGTGTAATGTGTCATAAATGTTTTATGCTTTTTGATAGTCGGATATTTTGATATATTAAGCATGTTAACAGACAGAGCACATCATCGGCACAGTATGCCATATAAGATGAAAACAAATGAATGTGTTTACATACCTTCCGCCAGTTTCCTGACAAGGCCCATAAATTGTTTGGTTACCCTGGGCACTTTACGCAACTGTTTAAACGCTGTTTGTGTTGATATTGTTGAATTTGATAATACTGTAAAGAAATAGTACTTACTTTTTATTATAAGACTCAACGTATACTTTTTTTTAAATACTTTTATTTAAATAATTTTGCATTTGTTTTGATATTTAATTAATTTATTAGTTCGTCTGTTAGGGCATCTTAAAGTCACTCTCGGCTATTTATTTCTTTCTCCGTATATTGAATTAAATTTCATGCCAGGCGGCCTGGTCCTGAGACTCCATGTGGTAAAGAACATAATTTTTTATTTGTTCTAAGCAGACAGCAAGGCAGTCTACACAGCATGTGTTTACCTTATGTTGTTTATTTTATATGTATTTTTTTAAGAAAGTCAAGACCTTGTAACAGCTTTCGACTTTAATATTTTAATGTAACTTTAAGCAGGTGTCTTTGCGGAAATCTTTTTGTTTTTATATTTCACAATTGAATGTATGCATTGCCAAGTGAAAATGCCAGCAACGCTTTTCACTGCAAATTAAATTCCAGATAATGGATAAGCTGGTGTAGCAGGACGGGACGGGACGTAGGGTGGAATTGTGGGCATGACATGGCAGCAAAAATGTGCAACAGCCACAAACAATTGACCTACAGCAGACAATTTCTCAAATGGAGCTGTGCAGTGTGTGCTGTTATATGTAGTAAGAACTCGTACGAATAATGTTTATTAAATTTAATTTTAACATTTTGTATTTTCGTGCCAACGACAACCAATTTGATGTGATCCACAGACAATCACATAAAAAAATGTATTATTGCATCATTTTTTGGTCAAAAATGATTTCGTATACAAGTAGAGATTTTCAGACCTTTCAGACGGTGCTAAAGACATTTGTTTAAATTTTACTAACTTATTTGTATTAATTAAATAGTGTGTCCTGTTAAAGCAAAAATTAAAGAAAAATAATCATATAATATGTGAACTATATTATTTTTATATGTAGTTACATTTTACTGGCTTGTGTCTTTGGTATGATTTATCCTGACGTATTCGAATCTAAGCCCGCGAATTATTTTGTAATTTTTTATATTTTTATTTCTCTCTTAAAGCTCTTTAATTTTTATTTGATAAGCATTTGTTAATTACATTTTAACATAAAACGCTGATTGTTTTTTATTTCAGAAACCTTCGTTTGAATATTAATAACTTTCATGCTGCTCGCACTGCTTTCATTAAAATTGAGCAATAAAACAATAAACAGCTTAGGCGCCCATTGTTTTGTTTCGGTTTTCATATGAGGAATTTTTCATGCTCTCTAATCGGCTTACTTTTAACTCTTCGACTCCCTTTCACCGAAATTGACTTGTTTACTCCGAACCGAACCAAACTGTACCGTACAAAAAAAATCCCAACACAAATGATTAATGCGTGCTGTGTCAGCCCAAAAAATATGTACGATGTCTGCGCTCTATATGCCATATAGATGGCCAGGGGCCAGAGGCCGAGGGGCGTGGTCAAAGGGAGGGTTGAACCATTGCAATATTTCCAATATGATAGAAAGATTATAGTCAACATAAACATTTGCCGCAAGTTATTATCAAATGTCTCCCTGGGGAAATATATATATCTTTCTTCTTTTTTTTTTGCGGCCATACAAAACACAACATTTATATGTGGAAATCTTAGATACTCCTCTAGTCACTACTTCCCGCCCTGCGAGGGGCGTTGCAGCGTTTAACACAATAATCGAATTTTCATAGGGAAACAAGTAAGCCTTTGCGGGCCTAATGTTGTTTTCCATGGGCAACACGCCCACTTTTTGTTTTTGTTGACCGAACCGAGAGACAAGTGCTGTTAAATGGCCTTGTTAATCATGTTCATGTTGCTCGTGTGCGTGATTTATGCTTATTTATATTTTATTAACTTAAGCTACACCATTGCTTTAAGTGTGGTCTGTAGTTGATGCGAGGGAGTGGGGCGGGGGTCTCGATGTGGTTGCCTCTAGCTTTTATTTTGATATATGATCTGGGCCAAGAGGGTTTTATTATGTGTGTTTGTATATTTATGCTACATTCTTTACGAATCTAATGTCCCTATCGGAAGTTTGTTTTTTAGATCAAATTCAAGTACATATTTATACTTACAAATATCCCATATTTAAAGTTTAATATTTCTTCGACGACATTTAATAACAATCAATAATTAAAAGGTTTTACTTTAACACTCAGAGCTTATTCAACATTTATTGCTTAAAACACGCTTTGCCATTGTCTGAACATTATCTACATTAATTGAATAGCCATTTTGTGTTGTTAGACATCTACATTGAGCATCCTTAGCAGTCAATTGTGCCCACTTGCAGATCCATTCAATTGCGAAATGCTTTGCCTCCTGGCTTGAATAGCTCATGTTCATTTCTGCTGACCGAGTGAGTGAACCCAATCAGATTTCAGATTCAGCTTTTAGCTTACAGCTCTCTCTCTCGACGCTCGGACTGGCACTTAATTAACGCAATTAATCCAATTAAAATGTCATGTCTCATTAATGCGCATTAAGCGCGAATGTTGTGCAATTAAATAAATGCACTTAAATCGACATATCAATGCCAAATAATCCCTAGAAGAGAGCGAGAGGTGAATGCGGGGCCAGTGAATCAATAAGAGCTCGCAAATTTACACGCCATGATGAACATCAATGAACAATTAAACAACACTACGCGTTGTTCAATCAGCATCACATGTTAAGCCCCAAGTCCAAACCCAACTTCAAGCCACTTCATCACCTCCTTGGGCTTATTAACATAATCGTCTGTGTCATCGTATTGGCATTTCCCCCTTTGGCACTGTGCTAATTAAATGTAGCAATAATGCAGCTCAGCATATACATATATACACTTACAAACACACAGAGACATTAAGTCAACCTGCCGTGAAAAGGCATATTGCATCCGTACCGCTTTGCCAAGTGTCCGGCAAAATATGCAACGCTCAATTAATAAGAGTCATTTACAAGACCTATTGGATGCACAAATTAATTGGCCAGCTTGTTGACTGTTTGCACAGTGGTTGTTGGCCAACAGCTTGCGAAACGGCCAGCTTAAATTTGCTCACCAACAAAAGTGAATTAAATTTCGTTTCGGTGGATCACGTAATCAGTTAATGTCATTTAAATAAATCAAACACAATTTAATATATAAATGAAATTGAGAGGAAAGCACAGAATAACAATCGATTGGATATGGTATTTGTAAAGAGATCTTCATGACTATTAAATTACGAAGTGAGGTGGAGTTTTTTCTTAAATATTCCAAGCAGCTTAGAGATCAACTAAACATGCTACCAATACCGCCGCCTACACATTCATTATTTACTCAAAAATACTTACCGACTCCATAAACTATTTAATAGTAAAAGCTTTCACTTGCTACATTCCAACTTCATTAGAAGCAAAAATTCTTGCCAGCAGTTTATAAATTTATAAATAGCCGTTAGCCAAGATGCTGGACACTGTTGGTTTCAAGCATAGACGTTTTCCCGTTCGTCTTTATGGTTGTCTGTCTGTCTTGCTTGGCTTGTTTATGATTTTGTGGCCAGGACTGGTGGCTCCGTCAACAACGTAGCTTTCGTTGTGTTAAGAATTTCCTTTTGCTGGTTGGCTGTGGTTCGCTTTGCCGAACAAATTATTGCATTACAAATTGACAATTTTCCAAGTGGCAGAGGAAAACATGCAATTTGCCCGTTGCCACCTCTCGCTATTTTCCTGTGCCCCCACCTTACCTCTCCCCCTTTTTATCTCGACCTCCCTGCTCGTTTGCTCGTCACTCTCGCTCTTGACTTTCCAGCTCTATGAAATTATATGGCAGCCGCAAGTTTTTTAATTAGCTGCCGCACATTTTCTTGGCATTTCCACTTGCTGCCATTGTCATCATCATTGTCATGCCTGTATATTGAGGGCGTGTCCGTCCTGCCTCTCAGCCCCAACACGCCAGAAAACGGAGGCTCGTCTGCCGTTTCAAGTGCTAATTGCATTTTCTGCTGTGTTTTTTGGTGCTGATTTTGAACTTTGAGGTCTTATGCCATAAATGCAATTAGTATAAAGTTTTTCCATGAAAATGTTAATAGGGTTTGGTTGCTGTTATTGTTGCTTTTTCGTTCCCCTTTTCTTCTTCCTTTCTTTTCTTCACCACCTTTCATTGCAAACACTCTTGAAGCATGTTAACTGAATATCTTAATTGAATTAAATTTATATCATGGCTAACCTATTTTTTGTCAACACAATTTTGTTGCCTGTCCTTCAGTAGTAGCCAAAATAAACATTGAATATATGTAACTCATGCATGTTAACACAGTTACACACACACACACACACACAAACCCACACATGAAATTTGTGCGCAAATATTTGTAAAACGTGTTCATCATCCTGTTGACAAGGTCGCTTACAAAATAAATTCACTAAACAAAATGTTTTTATTGGATTTAACTTGTTTATGCCAAGGCAAGGTCAAAGGGGAAAAAGGGAAATGGGCTTGGCAGGAGGAAGAGCAGCGCTTGTATTATGTAGGTGTATTTCTCAATGTTGTTCTTGTTGCTGTTGTTGATGTTCAGCAAACATGAGATTTGAATTATGGCTTAATATACTGTTACGCTTACACTCACTTAACTAAAGTTACTTTAAGCTGGTATTTATATTTTATAGGTAAAATATTGGCAACGTGTAGTGTAACATAATGTATTGTTATCAGTAGGGGATTTAATAAATATGTTTCTTTTTTTACATATATGAGATTATTTAGTTCTTGTGCTGTGAATTTTATTTAGCTAAGAAAACAGCGATTTAAGTAAGTAACTTTATAGTAAGAAATGCATTTAATCAATAAATAATTTTAATTACATTTAAACTGAAACAAAATGGCTTGCACTTGGTTATAATATGTAATAAATTTCTGTAAGTAATTATTTAATTCATCTACAAACTAATCCTGTTTACAATTATAAAAAATAGACGACTTAATAATTTTCCTTTTAAACACATTTCATACAGCAGTTAGTACTTTGATATTTACTCCAGATCTATACACCTTGAGCAATCATGCATAAGCTAGAATCTAAAGCAGAGCTAAGCTGCCAAAGAGCAACCGATAATAAAGCATAGAGGCGATCAAGCAGATGTAAAGTGGCAAAAAAAAAACCTGCATTGAGCTTAATCTGAATTCAGAGTTAGTTTCAACGCTCAATAGAATGCAGCCACAGCCACAAGTTTATTTGCTCATTCAGCTCAATCACAGATCAAATAGCCAAGAAAAAGTGCTGCTGGGGAAAACACCTGGCAAACAATTTGAACTACGACGCTCAACCTTTGAACTGCAAACAAAGACTGCAAGAAAACTCTTCTGTTACTCTAAGTTAGACAGATAGACGGGCGGGCGGACAGACAATTGCCCCAGCAAAATTGAGAGCCAAAGTGCCAGGCAATATAAATCGCCAACCAACTAAGCTCTGAGAAACCTGCTTCAGGTGGTGGTGCTGCAGAGGGTGGTGTGGCGTTTGGTGTGGTTGTAGCTGTTAGGCTAAACTGGATTGTCTTCGCCTTTTGTTTTCCATACAAACAATTTGCCAAATCACAGCCGCAGCAAATTGCAGATTGAACTTGCACTCGATGCTGGCTGGCTAAGAGAAGGAAAAATGCATATGCATAACTTTACGTGAACTCCTCTCGCCTCTTGCCTCCTTACTCAAACTGAAAGACATTTGAGCACTTGAGATAATGCAATTTTATGTGCGCCTTTGATTTCCCAATTGGATTTGCCACATAATTCACAGACTCTTTTTTGACTGGATTTCAAATTGAGCAACTCGCACAAGGAGTCTATAAAAAGTAATTGCAATTAAATAAATTGAATTAAGATATTGAGTGTAACACTTATTTCCATATCAAACTTTGACTTATGTGACGACTTTTTAGATTGATGGGCGTCCCCCCCGCACCGAAAATAATATTTGTATGATTTAAACAGCTGCTAGAACAAAGCGCAGTCAGGCAGACGAGCTGACAAGTAGGATAGCATGTGGCAGGCTTATATTGACAGACATGAATAAATTACCAAATAAATACCCATAAATATATGTGTGTGTGCTATTATTTATTTATTTTTAGTTGTTGACGTCGCTGCCTGACGCGTTGCCTGGCACGATGCGCCCAAAATTATGCAGCGATAACTTGTCGATTTTAACTAACGTGTCTCTCGGTCTGACAATAACTGACACATGCTACACTCAGCTGCCATCTGCCGATACTCAACCAAAAGTTCAATCAACTTTTACTTTTCAATACTTTTCATACGACTGACAAGCAGCTGATGTTGCACAACTTTATGCTTGTAAAAGCTTATTTTGGCACCTTCAAAGAGTGCGACAAATAAATACCTTGCCAGAGACTGGCAATGAATACACATGTGCTACTTACTGCAAGTATTTTAACCTTCAATTGCCTAATTCAATTACTTTCACATCTTTGCATGACTTGCGAATAATTTAAAGCTTATAACAGTGCTTCCTTAATTAACTGTAAACTGTGTGATTTAGTTACGCTGAAAATTATTTTTAAAGATATTTTACAGAGTAAGAGGAACTTATAGCAGCAGAATACCGATTACAAGTGAAACCAAGCAGAAAAGATAAATTTTCAAATTGAATAGTTTGAAATTATTTTCTACAACTGTGAATAATCTTTTGTAAAATAGTTATAGTTAGTTGACTAAAATCGACAAATTCATGAAGAATATTTTATAAGTTTTTGGAAAAAATTTTGTTATTAAAATCACTTTTATGATTAATTTATATTTTCCGAAGTTTTTCAATTACAAAAAATTCATTTAAGTTTGCATCAGCAAAAACGCATTGCTTATCTTTGAGAGCTAATCAAATCAGTGAGATATGCCGCACATTTAAAATAAGTTGTCTGATAGAATTATCAATTAATGGCTACGAGCTACAAACAAAAGCAAACTTATGTGCTGCTGACAGAAACAGGCCAGAACCAGAAAATTTCTCTCACATATAAGTAAAATACAATTTTGTTTGACTTATTGAAAAGTATTTTAACTGCGTGGTGCATATTACAAGTACACACGTTTACAAAATTGGGTTTTGTACAAAAGTATGTAACACACAAAATTATGCATCTCCGACTCCATATATTCTTGATCAGCACCAACAGCCGAGTCGAAGTCAGATGGGAAACACCGGAGGTATCAAAGAATGAAGTTAAGTCAAGAATGCAGTAACGCAATGAGTTAACTCGCCATGTCCATCTCGTAATCGATCTTTCTGGACTATAGCCTTTCTACATGTTAATTTTTTAAAATATTGAATTGATATGTATTCCTTAAACAATCGATTTAAATTAAAAACTTTAAATTTTTTGTTGTCGAATTTTTAATGCTTATATTAAAAATATAATGGAAACATTATTACCAGTGTATTAAAAATATACTATACTATATTTTTGCTCGATGTTATTTGATGTTATCTGCTAATCAAAAAAGGTGCGTCCCGTTCGTAAATCAATCAGATAATTAGTATGCATAAAGGTTGTCCAAACGCTTTTGTTATTACATAAAGTTGCTTTTAATATATTCATTTGCGCTCTTCAAAGTTCAGCCAAATGCCACCCTTGAGGCTTGTAATGATGCCAGTGGGTTCGTATTCATTGTCTTTGCGGGTCTTGGGATTAACGCGAACATTGAACTTGGTAATCACCTCGACAACAGCGCCCTTAATCTGTGTCAAGGCAAAGCGCATACCTGAAATGTATTTAAAAATTTGTTAAAGAAAGATGCGTTAGACAGAGTTAAATGTAGATGTTAATCCTTACCTATGCAGATGCGTGGTCCATCCCCGAAGCCCATGAAGACACCTTGATCACGATACATTTTGGCGGCATCGGGTTGCAAGAAACGATCGGGCTGGAAGGCTTGTGGATTGGGGAAGTAATCTTCGTCGAACATGAAGCAGTAATGTGGAACAAGAACAGTTGTGCCTCGCTCCACAACAAAGTTTTCACCCTTCTTGTTAGGCAGTTCAATTGGCTCTGTGCATAGTTTGCTGGACATAAAGCCGGGTGGGAAGAGGCGAATAGATTCTGTTGGCAGAGTGAGAGAGAAATTAATATAGTTTTAATCTGTTATCTCAATGACTAGGCTAGTTTTAGAAGCTTACCCTGTATACAGGCATCCAAGAATGGCAACTCATTTAGCTTCTCAAAGTCAACGGCACCTTGAGCATTGAGATGAGCTTGGAGCTCCTCCCGCAGGCGCTGTTGCACTTTCTCATCCCGTCCAAGCAGCAAGAGCAGATGACTTAGCACCGAAGCTGTTGTCTCGAAACCGTCCAGCAAGAAGGTCATTGTATGGGCAGTCAACTGGCGTGTATCGAGATTCCTTTTGTCGCCCAACTGTAGCATATAGTCGAGGAAATCAACACGCTCGAACTGCTTGCCGACAGCCATCTGGCCACGACGAGCATCAATCGCAGTTTGCATCAGATCCACAAAGAAGTTTTCGATGTGTTTGGGTACAAAGCGCATTTTGAAAAACCGAAGCAGAACGGGAAATGTGCTGAATAGGACAAAATAAATCATAAAAGTATAGGGTTGCGCAAACAGATCCTTATTGTATTGCAAAATTGGTGTTGGATTGTCGGAAAAGCTTTCGGCCTTCAAACCCAACACACAATCAGTGACCATTTCGGAGGTAAAACGCAAGCTCATCTAATAAATGAATAATAAATAAAAGTAATATTAGTTAGGCTTTTAATTTAATGAATGAAGTTTATAAAACTCACATCTTTAGCATCGATGCCTTGTGGGACTCCCAAACTTATTTGTTTGCGTAGCCAGTCACTTAACTTGCCGCAAACCTCAGTTGTCACTGGGTAGACAGTCTTTACCTGTAAAAAAGATCGCATAAAGTATATAATTTATACATTTATACATGCAAAGTATTAAGTACTCACCCGACTCACTGTTAATCCTGGTGTAACATCAGCGCGTCGATGTTTCCAGTCTTCGCCAACTAACGTGAATGGATTGTTGGCAAATATAAAGTCTGACTTCTCATCGACCATTATGGAAACCTCATTATCATGAAAGTGCTTAAAGTCCGAGACAAATACACGTTTTGCCAGCTCCGGGCTAATAACCAATAGCTGAGGACTGCGTGCTCCAAAAATGCCAACAGCATCGTACTTCTGCTTATACTTACTGTATTTGTAGGGTTAAGAATTGAATAATGTTTTAGATATTTTCAAGGTGGCTACTTTACCGATAGATAACATCGATATCGTAGACTGCATGGCGTTTCATGGTGAACATATTCGGATAGTTGCCAATGAAAAGGCGGGGAGCGGGGCCGGGCACTTTACGCTTGCGCCAATATCCAAAATTCCAGCTCATAAAGACATAGAAGAGCCCCGCCACTAGCAGCACCAGGGTCAAAGTAATTTCCAACATGATTGGTCGTTGATGATGTGTGTTTGATGTGCTCCGAACAGTAACTGTTTCAATCTGACTACCGGCTCATCAATTGCTCGTCTACTTGTAGCCAGCCGATGGGAAGGAAAGCTTTTGGAGAGTGAATGTTACGCGTTTCTCTCTCTTTGTAGATTAGATTAGATTTGATCAACTGTTTTCCCCCTCATAAAAGTATCTGTTCTATAATAAACATATATTGCGGCTAATATCGATGCAGATAAGAGTTATCAGTTCCAAGTGGCATTCGAATTATTATCATTAATTAATTTATTATCTTCTATGTGTTTTGTTTTTTTGTACATATTTGAAATATTTGTGACCTCTTACGAAATGCAAAATCTCATTTGGTTAAGGAGACCGATGCGGAAAACAAAAGCTTGAAAGAGAGGCACTTAAAAACAGCGTCAAACAATTATGTGTGAACTTGAACCGGGAGTATTCGACCTAAAGACACTCTGTAGAAATTATGAAATATAATTTTATTTAGATTTCAGCTATTGGATAAGGTGATTCTAAAATAGAACATCACATAGTACCTAGCTACAGTCGAACTTCCAAACAATGAATCTCAAAGAGAAAAGAAAAAAATTTGTTGTATACAAATAACCAAATTCCGGTTCTGGAAATTATTTTCTTATATAGAAAGCTTCGTTACACGGAAGATCGTTATATTAAAGTCGACTGCATATGTAAATGTTTTCTTACGCATTTAATAGAATCATTCAAAGCTTAACTGAAGCTTTAAAGCTCCAAGCAAGGGCAAGCGAGAAACGTGAGGTGGGTGGAACTGGTAGAACTGGGTGTGTGCATTAGACGCAATTGAATTTTGCGCATGTGGGGGCCTCAACTTATTCCATTTATAGAATTTGAATAACAACAACAAACGAGGAAATATTGTGTGATCAAGTCCAAATACAAAGTATGCGATGACGTCATGGTCTTGATGATTTTAAACAAAAGTATTATATTAAAAAACATATGCTGAAGTATAATTTAATTTAATTTATTTTATACATTTTTATTATAAATTTTTAAAAAATATTTTATAGCTTTTGTCACATACATTTCTCAATTAGAAATTATTTTTTTTTTCGCTTTGTTTTTATTAATTTACATGCTAATCTTAAATCAAAAGCTCAATGTCTTTATTATTTGTAGACGTTTTGGTCTATGAACATACCTGCCAAGCTTTGTTTTATTTATTTTTTTGTGGTGGATCTGTTGAAACACAGAACATAAACCCTTAATATAACAAATAGATGCTCTTTTCTCTGTGATCTCTTTTGGCCTGCTTTAGCACAGTGTCCAATAAGCTTACAAAAGTTTATCGAAAATTATGCGACAAAATATCTGTGCCATGTCAAGCTTTCAATAGCATAGTGTGGAATAATATTTATGGCCGGCCATTGCAGCAGCAGCCGCACTCGACTGGCTGGCTGGCTTCTTGCTTTCTTGCTTCCCTTTATTTTTTGAAGGGGGTTTTGTGTTGCTACACACACACACAAACACAATGCAGTTCTAGGGGCGACACATTTGTCACGTGTTGTGGTCAAGCTTATTAAACGGCTTTTAAGCGCCAGGAACCAAGCACAATGAATACTTTCTATAGCCGGCAGAGATTTATGTATTTGGCTAAAGCGAACGCGTCGCGACTCCCAAAATGGGTCCTCGCAAATTATGCGGCATAAGACGTTACAAAACGAAAAAGGAAGAGTTTCTGTGGGTTGACGACTGGCAAGGATGTTTGGTAAATGATTTTGTTACTCAATGAATATAAAAATAATATTATATGTAGTTTCATAGGTCAGTTTGAGTTAATTTTATTTTATTTATGAAGGAGATTTGGTTGCAATAAAATTTAATAAAATGTTAATTCTGTGTGCTTGTATAATATTTTTGGTTTTAATATATTATCGAAAGCAACAAAAAAGTATTTTGGTATCAAAAATTAATCTATATAGTCCTAATTGCTTTGTAAGCGTGTTATCTAAAGTTTTCTCCCTTCTCAAAATTAAACGTATAGTTTATTTAACTAACCCACAACAATTTCTTTTCACACATTGTAAGCTCTTTCTCCCTCCAAAGTCCAGTCCATGTTTCAATGCCCCAAAGCAAACCCTTGTGAAGAAAATTTGAAATTTATGAGGCAGCTCACTTAACTTGGTCAGGCCACAAACAAAAAACAAAACCAAAAAATAACAGAGAGAAAGGCAACAAATAGTAGTACAAAAGGCTGTTTATGTGTTTTGAACGTGTTTGGCTGCCATGGCATTTACCGTTACACGCAGCTTTAGCATTTGCAACACCCCCACCACCCGATGTGGTACTAAAATACACATTAGTTAACATGTATCTATGTGAAATGTAAAACCCAAATGAAGTTATTGTGCCTATGCCAAATTGACATTCTGTTTGAGTGTAAAAATTATTTCGAGCGAAATGAGTCTGGTTAAGCCGCTTTGGTTCCACCAACACACTGCAATCCGCCCGATAGCACATAAGCCACAGCTACAGTAATTAGAAAATAAACTTACGAGCCCTGACCGCCTGACTGCCTTTCTGCCTGCTGCTCTGCATGGCAAGTGGCCACAAAAATATATTCTATGCATAATTAAACAGCAAATTAAGCATTATCAAGTTGCAGGCAGCATAACAACAGCAAACATGGCCAACAAGCAGCACAACAACAGGCGAGCACATAGTGAAATATTAATAACAATTAATACGCAACAAGTGAGTGGGTCGAATGTTGCTGCCAACCATCGGGGAGCATTTCATCATCTTAATGGTCGGGCCGCATTTAACAACGACCCTCGACGTGGCCCTTAAAAAAACAACATAAAGCTGAAGAGGTTTCTGTCCCGACTAATCCTTGTTACACGCAATGGCTGTCTGTGTTGCCAATGAGACACTTGTCGGAATAGACAAACAGACGCACGGAAAGATAGACAGGAGACAGGCCACATAACAACTCACATAAGTATTAAGACAGTTAAAGTTGGCGGTGGAGTGGCTGAGTTTATGGTGCTGCTATATAGATTACAAAGAGAGTCCTTAGGTGTTTAGTTGCCAGCTTTTGTTACCGTCAAGTACTTTCGTTAGTATTTGCAAACAGTGATTGAGAGATCTTTGAGCTAGAGCTAAAAAGGCGCAACATAATAAATACCGAGAATAACAAAGTTATCAATTGACAACATAGGACAAATAAAGATATAAATCCTAAAGTTTATAGATTTAAATTGTATTGTTAAAGTCAATTTAGTTATTTTGCCAAAAAGCAGTAGCCAGTCCTTAAATCCTTTTAATTTAAACATAATCGTAATCAATTATTAAATATTTCAATGTTTTAATAAGAATGTTGTTGAAAAGTTACGTAATGAATATCATACTTATGCTTGAAGCACACATTACAACCCTCCTCAGTTCCGACTTCAGAGTTGCAATTTCCAACTCACTGATTTAACCTCCTTCCCCCTCCCCCACCCGACTGTCATAATCATGGCAATTAGCAATTATGGCTTTCCCATCTACGGGGCCTTTTGTGTTCACACCTTTCTGGGCACCGGCTCCCAGCTCTTATCCCATTTAATTAGATGCCGCCAAAAGGCAAATTCCAAGCTTAAGCTGAGAGCCATTGCTTCCTCGGGTCTTGTGCTCCGCCACGGTTCCCTGTCTTTCTGTTGTCCTTTGACTATTTGCTTTCTGGTTGGCAGCTGCTTAAGCTAACTGCATGCTGAGAGGTTTTTTTTTTGCCCGACCATTTCTAATTTTCATTTTAATTACTTGTTACGAATATTGTTCTTAAAATCAAGCAAGTGGCAACTTTTGGGAGCGCCCACCCAGTTGAAGGTGTACAGAAAATTAAGGGGCGTGGGGGACAGTCAGACAACGGCAGCTGTTACACTTATTCTGTCTTGGCATGTTGAGTCGGTATCTTCTCTCATTCTCTTTCTCGCTCTTTGCATCTGTGAGTGTTATCATATTTCACGCCTATTAGCATTTTAATTTAATTAACATTTATGACGACATTTTGTGCGTTGGCAGCCATGGAAATGTGCGATAACTCAAACTCAAACTCCAACTCGAACTTGTCTTCATATTGAAGACAAAGTTGTGCACCGCTGATTTAAATATGCTCGAGACTTGGCTAGGGACCTGGTCGTGGGCTTTTAGATAGCTAAATATATATCAGACATTGCTGACGAAGAATAAATATCATATTGTTTTCTGTGGGTTATGGCATCTGTTTGCAGATATAGGAAATTAAAGTTATATTCAGTGGCACAGAACTTACTGCAATATCTCACCTCTATTTTGTAGGAAGTACTGAACCCTACTCCGCTTTTTCGTGTCTTTATCTTAATTTTGTTTGCATACCATAACACACAAGCGTAATAAAAACTTAATTAATTTTTTATACCATAAAAGCAGACTTGCATACAGCCATAACGTTGCATGCGATAAATGCCATGGAATAATTAAAATTCTGCCAAAAAGTAAAAATGTTGAAAAACTTTAAGACACGTGCTGCAGGTATAAAGGTATGTATGTATATGAGAAAAAGGTTACGACAGTTGAAAAAACTTAAATGAAGGCATCTGAAGTAGACTAAAGTCCAACTGTTTGCCTTTGAGGCCTCAAGTTGAAAAGTTGAATGCAACTTCCTTGCAAGTCTATCTAGAAGAAACTCAAACACAATGATATTAGTTACTGAAGCCGGAAATAATTTTACGTAACTATTTGCACGTAATGCCAGACAGTTAGCTCAGTCAGACAGCCAAGTCTAGGAAACTACTACAAGCAACTAGAAAGACAGATAGCTAGTTAGTTAGATAGCGGCCCAGTTAACGCCCATTTCGTATTAGATTTATGGACGCCCTCAGACAGTCAAACATGTGCCGGGCAATTTCAGCTGGAAATTACATCCGCCAGCTCAATGCCTAAAACACTCGACGGTCATCTTTAAAACTCAACGTGTGAAATAATTTTAGCTGCTCAATGGAAAGTAACAAAAGTAACTTTAAGTATAAATTAAGTATTCATTAAATTCATGCGGTTCGTCGCCTAAGTTAGTCAAAGCTGTTGTTATAGCAATAAAATAATGAATCAATTGAAATATGGCCATTAATGTTGTCCATTCTGATTTTGCTTTGAGCTTTGTCTTGTTGACTACCCAGACACACATAAATAATGCCTCATTTTTGTAAATTGCTAAATAAATTGTTATTACTGGCAGGCATAACTAAAATCTTACTGTTAAGGTCTTCAATTCTATAAGAAACTTGTAATTTTTTTCAAAATTGTATTTGTTAATATATTAAATATTCAGCTCTAAGATGAGCCCGGCAACATGGTAAAATATTAATAATTTATTTTTTTTTTGCATGAAATATAGCTAATAATTTTTTTATGATATAAATTTGTATTTATGTTTATATAATAAAATTTACATACTCATGAAATAGAATTTGAATCATATGGATTTTGTTGCTTTTAACCAAAGTTAGATCAAAAATCGCTCAACAAAGTTTCAAGTTGCGTTCAAATTTCATCTACAGTAAAATATTCCAAAGTGCAACAACAGTATAACTTTTTTGTTGTTGTGAAATGTGGTAGTTGGTAAGCCATACATTTGCATATGTATATTTCAATGAGAATCGCTTGAAGCTTGAACGAATTAAATAAATAGCAAAAACATTCTAAAAAGTACACTAGAATGTCTCGACTGCCTGGCTGTCTAAAGAGAACACAAAGCATATTTACAATTTAAAACCGGAGACAAAGCCACATCGACAAACATAGGAAGTGCATTAAATGTGGCTACACTTCGTATGAGTAACGAGTAAAAATATTTGCCACTGCATTCGGTCAAAATAAATTGGCCAACAGCAAATTTAAAAGCCAATTCAATTTCGACATTTTAATTATGCAAATACCCCAAGCCAAAAATGCTAGATAAGTCCAATTAGCTTGCAGAAACTTTTACGCTTGCTTCAAATTAATTGAACTTGTTGTCGTTCAGCAGGATAAGACAGAGAGAGGGAGAGGCAGAGAGTGTGGCAAAGACAATTGAAGTTCTGGCTTGTGATTAGCTCAATGAGTGGAAAAGTGTTGATTTGTTCAAAGTGAATTCAAGTGTTTAACTTATAAAGCTTATCAGTTGCTAATTGGCATTGGTGTCTTAACCGAAAGTTTAATTAAGTTAAATTTTAATAACGCAGCTTTACCACATTTGGAGAGCTTAGGTTTTGCTTCGCATATTTGTTTTTTGCTGTCTATATAAAGCATCATTTAATAATTACTCTAAATTAACCGCAAATTTGTAAGCTCTACTAATTCGAATATATCTTGTGTAAACACACAATGCTCCATGTTCAATATTTACATTGTGAAGGCAAAATTTCAATAACCAAACACACAGCACATCAAGGCCCAGCCCAGCCTAGCACAGTCCAACTTAGAACATGACCATAATAATTGTTTGTTCGAACAAAGCAAATGCAACCGAACCAAATCGAGCTAGGAGCAAACCAAACGAAAACAATTCGAAAATTCGTAGCCCTCAAATTGTAAGCACTGCGTTTAACAATTGCATAATATGTGTGTATGATTTTGGTTGTTTGAATGTTTGGCTGTTTGACCAAAACTAAATTTGTACAAAACCGCAAATAGCAAATGGAAATAATTACCAAACGCATTCCAGTTTTCTGTATTCGATTCGATTCGTTTCGATGCGCTGCGCTGCATGGCATTATTATTCAGAAATTATTATTAAATTGTTTGCGATGCATTTTACTTAATAATTTATGCTGAACATTTTGTATGTTTGTATTATTTATAATTCGGTATTGCATTTAATTTTGCAAAACGTGCATAATGCAATATTAATCCACTGCCAATAATAGCTCGATTAAAACTTTAACTGCATTAAAACTTCAACTGCAACTTCAAAGACTTCAATGCTGCTCATTAAATTATCATGCTTGCCTGCAGTTCTGCCTCAAAATAGTACAACAACTAAATAAGAATCCCACGGGAATCGCATCGTATTGCATCGCACAATGCCCTTTGGCCGGGGATTTGTCCTCATCCTCCTTCATTCTTCTCTCCCACTCTCTGCAGCCTCTTCATTTGCTGTAGCCGCTTTTGTGGTAAACATGAAAGAAAAGGTACTAGTAAAAAACAAAAAAAAAAAACAAAAACAAGCCCAACCCGTTCACTAAAAGGCTGGCCGAAGGCGGCCGCGATGACAAAGTGCAGTAAATAAAACTATTTAAGCGCAAAAAGCAAAAGTGCTTTAATTTAAATAATAAATAAACAGTTGCTGTGCTTTTACAATTTGAACAATTTAATATTTTATCTGGTGAATTTAAAAAGTTAAAATAAGTTTATATTAACAAGCTTGGACTTTTGTAAACTATTCTAAGCACTTTTTCAAAAATTATTCTTTTATTAGTTTCACCTATGTGTATCATTTATGTGTTAGCATAATTTACTCTTAAAATTTTGAATGCATTTATATTAGTAAAATACGACATTTATTTAAGCTAACTTTCTCATGATTTGTTTGGTAATTCATTTTTGAAGGTCGAAAAATGTTGAGATTCGCTTTGTTGTTGGCGACATTGTTGTTGCCTTTTGCACATTTGCATTTTCTTGATGACGATAAATGTGGCACTTGCTAAACACATTCCATGCAAAGCTTCCTTACTCTCACGCCCACTCAGCGTTGCAAAAACATTCGCTCAGCCTAGCCTTGGATATGAAAAACTTTGCTTATGCATAAATTTATGTCGACTACGTTTGCTTGCAAATTGAAATGTTTAAAAGCGCATGAAAATGTTGTTAAAAACTTTCAAGTTTCAGCCAGCGCACTTTGTGCCCCGCAACTTTTAATATGTGTATGCTAGCATAATGCATCTACGAGAAAATAGAAACAGAGTATAAACCTATTTATATGCCATTACTCGCATTTATTTGTATAGTGCACATTTCCATAAATGTTCAGTGTTGTTTTTCATAGCCGCATCACAAGTTAACTAGCAGCTCTAAGCAAATCCGTAGCCCAACAAGAAACCTCCGAGGAATGACGTATATATGCGAAAACTTGATGATAAAAAATTTCGAATTTTCTTGGCAAAACTGATGTTAAGCAGATCCGAAGGCCTACGAGCGCGTTCTATTACTTGAAAATCTCGAATATCGAATTCCAGTATATATGGAAGGAAATCATTTTTCCATTCAACTTTGATTATTTTCGTCTCTACAGCCAGTTGGACGACAAGGATTGTTCCACCCGCGAAAACGGCCAGCACCTTGCTTACTTTGAATATGAACAATCCTATCACAGCACCACTGCTAGCGCCGACTGCAATTTGTGTGTAAGGAGAGCATTTGCTCAAACCGATCGCGGTTTTGGCTGGAAGCGACATGGATGGGATTCAATCACAGTCTGTCAGTTAGAAAATTCCGTGTACGTACTTGATTTCACCTCAGGTACCTCGCTCATATTTTGTTTTTAACAACGCTTTCAATTGTATCTTGAAACTGAGTATATCAGATTTTTTAAAGCTAAAATTGAATGTCAATTGATTTAAAAGTCAACGGTGGCCCTTCAACAAGAAACGTTTTTCAAGTGCATTCTCATTTAATCTGATCGCCAGACCGTAAAACTGTTCAAAAATAAAAGCCCGTAGCCCAACATCAAAGTAAACTTTTTGAGCACGGCTGCCATACACATTTCAAAATGTGTTGCCCATTTATAGGGTTTGGATAATTGATTAGATGTCATTAAATTAAATGCGTTCAAAGCTGCATTCAATTGACCAACAAATTTATTCAGTTATTTGCATGTATGCATGTGGTATAATTTCGATAGTGTTAAAATATGCTGCAATTTAAACATCAATATGAGACGAAACAGCTTCAACACATTAATTAGGCTGCCAAATTACCACATATCAAATCTGTTGGCATTTGTTTAAATGAATTTGTTTTGATTATTTGCTAATAAAGTTTTTACTCATAAAGGTTGTTGGGCTAGAAAATGTAAATATTAGAATTAAAATCAATTAAAAAGCATTTATTACGGATTTATTTTTATTTTTATTACTCAACGAACAATTTTTAAAGCTTAAGTTATTAAATATGCTTTCAACTATAATATTTTTTAGCTGCTTGATTGCTCTTTGTAACCATAAACTTGATCAAGCAATAAGATAAAATAACATTTTAAAGCAAAATAATTTAGCTACAACGTTTGTTTTATTGCTTGCATACAGTTTTATCTCTTTTAATACTCGTTTGTTTTAACTTATTCATACCCTAATTCAAGCCAATCTAAAATTTACCAATTGACTGGCTTTTATTTTAACTATTTTTGCTGTCATTTTTCTATGGTGCATTTAGCAAATAAATATTTGATAAAATAGCTGGCATAATTAATAGGCAGCTGTGAGCTGCGAATATGTAAAGTTATTTTTTATGATCAAATTTACAACATGAATAAAATGGTAAAATTTTCCATATAAAAAATCTATCAAATTTTCAATGAACTAGTAAATTATCTAACTGTTTTGAGTAGTGATTTTTTTGAGAACACTGCGTTTATTTGCTCTCTATTTTGCGGCTCTTGGAAAAAACTCATTGAGGTGTGCATTATTGATGTGAGCCCTGGAGAAATCAGTGCGAACAGTTCAATTGGCTCGCAAAATCAAATGGCAACTAAAAATGGCCGTTGGTTGAGTGCATTTTTGGATTTTTTCTTCTATTTTTTCGCTGTGTACTCCATTTACGTGGACTGCCTGAAGCACCATTATTTAATTTATTGTTCAATTATGCGCTCAGGCACCGCCTATTGCAGTTACGTACTGCTGGCCAGCAGTCAGAGTATTGGAGGTGTTTGGCTTTATCGCGAGTGGAAAATCAAATTAACAATGAGCACGCAAATAACTGCAAACAGTTGCGCGAATAGAGACGCCAGGAAGTCAAGAGAGCCTTTCGAAGGGAAGTTGAGTTAGTCAAAATAGTAGAAGAGAAACTAGCGTTTGATAAAAATAAATGCTGTTATTCCTCAAGTGCTGCTCCATGCAAAGAAACACTTGTGCATTTAAATTGACAGATAAAAAGCAAAATTTTAAACTGTCTTTCGTTTTGGAGTACACAATAAAAAGAGCACATGAAATATGCATGCATTCATTCTCTTTTATGTTGAGAATGGAATTCAACTTGACCATAATAAAATGCGGAGAGCTGGAGGAGCTGGAGGGCACTGAATAACAACGGCAACAATTCCAACATCAATGCGAAACGTGTTTGCCATGTGGCTGGCAAGTTTCACTATAGATTTTGCAGCTTTGCCCTGATTTTATGACCATAGTTTAATGGGACAGTTTTTGAAGTACGTGAGCTGTGCTAAGGGTGCACCAGCATTTTGCATTTCGCTTTCTTTCACCCCTTATAGAAGGGCTTAACGAATACCAAAATACTGCAAGTAATGCAAGTCTAATGATTGCAAAAGTCGAACTTTGTCAATATATCTACGTTTATTGAAGTTAATTTTAATTTGAATGAACTTTTCCATTAAATCCTTTAAATTTTTTTTTTTTTACATCTAGTAATAATAATAATATTAGGTGTATTCTTTTGCGTATATTGTATTTATTCAATGCTTGAATGTCTACACTTAAGATAAAATATATTGACCATTTTATTCTTAATCATATTTTAATCAATCTGCTTCTTTCTTAGATCTTTTAGGGAAAACATAGTCGATATTAAAGTCATTCACTGCATCAACAACAGGGCGTATGCGTAATAAGAAGATACTTGGTCGATTTAAAGCCAAACCTAAAGCAAACTCATATCCATAACAGACGTTTATGCTTACTGTGATGTGGTTGTAACCCTCTCTCTGTCTAACTGGGCAACGGAAGTTGCATCCAGTGCAGTGTAAGGGGTGGGAAGAAAGAGAAGAGAAAGCGGGATAGGAGTTGTGGGGTGGGTATAGGTGTTGGTGTTGGGAATGCGACTGCAGTTGTGATGCTGCTGAATGTTGACGTGCTGTAAATTTGAAAACAGTCAGCCAGTGGGTGAATGGATAAAGAGTTGCATGTTGGCTCAAAGCAAACGATTTTTGCAGCTGTTATGTGTGTGTGCTGACTGCTTTATTTGTGTGCGGGTTTGTACAACAAATTAACTGCGGTAAGTTCTGAAGCTGCCTAGCCAGAAAGAGTGAGCAGCATCGTGGAGTCAGAGGGAGTTAGAGAGTGTAAGAGAGATGGATGGCTTTTCTAGCTGAGAATTGGCGACGTTGTTAGCTGCAAGTGATGAGAGAAGCTTGCGGTTTGTTTGTGTACCAGAAACCCCAGCATTTTGTTGGGTTAAATGGTTTGTCTGTTTCAGAACATTAATTTTGTTGCCAGTAGAATTTGGATGCAGCATGTGAAACATGCGCAACTGCGAATGAATGTTGTTCAAATTATAAGAGAGAACGGCAACGTTGTTTGCCCAAAATAAAGTTAATGAAACTGTCTAAAATCATTTCATTTGATTTACTATTGCTAAAAGCGCAAATAAAACGAAATCAATTAAGTAAATTGTTATAGTTTGTTGAAAATGAGTTCGTAATATGCTCATTATGTTAAACATATTATTTTATTAAGAGCAAAAAGAATAACCAGTTTTTGTGTTCGGTTGAAAAGCAACGATGTTTAAAATTACTCAGGGTTTCTCTTTGGCAAGCGCAGTTCAGCAAGTAAAATATAAATATTTTTTTAATCATAATTTTGAGTTTTATAATGTTATTTATTTGACAGAAAACACACAAGGTAAATTTGCTGTTTATTTGGCTTTATATCTCATCACATTTAATAATAAACAGAAATTTATGAAAATTCGCTAGTTGCTGTTAGCAATTGATACACAAACAAACATACACACATATGCGGTTAACCAAATGCTCGAAACTTGAACAACATCTCGAGCTTGAGAAACCTAAACATAATTAAACCATTTGCCATACGAGTGCAATAACAAAATACATACATTCAACAACCTTATTTGTATGCGCATTCGAGTATGTTGCGTTGGTAGCGTTTGCCACACAGGCCACAAAAACCATAGAAACTGAAATGAGAATTTCTTCGAAATTGATATTGAAATGGGCATCTTTTAACTAATAATCACTTGACCAACAGACTGGATATATTTATTGTGGCGAGAACAAGAAGTTACGAATATTGGGCAGTAAGTTGTGCGTTTATAATTGCGGTGCTAATTCAAATAGTATTACAGTCAAGATAAATGTGGTCGAAAAGGATATGAAACTGGCCAAAATGATGACTGGCATTTGGTCATTTACACGTAGCCAAATGCCAGTTGCCAAAGACTTCGTTTTGAGCCCTGTTGAATTATGCAAAATGGCAAATTGCTGTCGCTACTATTTGAGACATGCAACTGTTTCGCCTTTCACAAATTCAACTTCTCATTGAAATTTTTATAAGTTGTGCGTGCTGTCGACGACTCTAACACAAATTAGAGCGACACGCATAACACTCAAATGTTGTTGTGTGTCTCGTTGTTGTTTTCTCATTTTGCATAAATGCATGGCAAGTATTTTGGCATTCCCTGCTGTGTTTTTGTGTTTTTCGTTGGGTGCCATTGCGACTCTTACGGAATTTTTATGCATTCGCTACGTGACACTTTTTTTTTTTGTTGTTCTTGCAAGCGAGAGATGGCCAAAATGGTTTTGGCCAAGTGTTAAATAAATAAATTATATGAAAAAGGTTTACGCAACTTTTACCTTTTATGTTGATACTCAAGAGATACGATGAGAGGTGATGCATATTTGTACTTATATAAATTGTTGTGGTTCTTAGAATGTCTTCAGGGATTATTTATAATTTGTTTGAATTATACATTATATGTTGTACTGTATAAGTATGAGGTTTTGTTATTTAATTGGATTTCGCATTACAAAAGTAACCTAAGAATTCTCTATTGGTGTTTTGATTAAGATGTGATTTAAAATAGGCTCACACAAAATCTACAAAATTCATCATATTTCATACGTGAACATAAATAATAATGTGTTATAATGTTGAATATTTTTGATTGGCAATACTTTTCTTTCGACTATATATGTGTGTGTAAGTCAGACACAGCTTGATGTTTTAACTAATTCACACAGACACACATATACACACACACGTGTTTGCCATTTTGAATGAAATTTCATCTAGCTCGCTTTACCACCTGCTGACTGACGCTCAATACAATATTGGGGATTGGGATTTTATACAAAGCCAGCGCAGTTGGCATGGCGACGCAACGCTTTTTAATTAGCAGGAAATATGTAGAAGCAAAACCCAAATGCAAACAAAATATGTAGTCAGAGTATTCGGTTTGTAGGATGATGCGCTTTGCTGTGTTTGGCAAAATTGAATATGAAATTTTGATTTCATTACCATTTGTCATTTGGGGATGTTTGGACATACGCATTTGGCACTAGTACTGGCATTAAAATTGTGATTAATGTGCAACATGCAGAGAGCGATGCCAAGGAAATAGCAAACTGTGCCTTCGTCGCTCCCTCCCTTTTCTTTTTTGGCCAAGTTTTGTGGCATGTTGTGTGTTTGGTTTGGGCTGGTCAGAGCTGCTGCATTAGAATGCAGCACACTCGATGTTGGATTCTATTAACACCACAGTAGAAAGCCCGCAAAACGGCCTGCAATACTCCACACTCCCCCCGCTGTTCCACCAACAGGCTTGTCACTGGTAGCCTCCTTTTTTCGAGCCGCCTTGTTTTGTGTCCTCTCCTTGTCCACCTCGTTCCCTGTCTGTCTTGTGTAACACATGTCGCCACTTAATGCGTTGAGTGCATGCACAATGAGACAACAGCTAGGCATGTAGTTAAGTGTGTGTATCTGGATACGTAGTAGTATGTGCGAAGTCCTTGGGCCGGGCCGAGACGTGTGGCAACTGTTTAGCAGCTGCTGCCGCAGGCAAGTGCTGCTTAATGTTGTTCAACTTGCATCTAACTAAAGCTTGGGCTTGCTTTCAACACCAATCAAACTATCTCATTGGCATTATTTAGATTCAAGTATAAACTAGTTTACTTTCGTTCGAATATGTTTTCAAAGAATTCTTTTCAATCATCTTTTCAAACCAAACTAAAAACGAGCCAAAGAAATTTGATTTTGTTATCGTTAAAGTATAACAGCACAAAATTTCACGCATTTATAATTTTTATGCATATACTTTCAAATAGTAAATACATAAATGTTCGGTTTCAAAATTATAAATTTTACTAAAAATATAGATTAACTCATCATGCAAAATTAGAATCAAATTTATCTCAATTCTCCTCTCAAATTAAATATTTTTAATTGATTATTATTATCCGAATGGTGTCCGATTTTTGGTGTTCGATTGACAAATTTAAATAAGTCCCATAGTAGAGCAATGGCTCAATTGATTAATTGCTTGTTGTTTGGTTATTTTTGGCGGACAGTTTATATAAATTCGGCAACGAATCCGATCGATTGATGCTTTAATTACTCGTTATGTAATGGGATTCTCCATGCTATTCGCTTTGCATAATGGAAATTTGAAATTCCGATTAAATCTTCTTTGTTTCAACATTAAATCATTTTTTATATATTTTATTGGATTATGAAAAATGTTCTTAGTTTTAATAATTTATTTGAGTCTTTTTGTATGATTCTTTAAATCCAACTTATAAATCCATTAACGCCACGAACTACTTGCAGGTTTAAGGAACCGGTGAAATTTGACTTCCAATCAGCATCAATGGCTGACAACTTGGCACTTGGAAATGCAATTGCAAATTCAATTAATCGAAATATTCCCAACAGCAGCAGCAGCAACAGATTCAAAATCTCTCCCTCCCTCTCTATCTCTTTTATGTAACGTTAACACATTCAAAACAAGTAGGCCCCAAAATCGTTTTATAAATTGTGTGTGCAAGTTGCAGTTTCGAATTGCCAGCAACAATGCGCCTGCAACTGGGCAGGAAATTAGAAACGGTCACTTGACGACCCCTCTCCAAAAAAAGCAGCAGCAACAGCAGTTGTAATGTAAACCGAATCAATGCAATGGCTTGCATTTCCTGGCTGGGTTGCAAGGGTTCCGTGGCATATGTGTTAAACGAAATCTATGCGAATGGTGACCTGCCCGGTCTGTTGGGATTTGGCAAACACGTTTGACTGCCGCTTCCGCTTATGAATTGCTCCGATCTGTTTTGATTTGAAAGGGGCAGCTGCTGCTGCCGTTTGGGTTCATCTGACCTATAGCAGACGTTGTTGTTGTTTTCGTTGCTGGTTGGTTTTATTTTTGTGTATGAGTTGAGCAAGTTGATGGATAAGTAAAGTGGCTGACACCTTGAGCAATCCTGGAGCATATCAAAGCAAAAATGAACACGGGCAATAAAATATGAAATTCAATTACAATCAAAAAAAAAAGAAGAAAAATAGTCGAGTGGTTTATCGACAATCTGGCGCCAGCTGCCTAGCTGCCGAGCAGCATGGGATCCAGAGTTGAGCACTTAATAAAAAAAAGCAAATAGACTTGAATCAAGTGTAATCGATTTGAAGATACCCTGTACCTTTAATCTGTATCTATCGGAAGTCGACATACTCTCTACAATCAGACAGACAGACAGATTAGTCGATGGACAATCAAATGGTTATAGAAGTATATACTCTAACTGGTAAAAGATGCTTCCTTTTGACAGTCTTATACATTTTCCAAACTTCATCATAGCCTTTGTAAACATTTTGAAACGGGTTCGCGGCATTCAAAAGAAGAAAAGATGGCGGTAGCAACGCCCATAACTGCAGCTGACAACACACATCGTACGAAATGAAGACGCAGTTGCTCCACATGTCGTCCTGGCTTTAGCCGCAATCCCAGACAACTGGGGCACTGCCAAAAAGCAATATGTTTATGCCAAAAGTTCAAAGACTTTTGTCGCGCTTTGTTTGTCTTTTGATGGGGTGCAAATTGAAATTGAATTTAGCCTCGCTTATAGTGCAAAATAAAAATAAAACTTCATCCCCCCAGCCCCTTTTTTTCTTTCTATTTCGCTGGCCGCAGAGCCAAACACAAAAGTGAGTGTGTGCGTGTGTGTGTGTGCGTGGCATAAAAAGTAACAAAATAACATTTGCAGGAAGCGCGCCTGAAATATTTTTGCCATATAAATCATAACAATGGCCATATGTAAAAGTGCATGTACGAGAGTATGTTGCATGAGTGCAGCGCATGTTGCAAATGCCACAACAAACAAAACAAAAATCAAAATCAAACGCGGCATAAATCTAACCAGTTGCCCTCCGACCATTGCGAGACCATCAGGCCATCAGGCATTTGTTTGCAGCCTTTCACTCCATATTCCGGAAGATCATAAAGCTTTTTAAAATTGTTGGCAACATGGCTAAAAAGCAGTGAGTGTTTTATTTAACTGGGAATACAATTATTAAATCCATATTTATTTCTTATATAATTCTATACACTATATTAATTAATTGTTATTAGTTAACTTGTAAAAAGAGATTTTACAAAGGTTTTATGTTATCCTTTCAAAATAATTAATTTAAATTTAAAAAACAAATAATATCCCATACATTGCCAACGTTTTTTAAAGTTTCTTTCATATATAGAGTATTCCAGCTCCGTTCAGTTAGCTCTTAATACATGCCATTTTCTTTGTTGTTACATCATTTTTTTTTTAGCCACTGTCGCTTTTTTCTTTCTGGCAATAAATTGTCAATTTTTATGAAATGTTTTCTCATGGCAAACGAGCAATTTTATGGCCATTTTGGAGCTGATTTAATGCGCTAAGCGCACGGGATTAGCTCCACTCATAAATTTCCCATTACAACATATCGTATTGTGGATGGCAACGCGGCGTATACGCAACTTAGCTAGCTGGAATGCGAACTAAGCCCTGAAACACTCGAGGCAGCAGCAGCAGGGCTTTTTTATAATTAAGTGTCGCCTTGTTGTTGCATTGCTGAGCCGCAACTGTAGCATCATTAAGACACGTGGCCCGGCCTGGCCTGGCCTCGGCTGGCCTCGCCTGGCATGGATCATCTTCTTAACAGCCACTTGAACATCACACGAATTTGCATGCAATTTGCGCGACAAGAACGGTGTGCCACATGCAAGCGGCAACATTAGCAGCAGCACAAGCTGTAGCTGCAACACCAAGCAAACGTTAAGCGGGCTGCAATGCACTTAAAATCTAATTTTTATTCTAACAATTTTTCTTCTTTCATAAATACTTTTTTTTAACATAAAATACATAGTTAGTAAAGGAAAGTACAGTTAATTTTTATAAATATTATTATTAACGATGTCGAGCAAATTTTTTATTTTTTCCTTAGTGTAAGGTGCAGAAAAGGCTGGAGTGGGGGGCAAATGATGCGCTCAGTTAACCACTTTGGCTTGCGGGTTGCAAGTTTTTCTTCGCCGTTGAGCAATGTGTTGAAGCCCCCAAAGCTGATGATGATGATGGTCATGATGATTATAAGCACATACAGCTAAGCTCGTTAAAGATGCTTGTTTCGCCAAGGCGACAAGGCATGTTAAGGCATTCAAGTGTTTGTGTTGCATACGCTTACAAACGCGATTCCACTCAAGTGGCACCCAAAAGCAACCAACCAACAAACCAAACCTCACAGTCGTGTTACGAATTTTGTATGTGTTAAAAAAAAATTGTAACACTACATAAATGTCAAAAAGTTAAACAGCAAACTGAATAAAAATCAAGTGCAGACTTATTTTTTCGTTTTATACCACAATTAGAGCTACAGTTCAGAATGCAATGCACAGTTTGTGGAGCACATGCAACAAATTTTTGGTACAAGTGTCAAAAAAAATCAACATACAAATGCACTACAGTGGTGACTGTGACAAGGGACATGTGCCAGGAACATGAGTAAAAGAACATTTCCTTTTGCTAACAAATTGTCCAAAACACAGGAAGTAACCTTTTAAGTGAAGCATTCAAATGGTTTTGTGTTAACTGTCTTCCTACGTCTTTAAATACAATATAAACCACAGAAAACTATGCAATTGGGCTAAACTGAATGCGGTATATTCTGGTACCAGTTAAAAATTGATAGAACTCAGTTGCAAAAAATAGTTTTATATATAAATATTTTTCAAGGCTACTCATAATTAATAAAAAGACAATGAAACGTTTTTTTTGTAATGCAATGCATTTATTTTACCCAATGCTTTCCATCTGTGTTAACATCCTTTTTCAGTGTCTGTGTGTGTGTGCGTTGAAGTATTGAATAAAATGGCGAAAATGTTGAGCGTTGTGTTAGCATTTGTGTTTGTAAAATAAACGTTTACGTTCAGATCTGCAGTTCAGTAATTAAAATAGGAAAGTTAATAAAGCATTCTTGATGCCCGGCAGCCTTCATTGTTTTTAGTGTGCTTGTTATGTAATGTTATGTAATAAGCCTGCCAGCTGAGCCCTAATACCAAATGTGATTGTATGTGTGTGTGTGGTGAAGCGGGATGGCTTACATGCCAAGTCCACCCATGCCACCCATTCCTCCCATGCCACCCATGCCACCCATTCCACCCATGCCACCCATGCCGGCCATGGGATTACCAGCATCCTCCAGAGGCAGCTCAGTGACAACTGCCTCGGCTGTGGTCAGCAGAGAAGCAACACCAGCGGCGTCAATGATTGCTGTGCGTACCACTTTGGTGGGATCAATGATGCCACGCTCAATCATGTTGCCATATTCACCCTTGAGTGCATCATAGCCATAATCACCGTCAAGGATTTCCACCTTGGCCACAACCATGGCTCCATCGACTCCAGCATTCTTCGCAATCGTCATGCAGGGCATTCGCAGGGCACGACGGATTATATCAATGCCCAGATTTTGATCCTCATTAGTACCCTTTAGATCATTAAGTTTTCCCATGCAACGAAGCAATGCTGTGCCACCTCCAGGCACAATGCCCTCCTCAATTGCTGCCCGAGTGGCATTTAGAGCATCATTCACACGATCCTTCTTTTCATTGACCTCAACATCGCTAGAGCCACCGACACGCAGGAGAGCAACTCCCGAGGATAGCTTGGCTAAGCGTTCCTGCAGCTTCTCCTTCTCATAGTTGGAAGTGGACTCCTTGATGGCTTCGCGCAGATTCTCTATACGCTTATCAACCATAGGTTTCTGACCATGACCTTTGAGCAGCATAGTATCCTCCTTGGTCACAACGACTTCTCCGACGCGTCCAAAGTCGCTCATCTTGATATCCTCCAAGCGAACGAGATTCGATTCATCCCCAAAGACAATGCCACCGGTGGCAATGGCCAAGTCAGCCAAAGACTCCTTACGATTATCTCCAAATCCGGGAGCCTTAACAGCGCAAACCTGCAGTCCAACCTTGAGGCGATTCACCACCATGGTGCTAAGAGCTTCTCCCTCAACATCCTCGGCAATAATCACTAGCGGCTTTCTTTGCGCATTAGCCAATTCCAAAGCTGGCACAATGCTGGTCGCTGTCTTGATCTTCTTCTCGCAGAACAGCAGCAGTGCGTCCTGGAACTCCACCTTGGCACCCTTGGAACTATTGATAAAGTAAGGCGAGATGTAGCCACGATCAAACTTCATGCCCTCAATCACCTCCAGCTCATCGTTCATGGTCTTGCCATCCTTGACAGTGATGACACCATCCCGTCCCACCTTCTTGATGGCCTCACTGATCAGATTACCCACAGATTTGTCACCGTTTGCCGAAATGGTGGCCACCTGAGCAATCTCCTCGGGTGTATTGACTGGGCGCGACATCTTGCGCAGATTCTCCTTAACCGACTCTATGGCCAGCATAACACCACGTCGAATTTCGATGGGATTGGCACCACGCGAGATCTTCTCAAAACCCTCCTTGGCAATGGCACGTGCCAGAACTGTTGCTGTGGTGGTGCCATCTCCAGCCTCCTCATTCGTGTTGTTGGCCACATCTTGCACCAGCTTGGCCCCGATGTTCATGAACTTATCCTTAAGGGCGATGGATTTGGCCACTGTTACTCCATCCTTGGTTATCTTTGGTGATCCCCAGCTCTGCTCAATGATCACGTTACGTCCCTTGGGACCCATTGTCACGGCCACTGCGTCCGCCAGCACATCCACTCCCTGCAGCATCATTGCACGCACCTCGGGTCCAAATTTGACATCCTTGGCATAGCAACGGAACGGCTCCCAACCCACTAGATGATGGGCAATCCTTGAGTTGCGTTGCAGCAAGGAGCTCGTGAATAGTCGCTGCATTAAAATTTCTTTACTCACTATAAATATGTGGAAATAAATTTGAGAACATGAAAAAAGAAAGAATAAATAAAAATTGTACCTTAAATGTTTCTTGAAAAATTTGTGAAAAATAAAATAATTTTTTTATTATTAATTTATAAGTCTCGACGCTGTCGAGGCAGAAACTGGAATGAGATTCTCTTCTATGTTAAAATGAATAAAGTAAACCTCGAATTTGCACAGCCTGCTTTATAGCTAACTGAATATAAAAACATAAGAATTTCGATTGTCGATAAACATGGCTGACCAGGGCTGCAATACTAGGACCCCTATAGCACGATGAACTTTTTTGATGCAACATTCGTTTGTAGGCAAAAGGAGTAGAGGGGTTACAACTGCATGCAATGCTAAATGACTTTTGGAGCAATGATTTTTTTCTCATTTTGCTTTGCCTTATTCCGATTGCATGTAAACACAGAGTTGCACAGTGTTTGATGTGAATAATAAAGTTATCAAAACGAAAAAAACGTGTAAATGCGACCAGATTTGCGAAGAAGTTTAAAAATAGAATGAAAAAAAAAAAACATCATCAAAAAAGTTTAACGTGAAAAAGGGGTCTAACAAGAAAAAAAATATTTCAATCATCAATGTTGATTCCACTATCTAGTTAATCACGGCTTAAAGGAAAACTGTTATCTAGCGATTATTAAATTGTGCAATCTTATAATGAAAGGAGAAGAATTCGCGTTGTCCCGATTGCTTGTTCTCCCTTGTGGCAACAAATTTTGCTCAACAGCTGCCTGACACTTTGCAGGTAATTAAAAGACAAATATTGGCGAAGGGTTTTTCCAGTCACGTTGCTTGGTATCTTTTGCAGAACAGGGAGACAGAGGAGACGCGAGGGAAGAACTTGACTGTTAACACTCCCACACTGAGCCCATTTTGCAATTTAAATTTTCATGAACAAGCGCCGCCATTTGTCGCTGTCGTCTTCGTTGTCGTTGTCGTTGTCGCTGTCGTTGTCACTGTTCTTGCCCCCTGCTCTACTGATACTGCTCCTTGCCCCCCTAGCCACTTGCCCTTGGCATCGTGCATCCTTAACAGTTTTCAATTTGCCTGGCCGCTTGTAAGCGCAGCTGACAGCGAGTCGGGGGGAAATAGCTAGAGACAGAGAACATTGGAGCAGCGAGTTATCAACTAATGCCAGAGGGGATCCCTTCATCTCTCTGCTCCCTTGCACCCAGATCCCCAAAGGCACCAACGCGATTTGCCTTTCATTGTATTTTAGCCGCTTGTCGCCGCACATTTTTACGACCGTTTAAATGGTTTTTCGCTTTTCGGCTACAAATTTGTCACGCAGGTGGTTTACACAAGTGGCTTACAGATACGGCTAAAAGTAGATTGTAGCCGAAGTAGCTGATGCAGTACGAACTGGAAGCGGATGTACCTAAGCACATTGCCAGACAGAATGAAACTAAACACATATATCCAAGTCTTCTATAAAGAACACATTGCAATTGAGTAATATTGAAATGAGTATGAGTCTAAGTGAATTGTGGATAAAGCTGAAAACAGTTTCTTTTAATTGATATTCATATTATACTTATTTAAAAAAATCTCTATTCACACTTTTTGTTATAAACTAGATTTTATATGATTGTCAGAGTATTTAGTTTAGTTTTCTATTCGTTAATATTTTACACCCTTTACCCTGCGTGCTTTGTCGCGCAAATTTGCGACGACAACATACCCTAAGGTAAATGAGTTGTCTTGCCGCATAAATTTCCAAGAATTGCTTTGATTTGCTTGCTTTCAATATTTTCACAGTTTGGACGTAGACAATAATTATTATAAGCATCATAATGGAATCCACCAAGATTTAAATCAGTGTCTGTTATTCGTCATTTAATTTAAATATTTTTAACCTTTCACCAAAAGCTTTTCATAACTCTAATATTTTAAGCTATTTTAACTAGCTTAGTTTTTAATATTGCTTAACATCACAGCATCCCAGCCTAAAATTAACACTTGTGTATAATCAATATAACAAGGACTTCTCTTTAATTAGAAATTTGACAAAGCTGCCACACTTGGGCCTTTTGCCTCTATCAATTTCAGAGCGTGCCCACGCCAATTAAGTTTGTCCTAACTGATGCATCTTATTCAATTACAAAGGCTCAAATTAGCAGGCATTAGCAGCGGTCTCATCTCTTATTCGCTTCTCCCTTCTTCTCCGTCTTGGGGTTGGGAGAACAATGCGATAAGGGCCACGCATCATTAGCGAAATGGCGTCGAAATTATAGAAATTACCAGACGGTAAATAAGGGGCATTTATTTGAATGTAATCCATTATGAAATCGCATAATGAAGAGATTAGCACGCATACGAGCCGCAATTAATAAATGACCCTGTCCAGCCAAAAGCAAAAAACAATAGCATAAAAAGGGCCGATCAAGAAACTTGGCTATTGGGTGGCTGTTTGCGTGTCCGACCAAAAGAAAAAGAAAAGAAATGTAATAAATTAGAAAAACGGGCAAAATGGCAATCATTAATTTTGGATGCCACGCATATGACGCACATATATAAATTCAAGTTGAAAGACTTTGAATGACGACGCCAGGTGGCTTGCTCTCTAGACAATAAACAATGGAGCAGCAGCTTAAATTGTGAATCAGAAAACCCCAAAAATGTTCGCTTATTAACCCATTGATGTCCAGCTTTTAATAGGTCCTATCTATTGAAACTTTTCATGCGCACACTTTGCACTTCATTAAACTTCTTAGCTTTAAACAGCCGCACAGCTGGGCAGCCAACAAAGATATCTCTTCGTGTTCGGTCGTCTCTGGCCCCTTACTCATCGATAATTAACCACAGAAACTTGCCAAACATAGCCAGCATTTTGTGGCCAAGGAGGGTGGAAGAATTTATGGCGGGCAGGTCAAGGCAAAAGGGGTTTAATGGCTAGGCACAAAATTTAATTAAAAATGCTTCGCTGCTTTTCGTTTAAGTGAAAGTTTATGGCTGGGCCAAATTCTAAGAAAACTCTAAGCTGCTTTGTGCTTCCATTTCGCAGCAAGTATCAATATTTTGAGGCTATTAAGTAAATCAAAGGTAATTTTAATAGATTGTTTGGCAAGGTAATCAAAACAGGTGGGCAAAAAATAATTATGAAAAAAATTTAATTGTGAAACTTGAAAAAACAAAATCAAATTTTAAATAAGTTGTATAAAAATATAAAGATATATAAAATACAAAAATGAATAAAACAATATTGAAAAAAATATATCACTGACAAGTTAAAATATTTAACATAAGCCATAAAATCTACAATTCTTAAAATTATAAGAATTATGTAAAACAAACAAACTATTTAGCAAAATTTAGAACTTAGCTAAGAGTTGCCTAGGGAATTGCCGCACTTATGTGTGCATATATTGCTGGTGTTGGGCGACATGCAAAACAACTTTTGGTCATGCAACTGTTTTTGGTTGCCCAATTTGCACCACCCGCTCATCCAACAGAGGCAACCACTGCGCGGCTGTTTGCTGTGGCTGTTAGCCATGGCCCTAACGAACGCAACAGTCTAAGCAAGCCACCCACTTAAAAGCCACATGCACCTTTTTTTTAGCACCAACCCACCCACCTATCTTACCTCGCTATCCTACCCACTGCAGTGCTTTTTGCAGCTGGCTGCACATTTTGATTAGCCGTCGGCTTCGCTGGGCTTGCTGTGGTTTGGTTTTTAACATTTGCCGCCACGCTTTAAGCATACAGACTACACACAGTAAGCACATAGACACAGACACACATATACTCACACACCACACACTTCCTCACAGTCAGCCACCTTCGCTGTCTGGCCAACTCATATGAGCCGGAAGCGCATTATAAAGGGCATTTCCGGTATTTAGGTTGTGTTGTTGTTTGGGCGCGTGTATGGCATAGCCTTCGCTTTTTGTGTATTTATACTTCGTTGAATTTTCTTGCTTTAAAGGTTACACAAGTTTCCACACATTTCGCATACGACGTATAACACAGTTAGAAAAGAAGTTGAATATATAAAAATCGACATCTTTAAAGCTGCATTTTCTAACAACAAAATATCTCACCAAGAAAATATAATTACTACTAAATAAATATTTAACTTATTTTATAATAAAACATTAAATAATTCCAAAAGGTGTAAAAATAAAATTTGACAATTGGAAATAATAGCCATAAAATGGTTTTATGGTATTCCTTATTTTAATGTGAACTTTTCTAGAGTGTAAGCTGTTGGCTAAGCTGAGCATAAGAAATGAATGAGAACGTCTCTAGGCGATCTGTTTCCTAGCGCAGCTTAACGCAAACTTTGTCCAATCAGAACTAAGCTGTCTTCATTTGATTGTGTGTGTGAGGAAGAGTTTTTATAAAACACAAGTTTATACTTTAATATGCAGCCCATCCAAAGCAATCATAAGCACCCACAACACACACACACTCAAAGAGAGATCGATAAAAAGCCAATGCACGCTTGTTGAAAAAAAAACTTTTGTTGGGCGTTTGGGTTAAAGTTGTGTTAGTAGCCCACTCGAGGTCGCCGCTTTTCGGCGTGTGTCCAAAAAGTGTTTTAGGTTAAGCGCAAACTTTACGCCAAACGCTTTTTGACGGTCATTTTAATAAATTGAAAAGTAGAAAATGTGCAGAGAGAAATGAGATAGAGAAGAGAAAGATGGCTCATCGATAAGGATGGACCAACAAAAAGTTGTGTTGTTTGTGCAGGCTCATAAAATCTGTTTACAGACTTATAAATAACCGATGCTGCCACCACCACCAACTCTGTTAGTCTCTCTATTTGGTGTTGGCGTTAACGATTTGTTTTGCTTATAAACAAAAACCGGGCAAGAGAAGGAAAAACTTTCGCTTCCTGTTGCAAAAAAGTTTTCTATAATGCCATATCTTATGCATGTCAAGGGCTAAACTAAACAAATCTGCTTTGGCAGAAACCAAGCCGAATGCCTTCATGACAAAAGTTTTAACATTTTTATTGAGTTTGCTTTGTAATTTAAATTGTTTGCCCTTAACTTGTTGACATGACGGAATACAGGGCTAAAAAATGATAACAAAAAAACAGAGAAAACAGTGAAAAGCTTTACCTAACAATATATTGTGTATAGACGACCAATGGCATTTAATCTGTTTAGCTGACTTTCAATCAATCGCATCAATGTTCATTGTGCCGTCTAACAAATTGTCCGCCTGGATGCTCTCCACATCAGCCAAAGCATAATCGATGCTGATATAGCGACAAACAACCGAGAAAAAGGGCAGCCAGCAATTGTGTATGCGTGTGTATGTGTGTTGTGTTTGTGTGTGTTGTGGGTGTGCGGGTTAGATTCAAAGTGAAAACCAATATAAAACGTTCAAATACTGATATGTACATTAAATCACAACAACTTGTCATTGCTGTGCTCACAGCAACGTTTCTCTTTTCAATTTTCAACAATGACAACATCATCGTAGCCATGGGGCGTATACGTTATATATGGATGCTGTTGCTGCCACTGTTGCCAAACCAGCAATAACCTATAAAACAGCTGAACGTACTACATGTATGGAATGCAATGGCAATGTTATTTTGGTGTGATTATTTTGCACGAATTTTGATTAATAATTGGCTTATTGTAACAAGGCATTCAATAATTATTTTGAAAATTGCATCAGCAGAAACCTTTAAATATAAATATTAATGTGAAAATATAAACAAGTGAACACTGAAAATATGCTTTTTAATTTGACATTTCAATCACTTTTATTACTTATCATTTTCAAAGTTTTACTCTTAACACATAAATTTATCTATTTCTTCAATTTCTAAGACAAAAATGTATCTGTGTTCGTAATAAACTTTGTTTTATTGTAATCTCAGATTCACGTTAGTCTTCATTTTACTCAAATGCCATAAAAAAAAAACCACAAGTGCACAATATGTTGCCCTTACCCTGACAACAAACAATTGTCTCAAATGCCGCCGCTCTCTCTCGATCCCTCTCTTCTCTCTCATATGTGTATGATAGGGAAGCTTGTTTGTTTGTGTGTCTATAGCATAGCTTCGAGTAACAGCATAATTCATTTTGTCACTTGTATCTGCTCGTTATTAAATTGTTTTGTGCGCCAACTCTTAACCTTGCCACACTCATTCAGGCGGCGCCCCTGCAACCCTTTGCCGCAACATCAACAACTGCCAACTCCAACGGCACTGAGAAATTTATGCAAATTATAATACGCAAATGTACAAGTTATACTCGGGCACAATAAACAAGAAATGTGCACAGCGCCGGCAGTGAAACAAAAGAAACGACAACAACGAGACAACATTAACTCGGCTCGGCTCGGCTCGACACGGCTTGGCTATGGCTTTGGCTTTGGCTTTCCTTTTGGCTTTCCTTTGCTCCGTGCTCCGTACTCTGTGCCTGTGCAGGATAGATGTCCTTGTGCCCTGGCATAATTGCGAGAGCTGCATGTCTATTTGTCTGTCTGCCTGCCAGCCAGCGAATGCGACATATGCAGGCTCCCAGAGGAGAGCCAGTAAAAGCCGTATTCGCCTTAAGTGCATACAAGTCGGGGAGTTGGTTGACATAATTGTAACAATTGCATTGCATTCGTTCTTGGCTCTGCCGTTCTTTGCCCAGGCATTGTCTTTGTGGCCGCTTTCAATTAACACCATAATGTAATTGTTATTCCTATATTATAAGTGCCTTAAGCGACAGCATCAAGTTCCAGTCCATTACCTGCTTTATTTATGACAGTTAACACAAACATATTTGTGTGAATTGTTTAACAGTTTTTGGTAGAAGAATTGTCATGTCATAAGAAAAATATCCTTCGTCGCATAGTTCTATATTCAATTTTACTGTTTGGGCAACAGGTCCATCAAGTATCTCAATTTAAGTCGACTTTTTATGGCCTTTGCAGACAATAATCCACTGACATTGGCTGCTGGCCAAACAGTTGGCACTCGGAAGCCATTCCGACGATTATGAATAATTCCCTCTTCTTCGTTTTTATTTTTTTGTGCTACACGTAGCAATATGAAAATGCATAAATTGAAACTTGAACTTTATGCAGCTAATTGAAGGCAGGCAAATCAACTCAAAAAAAATACGAGGCAGTAGCAGTTTGACAGATCGTTGGGTCAAATGCTCCAAAAGGCAGCTATAAGTTACTGCGATGCCAACAATAATTTATAACGAATTTTTTTCTATGAAATTCAATTTGACATTCGGCTGTCATTAAACGAATAAAAGTATACAACAAAAAAAGTAGACTAAGTGGTGGGGCAAAAAAATGAATTGCAACTTTGTGGGTGTTGATGCAATTGCAGTAAAAATTTTCAATGGCCAACATTAAGGCAACAATTTTGAGCGCAATTTAAAGGCAGCGCCCAGGCAATTAACTTTGATGGCCAGCAGTAAGGGGCCGTCTGACAGGGATTACAGTAAATAAAAAGCACTGCAATTTAAAATGTCGAAACTTCAATCAATGCGTCTGAGTAAATTGGAAGCTGCGCTGAATACAGCCAATTTGGGCTTAAGAATACAGAAGGGATGCAAACCTTTTGCGATAAAATAAATATTAAGTGTTAAAGTGATAGAAAAAAAATCTATTTATTTATTTTAAGCGAAAGTAATTATAATACTAATTTTTATCGTTAAGCAATTGCATAAATTAACTTACCGTAAATTAGTGGATTAAAATAAATTTTTATGAAATGTTTAGAAAATCAAAAACATGATAATCAAATCATAACAAATTTTATGCTAACTGCTCGTTCGAACGGCTTAATTGTTTATTTTTATTGTATGACTAAAAGATATTTATGTTTGGACAGCTTGATTTTTATTTTGCACACAATCTGCACATCGCTTATACAGTTAGAATCACATCTTCACCTCTAACTTGCATCAAAGAATCAGCTGCGATTGCATCACACACACTGCGCAGGATGCAGCAGAACCCAATTTGCAGTTGCTGCTGTTGCTTTGGCAAATGGCAAATGCAACTGGAACTCAGCAAACATGCTGCAGGAAGGAGCACAAATACCTTTACCATTTACCTTTACCTTTTGAGAATCCTGGAAAATTTATGCTCAATAAGTAACTCAAATCACGTTCGGCAAATGCTTACAAAAAAAAAAATGTTACAACAAATTTTTTTTTGCACGATGCAAATCTTTTATTGACAGCACGTTTCACATTGTAGACAGGCGTTTTGCACATGTTTCACAACTCATGTTTTCGATTCATGTGTGTGTGAAATAATAAAACTATTTCTTAAATGCTTAGCAACAATAAAATGCACAAACACATACATATATGTAAAGATAAGTCAAAAAGTGTTGCAATTTAATTGGATTTTGTATTAAATTCATTGGAACAATTGTTGGCTTTGTTTGGCTCACAAAATGTTGTAACAAATCACACAGCTGCGTTTAATTGAAAAATATAATAAAATATATATTTGTGTGTTTATGTGTGTGTGTTTTTTTGTGTACATCCTTTAGCGGTTTTTTTTGATTGAATTCACATGAAATGTTTGTTCGCGCTCATAACGTGCGGCAATAGAAAATGCATGAACAATTTATTGATTGATTGATTGCTTGATGGCAGCGACGTGTCGACGCGACGCGTTTCAACGCTCATTGCTCGAGTATGGCTCTTTGTTTGTACGTTTTTATTTTGATGGCAAAACTCGTCGTAATAAACGAAGTCATACACATGTAATTACAATTAATTTTCATTTAGCACCCGACAACAACAAACTCGTGCCAAATTGCAGCAAAAGCCTCTACTTACTTTGGCCGGATGAGATGATGATGTGTGTGTGTATGTGTGTTTTATAGCGTCGACAAATCTGGCTTTCTTAATCATAAAATAAATACAAGTCATACAAGGAACCAACAAAGCATTTACTTAACGACCATTGCGAGGAGTGGATTCTGAGCTTTCGAAATATTTATGCAGGAACTTTTGTTATAAAAAAGGGAATTTAAGGTTTCACTTAACTGGCACTTGAAGCAACTGGGTTATCGTATCCTTAACTTAACCATAGAATTTGATGTAAAAGTGGATTGATTCACAAGCGGTGTTCATTCAGTGAAATCTTTATTTATTTTAATAGGTTTTTGGAAGGAACGAATATTTATTATCTATATACATTAAGAATCTTATCTTATAATTTGTCTTAGGCAATTCTAACTCTAAGGTTCCTGAGCATAAGATGCATAATCGGACAGCTCTTCCATCCAAAACTGAGTCTTCTTGCACTGATATACTCGTTGAATAAACATCTATAAGTAGCTCGATCATCTCTTCTTTCCCCTCAAAGTTAACTCAACAGCTAAGCTTCGGTTAAAGCGCCACACAAATCGCTTTAAACGCGAAAACTAGTTTGTGTAGAGATTTATTGGCATAGCTATGAGATTATTGCGCATCACGGATTAATGCACTAAATGGCACTCAGCGTGCAGAAATTCAAAAAATATAAACAATAAACATGTATTATATTGAAACTAACGATACAAATATTTGTTTATATGCAAACAAACTAAATGCCATTAAGCAAATATTTGCAGTGGCATTTTTATTCCGACTAAAACTAACTGAGGCTCGCAATAATTTGCAAAATGAACACAAAAAGTATCAAATATTTTTGAATGAATATTTTTAGATTTTTGTATATGTGCACTTAATGCGCATGCATGCAGCTGCATACATTTGTGAGGCACTGCGGTGTGAAATTTAATTTGTTGCATGCCTCAAATAAACAAATTTTGATTCAATTTGCGGCTCCAACGGTTGATGGCTTACTTAAACAAGGCTTTTGACATATTGCTATGAAACAGTTAATTTAAATGTGATTTTTATACAGTCTTTAATGTGATTTCATATTACACTTTATCAATCATAAATTGACTTTAAAATCATTGACTGTATTTGACTGTAATCGACTTGCCACTCACTGCATGCCGCTTCCTCACCTTCTGCCACATCCTCACCTTATCACTTACCACAATTTCGCAGCTCTGACTTTGCGTACTCATGAGTTGGCCCAAAGCGCTGGCTACGCAGCTAAGCCAGGGCAGTGTACGTAGTAGCTGCTGCTGTTATAATTAGTTTGGCTGCATTTTCACGCAACGTGCCTCGCAGCCAAACATGTGCCAGTTGCCACGTTAGCCGCCACCCGCCTGAGATTCGGTAATCAAAAATGCACGCATTCCAAATGGCCCGATGGCCCCTTAGTTGGCAGCGTTGCTTTTTGCCTGGACCGCCATGCGAAGCCGGCTAATGGAAACGGCTGACAAGCCAACTGCTTAATGAGGATTCACGTTAACCAAACAGCACGAAGCTCTAGTGATTGCCAAACATGATTGGCTTTCGTCTAAAGGGCAGTTGTCAGTTGCCGATTTTTGTCAAGTCAACAACTAAGGCAAGAAATATGCCAAAAACTTTGAATTTCTTTAAGTTTTCAATTGAAAAAGTAGAAAAATGATTGTGGATAGTAAGATACAAGAGAGAAATAGTTTGGTTATTTACTGAACCATATACATATATGAATAGAGCTTTCGTTTTTGGCGAGAATATGTTAAGAAAGAACCCTTCGCCCATACGAAGTTAAATGTCTAATAGTTTTAGTTTTTTCTCCCTTTTTGATAACATTTGTTTGATCTAAACATCCTTTTTAGCATGTCAGCTGACAGATTTAAAGCGTGCATGGCAATCCTTCATCTTCTTTTTTACTTCACACATTTTCTCTCACTTTGGAACACTCCGGCCAATCTCTCAGTCACTTTGTGTTGCTTTTCGTCTCCCGCTGGGCATTTTGGTTGCCTTATCAAGTTGGCGCCTTGTTGGCAGGCAACTGAAACCTTAGACAAACTTTGTGCATGCCAATGATATTATATACTTATATATACATATATATTTTCATTCTTTTTCTTCTTCCGTTTTGCGTCATCATTGCAACTCCATTGTCAAAGTTGTGGCACTCGTGAGAGTTTCGCAAGTGGAAGACAATTTCACGAAAAAACTGCAGCCCGGTGCGTTAGACAAATACCAGAAAAAAAAGACGAAAAGAAGCATTGAGAAAAATAGATGAACGACAAAACGACTCGCCTGTGGTATTTTAAGCTAAGCGCTAATTATATGTAAATAGATCTTACGCAGCTGCTGCTCAAGGTGCAGTGATAATTGGCCCTCATGTTGACAACCAGATAACGTTCTTTGCGGCATTAAAATACCGTTGTAAGTTCTTGAATCAAAGCAAAACGCTTTACTTGTACAAGCTAGAGAAATATTTGATATTGCTATTGAAAAGTAAATTCGCAGCACATCAAAAAGCATTAGCTAAAAACTTTTCCCTTACTTGCTTATGAATAAATTGGTATGTATTTGAAATTGAATATGAATAACTAAAAGAAGAGTAGCCAAGAAAATTAACATTGACAATAACAAAATAATTAAATTTATTTATATTTTCTTGACGTTTTTCTCACATTTTGTTTAAGGATTTTATTAAACGATTTAGAAGGAATTCTAAATAATTATTGCTTGAGTTGATGGCTTTTAATTTTAAATTTGCCAAGCTTAATTTATAAGTTAGTTTTTCTTTCTTTATTTTCAAGATGCTCAGGAATTTGTGTCAATTATAATTGAATTGAATAATTATTTGAGCAGCCTAATCAACTCAAGAAAAACAAACGAAATTTATTACACAGCATATTATTTTTAATCAAATGTTGGCTGCAATTAGCCAAAGCCCATTTGCATAAATTCCTTTGCATTTAAGTCATTAGCAACCGAAAAAATTTCATTACACTTTGTCGTGCGTGTTGAGCTTCGGGAACAGCATTCAAAATTTGCAAAAACACAAAAAAGGAGACGATGGCAAGAAAAAAAGCGCACAAAATTACAAAATGAAACCGGAAGGTGGCTGGCTAAGAAGCATTAGAGCCGAGTTAGATGAAGGAGGTGCTCAGGCAAAAAAGAGGGGGTAGGAGATATACTTAGTAGGGGGTGCCATATGAGCGACAGCAACCAACACGTACAAAACGCATAAACATTCTTGCTTAAGTGAGTTTGTCCATAAATTCTCCAACTTGAGTTGCAACTATGCGTTAGAAGGGGGAAGTAAGGGGATAGGAAGGGGCAAGGGGAAAGGCACTGCCAACTTGTTACAAAAAATACTCAAAATGTATTCGAGTGTTTGGTTGGTTCAGTTTTTGGGTTTTTGGTTTCGGTTTCGTTTACTTTTGCATTTGTAGTTTTATTTATGCAGCCGCAGGCGATGCAAACTAAAAACCGAACAAGCAGATACAAAAATATGCTCCTAATTCCGGACTATTGCTCCTCTTCATCTCCTTTTTTTGGCCAGTGAAGCTAACTCAATCTGTTTGGCAGACTAATTTTATGCTTTTCGCTTACTTTCTTTATTATATTTATGAAATATTCATAGAATAATTAATGTATATTTAATGGATCATATGTGACCCGGAACTTTCAAAAATCTTGTTCAATTATTCATTGGCTACACTTGAGCTTCCCTATTTCGGTCTCTCCCTCTCTTCTTCTCCATCTTCCTACTCTATGTCTCTGAAGTGACTATCTAAATACTGAAAGCAGCAATTACCATCACAACAATGTCCATATAATGCAAGTATCCGCTGGGAATCAATGGCAACATCTTTGCCAGCGTCAGCTATGAAGTAAACTGTCCAAAAAAACTTCACTTGCATACTTTATTGGCGCGCGCTTTGGGAGCTTAAGAGAAAGGGACAGAGCGAGAGCGCGAGCGAGCGCGTTAAAGAGCGACACGATGGCTATCGTAGCAAACAAAAAAAGAGTAAGAGAACAAAGCGTATAGTAGCGAAATAGAAGTGTAAAACACATCACTGACCTACATTAAGCGCAAATTTATTTATGCCGGCTGCCAAATTGGTTCCCCAATGCGTTCCCTGTGGCAGTGCCCTTATGACTATGACGGATATGGTTGAATTTTTTGGCTTTCCCGGAACGTCATTGTTATTGTTGTTATTATTATTGTTGTTGCTGCTGCTATTACTTGTTGTTGGTCATTGGTTCTAATAATAATGGTTTGTAATTTGCATAAATAATGCTTGATTTTTGCATCAATGGCGTCCGCATCTTGTATGTAAGTGTGTGTTCGTGTGTGTGGGTTTGTGTTGTGAATTTTAAATGATTGAATGGTTTGTCCTGTGGGAGAATGCTTAGTTAACCAGCTGGTAGATGGACTCAATTTATCGGCAAATTGTAAAGGAATTCAAGTTGTAAAGGCTTTGCATTTAAATCGATAAATTATAGAATGATAAATATAACAAAATCAAGAAACGATAAATTATTTTTATTATACTAAGTATTAAGCAAATATAAAGTCAAAACTTGTTGGTTAAATAAAATATGTTACATAGACAAATAAAATTAAAAATACTATTCATAAAATGTTACTTCAAACTTTGTTTTCTCTATTTGACAGCTTTTTATACCAATATGTTTTATCTAAAAACCAAACTGAACTCAACAATAAATTTTCAATTGGCAAACCTCAAATTATGCATTCAACGAGCTTGGTTGTTTGCAAGAACCGCAAAAGGATTTCGTTAACAGTGCACTGTTATGCTTAACAGAGTTGTGCTCCACAACGAATTTTGCTCTTAAAACCGAATTCGCTCTCTTGCAATTACTAAGGGCACACAGGCTGAAACTTCGTTTTTGTTAGTCGGCAACTTCGTTATTCACTTCATGTTACGAACTTCGCGGCTCTCTTGTTCGGCAGAGCCGATGGCATTTGACGAGCAGCAACGAAGCACAGCACAGTCTGCCACTTGGCTGTGGACTTGGTGTAATCAGTGCGTGAGGCTAAGTAAATTAGTTTAGTATGATTTTAGTGCGCAACGCTGACGGACGCGCTACGCGAAATACGCTTACGACACCAAATATATTTTTAAGGCGACTAACACGCGTTTTGTTTCTGTGTGTTTTTGCTCGGTATTCGTGTGGGCTAGCGCTAACTGTTTAGTGAGTTGGTTAGTAAGAGTGTTAAGCATGTAACGGCATATTTGGATTCAATTAAGCATCTCTGGCCGATGCGTTTAACAGTGCGCGCCTAAAAGCATGCAGCATCAATTTGTACACTGTACGTAAGCCGAATAATATTTAGAATTGAAATAATGCTACAAAACAAATAAAATACCAACAAATATATATGTAGAACTTTGAAGGAGAGACAGCAACGTCAGCTTCATTTTCGTACTTCATCTTTCACACGACGTTTAACGCAATTTGTGCAGCGACATTTTGCTTTTTGTGCTCGCTCTTCCATTTTAAACTGCTGCTGGCATCGTAAGGAAAACTTTGACATTGGGTCGGTCCCGTTGACTGTTTACTTTGCAACTGCAACTTGAGCTGGTGGCAGTCGTGATTGCAATTTTGGTGGCCCATTCAAGCGTGCCTCATTATGGCTGATAGTTTTTGGCCATCCATATTACTCTCGCTTGCATATACTAGGAAATGTAAATGACAATAAACTGGGAAACTGGGCAACTGGGAAGCTGGGAAACAACTCAAAAACAAAAACGTTTCCTTTATCGTCGCATATCGTTGCACATAGAACAACTGTTATGCAATTTAATTGCGGTTTTTATATCCACTTAATAAAAATATGTTTTCTAACGGTTTTTTTTTTTTGTTTTTGCTTTGTTATCATATGGAATTTTTTATTTGTTTTAATTGGGCAAAAACGCTAAAGCATAACGTATGTGGTTTTGAAAAGCTTTGAGCTTAGTTTTTCTTTAATCAAGTCATAAAATAATATTATCGCATCAAATAGAATCCGCAATTTCGAAAACAAAAATTAATGATGTGGAAAAATTTAAATTTTATTACATTTACTTTTGATATCATATCAATTTTATATGAGAATTTCTCTTTATTATTATCGTTTGACTGATGGTAACTAGCTTTTGAATCGTAGACAAAGAGAGGTTAAATTTTTTCGATCAACTCAGTTTGTAAATGCCGAATATAAGAAAATATGTTTCTTATGGATTTTTAAGCTTCGTTAGAAGAAACTCATTTTATGTGTTGCTGCCCAATAATTTACTTGAAACCCCATTTGAATGCTTTAACATTTTTTATATACATATATTTAAATTTGAGAAATACTGCTACCGTTAATTCTGCTTCCGCTGCACCCTCATGAATGCTAATGAAATGGCTTAGAGTTTCAGCTAAAACTAACAAATTTAACCAGCTTGAGTTAGCCATATTGCCAGGCTAACATACACACACACACACACACACACAAATGTGCATCGCCCATAGCACGACTCACGCAGCTGCCATAAAACCAACATGAAATTTGGTGCATCCACTGAACGACCCTCGCTTGTGGCTGGGTCATTCAATAACCAAGCTAAAATATGCACGCAACAGAGCCGCCGCATACCAAAACGGGGGAGTCCAAAATCGATTTTAGATCTCTGTGTGTTTAAAATAAATATTTTACTGGAAGCTAATTTTTTGTTAATTCTTTTTGCATTGTGAATAATTATATTTTAAATCCGGATAGTTGTGAGAAATTTAATATGAGTTTGGAAGTTCATTTATTTCATTAATTCTCTTCTTTGGTTTATTGTTTGGTGATTCTTTTATGATTTCATTAAGTATTTTTCCATTTTTCATTTTCCATCAAAGTTTTATTTACATATAATTTAGGAACTGTTTGAAAAGAAAAGAACACATACAAAAAACGTATTTTTTTTTGCACCCCCATCGAACAATTGCTTGCATACGCTACTGACACGTTCACACATAAACACACACTCACACACATTCACGCACACATTTGGCCAACAGCGTCTCGTGTGCTCGTATGCGTGCGGTGCAAATATGTATTTTATGCTCTTTGGACGGCATTTTGGGTTCGGGCGATGCTGCTGTCCGCTAATTAGGCAATATGCACTCGATTGTGTTATAATCATTAAAAACGGAAAATGCACGATAACCACACGCACATGCACACACACACACATACAAATGCAATGCCACAAAAACGTTATTTTTAGAAATGTTCAAAAATGTGAGCATAAATGACGTTGAAGCAGCAATTAAAAGCCACCAACAATTTTGGTAGCTTTGAGTTTGATTGAAGCTGTTGTTCATTTCGCCTGTTAAATTGGAAAAAAAATATATAAAAACAAGAGAAGATAATTGTTAAATAAATTAAATAATTAAAATTATTATTTGTGTAAGGAAAAGAAATTTTCCATCGGAAAAGTTTATGAATTTTTAATTCCGATAGGGGTAACTGGCAAGTACAGAAGCAGCATAAGTGCTCTGAAGTTTCTTCACTCTTCATTTACATATGCACTGACAAAAATATGGCATTTAGCTAGCCTAACACAAACAGAATCAACATTTAAGCTGAGATATGAAATGTGAATTTTTCATAAACCATTTGCAACCTACAAATTTACTAATTTAATTATTTGTTATTTATCTTTTATGTTATCATGTGAAACTTTTGCGAGAAAGAGATTTTCATAAGGTATTTTTTGTTGGTTTTAAATTTATTAAATATTTGTAGGCAACTTAAAGTCAAAACTTTGAGATGGTTGGTTGGCAGGAGGAAGCCAACAGGAAACGGATGTGAGCGAAAGCAAACACGTGTTGTGAAAATCTTTGCTGTTTGCTGCAACAATGTAAACACTCGCCTTCAAATACACACAACCAACACACACACACATCCTTCCTCTTTCCCCACCGCTCATTGCATATGTAAACCGGCTTGTAAGCTGGCCAATTTTTTATGTATTTATGCATTTCTTTCTTCATACAAAAGCATCCCGCGTCCCTTACCCACACGTCTGCCTCCGCATTAAAGTTGCCTGTTGGGAAAATGCATCAGTGCAGCAACAACAACACCTCCTCCTGAAGACCACGCCCAATGTCCATAGTAGGTTAATCAAATGCAAGACGAACAAAAAAAAGTTGCAATACGCGAAGTTGTGATGATGGTGCTGGCAAAAAAGGCTGGTGGCGTAGGGGGTTGGCTAGTTAGGGTGTGCGGGGGTGTCAGAGCTCGTTGTGTGCGTGTTATATTAAAAAAATGTTGAGCTGAAGACAGTACGAGTAGCAGTAGGAACAGCAGCAACAACATAAGCAGCTGCACACAAAAGAAAACTGACAACTGACGTGGAGACGTGGACAGGGCGATGCGACGTAAACGGGACAGGACAGTGACTTGATTCATATTTTTCTTTCTCTCTTTCTACCCAACGCAAGATGCAGTCAGAGGATAAGACTTCAGCTCGATATGAGAACTCAAACTCAGTCATGTGCACATTTTAATCTTTTGATTAATAAGATACACAATGTCCAATAAATTTCGAGGATGATCGATTTTATTGAATGAGTAAACTTTAACTTTTATACCAAAGCTGGTATATAATAAAATAAAATAAATAGCGAACAATAGAGAAACATAATGAAATCATTTACATATATTAGTTATCTTTATTATAAATTAAGGCATGGGCATAAAAAAATAAACAAACCAAATATAATAATGCATTCCAAACTGCGAATGATAATGAAAATATGTAAAGGAAGAATGAGACGCGAATGTCAACAATGCAAACAAAGAATTCACAATCTGACAGCGATTTCCGTACAATGTCAACTGTTTTGGCAATACGAAGAAGCAATGTTGTGCCAACAATTTATCCAAACGAAATTGTTACACACACATTTGCCAGACGATGTTTATGACCAGCAGCCATTTGGCTTAATTCGCTTGACGCTTTATGCATATTATGAGCGACAGGAGGAGCGTGGCGGCGGCAACTTGAGTTCCCGGCAACACCTACTGCTGCCAAAAACGATGCCAGCAGGTGACATAAAACAAGCCTTTTATGTGACAAGCTGCTGTTGCAGCGGTTGCCGACACGCAAGGGTGGCCAGAAATACCGTATATATGGTATAGCATAGCAGCAGGGAATGCCAAAGGAATGCGGCAAAGAATGAATAAGTGAGGCGAGCAAAACATCGCGTGAGAAATGTGAAATGTACAAATATATATAGTATGTATACTGTACTATAAACAAGAATGCGATGCAAGAGTGCTCTGTGAAGGGAATGGGAACGAAGGACAATGGGAAACAATCATTTGTTATTTTGTTTTGCCGAAATAAGCAAAAGAATTCAAGGCAATGTGACAGTGGAAGGCGGATTAGCGGCTTCGTCTGCCTTTTCAATCCACACAGCCTGAAATCATTGTTAGCCATTTTGTTGTTTGTTTGCTTTCCGAGCGCGCGCGCTGCTGCCACAATTCATTGTTTGTCATTTAACATTTGATTGACAGTTGGCGATAAAAACCGAGAAAGCAAAACGAAATCAAATGAAACAAAACGCAATCTGAGCCAAAACAAAAGAAAAGACATGTCCCACAAAAAAAAACAGTTACAGTAAACACAACACAACAAGCAGTAACAATAACACAAACACCTTGCCACCAAAACCCTCCACAGACAACTGCCAATCGAAATGAAAATGTTAATGATGCGTAGCCAAAAAGGTGTCAACTGCTTAGCTGAAAATTGCTTCGTGCCTCGCCAACTGACGCTGACTTAGGACGTCTTTAGCTCCGTTTGGAGTGTTTGACTGTCATTGTGTCCGTCTGTCGGTTGGGCTATTTATCGTTATGACATTGTTTGGCTTTTGGGCTGATTTGCCTAGGGAACGCCATCTGCTCCATCTGCCATCTCTCTCTTTTGTTAATCAAAGCTAACGCAAAAGCGGCGAGCCAGACTCGACATGGGAATATTTTTGGATATGCTTATGAAAAAATATCAAATCAAAGCATTATGAATTTTGGGATTTTTTAAGACAACATTTATTGCACTTGAAGGCCTAAGAGTCGGTTTCAGGATAGTCACAGTTCTGTGTAATAAAATTAACGAATTCAATAAACATTTGATAGTTGGCAACTTTAAGCTCGTTGTTGTTTTCCGTCAAGGGTTTTGCTGACAACGATAAATGTGCAATTTATTTTATTAATTACATCTTCCTGTTTTATTTTTATTGGTTATCAATAATAAAAAAAAATCGGTATTGTTTGCGGGCCAACATCAAACGACAAAAAGTATCTGTCATAATGCGTAAGCCACGCCTGGTAATCATTTCACATTTACTCAATTACGTCCATAAATGTCGGATGTGGCCCAATTTTGGGTTGGCTTTTGGCGGTTTATTTTTTTGCTGCCGGAGACTTCATGGGCCATTTCACGACAACCGGTTAAGCCAATTTATTAAATAAAAAACCATTTGTCACATTTTATTCAAGTTTTCAACGCCGGCTTTGTGTTTGTGCGTGAGTTTGTTTGCTGCGTGGCACGTTGCCTATCTTTATGACATTTCCAGCTTGGGCAGTGAAACAGAAAACCCCAAAATGTCATAAAGCCGAAACATTGCCAGCCATTGCTGCTAAAAGGCCAGCAAGGGCACAAAAGGGCGACGAGGGCGAACAAAAACAAAAAAACAATAAGAACAACAAGCTGGACAAAAGGTCAGGCTAACGTTTTTCTTCATTAATTTCACCTGGTCAACTGATAAAAAATGAAACCAAAAGTCGACAGCAGCGATGATCGTAAAAGTAATATGTAATAACCAGATAATAAAAATGACAAGGAACCTTTTATTTCTATCTTTTTATACCCTAAACAGCTGAATTAGCAAAAAGGGTATAATGGTTTTGTGCAAATGTATGTAACAGGCCGATCTTGATCAGCAACAACCGCAGAGTCGATTGTACGATCCATCCAATTCTGAAACATAGTTATTATCGAAACATGCAAGCACTGATTGTTTGGTGTTCAGGGTATCTTCTAGTCGAGATTTCTCGAGTAAAGGATTATTAGTTGTTATCTCTGTTCATTTGAGGAATGAGACAATTTTTAAACATTGTCAGGACTTGAATCAAGCCAGCAAGCACTCACAATAAGTCCAGAGAGAGAATAAGAGACTAAAGACAATAGCCTGGCACTTGGTGCTTATGCCCCACCGCAATTAGTTGATTGCTGAGAGGCTCAACTTCATCAAAGATTGTAAGTGCCTTTCAATTTCATAGCTGTCCATTGCTCCTCTAGCTTACACCCAATCCCCCGCTACCTTCCCTCAGACCAAACTCCTCCTTATTTCGCTTTCGACGGAAATTAAACTTGTCCAAAAGTTTAAATGCCTTTCTAGCCGCTTTCCGTTCTGTGTGTTTCGCCTGACTTTTGTTCTCAAGTTGCCATTCGTTTTGCTTCCCTCTGGCCAACAGTGTCCCACATAGTTTCCATTTCCATTTATTGTGTGTGTGTGTTCTCCGAGTTTTCTAATTTACGCGCAGTGCACCAGGCAAATTAAACAAGGCATCCGATTTATTGCTGAACTTTCTCTTTAAATGCACTACTTGGCTATGAATTTTGTGGTGGACCATTTTCCACTTACTTTAGCGACAAATTAACCATGTCAAGTTACTCATACGCCGAGTTATTCGACTTTATAAATTGTTAATGCCCTTGGTGGCCTTAAGTGGAGGTGATGAGTCATGGCTTTGATATCTTTTATGTATTAATGCAGTAAATATTCACAATTAAAATATTAATTAGGCTATAACTAAAATGTTTTCTAATAAGTATTTAATCTGACATGAGTTTATGTTTTTAAACCCATATAATAATATTTTAATTTATATAGATATTAACAATTATTAGATTTTCAAGGTCGTACAGATAGAATATTTAATTTGATCTAAAAACGACTCTTTAATTTATTTTCTCTCTTTTACACTCTCTTGCAAACTGAGAAGCGCTGCTCGTTCGGCCATAATTAAGCCACAAAGTTGCCAACTATTAATACCATCTACATATGTATATGTATGCTGTTAGCACATAATTTATTAGCGCTTATAGACACAGGCAAACGGGGGGGCTTGAGGGCTTTTGAGTAGCTCAGAGCGTTATGCAAATGAATAAATAATGAAATAATATTTAATAATGCCATGATGAAAACTTACAGGAATGCACAAAACAGTGAAATTTATGAAAACCTAACAATATACAAAAAAAGCAATATAATAGTTGTAATGAATGTGAAAAAAAGTATTATAACCATGCAATGCATTTTAATATATATTTTTTTGCAGTTGAGGACAACAACATCAACTCCAAAGGGAACATTCCCTTGCCAGCGGCTGCAGTTGTGCTATGGAAAATGTGTTTTGCCATTCAACGCAGAGCTGAACAAATTGTTGCGCGTAAATATTTAACCGTCGCGCAATGAATTGAAAGAAAGAGCCCCAGAGATAAGGAGAACACATTTTTGCACAGATAAAGAATATGAGATTCTAGCAAACAGACATTAAAAACAAAACATTTATACAACAACAGCAGCAACAACCCAATGAAACTATGCAAGTGCCGGCCAACGTGTAAACATTGACAAAAAGCGAACAGCAACAATAACAACTGAAAGAGAGAAAAAAGCAAAAACTACAGAAGAAAAAAAAAACAGCAACAAACAAGCAGCTCAGAAACGCATAAACAAATAAAAATGAAAATTAAAATATTTCCGCTGACAGCGGATGCAACAACGTTGGCGCAGCGACGGCGCCGCGTAATGAAACTGCAACGGAAACATAAAATGCCGGAAATATGCTCATGGCTAATTGTTGCCGCTGCCGCCGCCTCAGCCACTTGGCTGACCCTCTCCCGGTCCACGGCCGCCGCACAGGAACCCGACGATGACAGCGAAATGCATCAGCATCACATGGATCTGCTGCATCATCAGCAACAGCATTCAGATTTCATTATTGGCGAGTCCGAGGAACGAGATCACATAGCACATCATTTGGGTGAGTTTAAAATCAAACTTTTGAAGCTTATGGTTTAATGTGAAAATAAAATACATAAGCAAAGTAGCATATTGACATTTATAATGCACAAGTATTTAAACAAACATAAATATCCAATTAAATTGAATCATGCAGTAATTTTGTTGTTTTGTGGTCGAACATAAATATTTAATAAAAAATATGTATTAAATTAAACATTTTCAAACGGAATTAAGATTGCTAATTGCTAGTTATTAAAAGTGAAAGGTCACCTTTATTTAATAATTTAAAAATGTGGCAAATTTCAAATACACAAGAACAATTTGAACGCCAATTTAACTTTATAACATTTTTAATAACTTTATCTAAAATTCATTTTATAATATACATAAATATTTAGATAATGGTTGAAGGTTTACATAATCCAATGAATTTATTTCAAACATTGAACGAAGTTATTATGAATTTTTAATCAATTTATTGTATACCACCAAAATGTTGGAAGGGTTTTTTTTTTAATAATATTTGTGATTTCATACCGCTCATCAAACAAAAGTCCAGTATTAGGATGCACTCGTGCAAGTCCTTAAGGAATATAAAAGCTTATTAAGCATCAGAAGTGTTTTATATATATCAGAGATGAATTTCAGCCACGTCAATTCTTGGTTCAATTTTTGGCTGCACAGCAGAGCACAGTTGTCATTTTGATACACACACAGAGAAGGAGAAGAGTTAAAAGGGGGGGACAGCTTGGGAGCTATCACGCTCTATTTGCGTTTTCGTTTGCTTTTTGCTAAGCACAAGGTCAACTTGGCGCGGCTGCCAAATGCCAGCAAACTTTTAAGTGTCGCTAGTCTTCCTCTTTGCCTCTCTGCTGGCCGATCTGTGTGTCACTTGAGCGGAATTATGTGACTGGCAGCCAGTTAGGCAGTGGGTGAAGTTTGCCCAAAAAACCCAACTTTGGCTCATTGCACACTGAGGGCAGTTTTTGAGCACGTGCTTGACTGAGTTTTAGTGGCTATTTAAGTTGGGCCCAAGACTTAAGCCGTTTTCAGAATAATTAAAACGCCCACATGTCGTATGCGTATTCCGAATGCTGTGTGTCTGCTGTGGTCTGACATTCAGTCTGTTGATCTCTCTCTCTCTCTCACGCTTTCGCTTCGTCTGTCTCTCTCGTACCTAAATACGCACACACACACATGCCACATGCCACATGCCAGACCAGGGAAGCCCCGACCCGTGTTTGTGGCCACTTAAGTTTTCTTTGTCCATGACTTGTGGGCTGCCGCTACTCCTGTGGGTGCTCAACAAGTGGACAACAGTTGACATTGTTGAACATTGTTGAACCACTCAAAATCCGTGTTCAAACATGTATCTTTATATACATATATGTCTGTGTGTGCTTAATATTAGAGCATCAACTTAGGCCAGTGACTTGGAGGACGCACAGAGAATGTGATTGACAATCTGATTGATGGCGCTTTGGGTCGCTGGACAGTTTTTGGGCTTGTGACTTGACATGTTGACCAAGTTTTTTAGTTTGTGATTGCACTGGCATGTAAAACAGTATGTTTTCAACACTTTTATGATAAATTGATTGAGAAATAACTTATTAAAATTTGACGTATAATTCTAATGATTGGGGCTTTAAATAAATTGTTGTACATATTTATAATTTATATTTTTTAAACTTTTTTAATGGCCCTAACTTTGCTAGCGAGCAATTAGACTAGTAATTATATACTTTGAGTTAAAAATAACATTTAATATAATCAGTTATTTATTTCTTTTCATAATGAAAGAATACTTCATCCCGATATATGTTACAAAACATATTTTCTCCTCGTTTATAAGTTTTCAAAGTCAAAAAGAACAAACATTTTTTATAAATAATAAATAAAGTTAATAATTCACTAAACACAATAAACTATTTAATTTTGTGTGTAATAAAAAGTTGTGTTCCAAATTTATAACCATAGAAATAATTAAATACCTGTAACCCGAAACACAAAAAAAAAAACATTTTGTGCTTTATGTATATTAATGTATAAACTTATAAACTTTTGCCGTTCAGCTATCAAAAACTTTTCGCCTCAGTCATGCATGACTGTGTGCCTCTGCCAATGTGTGTGTGTGCGTTTTAATAGCATTTTAATCACGTAGTCAAAACTTTATCGCTATATCAATTTTTTGCTCTCAACGTTTCTTCATTGCGCACGTTACGTGCTAGCTGCCTGACATTGTCAAATTAAATTTCAGTCCATGATTTCATTTCAGCTCTCGGCTTCTCATGTGCATTTCGTAAAATTAGTTAGCAGTGCCACGCCCGTGTTTTTTTTTTGCTTTACCCCACTCCTCAACACCCGGCAATTCCGTGTGCAGCTAAGCATTCGGCCCCCAATCGGTTGGCTGCAATTGTTTGACAATTTTTCAACAGTTTTCTCAACTGACTGCAAAACTGTCGCCCCGCCCACAAACACACACTCTCCGCTCTCATCACCCCTCTCTCCGACACTGCCATTTTACGTCATTCTTGCACATTGTTTTTGTTATTTGGCGGTGTATGTGTGTGTGCATCTTTCACACGCTCTTGCGTTGCTGCTAAAAGTATGCAACACTTTTTTGCGCTTTGCATTGTTTAGCGCCTCGCTCGGCCAAAAGGGCGGATGAGCAACGTGCCGAACAGCATTTAAATGGGGAGGGGGCTGAGAAGACTGAAAAAAACAGAATGGCAATCACGGCTGATGTTGGCCTTTTGAGGCGTTGTGTTGCTGTTGTGTATGAAGTGTGTGCTTTTGTTTTTGTTCTTGTTTTTGTTGTTGTTTGTGTACATTTTTTTTTTGGAACTGTTGCTGTAATTTGTATTTTATTTTGTATTCTCCTCGGTTTTTGTTTGTCGTTTGTTTTTGATGCGCTTTACGGCTCTTGCCTCTTGGCGAATGTTTGTTTTTAACATTATTTCACGTTTGTATCGTTTGTTCGTGTCTCGTTTGAAGTTGCCTTTGTAGTTCTGTTACACACAAAATTTAATTTACCAGCGCTCGCAGCGCTTGGCTTGCCACTTTGCATTTGACCCACGGCCAGGGCCGCCGGCTGCATGGAGTCTTTAAATTTCTAATGAGAAACAAAAACCCCAACACTGTTTTATATTAGAAATGTGTCAGCCAACTGAACAAAACAAACACACACACACACTTTCGAAAACAACTCAATTAGCAAAAGTTTCGGGCCAAGGCAGCTGCAGTTTGTTGGGCTTGTTGATAAATGCGATATGTTAAAGTTGTTCAAATGTTTTGGGCTACTTCAAGCTGCTGCTAACATCTGACACATGACACCGCATTGGGAATGTTAACTGCACACACACATACACCCACACACACACACATTTAAACACTAAATTTGGTTCTGCTCATTTGAAAGTTACACTTTCCATGAATGTTTCAAAGTTGAATAGCCAATAAGAAGCAACTTTAGTTTTCCACTCGGAGACATGCAACAAAGTAGTCGAGAGAGAAAGAGCAAAAGATTCACACGCACCAGTAGTTTTTTAGTCTCACTTTCAGCATTTTCTCGACAATCTCTGCTCACGTACGCAACGAAAAGTTTCATAATCATCTGGCGAGTTTGCTGACCAACTTGGCCAAAAATGCATTGCGAGTCGTACATAACAAGTGCTTGAAGCTATTTAAAGCATTTATGGATTTTTGAGTAAGGTTTTTCCGTGAACAAAAATATATTTAACTTTAAAAAATGGTTTAGATGGAAAATATTACACACAACGTCCAAACATTAAAAATTAAAAAAAAAACCTTAAGCTTGAGTTGAATTAAAACTTAATATGCAAATTTAAAAATAAATATATCTCGCTTTTTTAAATATTAATTATTAATTTTACTACCTTAAAATGGGGCAGCCAAATTCTACCAAAAGTCCTCTCGGACAACTGACCCCAATAATTTTTGATTTTTATTGTACTTTTTGACAACAATTTTACTACACACAATAAATGTACACAGTTATTTCGCTTAGATGCCATTTCTATTATTTTAGTTTCTAGGACCTAAACGCAAAGTTTTAATTATTAAGTTAACTTTAAACTTTTTAAATTGTATCAGCTTTTGAATGGTTGCATTTTGAGTTGAAGTGCACTTAGGACAGACAATCTCCCAAGCTCCGCCTTGTCGCTTATCTGTGCCTCGAGAATAGAAAGGCAGCGCTGCCTTTGTGTGCCAACTACGTGAGCTGAAAGACAAAAATACACTTTTCAGATAAAATGCAACTATAGTTGATGGTGGACTTGAGGTCCCTAAAATATTTTAGGAACCCGAAAGTCTCTTGGGAATAATTAATTAGGGATATCTTAATCAATAATTTGATGTCTCTAAACTTAAATTTCAAGTAAAATTTAACCAGTGAGTAGCAAAAGTATAAAGCTTAAATATCACAATACAAAATCAACTTTTAAGAAATTTCAAATATAAATAAAAACCAAATCATGTCAATGTCAGGAAATAACAAAAAAAAGGAAATTCTTATGAAAATAATGCAAAAAAATTAAACTTCCTTAAGTCCTTTTTTTACCCAACGAAAAGCACTCGAAAAGAAAACAAACAATAAATCAGGGCTACTTTCAGTTACTTGTCGAATTCTTGCGTAATTCTAATCATTAGCTCAACAAAAAATAATAATAAATAAAAAGCATTTACAAATTGTAGACAAATTTGTGCAACTTTAAGGCACTTGTCGACACCTCTTCTTGCTTAGGTTCAGTCGTATCCGGAGCATTAAGCTTATATTCAGATGAAGGCTACTCAGCTACTTAAACAGCAGCCAAGCACCACTGTCTGCAATGTGCTGGGCTAATAAATCATTGGGACTTGACACTAAAATTGGCTTAAGCGCGTTAGCATTATGGCCAAAATCAACAGACGACGCAACGCGTCTACGCTAAACTCAGTTAAGGATCAGTGTAGATGCCGGCAGTCGCAGCAGGTGCGTTGCTTCACAAAATAGAGGCGCCACAGGATGCGTAAATTAATATGCTCGTGTACTTAACAGCAAAGAAAACTCACAGCTGCCCATTAATGCCAAAACCAACGAAAGGCGGCGGCAAAACACGAACATTTTTTTTGAAGGCATCTTTATTGTTTTTGTTGCATAATTTTTGCTGATACTTGAATATTTTCATTTGTGTCTTTAAGCTGTGCTCCATTTTTCGAGAGAGAGAGAGGGAGAGAGAGTGACAACAGCCCGTGTGAAAAAAGAACTTCAAGCATATTTTCTTGGCGCGTTGCCGCAAGGAAAAATGGCATAATAAATAAATCTACTTTGAATTAGCGCCATTTACTTTGCATTTATTTTTGCCGCCGTGCAATTTATGGCGTTCAACGTTTCAAAGGTTTTTCGTTGGTATTTGCTGTTGTTGTTATTTTTGGTGTTCTCTCAATTTTTGGGGCGCGTGCTTTTTGGCTAATGAAGTTTTAAGGTTTGGCCAACAGAGCCTACTCAAGCTCAGTGGCTTGTCCCAAAGAAAAGGTGAGCCCAATCAAGCGGTAAACAGAAATAGCTCAATTGTAGGTATGTTCATAAGCTTTTCTAGGCTTAATTATAAGGAAATGAGAGATGGGTATTCTAGCAGGAGACCTTTTGAGTTGAGTTGAGTTCAGTTGTTCAATCAAAAGTATTTAAAATTAATATTTTGTTTAATTTTTTGTCAAATATCTAGCAGGTAATTCAGCATTTGAATACCGTGAGAATAACGTTGAGTTTGTCAAATTTACATTCCAATTTCATTCCCCCCCTTTCACTTCACTCGATCTCTCACACTGACTGTCTCGCTGAGGGCCCTCATTTTTCGTCTATCTAAGCGTTTACTATTGATTTTTGTTGCCATTTATATGGCCACCTTGGCATACATATATTTTGCCCAGTTTTTCGGCACGATGACAGCTTGAGAAATAAAATAAAGAAGGAAAAAAAATTAAGTTATTTATAAGCGCAAAGGCCTTGGACTCTAACCGGTGCGTGCAGACACACTCGAGTCAATAGAGCAAATGAATTGGAATTCGGTGAAGGAACCCAATTGAATGGCAAAGCGTTGAAAGCGACTCGAATGGCAATAAGGAATACAAAATGCCAGGGAAGGGAATGGGTATGGGAAAGAAAGAAATGCCAGCCAAGGGAACAAATTTTCAATTAATTTTCATGTTCAACAATTCGGGTACTGTTTGCATTTTAATAAACGCCAAACACATGCTAACTACCAATGCATTTGGGGCATGGAATCTAACAACACAACAGTTATACAAGTGGTTGTTGCAGGGGGGGATGGTGGAGGTCGGTGAAATGACTTTGTGCAAATGTCACAGCTGTCTGGCAAGGCAAAAACATTTTGTTTGTTGTTTTTGCTTCTGTAACAAACGCACAAAAGTATGCAATAAATTCGATTTCAGCAAGGGTTGTCAGAAAAGAAAGGGGCGAGCTGCGAGGGCAACATCAAATGCAACCAGTAAAAGCAAAATCGGTTTGCTGATGCTGAAGTTTAGGCAGCTCCAGCCTCTTCTGTAATATGTTGTGTGTGTGTGTGTGTGTGTTGGAAACTGGCAAGTCAACCCCAAGTTTGCTGTCATATTGCTACTGCTGCTGTTGCTGTTGCACTGTTACACTGCATGTGCTGGCTTTGGAAACGCATTCGCAGAGGGTCCACAAAATGCTACGTGCCACCTCGACCAGACAACTCGCCCAGCAGCAATAACCAAAAAGAGTTGTAAAACTTTTCCCAACAAAAACAAGTATTCTACGCTTTCTTGCACATAATTTCTCGATGGTTTCGGCATGACGTGATTTAGCTGCTAGTTCAACGTGACCATGAAAATGGGGCAAGCACATCATCTATATAAGAAACTGGCTTCCTCCCCCCATTACTGGCAGGTTTTCACTGATTTGATAGTAACTGCTTGGCAATTGAGATGTTCCATGATTGACATCAAGCTAAGTACTTGGATATAAAAAAGCGCTTATACTAAAGTAAGAGTAACATTTGAAAGCTTATAAAAAAATAATTGTTTTCAAAATTAAATAAATTATTTAACATTTAAGTTTATCACCTTAAAACTCTTCGTTGTAATTGAAGCTAATCCACACACCTAATAACAATGCCACCTAAAATTGTTTATTTAACGCCCATCAATCAAGTAATTACACTTTAACATCGTTCAGCTGCCAATTGAAAGCAAAGCACTAATCCCGATATTAAAATCATCTCACAGTTCAATTAAATGCTAATTAAGTTATCTATCAGCTTTTTAGTCCACACGCTCCTAAACTGATTCCATTACAGCACATAAAAACTTAAATCACAAAGCGTTTTAGACTCAATTTACTGCCCACTACTTCCCCCTTCTATCCCTCTCTCCCTCACTCTTTACGATTTTCTCTCCCTCTAACATATTCTAAACACAGAACGCATAAACGTAAATCCATTTGCCATTTACCCATTTGGCCATTTACTAAATATTTTATGATGCGTGCATTGCATTGCATTACCTTTCTGGGGAATATATATACTTACATATATATATATATACATGACTGCCCTACCTCTCCCACTGGGTTACCCCCTTGTTGATGGTGCGTTTATTGATTTCGTCGCTTCATTCGCAGCTGGTGGCACAAAAGTCAAATTGCGCATTTTGTGCAACTTCATTTTGTGATCGCAAAAATTACAAGCTGCTCGTAAAAAAGGCGTCGAACAAATGCGCTAAGATATTGGAAAAATACATGAAGCGAACAGTCAAGGCTCCTACACCGCCTACCTTTACCCCTGTCCTAATACACCCTCCCCTTTGCCAAGACAACCATGTCAAAGCAATTCCCTTGGTTAAGCTATACGACCAACATTGCGGCTGCTATGTGTTTGCTTATGTGTGTGTCTGTCAGTGTGTAGGTGTGAGTGGGTGTGTGTGTGGGGCTTTTTGGTTTTTGGGCGGTTGCTGTGCAACCTGTTTATCTGTTCATATAGATGTGAACGCAGCTCAATGCTCAAACCACAAATTGAATTTCCACCAAAGCCAACCGAGCTAAAATTAACTACGTAATATCTTTAAATGTTACACTCTAACACTTCTTCTTCTTCTCTCTCTTTCGCTTTCTTTTGTGCATCTTTCACTCACTTTCAAACAACACTTTTCGTCAACGTGCGAACCCAAAGCGGAAATGCAAAATCACGAGGAGCTGCTGGAAGATATTCGCGAGGACACGGCCGTCAATGTGATACCAGAGAAAGGTAAGACGACTTTTCCTATTACTTCCGCTGCAACCATTTTTCTTTACACAGACAGGCAAAGCTTAATACGTAAGTTAAAGACCATGCTACATTTTAAGGTACTTGCAAACGTGAGAGTACAAATAATTGATTTTCAAAAGATTAGAGATGTTAATTTGGCATTTTTGTACTACTTTGCTGAAGATTTCTTGACATTTCTCATCGAATGCTGCTTAGATCATTAAGCTTTTAATTTATAAAGAAAAAATAAATAATTTTTTTAATATTTTTATAAATTATATTTAGTTTTTTCAATATTGAATAATTTTTTGTGCTTAAAAAAAACCGATCAAACCAAGATGATGATGCCAACTTTCTTTGCGCATGCTCACAGATATTTCTGTACTAACTATACTAAGTGGTGAAGTTATTCTGATTCAATCACAATTAGTTGGGGATGTGTTCAACCCATTACTCAGAGAGCTTGTATAAAAAGCCGTCTGTTAACACATCACTTGCCAATCAAAAAATTTGTATCAATTACAAGCAAAACATTTGTTCTGTGATTAGAACTCGCCTGCAAACAATTCAGTGCCGTTGGATTTAAACCACTGGGCTACAGAGCCACAGACACTCGTTAATGATCAAATCTTTATTTGAAATCGTCGGCAAAATTTTATTTATTTATTTCCAAAAAAAAATCCGCATATTTTGCTCTCTTTCTTTCTTGTTAGTAAGAGCAAACACTATTCGATGTGGTCAAAGTCTGACTTTGTCGCATGTTTTCCGTATCGTGTTACTTATCCCCAAAGCGTCACGTGCTTATTTCTTGGCCTCCTCCCCCGTCCGCCCTTCACCCCGTCGCCATTAAGTCAGTCAGTGCTGAGTTTGTGAGTTTGTGTCTGCCTGTCTTTAGTTGCTTCAGTTGCTTCAGTCGCTGTTCCTGTTGTCGCAACATTTTTTCTCGCTTTTAAATTTTATTTATTGTAAATTGTATTTGAAACGTGCTGAGGTTCCATTGCTGTAACTCCCACCCAACCCCACCGAAAAATAAAACTCAAGTCATGAGCTGAACTTGGCTGAAAGAATGTTTGTATGTGCCACATTGCCGTGTGTGTGTTTGTGTGTGTCGTGCAACTTAATAGAGTTGTTTAGCATTTAAATAGCGTCATTTGCCGTATTCTGTTGCTGTTGTTGTTGTGCTTAATAAGTCGAGTCGAGTCGAGTTGACTTAATAAAGTGAGCTTAAAGCTAAATTTTTGTGTAGAGTGAGCTCAAAACTCTGCTAAGTTAGTAGGCTTATGAATTTCTCAAGAATGCGGTCTTGAAAGCACTCAGCGATAAGCCAAAGCGGTTGCAAAATTGTTTTTTATATTATAAATTTAACCAGATATGCTTAGAGTACCTCAGCGAAGGCGCGTGTCAACTGCGCAAGCAACAAAAAAATCAAGCAGTTGCAATCACAAAGTATTTAATAAAGTTAAAGTTATGCAAAGCGTTGATAGGATTTCATTTGCTTTTTGGTTTCAGTTAGTTCCTTCCAGAATTTTCGTACCCGTTTCACTGATATATCCATATTCAATATCATTTTTAAAATCAAAGATTACAATTACAAAAATCCATAAGCCTCTTTTGCCTCGTATCGCTTACTCAGCTCAGCAGCTAAGCCACTTCAAACCAGAAATACAAACAAATCAGCAACCACAACAAATATCCCGATACCCTGAGAGGGGAAGGGAACTCAAAAACGATTTGCTGTATTCGCATATACTATATCATAAGCATTATGTTAAGTACTGAGGCACAAAGGGATGTGCAATAAATCCACTCAAGGCACAAGACATATGCACATTAAATCCTAATTTTATGTGCCCATAAATCCGCTAAACAATCACACCCAAGTCCACACCGAATGATGTGCGCCACTCAACACAACAACAGCTTACACAAACACACACGCACAACAACAAACCAAATATGTTACGAATATGCGAATTTGCGAATTTGCACATATTTACACACAAACGCGTTCCAAAATGAATGCCATAAAAATACGCGCAACGCTGCGAAGAGGCGAAAGAGGAGACAAGGGCGCGTAGGCTGTGCGGCAGGCACATATCAATATAAACGGAGCCAAATCAAATGAGTTGGCAAAAGGCAACAGAAAGCCGTTAGCCAGAGACAGGGAAAGAGAATGAACGTTAAGCCAGTGCTAGCGATGGAGTGTTAGGACAGTCTGTGGCAAATTTTTATTGACGCGACAGGAGTTGGGTAATCGAGCTTATTAGCTGGCGTCAGGAGGGAAGTGGGAAATAATCGTTGGTTATACGTAGGCAATTGGACTTCCTCTTTGCCGTTATTATTATCTAGTGGAGCGTACTTTCGGGTGCACAAAAGCGAAACATTAAGTAGATAAAAAAGTTGAAAGCTTGTTGCTTTTTTAAATTATGAGCCGACGTATAACAATTATTGTCAATGCTTTAATCAAAACTCGTTGCATTTATTTGAACAAATTAGCGTGTTAATGAATTTTGTTACATTAAAACAGCATATGTTTAACATTAAATTTTCTACTAATTGTTTAATGAATAAAATTATTTCAATATTAAAAATATAATTTTTGGTTCAAAACATAATGCTATTATCAAAATCTTTATCTTTTTTAAAGCTGATTGAAAGAAATCATCTAACGATCATTTTTACTTTCTTGTTGATAGGAATGTACCCTGTTGACCGATTAGTGTATACAAAGCGGCGTTGAACGTGATGTTTAGCCGGAGATTAGGCGACAATCCGCAACATGACAACACACAAGCACAACACAACAAACATACACATACAACAAACAGCTAAAAAGCTGAACAACATACAAAGTTCTTGTTCGTATCGTGCATTACATTCCAAACTTTCTTCGCTGTTTGCGTCTTGCTAACCACATCAATACACATAAAAAAAAAAAATCATACTCATACTCAATGTGCTCTTTCTCTCAGTGTGTGTCTCCCTCATTCATTCTGTCGTCTGTCTTTGCTTATCACATTGTTTACGCATTTTGAGTACAAGATTGCTATGTGTTGATTTGCTTTAACTGACGCGTGCCCCGCATACTATAAGAAAGCATCTTCAGCCGACGGCTCCTTTATTTATTTTTATTTTATATTTTTTATATTTTTTCTTGCTGTTTTCATAACATTCTGGGGCGTATGCGTAACGCCAGCTTTGTTGAGGTCTCCTTGGCATGTCAGCGACACAAACATCCAAACACACACACACTTACTCACAAACACAAACACCCCAACAATCAGCGACAAGTGTGCGTAGGTGGGGTGGATGGGCAAACTTTTAAAGGCTGCCTTTCAAGACCACAAATCTGTTGCATACTTGCGGGCGCGCCTTTAAAGTCAACCCGCGCATTGTACGCATCGCTGGGCATTTGAGCGCTTAACCATTGATTGACTGCCTGACTGAATCCCACACTGACTGACTGACGCGCTAGTTGCAAACAGGTCGAAAAAAAACAATTCAGCATCTGCGTACATGATGTAAGCGTTGGATAAACCCTAGAAAAATTCTTAGAATTCGACATTTAATTTGTATACAAAGAGAGGGATTGAATTCTGAAATGTCAGGTTGTACAAAATGTGTTCCGAGAAACGCTGAGTCTGCCTTATTGCGAATTGTATAAATAGGACAGATTTACGTAGTAATTTTTAACTGTATTATCACTTACCTTACAAATTAAATATGAAATAAGTTTATACGTCGTTTCGTCAGTTTCGCAGCAACAACTTCCCAGCTTTTAACATTATTATTGTCATCATCATGGCTCCCACACAAATTCTCAGTCTCTTAGCCTTATATTTTGCATGTTCAAGCTAAAGTCTTTTTCTAGTAGTGACTTTTGTCGCACCCGGTGATCACGTGAAGCTTAAGATCCACCAGATAATTGCAAATATTTCCCTTAGGAAGTTTATTTTAACATTTCACTTTTGATTGCACACTTTCATTGTTTGGTGCAGTTTATTGCCGCATTATCTGAGAACTGGGGCTCTTAACTTAAGTAAATATTATAAGTGAAGCTCCCCTTTTCTAAGAAAATTTGGACTTAATACTGGTTTTTAATCAACACAAACTATATAATGCGTGGTGTTCAGTCAAATCCATTAAAAGGTACATACAGAGGGTTCTATAATCAAAATAAGAATCACTCTGATATACACCTTGTTATGGATAAGACTGAAAATGTTTAAACACAGCTCACCCTAAATTTTTCTTATATCTTTCCCGTTACAGATCTGCCCAAATTTGGTGAACTGCTGCAAAATGTCACTGTGCCGGTTAGTCGTGAGGCTGTGCTTCAATGCGTTGTCGATAACCTGCAAACGTATAAGGTAAGCTGCTAATCTTTGTGTGAATTTAAGTCTTGTCTGCTAATAGTTAACCAATCGGTATCAATTAGTAAGACCAGGTGTTGCTTTTAATGGAAAACTTTGTTGGGCTTGCTATAATTTCACAAAGCTTACACTTCATCAAATAAAACGTGGCATAGTTTTCAACCAAAGTTCACTCTCACGAATCCTTTGTGTCCTGTGCGTTTACTTGTGCGTGAGAATGTTTATGTGCGTGTCCTCTCGTTAAAAGCATAATGCGTGCGCCATTTGCGCTGACCCTTTTTTTCGTAAGGGGTTTTTACTCGCTCTCTCTGTGTCCCTCGAGTCTGTGGCACGTTTCAAAGCCCCTTGGGGGCCACTTTGATTTTGTGGCTGGCTGTGTAAGAGCAGCCCACAAAAAAACAAAACCGCTGCTCAATGAATTGCCGTAACGAAACGAACACTGCAAATCGGCTCGCCACACAATTTATGTTAGTCAGCTTTTAGGCCCGGTAAATGGATCTGATGAAAGCGCACGCAACAAATTGATAATCTTCGTGCTGGGTCCGAGTTGATGATGATATTCGGGCGGATAACATTCAAATAGTAAATGTGATGCTTATTATGTTGGAAATACCAAACAATTTTGTTGCTGTTAGCTGCTTGCTGCTTGTCCATTGTTCGTTGCACTTAAGCGTACAAATTGAAAGATAGTAAATTGATGGCTTCTATAAAATGGACAAGGCAACAATTTGACTACCTTATAATTTGAGCACTTTTGACTTGAAGATTGCAACAAACTGTGAGAGAACCTAAGAAATATCATACAACAAAATAAAATACAAAAATATATTTGTCTACAGAATGAATATTTATAACAAGCTTAACTTGCATTTTATAACATATTTACTATTTGAAGTTCTATGCTGAATTTCAAGTACGCCAAAATGTATAGCATTCAATTACAAACTATGCAATAAGGAATACTCAGAACTAAGCACAATGGAGAACGTTTTAAAACTTTAAGCTGCTTAGCATACAGCAAGAAAGTAAAAAATCACTTTATCCTGAAACAATTTAAGGTGCTTTAAGCATTCTATACATCACTTCTTACCGTTTTTACACATCGGTCCGAACGTTGGCCACCTTTTCGACGACATTTTGTGTCTTTTGGGCTAATAAACGAGCTTGGGCCACGCTAGCTTGGCATTAACATTATAGCCAAATCGTTAAGCGTTTTAGTTTTACAATTTTTTTCATTTACTTCTCGTACTTTCGGGCAGATTGCGTGGCTGCGTGTCGATACACAAACGATTTTAACGATACAAAATCACGTCATAACTAAAAATCATCGCATGAGTATTACTCACGCTGAGAAACGTGCCTGGATACTGCGTATACGTGATGTCAAGGAGTCCGACAAAGGCTGGTAATGTATACAAGAAACTATAAACATTTCTCCAAATTTTCTAACGTTCATAGCATATCACAGAATTTGTAAAATACATGCACACATGTGTAGAACTTATATTTTCTTATTTTAAGTTGAGAATACGTTTTCAACGCATTTAAGTTAAATTAACTCTTTTTTTACGTACTCACATTTAAAGAAAATTTATTTTTTATATATATAAGTTCAAGCATAAAAGTCTACTTGCTTATGGAGCGATTCTCTTTACGATTATACTTATATCATATTTATGCTAGACAGTTAAAGTTTGGTCATAAAACGTTTTCACGCATGCTCTCCTTTCACATTTATGAGTTATGTTGTTTGTTGCTGGTTTTATTTTACAACATAAGACCCACACTTAAGACCCACATCTAACATGGAAAATATTTACAACTTGCAGGTATATGTGCCAAATAAACACGGATCCGATGAAGAGTCAAGTTGGTTATTTGGATGTTGTCGGTAAGTTGACTATAAACGAATAAATATATGTTATTAAGGCTTGTTAAGTTGTTTATATATTTAAGTATTTAAAAAAAGCCAATAACAAATGCCACTTTTAGCACGTACATTAACTTTTATATGCGAGTGTGAGTTTGAAATAAATTGTAATTTGTCTTGACTGGCTGTGGCTGAGTTGTTGAGTCGATCAATTGACGCCCTCAACTTGTGCTTCAAGCTGCAAGCTGATAGTTATTTTCTTTTCTTTTTTTTTTTTAAATTGCGCTAATTGCTCAGCCAAGTGTCGAGTGGAAAGTGGAAAGTGGGGCTAGTTAGGTGTTTCAATTGGGTCGGAGAAAAGTTGTTTTTAACTTCGAAACAAACTCACGATTGAGTCTAATTGCAATGGCTGCCGACTCCGTTTAGTTGAGCTCAGTTTTAGTTTGGTTATATGTACTTCTATATGTGTAAATGTTTTAAAGGGGCGTTTGCTTTGCGAGTTTAGTAAACTATTGGCTAATTGAGTTAGTCAGCGCTTTAAGAAGAGTATTTTTTAAAGCAGCAATAGCATAGACTTACTTTTCACTTAGCCAGCACATTAGTTACTCTTTCACTCACTCTCTTTATATGTTTTACTTGTACCCAGTATGAGACAATGAACAGTTAGAAGGCACGAGTCCAGGCAAAGTGAAAGGTAATGAAACAATTTACATGCTACGTGCTCCTCACTGGCTTTGAACCGCCATAGTCCAATGTCCATGTCCGTGTCTGCCCACGTTAATTATTCAGCTGACGTACAACAAAAAAAAAAAAACCTCAGAGGAGACAAGCCGAGCATCGGTTCCCAGACAGACATTAAATGAACATGCCGCCTCCTAGGCTTGGGTTTGGGCTGCGTTTGGGTTTGGTTCTGTTCCGGTGAGGAACAAAAACCGCGGCATTTTACTACGGTCGTAAGTAACCACTTTGGTTGATTGTGTTTTCATTGATGTCGAAATTCATTACAGCCGTCTGCACTGCGCTAAATTTATTAGCTCTCTCAGAAAACACACACAAAGAGTTTTTCTACCCAACAGCTGTCTGTTTTTGAGCTGTGTAGAAAATGCTTTTCACCCAAATGAACTAAGCCCATAAGCAAAGTGGTAAGGCGCATAGAATCAGCGCGGCTTTTGCTTTGGCTGCCACTGACAAAGTGTGCAATTCCTTGTTGCATACTTTTTAGCGCCACGCCACACACACACACACACACTCAACTCAACTCAACTATTCTTGAAGGGCTGAAGTGTTGTCATCATTATTGCCACCAACATGAAATCATTGTTTATTCAGTGTTGTTGGGAAAATATTCTGCACATTTTTAAGCCAGACTAGAGAAGTGCATTAAAAGATAAGGTTTATAGTGAGGGTTATGTTACAATAATAAGTCAAAATTTGTTATTTTAACAGTTCACACACAATTTTAGAATTTGAATATTAATTGGTATTTCAACATTTGTAAGATCATTCATTGCATATACTATAAGTATATTTTTGACTTAAAGAAGTGATTTATTTTTGATGTGAAATATTAATTTCTGTCAGATTAAATAAACTTGCCTGAAAACTTTTATAAACTATTCGAAACGCATAGATTTTCGCATTCGAATTAATCATCAAATATATGTATGTATATTGCTCTGATTTTTTTCCATATTTTTGACCATTTCATAAATTGTGTCAAGTTTTATATGTTTCCCCCTTACAAAAAATAAGGCATGCAATGCGTCAGAAAAAAAGCAGAGCTTAAAAAAAAACATATATACAATATATATGAAAAATAACCGCAAAAGGCATGAAGCATACGGCTTAGTTCAGACAATGCCTTTAGCAGCATAAGCAAAACATCAATTGGGCGAAAATATATTGTTTCGAATAAATAATTCAATGCCCTGCTCTGGCATCCATATAAAAACAATCATCGACACAACAACCAACAAACTAGGCAAACCAAAAAAAAAAAAATCATCTTTAACTGCACTGGCAAATAAACGCGAAAAATATAAAAAGTGACAAATAAATAAAATGAAAACGCCAGCGAGAATGTGTCCACAATTTTTATGGATGAGGAATTTGTTGTCCATTTTCGGTCAGCTTTGATGCATGACAGTGGAGGAGGCGGCGATGTCCATTGCTTGATTGTGTTACCCAGTAGATCACGGAGTAGTGTTGCATGGAGGAGGGTGGGTGGGTAAGAGAGGCGGATCGGGGTGCTTGGCAACTGGGGTGGCGCATTCAAGCTGGGCTAAGCTGTTAAAGTGTCACAACGGCATTGGGTGGCGTCGAAAGTGGGTTTGTTGACTCAGCGCATAGTGGAAAATGTGTTTGAAAAATGGCATTTTAATGCATGGAATTTACAACTTAAAGCCGGCGGACAGAAATGTTCGTACTTGAGTGATGTTAAGACTAGCGCACAAAAGAGAAGAACAAAAATACAATTTTCTACAGCTCATTTGCTTAAAAAAACTATGTATAATAGTTAAAAGTTTAACTTAAGTTCTTGAGATGTGCCTTAAGTTGTGAATTTTTATTCAATTTATCTGTGCCTATTATTTATAAGAACTTATGTCGTGAAATGCTTGGGTACACTGGTCTCGAATATTCGAAGCTTTATGTATATAATTTTAAACTTTGATTTTTTTCATATATTTATTAATGACAAACATTTTTGTGACTTGATTTCAATATAAATGTATTTCAATACATATATTGTTTTAACATTTGACTTGGACAAATTTAGCAGTAATTTTTATCTGACATCTTATTTCACTTCATTTCATATAGCTTGTCACAGCGATAAAAAGCTTTTGCTCCGCGAGTGAGAACTTTCCCACCACACACACACATATTCTTGGCGTCATTTGGCTCATTTGTCGCTTGGCTCCTTTGAATTTTTCGTGATTGAGGCGTGTGACATGTTTGAGCCCATTACAAGGCAAGTCAACAGCCTGCCCTGTGCCTACCCGACTTGTGTACAACGTGTCGTATACGTAATATGTGTGCACAGAGGTGAATAAAGCAAAAAAGGCAAAACGTACATATTGTACAACATGCTCATCATTGTTTACACAAAGACTTTCATGTTTCCATGTGTGTGCATGACGCACAGTCATAACCTGACGTGACTGACTGACTCTCTTTGCTTTTGGTTTTGTTTGTATTTCGGCAGAGTGTTGGCCAATCACCCAAAAACACACCATCAGGTTGAAAGGAAAACGCCCTCCCATTGCGCTTATTGCCGTCAATAATTTCTTGGAAGCTGTCATTGTTATATAAATTACCAAATTGCTGGGAGCTGCTTGATGTTTTTGCCATTTGTCGTACAATTTTTTATTTTTGTGGCTAAATCAGAATGAAAAAGAAGAAACCAACAAAACGTGATTTTAAATGCTCCAGTTATTAAATGCACATTTTTTCTTTTTGGTAACCATAGAGGAAAGAGAGGGAAGCTCATTCATTAAGTGAACTTAAAGCACTTCCGTGTATTCCCTTTTACTTTTTTTGGGCAAGTGAAAAATTGTCAAGCGTAAAATTATAATTAATTGCCAAGTAACACCAGAGACTGGCACACGCACACGCACAACAGGCGACAGCAGGTTCAGGTGCAGGTCCGTGTCCGGGTCTGGGTCCTGGTCCAGTCCCAGGCTGGCAGCTAGCAGATAGCTCACTGCATGAGAATGTCAAAAATGGGAGCAAGCGACGTGTCCTTCTAGGATATGCATGAGCTCCGCTCCTGCTCCTGCTCCTGTTGCTGCTGCTATTGTGATTGTAAAGTGCAGATGCACACAAGTACCTTAATTGGAAAAATATGTTGTTGTTCTTGTTGAATTTACTTTATCTTTATGTTTATTGTTGAGGCTTCTTATTTTTTTTTTACACTAGAAAAAAATAACAAGTTCTTCAATATAATAGCCAATTAAAATAATGTATGTAAAATGCTTTGAAACTTTTACAAAAAAGATAAACACATGTTTTCACATTCTTGAAATATTCAACTTTTAAATAAGATTCTTGGAAATACAATTTGTTTATTTTTTTTTATATACCCTGGGGACGGTGACAATTACTAAACTAAAGCTCAAGCAAATATGAAAAACAAATACAGAATTCTTAATAATATTATCTAGAACTTTACTAGCTTAAAAAAAACCCTCAATAAGAAGTGACATTTAAACATTTGAATAATTTATGAAAATCTATTTTGACCCAAAGAGTCAGTACGTAAAAAACTGTTGTTAAAAGCCTGATGGAAATAAAGCCACTCAACGTAATTTCTTTATTGCATTTTCTCACTTACATGAACTGCTGACTACGACATCAACTCCTCCAACAACAACTGTTAACCAACAAACTAACCAAACAACAATGTCATCAACAACAACAACTTTAACTGCTGCTGCTGCTACTGCTGCCAACTACTGACACCTGGTGAACAATTCACGGGACCTTCATGCTCATTCCATTGCTTGGGCCGCATCGTTGAACTGCCCACGCGGCGTATGAATAAAATGTGTCGCTTGTAACTGTTGCCATAACTATGTTTGTTCGTATATGTGTGTGTGTGCAACAGTGCCGCCAGACATACTGGACTATCCGACCAGCACCGATATGGTCATACGCGAAGGTTCGAATGTGACCCTAAAATGTGCTGCAACCGGTTCACCAACGCCGACGATAACCTGGCGACGCGAAGGTGGCGAACTGATACCACTTCCCAATGGGGCCGAGGGTAAGTGTCTGGCAGTGGATAAACGTGTGAGTGGCCGTTGTTAAGTGTTTGCGTGTATGAGTGTACGAGTGCTTGTGTGTGTGAGAGTGTTTTTGCATTTGCACGCTGCATGCATGACAAATGGACTCTGGCGGGGATTCTGTGTGCGGGTCAGCATGTAAATTATTTGCTACAATATCGAAGTCAAACAAGGCCGTCGACATCGCTGCGTGTTTTCTTCGCATTAAATGGCATGAGAGCATTTTTAAAGTGACTTTTACTCAAGTTTCCTACTTGATTAACTTGATTTAAATGCAGGCGTTGCAAGTGTTGCCGTTGCAATAACAACAAACGCCTGCCACATCATAATTATCGCTGCGTTCGTGACTCATGAAAAGCACAGGAAAGTGTGCTAATAATACTAATCAAGTGTCGATTTGTGGATGGCTAATTTATTTCGTTCAAGTTTAATAATAATAAGCAGTTGACGCTCAAAGCGCCTTCTAACAAAAACAATATTCATTCTGGTCATGGTCAAAATTAAAGCAAAAGCTGTCAAGACTGTGAATGAAATTTGAATATATCAAGTTAAAGGTACATATAAGTTGCTCCGGTAGATATATTTTATTAGTTTGGCATTAAATCGAAAATCTCTTATGTTAAATCAGAAACTGATTCATAGTTTTTAGGCACAAAGTGCATTTAAAAGACATACAACCATCAGCTGGGTAGTGTAGTCAACTGAAAGTCAGCAGTCTGTTAATGCTAAACAAATCGTAGGTTGAAGTTGATCGCATTCTCGATTGACTTTACTGTGGCAAGCGAACAATGAGGCAGCAATAGTGTTTGCCAAGCTATGACAGGTGCATTACTTCAAACGGCACATGGCACACATTCCAAAGTCAAACCAAAATCCACATTTACATTCACATCGACATCGACTGTATGGCTGTGGCTTTATAGGGGGGCTGTCTATTGAATGGGGGGAGTTTAAGGTGGGTGGAGGGTTAAATGAAACATTCATTACGCTCTTGCCACTTGGTAAATCGATAAATCGGCCGTCAGCCAACGATTTTGACTTGGACACAAACGAGATGGAAATAAAATGCCAATGTGCACCGAAAAGCAACATTCACTCACACACACACACAACTTCCAGTGCAGGGTTAACGCACACACAGACACACACACTAACAAACACACACAAAAACTGTAGGCAATGTGCCCAAAGTGAATGACGTTGCTTTTCCAACAGTTAACGTTCTAACGTACGAAAGTTCTGTGAAAATTTGCAATTGGAATGTTTCCTCAAAATGATGAAGATGAAGCATTTTCTATCCAAAAATGAAAGAAAAAAAGTTTGGAAATTGCATAAGCAATGAGTAAGCTGATTAAAGACAGAACATTTTCTGGGGAAGAGATCATATCAATGTTTGAATAGCTTAACGTTGAATGAATAAAAAGAAGCTATGATGTCAAAAATATTCACTTTTGTGTGAGTAAATGCTATAAGCCTATTGGTCTTGAACGTTTGAGTAACTAACGATATACACAAAATGTGTTTTGTTGGGAATGCTTTTGCATATGTTTATTATCGTTTGATTTGTTTACCTCAATTGTTTGCTTAACAAATTTGTTTGATATCCTAATTAATCGACTTATAATATCTCATCTCTCCCTTTGTCTCTCTTCATTTGTATCTTAATCTTTGTTTTAGCTATCGCATACAATGGCTCGTTTCTGACCATTGCCAAAGTGAATCGCTTAAATATGGGCGCCTATCTCTGCATTGCCTCCAATGGCATACCGCCAACAGTCAGCAAACGGGTCATGCTCATTGTGCATTGTAAGTATGTGGGATGCGGGATGCGGGACGATGGTTAAGTTGCTGGAGCAGTTGCAAGACTGGGGGCATATCAATTTTGCATATTTAAATATTTATAGTTTTACGCTAGAGCACCGCATGGCGTCAAATGCTGCATCTCTGCCTCTCTCTCTCTGTATCTCTATCTCGCCGTGTTTATGTCGGTGGCGTATGAGCAATGTGCTCCAGACGGGTGGGAGCGTGTAGAAGGGGAAACGAAGCAGAGTGGAGCCGGAGACACAGACACAAACCGTGTGACACACAAAGCGCCACTCCAAATCTCACCATTGAAAATATGCTGTGCATTTTAATATTGCCTGAGAGCAGGGCAAACTCCAAACAGCTCTCTCTGTCTCTCTCTCTCCATCTCGCTCTTTAGCACTTTGTCTGGTGCATACTTTTAGGTGCTATGCATAAAGTAAATAATTAAGTGTGCCCCAGCTAGTTAGCATTTTTAGCGTTCTTCCCTTTGCCATTTGCCACTTCAACTCCCTTTGTCACCTCCTATACCCCCACCCCACACACCACACGGACAGTTTGCAACAGCTAGTGCTGCTAATTAAATAAAAATTTAAGTTGCGCAACAATTTGCCGGGGCAAGTTTACTGTTAGCTGTAAACTGCGCTACGTTTTCTACATAAATTCCAGAAGGGAAGAAGGCCAGTAAAGGGATTTGAGGTTAACCATTTATCCTCTTGGCAAGTAACTTTACTTACCCAACCAGCAACAAAATGAGATAAAGCTAAAGTTCGCCATCGTTGTATGTTTGGCTTTCAATAAAATTAAAAAGCAATTAGTTGGACAAATACAGAAGCAACCGCAACAAATCGCATTGCAAAACAATAACAAATGGAATTTTATATAATTGCGATTACCTTTCGTTTTTATCGCTAGCATACCATACTTTTCCACATACGTATATGTATGGCATTCATTTAAGCCACATACCTGAACTGCCATTACAATTACATTCCGCCATTACACGTCACTCCTTCCCGCTTTCTATCTCATTCTTTCACATTACAACTTATATAAAGCATTAATTTAATTCCTATTCACAGTTCCGCCAATGATTTGGATACAAAATCAATTAGTTGGCGCTGCTTTGGCACAAAATATTTCACTGGAATGCCAATCGGAGGCGTATCCCAAGTCCATCAATTATTGGATGAAAAACGATACGATTATTGTGCCAGGTAAGACAAAACCAAGTTGCCAAGCAACTTAATTTAAGACTAATGGTAATCTATAATGAAAAGAATTACATATATGAAAATGAACATGAAATAAAGATCTTAGATACAATAGCAACATTTTTATAATTTTAAACGATTAATTAAGTAATTGTTTAAACTTCACTGTTTTTGGTGATCGATTTTTGAATCCTTTACTCTAATACTCTTTTTAAAACTTATGACTTTAAATATTGTCCGCCATAATTAACAACATTTTGCAACCTTTCTTACTTTACGTTGTAAACTAGTTTAATAACAAAACACGATCTTAATCGGCATTTCAATTAAAGTTTTCCCCCATTTAAGACTCTGAACTCATAACTTCTTTTCATGGCAAATTATAAGCTCTTGTTGCTTTAGCTTTAGCCCAACTTTCATAAAATCCAACTTAATGTAATTAATTTGACGTAGTGCCTGAAGATGCTATGATTGCTCTCAAACCCTTAGGCACCATTTCAACTTAATTTCCTGCGGCCATTAAAAAAAACCGACCATTCATCTATCCATTTTATCATCGCCCCTCAAACGCGCACTCATCTTGCACGGCAAATGAACTGCATGACAAAAAACTGACGGACAAAAAAGGGCAACAATCGGGTGCACACTCAAAACCACAACCTGCACTTACCCCTTACTATGTTTTCCCTTTTCCACCCGGTTTTTACTCGAGCTGCGCGAATGGAGCGCAGACCTTTGGCTGAAGCTAAAAGCTGAGCGAGCAAGTCACACAAACACACACACACAGACAGTTTTCTATCAGTTTTTATACATTTTTTCATGCTTCTGTTGTTTTCGAGTTACGCCGTGACACAAAATGGAAAAAGTGATTGAAAATGACCTCAAGTCAAAAGCAGTTTCCAGTTTCCCGTCCAGTCGTGAGTTTTCAATGGAGTTTTTTGACGTTAGTTTTTTGCTATCTTATGAGTTTCTGAAAGTGCGTTGAATTTTATAAGTACATAAAAGGGTTTGCTTTTACCAACACCAGCACGCCAAACTGACGTGCTAACTGTAAGAAGCTTATGAATATAGGCTGCTGCATGGATTTGAAAACAGGCTTTGTAATAGCTGTTATAAGACTGACAACATAATAAGCCACAAATATAAGAAAACTTCAACTACAACCCACTGACACAGGAAACGAAAGATTAAATCATCAATTACAAATAAATGCAAATTATTTGAGTGTTCCTTTATTTTTATTCTTTATTATATCTGTTCTCTAGTATAAAATTTCTGTACAGAAACTTTTATCCATCTCGTTATAATTGCTTAAAGGCCAATTTTTCGACTATCTTATATCTGATTTTTTAAATCGTAAATTGTAAATCATTTTTACGCAACATAAACCAATTTGTTTGTTTAATCAACAACATAATCAGAGATCTTTCTCTTATACTCTCTCTTTGTCCTTAATCCATTTTGAAAGCATTTTACCAAACTAATCAGTTGCTTAGCTGCCTTGCATAACAATTACCTGTGGCGGGCCACAAAAGTTGCCAAGCTACTAGCCCCAAATATGTTGGACAAAGTGAAATGCCAGGCTTAGTGCCAACTACTAAATCTAACCGACATCAAACGTAAATCAAAACCGGTCCAACTTAAGCAACTCTATTGGGGGTCTGTCTATCCACATGTGTGTGTGTGTGTGTGTGCTATGTGTGAGGGGGTTGTATGGCTAAAATGCTTTTGTATAAATTAAAATGAATCAGAAGGCCAAGACAAGGTTAGCTCCCAGATGACAGCGAGTAAAGGTAAAACTTGGAATTTCTTGCTCTGTTTTTTTTTTCTATTTATTTTTATTTTCTTAAAGCCAAATTACTTTAGCCAGAGAAAGAGCAAGGCCAAACAAAGGCCAAAACCAAGCTCGTCAAATATACGTGTGCTGCTGAGATCTCAGCTCGAGCTTCAAGTAAATGTCTGTGTGTGTGTGTGTGTGTGTTTGTGTCTGACTTCGCTAGACAGTTGGACTGCGAATGTGACGGAACGACTAAATGGGTTTAATTTCATTGCATTTGTGTGTATGTCTGTACAATGTACATGGAAAAAGTTCATAGTTCGACTATTTTTCAGTGTGTGTACATCTCCCAATGATTCCAAGAGAGAAGTTTCAAATTTTAAGTATCATAACTAAGGTTAGAAAATAAACAATCCCAATCAAAAGTTTAATTCAAAGCAATTTAATAAATAAATAATATTTAATTTAGCCAAGGGATTAAATATGTTTGAACATTTGATATAATTATTTTCGTACAATTTAAGATTTCTGCGGTTAGATAAATTTTGTATCTAAAGTGTAAGTTTCATAGCACTCCATTCACATTAGCTCACATCACGTGCACATAACAATTACTTAGCGTGTTTAACTCACTCTAACTCGTCTTCCCTCTCGTACTTTCGCACAGGTGAACGCTATGTGCCGGAAACCTTTGAATCGGGCTACAAAATAACAATGCGTTTGACCATCTTTGACGTTGACATTTCGGACTTTGGAGCATACCGCTGTGTGGCAAAGAACTCGCTGGGCGATACGGATGGGGCCATCAAATTGTATCGTAAGTATTTCAACAAGAACAACAACATACATTACAATAACTATAAACATAAACGTAAATGTTAGTCTAACTGCTGTATATAACAATGGCCATAAGTCAGACAGACAGCCATTGGCAATTATGCTCGCAATATTTGGCAACTGTAGCTTTTAATTAATTTAGGCCAATGACTGAAGCCGCCCAAAAACAATGTTGCTTAATAAATACCAAAAGATATTGGCCAACAAAAACTTTTCTACCCCTTGAGCTATGTCAAGCAGTTGATCCTGCGCCCCTACCGCCTCACCCACCCACCAAGTTGGTGTGTTGTTGACCTAATGTCAGTGATTGATTTACGAGCAAGTGTAGCTGTAACAAGGTCTCAGGTTCGGAGGCTGAGTATCAGTTTACTTGGTGAAGTAAATTTCAGTGTTATCTTGTTGGAAACATGATAAATACTAAGCTGATAATGATGGGGTATTCGTAACTAATGGATGAGCTACAGATTAATCATTCAGTTTTATATTGAGCTGGTTAAAGAAGAAAACACTCATTTTTGTAAGAAGATAGGATAAATATTTATCAAAGGCCCTAAAGGCCCTAGAATATGAACTTTAATAAATAAGAGTTCAAAATTTGTAATTATTTTCGATCATAGCTGCAACATAAGCAAGTGAAATGATATGGTCAAAAATAAACCTTAAATAAATAACATTTTTCTCTCAGATATTCCACAAACAACAACAATAACAACAATGTCACCAACTGTATCAATTAATACAGTCCCTGTGCCTTTTGCCAAATACAACAAAGGTAAAATATTCAACGCCATTAAGATTAAGCCTTTGAATATATTTTATCGATTTAACTGATGACAAGCCATCGATTTTCAATTTGCACTAGCTAACATTTTTTTTGTTTTGTTTTACTAATCACCTATCTCTTATCCATCCACAGAGCAACGTTATAGCAGCAACAGCAATTCGAATAGCAATAATCCCTACAGCTATAATAATCAGCAAGGCAACAACAAATCGCAGCGCACCAAACCCAAGTCCTTGGATCAGACGCCCTCGACACTAAACAATGTTTATATGGGTGCCACATCGAGCTTATGGAACTCACAGGATCACCAGTCGCAGTCCACATCGCGTGGCAGAGATCATCAACAGCAGCAGCAGCAGCATCTTGGTGAGTGCAGGGTTAAATTGTCGAGGGGAAACTCGAGTTAAACTAAACCCTTGACAACCAATAGCGACTTTACGCATCGAAGAACACTTTAAGTTGTTTTCTATCTCGGGGCGCATATTTTTATTGGCTAACTGAGTGTGTGTGTGTGTGTGTGTGTGTTGAAGAAAGAAAGAGAGAGAACTTCTCATGACACAGCACAGACTATAAATATTTGGCCATTTATTTTATGTTTATGACAAATCATAACGACTTTAGCCCAGCTTAAGGGCTCTGTCCTGCCGTCGACACTTGTTAGATACAGATACTTTGACGCAATATATATTTCGCCAATGCATATGGCAGCTGTCTCCCCATCTTTCTCTTTGTCTCTCTCCCTCTCTTTCCCTTTCCCTAACTGTTTGTCTGTCTGTATGTCTGTCTGCCAATGAAAATATGAGTTTCTAGCATGCAATTCTGTAACCCGGGTTAAGAACTCTCAAGGGTGCTGCTGACCCATCTCCCCACCATCTCTGCCAACTCTGTCACATTGCTTGCCAAAGTGCCTTGTGTAATGTGCTGCTAATGTGGCTCATCATAATTTACAATCATCATAAATAATAACGAGGCGCCAAATCTCAATGTTTGTTTCAAGCATATTATGTGCCTAAGGTGTCAAAACAGCAACATAATTAAGGAATCTTGAAGTATCGAATCTTGTTTTAATGAAAAATAAACTTTTTCACCTAAGTAAACAATGAGAGTTTTGGTTATAGTTAAAAATAATATATTTGATATCACATTGAACTTCTCTTTGTATTCATTTTTATGAAAATACATATATTGAATTTTTTTTAAAATTATATTCGGTAAAAAATCTTATAATTTTACACATGAAAATGCCTGAAAAAAATAACTTTCAATGCTACAAAACCCCCAATAGTTGCATTATATAAAAGTTAAAGTGTCTCCTCGTTGGTTAGTCACAGCGCCTGCCAATCAATAAACATAAAATTTTACACACGTTTCTTCCCCTCGCATGCATGCATACAATCGACGACAATATCCATATCCTGTATTGGAATGAAAGCTGGTGGGGTTGGGCGGTAAGGGAGGGATCTGCTGGCTAAAGGGTAGGGCGGTAAAGGGTGGTGTCGCAACGCATAAAACTTTAGAGGCGCCTGGTTGTAGTGGAAAATTTCTGCATACGCGTTTGACTAAAAATAAAATGCACTCAACAGAGCGCAAGAAGCGAAAGCAGTGACAAAATCAAATCGAACAAATTGAATATGAGAGCACAAGTAAAAGACAGAAATGGGCGAGTGGTGTATAGAGGAAAGGGACGAGTGTGGAGCGTACCATAAAAATTGCAGACAAATTGCACACAAGGCGTCAAGACGAAGGGTCGAACTCAACCCAAACCCCAAACACACTCTACCTCCTCCCAATTGCAACCCACAAACAGAGACTTGCTTGAATGTTCCTTGTTCGTCTTGAGTTGCCTTTGGCTAGAACAATTTTTGGCAAACGACAGCAAAAATGTTGCGTTCACGCTGAAGGCAACGGGGTCTTGGCCAGCTGTATGACAGCGCGCCTTGTAGATGGGGGTTAGTAGTGGTGGTATGTGGCAAGATTGAGGGGCTGTTACGCCTCGTAATGGCGGTATGCTGCTGCTGCTGCTGCTGCAGTGACGACAAGTTTCAAGCCTGGCACATGCAATGTCGCAAGCGCTGCGTTTACAGTTAGATTTATTACCTGCTAGATGTTGCACATATCGCAATTGAAGGAGGGGGAAAGGGAGAAGATAGCGGAGTGGGTGTAAAATGGAGTTTGAGGAGCAGTGTGCCATAGCGGATAGATTGTGAATGGCAATGGGCGTTGTGTGCTTATCGCTGCTGAGTTTTGCATATGTCGCGACTTTTTTTCGTTTTTTTTTTTTGGTTGCTCTACAACTTAGGCTGTGGCGAAACAAGCGACGAAGTTTTAAAGCAGCAAATGAGGAAATGCAAAAATGATGCTCTAGCGGAGAAAATGGAATTCATTATGAGGCAACATTTTTTGGTGGAATATTGAAATTCGTATTATGCAAATTAAATTTTCAATTAGTTTTATGCAAATTTGCATTTTAAATTGTTTTTTAAGTTAGCATTCAAAGTGAATAAAAACTAAAATTTTAACATTAAATTTTAAATTGTTTATGCAAGTTTTAAAGTAAAAATCGAGCATTGCCGATGTATTGTTCCCCTCAAACAAATTTGATTTCTCAGCTTTGCAAAACCTTGAAAAAATCTTTGACTTTATTTGTATATTGTCATTGCCTTCCTACGCAAACCATTTGAATGTGGCTTACTCTGGCACATAGCCACACTGAGACTCAAGGTTCTCTACAAATTCGAGTAATAATTACAAAAATAATTCAAGATATTCTGGTACTAAAATGTCCCACTCTCCGCTCAATAGTGACAATTTAAAGCCTACAATTTAATTATGGCACTGCTACCATGCAAGTTGAATCAGTCAATCACATATGTGCCAGTCAATTCATAAATGTTAATTAAACTACAGATGTGTTTTTCTTTTCCCAATATATAAAAAATATAGTTTACTTTTCTGTGTGCCGTTGAGTATTATTTGTTTTTAAACGCAATATGAAAGGCTGCAATTGCATTGGTCCACACTTAAACAGTGATTAAAAAAATGTTGCAATCAACCACAAAATGCTGCTGTTGCTTCTGCTGCTGCTGCTGCTGTCCCGGTCACTGTAGCTTTCATTTTTAATTTCTCACGGCCAACGGGCCAACAATATGACACAAATTACAAGAAAATGCAATGAGAAAAAACGAAGCGAAACTTAATTGTGCAACACTGTCCGCATGATAGATGCAGCCAACCCAACAGCCCACCCATCCCTTCTCGACGACTCCATGATGATTTCTTGCTTTCAGTCGAGTGCAATAATTTGCTTATAATTTGCCGCCTTCCTTTCAGACAGCGGCAGACTAAGAGAAATGATAAAGTAAATGAAATGCAACAGACAGCAAGCAACAAGGACTGCAAAGCGGGATGGGGATAGCAATTGAAAATGGCATCGCTTGCCTTCGTCTCTCTCTCTCTCTCTTTTATAATAGTTTCAAGCCGACGCCTCTGTTTCTGCCACATGGCGTTAAATGCATTGCCACAAAAAGAGTAACCAAAAACAAACAAAAACAATAAAAGACCTACGAAATGTAACGCATACGCCACATTCACCACTCAAGTGAGTCTCAAGTGCCGCCGGCGGCTGCAAACGTTCGGCAGCACTGCGTTCCTGTACTATTTATTTTTTCTTTCTTTATATAAGTGCAACAGGCACAACAATTGAGGTGTGAAATCGCTGCAGGGGCAATGGGGTAGATTTGCCCAAAGGGTGTCAGCTTAAAGTGCGCTAATGGAGCGCGTCAATGGAGTTAAGGAAACAGAAAGTATGGGTTTGTTCCTGCAAATGAAATGTCAGCTATGCAAACGATATAAGAGAAACTTCTTCCTCTTTGAAAATGGACTCCTTTCCTTTTTATTACCTGCCTAAATCGAGCATACGATGAAGCCAAAAAAGGATTGCACACTACACTGAGCGCTGACAGTTTATTTCTATTAGCTGAAGCGTATACAGTTTGTCCAGATTGCACCCGGGGGCATGCAAAGAATTATGCAGAAATTACTTAAAGTTTAGTTTCAAGTCGTTGACAGCCTATAAAAGAAGAAAAGAATAAACAACAACTTTGTGAGATAAAATGTTAGCCCCAGCCTCGCGGCGACAACTCGCTTCGTTTCGATTTTCTTTATGGTTAAGCGCTTTAAAGACACCGCTGGGACTTGCTCACACACACACTCACACAAGCTCATAAACACATGCTCAAGCGTCAATAAAAATCAGCCAGACATTCACCCACACACACACTCCCACCCGAACATACCAAGACAAACACGGACTTCTAGACCAAAGCGACAGGGAACAGGACAAACACGTTGCCAGCCAGCCAGACCAAAGCAAAACTCTATCCATGGTGTTGGTGCCTTTCACACATGGAAATGTTTGTAGACGCCAGCAAAACAATCCAGTCAAGCAGCAGGCGGCCGGCCGGGGAGGGGACATTGGTTGGGCAGCAGCAGTAGTATGTATGGGAAAAGCTGCTTATAGAAATACTAAAAGCCAACAGACATACAAATAAATTTTCGACCCGGTGCAAAGCAATTTGCGCATTTCCGTTATAAAAATAAAAGGGTTTCTCGTTAAAAACAAAGCCAACCAAATGGAGTTTAGACACAGACAGACAAAAATAAATATAAAAAAAAAGTAAACGATATTTCACAGTTATGACAAACTTAGTTCAATGCAATGAAGTTCCAATCGTTAAGAGAGAGATAGAAACAGAAGATAACAAACACAGTTATAAGAGTGCTTGGCATAGCAGTCAATCAAATAATTTGAATATTATTATTGAGGAATTTTATAATACAGTAACATTTTATTTGATTTATTGAAGAGTTTTAGAAGAATAAGAAGAAGAGAATTTTTCTAATTGTTCAATGTTTTACAATATTTTTGTGATCGTCCTGGAGAAGAAACATTATTTGTTAGCTTACTATTTAAACATTTTTAAACAGACTTCATCTTATATATTCCTTTATCAATCGAGCAGTCACAAAATAACTATATGAACATACTTCTATTCCCCACAGGCAGCATTTAATAATTTAAAAACAAACTTGTCATTTCATTGACTTTTATGCACTCTACAATTTCACACCAAGTTGCACCAGTTTTTGAACTGCAACTAAAATCGAAATCGTGCTGCACCAGAGGCCAAACAGCCAAACAAACAATGTACAACCGCACAACTCCAAACAGTGTGCGCCTAATGACCAATTGCTGCCTACAGCAAGCCAAATAAAAAATTCAAGAATCTGTTTCTCCTGCCCTTCCCAACCCATCCAACACTCAACGTCAACCCGCTACATTTGTAACTGCAACACACAAACAAAAATGTCCAATGAAACAGATTGCCGGGAAAACAAACAAACAAACAAACAAACAAGCAAAAAATACAAGAAATACAAAAAATACAAATGCTGCAGGATAAATTGATGGTAAAAACAATACACAGCGCCTGCCTCTACCAATCGTCCCCCACCACCCTCCTCCCCCAACTTTGCAAATGTTTCTCTTCTTTTTTTTTGTTTTGCCTGCTCGTTTGTTTGTTTGTTGGTGGAGTGCATGGAGTGTCCTGGCGCAAGGGTTTAACGCACTTAAGCAATAAAAATCGAAACAATTTTCGATGCTGCCAAGTGAAATTGAAACAAAATGCCCTTAACAGAGCGAAATACTTTCGATTTTGGCCCCAAAATTGGTGAATGGAAAATGGTAAACTGTATAAGTGAGAATGTTATAAATAAGTGGAGCAGCAGTCCAAGTTCTGTGTGTCCTTTTCTCTGATGTGCAATACGTTTTCAGACCAGTTGACAAACAGTTTGGCTTTCTCGGCATCCACTTGTATGTCCTGCATCCTCTGTGGTATTGTATCCAACGTCTTTTCTCTGTGTGTATGTTTTTGTGTCCTTTCGCATTGCCGCTTGCTACAAATGACTGGCCATAAACGCATCCTGTCTATTGTTTATGCTCGCTGGCGTGTGGCATGCGCATAATTGAAAAAGGACATTCGATTGGCAGTCCCAACTTCCAACTGCCAAATGCCGGCAATATGGCGACCAGAGTTATGGAAAAAACAAGGGCAGGCACATCATAAAAGCCATGCACGTAAAATAACAGAAGAATTCAGCTTTTGATTAAGTAACTGAATTTTATACACAATCATATCAATAAATGTATCTCTACTGCTATATACATTTGAGTTGTTTTCTCAACCAATTATGTTGTTTTTTTTTTTTTGTCGTTTTATCTTTTAGCGCCCGATCACAGCGCCACCTATCGTGCGGATGGCAAGAATACACCACTTAAGCATGACGCCAAATCTTTAACTGATGAAATGGATCGCATGCAGGACCTAAAGAGCTGTTCCTTGAACCTTAACGGGAGCACCTGCCTCCAATTGATATATTCCGCCCTAGCCATCGTTTACCTAAGGGCGTGGCACGCGTAGTTCTATACAAACCATAAAATGTAATTTGTACAAAATATATAAAAATTGAGTTAAAAAAAATAAAAGTTCGTAATTGTAAGCAAAATACTAGACTGTAGGTATTAATTTCACACATCGATTTTGGCCACAACTCGTTTGTGCTTAACTCGTTTGACACATGTGTGTAAGTGTAAAAAGTCGTTGTTGCTTAGCGCGTAAGTTGAAAAGGGTTTTCTGACAGACTACGAAAAATACTTACATCGGAAATACAAAGTATTAGCATGTAAAGAACCGAAGTGAATCGAAAAAAATTGCAAATAATGAAACGTCTTTAAGCTTAAGGATTGTCAAGAAACAGTTTGTAAATGTTTTAGGGAGAACAGCTAAAGAAAACAACAACTAAAACTAACTGTAAATCTAGGTTTAAGTCAAAAGCAAACCCAAAAATTAACTAATGTCAATGAAATGTTGCTAATTCCCTTTTACTTTCGACTAATTTTAGCTTTTTTTTAAATGCACCGCAACATGTTTGAATTATGAATATACATACATAAATGTAACTATAAATCTATAATGTAATTTTTATTTTAAAAGTATTGAAATAAAAATGCCGTCTTCAATTATTTAAAGTGTGACTATAAAGATTCTTAATATGTTTTTAGTATAAAAATAAATTAAAAAATTTTCAATTTGATAGACTGAGATTTTTTTTGACATAAATTATCTGGAACTGTGCGCATTCGTAAGTCAAATATTAAGAGTAAGTAAATTAATATTTTTGATGTTCTCTCGCAGGTCTTAGATTTTTGCTGACGCTGCCTATATTCGACGATTTTGAATGTTTCGCTTAGACATATAGCCGCAAGCGAACAAAATGTGCTGAACCACAAATTGTGTGCCCAACTGGTGCATTCTGTGTGGCCTTTGTTCCTGCCCCCGCCAGCAGAGTGTTTACTCTTTTTTCATCAATTTTTTACGCCATCGACCCGACCCACATGACAAAATTGTTCATTATGAAGTCAGCACCGAACAAAAAATGAGTAACGCTTGCAAGTTTATAATTTAATTTAAAAAACGCAGTGCAACTATAAAATTCGAGACGAAAAAAAGCTGCATAATTATTAAAATAAATTTAATGTCTGCTGCTGCCCTCATAAACTCAGTGGAGGCCAATTAAAAGCACGTCCAATGTGGCTTGTTTTTTTCCCCTCAAGAGCTTAAGAGGGAGTTCCAAAACCCATAAAAAAAACAGAACTGACCACAATGCACTCAACTATGACAGGAAGTCGTGGGCGTTCTTCCTACATTTTGAAATATTCGATCGGATAATATAAAGGTACAACTTCTACGAACTGTATTAAAAAATTAAAATAAGAAGATATGAAAGAAACGATATAAGAACTGTTTACATATTACAATTAATTGTTCGGAATATGTATTATTAAATAAAGTAAATTAGTCTCAGCAAGAGTAAATAAACAACTCCATAAGTAACTATCAAACTTTTATGTAGATAAAAATAGACTCCTTCTTTAAAAGTGATAAGAGTGTATATTGCTGTTACCACATGCACATACCACAAAGGTAATATGCCCCATTTTATAACACTTTGGTTCTTTCCATAAAATTTGCTACCACGGCAATTTGGTTGCATTTTGCACACGCTTTGCGCCGCAAATGGCAAAAAATTGGGATGTGTGTGTGTGTGGGGGTTATTTGCCATTGACCATTTTCATCTCTATCCCTTGTTATGCACATCCCTTTTCCCAGTTCCAGGGTCATTCACTAAAGTCAAGTTAATAAAGCTAACAGGACATGTGGCGCATGATTTAAGATTGAAGAGCAGACTCCCAAATACAGCTATCTACTATATAGTTGATGCAGAAAACCTCAAAGGCAAAAGCTTTGACAATCGTTAGTTAGTTAAAACTGTGTACGGAAATGCGGGTCTTACTTCAATCTGCCCCCAAAATACTTGATGGCATTGTTTAATGTTCCTCCTGACAAAAGGTACAATTAATTGACAATTGGTTGAATTGTCGGCGCAGTGACCCGACCCAGCCATCGTTTAACGATTAATATTCCCGACACCTTTCGATATGAAATGTTTATTATTAATTAATCGTGTAATTGATAAAGTCAATTTGCATTGTAATCAAATATGGCAATTGATTTCTGGTCATTGATCAGTTTAATTCCATGGAACGGTAATTAAAAATATCATTAATAATTTGTCGGGCTTGTTCAATTGTTGGCAGTCATTGCATGTTTCTGGGTTGACTAATTTCAAGAGCCATGTGTTTGCTTTGGAGTTTTTTTCATATCGATTCCTGAGCAACTTTCCTGGGTGACATTCTGCAAATGGGCTCTAGTCTTTTTGTCAACTCAATAAAGTCCTCAGGACTAACTTTATATTTGCTATACAAAATTTCGGTTAAAGCTTATAGTTAAGTTGAGTTGACTTTTAATTCGCAACAACGCAAGTTACGGTAGACATCACAGGAAACAATTGCGTGGTGAATTTTTATTTATTTGAGATGCTATAAATATAGCATAAAAGCTTCTAGCAGGAACAAAACCACAGCTTCAAAGCTAAACGAACAAAGCTTCTACCAAAGCAGTCGAGACACAAACCAAGGAGGAAGCTTTCTCCTCAAAACAAAGCTTTTTAACGTGTTTTAACGGACAGTAGTAAAAAAGTGCAGTAAATTTCAAATTAGAAGCAGTCATGTTTCTAATGCCTATCCTGATTCGCTTATTTCATTTTGCGTACTTTGCAAATGTGTTTTTCAAGATTGGGCTGCTACAGCTACTGGCGGGCTGAGTTGGAAACGAGGTGGCAAAATATAGATGGTGACGTCCCTTAAATATCTGAAAATAATAAATTAATATTTGTATAAACAAATGGCATTAATATAAACAAATAGGGAAGCATTGATTTTTGTGCCGAATTGTGTGAAATTATAATATGTTTACATTTGGTTTATGGCCACAACAAATAATTGAAACAAAATTATTTTGTGTTGAGTCAGAATTTCTCATTATGCAGATTGTGTATAACTTTTGATTGTGGGAAAAAAAAGATAAGTTTATAAGTTTAAAAGGCACACGTGTAAAATCTTTCTTTAGAAACCGTGTCACTCGCCACTAATTTTATATTTAACAGACATAAAGATAAGATTAAGATTAGATTTAAGTGAAAATAAGAGGAATAAGTAAACCTGAAGAAGTCAAACTAATACTTTACATTTTTGTACCCAGTTATTGTTGATCAAAACAAAAACAAACAGATACTAATTGGTATTTGCAAATGAGAGAATAAGGAAATAATATTTCTAAGTCGGTAAATAAATATAATATCCCTCTATTTCTTGTACTAAAATGTTTTATCAATTTAATATCTAAATAACTATTAACCAAGTGCACATAATTGCTGTGTCATGATAAGAGAGAGTTACGCGATAAGTGAGTTAATAGTTGACTTCTTATCAACGCATATAAGTATATCCAAGATTGTTCAGTCACTCAGTCTAATTCAGCCGCTGTTCAGCAACACTTTCAGTTTTGGCTGAACTTACTTCATGATGGGTTTCGTCATGATGGTGCTGACTTCATTGTTAGTTTTTGTGTTGGGATATTTGAGACACTGTTACAACTATTGGGAACTGCAGGGAGTTAAGCAACTGCGCCCACATTTTCTGTTTGGACACATATTCAAATTGAAGTCATTGCACCTAATGGAATTACTCCAGGAGACTTACGATGCCTTCAAGGGCAAAAGCAGAATCGCCGGCGCTTATATATTCACACGACCGATTGCCGTGGTGATAGATCTTGATCTCGTAAAATCCATACTTATCAAGGACTTTAATAAGTTCGTGGATCGCTCGAATATGCCATTGAATTTGAAAGTCAATCCACTGGCAGGACATTTATTTAACCTACAAGGCGAAGAATGGCGAGCACTGAGAACAAAACTATCGCCCACATTTACGAGTGGCAAAATCAAATACATGTTCAGCACAATCACCGGAGTGGCTGACCAGCTGGAGCAGACCTTTCTGCAGGAAGTGGGAGATGGATGCGTTTTGGAGCTACATGATCTGCTTGGTCGCTATACAGTTGATGTTATTGGCAGCTGTGCCTTTGGTGTCGAGTGCAACAGCTTAAAGGATCCTCAAGCCGAGTTTAGGGTGTTGGGTCGCAAACTTTTCAACAATCCCAATCGCATTGTGCGCTGGCAACTCTTCAAATTTAACTTTATGAATTTGCTGATGAAACTTCCAATTAAAATTCGTACCGTCGACGAGGAGCACACGAAATTCTTCCTGCGTCTAGTTCGTGAAACAGTTGAGTTAAGGGAACGTGAGAATATCAAACGCAATGATTTTATGGATTTATTACTCGATCTACGCAAAACAGATGAAAAGAATGGTTTGTCTGTGGAGCAGCTAGCTGCTCAGGTTTTTGTCTTCTTCATAGCTGGCTTTGAGACGAGCTCCAGTAACATGAGCTTTGCTCTCTTTGAACTGGCCAAGAATCACTCAATTCAAGACAAACTCAGAGCAGAAATTCTCACAGTGCTGCAAAAACATGGAAAACTAACATACGAGGCTATGATGGAGATGTCATACTTGGATCAAGTCGTAAACGGTAAGTGCGTAGATAATACTATTTGGGCTTAGAAAAGCAGACTATCATTTTTGCTTGTATAAGATTGATAATAGATAAGATAAAGGCAAGATAGATATCTCTTTTCGCGTAGGGATCACCTCAAAGTCCAAAGTGAGTTAAAACTACTATTATCTTATTAAAAACTGTTTTTCTTTCCAACAAGTTTATGGCAAAAGTAAGTTAAGAATGTATTCGATAAAGAAGGCAAGAAAATACAAATGTAAATCAACAATTATCTTAATTTTTAGGTCAGAATTAATATGCGTATAAATTAGTAAAGTGTGACTTACATTTCATAATAATTCTTCTGGGTAAATAAAAATGTTTTTAAATACCAATATCTAGTTCGTAATGTGGCTTTAATTGTTCATCGATTCATTGTTTTCAAACTATCTTTTGCAGAGACTCTTCGCAAGTATCCGCCCCTTGCATCGCTGACACGCATTCCATCCGAGGATTACAAATTGCCTAGTCCGAATGATGATAAAACAGATTTTGCCTCTGATAGTCACATAGTTTTGGAGCGCGGCACTAAGGTACATATCCCGGTGCGTGCCATACACTACGATCCCGAAATCTATCCGGAACCCCATGAATTTCGACCGGAACGTTTCGAGGCTGCTGCCTGGCAACAGCGGCATCCGTTGGCATTTTTGGGATTCGGTGATGGACCACGTAACTGCATTGGGTTGCGCTTCGGGCGAATGCAGATCAAAGTGGGACTCATTACATTGCTGAGCGCCTTCCAATTCAGCTTGCCAGTTGGGGCATCCACAACGCTGACCGTTGGCAGCAAGAGTTTTCTAATGATTCCCAACAAGGGTGTCAAACTGCGCGTGGATCGGCTTCAGGCTGGGTAATACGATTATCAGTCGCGACGAACGTAAATAATAAATATTCAATAAAAATAGTTTGCATAAACAAATTCCGCGTTAAGCCTAAAACTCTCCCGTAACCAATACCTTAAAACCCAGACGGAAACTGAAACTGAAGCCAGCGCCGTTGTTTAGTGAAACGTCAGCAGAAAGTGCAATCAAATTGGCACCGTATGGCGGTCGATTGAAAGGCATATCCCAAAAATGTATAGACACCGCAAAGCAAGCTCCCCTCTGATTGATTTAATGACATCAGCTTATCGCCAAGGGCACAGGTCCAGACAGGCTCTCGTTCACTAAATCAAACAAATTGATACGTATGCTCAAATAATTCAGATTGGGGCTGAAGAATGAGTTGAATATGTATAGAAAGAACTGTGGAACAAAAACTCAGTGCGGTGTTCATGTTTAAATAAATTCGTATTGGATTTGACCATCTTAATATATTTGATGGTAGTAATAAGAATCTACAAAGTCCATATAAAAGTCATATAAATAATCTTCTTAATTAATTTTTAATTACGTACAAGCGACCTTAAAAGTATTATTATATTATATAGATTATATTACTTTATTCGTTTATGCCCAACTTTAAATGAAACTAGCTACAAAATATTTGTTTTAAAGATTATATAATTTGTTCCTACTCATCGTGCTTTTATATTGTCTGCAGTTTACAATGGGCCTTACTTGTTTTTATAACAAAATTATTATTTCTAAAGGGAACCACAAATGATAGTTGGCTATATTAGTTTTACAGGAAATATTCTCTAACATCGAGCGATATTTTGGCGTTCGATGTTTGATTATAATTGAGTTCCCCAAGAAATGGAAAGCATGCAGTTATTATTGAATTTAATAACTTAACACCATTTGATCGATTTGATTTTCTTTTGTCGAAGTTGACTTTCCAATCGAACTTAAGATTTGATTGCTATCTACAATTTGCCTACTGGGCATGTGTAAGCTGGCCAAAAGCCACTGTTGCACCACCACACGATGATGCACTGTTGTTGCTGTCTGCTACCTGACTCCTGTATGTGTGTGCATAGGTGTGTCTGTATGTGTGTGTGTTAGTTGGGGGTGTGTGCTGCTCACATAAATCCAAACATTTACAATATTTTGCTAATTAGCAGAATATGTGTGAATAATGAATGCACTTGATGTGACGCAGCTCAGAGTGATCGAAGGAGAGAGGGTGGCGGTGGCGGTGGTGGTAAACTAGAAGGTGGGTAGAATGGTATGTAAGCAATGTATGCCTGGCATCTCTTGTAGGTGTCATATTAAATTAATGACTGCTTGCGTGCGTTGGTCGAAACACACTCGACAAAGTCTTGTTGCAAGGCAGGCAGGCAGGCAGCTTCCACATTTGGTGATTTTAGCGATTAGTTACGGAAAACTGGCAACGGGCAACGAGTGAAACTGGGTGTGGTAAGGGAAGTGTTGATGGCAGCAGCAACTGCTAAGGCTACTGTTGCACATTTGCAGTAAGCCAAAATAATGTGCATGACATTAATCAATAGCAGGCAGAAGCAAAGAGGCAAAGAGCATGAGGCTTGTCGTCAGGTTGTTGTTGTTGTGTTTGTTAGAATCAACCAAGAATTATGAAAGGATATTTTTGGCATTGTTAAGAGATATAGAAATGGAAATTAAAGTCAAACAAGAATACAAAATATTTATAATTTAATAAGCAAATTGTTTTAAGGATTTGTAATTTGCATTTGTAGCTCAAAGCAATAATGAATTAACGCAATCAATAGTTAGATATTATCATGTTACCCATTTCAAGCTGGAAACATAGCAATAAGCAGCTTCGACTTAATCAATTTTTGAACTTTAATATTTTTAAATTTTATTCAAATGTTGAAATTGTAGGTTTAACATAAATGTATAGAATTGTTATCAGATACACACATTTCTATTTATAATAAAATATGAATATATTTCAAGGAAAATATAATATTAGTAAATGACAAACTTGAAAGGTTATTAAAATGATTAAAATATGAATTTACCTTGAGGCTAGTTTTTCGAAGCGTTTTGAAAGGATTGTGATAAATTAAAAACTTAGTCAAGTAACTTACAAAAATGTTGAGCCGAACTATGCACGTCCTTCATTGATGTAATTTTTGCTCATATTTTAGTTCACTTCATAACTCTTAGTAAAGTATGAATATTTTTTTACATATGCTGCCATATATCGGCAACAATAATAAGGATTGCACGCAATTTTTGAATAGAAAACACAAGTGTCAAAAAAATTTAATTTTTAACCGAAGAGCAAACGATGACTTTTCAATTCAAACTGTAAAAATCAACTGATCAAAGCCTCATCAGCGTCAGCTTGAAGTTGGCTAAGCTTGAGAGCAAATTTATCGAGTATATAATTGCGTAACAGATGAGAGCAATAAATTGAATTAAACATGACTGTTCTAAGAGAGCGCTAAGCTAGACTCTTAAGCTGTAAGCGACTGTTTACACATAATAATTAAAACGGCCGCAGAGATCTGCAAGAAAAATGGTCATTTGGCAGTTTTAAACAATTGAAATGTTCATGAAAAACGGAACATCAAATGTAGGAAAATTTTTAAAATTAAGTAATGTTAAGTTTCTTGAGCCACAAATAAAAATGTATTAAGTTATGCTATGACATTTTTTACATCATTTTCTTGGAAAAGCCAATCAAAGTTTGCCTTAAAACTATAACCGAAATGTAGTTTATGTAGTTCAAAATATATTTTCATGGTTTCATAAATAGTTTAACAATTTGTGCGATCAAAACAACGAGAAGCATATTATTTAATGGTTTAGTATATTTTAAATTTGTGCCTTGTGAATGGCAAGGTATTAAGATGGACCACAAATATAAAGAAATCTAAATCCGTTTTCAAATGGGTGAAATGATTAAGATTTGTACTTTAGTCAAGCTATTAGGTACTCTATAAAAATCTTTATCAAAATATCCAAAATTTCTCATCAATTTTCATTATTAATGTTTATAACTCTGATTTAAATTGTTTTTTAGTTTGCGCATCTAATTAATTTTATGAACAGTAAAAAAAAATACAACAAACTATAATCGTGAGTTACCCACACATCCCCATGGTGGGGCACTTTTCAATAACGGTATCAGCTTGTGTCAGGCACCCTTCTGAGTTGAGTTGAGTTAAAGTTACCCACACTGAGCTTTGGATTTTGCGGCATTTGTTTTGCTCCTCATTTTCCTACTTAATTGCGCGCCACATATATCAGTTTTAGTTTCTTTCGGGCCTTACAATTTTCCAGCGGGTGGCTAATCACCCAACCAACCATTGTTTTGGGCAATAGTTGGCCTATCATTTTCACACAACACACGCACACCACCAATAAATAATAGAAAACAAAAACACAAGAAAAACAACAACAACAACAACAAAAATGTCTGCAGCGTAAAAATGATTGTTATGAAGCGAAAACGTTGAAAAGGATATCCGCGTCGCCTTCCTCGTCACCGTCATCGTTCTGGTTCCTGGCTCATGGCTCATGGCTCCTTCATTTTTGCATTGCGTGCCAATGCACTTGCGCCACAAATCATTTTTCGTCCCGGGGCCGAAAGGGTTATGGTTCGCAGGACTCCAGAACTTGTTTTCAAGTTTCTTTCGCTTCCTTGGCAACTTTTTTGTGTTGCTTCGTTTTCTATAACATTTTTTTTGCTTCTTTTTTTCGGAAGGTAAGACTAATATAAATTTTGACACCTGATAATTGCTTTTCACTCGCTTCCGCGTTTTGTGTGTTGGATGCGACGACGACAGCTGCAGCAAAAGTGTTCACCCTCCTACTCCCCTCTTACCCACTTTGTAATTGTGGATGAACATGCAAAGTTTGTTGGCTGATCATAATGTGTGTGTGTGTGTGTGTGTGTGTGAGCAGGATTGTTAAAGGATTGCCTCTAGTTTAGGGCTTCAATAAATTATAACTAAATTTTCGGTTTTTGCATTTTTACGATGCGCGGCATTTAATAGACAAAGTTATTGTGAATTATAGGCGCAACCTTGATGGCATTTATACCCCCATTTACATATATCAACGGAAATTGGCAATTAAAAGTGCATAAGACAAGATAATTATATGAAACGGTGTCAGCTTAGCGCACTATATAAATGAGGTACTATTAACTGGAATATCTTATTACAGCAACGAGGCAATTTAGTAAAAGGTCTTAGCCAAAATCACGCTTACTTAAAAAGTAGCGTGTGACAATACTGAAACGGTTTAGGAAAATATAAACGTAAAAACTAGGATTATGATATAAACTTAATTAGAAACTCAAGAAACCCTAAAATTTGTTTTATTTTTAAATTTATTTATAAAATAAGTTATATTAAAATACAAGTTTAACTATAACAACTTAATTCTTATAAATTAAAGAGCCACAGTAAGTATAAATTTTAAATTTAATGTTAAATACAATTCGTCTTTTAAATTTTTTAAAATCTTCAAAATTTATTGAACAGAAAATTTAAATAATCAAGAAAAATTTAGACAAACTAATATATAAGGAATCTGAAATGTATTTTGATAAAACTTATGGATATAAATTAAGACCCGCAGAAAGTTAAGATAAGTTTAACATTGCACAATTTACAAAAAAAATCAACAATTTATTATTTAATGTGAATACTTTTTATTAAATTTAATAAACACAAAATATACATATATCCAATGCTTTTTAAAGCTTAATTGTAGCGGTGATTATGCATAATTCTAATTTGTTTTAAGGAATAATTGTTGCTGGATTTAAATAGCTAATCTACATATGTACATATGTTTTAATTTATATGGAATAGGATTTATATATATATCACGTATGCAAATGAATTTTTTTTTAATTTTAGCAGCTGTTCCATAAGGCAATGCCATGACCAATGACAATCAATTTGCGCTTAGCACGCACTCACAAATGACAAAAACAACAATAACAACAACTCACATGAGCTCTAACCCGTTTTGCACACAGACAAAGAAATTCATTCATAAATTCACAAATGGCGCGCTCCAAAAAGTATGCTGAGTAAATTTCCCCCAAGAGCTCGCGTTCAATTCAATGTTCAACGTTCAACGAGCTCGCTCTAGAGGGTCTTTTCAACGTGTGGTGAGTTTCTGCAGCCACCACCCATTGGGTAACACGCTAACATAGTCTTACACTCGCACACATACAGAGAGCGCTACAAATAAACCAAAAGTTAGAAAAAAAAAAACGAGAAGCAGAACGTGAACCGAGCGCCCAACAACAAAAAGCCAAATAAAATGTAGCCAGCAACAACAAAAATCACAGTTGTCTGATTCGTTCGCGACGCAACTGCCACCGGTAAAAATCCACCAAAGCTCCCACTCCACCCATCCGACCACAACACCAACGACAACGCCGACGACGACAACAACGACGACGATTCCCTCCATTTATATGTCTTCGGCTCGGCAGCGCGCTGCTTCGTGGGCCATTCGCTGTGGTCGTTAGTTTCAGTCTGACGACGACGTTCGTGGCGAGCGGTTGTGTTTTGTTGTGTAGTGCAGTGAGTGCCTAACAAGCCCCGTTAATCTTCCGAGTGTTGCATTATCACCAAACTGTTGCTGTCAACCCAACACATGCAAGGAAACCAAAAACAACAAATCACAAACTTGAAATAAATTAAATTTTGAATAAAAATTAAGTCAAATGTGAAAATTGTCAACATAATTACTGCTCAATTGTAATTAACAACAAGTTGCATAAATGCATTACAACAACAACAACATCAAATCATAATAACAAGCTCATGTTAATCGCACGCGACTCGCTCGCGTGTATTTAAAGAAATCGCGCGCGTTTTTTGCGTTTGCCATTTGCCGCCTGTTAGCAATTTAGTTTAGTTGCAAATGTTTTGCTGGCCACTGCGTGCTTACTGTAATTATATTTAAAAACAAAAATGAAACAAAAAAAAAAAACACAAAACTAAAGCCATGTTATTTATACCAGTACTTACAGACACACCTACCCCAACCCACACGCTCACACTTAAAAACACACACACCCCAAAATTAACTTAGACTGAGACGACACGGCGGTCAAGAGTCGCTGTCGCCGTCGCCGTCGCTGTCGCATGTTTTTGATGTATTCGCGCGTTCTCTCGCATATGAATTATAGAAATTTGCCTGCAAATGTGTCTGGCGGCTCTGTTCTGTTCTGTTTATTATTGCCCCATGCTTGTGTGTTGCATAGTTTTAGGCGTGCACAATTGCAATTGCATATTTAATGCTGCTGCTGTTGCTGCTGCTGTTGCAATTCAAAGTTCATTGATATCCATAAACCACACTCGCTAACGAAGCCGGCGATTACATTCACTCACACACACACACATGCATAGTATATGTAAATAGGCTAACACATTATTACTACATATAAACACATACAACACATGCATAGACTATCGTATTTGTATGCATTTGTTGCAAATATGTTTTGGGCCACAGAATGATAGATTCTTGTTTTGGAGCCCAACCCCTCGTTCGTTGGGGCTACCAATTGTGTTGGACATTTGGGAGCACATGTTTTTGGCCTCTGCCATTTTCGTGTCATTTGCATTTTACATACAACTTTGTCTGCATTTGTTGTTGTTGTTTTGGCTGTTGCTACTGCAACTCGAGTTGATTGCGATCACAATTGTTTTTTATTTTTTTGGGTGAAGAAGGGTGAGAGTTGTTGGCATGCCAGGTGGGTGGCGAAATGCGATTGAAAATAATCAAATCGTTCAGGCTGCCATGAACAATGAATGCATAATTCTATTACAAAAACAAACGCATTCTTGTTTTTGTTGTTGTTGACATACATATATTCGATGCAAGGTCACAACAATATTTATTTAGGGGTTCTGTGCAGAGAGATTCAAACTTCATTTGAACCAAATAAATATAAATACCAAATATTTGATTAAGTACGAAGAATGTTGGAGTTGGGAAAGAACTGAGTTGAAACAGCCAAGGATTAAACCAAAAATATTTGCTACCTTTGCATATTGAAAAAACAACTTGATCCTTATGAAGTAAATAAATAAAATAAAATGCAACGAAATCTTTATAAATTTATATTAAAATACGTTTTCTTATATTTGGTTTAAATTTTGATGGCAATAAAAATTAATATGAATTTTTGTAACTAAAGTTTATAAATAAAAATAAAAGAAAATAAATACGATAAAATAAATCCTTAACTGTTTCAATACAAGCCTCAATAATGTAAGCAAATCCTTCAAAAATTCACGATTGATTTCCTTGCTGTTCAGCCAGCTCCCAGCATTTTAGTATTTCCACAAGAGTCCTCTTAATTGCTTGCCCTAACAAAAGACAACCCTTTGAGTAAATTAAACTCAACACAAAGAGCATACAATTTACCACTCACATACACAATTGCATATCAATTTCAAATGACACAAGCTCAATTTCAGTTGGACAAAAGCACAGTCCGAGTTCGAGCTCGAGTGTGAGTAGAAATCGCCGCTAAAGTTCAGTCGAGAAATCAGAATGTTACGTCCCAGTATTTTGACATAATATCAGGAACTTTACCCAGCCCAATCCCTCCCCCCTTTAGCGCTAGCCACTCTTTGACATGATGAGGCAAAATAAAAAAATGCATGCCACCAACTCGAAGCATTTTCCACTCACTCGAACCTTGGCTTATTATGCCCGGGGCAGTAGTTGTTGTTGCCGTTGTTAATAACAAGCGATAATAATCAACTTCCGTGCTGGAGGCGCTTGAGCGCGCAAGCGAAGAAGGGGTGGGGAGCACGTCGAGCAAAACTTTGCATACTTGAAGGCGCCGCCAAGCAATGGAAATTATTTTGCCATACATTTTGATATATAACAGTATGCTAATATTGTGTATGCCGGACTATCGCTATTAAGAAGCTCGCATAAAATGAAGCTTAAATAGAACAAAAACAAAAAAAAAAAAAACAAAAAAATAATTTTTGAAAAATGTCGAAGTTACATCGCGATAAGAACTAAAATATATCACGTGCTAATTAATGTTTGTGTTGAAAATTGAAAACTTGTGCTGCACAACATCCAGCAGAGAGTAGAAGTTATAAGCATGTGTGTGAAATTTGAGTTTGAGTTTGAGTGCTTTGGTTAGTGTTTGCTTCGCTTATTTGCGCATTATCTGCATCAAGTTGTGTTTTGTGCTGCATAGCCTCAGGCGCTCACACGCAGCGCGTAAACACAACAATGCCTTGGTTTGACCTTGTGCGGCGGCGGCTGCAACGGCAGAATAACAACAGCATGGATTTGCAGCGAGAGAGAGAGAGGAAGACAATGTGCGAAACAAATTTGTGCGAAAATTCTCTTCGTTTTTTGTATGGCCACACAATTTGCACATAATTCAACAGCTGATTATACAAATTGTGCGGCACACTTTTGGGGCAATGTTCGTCCTCGAGTTTGCATGTCCGAAACGATAATCATAAACATAATATATACGACTGTTTTGGGGTCCCTTACAAAATTCCACAAGTAGCGCTTATTATTTGCCATAAATTTGGACTGGAATTTTTGGCCGCTTTACGACCTAAAGAAAAAGTCTATCTACCAATTATTTTTGAAGTAGGAAATAATAAATCTTAATTGTGCGCACTTATACAGATTAAGCTTAAGATAATGAGAAGTGATAGATTTTTTTTAACTTTTACTTAAATTTAGCTCTCATAAATTGCTTAACTATTTAACCAAGAACGGAAGATTGAATACAAATAAATCATTAAGCAATATTACCTTTTTTTTAAAAATCAATGCTATGAAGTAAGTCCATAATCATTTGACTTTTACTTCAAGCAATCCCCCCTTTATTGATCTCTCATTTTCAGTAGTTGAGGCCTCGTTGCACGCTTTGCATGCAAACATGAATAACTTTCGATGGGGAATTAAAGTTTACTTTCTGGCGGCCGCAACTGACAGAAACAATTTTAAAATGACATTTCATTAAAATTGTTTTTGGCTTTGTCTTAACTTTGATTATATTTCTTTTATATTGATTTTCACCTGAACCTTAAACTGCAATTGAAAGCAAAGTTTTCAGACTGCCTGTTTTGTGTGTGTGTGTTGTTTGTGTGTGTGTGTGGAAGTGTCCTTTGTTCAATTTGTTGCACACCCTAAGCTGAGAGGTCACGTCAGCTGCCCCTGTAAAGTCAGTTGAACCACCACACAAGCCAACAAGGCAATAGACAACACCAAGCAACAAGGCTGGCCAAACACTAAAAATTTCCAGTAAATAGGCATAGCAATATTATTAATAATTTAGAGCATGCGGGCCATGTCAGTTTAGACGTTCAGATAGAAAGACAGCCAAACGAACGGACGGACGAACGGACAGTAAAGCAAGCCGCCTGGCTTATTCCTATTACCTGGAAGAGAATTACCCAGCGGCAAGGCATACAAATATGTAAATCTTATTTGTCGACTGAAGCCTTAGCAACTTTTTTATCTATGAGGCGACACCATTGTGTTGTGTTTGTACAGCTAATTGTTGCTGGACTTTCATTTGTATGTGTGTGAAAGAAAGAAGATAAATCAACTAGTGAAAATTGATGGTAAATTGAAAACGACAAAATATAAATAAAATCAAAGTGTTATTATTTCACATTTTATAGCACAATTTTGAAGAGATTGTGATTTATTCGTATTTCCTATCGAATTTCATAGAAATATTTAACATTACAAATTGCTTGTCGTTAAAGAAGAAAAACCATTTGTAAAAATAAATGCACATTTTGTAAATTCAACAGATGGAATTTATATGAATATTTCATTCAGATTTATTTATATAAATAAGAAAGACTAGAGAGCTTTCATGTCTTTCTTTCCCATGTCGGGAAATATATTTAGTTTATTCCTATTAAGTCGCGAATTCCCAATTACAACTGCATTGCGTCAGATGTATCGGCTATCAGTTGACATATGTCACGTGCCATTTGGTCTAATAGCAGGCAATAGAAAATGGCGACTGCAAACTATAAAGCGCAACTATTTTTAGACTCAGCTGACGAACTGCAACTTCAAAACGAGCTGCACGATTTTATGCTTTATTTACGGTGCATACATGAAGTAAAAGGCAGCCCACACATACACCAACACACACACACACACACTTGTACACGATGCGGCACAAACGAAACATTTCATTTCCGTTCCATAAACAGTTTTGGAACCGGGCAATGTTTAAATGCAACAGCAGAGAGTTGTGCATATAGTCGGGGACGGGGGGCAACATGCAACACCTTTTGCCAGATAGTTGCAGGTCGCAGTTAATTTCTAGCAGCTGCTCGCCTATACAATTTACAGAGCCTGAACACGCAAAACCTCTTGGCAAAAATGGCAGACCAAGCCAGCCAAGAACCAAAGAAAGAAAAGGGAATGGAAACCGGGAATCGGAGAATCCGGGCCCAATGGGCGCTTTAAACTTGAAACTTTTTAATTTAGCGTATTTTCGACGGCATGATTATTGTTTGCCTTACTGGGCCTCCCATTGTTTTTCGACGTAGTTTCGATTCAGTTTTCAAGTACTTTTTGTTGAACTTTGTGCTGTGTGTTTGCACGCATAAATAGCAATAGCAACAAGGTTCGACACTCCACACTCCACACTCCATGCTGCAAGCCAGCAGAACTTTATGCCAATAGAGGCGCGCTAATGACTGCCAATTACCAACGGCCCGAACAGCCAAACATCCAAACAGCCAACAACAAGAAACAGTTAAACGTATTTCCTGGGGGTATATTCTGGAATAGGTTCAACGGTCACTGAGCTCTGAGCTCATCCCTTTCCTCATTATCCATTTAAGTTCAAGTTTACAGTTCAAGATTAAAATTATATTTTGCAACAGTTGTTAAAGCCTAATAGAATAAACATGTGAGATATTTATTCTCAAGATATATAAAATAAAGTCAAATAAAGTGATTCACAATGCCCATAAAATATTCACAAAGACTTGGTGTGGCAAATGCCTGGGTGAATGCAACAATTGTGCGTTGGGTGCTTCTCATTTTAATGTGCCACGAATGCAGTTTGCAAAGGATTGATGTGCCAGCCGAAGTTATTGGTAAGTCAGATAAGTATAACTGAAAATAAAAAATACTTTCTAATTTATTTTTTTTGTCTTATGATTTGTTAATTTATCCTAAATTTATCAAAGGTAGAAACAAGAGGTAATAAATTAATTGCTTAGAATATAATTTCAGAAACTAAAAACGATATTAATACTCCCAGCTTTTTTAAACATATAAAACTAGTTTTAAAAATAGTTAGAAGATAAAATTTTAGCATGTTCAAATAATTAAAGCTGCTTAGTACTTCAATAAATTAACATATCATTTAATTCTTTAATACGTATCGTGAATTCAACTTTATTTTGAATTTAATAGCTATTAAATCCAATTAGGTTAAAGTATTTATAGGAAAACATTTTACATTTACTCGCTAATAAAAAATTAATCTCACTTTCAATATGTTAAATAAATCCCGCAAAAATACTTTGTTGTTTTTTAATCAAAAACATAATCAAAGCTGAGTAACAGAAGCTCAATATAATCCCTTCCAATAAACGATGGCAATTAGTAACAGCATAAATAACTGAAATGTAGACAATAAAAATAAACAAATCAACCAAACACAAAACAAAAACCAATCATAACAACAATAAGAGGTTTTTAGAAGTAGCACTCAAATTATTATTATTATTATTTGTTTTGGGACAATAAACCAATTAACATTGATACTGCTTGGATTATTTTAATGTGACAACATGAATGCTATCTCTATTCTTCATTACAGTTGATCCCAAATTTAGTTATCCAATTGCAAATGTGACAGCGCCGGTGGGACGTGATGCTTTTCTCACTTGCGTCGTTCAGGATTTGGGCCCATATAAGGTAAGAAGTAAAACAAATCTGTTAATAACAAAACACATAAAATCAGAGATACAACCCTGATACCTACTTGTACTATAAGTGTAGACAGCAATCCCCCTCTCAGCTCAATTACACACTCAATAAGCAGCCACAAAAACCCAACCAGTCGCATTAATATTCATTAGCATTTTACCTTCAGCCAGACGGAAAACTCGTAATCTCAAAGACCAAATCTCGACACCCAAAACAACCAACACAATCAAAACAACAGCAACAACAACAACAAGAGCAGCGTTGAATTGAATGGAAATGAAAGTGAAAATAAAAGCATAAATAGGAATATGCAGAGAGCTTAGCGCAATAACAAAGAGAGAGAAAATCACATAAAAAGTAATTGAAATATGAATGCGAATGTGTTAAGCGAAGAGAGAGAACCGCTCTAGAAAAATGGAGGGTTGTATGGGATTATGCACCGTTTGAGTATGCCATCCAGATGTGTGGGTGGGTTTGAGACCAGCTTGGGGTTGGAGTTGGAGGTCGTCATGCTTCATCATCATTTCTGTAACTGTCTGTTTGTTGGTCTGTCTGTCTGTCTGTGGGTTTCAAAAAGCCATGCCACAAAGCCAAAAGGTAAAGCACCATTCAAGCGCAGAGCTTTGTTCTGTCAGAAGCCCCCCCTTCCACCACTTCGATAACCTACCTTAGTTAAACCATCCCCTCTTTAGCTCCCCCGAAAACGCTACCATGCACAATTAAGCGATGTTTTGCTCAAAGATAATTGAGCAGGCACTTGGGTGTAATTACTTATTTTATACTGACAGTATGTTGCGTTTGGTTTTTTTCCTTCAAACTAAATGTCAAATTTAATTCCACAAAATAATTCATTAGTCCACCCCATTAGCACATCGATAGGCTATATTATTTATGTATATTTCGTATATATGTATTTCAATTGAAATTGAGATTGCTTAAATAGCTTTACGTGTTAACAAGTAACGGCGTCAGCTGAGCCGAGTCTGCCACATTTACACATGCAAAGTGTTCAGACAAAAGGGTTGTGAAATGCCTTAGGAGCAGGAGTGGGGAGTAGGAGCAGGGAGCTAGTTATTATATACCGAATATACTATATACATAGTAGTTGAGGCTCAGCTTGCATGCTGCGTGCTTTATCGCATAATAATTTAGCCAAGTAATTGTACAATTACTGCCAAGTATGTGTGTGTATTTAAATGGGTATATATGTGTGTGTGTTCGTGACAAAGCTAGTTCCTACTTAAGTGAATATTTAGATATTCTTGGAATAGATTTTTTGAATAATTGCGGTGCAATGCTGCTTGCTTACTTTATTCAAATATTAAAGGGTAGCTGCCTCAAGCTTTTGAAATATTTTAATACATACAAATAAAAAGATTAACAATCTAATAAATCATAATGCATTTAAATAAATAATAAAAATCCCTTTATAGAAAAATGAATTGAAAATAATACAATGTTTTACTGTTTAATTAGCCCTGTCAATCTCAATCCACCCTTTGGACATACCATTCTAAGATATTAAAAGAAAATGCAGACATGTGTGGTTAAGCGATCAAAAGTTAAATAAAACCCATCAACAACAAGAACAATAAAGAAACATTTGCCGTAGAATTGTCATATATGAGAGGAGAGAGCTTTTGTAATCATATGTTTGGCTGGGCTTGGGGTGTAAAAAATTACTGAATTTTGACTAACTGGCATTTTTTTCTACTTTATAATACTTATTTTTATGTTTTGTATATAATGTGAACAGACTGAAATATATTCGATGCAGATACAGCTGAAGGTTTAAATAGATAAAAACTCCTTGATTTAATAGGATAGAGAATGTTATCTTATGGATTTTTCACAAATTCGTAAAACTTTGTTGGGAACATTTTACTCAATTTAATAAATACAAAAACCTTTTATTTCCTAAATTTTAAGGTTTGAGAGATTTTAAGCTTAATAACTACCCTTTCAATAAACTGACTTAAATACAAATAACTAAATGACATAATTTATTTTATACAAATTACATTTAAATGGCATTATTTATTTTGAACGAAGTCAAAACAGCTGTTATCTTTTACAAAACTTGGCATGAGTCATTTGTCCTGTACACAATTTACTTTTTAAGGGTTGTCTAATAATGTTTATAAGTAGTTATTTAACGCCTACTTCTGTTAATTTTCCCACAAAAAAAACCAAAGGTTGCGTGGCTTCGCGTCGATACACAAACAATATTGACGATACAAAATCATGTCATAACCAAAAATCAACGCATTGGCATAGCAAATTCAGAGCACAAAACTTGGACAATGCGTATTAGGGATATCAAGGAATCGGACAAAGGATGGTAAGTTGAATTCGAATTGATATATTTGATGTGAAATGATTCTTAATTTTAATTTTCAAGGTACATGTGCCAAATAAACACGGATCCAATGAAAAGCCAAATGGGCTACCTGGACGTTGTGGGTAAGTTTAAAGTTACAAAAGAAGACAAAAATCAAGCTCCCTCGCTTTGCAACATGAAAAAATAAAACATTCTTCTGTTGTATTTTTTTTTTTTTTGTATGTTTTATTTTGTCAAACAATCATACGCCTGGTTGCCAGGCGGTGATCCATTGTATTCGAATCGTGTATAAGAAAAAATGTTTAAAAAAAAAACATAAATAAATCCGCAAAAACGGTGCCAAACAAAACGTTTCCGCATCGCGGCCAATGAGAGTTCGCTTGAAATTTAAGTTCGCTTCGTCATTTATGAAACTTTCGCTGGCTAATGCACAACACACAACATCACAACATCGAGTGGGAGACCACTACTCACCCTCAGACCCCTCGGACCCCATTGGCCTCAGTCTATTGTGACTGCTTAAACATGTTTAACCGTCCACTGAACCGCAGAAAATGTTGATTTTGAATTAAAACGGTGCACGGCGGGTAGTAAGAAATGTGTCCGGCCTAGGAAATGGTTTACGCTGCGAATACGCGAACCAGTTGTCCATTTGTGGTCTTCAAACCGTATCGTACCCTCTACCAACCATCAGCACTTCTTCTTTCTGTTCCCACCCCTGTTTTCGCCCCATCAAACCTAAACCCAACTACTTTCAGTTGCCTAAATACCTTTTCGGTGGAAAATCTAAATCAACGCGCTAAATATTTTAGCCGTCATGCAACTCGGGCTCGGACTTTTGCGCCAAACACGAAAAACTATAATCAACTGTGTGTATTTGCAGTGGATAATCAGGCCACCACAACATCGCAGCAGCAGCAGCAGCAACAGGAACAGAAACAGCAACGAAAAGTAGCATTTGCCAGTGAGTGGTGGGGGGGTGTATAGGTGGTCTTGTCCTGATGATTTTTCGTGACCAAGTGCAGTTAAACAGCCGACGACAAACGGCAGCGGTCACACAGTTGGCAGCTCTGTCCGTTTGAATGTCATTTCCCACACACACACACACATATATTTATGTACACAAAATGACAAAATGTATATGATATACACGCGTACCCCCATGCAAAAGGCATTTTAGCCAGCTGACCAGCATTTAAGCTGATGAGATTTCCATACAGAACAATTTTCAGTTTGCGAGATTTTTTTGCACACAGATATTGATATTTATTTTTGTGGTTCAATTCTGGTATATTGATGACTAGATTCAATAAGCATAAAATACATTTTTTTGATGAGTGATGATTTATTTAACTTGCAACTCAAATAAATATGTAGATTTCTTATATCATATTTATGTCCGTCTTCGAATCAAAATACTTTTAGCCCTTTTCAATCACAGCAAACCTTTCGTGTAGTGTTGTCACCCTTCTGTTTACAAGTCTTACCTTCTAATTAGTGCAAGTCCAGTTTTGTTTCAATCGACTTTTCCCCCTTTTCAGACCATAACTTTGGTCACTTAATGACCGTTCAGTGGTCAGCACAGTTCATCTGCACACACACTCAAACACACGCATACATCAGAGAGCTAACCCCCAACATTCTCCTTTCTCTTGCCCCTCCAACGCCAGTCTGTCCAACTGTTGGCCCACCCGACTACTACAACAAGCTGTTTGTCAACACCAGCACATTTTTTGGTCATTTACCGACCACATAATTGCGGAATATTATATGTATGCACACAGTCCACAGTCCATAGGTAGGACCACCCCTCCTCCATCTTTGTTCATTCCCCCTGATATTTTCAGCGGCATTATTACGTTTTCCCGGTTCATAGGTTTTCCGCTGAGGGCGCAAACATTCGCCGCTGCGGTCGTGGTCATATTACGTGAATGTATAATTTATTTTTATTCACATTTTTTTGTAGGATATTTTTTTTTGATTATTTTGTTTTGTTTCGGCGCCGGGACAAGTGAAAAAGTTTGTCCTTTTAAACAAAGGCGGCGTCGACAAGGACTCATTTGTGTGTGTGTGCATGGATATCTTTTGGGACACATGAATATGAATCAGATTGCCCGGCTGAGTGAAAAATGAGTGCAAATTATTTAAATGCAATTTTAAGTACAAATTTAATATACTTATGTTGTGTATTTAAAAATACGTGACAATGCAGCTCATATTTATTTCTTATTTTTCTCTCTCCTTCTCTTTTCATGCGTTACACAATGCGATTTAAAAAATATATATATATATATGTTTTTGTTATAAACATTATCTGGCTGTGATGACAACAACAACAACGACGACGACGACGAACGTCTGGCGTCCTCGATTGCAATGGCAATACCCGATTGCTGCTGCTGCTGTTGTTGTTGTTGAATGGTGCAGTACCGCCGGATATCCTAGATTATCCTACAAGCACGGACATGGTCGTACGCGAGGGCAGTAACGTGACGCTCAAATGCGCTGCTACCGGTTCACCAGAGCCGACAATTACATGGCGACGTGAAAGTGGAGTGGCCATCGAGTTGGCCAACGGCGAACAGGGTAAGTCAAATGGCTTTCGAATGAAGTTTTTGGGTTTGCCAGCAGTATCACCATATGCATGCCTGACTCTCTGTATGTATGTGTGTGTGTGTGTGTGTGTGTGTGTGTGCAATTGTATATATGAGTGGTAAGTACTTTTTGCACTGCTGCAGTTGCCTGCGAACTGTGCTTCATGAGGTTTGCCGGTCTGCCCGCCAACATTTTGGAGTACTTTTACACAAAAAGGTAGCCGTCCTGGGTTATAGCCCCATCAGACAAGTGCACAACAGCACCAGCAGCACCAGGGCCAAAAAGCACCCGAGCAACTGTTCATTCCTGCATGGATAACATTTCTTTTTTTTTGCTACTTGTGTTGATGTGTTGGTGGCACCTGCACCTCCACCTCCATTACCTCTGCTTCGGATGATGACGTTTGATGGCTGCACTGACAGAATTAGCGAGTGGTTAGTCATCGGTGCTGGGTGTAGTGAGTAGAAAGATGAGAGAGTTTTCTAATTGGCCATCAGAGAGAGGGGGACTAACAAGCTAAAAAGCTGTTGAGGCTTTTGATTTTGGAGCAATTTGGTTGATGCAAAATAAGTGGCTTGACTTATAAACACTTTGTTGTCATTGCTCATTAAAATCAAAGCAAGTTAGGTTTGTCATTTCTGAGTGCTAAAAAAGATTTAAGACAGAAATAATATACACTTCATGAGTGTAAAAAGATACTTCATCAGATTGATCGATTTTAATCCTTTGATTAATGAAATTCAACAAGTACCATAACTTAATTAACTTAATTGACCTAAAAGCTACTTCATTCAACCGAGCTAATTAGCATTATCATATGCCATACACCCACACAAATCACCCACTTTGCTCAGTGTAGTTCATTGCATGAGTTATGCTTTATAAACATGTCGAGCCCCATCAAAGTCCACACGAAAGGCCAAAATCAAAGGTTGCAAAGCAAAATAAGGCTTAAAAAAAAAAAAATTCCAAACACAAAAAAAATAAAAACGCCAAGCAGCGGTCAAAAAAAAGAAATCAGCATAAATAGCACAAAAGTTGGCGAAATGACCTTTTCACTATGGCTGAAATATGTCTGCTACCCTGTTAAACAAAACAATAACAAAAAAAACCTGCGCAGTTGGATTAGTGGAGAACCCGCTTTGGTTCTTAATACACAATGCGAGGAGTTTTGTTTTGCTTTTTAAGTACTCTGAAAACGAGCATAATTACTTAAGCATTACACATGCCAAATACCACATTTGAATTATTCTTAAATTCTTTAAAACAAAATGCTTTCAGCATTTTTTTTATTGCTTTTAAAAATTTATTTTTATTATTATTAATCAACTACAAACAGAAATCAAATCCACCTATTTTTTGCAGTGTATTTGATCGTCAGTGTTTTGTACATTTCATGAGTTTGCTTGTTTTAAAATTGCCTGCTTCGCTTTGTGGGGCAAAAGTTTTTTTATTTGAAATTTGATTATTTGGTTTGGCGTATTCAAATGGAATCATGGCGCTGGAGTAAAGTTTTTATGCTATTATAGCGTGGCGCGACTTTGCTGTTCATTTCAACCAAATCCAAATTACACGTTTTTCGTGGCTATTACGTTTAATGACCGCACACAAAAAGTGTTGGCTAATAAGCAATGCGGCGATTCTGGTATTAAAGTCGGCCCTTTTTTTGCCAGCAACCTGTGTGACCTGTGTGTGCGAATCAATAAACGAAAAATCAGCTTATTATTCGTACATATACGACATACATACATATGTATCCCGTTGCCGTTGCATATGTAACAATATCAAGCGCAAACTAGCCAGCACTTCCGTTTCCGGTACACCCAAACACAAACACCGACACGACACCCACACCCACACACAAACACATAAATAGATAGAGGACACATCCATATCATCATCATAGTGCACTTTGCAGTCTGTGCCGCTGCCGGCTAAGCCCACAAAAAGCTATACATATGTATGTATGGTAGGCACAACTATGCAATTTATATAATAAAAACCGAGTTCGACTATCAAAACAGGATATTTGCGTGAACCTTTGCAGTACTAGCAGCATTCGCAGCAGCAGCCAACTATGACCCTCTTGCTAAAAGGCCGCCCATAATGGCGAACAACATCATAAAAGTCGCTAAAAGTTTTCGCTTTTGTATGGAACTTTTATTGTGCAATTATAAAGCCGGACAATATGCATGAAGAAGCTTAGTCAAATGTAATAACTATTATTACATGAGTAAACATTTTGTAGATGCCACATTTAAAGTTATGCTTACAATTTTATAGGTACTTTGGTTGAGCGTTAACTTTTGAAGTGTTTACGTTGATCAAAATAGTTGAAATCTCTCAGGAGCTGGGCAGTTGAGTATTTAAATGACTTACTTGAACAATATTCTTTGAATTTGTACTAAAAAGACAATCAAGTTTGACTAAGAATTACTTTTATTTCACTAAAGTTATTTATTCATACTCAACTATTTTTATTTACAGTGCCCAGCATTGAGGGTACTGACTTGGTTATTCCTCTTGTCAAACGTCAGCATATGGGCGCCTATTTATGTATAGCATCAAATGGAGTGCCTCCATCCGTGAGCAAGAGAATTACACTTGTCGTTCACTGTAAGTTAATAAAATAATCCAAATTTGTTGTATTGTATGGTCCAAAAACCAATGATTTCAATCTTAAAATTGCTAAAATAATCTTTTCAGTTCCACCAACTATCACGGTGCAGAATCAACTGATTGGCGCTGTTGAGGGCAAGGGTGTTACTCTCGAATGCCAATCGGAGGCTTATCCCAAGTCCATAAACTATTGGACACGTGAACGTGGAGAAATAGTGCCACCCGGTAAGTTATTAAAACATAATCAAAAAAAATAAACTAATATGTTATTCAGAAAATTATTCAATAATTAAGAGTAAAGTATATAGTATAAGAAAGTGCATTATTACTAGTTGAAATATATAAAAGAATTTAAAAGGTAACATTTCAAACCTAATACGGCTTATCCAATAATTTACTCTTGTTACTAAAATGGTAATTAAACAACATTTTCATTTAACTGACATTAACAGTTTCATATGAAACTTAATTTTAGTTTTAAAAGGTATTTAAATATGCATTTCCTGCTAGTGAACTGCGAGCTCACCTGACATTTGACTGTCAATTGTGTAATTGTAAAATAATCATTTAACAATTCATAATCCGCGACAAACACATTAGCTGGCGACAGCCAACATTTGCCCCCATTGAGACTTATTTGGCTTTGCCAGCAAGGATCTCCCAATGGATGCAGTGTAAACAACAACCTCAAACCTGACCGAGACCAGAGACTGAAAACTAACCGAACAGACTAACCAAACTGATGACCGTTGAGTGCAGAGTTCGTGGAGAGCGCGCAACGAAAAAGTTTTTAATTAGCTTATTTAGTCATACGAGTGAGAATTACATTTGCGCGCCCCTTTGCCCCACCCCCCATGAAAAAACCGAATGACGGTTGTCTGCTACATTTGTGTGGTTTCGTCGCCACTGTCTGGGGCATGCAAGCTTAGCCAGATTCTGATTGTGGCAAGCTGAGCGTCGAGTCGAGCAGAGAAGTTTGTCACTTGCTTCATTTAAAATTATGCCATAAATGTAAATAAATAAGTTTAAATTTGCACATATCTTTTTATTTTTATTTTTGGATATTTTTGCTGATTTAACTGGCAGCTCATAGTAGTATCCACCCTCCCCCGCCTTCAGTTATGATGTGTGTCATTTGCGTTCGTGTATAAATTATAGAATGCCTGCTCGGCGCCTGTCAGCAGCATTTTCTGCCCACTTTGCATACTCACATCGAATCGGGCAATGCGCGCGTGACATGCTTTTAATTATTTAATAACGCAAAGTTTCAATTAAACAATAATCAGTTTATTATTCGAATGAAATACACTTATATGCTAACATATCGAAAGCATTTCGTATTTGATTGGCAGGCGGCAAGTACTCAGCAAACGTTACAGAAATTGCCGGATATCACAGCTCAATGAAACTGCACATCAATCCATTGTCACAGGCAGAATTTGGAGCATATCGTTGTGTGGCCAAAAACTCGTTAGGCGATACAGATGGCGCCATCAAGCTATATAGTAAGTAGTCCTTTGAGCTGTGTCTTTTGTCTTTATCAGGTTGCTGAAACTAATTCACACTCAACAGGAATACCACCAAATGCTGTCAACTATGTTGAAAACTTTGAGGCACGACATAAAGGTGAGTGGGTTAAATTATATTCATCAGATATGTTTGAGTACCTTACACAACACACGAGATCGTTGTGTCTTTTATACTAAGATCTATTTTTTTTATGTTTAAAGAAAAACTCCAACATACAAAATATTTCATAAGGAATAAAAATACTGTTTAGTAGAGCTCTAGCTCCACTTATTTTGCTTCAAATAGATGTCAACCAATTTTCAGCAGAGTCATTCTATAGTATATACGGCTAGGTTCACATTGCCATCCACTCAAAATCTACTGAAAACCAAGGCATAAGAAAGAGAATGATTTGAGGGTGAAAGAAGGCGCGAGAAAAGCGAGATTTAATAGCCACTCGGCATAAATTTAAGATGAGCGGCAAATATTTCACTTTGCCAGGCTTGGTTGATATCATAAAAAACGACACAGACTACAGAAGCAAAACACACAGCCGAGCTGGGAGAAAAAGGCATAAATAATTCATTTGGCATGCAAATCCGTTTCAAATCGTCAACGCCACGAAACAGGTGAAGCAGTCAGTGCTCAAAAACGAGGGGTAGGCAGGATTTTAGCGGGTTTATAAGATAGAGAAATTGAAATGGGAATGAAAAAGCAACAAACTTGCTGGCAAGTCTTTCATAAATATGCATTAAATTTAGTTGTGGGATAAAAACTTTTAAAAGCCTTAAGAAGAAAAAAAAAACTTAACCGCAATTCAATAATTTTACACAAAAAACAGGCAAAAAACGAACGAAAAGCTCGGAAATGTATCATTCGTCCAGGGCACAGGAGCACAGCGGTGAGGACACTGAGAATCCCGGCAAGCGAAAAGGTAAGCCAAGTCATTGTGCTCATCTCTTTTCTCCCCCTTTCTCTCTCTCTCTCTCTCTCTCTCTCTTTCTTTCTCTCTGTCTGTCACACTGTCTCAATTGAGTGTGCGTCGCACCGATTAGGGTTACGGGCCATATTTCAAGCATTTATGGTCGAGAGACCGACCTCACCCCTAAGTCCTTACCACAACCGAACACGCCCTTTCCAAGCTTCGGCTTAACAGGCCACTTGAGACGGGACGAATGCCATAAAAATCACAAAATTGTAACCTAGGACCACCAAGCGACATTGTGAGCTGAACGCTTTTCACCGCTTGTTTAACAGATTTTCACACTAATTTGCGAGCCGCAGGACCAATAAAAAATACAACAACCAGAAATAAGATGATAGAAAGAAAGGTTCTTCAAACAAGTAGAAGAAGAAGAAGAAACGTTGCAATTTATTTTTCGGGGCAGGTAAAAGTGGTTGCTGCTTTCTAAGGGCCCGCATAATTGTATATCAATAAACACGCTCGGTTTGGCTTAATGGCAATTTAATGATTTGTAAATACTTGGCTACAATCAAATAAGTTCTTTTGTGGCCCAAATTGAGAAGTGGCCGCAGGTAGAGTGTAGACGAGGCATTAGGTTGGGGCTTTTAGGGGCTGGGGCCGTAAAGTTCAGCTTAAGTGCTGAAAGTTTTTCTATTTTTGTAGCCTAATTGAGTTGTGTATTTGAATGCGAGTTGAGAAATTTAATTTAATGCGGAAATGATTTGAAATTGCGAATTTGTTAAACATTTGTTAATTAATCCTTGAAATAATTTACAATATATGAACTGATTTCTATGCAATAAATAGGAAAGAAGAAGATTATTAATTAATGAATGACTCGATCTCTAGCAAACATTAATCACAAATATTTGACTGTTTAGACCTGATTGCTTGAACGTTTTTTAAACGTTATCGTTGCCATCTCCGCCTTGGGAAAGTCTTGTCAAATGTCAGTTTTCGAAATCACTGCCCAGCCAATCATTTCTAACAGAGAAAACATCACTCTTGCAAGCTTAGCCAATTTCCGCTGTTAACCCACCAAGCCCATTAACATTTTCTACCCCCGTCTATATGAAACGTTTCACCCACAGCTGATTTGAGTCTTAGTGCGGAGAGTATTGACATCATATATGGAACATCGGCAGCTGTGTCCCGGCACGCGAGAGGTCCTGGACAAACCCTGAGCTGCCTGTTTCCACTGCTCATGCTAGTGCTAGTGACGAGGACGTTGACGAGGCTACTGCAAAGATCCCAACTGGCATTGTTGCCACAAGCACTGACACATGTCTGACATAGACGCCAAGCGCTACCAGAGATTAAGCAGAATCAGAAAGTTATGGAGACGGAGATGGAGATTGAATCCGAGATGGAGTTGGAGATGGCAATGCGATGATGGTGTTTGGCTTGATTGAGTTTGTCAAATGCCAAAAACGTTAAAAGCTGTTGCTGATTTATGGCATGTGTTTTAGAGTTAAAGTTGAAATATACCAACAAACATTCTAGTACATGCATATATCATAATAGTAAGTACGATGAAGTAGCTAATAAATAAATAAGTCAAACAAGGCTTCCTAATCCCTACGCGTGCATGTTCAAGCTGTTGAAAATCTAGCATAAGTTTAGCTTAATATGTAATATATTAAAAGAATGCAAATAAAAAGTTTATGATCTTCTATATGGCACATGTACATAAACGTACAGCAAATGGTTTTTTCGTATTCATAAGAGATTAGAGTGGAGTGAATTGGAATGGGTGTTGGTATTATATTGATTGTAAATTTGTGTAAGCCATGTGGAAATAATTAAAGAGACTGTATGTGTGCAAAGATATATATTTAATTGCAGCTAAATTGAATTCAACTTCAAATAAGGCAGCTAGTTTTAAGTGCAATGTTAAATAAAATTCAACGTTTGGAGCGGACAGAAACTAAAAAAGGCTTTACAAAACTTAATTTACAACAAAATACAAAAGTTTAAAGAAATATTCTATGTACTATAGTTGAAAATATACAAAGAAAAATCTTGAAAATAAAATTCTCAATCGTAGCAACCAAATAATAATCAATTCTTTTTAAGTTATAATAATTTTTTTCTGCTTCCAAGTACATATGTCAACCGTTCCAGGCCAAAAAACACTAACGAAAAATTAAGCTAAAAATTTAAATTTTAAAATACTCCATACATATCATTTACTTGACTTAGCAAACGTTACGATTATATCAAATATATATCGAGTTGATTATTTGATTGACAAGCAATTAAAAATTTCATATACAAATTTACTTGACACACAAAAAGGCCAAGTTAATATTGTAAAATACATATTTAAGAAGTATATATTTAAAACGCACACAAAAATATATTGAAAACAAAAATCATTGCAACGCTACACAGCTTAATATTATGTAGTGTGACTATTTAAAAAATTAATTAATACAAAAATAAATTGCATATTTATTTATACCTTTAATACAATGTATATTAAAGATCGATGAGAGACGGAGAAGAGCAAACAAAAATTGTTATATAAAGGCAAATAATATGAGTTAAAAAAAATGTATACAAAGCTACTTATTGTATTTGGATAAGCATTACATGTAAATGGTTAATCGACAGGTATATTTATATGATAAATAAACTTTAAAGCGTTAAGTGACAAAAAAAGGACGTGTTTTTCATTTGTGATGTGTTTTTAAATTTGTTACCTTGTTGCAACTGCTTTGATTTTACTTCGCCGTTAATCAAAATGGCAAACAGCCGCATAAATTTGATATATGTATGTTTATATCCGAATGATATCTAAAACAAATCAAATAATAACATGCAAAAATTTCAAAATAAAGCAAAAATTCCTTCATTTAGTTTGCTTTAAATAACAAAAAATATAAAACTCAACTGAGCAAAACTGAACGAAAAACTCTTCAAGCCCGCAGCTAATAAAAACTCAAGCACACTTTCAAATGTACATACATATGTATGTGTGTGTGTGATGTGTAAAAGTGTTTTAGTGTATTACGAGTAGTTTTTATTACATTTGTTTCCAGGAATTTTCAAACATGCCAAAACAGCTGCAACCACAGCAGACGCCAGCCCACTGACCCGCCCCCATTTGATATATTCAACCACCTGAGCGGGTTACGTGCACTGTTTTTGTTTATCCTTCAGAGCCAACGCGTTTTTACTGACTTTTTCATAGTCTGTTCTTTTTATTTTTTTGTATAGGTGGTATGTGCGTGTGTGTGGAGTATCCTGACCTATGCATAATATTGTGTGTGCAAATATCTGACAGTATTTTTTGTTTTCATATATTCGTACATATAAATCTCAAGGTTAAAATGTTGTAAATATGCATCATAGTAGATGTATGCATGGCTTACTAAAGCGCTTTTTGCGGAAAACCCGCATACACGTGGCTGGCTGACCCCTATAATGTGCATTTTAATAATGTCAAACTGCTATGAGGCATTAAGCCTTGCGTTCTGATTGCAAAATACAACAACAAAATAAGGCCAAAAAATTCTCAAAGAGATCGATTTTTGCAGTATAAAGGCACAGCGAGATAGCCGCCGTTAATAAAAAGTGCAAGTAAATAATAAAATATCAAAGTGCATTCATGATGGGATATTACATATATTTTGAAAGCTTCGTTCCTTTGAATATTATTTATTTGAATAATTATGTTATATTAAATACATGTGTTTAAAATCTACTTAAATGAATTTTATTTTATTTATTTATTTTCATTGTTTAGTAGAAGGAAAGAATGATTAAAATAAACTTTTGCTTTGAAGAAGAAAGAAAAATGTGGAAAGTGTTTTACCGTTGACAGTCAAACATGAAACATGAAACATAAAAGTTTTGCAAACAATAAAACTTATAAAAAAGTAACTTTAAAAAATTAGTACAAGATTTTTATATTTGAAGAGCTTATTATAACAATATATACAAAAAAAGAAAATCCATTTCTAATTATTTATTAAATTTTTATTAAATCTACTCATAGCCCCCGTTAATTAAGGTGCGTCAAACGTTTCTCGCTTGAAATTCAATTAACAAGTTGCCAGCAATTTTGTATCACAATTTAATGAACAGAAAACAACATTTAGATACGCTACAAGCAATCAAAAAAAAAAAAAAAATATTAACATAATTACAACAACCAAAAATGTGACGAAAAGGAAAACAACAAAGACGAATGCAAAAAAAAAAACAATGAACGGAGAATGAAATGAGGAATGTAGCCAACTGGCGACAGCTGGCAGCTCTACACACAATTTACATTACTTAAATACACATTAAGGTTAAAGACGCACAATTTTTTCGTGTTTGGGGGCTATTTTTTCTTGGCCAAATTGCTTATCGGTGAAAATGCTCGAGCTGCAATGTCTAAAGGAGAGCTATAAGAATTGCGTGACGCAGCAAACAAAAACATTTCAACACAAAAATTAAATCCGAACCGAAAAACAAAATACATCAACTGAAAGCTGCCAAAAGCTCGATACAAAAATCGCTAAAGGACGACAACGATGACGCGACTTCAGCGGAAGGGCAATAAAAATAAACACAGTAATTAAGTTAATGAGCATTTTGAGATTTATTAATAATTTTTTTGTTGTATTTTTGTGCTTGTGCCGCAGACCTGCCCCCAAAGCAAATCATTTCGAATTTTTCGTGGTTAATTATTATAATGGCTGTGTTGTTGTTTTCCTTTCATTGTTTTTGCGTTTGACTGGTTTTGATTTGCATTTAAAATGCGCAAAATCGTGTTAATCTCTTCATACATGTGTTTTCATAGTGGAAATCACACACACACACACATACTTAATTGCTATTTAAATGGTCGAAAATTATTTTAAATGCGAGTAGCAACCGTTGACTCCTTAAAGCCTTCATTAGTTCTGTGGCCTGTCAGAAATTGTTTTTTAATTTATAGGTGCCCATAAAAAAAATCTGTTCAGACCACATATTCCTGCAAGCAGAGTCACATTAACATTTTGGCATTGTCATCGCTGTGATTATGGCATCATCTGGGCTCGAGCATCGGGCTGATGTCGATGTTCCACTTTCGAAGCGGCCATTAGTTGTTTGCTTTTGGGACATTGTCGTGCTTACATTTTACGATAGCCCATTAAAGTTTATAACCCAGGAACAAGCGAATGCTAACAGGGACACAACACAACAAAATGCTAAATTGTAAATAAATTTCAGGGAAGTTAGGCGCCTGTAAGTAAGCAATTGATATGATTTGTTTGGAGAGCAGGAACAAAAACACAAACAAATATCCAAGTCAACTTTGTTAAGAATATTTATAATTAAAAGAAAATAACTTTTCGCGGTGAAGCTATTTAATGGAAATTACAAAAGGCAAAAAGTCAACAGTAATTTTATTTGTGGCTATAAGTAATTAAGTAACTTTTAATTATTCAATTAGAGAGATACAAGTGAATATAATAACAACATAAAAGTTATGCTTATAATATAAAATTTAATATTCTAAATAAATAACAATTAAAGTGTAAATTTATCTTGTACTAAATAATTTGAATATAATGGGGAAAAAAAAAATATTTTATTCTAGAATACAGAAGAAACACTTATAAAATTTTTTTATTAAAGCACACAAACAAAATTCAAGTTTAAAATCAAAATAGCCCTAAGCTGTTATTTTAAATGCTTACTCAACCCATATAAGTAACAACTTATATATATAGTTAATTTACGAGGCAGTAAGAACATAAAATAGCTAATTATAAACAAGCACAATAATGATAATGATGAGGCCTGACAAGCGATTAACAATCCACGGCACATGTAAACAAATTGCCAAAGCTTAGTGAAGAACACGAAAACAATAAGGACGATACTCTCACTAATCACCTCGTAAGCAAGAAAAAAAACGAGCTGGCCTATACCACCTCATCCAACTTGCTTGAACATAGTATATAATCAGGCGTGGGCTTTAATCTCTCATCATGTAAACAAAACTGCAATTAATCAAAGATTTTACCTAGCTGGACTTAATAAAACTCACACACACACCCAGCTTTGCTTAATTGCATAAGTAAAAGTCTGGCATGTGTGTGTGTGTTTGAGGAAGGGAGTGAAGCTTAATTAAGCCTCACAAACTCATACTCCCAATGGACACTGACAAATAAATAATAAAAACACAAATTGACACACAAATGGGCAATGGGAAAAATCGGTAAATATAGAAAATGTTCACACAGAGTAGACAACAAGCAAGCAGGCAAGCCAACTGGCTAACTGGTTTACAAGGAAGTGCAACTAACTCGGACACCGAAAAAGTGTTGTGGGAAAAAGCCATTAGTTGGCAAGGCTAAAGGTTATCGTATTGCTACAGTGTGGCCAGCTTGGGTTTGGGGCTTTGTTTCTCTTTGAGGTTCGAAAGCTGAGGCTTTTATTAATAATCTCCACAGCAGGGAGGCAGAGCTGAAAATATCCACTTATATGAAATGTCCGTGCCTTGTAATTAAAACGATTATAATTGCTATTGCTGGCATATGTACACTGAGCAAAATTAAATGAAATTCGTAAGAATAACAATTTATGCTGAAAACAATCTTTTGAAAAAATATGAAAAAATCGAAAACCGAAAATGTGTTGCTATTGGAATTATTGTTTTATTATTTACCAAACATATGGACAAAAAAACTGTTTGTTGTTTTTTTTGATAACGTCCAATATCTCCATAGATCAAGTGAGTATTTGCCAAATACTATTAGGGTATTACTGGACATTTTTTTGTTTATTTTATTTGACTGGACTGCTTTCTTAATTGCCGCGCGATTCGCTGGGATCAATATTGGAGACCCACTCAATAGGATTCACATAGATATTGGATATAGTGCCACGCAAGGTTTCGAAACCCTGGTTTAGGGGCACCGGTTTGTCCCGCTTGCCCACAGACTTCATCCAGTTGCTGTAGGCTCCCTCGGACCTATTACGGCGCTCCTGCTCCATCGATGCCTTTCGCTGTTGCTCTTGGAGCTGACGCTCCTGCTCGCGCTTCTCTTGCTTTGCCTTGAAGCGCTCCCATTCCTCCAGACGTTTCCTACGATCCTCGGGGGTCTCCTTTGGCTGTGACTTCTTGCTGCTTTGACTCAGACTACCAATGCGCGAAAGACCCGAATAGTTACTGAAGCAGTCTGAAGAGTTCTTGTTACCGACAGTTGAAACCTTCTTTTGTTGCATTGTCTTTTGCTTGCACCATTCCTGGTAGCGTTTCTGGGCCATAAGTTTACGCTCTGCGTCTTCTGCTTCACGTTTCTCCTTCTCCTGTTTCACAGCCTGTTGCTTCTGCTTCATTTGGCGCTCCTTGCGCTTGATCCATTCACAATAGACATCCTGGTTATGACGCTCTTTGCAATCATCAAGACTACGAAAGAATGTAGAGGAACTAGACGATGAGGCCATCGACATATTCAAACTCAAAGACGGCACAATATTACTGCGTGTGCCCTCTGACTTTTTAAGAGCGCCACCATACATATCAGTCCAGCTGCAAGTGGATGCCGAGGAGCAATCCTCGCGATGCACAATGGGTGGCTTCAGGTCATATGTGCGAGTAGACAACTGGCCTGCATTGCCCGTATTTTTATCCAACGAGTTGGCTAGATCCGGTAGACTGCTACCCAAGGAATCTAGACTAAAAGCATCCTCTGGTGGAACACTGCGAGGACAATAAGTGCTGCTGTCTACAGAGCTAAGACTTTGACTATCCTCTGGCCGCAGTGTTGACTTGCAACCCAAAGAGCCCAGACTCTGTATATCCCTTGAATCTTCTGGGCTGCACATTGTGTCCCCATCGATGGAGTCAAGATCATCTAGCGGAGAACTTGTGTTGCATTTGAATGTCTCCTCATCGCTGGCTATTTCCGACTGGTCATCACCATAGGCCTCCTCAGCACTCTTCTCTTCCGACTTGTCATAGCAATCGCTATCGCTACCAGCCGTTAAATCGATATCAGCATTATGGGCCTTCAATGTAAAAGAGCAATCAATATCTTCATTTTCTGCCTCTTTGTTGGACACATAGCGAACAGTCGACGATACATAGGAGCGACTACTGTAGTTCTTCAATGTGCCCGAATCCGTATCCTCATCACTCAAGTCGGTGATCGGCATTGAACCAGTTCCCATTCCAGAAATCAACTTGCAATCCACCAACTTGCCCTGATCATTGCGACGTCCAACGAAAGCCATTCTCTAATTGATAAAGAAAGTTTCTCAGGTTTTAAAATGATTTTTCTGAATTATTTTATTGTTTTTGTGTAAGCCCTTAACTTTAGATTGAAATTGTGACTAAGGCCTACTAGGCCCTAAATACAATATGATTGATAACTAAAACTTAATAATATATTATTTTAACTTTTAGGAACTATTAAAAATATATTAACAAGTATTGATAGTTAGATAACTTAATTATGAATAAGAAATTAAATTTTATAATATTTTTGATTAAGTTTTTGTCCAAGGTCGCAAAATTTTGACAGTGTATCGACAAACTCAGCCCAATTTGCCCGGTGAAGCCAAATGAAAACATTTTAACTAATGACAAACAATTACTTAAACATCGAGTCGAACGAGAGAGTCGCACACAACGACAGCAAAAGGTAATTAAAGCTACACTACATTCACACATACACACACACACACACATGGCACACACCCAACACATACATATATGTGGGTGTTTAAGCGTAAAGTTGCCGACTCAAAAATCGTTTGTTGCTGTCGGTGCCTTGTTTGTTGGCTGTCTGTTACCTGGCACAGTTAATGAGAAGCGCTTTCATTTTTAATGTGATTCACCCCCTCCACCCACATACACACACACACTGTGCTGAGGTGTAATAAAAAACTTATCGCTGCTTGCTCTTAGGCACCCATGTGCGACGTTTGATAGACATAATTAAATGATTTTTTATGT